>CM048747.1:542813004-544063004 GCA_026315105.1 Locusta migratoria | reverse complement strand
TTTTAGCAATCGTCAAGAAACTTGGCAGATATATCTAATGTTTCATATACAGCGGAAAGAGAGGAGATGAACGAAGAGAGACAGTGTAGGAGGGAAGTGGTAGTGAGTGGGAATAGGTAATGACAGAGACAGGAGGTGAGGTGGGTATCTAGATGGGGCTGCAGGTGGAGTGGGTGAAGGATGAGAAGGTGGCAATGGAGTAGACTAGGAAGAGGAGGAGAAGGAGGAGGTGAAGAAGGCGGTGGAGGAGTAGGAGGGTGCGGCGGATGGAGGGGATGGAGGGAGAGAGGAGGGGGAGGAGTTAAACGTGGAGGGGTACACGTGCATTAAAATATTGTAACAAATAAATACCTCAACTATGACACTTTTTCAGGTAGATAATACCGACAGAAAAGAGGACGAAAAGCAACGTGAGAAAAGAGGAACAGAGATAGGGGAGATTATGTTAGGATGCATTAGGATCCGGGAGTGTAAGACTTATACCCAAATCTCATCCATACTTAGAAATTGCGAAGTTGTGCTACAATAAATAATTACTTGGGATAAACTTTAGCCGGCCGCGGTGGTCTAAGGGACTGAGGCGCTCCAGGCAGGTCTGTACGGCCACTCGGTCGGGGGTTCGAATCCCCCCTCGGGCATGGATATTTGTGCCGTCCTTAGGATTAGCTAGTTCATAAGTAGTTTGTAAGCTTAGGGACTGATGACCCCGTAGTTAAGTCCCATAAGTTCTACAAACATTTGAACATTGAATTGATAAACTTTAGAGTTATGACCACAAATTTCAAATTAATTGAGCCCTTACGTGTTGCGACGTTTTGTCATTATCGAAGGCCACAGGAAGACAATGGAATTAATAATCATCAAATATTTTGATGAAATATAAATGAGAACACTCTCTTCACACTAACCATATCTTTTAAAACTTATTAGAAAGTGAAACTGAAACACTCCTTTTAAAATAATCACTTTCAAAGACATATGTCAAACATAAAATAGCCGCGGTGGAGTAGTCAAGCGGTCTAAAGCGTCTAGCTGCGGAGCGCGGGGTTGCTCGCCGTGGAGGTTCGAGTCCCTCTGGGGCATGGGTGTGTTAGTTTACCTTAGTTTAAGCAGTTTGTAAGCTACGGACTGATGATCACGCAGTTTGGTCCGATAGATTTACAAACATTTGATTTGAACATAAATAAATTAAAAATTCCCCCCAGAACATCCCTGTAGGATGTTGTCATTCTACTTCCCTCTCGCTCACATAAGCGCACTCACTCCCTCTGTGGGAATTTTTTTGTATAAATATAATATAATACCTCAAAGCTGCACAATATTTTGTTTCTGTTAAGTTATACAATTATAAACTTAAACCTATAAAACTTTTACAAACACTGTGTACAAAAATTTTCTTTTAGATTATACAATTATATGAGTGCTACACCAATATTTTTGCCATACTATATTTTGACATCGTTGGGGTAGCACTCATATAATTGTATAATCTCAAAGAAAATTTTTGTACAGTGATTGTAAAAGTTTTATAGTTATAAGATTATAATTATATAACTTAACAGAAACAAAAGATTGTGCAGCTCTGAGGTATTATATATACATAAAAAACAATCCCACTTAGGGAGTGAGTGCGCATATGTGAACGAGAGAGAAGTAGAATGATAACATCGCCATCTGGCGGATTCTCCACATAATAACTGAGCGCTTTGCTAACCTTAGTATGCATCTGACCGTCCTACAGGGATGTTCTGGGGGGAATTTTAAATTTATTTTATGTTTGACATATGTCTTTGCAGTGATTATTTTAAAAGGAATGTTTTACTTTTTAATAAGTTTTAAAAGATATGGTGAGTGTGAAAAGAGTGTTCTCATTTATGTTTTATCGAAATATCATTAACATTTTCAATTGCATTACCAACAGGAATAAGATTTATATTATTTGGATGGCTCAATACTATCAATAATATATTTATTCATTTATTTCCCCAAGGAACACCAAATGCAATTATGTCATTTATAGTTTTAATTGAAACAATTAGCAAAATTTTTCGTCCAGGACACGTAATTGCAGGACACCTATGTTCGATGAATATTAAATCCATTGTCTTGCTGTAGCAATCGATAATGACGAAACGTCGAAACGCGTAAGGTCTCAATAAATTGAAATTTGTGGTCAAGACTCTAAAGCTTATTTTAAGTACATCAAAATGGCCAAGTCAAATGGAGACAGCGAGGAATACATAATTAGTCCAAACACTTTTCTTTCAAAATCTCTATTACTGTCATGTAATTTTACACGGCAGAAATAGTGAAAATTCCAGACGCCTCGAGCTAGTGAGGAATGCTTGCGTTAGGTATGTGTGCAATATACAGTTGTACGATCATATCAGCCCTTTATATACCCAGCTAGGTTGGATGCGCCCACATAAGTGACGCGATTTTCAAGCCCTGTGCTTACTTCATCGATTTATCAGCCACCATTGCCCCCAATACATATCTTCTCACATTAAACAGCTATAATCATTCCACTTCCGCATTACCATATCGTATACGTCTAGCATCTTGGCTGTACCTTCACAGTCTTTCTCAATGTCGCTCTCCATCTCAGCCATACGACTATGGAACATACTGCCATATGATCTACGTCTTATCCTAAACCATTCAACATTCAAGAGGAAACTCAATGTTTACATATTAACGACGGCTGAGCCTTCATTGTTACCCTCCTCTCAGTTCTTTCTCCTTTCTCTCCATCATAGCTTTAAATCCTACCATTCTATTTCTCTTCCTCTAACGAATCTACCTCTTCTATATCTCTTACACCACATTGTATTGTCTTATATCTCTGCCTAATGTGAATAACTCACAATCTGTAAGAACATAACGAGGCAATTCCTAAATGAATATGAAACATGCTTACAGTCCTTTGCAAAATAATTAATATTATTATTGTCATGGTTTTTCTTATCATCATAATTTTTAAGAGGAGGCGATCTGATCGTTTTATAGTTTACAAAATAAAAAAAAAACAAGATCCCACATTAATAGTTTATTAAATTAAGACCGGTTTCGCGGCACTGTGTCACCATCATCTGGTCTCATGTATGTTATTAGCTGGTATTATTTTGTAAGCTGTATAATGTTCCAGCCTGGCTATTAATTTTTGAGATTAACAAATTTACAGAAGGAAGTGGTTTTAAGTTAGAAGCTATGAAAGATCCCAATCAGTAAATTACGGGGAAGATTATTACATGCTTTTAAATGAAATGGCAAGCTAATTAACGGTGGAGTGTTGTGCAGGCAGAACATTACAAAAAGAATCGACGAGCAGTTACCTTTAACAATAGATCCATCGGTGGTTGAAATTTGGCTGTAAATGAAATTTTAATAATATGATAACCACTCGCCGAACAGTGGATGGCAGTTCGTCAATATTAAACTACGACTCGTGTAGCAAACAGTAAAGTAAGATAAGTGACATGATATAAATCGGATAGGAATATTACGTAAGTCAAACACATCGGACTTCTAAAAATTTACAAGAAAATCGACTGCAGGTTCTATTGCCAGTAAATGATAATATTATGGAAGAAATTTTTAAACAAGACTGGCAGGTTACACGAAATATCACCATTCAATATTAACTAAAAACTATGCCATTCATTGTTGCGGTGATTCAACAAGGCTGAAAAAGACATTATGGGCAGAGGGAGGATAGGGCAAAATTATTAATAAAAATTCATAAATGCGAGTTTAAGTGAGAGGTGGGGGTTTATTTATAAATTTAAGATACGCGCACATCACATATATTTACCTGAATGTACATAATAGCGGCCACATAAAAATAATAAAGTACAGCTCCAGTCTGCAAGATGCTATCGCTACGAAGTACAAAGCAAGAGTGTCTTCTTTCTTACAAAAAAATTCAAAGTGCTGTTCCTAAATTTTCTTTCTCTGACTTTCATAGATAACTATTTTAACATGCCGAAATAATATAAAAATACAAAACTTTCTCTGATAATATCGGGGAATGGAAAACGTGTCATTATAGCTGTCATGTTTTTAACTTGTGTATTTTTATATAGTGACTAAGTGCAATGTTGCACTTGTTATTTTATACCCAATTTTTTTAACAAGATGAACAGCTTATAACATATGAGACCAGATGATGGTGACACAGTGCACCGAAACCGGTCGTCTTTTAATAAATTATTAATGTGCGATCTTGGCTTTTTATTTTGAAAACTGTCATAATTTTTATTCTTATAAATTATTTAAGTATTATAATTACAATCATATTGTATTAATAATCTGTAATCTTTTTTTTATTTTAATACTTGTATTATACATTGTCTCTCTGTAATGTAATAAACAAATCATTTCCGTGACGCTGTCTCCCCTGTATCGTGACAATACAAAACGAGCTGTCCTTCTTTGGACTCTTTTGGTGTCTACCACCAAACCCACCTGATAAGGATCCCACACTGGGCAGCAATACTCCAAAAAATGACGGAGCAAGCGTAGTGTATGCATTTTATTTAGCAGTTCTGTTGCATCTTTTAAGGGTTCTGCCAATAAAAGGCAGTCTGTGGTTCGCCTTTCCCACAACATTATTTGCGTGTTCTCTCCAGTTTATGTCTGAAGTAATAGTAATTCTTCGGTATTTAGTGCAGTGTACGGCCTTCACTTTTGATTGATTTATCTTTTCGTACTGATGTGGACGACTTAACACTTCTGTTACACAGAGTCAAATGCCAATTTTTACACCATAGTGATATCTTATTCAGATTGTTCTGCAGTTGGTTTTGATCTTCAGATGATTGTACTAGACGGTAAATGACGGCGTCATCTGCAAACAACCTAAGACAGCTACTCATATTTTCTCCCAATTCGTTTATCTAAATAAGGAAAAGCGGAGGACCAATAACACTACCCTGTGGAACGCCCGATATCTCCTCTGTTTTAGTCGATGCCTTACCATCGATTACTAATACTGTGTCATCTCTGACAGGAAATCACCTATCCAGTCGTAAATTTGGGGCGATATACCATAAAGACGCATTTTTATTAAAATCTGTTTTTGAGGTACGGTGTCATAAGCCTTCTAGTAATCAAGAAATACGGAATCGATTTGCGAACCCTTGTCGATAGCATTCATCACTTTGTGTGAGTAAAGAGCTAGTTGTGTTTCACATGAACGATATATTCTAAATCCGTGTTGACCTTTGGTGAAAAGATCATTCTATTCGAGATCATTCACAATATTTCTTCAAAAATGTTCAATTGTTTGTAGAGCTTATGGGACTTAACTATGGGGTCATCAGTCCCTAAAGTTACAAACTAATTATGCCCTAACTAATACTAACGACGGCACAAATATCCATGCCCAAGGGGGGGGATTCGAACCCCTGGCCGTTGTTGCCGTGCAGAACGTGACTGGCGTGGCGCAGACCGCTCGGCCACCGTGGCCGGCCATATAATTTGAATACAGGATATCTTCCAAAATCCTGCTTCAGATTGACGTCAATGAAATAGGCCTGCAGTTTAGTGGGTTACTCCTATTGCCTTTCTTGAATATAGATGTGACCTGTGCACTTTACAATCTTTTGGTAAAGATTCTTTTTTGAGAGAGCGGTTGTATATGGCTGTTACGTAAGGAGCTATCACTTCAGCATAATCAGACAGGAATCTAATGGGTATGCAGTCTAGACCAGAATACTTGTACTTGTTCACTACTCCGACGACATCTACTTCAACGTTACTAATGCTGTCCTCTGTTTGTAATTAGAAATCTGGAATACTGGTTTCGTCTTCTTTGGTGAATGAGTTTCTAAAGTCTATGTTTAGTAACTCTGCTTCAGTAGCGCCGCCATCGGCAGGATCACCCTTACAGTCACGTAGTAATAATCTGTACACTTTCTTTACATCAGGGGTGGCCAACCTTTACGAAAGGCGGGCCAAATTTCTGAGAGGGGATTACGCCGCGGGCTGCATTACCATGTCTGATTTATGAATGAAAAAAGCAAGAAATATTAATTTATTTAAAAAATGAAATAAATGTGAATAAAGAAAATTTATTGTACAAATTATTATACAATTTTACTATACAATTTATTAAACATTTTAATGAAATATAGGATGTTTGGCTTCGTTTTATTGAAGTGAGTGAATCAATGTTGATGTCAAGTGAAGTTGTTGCTACAATCAAAGAGTTTTCCAAATGAACATCAGTAAGTCGTGCTCTCATGTGTGATTTGATGTAATTCATCCTAATAAAAAGCTGTTCACACACGTATGTGTTTCCAAATAAAGAAATCATTTTTAAGGCATGCTTGTGAAAGGCTGAATATTTCTTCTCGTCTAAATATGTTCTATAGAACGTTTCCAAATCAACCTGGTGAAATTTTTCTTTTAATTGTGTATCACATTGCATTTCGCAGCATTCCATTTCCAAATGTCCCGTTAGTGAACTCATGTCTACAGAGAGTAGCGTAGGAAATGCAGAGAAAAGCAGATGATGTTTCTTGAAATCGGGTTTCGAATTCGTGTTTCAAGTCAGACATTAAAGAAGCATGTTTAATCGCTGCTGCCTGTGTGACGTCCGATTGCTTTGAAACTGCAGGAAAATGTGTGTTGTTTGTTTCTTTGTAAATGTTGCTCCCAAAGCCCAAGTTTCATTTGGAATGCAGAAGTAAGATCATGCATGACATTAATTAGCTGATCTTTTCCTTGGAGTTGAGTATTAAGAACATTCAGGTGACTAGTTATATCGACCAAGAGCGCAAAGTCGGAAAGCCATTCCTTATCTTTTAACTCCGGAAGTCTCTTTGACTTGCTTTCAAAGAATGCTCGTATTTCATGCTGCAAATCAAACACTCTTTTCAACATTTTTCCACGGGTTAGCCATCTTACTTCCGTATAATACGAAATGTTATCATGATCTGAATCCAAAAACTTCAAAAATTTTTGGAAATGACGGTGATTCAGACCTATTGATTTAATAAAGTTCACTGTTTTCAAAATTACCTTCATGACATGGTCCATTTTGAGGGACTTGACACATAAATTCTCTTGATGGATAATGCAATGAAAATTTAACATCGATGCATTGCCAATTTTGCGGGCCTCGTTTTCAATTAACTGAACTAATCCTTCGTGTTTGCCAGCCATTGCTGGAGCCCCATCCGTTGTTAGCCCCGACAGCTTGACAAGCTTTAACAAAAACTGACTGAATGTCGATGTAACTGCTTCCAACAAATCTCGTGACTTCGTAGTAACCTGTTTTATTGAAATGCGTGTTAACACCTCTTATATATATCGCCACTTGGGCGATATCCACCATATCTGTGCACTCATCCAAAGATATTGAATAAAATATAAACTCAGATGAACGACTTTTCAATTTCTCTTCCAATGTCGTCCACACGTCTGGTAATAGTTTGACGAGACAGGCTGATTTTTTTAGAAATCCCGTTTCTTTTCTGGATACACAATTTCGACGACGGTCTCTAAGCATTCCTTTACAATTTCGTCGTCTGAATATGGCTTTGATGTTTTTGCCAGTATCAGAGCTACTGCATAACTCGCTTTTCCATAACATGTTAACTCTGAATTCGCCCATGTAAATAACTGCTGCTGAGTCGTAAGTTCCTTGAATGAAACTTTCACTCTGCAGCGGAGTGTGTGCTGACATGAAACTTCCTGGCAGATTAAAACTGTCTGCCGGAACCGGGACTCGAACCTGGGACCTTTGCCTTTCGCGGGCACGGGCACTACCGACTGTGCTATCCCGACAAGACTCACAATGCCATCTCACAAGATTCGCAGGACAGCTTCTGTGAAGTTTGGAAAGTAGGAGGCGAGGTACTGGCGGAAGTAAAGTTGTGAGGGGGCATCGTGATTCGTGTCGGTATAGTAAAGTCGGCAGTGCGCTTGCCCGCGAAAGGCAAAGGTCCCAGGTTCGAGTCCCGGTTCCGGCACACAGTTGTAATCTGTCAGGAAGTTTCGTAAGATTCTTTCTTATGTCGTTTACTTAACTTGTCGAAATAGTCCTTTGTACTTATGAAACATAACTGCATGTTTAGTCTTGTAATGCCGTATTATATTCTTTTGGAACCGAGATGGATTCATTTCAAATTAGATATATCGGTTGTGTTTAAGACGCCACAAAAAAGAAAAAAAAAAAATAGTTACTGTCCACCTGTCTTGAAAAGTTTTCAACTCCTCTGTAACATTCCTCTTCTTGGGTCCTATTTCTTTGCTAGTTGACGCCATACCAAGGTTACGTCTTTATCTGAAAATGACATTTTGCCCCATAAGTCAAACTGCCAGAGAGACCAAACGGTAATTGAAGTATTCTGATTTTTTGAAAAATGTATGTGTGGTACTTGAAGTTCGGAAACAAATATCAATTACGTAAAATAGTTCGATGCAACTTTCAAAAATTCCCTACAAAATCTGCTTTAAAGTTCCCCGAAGTTGTTAAAAACCGCAAAACATTGGCATTGCGTACTGCTTGTTCACTGGTTTAGTGAAGTCCCTAGAAACAATCTGACCATGTAAAAAAAGTATTGTATACGAGGGTGATCCACAAAGTAAGTTCCGGTTCTATTTCTTACCGCGGCATCGCTACAAACGCAGTTCCGAGCATGCGCGGCAGCTACTCTGTCCCAAGGAGAAGACATGTACACTTGACAGCAAAAAAAGTGGATCACTGCTGATTGCAACCCAACTAACGTAGCTGTGTTGCGGGTACTCCACATTCGAAACCCCTGTAGAGTACAGTCGTTCGACTATTCACAATGGGTACCAAACAAGCAGTAGAGAACATTGCTCCTGATGGCAGTCTGTTCACATGTAATTAAATACCGTCATACAAAAAACATTAGGATACAAGTTATTAGAGTCTAGAGGGCAACGTAAATTCAATTTAATTACTTATAAGTGACAAATCGGGCACCTTATCAAACTCATTCAATGACACAATGAGTTTTTGTTCGTGCTCTGAATTTGAACGCACTGTTGAGCAAAAAAACTTGCGTTTCTGATCGAGACTAGATTAGGCATGAAGAGACGTAACACATTGACGTTTTCATTGGTATCGGTTTACAAGGCCAATGTCCGAACCCGGTTAACTTTAGCATTGCACCAGGAATGGCATGATGTTCAAATTGTTCTGAGAGGTAACAACTAAAGGTATATAATGCAGTGCAACTCACAGGTTTCAAAAGTCATAAAATTGTGGAATAGAACGCAGTACCTGTATGAATCGTTAACGAAGCACGATCACACATCAGATATTAAAAAAATTCACAGATGAAATGACGATACAATTGACTTCTTACCCGGCAGGGACCCAACCCCGGCTCTATTCGCTCTTTATTATATATTCACAAAGAGAAGAAATAGTTACTGTTCTCACCATTAGCGGGATGTTCATATGTTCGGCTAGAAGTAGCGCAAGCCGCGGCGAATTAGCCGAGCGCACTAAGCGCCATGCCGCGGCGCCCACGGCTATTCGCCGTCGGGGGTTCGAGTCCCCCCCTACGGGCATGTGTTGTCCTTAGGTTAGTTTACCTTAGCTTAAGTAGTTCGTAAGCTACGGACTAATAACCTAGTAGTTGAGTCCGATAGATTTACAAAAATGTACAGACAGTTTGAAGTAGCGCAATAAATAACGTTGTGGTGCTTGGGACTCCAACCCCGCGCCTATCGTCAGCGTTGACCTCAGATGGCTAGGTAACAACTCTTCCAAACTCGTTTACTAGTAATTAGGATCGCGATGTTCATAGAGACCTGGAGGGGTTTGGCATTTTGAAGAAACAACGAAAACTAATCCAACTTTGTTCTAGTCAGTAGCGAATGGACATGTGTAATGTGATTTGAAAGACGCCACAGTCCTAAATTCCTTACTTGGCGCTATTGGAGGTGGAGAGGCGGATGTTTGCGATTGTTAAAATCTGTTCCCCAGCAGGAATCAAACCATATCTTAGCCATTACAAGATGGCATCAGCCCGATCAACTACCGATTTTCAGATGTGGTAGTATAATGTTTTTCGTCAAAATGGAGAGTAGAACACATGGTACGAGAAGTAAAATAGTTCGGCGGTATCTGTCTACGTAACAGTAATTCCTTGGCCTCGCAGTCTGAGGCGTCTTGTCACGGAGTTGCAGTCGCTCCAGCCAGAGTTTCGACTCCTTCCTTGGGCATGTGTAGTTGTGTGTGTGTGTGTGTGTGTGTGTGTGTGTGTGTGTGCGTGTATTCCTTAGCGTAAATTAATTAAAGTAGCATGTAAGGCTAGGTAGGGACTAATGACCTCAGGTAATCTGTCCATTAGGACGATAACAAAAAAGTTATATACAGTATGTAGAATTATGTAGCATTGCGTATGATAATATACTACGTTTTAGCATGCTCTGTGGTGATTTTGTATGACATGTTGCTGTATGCGTATTTAACTATACTCTCGTTTCGCTCAAGTTTGTATGAAAAATGTGTGTGAAATCTTATTGGACTTAACTGGTAACGTCATCAGTCTGCACACTACTTAAACTATCTTAACATAAGGACAACACCGAGGAAGGACTCGAACCACCGACGCGAGCAGAAGCCCAATTCAAGACATGATGCCTTAAACCGCGCAGCTACTCTGCGCGGCGCTCAAGAATGTAACATAGCTCTTACCATAATAAATGAAATGTTACGCATCTTAAAAGTAGCAAGGAGCGTCGTTTACGCGTTAGAAAACGGTTTCTAAATCGGGAAATATATACCATGTGTAACGATATAGTCTGTTTGAATGAAAGCAGAGGAGGTCAATCGAAACACCAGAGCCCTGTATTTCACAGAACGAAGAATTTATTACAGGTAAGGGGGTATGAAGGGACACGGTCTCATAGAGAGGACTGATATACAGTAACGAAAGCATAAATTAAAAGAGAGTGCATGCTGTCCACGGAAACCAATAGATTTTATCACTGTATTGTGAGGGAACCGACCAGAAGGGTAACTGAGGTTATGATGCAAGAGCGGCGACAGCGATTGAGAGAGAGAGAGAGAAAAGAAGAGAAATTAACTATTAATAAATGCAAGACCGTTTGCGTATTTTGTGAAGGACATAGGGTGTATTAATGGATGGAGGGGAGGAGAGAGACGTATCTGAAATAACAAAAAATTACTTTGACAGCATCCATCTAACCGGATTACTCTGTTTGCATGGAGGCTGGGTATAAAAGTAATAAAAAATAGGATATTTTGTGAAAGGAGAAGCATTGAATTAAAGTGCATGATATAACATACTATGGGCATTAATGGGTTCTACAGGAAATGAAACTACGATAAAAACTTCATACTACTGGCTGTCCAAACCAAAGCAAAGCAGGCGTCCCCTGATACACGATCAAAACAGGGCACTTGAAATCAGGGAAAAATTAATGGACACAGAAAGCTAAATTTACCTCCACCGCTATTACAAAACGAACAACAAGAAATATGGGGTGAAAATAGATAATTTAATTACTCTGTACTGAGCACTATTACTTCTTCAAAAGGTATTGAATTTTATGATGAGCTATAAGTCACAGGGAGGACTCGAACCCAGAACTCCATACTAACTTTAATTCAATACTTCTCCCTTCACTCAATGTCTTTGACATATTGATACGGAAAACTGTTGAAATAAAAATTGTGCCATGGGCGGGAATCGAACCAAGACTTCCATACTTACTTTAATTCAATACTTTTCCCTTCACTCAATGTCATTGACATACTGACATGGAAAACTGTCTCTAGGTATGTAAATTTATAAAATTTTAAAAAATCTTCAATTTAAAGGTAGCTCAAAGGAAAAAGAAACACATATTTTATTTCTGTTGCCAAGAGATCTTCCACAGTCTCTCACTTACGGAATATGAAAATAGAGATGAGATTAAAAAAAAAAAAAAAAAAAAAAAAAAAAAAAAAAAAAAAAAACATTTGAAGAACTAATAATTTATTCAGTATCCCTCATTATTTGTTTCTTCCATTATGCATCTCAGCATATAATCTATAACGCTATCGAACCAGCTTCTTTTCAGTAAATGCAAGGACTATCTCGAGTTGATTGCTGACAGTGAGACGGCCTGATTTGTATTTCTGCATTCCGTTCTCACTATGAAGCCAGGAAGTAAACATTCTGTGTTTACGTCAGAGCCCCGCTTTGTGCCGTGCTGGGGGCTGTTGCCTGCCACCGGGACCGCCAGCTGGCTGGTTTCCGCCAAGCCTCGCCCCCACACCAGCTGTGGTTGACCGGCCTGCCCGTAGCACGCAAGCCACGGCTAATACAGCGAGACCCAACCCTTGAAGTATGAAAAGTGTCTGCAAACCCACCATAACGTGTATTATAAACTACCACACCGAGAGTTATTTTACTATAAAATGAGCAGCCACGTTATCTTTTGACACTTCATTCAAATATTTAACGAAGTGAAAGAATAGAATCAAAATAAACGTAGTACCGCATAATGTTTCACATAGATAGCAATCACATAACACAGAAAATTATTCTCTGTTTTCAGCGCTCTGCATCAGATCTAGACGTAATAAAATATGTAGTTATCTTAGAAATGTAAGCATGTTGTAAAATTAAACAGTTTTGGTGGCAACAACACAAATGTATACATGTAGTATATCATTCACGTTTTGTGTACTTATAAAGTGTTTTCAACGTGTCTGTAAAAAATAAGTGCTAAACAACGGAAATTACCTTCTGCTGGGGCTCTCCATTTACACGATTGTTCTGTTATTCATAGTGAAGTGTTTCGTAATGAGTTGATACAATCGCTTCAGTTTCTCGACTGTTCCACGCTTATACTAAGCTCAAAATACTACTACTACTACTACTACTACTAATAATAATAATAATAATAATAACAATAATAATAATAACAAATACAAGTGCCAAATAGCGTTTGTGCGAGTTGTAATCTGATATATTCTTTCAACTTTCTCGACGTCCTCCCTCTGCTCCATCAGGTAATAATCACACACTACTCAGCAGTACTGCATAAGAGGGGGAACAATTGTAGGGTTGGCAGTCTGCTTAGGAGACGTGTAAATTTCAAAATGTTCAAATGTTTGTACATCTATCGGACCAAACTACGTGGTCATCAGTCCGTAGCTTCCAAACTACTTAAACCTAGGTAAACTAACCTACGCACAAACACACACACCCATGCCCCAGGGAGGACTCGAACCTCCACGGCGAGTAACCGCGCGCTCCGCAGCGAGACGCTATAGACCGCTCGGCCACTCCACCGCGGCTGTAAATTTCCGAATGGTAATGTCAATAACAGATCGTTTGTAACACCTTCGCCAAAACATGTGTTATTCACAGTTAACATTGTTTTAAATTGCATTTTAATTATGTCACATCTACATATTCCTGTTTTTTGTGCTACGATTCGTAGAAGTGATGCATTGGAAGAATGAAGACATAATGCCAGAGGTAGAAGAGTAACTAGCACAAAGTCAAGGTGAGAGAGAGAGAGAGAGAGAGTATCGGTAAGAAATAGTGAAGACAAAAGCGAGAAGAGGGAAGAGTAGATACTATAGATAGTACATGAAATTCCGAAAACCGATGAATATTATTAGGAAAATTTGTGTTCATTTTTCCTTATCCCTTATAAACACGTGTTCATGTTCCACCAAACGATCAGCATTGGCAGATGTCAAGAATATACAATGATCACTAAAGAGAGAGACAATAGATTGTGAAAAGATAAATCAGCGTGTGAGATGAAGGAAAATTTGGGGAAGAGGAAAATGTGCACAGATGCAGTAAAAGGCAGTATATGAAAACTTGCTTCAACTGACAGACTGGGTAAAACGATATACCATGTTTAGTACATAACCAGCGCGAAATTGTTCGCATGACATTACATTTGATGAGCAAAGTGGAATATAAGTACTGAAGCAGGTGATTCCCAACTTTTGAACCCGACTCTTTAGACATGAACGTATTTCGCTCTTTTGTGCTCCGACACGAGTATTTTTCAGCTGCTTCTATTTATCTTCCACAGACAGGATTAATGTATTTAACACGAGAAGTGTGAGATAAAGGAGAATTTGGGCAAGAGGAAAGTGTGTAAAGATACAGCAAAGGCAGTATATGAAAATTTGTTTCCACTGACAGACTGGGTAACACTATATACCATGTTTTGTATATAACCAGCGCGAATATGTTCGCATAACACTACTTTTGCTCAGCAAGGTGGAATAAGGCAGTGATTCCCCACTTTTGAAGCAGACTACTTAGACATGAACGTATTTCCCTCTTTTATGCTCCGACATGAGTATTTTTCAGCTGCTTCTATTTATCTTCCACAGACAGGATTAATGTATTTAACACGAGAAGTGTGAGATAAAGGAGAATTTGGGCAAGAGGAAAGTGTGTACGGATACAGCAAAAGGCAGTATATGAAAACTTGTTTCCACTGACAGACTGGGTAACACTATATACC
Organism: Locusta migratoria; assembly: GCA_026315105.1. Lineage (NCBI taxonomy): Eukaryota > Metazoa > Arthropoda > Insecta > Orthoptera > Acrididae > Locusta > Locusta migratoria. The sequence goes on along the minus strand of CM048747.1, from coordinate 544,048,505 downwards.
ATGTTCTGTATATAACCAGCACGAATTTGTTCGCATGACATTACATTTGCTGAGCAAAGTGGAATATAAGTACTGAAGCAGATGATTCCCCACTTTTGAACCCGACTCTTTAGACATGAACGTATTTCCCTCTTTTGTGCTCCGACACGAGTATTTTTCAGCGGCTTCTATTTACCTTCCACAGACAGGATTGATGTATTTAACACGAGAAGTGTGAAATTGAGGTGGGGAGTGCGCAGAACAAATTGCAAGGGCAGGAAATGAGAATCCCAAACACCTCGGCAGTGAGCTTCCAACTCAGCAGGAAGCCTCAGCAGTAAGTCGACCGAGTTTTCGGCAACAGTGACGGCTGCGGCTGCGGCCTTTCATTTCCCGTCGCTCGGCGCAGTTCGCCACCCCGCCCCGCCCCTCCCCGCGCCTTCCGCTTCTCGTTAGCACCGTCTTTTGTCCTTGCTCTCCTCTGTTCCTCAGCTGGAAAAAAAAGGGGGGACCGCATTTCCCATCTGGAGCTGTATTGTTTCCCCTGCCCAAGGAAGATCCTCGCACGTACCACTTTCACAGGAACGAGTCATTTGCAGGTGGATTACTGTGAGCGCTGGTTTATCCAGACAGTACCGAGATAATGGGGATACAGCGCTAGCCCAAGTACAATACTCGTTGTGCTTCAGGTCCTACAACTACAAAATTTCGAAGTGTTATGGGAGGAAGTGCCTGGCGAGAATTAAAGAGAATCTAATGTTAGACAGCAACATTGTGGAGTTAAGCGGCTAATCCAGTGCCTAAGAACATGTCTTTTCGTAAAGTGGGCGAAAGTGAAACCATACTTTTGTCATCAAAACCTTGCCTGCGCATGATGATGCACTTATCTAATATATAAAGCAGAGTGTCCGTATATTTGGACGTGTTGCATACAAATCTGCAGTTTTGTTCCGCTCTTTATAAAATTTTTTACACGTAAGCTTCAATCCATGAGCACGGTCGCCGTAAGTGTAAGAATCTCATACGACATACGGTTCACGAAATATGACGTCATAAACAATGAGATCAGCGGAAAACTTCTGCCATAAGCGACAGTGCTGCTCATTTTCTCATAAACCACTGGACCGATTTCAACCAAATTTGCTTCACATATTCCTTACGTGAGACAACATCTTCAGTAGGAGTACGAAACACGTACGAGACATGGTTCAAGATATATAACTCCATAAACGATAGGAGTTGCAAGAAACTGCCATAATGCGATGAGACTTTACAAATACACTATATGAGAATGAGAGTACTTAGCGAATTGTAACAAACTTTAAACATAATTTCAAACCTTTATTAAACGTTTTCTCGCTGCAACGATAGTAAATTGATGAAAGAAAAAAAGTTTCTCGCTGACTACTTTTCCGCTGTTTGTGGAGTAAAACTACGGCATTCGGTATGACGTTACAATTTATAATTTTTACACTACAAATTGTAGCCGCAGGACATTTTATAGGCAATGTACGCACATATCGTTGAATGTGCCTCCGAAATTGTAGCACAGTGCGACCTGTATGTAGTTCATGAGCTATGAGCACATAAAACTGTAATGTTCATAGAAAACCGCCCTATCAAGCACCAAGTAGTTATATATTACTTCTTTAACACCAATTGTATTCCCAAGAAATTTTACAGACATGCAGCACTTATACGTATGAATACATACTTGAAAAATTATACAATTGTACCACATATAACTGAATAAATAAGAGATCATGCAAATTTTATACGTCATTTGTGTTTTTACGTCTATCTTTCTTTGTTTGAATAATGCGATTATAATTTTGTACATTATCCAAGACAGCGTTATTTCTTATATGTTCTCCGATAAAGATAATATATTATTAGAAAAAAGAAGATGGATAGAGAGAGAAGGGTTGGAGAAGTATTAACACCAGGCAGGAATAAATAAATACATACCCGGGCAACGCCGGGTTTTCAGCTAGTCAACTTTATAAAGGATAAAAAACCTGAAGTTGTGTCGATAACATCATTATACCATGGTTAGAATTCAATCAGTGGCAACTATTTATTCACAACCGATAGAAAAGCGTTACATGTTTGCACCTGCTACTGTCCATCAAGATGCGGCAGAGAGGCCGAGCGCATTGAAGCGCTATGCTACTATGCGCGAGGTCGTTCCCCGTAGGGGGTTCGAATCCCTTCTCGGGAATGGATGTTTGTGCTGTCTTTAGTATAAGCTAGTTCATAAGTAGTTTATAATTTTAGGTACTGATGATCCAGCAGTTAATTCCCATAAGCTTTACAAACTTTAGAACATTTTGAACTGTCCGTCAAAGTATTCACCGGCGTTGTGTAGAACCCATTACCAGTAATGTGGAAGGCGTAGCATACCGTTAGCAGAGCCTGTTCTGTTGATGGTGCGAATGGAGCAGTTTACTGCCTGTCGAATATCTGGAAAAATTTTGAAGCTAATGCCACGGAGTAGTTCCTTCATCTCCGCAATCAAATCTTAGTCACAAGGACATACTCCGGGGATTATAGTGGCTGGTACAGTCCTATCGACCGAACAGAGCAGCCACAGATTTCGCTAAATACGCGAGCGCATTGTCGTTTCACTGTTCTGTAGGGCAATGCCTATTATCCCACCTTCTTGAATACCTTGATGACACAGTCGTGCTGTACGACCTCTGGCACATTCAATCTTGATCCAACTCCGTTGTTCCTGTTTCGATAAGATAGTGACACCGTTACGTTATGCCTAGTTCACACAACGATCGAAAGTTCACAATAAAGAGAACTGTCTGCTGCAGCTCTCCAAACTTACTAACACGGTACAAATGACTTGCGATCATACAGGCTTGGTTGCGATAATACGATAAACTTCCATCTACACGTCTGATTACAACTAAAATCAGTGCCCCTGCGAAAAGACGGGCTTATTACTCTTTATATATGTGGATTGTTCACGTTTGGGTGTATGCTACAGCTGATAATATACAACTTAAGAAGACTACAGTATTATGGGAGGAAGTGTCTGGCGAGAATTAAAGAGAAACTAATGTTAGACAGCAACATTGTGGAGTTAAGCGGCTAATCCAGTGCCTAAGAACATGTCTTTTCGTAAAGTCGGCGAAAGTGAAACCATACATTTGTCATCAAAACCTTGCCTGCACATGATGATGCACTTATCTAATATATAAAGCAGAGTGTCCGTATATTTGGTCGTGTTGCATACAAATCTGCAGTTTTGTTCCGCTCTTCATGAAATTTTTTACACGTAAGCTTCAATCCATGAGCACGGTCACCGTAAGTGTAAGAATTTCATACGGCAGTTGCAGAAGCTGTGGCAATGTTTGTCAGAACACTAAAGTGAAGAAGAAATAGAAGTTGGATGTGTCCTTGGTTGAGAGAAAGAGACGAAGAATGAGATGTGTACTGTATGCAGATAATTAAGTAACTCATACCAGAGAACCTCAATGAATTCAGATATTTTTTATTTATTTATTTATTTATTACGAATATTAGGTGCTGAGTGTTTTAAAAAGTTGCTTTCGTTCGTCCAAGAACAAAAGTACGGCGATGAGAGAGAGATAGAGAGTATTTCGCCAGCTGAAGGTAAGAAATACTTTTTACATTTTCAGCTTTGTTGAAGTTAAGCGTAAGTTACTTCCTGTAATTGTTATTTTTTGCAGATTCACTATAACATTGCGGTTTCTGGAGACAGGAGAATCATTCGAAAGCCTAGCCTTTGCACAAAGAATTTCTGTACCAACTCTTTCAAATGTTGCTGATGAAGTCTGCACAGCAATTTCAATTTGCGATCCATAATGGGACCTCAGTCTACTAAATTGTGCTTTGCATTTAGCATCACACTTTCGAGATTATGTGTAACTGACTTTCTGACATGCTAAAAATTATAGAATTGTAAAAATGTGAAGTTAATCAACAAGACGTATTCAAAATTCATTGAAATCTACTCTTTTGTGTTATTTTCTTCATAAATAACAGTCATTGTACCCTCTTACAATAGAGATGATTTACTGCAGTGACCCTGTATGCCTCAATTGAATACGAAATTCCTGGTCTGTTCCACTCCAACAAAGCAAGCAATTTCGGCAAGGACGCGGCTATTTCTACACATAAACATGATAACCTCATAACGAATTCACTTCTGCGCTACTAGCAATTTTAGAACCTGTCCTAAAGCGTACAATCTAGTACCAAACGCCGTCTTCGCTTACTAATTGCTAGTAGTTCCGCCTTTACGTCGTAAGATATCGCGAAACGTGATCTGTTCATCACTAGCGCGATCATCGTGTAAACTTGGCTTTAGACCGCTCGCTCACATATAACTCGATTGTGCGCAGGCTTGTGACGTGGGAATGGAGAGTCCATTTGACAGTAGTAGATTCCATTGCATAATGTTGCCACTATTTTAGTTCAACCCTCGTTGAAGTAAAATTAATTCAGCTTGTAAAAAATAACCTAAAAAATCAGTCACAAAATTTTCTCAGCTTTCAACTTTATATTCCAACTGATTATCCTCTCAAATATTTCGCTTTCCTGAAGCTGCATACCGATTCAAAAAATGTTCAAATGTTTGTAAATCTAAGGGACTTACCTACGGTAAACTTACAAACTACTTACACTGACATAATGTAACTTACTCTAAGGATAACACAAAAAACGAGGCCCGAGGGAGGACTCGAACCCCAGACGGCGAAATCCCGATTCAAATCGTTGTTTTTCCCTGTGCTGTGTCTGCTTAGCAGTAGCATCACGTTTGTAATCGTTGTAGTTGTTACTACTGCCGCTAGATTGATATTTTGGAATTTCGTTGACTGATTGTGTACTCGGAGCAGCAGTAGTGTACCCTTTAGTAAGATTGTGATGCTGTTGCAAGATTTCGTTTCCTTTCATTCCTTGAAAGGAGTACTGATTTTTCCAGTCAGGATGAACAGCGGGACGACATCTTTGTTTCGTACCCGGTGAGGAGTCTTTTGAACTTTCGTCGAGTCATGGAGAGTGCGTGGAAGACACATGTGTAGCATGGTGTCAGCTAATCTTCATTATAAGTAACTACCTGGTGAGTTGCTTGTTTCTGCAATTCACTTGTAAAGTATGCATTTATCCTTTCAGTCAGCCAAGGCACATAACTATAACGCTAAACACATCGACAATCCGTAGTTTGGACAAAACAATGTCAAGCTGAATACGCATTCAAAATATTCTTCCGAATCAAGTGAGGTAAGTGTTTAAACTCTCTAATGATACATTTTGATCTGGTGTGAGTTCTAAGGCTGAAACGAAATGCGTACCTTAATAAGAACCGTAGCTATACAAGCAAGTATGACAAATAATGGTGGACAAAACAAAAGTCAAGTTGCATGTGCACTCATAACTTCCATCAGTACCAATCAATGTACGCGTTTAAAAGCTCAAATGAAAGAAAGTGATCTGATGAGTGTTATTATGTCAACGTAGACTGCATACCTTAATTTAGAGCCGTTGATATGCTTACTCGAATAAAAAGAAAATAATAATAATAAAAATGAGGGAACAAGTTTAATTTGCACTCACAGTTGACTTCACAATCAAGCAATGCTAGTGTTTAAAACACCGGCAGCTGCTCCACGTCGTATGACGTAGCACTCGCACACATTAATTTCAAGGAAACTTGTGACTGGTGTGTTTAGGCATGTATCATTACCACATCCAACGACGATAAGCAGTGCTATGCTCATGGTCGACCGTTTTCATTCAGAACACAGAGTAACGCAAAGGACCATATTGTCTCAGATCAAATAACACTTGCGCTCAACGCAAAAGAAGAAAAGCCAACAAAATTTGTATTGTCAGAAGGAAAGAAGTTAATTCAGTCGTCTTGGTGCTCGTTGGAATTGTTAGGAAGAGAAGAACACTTTGATAGCCATGATCCTGGGCTACCGCTCCTTTCTAACCAAGTGGATGGAAGAATACACAAATTGGAATAAACCGCAAGAAATAAAATGAGTAAATTAGTTATTTCATGTAACTGCTCAATCTACACAGTGGTGAGAGATGAAACAAAAGAAAGTGGTTATAGGTTGCTAGAACGTACTATAGTATTGAATGGCAGTAAATCTGCAAAGTTATGAAAATCCATATGTCGGAGAAAAGGTCACGGACGATACGTATACGTGCTCAAACTAAGCGAAATGGCCGGCCCAGTGGCCGAGCGGTCTGCGGCGCGCCAGTCACAGTCTGCACGGCTGCTACGATCGGGGGTTCGGATCCACCGTCGGGCATGGACCTTTGTCTTTAGTATAAGGTAGTTTGTAAGTTTAGGGTCTGATGACCCCGCAGTTAAGTCCCTTTAGCTTAACAAACATTTGAACATTTAAGCGCAATGATGTAATCTGTCGATAGTGCTGCGGCTAACTACAGGAAACTGGTATCACACAGTACAGCATGGGAGCTAAACAAAGACTTAAATTGACAGGGAAGAGGAGATCTCGTACGTTAATAATTGTTTTAAGGGAAGGAGCACTGAAATTGTAAACACCTGAAGGGCAAGGCCGACTCTAATTGGGTTCTAAGGGTAGTCCAACAGTTCACAGCATCACGAAGAGAGTCCAATCATAAACACAGAATGACGACACAAAAACATATCCGTGACCAAAGGAAAATCGTAGAAATAAAATGTTCATATGTTTGTAATTCTATTGGACCAAACTACGTTGGTCATCAGTCCCTAGACTCACAAACTACTTAAACTAAGGTAAACTAACCTCAGGACAACACACACATCCATGCACGAGGGACAATGTGAATGCGGGAGGCCGCGCGACCCGTAACATGGCGCTCCAGACCGCTCGGTATTCTCGCGCGGCGTCGTAGAAAAGGTACAAGGATATTTAAGAACATGGAGAGAGCAATTACACAACATTCTAGGCCACGAAGGACACATAACCAGTATCGAGTGTTTCCACCGGAACAGCAAGTTGCATATCCTTCCGGAATTTACAAGCAAAACTTAAATTACTTGAATAGCAAAGCAACGCATTCCAACGGAACTTCAAGGCACTAAAACGCGAATGAGCATTATATATTAGAACTTCACGCAGATAAATGCCTACCACATGGACAAAAATTATCACCAAGATGCCAAAGCCAGATTGGATCTGCAGGTTGCAGTCGCAGCGAACTCGCTTAACGGGCGGAGGAGGGGCGGACTAAAGACTATTGAATAAAAGAAGGTAAGCCATCTGACCCTTCACACAGAGAGAGCAGTTGGTAGAACTAGCTCCATCTCTGTGAGTAAGAGGAACTTTGGTGGGATACTAGCAGACAGAACGATGCAGATGCGACGGACATTGACACACAATACATTCTTTTTATCACACAAACAAACAACGTAACATTGTGTTACATAATATCGAATGATGGGTAGCATGAACATATAATCCAAATTAAACACAGCCACATAAATGAAACATGTATAAATTTTGAAAATTACACTACAAAAATCCAAAAATTATTATTTGTCTCCAAGTATTTTGGTAGGAGTGATGCTCTGAGGTCAGGTTTACCTTGATTGGAATACAATAAACCAAATAACGCAGACGTCTTTGAAAATACTGAAAGTTCTGCAACATTTACTACTGCTCTGGAGTATATATATCTTCGTCATATACTTATTATGATAGTAACTCTTAAATGTGAAACTAAAACGAGTGAAATGCGAAGAAACATACCCTTTTACTTTCAAAATAATTAATTTTGCTATGTATGTTGAGTAGAAAAATATGTATATATTTCGCCGCAAAGTGACAGAGTTAGTACGCTCTTAGTATAGTGACAAGCAACTGGGGTATTAAGATACACTACGAAAATGCAAAAATTATTATTGGCCTCCAAGTATTTTGGTAGGAGTGATGCTTTGATGTCACGTTTACCTTGATTAGAAGCATATGTTTTAAGAATACAATAAATCAAATAAAACAGACGTTGTTCAAAGTACTGCAACATTTACTACTGCTACGGAGTATATACATAATTTTCATATACTTATTATGATAGTAACTCTTAGATTTGAAACTGAAACGAATTAAATGCAAAGAAACTTACTCTTGTGCTCTTCAAAATAATTAATTTTTCAATGTATGTTGACTAGAAGAATATATATTTCGCCGCATAGTGACAGGGTTAGTACGCTCTTAGTATAGTTACAAGCAACTGTGCAAGTGAGGAAGTTTTGCTTTAATGAATTAAATTCCTTTGTTTGTGAGTGTTTTGAAACGCTACGCTTGTTACAATTACTGAAAAGTACCAGCGGTTGTATTTTTTCTTGAATGCCGTGATCCGAGTTTTCAGTGTAGTTACACGTTGCCTTTATTTCAGAAAGGAAAACTTCGTTGCAGGACGAGGGAAACTATGTAAGAAAGTACATCCAACGACGGAGTAGTAACAGTAGCCATTCCGGGAGGCTGAAGTTATAATTTCATTCATATTTACGGTAGTACGCAGCTTTGAGCGTAATCATTTCCTTCTCTGAGGCAGTTGTAATTCTGTCCGCTAGGATGCAACACTTTTGGATTGCACATTGTGTACACAACAGTGGGATTACGTCTCCGCATAGTTCTAGCGTAAATTTTTGTGTCCATTGCGCAGTGTTAGATGGCGTCTGTGTGATTGCTGTTTGCATTCACAGTTATACTGAGAAACTTGTAAATATTCTGAAGTGGGTGTTGTTTTAGAACAAGCTCAGGAAAATTTACTGTTCTTGAATATCAGCATACACCACTGGGTTGGAAAATTGCTGTATTTTTTTGGAGCTCGAATACTTTAGTTATTGCCGCGCCGATCGGGTAGATATTTTCCCATCCGCGATCGCATTCATCAGCCTGCTCTTCCATCAGTGGTCCTTCGACATCGGTGACGCTGTTCAACTGTATATGGTAAAGTGGCGCCAATGCATAAATAGTGAAAAGACTATTGAATGGTGGTTGATAGGTGGGACGTAGTATGTGTTAGCGTGGTCACCATAGTCAAGTGTAATCGATCGCGTCTGTTTCGCACTTAACTTTCACTGAATTTTAAATTACAATTTTGATAGTTTTAAAATACACTGTGTTGAAGACTATAGCCTGTCGAAATTGTAAATTTCTTGTAGTATTATGATTTTGTCCTCACTTTCTGAAAAAGGATTCTAATCGTTAGATAATTTTGACTGTGTCATTGTAAAATCATTGTTTTGATGTATTCTGGAATTGACTCTTGGTCAGGTACGTTGTGTTTGTTGACTTAATAAAATGTTCAAATGTTTGTATAGTCTATGGCGCTTAACTACTGGGTCATCAGTCCCTAAACTTACAATCTACCTATGAACTACTTACGAACTAGGACGGCACAAATATACATGCCCGACGGGGGATTCGAACCCCCGACCGTAGTGGCCATGCAGACAGTGACTGAAGCGCCTTAGTCCCCTCGGCCACCGCGGCCGGCTGTTGTTGACTTAATAATTTATTATAATACAAAATCTACTATAAACACCGAGTAACTCTTTTTCAACCAACTTCCATTACTTTGGAGGGCTTATATCCTGTCAATTTTAGGTAAGTCAGGGGTTTTTGTGTTGTCCAATTATAGTGAATGAAAACAAAGATTTTCATAAAACAAATAAGTAAATTCTCAGTGTCATAGTTTCTTAAATAATACTTTTTCTATCTTTTTAATAATAAAAAAATATGGCGTCCCTTGAATAACTTGATTGTTTTGTGATGATGGTTAATTTAAAAACAATTTATTCATTTGCATATTAATGAGCTATCTGCAAAGTTTTCAGAAAAAGTAATAGAAGTCAAATGACGGATAACAACACTCAGTTGATGTAATTAAAGAAAAAAAAACATCATTTCACATTATGCAGTTTCTTGGGGAGAAGAAAACAGCATATCAAAGATCCTGGATATCTCCAATTTCCAACGAGTCAAGAAGGTTCGTCCACCTCCCTGTCAGTTTCGATGCTAAACTCGTCACAAAAGGTACTGAAATTTTGACATTTTTCTTCAAGTGAGTGAAAGTGGTTAGACCGTGTGAAGAAAGTTTTGTTTAGGAAAATTATTGTGTACATCATTTTTTATTAATTATTTTGCTGGGGAGTTGTGCTTGTGCCTTCTTTACAGTGCATAATTTTTAGTCAACATTAGTACTAACAGTGTGGGGGCACTGACAATTTGAACCATGTCGTGGGAACTGAGGAAGGTGATGATGAAGTACATAAGAAGGACAATGGTGAAGATGAGAAAAGGGAAGGGGACACTGTTTGCTGATATTTCGTTGTTATACCACCCGAAACACCGAAGGTACTAATTATGCAACGTAATAACTATAGCAACTGGGATATAGCTCTAAGGAACAAAGTTATAAACTCGATAAAATACAAAAGACAACAGGCGAGGTTAAATTCAATATCCTAGCTTTTAAGTCTGAATTTGAAGAGGTTAAAGTTAAAACAGAAATTCTGGATATAGTAGTTACTTCGTAATCTGATTTTATCAATTTGAAAGGGGTAACTAGACTAGCACGAGATGAAATTCACTGTTACTCTTATTGTAGGAAAGTTGACAAGAATTTCTTCTCTTTTGTACATTATTTATCATCTAGTAGCAAGTTAATTCACATAACTATTCAAAGATTATGAGAGATATCGATGCATGTAAAACAAGTACTGATGATGTATAGACTGGAGTCGATTAACTTTTGGAATATGCAGCCACCAACAGATTATTCATTTTTGGTGGTATCACTTTCAGTTACATAACTACAACAAACTTTATGGGGAGTGGGGGGACGATAAAGTTCACCCTGTGGTTTTATTTAAAACTGCAGTAGTATGTCAGCATTTATGCCGGATTCTGGAAAATAATATTCGTCAAAATATTCTTAGATGGTGAGGCCCTGTCGTGGGATAATTTAAATGCGCATTCTGAATTGCTTTTGATTAATGTAGAAGTGTTATCTTGCGAGTTTGTATTGAACCTCTGTTCCAAGCTTGCCTGGTGTTGCTCTGCATACTTGAAACACATGGCATACACATTAAATGATCTCATTTGCTCGTATTCACGTGATTCAGAGGCCTTTGCATCAATGCGTTTCCAGATGTTGAGTTACCAGAAGTTACACCAAACCCCGAGATAACAAGGGAACGATTTCAATGCAGCATACAGAACATTGTGGAAGAGTGTACCAAGTCAAGAGGTTACGTCGCAACCATCATCAGATCTATCGGCCAATAAACTTCGTGCATGGAAATGCTCTTCAGACTGCAGCCAATCAGGATAGACACCTGCCCATCGAAAGTCCAAAGTCGCTGTAAAGCTGAGCTGTGAAGTTATTCTGAAATGGTGCATCCAATATCTCCCACAGATAAACACTTTCTGAGGACCGAAACACGACGACGACTTTTGGTCCTAAATACAAATGGTGTTTTTGAAAGAATATACGAATCCTTGTAATCAATGTTAGGAACTTCCGTGACAATCCATGTTCTCTAAGCAACAACGTTTATATCAGAGAAAGCTTAATGACTTTCCAGCGCAGCATTTTCTGCCATCACAACAGTTCCACCAAATAGTTCGACTGCCTTAAATATAAAGTGAAATACTTTGATGGTGACGGTTTACGTATGTCTCGTAACAGAGCAGAAAAAATACTGTCGCGTTGAAATGGAAGCAGGCTTGACTTCGAAGGCAGGGTTGTCGACTGAACTCAGCACTTACACTGAAAGCAGGTTTATTGCGAACTGAAACGTACACGCAGCACTGACTGCCTCTCGGGCAGAGTGCTCCGCTGTTTATACACTGACAGAATGTACCAGAAATTAGAAGAATAAATAACTTTAGAAAGGTGTAGAACATGCTGGAAATGATAAATACAAGGAAATAAATTTTTGCCGGTGGACGGGAATGATTCAGTACCGCAGTCGGTGACGCTATCCCTTGCGCCACGTCGGCGGTTGGATAACTTGGGGTCTTGCGGCATTGCTCCCTCTCCTGAAGAAAAGAGCAACCCACTTTTAGGTTCGCTTTCGAGCCAGCTGCAATGTCCTGGATCTTGATCTTGTTATGGGTCCTCTGTATGGCAGATCTGGATAATCCTTCCCTTGTGCACGATTACCGACGACAGACGTTCCTGTCGTGGCTTCATCATTTCATTGTCGTCCTTAGAGTCCTTGAACAAGAAGCCATTTTCGACTAACTGCTCTTCAGTATCGCAGTAACTCTTCATACGGAGGACGTGCAAAATTTCTCTTCGTTTTTGTCGCTTTGAGGACGGCTCATAATCTTCGACTTCGTACGTGACGTCTGACAGGCGGCGTATGACCCGATACGGACCAAAGTATCTCTTTAATCACTTTTCCGATAGCCCAACAGGGATAAAATCCCATACCAGATCTCCTGAGCTGTACACAACAGGCCGGCGCTTGTTATACCGCTGACGGTCCTTCTCTTGGGCGTCCAGTGTACGTATCCGAGATACAGGCAAGACCGCTGTCTCGCGTCTTCGACGCTGGTGATTAGCTCTTTCACATAGTCATACTGGTGTCGTCCGTCTGGAACAGGAACAGCGTATCCATTACCGTCTCAGCTTCACGGTCATGGAGCGGAAAAAACGGCTTCAAAATAATGTCTTCTACAAGGAATTTTTCGATCTCTGGAGCTTCTGCGGTCGGCACAGGATTGTTGACAAAGTAGCGTGTAAGATAGTGCGTGCAGACTATTATCCTTCGGTTACCGGTTGTCGATTTCGGGAACCATCCTACAAAGTCGATTCCATTTCGGTGGAATGTAGCTCCTGCAGGAGGAATTGGTTCGAGATGTCCTGGAGGTAATTGCGGCACACGCTTCTGTCGCAGGTATTCTTCACATTGAGTCACACAGTGTTTGATAGATCGATAGAGAACTTTCCAGTAATACCTGGGTCTAATTCGGTCTAGAGTCTAGAATCCCAGATGAGCGATTATTGCACCATAGTGGAAATACTTGAGAATAGCTGATTGGAGAAGAGCTGGAACACCAGTAGTCATTTGGGGCCCAGTGGATCGTAGTTGCTTTTATACACTGTCCCGTTTATCAGTTGGATCTCTCCATTGGTCGGTTCTCCTTTCTCCATGGCCTCCATGGTTTTTAACAGTGCTGGACCTTCCCTTTGTTCAGCTGTAACGTTGCCTAATTCAGTGAGGGTTGAAATTTCATTCATGCTGTTGTGTTCCACTAAAGGATTTCTCGAAAGGCAGTCGGCATCCTTGTGTTTAAAAATGTTCAAATGTTTGTATAGCTTATGGGACTTAACGACGGGGTCATCAGTCCCTAAACTTACAAACTACTTATGAACTAGCTAATCCTAAGGACGGCACAAATATCCATGCCCAAGGGGGGATTCGAACCCCCGACCGTAGTGGCCGTGCAGACCGTGACTGGAGCGCCTCAGTCCCCTCGGCCACCGCGGCCGGCCCCTTGTGTTTACGCCCGCTCTTGAATACCACTGTGACGTCGTACTCTTGGAGTCTCAGTCGACCTGATGGATTCTTCAAGGTAGTCAGCCACCATAAAGAATGGTGGTCTGTCATTACGGTGAATGGTTTACCGAATAAATGAGATCGGAACTTGTTGATAGCCCTGATAACTGACATTCTTTCTCAGTTTATCTCGGACTTTGAGAGCACTCTTGATGCGTAGGATATCACCTATTCAGCACCTTCCTGAACTTGTACAAGCAGTGCACCAATTCCATAACCACAGGCGTCTGTGTGAAGTTTAGTTTCCGCATTCTCGTCGTACAAGGCTAGAACTGATGCGGAAGCCTCCTTAAGTGCGCGGACGGCTCTTTCTTTTGTCTCATCACAGTAAAACTTGGCGACTCCCTCCAAAAGTTCCTGGAATGGACGTGCCTTGTTACAAAAAGTCTGTAGTATGAGCACAGCTTGAGAAAACTTCTCACATTACGAATGTGCTGAGGAGTTGGAAATTCTGCGACTTCCCTTACTTTATCTGGATCAGGACGGACACCATGACCGTCGACTAGGTACCTCAGGATTATTATCTCTTTGCCGACGAAGAGGCACTTCTTTGGACTGAGGCAGTGTCCTGCAGTCTTTTTTTTTTTTTCTTTTTTTTTTTTCTTTTCCTTTGTGGTTTTAGGGCGCACAACTTCTATGGTCATTAGCGCCCAGACAAGAACTTAGATTCACTTGATCTCAAAAAATTTGGTGACTGTCAGAAAATCAAGAAGAGGCTAAAAACGAAAGATAAAAGACAATTAAAAGGGTTAAATATCCTTCGATAAGTTGGCTAATTTGATAAAACGCAAAACTCGAGCAGCTGCTCGGGTGTCATCAGCTAAAATTTCCTCCAGAGTAGACGGAAAGTGAAGGGCTACACGGAGATGATTAAAATTAACACAAGACAGTAAAACATGTCGCACCGTCAGCAATTCACCGCAGGAGCACAGCGGTGCAGCATCGGCGGTTAGCAAATGACTGTGGCTGAAACGGCAGTGACCGATCCGCAACCGGGCCAGGATGACCTCCTCCCGCCGAGAGGAGCGTGAAGAGGTCCTCCAAGCGCTTGGGATCGGTTTGACAGTTCGCAATTTATTGTTGTACAGTGAAAGCCACGCACTGTGCCATGACGACACGATACTCCGGCGAAGAGCCCGTTGAACATCGTCCGGTGGGATGCAAGGGTAGTCATGCGGCCTTGGATGCTATGTCGGCGGCCTCATTCCCGGGTACACCCACGTGGCCAGGGACCCACAGGAATGAAACGTGACAGCTGTCATCTGCTAGCAACTGGAGGGAGCGTTGGATCCGATACACGAGAGGATGGTTCGAGAAAGAGTCCTTAAGACCCTGCAGGGCACTAAGGGAGTCCGAACATATGGCATAGAAAGGTTCGCGATGGCGGCAGGTATACAAAACGGCCTGGTGGAGGGCAAACAGCTCAGCCGTGAAGTTCGAGCACCGGTCAGGGAGCTTGTATTGGAAACGGTTGTCCCCGACGACGAAGGCAGATCCGACACCGGCAGTGCTCTTGGAACCATCAGTGTAAATAAATATGGCATTATCGAACCACGAACGGAGTTCAACAAGCCTCGAGCGGTATACCAAATCCGAAGTGCTCTCCTTGGGGAGCGAGCTAAGTTCAAGGTGAGTGTGAATCTGGGCCTGATGCCACGGTGGCAATGGGCTTTCGCTCAACCAAAGGGTGGAAGGAAGGGTAAAATCGAGCCGTTGTAGCAGGTGGCGAAACCGAACTCCAGGTGGAAGCAAGGCAATCGCAGACAACTGATATTGGCGATCGAGTGAGTCGTCAAAAAATAATCGGTAAGATGGATGGTTGGGCATCGACCGCAGGCGGCATGCGTACCGACACAAGAGTATGTCACGTCGAATGGTCAAGGGTAATACAGCAGCCTCGGCATACAGACTTTCAACAGGGCTGGTATAAAGTGCACCGGTCGCCAGACGTAATCCCCGATGGTGGATAGAGTTGAGACGGCGGAGAATCGACGGCCGTGCAGAAGAGTATACAAGGCTTCCGTAGTCGAGCTTCGACTGAACAAAGGCCTTGTAAAGGTGAAGCAGGACGGTACGGTCCGCTCCCCATGACGTGCCACTGAGGACACGAAGAACGTTAAGGGATCGGGCACAACGGGCAGCCAGGTAGGACACGTGTGTGGACCAGCAAAGTTTACGATCCAACATGAGTCCCAAGAATTTCGTAGTCTCCAGGAAAGGGAGAGCAACAGGGCCGATATGTAGAGAAGGTGGAAGAAATTGCTTGTATCTCCAGAAATTGATGCACACCGTTTTCTCAGTGGAAAATCGGAAGCCGTTTGCGATGATCCAGTAATATAGACGGTCAAGACAGCGTTGAAGAGAACGCTCCAAGAGACACGTCCGCTGGGCGCTGCAATAAATTGCGAAATCGTCAACAGAAAGAGATCCGGAGACGTCGGCTGAAAGGAAATCTACGATCGGATTGATTGCAATGGCAAAGAGCGCCACACTCAAGACGGAGCCCTGTGGTACTCCATTCTCCTGGCAAAAGGTATCTGACAAAACAGAGCCCATCCGTACCCGGAACTTGCGATCCGCCAAAAACGCTTGAATGAAAAGAGGAAGGCGGCCCCGAAGGCCCCACGTGTGCAATGTGCGGAGAATGCCCGCTCTCCAGCAGGTAACGTATGCCTTCTCCAAGTCGAAGAACACTGCTACTGTTTGACGCTTCTTTAGAAAGTTATTCATAGCGAAGGTCGACAACGTAACGAGGTGATCAGCAGCAGAGCGGTGTCGACGAAAACCGCATTGGATATTAGTCAGGAGGCGGCGAGATTCGAGGAGCCAGACCAACCGAGCGTTAACCATGCGTTCCATCACCTTGCAGACGCAGATCGTCAGAGAAATGGGACGATAACTGGAAGGAAGGTGTTTGTCCTTCCCTGGTTTGGGGATGGGGACAACAATGGCTTCACGCCAATTTGTGGGAATATGACCTTCAGTCAATATGCGATTGTACGTACTAAGAAGAAAGCACTTGCCCGCAGGAGAGAGGTTCTTCAGTATCTCAATATGAATGGAATCGGGCCCGGGAGCAGAAGATCGGGACAGGGCGAGGGCACGGTCTAGCTCCTGCATGGTGAAGGCGACGTTATAATTTTCACGATTAAAAGAGTGGAAAGAAGGCGGCCGTGCCTCCTCTACCTGTTTGCGAGGGAGAAAGGCAGGGTGATAATGGGCAGAGCTCGAAACCTCCACAAAGAAACGGCCCAATGCGTTGGAAACATCATCGGGATCCACGAGGACTGCGTTCTCCACGGTCAGGCCAGGAATCGGGGAGTGGACCTTGATTCCGGATAAACGGCGTAGGCCACCCCAAACAACCGTGGAGGGAGTAAAACGGTTAAAAGAACTAGTAAAAGCAGTCCAACAAGCTTTCTTGCTGTCGTTTATGATACGACGACATTGCGCTCTCATACGTTGATAAATGATGCAATTCTCCAAAGTTGGGTGGCGGCGGAAGGTGCGTAAAGCACGGCGCCGGGCTCTAAGCGCGTCGCGGCAGGCTGCAGTCCACCAAGGGACCTGCACACGACGTGGAGAAGAGGATGTACGAGGTATGGAACGTTCGGCAGCGGTGAGAATAACCCCAGTGAGGTAGTCGACCTGACTGTCACAGTTGGGAAAATTCTGTTCGCGAAAAACAGCCATGGAAGAATAAAGCCCCCAGTCGGCTTTAGAAATGTTCCAACTGGTAGGACGAGAAGATGGGGAATGATGCAGGAAGTGGATGATACAAGGGAAATGGTCACTCGAGTACGTGTCAGAAAGTGCATACCACTCAAACCGACCAACAAGCTGAGGAGTGCATATCGCAAGGTCTATGTGGGAGTATGGGTTGTGTCTGAAAGGAAGATCGGTGCACCGGTGTATAGGCAGACAAGATCGAGGTGTTGGAGAAGATCCACCAAAAGGGAGCCTCTCGGACAAGGTGCCGGAGAGCCCCATAGGGGGTGGTGGGCATGAAAGTCGCCTACCAACACGAAAGGTGAAGGGAGCTGGTCAACAAGGTGTACCACATCTGCCCTAGTAAGGGCAGATGACGATGGCGAATAGATATTACAGAGGGAAAAGGTGAATGTGGATAAAGTGATGCGGACGGCAACTGCCTGTAGGTGAGTATGCAATGAAATGGGATGGAAATAGACGTCTTCTCGAAGGAGCATCAGAACCCCTCCATGGGCTGGGATACCTTCCACGGGTGGCAGGTCGAACCACACAGGGGTGTAGTGTGGAAAGTCTGCACGGTCACTTGGACGCAACTTAGTTTCTTGGAGACAGACGAGAAGCGGGCAGTGCAACCGAAGGAGTAGTTTTAACTCCTCCCGATTGGAACGAATGCCGCGAACATTCCATTGAAGGAGCGCCATGATAAAAAATGAGATAAGAAATAAGGATAAAAACCAACTAGCAAGCGGGGTCACCTCGACGGCCGCTGAGGTCCGGATTTCGAGGGAGCACTGCTATCGCTGTCTAGGGGCAAAGGGTCGTGGTCCATAGGTTCGACCGACGCGCCTGCCACCTCCCCGAGTTGATCAGGAGGGGCAGTTTCCACCGCCGATGAAGGGCCGGGTGCCCGGCAAACGGAGTGTCCCGGTGAAACAGAAGACGGCCGAGGCCGGCAACTGTTGGACGGCGTAACGGATGGGTCACGCCTCGGCAGGGAAGGAGAGGAACTCTTTTTCTTATTGGCTCTTCTCGAAGAGTGACGGTGAGAAGAGGCAGTCGACGGTTGGGAAGCCTGAGAACGCAGAAAATCCTCACGGACGGTTTTTTTTTTCAAAGTCCGGGCATCTTGTTTAGGTGCCCGCGGTTTACTAGAGGTTGACGAAGACTGTACTTTAGGAGCAGCAGGAGGAAGCGGGGACGTGGAACGAGCAATCTTCGGGCTGGCGGATCGCCACAACTGTGTCAGCGAAAGTGAAATCACAAGTCTGGGTACTGGAATCCTTAGTAGGTCGAGTGGAGGTGAGGACCATACTGTATGTGCCCGCTGGGAGGACAGTGGGCTTTCGACTCGCCAACAACTTTCGGGCGGCAGATGTTGATACCATCTCCGTAACCCGAATTTTTTTTTCATCCTTATATACAGGGCAGTCTCGAGAGGAAGCCGCATGGTCGCCGTTGCAGTTAAGGCAGTGAGGGGACGGAGGTGGGCAATCCCCCTCATGGACGTCCCTAACACAAGTGACACATTTTGCTGCATTTGGGCAAGATTCACGGGTATGGTTGTACCTGTGGCATTGGTAACAGCGAGTTGGGTTTGGAATATAAGGGCGGACAGAGATAAATTCGTACCGTGCTTTGACCTTCGACGGGAGTTCAACTCTGTCGAATGTCAAAAACACAGTACGAGTCGGTGTCAGCTGGTTATCTACCTTTTCCATCACCCTGTGGACGGCTGTCACACCCTGATCGGACATATAGGATTGGATGTCTTCATCAGACAACCCGTCAAGGGATCTCGTAAAAACTACACCCCGTGACGAGTTGAGTGTGTGGTGCGCTTCTACCTTGACTGGAAACGTGTGTAATAACGTAGTCCGGATTAGTTTCTGTGCTTGAAAAGCACTGTCCGCTTCCAGCAACAATGTGCCATTGCGCTGACGCGAACAGGTTTTAACAGGGCCAGCAATTGCATCTACACCTTTCTGTATAACGAAAGGATTGACAGAATTGAAATCTTTTCCGTCGGTGCGAGACACAACAAGAAATTTCGGTACATTAGGCAGAGTCTTCTTTTGCTGAGGCGAATCTATCTTACGTTTCTGGGTCAACGTCACTGAAGAAGAGAAGTAAGTCATCGCGAAGGTGTCCCCCGTGATTACCGGCGTCTCCGATGGCGCGCTCCTTCCTAGTGGGGGCCCTCTCTGAGGGCTTACCCGCCTTAGGTGATTGTTCACACCTCAGGTCACACCTCCCAAGAACTGATGGAGGGACCAATCGGCATGTTCGGAATCACCCCTCCCTGGGCCTGGCCTCTACCAGGGGGTACGTACGTGCCCTACTTGTCTACCCGAGGCGGAGAATTACGTGTTACCCCGTCACCTGCTACGCATGATAGTGCGTGGGTCGGCCTTCAGACACGCACAGGGAGGGAAGAAGAAGAGGATAGGAAATGAAGAGAAAGAAGGAAAGAAGTGTCTCAAACGCCGAAGCGGAGACTAATGAGGAGGAGAGGAAGGCTAGGAGAGTATAAGTAGAGAAAGACAGAAGCAAAGGTTTGGAAAGGAAGAAACCAAGGAATGAGAGAAGCTACTACAAAAAACGACCTGAACTAGCAAAGGACGCCCGTCTCCGGGCGAAGGCATAAACCGGTAGGGGAAAGTGAAGCAGTCTGGGGCAGAAGAAAGGCTGCTCCGGCTCGGGGCCCCGTGCGCGCCACACACGTACCCACAAAACAACTATGTGCCCCCTGGGGGGTGTCCTGCAGTCTGAACACACTTCGGCACTAAATCGATGTTGTCTGGGATGGTGATTGTGAAATGTCAATCCAAATGTGCCTCATCCTCGTCGCCTACCTTTCAGTCTCTAAAGCGTTTGCTCTGGGTCACCGTCATCGTTTTGCCTAATTTGAAACAAAACCTGATGTTAATACAGTGTTCCGTGTTGCAATGTCACGCGTTCTCACACTAAACCTTTTAGCTCGGTCGCAGCGTGTACCACCGGTTTCCACGACAGGGGGCGATTGTTGCTATGTATCTCAATATGTATACGCGGGCATTTCATCGTCGCCAGCTCGTTTTTTTTAAAATATGGGACGATTCACCTTGTATTTATGAAACACTCTGCAGCAATATGGTAGAACGTCAATATTTTGACTGTAACAAACAGAACAGAGAATGAGATACAGATGACAGGAATGATATAGCAGTACACATTTAAAGGACAATAATAGTTCGTATTGAAACAAGATTTCATAATATTTTCAGTCGCCAATTATTCATAGCTGCTACACATTCAGTACATCAGCTCTGTGTTCATTTTCAGGACGACTCTAAACTAGGATAATCGTTTACTAAAACGAATACTTCAGTTGACCCAGGGCAGTAGAGCACGAAATTCATTTGGCTTTATCGTTGACTATTAGCTTTTGCGCATTAGAGGGTCCGCTGTTGATAGAGACCTGTCCTGTTTGCGCACGTGTGAGTGTGTGGATGTGTTGACCCGGCGTTAGGTGTGGCGGCAAATGACGGAGCGATGCGCGCGCAGCGGTTGCCCGTAAATCACGCGGGATATTTCCGGTGGGGGCGCTGGGGGCGGCGCCCTGCCTGTATCGGGGGCCGCAGGCTGCCCCCGCCAGATAACGTCAATGCGTCAGCCGCCGTGACGTCAGGCAGAACACGTGACGCACAGTGAACAAGAGCGGCGTGTACCGCGAGCAGGCCGCGGAACATCGGCTGCGCAGGTGGCGGCGATGAAGCGAGCATTCTGCCGCTGTGCCGCTGACAGGCTAAGCAAACAGCCGCGCGCAGCCCGTGCTGCGAACGGCGGGCTAATACACTTGTCACGGCCGATGCGGGACCAGCTACGTGCTCTTTTTCATGCTTCGGTCACTCTTCGATTTTTTAAAGCGAAGGCAATCCCGTGTACACTCGACGAATCTGACAAGTTATTTACCTTGGCTCTTAATTTGCTGCCGGCCGCGCCCAGGGACTGAGGCGCTCCAGTCACGGTCTGCACGGTCACTACGGTCGG
This sequence comes from Locusta migratoria, assembly GCA_026315105.1. Taxonomy (NCBI): domain Eukaryota; kingdom Metazoa; phylum Arthropoda; class Insecta; order Orthoptera; family Acrididae; genus Locusta; species Locusta migratoria. Next base: position 544,027,210 of record CM048747.1, on the reverse strand, counting down.
GGTTTCGAATCCCCCCTCGGGCATGGATATTTGTGCCGTCCTTAGTATAAGGTAGTTCGTAAGTAGTTTGTAAGTTTAGGGACTAATGACCCCGTAGTGAAGTCCCATAAGCTTAACAAACATTTGAATCTTAATTTGCTCATGATACTGATAGGCGATCTTCTTTCGAATTCAAATTAACCCTCGAGCGGCAGCGCTGGTGCAGATCTCCTACCACTTTTCTTTAAATGCTCACTGGTGACGTAATAATGGAGATGCCGTATTTCCGCTTTAGCTGTTCCTCGATTAAGTCTTAACAATGATGTCTGTAAAGGTTCTGAGTTCCTTGTGCACAGAAGTGTCTGCCCAAAGAAAGCTAGGAAGTGCATCACTGGTAGCAGATTTGCACCACGCTGCCTGTCATGTAAGTAGATTTGAATTGTATTGTCTTACGTCCAGTTTTCATTGCAAATGTATTTGTGGCAGTTTCTAGTAAATATTTATTGTATAAATTTTACCCTACATATTAGGATGCTCACAAATTTAAATTTATTACATAAATAGAAGTTTAACTTTCGGTAAATTGTCCTCTTGTTTCTCCTGACTATCCATGCTGCAGTTACCGTCAATCCAATTTTTAACCCTTTTTAATCCTTACACAATGCAAAAATGAATGTTATTCTACTGCATAATTTATTCGTCAGATTTCATAGACGTGGTATGGGTCTAATACATTGAGGAAATAGATTTCGTTCTTCAATTAACGAAGAACTTAATCATTTTTGTCTAGATTCCTCATCAGATCATGAACAGGATACTATTATTCTAATGTAAATCCTAGTTCAGATTCCGAAAAAGATTTCAGACGCAATGAATCTGATATTGAAGACGGTACCACTCTGTGGAGTAAAACGCTATACAAGCAGCACTGACGACCACTGAAAAAAAAATACATGTGATGTTTCTACGTGTACACTGACCTATTTTTGTCATTACAATCATTTAGCAGGTATAATCTATGTTTTTAACTCGGAATACACAGAGGTAGAAAATCTGCACCGCGCTGCTTATAATAATTAGCGCTGGCGCCCGAAGGTTTATATAATGCCAAGACAGCAATGTTTTTATTTATTTATTTGTTTCGACGACCGGTTTCCGCACGCTGAGGTACTACCTTTTGGTCTGGTATTTTAGATAATTTATGCTTTTACAGGAGTTCTCAACATTATAGCTGTTGTAAGTATAGATTTTATGTTTGACTAACCTTCGGCTCTTACAAAAACTATAATGTGGAGCACTTCAGTAAAAGTATAAATGATTGAAGATACCAGATCAGAAGATGTTACCTCGTCATCATCATCATTTAAGGCCTACATCAGACTCACAAAGGGCACAACCACAACTATAAAGTAATACAGACTGCAAATTATATAAAAATTGCAAATGTATACATTTCAAAAATAAAAATAAAATTAAAAATAAAACATCAGTCAATCGCAATCTCAATACACGACACATTTAGTGCAGATGGTGGTCCAACGTTGTCGGTATGCAGCCGCATCTTCTACCGCTGTCGGCTCCACTTGTTTGAGGACTGCCAATAGCCGGCCGCGGTGGCCGAGGAGACTGAGGCGCTTCAGTCACGGTCTGCACGGACACTACGGTCGGGGGTTCGAATCCCCCCTCGGGCATGGATATTTGTGCCGTCCTAGTTCGTAAGTAGTTCATAAGTAGTTTGTAAGTTTAGGGACTGATGACCCCGTAGTTAAGTCCCATAAGCTTTACAAACATTTGAACATTTGACTGCCAATACCCGACCCTTCCATCGCGTCTTCGGTCGTCCCTATAGACGACTCCCAGCAGGTTGGGAACGCAAAACGGGGTTTGGGAGGGATCCGTCGGCTCGGAATATGTGCCCAAACCATTGTAGCCTCTTCTGCCACAATATTTGGCCGATGTGTGGCTTTACATACCGCTGGTAAAGGTATTCTATTGTATCGTATAATGGTTCATATATTTTCCGGAGTGTCCTCGTCTCGAACGCCCAGATCGCTTCTTCAGTTAATGTTGCAGTTGCCCAGGTTCACAACCATATAGCACTATCGGTCGTACTAATGTCATGTAGAGCCGAATCTTGTTTTTCTATTAGCCTGGTTTTGAAAAGTTTGTTTACGCTGAAGAAGATGCGATTAGTATTTGTTATTCGTTGTTGCACGTTGCACCTCTTTAGTTACTTCATTTTTGCTGGTCAGCATGAATACAATGTATTTGCATTTTTTCACTCGTTCTAAAGCATGCCCATCAATGGTACCTCAGCGAGCCAAGAGAGTAGTCTAAACAAATAAATAAAAATTGCGAAGTGGCACAATATTAATTTGAATATATACCTTGCGTGTACGAAATGTGTTACAAAACTAAGGTGACTATTTTTATGAAAAATTTTTTTATTTACTCATGTCCCCTTCAAAGTAATCTTCCTCAAATACAATACAGTTGTCCCAACGATTCTTGCATTCCTCGAAGCACCTCCCATTAGCAGTTTTTGGTACAGCCTTGATTACGTCTAGTGATGTTCTATTTCCTAAGTCGCTGCAGATCTTTGTCCTTTCATATGTCTCTCCAGTTCTTGAAAAAGGAAAAAGTCGCAGGGGGCCAAATCAGGTAAATATGGGGGTTGGGGCATGTCTGCCCTAAAACATCTATGAATGAGCAATGATTCAAAAAACATGAATTGTTTTTCAACAATTCTGGACGTTTTCTACGTATTGTTTCTCGCAAACGCCTTGTAACGTGAAGGTAATGCTACTCATTGTCCGTAACACCCTGACGTAAAAGTTCATGATGCACTACGCAACGATAATTGAATCAATAAGCTAATGAGCTAAACTTTGAAATTTGACCTAACTTGGCGTTCTTTCTTCGTTCTTTACTCTCTGGGACGCTTGCATTGGAACGACTGAGTTTTGGTTTGGACTACATAACTGTAAACTAATGTTTTGTCACCATTTATCACCTTTTGAGCGACCCATGATTTCAACTGACGTCATTCAAGACCTCCTGAGCTGTATTCGTGCGACAGTTATTGTGATAGAAATTGAGAAGCTTTGGAAGAAACTTCGCTGACGCATGTTCTCATGCTCAAAATATTCCAAAAATTTCCATGGCATGAGCTGACCAATAAGCTATTATTGTCAGCAACTTTTCTTACGGTAACTCGACTATTTTCCAAATCAAAAGTCTTCATAGTTTGGACGTTATAATCTGTTATATATAAGGAAGTGAGATACCAGCACCCGTATGTATAATAAATATTTACTGTATCACAACCAGTTTTGGCATTCCACTATGCCATCTTCAGCTCCCTACATCGGAGCTGAAGTCCACGAAATCAGCGTTGATATCCCTATCTAATGGATATTATGTTCCGATGTTGTGATACAATTAATATTTTATTATAAATACGGCTACTGGTATGAAACTTCTTTCATACTCTTGACCAGCCGCTGTCCCGTTTCCACCAACAATGATGGATTCAATAAGACGTATCATATGTTATTTAAGTGCCGGGGCAACAAGTAACATGTTCGTCGCTGGCAACTCGGCCGTCTTGAAAGAGCTTGTACTACTTGTAAAAATTTTTTAACGTACAAGGGACACCTTTGACCTTTATCTCTCTGAACCGCAAGAAACAATACTTAAGGTAATAAGGGCCGCGGCGGAGTGGCCTAGCGCATTGAGGCGCTTTGCTCCGGACCGCGAGGCCGTTCCCCGTCGGGGTTTCGAATCCTCCTCGGGCATGGATGTTAGTGTCTTCTTTAGTATAAGGTAGTTCATAAGTAATTTGTAAGTTTAGGGGCCGATGACAGGCAGTTAAGTCCCTTAAGCTTTATGAACTCATGAACATTTTGAATAACAACGTATCAGAAATAAAACTGTGTCGTGGGTCATTTCTATACAAAACGCCGCACTAGTGAGCCAGGGCCACTAAATGGTGGCATAGTTCAGCTGCGTGAGTGGTACAGCTTCAATACATATTTCCCTCTTGGGGTGTTCGCAAGCGACATGCTGTGTAAACTTTGTACAGTACAATGATATCTTGAAAATATTTTATCTAAGCATGAGGTCCAAATATTATGGTTCAGGTTGCGACCTGCAGAATTTGGAAATTATAACGGGGCCGAGAATATGGAGCTCGCGGATATATTATATAAAATAATTATAGCGACGACAGAAAAATACACGACGTTACGCTGGATAGAAACACGAAATTTGAAGGACAGGAGGAACGAGAACCTAAAGCAGTACAGACATTCATCTCCAGAGTAACCCAAACAGATCAGGACCAGTGTATTAAAAGATATCACGACATCGTATTAGAGAACATATATTAGGACGTTATTCTTGATTTAAATTACTGTAGCAAACTAATGAAGCGCTGTAATTGCGTCGAAAGTAAATCAAATTGCACATCAATCCTAAATTATGTGTCTGAGAAACAGAGAGGAAGTGCCCGCTTCTAAGGAAGCAAACTGTTGGAATGACAAACGTTAAAAGTGTATATAATTTCGCAATTTGATGGTGCCAGGAGGTATGGATCTACAGTTAATTATTGACATCTTATAGCGTTGCCCGTCTCAATTGTTTGTCAAGATTTGGTGATATTAAGATTGGCCGCAAGTCGGGTTAAATTTCCCCTATACGCGTCCAGCGGACCGTGCGGCCGTATTTAGGTTGGTAACACAGGGATAAAATTTTATTATTGGCTCACGTAACGTCGGTTCGTAGCAAAAGCAGTTGGCATTACGAACACGACTAACAAGAAAAGTCAAGCAACCTATAATAATTTACTTTTCTTTAAATTACGTAAAAGGGGTTGGCGAGCAACACTATAACAGGCGGAAATCTACCTATTTATTCTCTGTTAAATATTTTTCCTTTTAAGTTGAAGTTACTATTGTAGTACATTTGTAGATAAATTTCGCCTATCATTATTATTGAATTAAACTGTTAAAGTTGAGATAAAATTACTTTATATTCATAAACTGTTAAGTTCTGTTTTATTAACACTGTTTTACCAGAAATCTCGCGAGTCTTCGTGGCTCGCACAATGGCGCCCAACAATGGTATGAACCTACAATTACTAAACTAAAGAATTACTGAAAATAGTCATTTATAAAATACTGAAAAATGGATATTTAGGTATGAAATAATATTCAACACCCGTTTTTGTGAATTCTGAATTTTAGTATTTTATTAGAAAAACTAAAAATAAATGTTGCTCCCTACAACACTTACATAATTGAGAGCAGCCAACAAAAATCAGAGATGAGAAAGTAGAACGATAGCGGAACAAAGAGTAACACCACTAGCTATGGCTTATGTATGTAATCGGCGATGTAATATTATATTGCCCCCCCCCTCTTTGTCTTCGTTAAAATCACCAAATCTTGACAAAAAATTTAGACGAGCAACGCTATAATCTGCTATATGGGCACTAGAAGGGGCTAAAACGTTTCTTTTGGTCAATTTCAAAGCGCCTATTATTTAATACTACCTCAACGCTGACTATGGCGTTTCATCAAGGCATATTACAACATTCATCACACGTATGGACATAGACGACTATAACATTATACGTCAGAAGGGTCTACAGTTTGTGGAGGAAGTGAACGTGTTTGGAGAAAGGTAACGTTTGGAAGAGTTACCAGTGTCAATCCTAGTATGAAATGTCTTAGCATCAACATTGTGACAGTCATTGCAAATCATTCTAAAATGCAAACGAGCATAGCTGAAACTAACTTAGGTTAGTTTTATATCAATATGTTTAACAAATGAAATGCACTCATCAAAGTCACTAATCAGTGCGAAACAACGTAAAAGATAAATACAGCAATAATAATTCGATGTCAAAGAATGAACACAAAACATTGTTTGAATACTATCCTTAAGTATCTTGGCTTTTCCTGTCACTGAATTACATTTTTACCTTACAAAGGTTTTGTCAAAGATAGATAACAGGCTGCTTTTCGCGTTCTGTATGCATTCAACTCGAGTCTTCCTAAGGAGTCATTTAAAACATTATTCCACGCTCGAACAGTTTTAAGAGATAACTGGAACGCGTAATGGAAAACGCATGAAGGAACTTCCTTTATGTGCTTCTTGGTTATCCAACCAAGTATATTTGTTTTATTACCTGTTCTTCAAAGTACTGGAGAAGATTCCACGCACGTTTTTCCAAGAATACATGCGAAATGTAATGTTAAATATTTGATGCCTTTTTTCATTTCACGAAAAGTCTACCATCAGAAATACGAATGAAGTGAATTATTTAATGAATACAAACGAGGTAGTTATTAAATCAGAGGTTACCATTCCTTTCACTTCTATTATATGGAATACATGGAGAAATCCCTTCTTTGCCGGTAACACGACTGAAATGCTTATATTTAAGTTACGGGAAAGGCGCTCGAATTGTGTTTGGCAGACATTCTGTGAACGAATTGGACTTTATCTATTCCGCTCTGCCTGTCGTCTGAGGTTTGTCCATTCAAATGTTCAAATGTTTGTTAATCCTATGGGACTTAACTGCGGAGTCGTCAGTCCCTAAACTTAGAAGATCCCAATGAACTACTTATACTAAAATATCCATTCCCGAGGGAGGATTCGATCCCAGACGGGAAGCGGCGTCGCACGTCGGAGCATAGCGCCTCAATGCACTCGGCCACTCCACCGCGGCTTGTGATTTCAGTTGACCATATCCAATTTGGTGGATTAAATCGGTTGTAATAAATGTGTATTAGACAGACAATACCCATCTAAATTACAATCCACAATAGTAGTTAAAATGTCGTAAAAGTTTTTCTTTGGAACAGAAGTATGAGAACTTGGAAAACCTAGAAACTTCCAGGCAGATTAAAATTGTGAGCCGGAACCGGAACTCGAACCTTGCCTTTCGCGGGCAAGCGCTCTACCATATATATATATATATATATATATATATATATATATATATATATATATATATATATATATATATATTCTTAAAAATTTCAGAGGGAGCTTTAGGCAACAATTGACAGAAACGGGGGGAAATAAAACAGTAGAGGAGGAATGGGTAAAATTGAGAGATGAAATAGTGAAGGTAGCAGAGGACAAAATAGGTAGGAAGGAAAGACCTACAAAAAATCCTTGGATATCACAGGAGATACTAAATTTAATCGCTGAAAGGAGAAAATATAAAAATGCAGTAAATGAAACAGGCAAAATGGAGTACAGACGACTAAGAAATGAGATTGTCAGGAAGTGCAAAATGGCTAAGCAGGAGTGGCTAGAAGGCAAATGCAAGGGTGTAGAAGAATGTATAAATAGGGGAAAAATAGATACAGCCTACAGGAAAATAAAAGAAACATTTGGAGATAAGAAAAATAGCTCTATGAATATCAAGGACACTGATGGAAAACCAGTTCTCAGCAAAGAAGGGAAAGCTGAAAGGTGGAAAGAATATATAGAGGGGCTCTACAAAGGAAATGAACTTCGAGACAATATTGTAGAAAGGGAAGAGGATGTAGATGAAGATGAAATAGGAGATACTGTACTGAGAGAAGAATTTGACAGAGCCCTGAAAGACCTAAGTCGAAACAAGGCCCCTGGAATAGATGATATTCCCTCAGAGCTACTGAAGTCTCTGGGAGAACCAGCCATGACAAAATTGTTTCACCTGGTGTGTAAGATGTATGAGACAGGTGAAGTAACCTCAGACTTTAAGAAAAATGTTATAATCCCCATCCCTAAGAAAGCAGGCGCAGACAGGTATGAAAACTACAGAACCATCAGTTTAATAAGTCATGGCTGCAAAATATTAACGCGAATTATATACAGAAGGATGGAAAAGCTGGTAGAAGCCGATCTCGGGGAAGATCAGTTTGGGTTCAGGAGAAATGTAGGAACACGGGAGGCAATACTCACTTTACGGCTTATCCTAGAAGATAGATTAAGAAAAGGCAAATCTACATTTCTAGCTTTTGTAGATTTGGAGAAGGCTTTTGACAATGTTGATTGGAATAAACTCTTTAAAGTTCTGAAAAAAAGCAGGAGTAAATTATAGGGAGCGTAAGGTTATTTACAACTTGTACAAAAACCAGACAGCGGTTGTCAGAGGTGAGGGGCATGAAAGGGATGCAGTGGTTGGGAGGGGAGTGAGACAGGGTTGTGGCCTTTCTCCAATGTTGTTCAATTTGTACATTGAACAAGCTATAAAGAAAAGCAAGGAGAAATTTGGCGAAGGAATAAAAGTTCAGGGGGAAGAATTAAAAACATTGCATTTTGCCGATGACTTAGTAATTCTGTCAGATACAGCAAAGGACCTGGAAGAGCAATTGAATGGAATGGACAGTGTGCTGAAAGGTGCATATAAGATGAACATTAACAAGAGCAAAACTAGGGTAATGGAGTGCAGTGTAAGAAAATCAGGTGATGCTGAAGGAATTAGATTGGGAAACGAAGCAATAAAGGAGGTAGATGAGTTTTGTTACTTGGGCAGTAAAATAACAAATAATGGGCGCAGTACAGAGGATATAAAATGCAGAATGGCAATGGGTAGAAAAGCGTTTTTGAAAAAGAGAAATTTGTTAACATCGAATATTGATTTAGGCCTAAGGAAGTCCTTTCTGAGGGCATTTTTATGGAGTGTTGCCTTGTTTGGGAGTGAGACATGGACGATAAACAGTGCGGACAGGAAGAGGATTGAGGCTTTTGAAATATGGTGCTACAGAAGAATGCTGAAGATTAGGTGGGTGGATCGCGTAACTAATGAGGAGGTACTGAACAGAATTGGGGAGAAAAGGAATTTCTGGCATACTTTGTCTAAAAGAAGGGATAGATTGGTAGGACACATTCTTAGACATCAAGGAATTGTTAATTTAGCGTTGGAGGGAAGTGTGTGGGGAAAAAATCGCAGGGGAAGACCAAGAGATGGATACAGTAAGCAGATTCAGACAGATGTAGGTTGTCGTTCTTATGTGGAGATGAAGAGGCTTGCTCAGGATAGGGTATTGTGGAGAGCTGCATCAAACCAGTCTCCGGACTGAAGACCACAACAATATATATATATATATATATATATATATATATATATATATATATATATATATATATATATCCCCCTTCAGGCGGATCTACGTTTTGCAGTCGTTGCTCAGTCCGTTCTTGGTTGTTCGTTGCATGGTTGGCTCAGCTTTTTTATTACAGAAGGCGTTTAGCCCCCTGACCGGCCGCGCTGAGCCACAGCGCACTACCGACTGAGCCTCCCCGACACGACTCACAATGCCGCCTCACAACTTTACTTCCGCCAGTACCTCGCCTCCTACTTTGCAAACTTCACAGAAGCTCTCCTCAGTCGGTAGAGCGCTTGCCAGCGGAAGGCAAAGGTCCCAGGTTCGAGTCCCGGCTCCGGTACACAATTTTAATCTGCCAGGAAGTTTCATATCAGCGCACACTCCGCTGCAGAGTGATAGTTTCATTTAGTAAACCTTGTTTTCCGCAATATATGTAACGCTTAAGAGAAAAAAAATAATAACCATTTTAATTTTACATTAATCAAAATTTTCTTAGTTAATTGGTATTTATAAGTCACACCTTTCTTTTAAACATGAATATGAAGTGCCACGGTCCCCGCAGTATCACTGACAAAAGATTAGGTGACGTACCTGTGGTAAACAGACACCGCCTAATAAAAACGTGCTGCAGATAGAACGACTGGATGGAAGAGAATGAAACTGCATATGATGAAAGACCATATGACTCTATTTTACTTATTACAATGTGCTATGAAAGAGAGAAGGTCGTTGGCAGTTGACAGACGTTGCCAAACAGTTCGTGAAATTTACCTCCCCCCTCCTCCTAGTCACCGCTTCCCACAGTGGCGTTACTTGTCTCTCCAAACCGATCGGGTTAGCAATGGAACGGAAGCCCCGTCCCATGTCATGGCAAGTAGGTAACTTTTTAGGCGCTTCAGGAATTCTGTTCCATCCCATCCAGGCTGTAATCACAGGAATTTAACTTTGTCCTCTTGCATCTCCTTGTCATATTTTAGGCTATACTGACTGGAAACCTATCGCAAGTCTCGTAATATCGTGTCGCACCTCCTTTTACCAAACTAAGGAGATCATCTTTACATGACATGGACTCAACAAGTAAATTGTTGGTCGCGTGTAGCAATACTGAGCCAGCTCTCATTATAGCTCTCCATAGCTGCAAGAGTGTTCCCGACGCATGACTTTGAACATCAGCTGCTAAGATGCCTCTATAGCAGTCCATGCACATAACAGCAAAAATGACGCCAGTGCAGTATTTTGTGCTTGAGCTAACGTCTCTATGTCCCCGTTTACACGAGCTTCCAACACCGGATTTCGTAAACCAATTTTCCAAATCCGCTTGTGGTTGTTCATGTAAACAGTCCACAATCTATTTTGTTAATCCACTTCTTTAGAGCAGTTTTCCAGTTCCACTACCAAGATTCGTCTCCAATTAAAAGTAGCCATTTTGTAACGTTGTAAGCTTGACAAATTGTGTTTTATTGTAAAGAATTTTCTACTCATATGGACAGAGTGATATTTATGTAGTGAAAGAGAAGTATTATAGTGAGCAATGAATCTGTGTATTTCAATAAAGAAAAACCGCGATTTTGATGACTAAAATGAGAAACTGAATCTGCTATTTTTCAGCCGCTATATAGAGTAAACGTTGTATATTATTTGCCATAAATTTCGATGGGATTTATGTCAAACGATTTGGCTGCTCAGATGATACGCTGGAATCAACGAGAATGCTCTTGAGGCAATCGCAAAATGCATCATCCCTGTGATACGACTAATTGTCATCCATAAAAGTTCCATCGTTGCTCGTTAGCTAACGAAAAACCTAAATGACAGTTCAGCTAATGCAGTTAGAAAACTGAAATCTAGGATATCGAGAATTATGGAAGTTCTCAAACTCTAAAACAAAAGAATGAATCAGAGCAATATCAAACTGTACAACGTTTGACAGGTACCAGAAATGTAGGTTCTGCGTATGGGAAAAGTAAGGATACATTTGAAGAAGATTATTTACTTGCACCCAGATTGGAAGTATGTAGAAAATTAAAGGTAGTGGGATGAAAGATGGAAAAAGCAAGAGCAATACAAAGGATAGGAACACGTCCACAGTGTTATGAAAAGATGAAATTCTAGGTTGAAGGTGAGATGAAGTATATGATTGTGCAAGAAGATTATGTCAGGGGACTGAAAGAGGTACTTTAAGACGATATGCCTTCATAATTACTCTCGTTCACGAAACATAGCTAAAGGTGAAATTACGTAAAGGTAAAATTACCGATATGTTTGAGATAAAGGACAGGTCGCCGGCCGCGGTGGCCGAGGGGGATGAGGCGATCCAGTCACGATCTGCACGGCCACTACGGTCGGGGGTTCGAATCCCCCCTCGGGCATGGATATTTGTGTCGTCCTTAGTATAAGGTAGTTAATAAATAGTTTGTAAGTTCAGGGACTGATGACCCCGTATTTAAGTCCCATAAGCTTAACAAACATTTGATTTTTTAACAGGTCACATCACAACTTAAATAAGTCATAAGAAATATTGCAATAATTAAAATTCAGAGCAATAAATAAGTGACTGACAGCAATAAAACCATCGATGTATATCGATGTCAGGACCAACAGACGTATGTAATATTTCATAATAGGATTTACAATTACGATAATCATAAAATTTTATGTATTTATAATGCAATATTTTTCACAGATCACGTGACGATGGCGCTAAAAGCCAAAATAGGCCTATAGTGTTATAAAATAATTATTTTTAAAGCAGCATTTAGGATTTATTGCATAATGTCTGTAAATGACCTTTATAGTGCTGCAGGTCCAAGTGAAACCTAATTGTATTATTGTGATTATTGCAGTATCATATTGTGAAATATTTCGAGGAAAATGGCTTTAGTGGTAAAATCCTAAATTGACGAAATGTACTTAGTGTTTAGTTGGAACCGCCAAACAAACTTTTAGATGGTCGACAGAAGAAAGAGCATCTATACTTTAAAAAGTGTTTTGACCATACCAACCGGAATACACTCTTTGAAGTTACGGTGGCTGCTCTGATCAGATACAGTCAACACATATACTACACTTAATTTACTTCGAACGATATGAGAGAGGGGTGGGGGGAGACACAATGAGAGAGAGACAGAGACAGACAGATGGATACATAGAGAGAGAGAGAGAGAGAGAGAGAGGGAGGGAGAGACATGAAGTAATTGAAGTGATGTTAAGCAAAGGTTGCAGATTATCCCCAGTATAATACCTAACATAGGATAGCTGTTGCTCCTTATGTAGGTGAGAGGCAACTGGTATCTCATTCGTTGGTCAAGATTCTTCATTAAAACCAGATCTTTAAACGGTCTGACCGTTGAGTGGACTACGGTGACGCCACAGCAGTGAACAACTGGTAGCTCGTGCAGAATAATTGTGTCGTCTGGACAGGGGTGGGGAGAGGAGGATTGGGGGAAGAGGCATAAAATACTGAGGCCATTAAGTCTGCTACACAGGAACAATTTCTACGGAGATTTATCGCTACACGGTGGCCAATTAATATCTTTTACGGCAATTTCATTTGCTAAGTCCGTTCCATTGAAGAAACTAAATTAAAAAGAAAACTTACCTGTATTTTTACTGATGAGGTGAATAGCATGGGACACTTAAGTGAGAGACGTCAACCTTACGACGGATGTTATTAATTGAAATTGACATCAGCTAGTATTTTGGAACTGTTTCATTAAGAAGTTACACTGAAAACCCTGGATGACTGTAAATACCACTCATTCAGCTTTTCCTAATGCATCAATTTCTGCTACCATTTCGAAAGTACAAATAATTAGTACATTAGCTATTAGGTTGCAGTCTTTGAGTGGCTTCTGTGGATAGATTTATGTCTATATACATGTGGCGTCTGTTCCGAAAGAATAGGGCGTCACTTTTGATCATGCAATTGTTATTCTTTTATATTCACAGAATATATGACATCAACTGCGAATGGGCAAAGATGAAAATGTGTACCCAGCCGGGATTCCAACCCGGGTCTTCCGCTTTCTAGGAAGTTGCTCTGACCACTACACTACTAGGCAAGGAGCACAGTGATAATCACACCTGCAAGAACTACTTAAGCACGACTTCCTTCAGCTACAAATTCCCAGCTCTACCCTGCTCACAGTACTCAAACTTGTAACAGTATGGGCCACCAACTTGCCCACCGGCCCCACTAACGACAGACGTCCTGTTCTTTCGGAACAGACGCCTCATATATATATATATATATATATATAAAATAGGCGGTGACGGGCAATGGTCCTTTCGTTAGTGAGGAGGGGTGGGATGTTTGTGGCCCTTACTCTTGTTCAAATGTTCAAATGTTTGTATAGGTTATGGGACTTAACTACGGGGTTATCAGTCCCTAAACTTACAAACTACTTATGAACTAACTAAGACTAAGGACGGCACAAATATCCATGCCCGAGGGGGATTCAAACCCCCGACCGTAGTGGCCGTGCAGACCGTGACTGGAGCGCCTCAGACCCTCGGCCACCGCGACCGGCGCCCTTACTCTTACGAGAATTAATTTCAAAACTGCGAGTTTGAGTACTGGGGTCAGGGTAGAGCTGGTAATTTGTGTCTGGCGGGAGGCGTGCTTAGGTCGTCCTTGCAGGTGCGGTGATCACTGTGCCCCCAGTGGGGTAGTGTCAGCGGAACTGCCTAGAAAGCGGGAGACCCGGGTGCGAATCCAGACTGGGTACACATTTTCAGCTTTGCTTATACGCAGTTGGCGTCATATATTTTGTAAATATGAAAATGTCTCTTCAAGGCAGAAAAAAGCTACTGGCACACGTTATGTACACGGAATGGTCAAAATATAATGAATACCTAACAAATGCACAATTATTTACTTATTGTTGAGGATTCATGTAAAAGTCATTTCAGATCGCTAATCATATTATATATTTCTTTGGTAAGCGATCTAGACTGACTGTTATGTGAATCAATATTTAAGATCGCTGTTAATACATATCCTTAAGGAGTTGGCCCATCCCTGACTTTGATAGAAACTGCAACTCCTGCAAAAAGAGATGCGAAAAAATTCTTTATACTATGTTTGTTGGTGAGGTCATCTTCCGCAGCAGCTGTTAAAATTGATTATAAGACTTGATCAGTCTTATGTTGACTGCAGTGAAGAGATTTGTTTTACACCAGACGCGTTTCGCTTTTTATTTTAAAAGCATCTTCTGTGGTTGTCTTGTTCTCTTCTTTACATCTCACTGTTGTTACTCCGTCTTGTTGGCTGGAGTTGATTTCTTTATGGCTCTTTATTGCAGTCAGCATAAGACGGATTACCTCTTATAATAGAATTCTTTATAGTTCAATTATTGTCCAAACAATCTGGGTGAGTCAAAATCCACAGTACTGTTTTTTAAATTAATTTTATTTTTGTAAAAAGAAAAACTACTCGGTAGGATCTGGGAACGTGAATACTACAGGTAAGTCTGTATCTCTTACGGTATGGGAGCATGGGAGCCATCTTAAATTCGCCCATGTTGAATCCAAGTAAATTTTCTTAAACGGAAAACTGGGAAGAGGATTGTGTAGTGAATCATATAAAATGAGTTTTTTCTGACAAATCCATTCCTGTAAACATATGCAACCTATCAGTTATGGTTTAGTTGTTAAAATACATTATAATAATAAGAATTATATAATTTCAACACTGTACATTCTTAATTAGTACTAGTTACACTATAAGCTTATTTCGACTTAAAAATCATCTTCAGGAGTTTCGCCTGCAATACATAAGTTTTCATTAAATTTAGTGCTATGCTGCCTACTTATTTATACAGAAGTAAAAGAAATGATACATACCGCATTCTGTTATGCTGTAAATTTCGACATAATTTATAATTGTGACGTGATTTATTTTATTATTAATTTTCTCTTCATATAACGTAACTTATAATATTGTGTTGTCATGCGAGATCTTTATCAAGTTACGGATTTTGACATTTATTTCACAGATCTACAGAGATGTAGTATGTTTACATTATTTGCACTGAGAATATATATGTATGAGTGTTAAGAGATATTATTATATAATCGTGTTATGAGTGTGGAGTTGAGTCCGTGCATTTGAAATGGAACGAAATATGTTGGGTTTTTTCATCTTTGATAATTTTGCTGGCATATTTTTATATCAGATCAAAGATGATATTGTCTCTACGGATAATCATTAATAGTAATTTGTTATTGCACTAATGATCTATGATTGACAGTGGGTTTCTTTATCCCTTGTCATGCACTAGAATATGAATAAAATTATCGAAATAATTTTTGTGCCTGGAATTCGTTTGATCGTTTAGCAAATTAGTTGTGTTCTTAATTCCATGTAGGCATACTTCCATTTCTTCAAGAATATTCATCTCGTATCCTTTCTGTACAGTATGCAAAATTTCTAGTGCGTTGTTTATGGTGTCTACTGTGTGATTTTCGGACTGCAAATTAAGAATATACAGTGTTGAAATTATATAATTCTTATTTTTAAAATGTCGATGGACGACGTCACTGGCACCGTGGGCCCTGCAGATAACAAAATACATTATGTGTCCTGGTTCAGACTTAACAGTTCTCCATAAAGAACAGGCGTTTAATGTGCTCAGGATGCTCTCCCACTTGATCAGTGCGCATTTGAAAGCGCGGAAACCAATCGTCGTGCACTCGAGGAAGGATATATGTAGCCATACTGGCGCGCTCATCCTCATTGCATTGCTCCAGATGGAGTCTGTTTCTTATTTTCTAAAAAAAAATGTTTGTATAGTTTATGGGACTTAACTACGAGGTCATCAGTTCCTAAACTTACAAACTACTTATGAACTACTTATGAACTAGGACGGCACATATATCCATGCCCGAGGGGGGATTCGAACCGTAGTGGCCGTGCAGACCGTGACTGGAGCGCCTCAGTCTCCTCGGCCACCGCGGCCGGTTATTATTTTCTCTGCATAGATGATTTCCTTAAATGGCATCGATATAAAGATCTAATGGAGATTATGTGATCTGAGAGTCCATTTCACGCCAATCCAATGACCAGGATATTGCCCATCTAACTACTCTCGAACATCTGTTCTATAGTGTGCTGCTGCCATTTCCTGTAGAATGTAATAGTGGCAGCTGCCATCTTCATACAGACATAAGGGAGGCATCACTTCTTGCAACATTTCCAGGTAGCTTTGGGCATTTCGTTTATGTTCATTGAAAATGGATTTAATTACCACGCCAATATTCCACTCCACGCCATAACGGTGACGCCAACAATTACCCCATTGTCTAATTATCTTACAGGTTATCTTTATATATAAAGCAGAGTGTCCATATGTTTGTGTGTTGGTTTGTGTTACTTATGTGTGTGAGTATTGGCGACTGCGACAGTACCATGTAGGTATGCAAATTCCCACTTGGCAAAATATTTTTAATTAATTCTTTAATTTCTAGATATCAAAGTAATATCATAAAAGTTTTTGATAGTTAAATTGGGGCCACCACCATGTTTATAAAAATATGGAAAATTATTTTATTTGTTGATCTCACTTGCCTGGTGGCCTATGATATGGTCAAACACATTTATTTTATAAATCCCTAATCAATTAGAGGTACCACCAATTTTAACCTAATTTCCTCAGTACACTCCCACGTTAACTAATGTGTCTGCCTCTCCAAAAGAGCAGACCGCGGTGGCCGAGAGGAATGCGGCGCGCCAGTGACAGTCTGCACGTCCAATACGGTCGGGGGTTCGAATCCTCCCTCGGGCATGGATATTTGTGCCGTTTTTAGTGTAAGTTAGTTCGTAAGTAGTTTGTAAGTTTAGGGACTGATGAGCCCGTAGTTAAGTCGCATAAGCAAAACAAACATTTGATTTTGATCTCCAAAAGTATGCAAGACAGGGAAGATTTCAATTGAAACACTATACTTACTTCAGGTGCAATTATTTACCATAGACAATCATCCTGTCAAATGACAAAGCTAAGGAAACATTTCACATACTTTGAAATAAAGAGTTCCTATACGCAACAGTTAAGGAAAATTGACAATTAACAACATGAAATAAACGTTGCATATATTTTTTTCATCAACAAATGACTGGCTAAGTGAAGGGAGAAGGAAACCTTTTCAGGAAGAATAATTATCCAAACTACTACCGCAGATGCACAGACTATAAGAGCAGATGAAGTTTCCCAATTTGAACAAATAACCCCGGTTATAAAAATAAAGAGAAAATACTTCAAAAACAGCAATATACTGGCCTTAGCAATGATACAGGTGACACATTACGAAATATTCGGAGCAGAAGATGGACACTCACTGGAGTCGGAAGTGGCAGGTGATGAAATTAAACGCGACCGTTTTCTCACTTCGTTCTGTGAAGCAGAAACTAAATTTTAAACTAACAGCCACTCTAGCGTCGGCGCTGCTAGACAGACAATGGAAGCACAGTTTTATATCGCGAACAGACAAGTATATCGTAATGCACTTGTGAAACAGTGTTCACAAGTGCAAATCACTAAGTCAAACTTGTGACACAAAATCATAATGTGCGAAACCTTCAAATGTGTAAGTCAACTGTGGCCGCCGGAAGCGAACCTACAGGACAAAATTGAAAGTTCACACAACAGCACAAGTAAACCGCGAGACCTAAGTCGATCCGCACACTGCGAAGACCTTCAAACGAATCCCCCAAAATTCTCTCTCCACGCCGGCGTTCCTGGTTGCGACCCGCAACCGCGTCTATGCAGCCAGAGCACTTCAATTGCCACATTCAGCTAATTGCCTGCCCAATTATATCGCGAGAAGCCGCTGACAAATTACGTAACTGTCTCAATCCTAAGCTTTGGCGAATCACAGGGCATTCTGCAGACGGTCCTACAAGTTCCTCCCGCATGAGCAGAAATTTTCGGACGCTCTCATTCGTTCCCCTGCCTCAAAATAAATAAATTTTATGACCATAGGCGCCAACTCCCCTCTGGCCCAGACGACCGAGTATACGCCCAAAAAAACTGATTAACGTTCGTTACACATATGAACGTTTCCACAACCACACACCTTGGCAAATTCTGAGAATCCGTCTAGGCATTCATAACCGTGAAAAAGAAATACTGATTTGGCGAGGGTTCTAATCAGATATCTGCGAATTTCGCCCTGAGGCGGAACGTCAGATTGTGTGGCATTGGCGGCAGTTTCGCTGGAACCCGCATTGCGTCTGCAAAGCATTGTCCTGTTCTGCCAGTAACTTCAAACAATACCTCGCAGATAGTCGCGGTCGGCTTTCGTCGACAGCTCTCACCATTCACTGGCCACTGAATGGGACCGCACAGGTACCAAGGCATGACAGGATGGCCTCCATTCCACAGCCGATTCGCAGAGATATTCTACTAACGAAAATGTCCAAACACGCTAATTTATAGATATGCCAACTCTCAAAGCTACATGAGAGGGAACATACCTTCGTCGACCGCTCTCTCCATCCACTGGCCACCGTAAGGGACTGCACAGTTAATAGACCATGACAGGAAGGCCTAACTTCCACAGCCAAGTCGGCATAGATATTCTAGGGATGCAAATGCCCAACACTAATTTATAGACATGCGAACTGTCGATGCTACATGAGTGAAAGCATGCCTTCGTCGACCGCTCTCTCCATCCACTGGCAACTTAACGGGACCGCACATGTACCATGCCATGACAGGACGGCCTACATTCCACAGTCATGTCGGCAGATGCATTCTACGAAGGCAAATGCCTAAACACGCCAATTTATAGTCATGTCAACTGTTGAGGATACATGAGAGAAAGTACACCTTGGTCAACCGCTCTCTCCATCCACTGGCCACCGTAAGGGACTGCACAAAAACCAGGCCATGACAGGATGGCCTACCTTCCACAGCCAAGTCGGCAGAGATATTCTATGGATACAAATGCCCAAACACTAAGGCGTGGGCTACTTTTAAAATTACAATCGACAACATTCTCCTCCGAATGCGAAAATATTTTGTTGACTCCCACTTACATAGGTAGAATAGATCATCCGAATAAAATATGAGAAATCAGAGCTCGAACGGAGAGATTCAGGTGTTCTCTTTTCCAGCGCGCTATTCGAGAATGGAATGAGAGATACATAGTATAAAGGTGGTTCGATGAAACCTCTCCCAGACACTTAAATGTGATTTGTAGAGTATCTTATGTAGATGTAAATGTAGATGTAGATATATCATTAGCGGGTCTATATAATACGACATATAAAGGATGAACGATTTTCATATGAACAATACATCGTTAGGAGTGCTTAAAAATTTTAATTACAGAATAACACTCAAATAATATTGCCATTTAACAAATTTATGCTTGTAGAACAACATTTCATAAGGTGACGGCCGTTTTCAACTACGCACTTCTCAAGGCGCTCTCGGAAGTTAGCTTCAACTATTCGCAACATGCCTGTGCCCATTTGTACGATTCCCACACGAACAGTTTTCTTCTTCAAGTGTACGTAGTCAAAAAGCATTCACCCTCCGATTGGTCAGGGAACAAGGAGGTCTATGAGTGTGCCCCAACCGGGAAATAACTCTACCATGAAAAACAGTCTGAATTGCTTCCACACTGAATCTTGCAATAGGGGCTGTATCTCCGTCCTGCTGAAACCACACTCGACGGACAGGAAAATGTTTTCTTTTTAAGTCAGGTAGGAAGAATTCAGTGATCATCTCTCTATATCGTTCAGAGGTTACGGTTACAGTGTTTCCGTTCTCACCTGGGAATAATTATGGACTGTTTACACGTGTACCCATCACATCACACCAAAACGTTACCTGAGTACTATGTAACGGTTTCTCATGCACTAGTTCTGGGATTTACTGGCCCACTTATGACAGTTCTGCTGATTTACCGCTCCATTCAAATGGAAATGATTTCATCAATCATTAGCAAAATAATGTCATTTTGCTCAAACATCCTCCATTTCTCGGGCAAAAGTTAAGGGCTGTTCACAATCTCTTGGGTTTAATTTTTGCGCAGTGGCCATATTGTAGGGATGATATTTTAGGTTAATATGCAAAATACGCCGTATCGAGCAATTACTGAGGCGCAGCTCATCCAAGTGTCTTCTATCAGATCAACTAGGTCTATGGAGTATGGCTTGACAAACTCTATCCACAGTTACTCTTATCCGAACTGAGCGAAGGGCTCCTGGTGGTTTTTGTTCATAACCGTTCGCCGGCCGCGGTGGCCGAGGATACTGAGGCGCTCCAGTCACGGTCTGCACGGCAACGACGGTCGGGGGTTCGAATCCCCCATCGGGCATGGATATTTGAGCCGTCCTTAGTATTAGCTAGTACATAAGTGGTTTGTAAGTTTAGGGACTGATGACCCCGTAGTTAAGTCCCATAAGATATACAAACATATATATGAACATAATTATTCCTCGTGTTCGAAATGATTGTAGCCAACGTAAAATGGTGTTACCAGTGGGAACACTAACATGTCTAGAGAAACTGACTAGCGACGAAGCTCATGCTGCAGTGCAACGATAGACTCACTCACGCACAAAACTATCGTATCTTAACATAGGATGCTGCACAGTCCACGGCTCCGTGACCTTGACTAAACAAAATGAGAGCGGCTAGTAGAGGCGGTGCGTCGTATCTGTACACTGGTTCAGTGAACCACGGAAAAAAGATTGTTCGTAAATCTATGGGACCAAACTGCGTGGTCATCAGTCCGTAGCTTACAAACTATTTAAACTAAGGTAACCTAACCCAAGAGCAACACACACACACACACATGCCCTAGGGAAGACTCGAACCTCCGACGGCGAGCAACCGCGCGATCTGCAGCGAGATGCCTTGGACCGCTCGGCTACTCCACCGCGACGAAAAAAGATCTCGGACAACAAAAGGTCACAAAATAAAACTGTTCTAACGGACTAGAATGAAACGAAACACATCACATGAAACTAACTTTAATCCATGTGCTGTAAACCAATGTAAATAAGTAGATAAAATAAAAAGTCTTTTTAAACTGTCTTTTTCCGTTTCGTTCATCTACCAAATCAATGTATATGCACATTCCAAGTATTTTTTACGTCGCGGAAACAGCACAGGTACGCGACGCTTAATATAGGCGGCAGTGACCACAGCGTTGCAATTCGCATGCGCGGCGGAGGTTAAAATTCCCTTATAAACCCCTTGGAGGCAGCATACGGTCGCTTCTGTGGCTGGGAGGGGGCGAAAGGAAACGGTGCTTTTGACATTGGCGTTAGTGCTGGTTACTCGAGCTCTGACTGTTACCCACAAATGGTCGCGAAGAAAGACAATGGAGCTACTGGGCACTTCGCCTTGCGCATGGGCAAATCCTCTATGAAGGCAACATCCGTCCTTCATATATGCTTTTGGCGCATTGAACATTATTCAAAACGCATCATATTAAAGTAAAGACGCGTCAACAGGAAACGCCTTCAGAAGCTCCGATCATGAATATTAAATAAGTCATTACCTGTGCGGATAGAGGCATCGTGCTGCGTTTCCGAAGGCAGTGTGTTCGAGACCTACTGCAAGCAACTCCAATCTTTTTTTTTTTTTTTTTTTTTTTTTTTTTTTCAGACACAGGAACAGCCAGCCATGACTTTTGTATTGCTACTTGCCTCATATGTTTGAGCGTTTTTGCAAATGTGTCGCGATTTTGAGGGTAAACAACATTTATACTCTCTGTATACTATTTAACTACTTGAAAAGATGTAGGGGAGAGCAGCTATGCGCATGAGTAAGGTTAGGAGGGGGCTAATTACAGTGTCACGTGACGTGTCTCTTCATCATAACAGATTCATTTTGTTACCGTCACTTCACAGTGTAACCAGTTACAGTGTTGTAGTATCATGTGAATATTCATTTGTTCTTGGCGTTATCAAAGAAAAATGAACGACTTTCAGTATCATTTAGATACAAAGCATAGAAAAAATGTGTGGAAAGAAGAAGCTTGCGACGCCTCAGCTCTATTTGAAGCAAGCGCAAGCAAGCCGAGATAAGACATTCTGCAGACTTTTTTCGAAATTTGTCCCTATGGATGCCGGGGCCGAGCGGGAAGGATTGGGGGGGTGGGGTAAGTACTATCAAGATCCGACACTCAAACAATTGAACCGCAAGTCATCAAAAGCACCAGCCGCCAATGTGAGCTTTCGATCACATTACCAATGTGACTCCAACCGTCTGAGCCTGAATACTAGCTGTTCTAAAAATGTCCGTCCTTTCTGTTAAAGAACTTTTCAAAAATTACGGCAAATACTTTTTTTTCGGGGGGGGGGGGGGGGGGCAATTTTACAACTCGCATGGGGCGTCAGCTGGGCTTCCGCCGCCACTGCAGGAGACGGCATCACCATTCGTGTAAAGCCGCAGAGCCATGACTTTTGAAATAACGCGGAATGACCGTGAAAGAACGCCTTCCGCAGTAAGACCAACTGTCACCACCGTTCGCGAAGTTGCCATTCTACACACACACACACACACACACACACACACAATCCACCCTAAAGTGGGTGGCGCAGGGTACCACTACTAGGTATTTCCACTCCTATTTCACTTCCAAATAGAACGAGGGAGAAAAGAATTTCAATACACCTCTGTAAGATCCCTAATTTGTCTTATCGTGTCTTTGTGATCATTACGCGAAATGTAAGTAGGCGGCAGGAAGATCTTTCTACACACAGCATCAAATTCCGGCCCTCTAAATTTCCTCAGCAGAAGTTTTAAAAAAGAACGTCGTCTTTTCTCCAGCAATCCCCATTCGAGTTCCCGAGTGCATTGGTCGAACCTACCAGTAGCGAATCTAGCTGCTCGCCTGTGAGCTGCCTCTATGTCTTCCTATAAACTGATCTGCTGCGGGTCCCAAACACTTGATCAATACTCAAAACGTGGTCGTATAAGAGTTTTATACGCAGTCTCCTTTACAGATGAAGTACATCCTCCCAAAATTCTCCCAATGAACCGAAGTCGGCTGTCCGACTTACTCGCATCCGTCCTTACATGTTCGTTCAATTTCATATTGCTCTGCAATGTTACGCCTAGATATTTGAACGACGCGACAGCATCATAAGCTCACTACTAATGCTGTATTCGAATATTGTGGGAATTTTTTTTTCTACTCAACTGCATCACCTTACATTATTCTACATTTAGAGTTAGCTGCCATTCTTCACACTAACTATAAATTTAGTCTAAGTCATTCTGTATTCTACTACAGTGAATTAATGACATACATGACAGCATAATAGGCATGTTTGGCGCAGATTAAAAGTTACTCTGACCATCAGATCATTTATATAGGTAGAAAATAATAGTGGTCCTAACACACAGCCCTGGGGCACGCTTGACGACACACTCGTCTCTGGCGAAAACTCGCCGTCTAGAACAACCTACTGAGTTCTATTACTTAGGAAGTCTTTCAGCCAATCACAAATCTGTGAATCTATTCAATATGCTCGTATCTTTGCTAGCAGTCTGCAGTGTGGCGCCGGCCGCGGTGGCCGAGGGGACTAAGGCGTTCCAGTCACAGTCTGCACGGCCACTACGTTCGGGGGTTCGAATCCCCCCTCGGGCATGGATATTTGTGCCGTCCTAGTTCGTAAGTAGTTTGTAAATTTAGGGACTGATGACCCCGTAGTTAAGTCTCATAGACTATAAAAACATTTTGCAGTGTGTCACCTCGTCAAATACTTCATTTAAATAAAGAAAAACACAATCATCCATGGCTCACAAGATGTCATGTGAGAAAAGGACAAGCTGAAATTCACACGAACAATGTTTCTTAAACTCATGCCCATTCGTAGAAAGAAGCTTCTCCATGTAAAGGAAATGTACTTTATTCGAGCTGAGAATATGCTCTAAAACTCTACAGGTATTGTCAACAGTTTTCCTCCCTGCCTGGAGAGAGAAGCAGAGCTGCGAGGATTAAGTGATTGACGGTGTACTCCTCCACGCTCTGCTGCGGAATGGAGCGTGGCCACACAGTCGCCAGTGAGGCGTGAGATTCAGTTAGGCTACCGTCCGTAGTGTGCCGGCAGAGTTATCCCTGCGCCGGCTCAGAGTTGGCAAGCAATAGGAGCGGCGGCGGCCCACAGCTGGTGGCCGCAGGCTGCCAACTTTAAACCGCATTACCGCCAGGCTGGGCGCCGTGTGGAGTTTGTCGGTAATTGTGCCCCCACTGACAGCCACCTCCGCCATTTGTGGCGATCCCTGATGCCGGGGGGTGCGGCAGTGGCGGCCGAAGGCTCGCCGGGACAGAAATTGAGTGAACGGCTGTCGATAGTGCATTTGTAGCCGCTAACTAACACTAGCAGCACCGACTCCACACCATTTGCAATCACCACATGAGTACCGAGCCCTTCCTCCAGCGTCAGCTAAGCATCATGTACACACACTTACGCACCCAGCTCCCCATCCACCCATAAGAAGCTTCACATCGAGGTCCGAGAAATCTCAGTGTACCACTACCACTGGTGTAAGGTTCATGGGATAATCGGTTGCAGGAAAGCTTCCTCGTAGGCTGCATCGCTCTACATTGATGCTCAAGGTCTTTCCTCGAAACGTATTGGTTCACTCTGAAAAACTGCAGTAGTCCATACTTTGGTGCAGAGCGCCTTCCATCCTTCCGCTGGCACTGTCCAATCATTTGCGTGACAATTTCGCACCCAGTAAACGCACCTGTAATGGAGCGCTGTTCTTCACTGCGTCTTCTGTATCTCCTTTTTCAGCTCAATCTGATTCGTATAATATAGTGACGAACAACATTCACTATTGAAAAACTTGCGGGTATGCTGGCTGCCAGGTACCAAACTCGACGACGGCCGATATTTCGGCAGGAGACCGCCGTGCCATTTTCAAGGCGAAACTGCAGTAAGAAAGCAATGTTCAACAACCTTTAAAACCTCGGTTTTCAATGAGTAAACAGGAGAGACAACACACACCGAGCAAGCAAGCACACACCGCTTGCTCGGTGTGTGTTGTCTTTCCTGTTTATTAAAGAATCACAACATTCACTATTATTTATGTTAGTGGCTTTTTAGCTTCTTACCATGTTGATGGACTACATTTCCTGACGATTCTTCGAAGCAGTGGTGCAGCCACGTGAGTGGGGGTAATGGGGCAATGGCCCCAAGCACCTCGCAAATTTATTATTTATTTTTTTATTAAATGCAAACATAGGCTTCCGTGGTTGTTGTCACTATCAATAAAATTCTTCTGGGTATGAAACCGCGTCGTCATTTTATAAATTCCACCGACGTTTCGGCCGCCTGCAACAGCTGCAGTTACTGTGAGCGGTTTTAATGCCACCGCGACCAGCTTTGATGCTGCCGCTATTGTTTCTGCTATACTGAAGTTACGAGCCGATTGTTCAATGAGGCGATCCGCTTACGTTAATTAAAGTGTAAAGACCTTTCTCTTTAGCTGGCAGCGTAGAAGCTGCTTAATTATTTTACCAGTTGATTATACACACTACATTTCCACCACGTTGTTCCTCTTCACTTTCAAATTAATGCGAACCTACTCATATTATTTCTTGTGCAACTGTTTTCGTAATATAATTTAAGAAATTATAAAAAGTGTAAAGGAAAGTCATAGATTAACAAATTCAGTAGAATTCGTATTAAAAGAAAGTAGCCCCATTCCCTGAGCCAGATCCAGGCTCCGCCAGTGCATGGGATAAATTATAGCAGGGAATCGTCCATTTGGTTGCACCTCTCTACGTTTATGCTGAAGGTCTTTACGCGAAATATACGTGCGAGTAAGAAATGAATTATTTTCCGTTGGTGCTTGACAGACCATAATAATATTATGAAAAACAAACAATTCCTGCTGTCACTTAAAATTTCCGGGCTGGTAGGCCGTGGTCGATGGATAAAACTCTCCCCTATAGTTTTTTCTTCAGCTGCGGAAGACATCTTCGGAGGCTGAGTGGCAACTGCGATGGGGCCTCGAGGGAGAGCCGCCTATATAGGCAGTGTAGGGGGCGCCACAGTATATCACGTGACGTCGGCTGAGCAACTATCTCTGGTAATGCCAACCTTATTAATAGTAGAAGATAGACTGTCAATGTACTTGTGCAACGTTGAATTCAAATTCTTGTCTAATTTAATACCTTCCTCCCTTCTATTGAAATTATTACGATGCTTGTAAATTTCAATGGCTTCTCTGTATGTGAGAGCATAATTGTGAGAAGTTATTGATAAAACACTGGCCTCGTTAAACTTAATTTGATGGTGCCTCTTGGTAAACATGCTGCGCTTCGGCCGATTTCTGTGTATGTCCCAGGCGGCAGTTTCTCTTGTGTTCACTTAGACAAGGGTTGACACTTCTTTTCGTAGTTCCGATATACACTTGGCCGCAGCAGAAAGGTATTTTATACACACCTTGTGTACCAAAGAGTGTCGTGGATCTTTTACAGATCTTAAATGTTCTTTAATTTTCCTGTTAGGTCTGAAAATAGTTTCAACCCCATGATTGTTCAGCACTTTTCCAACGAGATCTGTGACATGACAAATAAAGGAAATGAACATTTTCCCTTTGCATGTTTGAGGTTCGTTATTGTTTTTACTTTTCGTCGTGATGCGAAGGACTCGGTCTATTTCTCTGGTCTTTCGCCCCACGACGAAAACTAAAAACAATAAGGAACCTCAATCATCCAAACAGAAAGTGTTCATTCCCTTTATTAGTCATGTCACAGATCTCATTGGAAAAGTGCTAAACAAACATGGGGTTGAAACCATTTTCAGACCCACCAGGAAAATTAAAGAACATTTAAGATCGGTAAAAGATGCACGACACCCTTTGGATACACCGGGTGTGTATAAAATTCCGTACAGCTGTGGTCAAGTGTATATCGGAACTACGAAAAGAAGTGTCAACCCTCGTCTAAGTGAACACAAGAGAAACTGCCGCCTGGGACATACACAGAAATCGGCCGTAGCGGAGCATGTTTACCAAGAGGGCCACCATCAAATTAAGTTTAACGAGACCAGTGTATTATCAAGAACTTCTCACTATTATGCTCGCACATACAGAGAAGCTATTGAAATTTACAAGCATGGTAATAATTTCAATATAAAGGCGGAAGGTGTTAAATTAGAAAAGATTTCGATTTCAACGTAGCACAAGTACATTGACATTCTATCTTCTACTAGAAATAAGGTTGACATTACCAGAGATAGTTGCTCAGCCGACGTCACGTGATATGCTGTGGCGCCCCCTACACTGCTTATATATGCGGCTCTCCCTGGAGGCCCCATCGCAGTTGCCACTCAGCCTCCGAAGATGACTTCCGCAGATGAAGAAGAAACGTTAGGGGAGAGTTTTATCCATCGACCACGGCCTTCCAGTCCGGAAATTTTAAGTGAAATTGACACAGGCCGTAAAGCCTGCATTGTATGATTACACAATTCCTGCTGTTCCGTAAAATTATATTGTGAAAAAGGAAAAACTTCTGACGTTCTGAAAAATTATATATTTGGTTACAAACCGGCTTTCGGCTTCTTCGGTCATCATCAGGTAACAACGGAATGTAGCTAACATTTCTTCACAGATATGCCACTTACAAAGGCGTTATAAAATTACAGATGATGAAAATTCACATGTTCACAGGGAAGTGTTACGTTTTTATTGCACTGAAATGCATTTATTAATAAATGAAAATATAAAAAGCCTGACGTTATATGTTGTTGTTCTAAGCTTGAACATTATTATTAAAAGCGTGAAGCGGGTGGGGGGGGGGGAGGAATGTGGGGGTTTGTTAAATTAAGAAATAGTACTGAATTGTTAAGATTACCTGACATATTCGGGTCTGGAGGCGAAATAATAGTTTTATAGTTTTCAAAATGACAAGCCAAGATCGCACACTAACAATTTATTAAATGACGACCGGTTTCGGTGCACTGTGTCACCATCATCTGGTCACATATATGTTATAAGCTGGTCATCTTGATAAAAAATGGGTATTTAAGAACAATTGCAACATAGCACTTAGTCACTATATAAAAAATACATTACTTAAAAACATGACAGCTTACAAAAGAAAATTCTTTGTAAGCTGTCATGTTTTCAACTTATTTATTTTTTATATAGTGACTAAGTGCAATGTTGCACTTGTTATTATACACCCAATTTTTAACAAGATGACCAGATGATGTTAGTGTGCGATCTTGGCTTATCATTTTGAAAACTATAAGTACTGAATTGGTAATATTTCATATATTTCACAAACTGATAAGAGAGAAAAAGAGAAACTGAGTTTGGTCATTTAATACTACGCTGGTGTCCACTGCCATTTCTTTATTGATTTCTAGACTTTCCAACAGTGTCGTGCTTCTGCTTTTCTTCAGAGAATGTAAGATTTCACAGTCTACATCACAAGTGTGGTTTTTGTCAGCAGATGTTCGGTAAAGGTTGATCTTCCTTTTTTTAACCTCCAGCTTCTCTCAGAGTGACACATAGTGCTGTGTAGAACATCACGTGCAAACATCGTGGAAAAGTGTATATTGGTCAATCTGGAAGGACTGTAGCAACTAGATTACCAGAACATAAGAGAAGCTGGGGGTTAATAAAGAAAGATTCAAGCTTTGCCGAACATCAGGACACATCTGTGAGAGGTGTCAATTACAGAGGGGATACTGATTTTCCGTTGAATTAATATAAGCAGCGGAACTGGAAAGGACTGGTTGCGTTACCTTACATTCAGTATTTTAAGCACACTGTATTTATTAAAAGCAAACAGGAAACACCATATAAACATTAGCTTGCCCAATGTAATCTTTAAATTAATGAAGAAAAGACTTCAACTTGCCTGAATGGTACAAAATAGAATTGGCAACTCAAATTACACTCATCCTATGTGTAAACGAAGACTTCCGCGGCAGTTGTCATTGTTGATAAAACTCTTCTGGGTACTGGACGGCATGGTCGATATTGTTTGAAACTGGCGAATGAGGAACGGGTGGTCGAAGTTGCAGCCACTATTGGAAGCGGTCTTCTTCTTGGTGTAAATGTTGCCAGTTATGATTCGTGGTTTCATCTCTCTTCAGTTCTCTTTTCACATTTACTGCTGGATGAGGGAAATCTGGGGTCTTAAATATTCAATAAGGCGAGATTATTCAGTAGTTTTCCTAGCGACTCGAAGTTCCTGATGTTTCCATAAACTTCGTGCCCATACAGGTTGGTTAAATGTAAACCACCTTCTCTTCATTCGCCAGTTTCAACCAATATTGACGATGCGGTCAAATACCCAGAAGAGTTTTATCAACTCCGTCTATGATTACGGCTGTTCCCCGGACGGGCCACAAGATAAGAGCCGGGTAAATTTTACCCTCGTTACTGTGAAGCACGTCAACCACTATCGGTCAACAAAGTACATATATTCATTAGGACGGAGGGGTGAAAAACCGCAGGAGTTCAACTAACGACTCTAAACTAAGATGTGGACATGAAGGCATGTAAATACAATGCGTGCCAGGAAGGAAAGACGCCAACTAATGCAAATAATTAGACATGGCCAAGCGAAGGAACTGCTTAACTCCTAAGACCAATAATAGTTGTACACGGCGTGCCAGGATGCCTGGGTAGACTACTCGGGATGGAAGCGAGTCTGGTTTAATCTAAGTTGAAGACTGGAGAAGCAGGTAGATCCTTGCCTCAGGTTTACACGAGGCCGCCGTCGTCACAAGTAACACACTAGGCGACACCGCTCGCCCGGCAAGTGTCACACCAGATGTGGAACGTTTCCCAAGAAACGAAAGGCGCTTCGTACGCTGTGCTGCAACCTCAGATTTCTACGCATCTGTGGCTTATGAGGACTCATCTGGACCGATCCGCGATTTCTACCATTATTCGTCTTCGCTTCAATCACGCCTCTTATCCAAAACATCTACATCGGATCAACATCTACGATTCGGCGGCATGTGAGTGTGATCCTGTAACGGAAGCTGATGTCAACCACATCCTGTTCAGGTGCCCCAAATTTGACCGAGAACGTTTGAACTTCCTGCAGACATTGGTGAAGATGGGATATCCCCTTCCCCAGTCAGCTTCTTCCCTTTTGTTTACGAAAGACATTCGTATGTATACAATCATAATTAAGTTTATTAAGAGCACTGTACACAATCTTTAAGCATCAAGTGTGTTGGTAATATAAGGTTTTGGTTGTGAATATGTGAAAATGTTCCAACATTATTTAAATTGTAATGTAATGCAGTTTTTTGCTTTGTTTCCACTTTCCCATTTTGACAAAATGTACTTCTGTTTTGTCTATTTAAATATATGTACATTTCCTCTGTGTGTTGTAGATGGCCACATTGAGTTAACACTCAGAGGGCCAAATAATTAAAAAAAAAGAGGATAAAAAAAAGAATGAAAGAAGTGTCACACCACTCGATAACCACTGTCAGCACGCTTGGTCTATGCCCGTTATGAGCCTCGGATCACTCCACCTTCCGGCTGCAGACCGAATTGCCGGCTGTAGACACACTGCCTCACCTCGCACTCCCTCGCTTATAAGGTCCCCTTCGCGGGCAACAAAGATAGCAGCAGGTAAAAAATCATCTGTTCCAATAATGTCATCTGTACATATTGATAGAGTCTGTAACGAAAGAATTTCCTCATTTGTAATAGATAAAGATTATCTGATGTAATACCCGCTACAAGATGTAAAATTGATGGGCTTCTAGAAACACAATATTTTATTGTAAATTAGACATTGCTGTACTCAGTAAAAGTGTTATTAGCTTTGATGTAAAATATCTTGTTGATTTCCCGTTGATGGCAGCAAATGCCGAAACCGGTTGAATATAACAAATAGAAGTATTATGCAGCCTTGACAAAGAATGATTTATTTTTCAAAATCCGAAGATTGGTTTGAATACCATAGTGCTTTAGAAGGCTTGGCCCTGTATGCAGGTAGTACGCCGTCGCCTTCCTCCGACGTTCCAACTGTCTTATCCACCCACGTGTTTAGGGACCTACAGTTTAATGTGGATCCAGAATGTCGCTGCTTACTTGATATTTTTCAAAAATGTTCAAATGTTTGTTAAGCTTAAGGGACTTAACTACGGGGTCATCAGTCCCTAAACTTATAAACTACCTACAATTAAGGACGGCACAAATACCCATGCCCGAGGGGGGATTCGAACCCCCGATCGTAGTGGCCGTGCTGACCGTGACTGAATCGCCTCAGTCCCCTCGGCCACCGCGGCCGGCGATATTTTTCACATCAGCAAGATTGCCACATTGTCAGAGGTGAAAGAAATGGAAAGTGAAATATTAAAATCGTAGCAACTGGTGGAGATCCAATCCACGACCTATGGATTTATAGTCTTCACTCTACCACTGTGCTATATGATATTAATATTTATTTAAATAATACTGAAACACGTCCACTGAATGTGTAGTCGTGCTCCATTTTTGAGTTATTCATTAACCTACAGCGTTTCTGCAGCATTAATATTTTCTATTAATATGTTAATTATTTCTATTCTGTTTATTAATGACTAATGACCCATGTTTAATACATGTTTCCACCCGTGGGAATGAACTTGTGTGTTCATATGAATGTGGACGGTTGTTTTTAATATTGACTGACTGCCACGTAATGGTTTACAGTGGCCGCCTCGCGCTTTAGCGACTCGTTTACTTTACTAAAAAATGGATTCGTTTGTCGTCTGCGTTGGTGTCTGCTGGGTGGCCAGACAAAGCTTACTTGGCAAGATAGCGAGGTGGCCGTGTTCTTAGTGTGGTGCCAACCCAATCTTGGACGAAAGAGGTGACAGTAGACCTCTCTGGGAGCCGTTGAAGAGGGTACTACCTGCCTCAGGTAGAGAGGGTTGGTAGACACTTCGCTCTGAACGCGCTCTGTATGGGTTTTTAACACGCACTACATCCGGTGTGTGGTGGGGAAGGTTTTGGCGGGGTCTCAGGGCTTCACTTGAAAGACGGCCTTCAGTCGTCTTCCATAAATTTTTTATAAAATTGTAATTTCTTTGATATCGTTAGATTAGCGTTTTGTTAAAACTAGAACCCCTGTTTTCAAGGCATGAGGAATAGCATTTTTATTTCCTGTTTTAAAATATTAGTTTCCGAAACGTTAGTTAATATTGCTAGTACTTTGTTATTTTAATAATTTATTATTGTTGTTATGAATGTGGCCATAAGTACAGCTGTCCCTGTGAGAAAATGTACTTGTTTTACTTTTAAGTGTATGAATGAGGATCTAATGGCTGTCTGAATGTGGGTAGTAATACCTAGCTTTGCATGGTTCTCTTTGGCTCAGAGTCATTAGTTAGTGGTTACCAACCCCAGATGCGACCAAAGAGGTTTCTACACCCTTTGGTTACAAGCCAGTCGACAAGCCTTCTCCAGGGCGAGTCACGAGATCTGCTCTCCCCACCACTGCTGTTTTCTTGGATTTCCCAGTTTCCGGTAGCTTTCCCGCAGCTACTGGCCGCACGATTGTCACTTTGTGCTGGGATCGTGGTGAGGTAAATTTGGTTCTTCTCTTGTGCCTGGGGAGATGTTAGCGATTCGTTGGCTAGCATGTTTAACTTAGAATCTTAAACTTAATTTTTTGGAATATTCCTTCCGATTGTGCGTGGAAATGTGTTCTAGTTCTTCAATCCAGCGATTCCCAACAGATAAACGCGGTGTATGTGTTACTAGCTGCAGTTTGATAACGACCTGGTGTATTCAAACCTTTTGTGATTATGTGGCGGAATACAAAGTCTGGGTAAATTCATTCTAGCTTTGTGGGGCTCGGTTTCTAACAAACGATATGTTCATTTTTGTACAGTGCATGTAAAATTTTTCTTATCGTTTTTCCTTCAGTGAGTGATATGTGTTCCAAGTAGTTGGTACTTAGAACAAAACCTTAAACTTCCACTATTGTTTGGTCAATGCCCATCAGGCAAGTAACCATGCGTGTATCTTTCTTACTTCCACTAACATTTCGTGATCTTCTCTACGCGCCTGTTTTTTTTTTTATTTTGCTGCCCCCTTTTACGAATTTGTAGTATGCAGTCAGTCTTTGTCAGTAATTCTCTCCGGGCATTGTACAATTTCCTTCAATAGCTTCCTTATGTAATTCTAAGCATTTCTATGGGTTGCATGCAGTAGATTTTATTTTTTATTTTTCCTACTTTGTAATTATTTCAGTTTTCCGGGTTTTGACAATGGACTTTTTCCGTCTCTGTGAACGCTCTCAATCGCATGTTGCTGCATGTCAGTAGCTTCCTTATGAAATTCTATGCAGTTCTAGGGGTTGCATGCAGTAGTTAAACTTCTTTATTTTTCGGAAATTGAATTTATACATTTTTATCGGTTTTCTGAAACACGTGGGTTTGCAGCTAGTCACCTGAATTCACGCCACTTATCATAAAACCAATCCTAGATAGCCTACTCTCAAATTGCAACTTAAAGAGTCCGCCGTGATTTTGTGTAATGAATGCGATTGGAGTACGATCATGTATCGTATCTATGTGTCGGCGTTAGCGTATATGCTCGCGGTCTAATCTAGATGCGACTCAACGTTGCTGTACTCACACACCATCTCAAATTAGACACGACAGAGCGCTGACAACTACGCAGTATTATTGTATATTGTGTTGTGTGGTACCTTCTGGTTTGCTGAATTTTGCCTGCGAAAGCAGCGTCTGTTTCTGCCTCGTTTCAGCACGCTGATTTTGGTAAGTTTCGCTGTTGCATTGCGGGTGTGTGAGCGAGTGAGTTTTGTTTGTAAATCCTCCCCCCAGTAGCCCTACGTTCTGTGTAATTTATGTTAAATTCAATGCTGGGCATCATGTGTGTAAGATAGTTTAACTTAAGTACATTATTTCAGTGGGATGCAATTTTCTATGTTTGATTTTCGTTACGCCATAAATGTTTTTCTTTAGCCACCTTTATGAAATAACTGTAATTCTTGTGGTTTGTTTATTAATGTCTGTGCGTAATTTGCGCAGCTACGTGTATTGGCCACTGTGTCGTTCCTGTTCTTAGAGTAATTTTAACCAATTCACTTCTCAATTAGGGCCAGCGAACAAGGTTTTATAGCAGATAGTAGCCGGTATTTCACACGGATCCTTTAGTAATTTTACCACTAAAATTAAGCTTTTTTATAACAATAAATTCTTATCTGGATGTCTCCTCCCAGAAGTAAGCATTTATTACGTACAGTGGTCAGCTTTTACACTCTTGCTGCAACGGTGGAAATAAGTACTTCGTCGAATCATGCTGAGGGGAGTGCATGCTGTTAGAACTTTTTTTCTTTGTGATCAGGTAGTCTTTGGTTATCGGTGACAGTTTTCATGAGTAATTCTTTCGCTATGCGAGGCGAAGTGTTTCTTAATTTACAAAATTCGAGTAGTTCGGTGTGAATTTAGTATGTAGCCGGCCGCGGCGGTCGAGCGGTCTGCGGCGTGCCAGTCACGGTCTGCACGGCGGCTGCGGTCGGGGGTTCGAATCCCTCCTCGGGCATGGATGATTGTGTCGGCTTTAGTATCAGGTAGTTCATAAGTAGTTTGTAGGTTTAGGGACTGATGACCCCGTAGTTAAATCCCATAACCTCTACAAACATTTGAAATTTTTTTCTTTAGTATTTACATTTTCATTCCGGTGATGATTTTCTGTCCGATATTTCTCAAGTCAGAAAACTCGTGTGTTTCCTTCAGCTTTTGTGTACTCTTGGAGTGTTTAAATGTTCTTGTTGTTCTTTTAACTAACATTTTCGTGTCGCGTATGTATCCGTGAGTATGCTGAATATATCTCAGATCTCCTGGTTCGATTCCGCCTTTCCTGTCTTGTATGACCGATTGCTCCACGAGCTTTCGTAACGTTCATTACGTCAGCCTTCAGTCATGCCTTTTATTAATTCAACCTTCCTCTATATGAATTCTCGTGTGTGTTTCACTTGATTATACTAAATTAATTTCTTTTGTAATTCTGTGTAATTTCTCGTGGTCGCACACCACGCGGTACTTAAGATAAGAATGCCACTGCCTCCTCGAACATGAGTTAGTTTAGTGACTTGTGATTTTAATTGTTTACAAAACTCTTCTGGGTGTTGGACCGCATCGTCAATATATCAAATACTTCGCCGACGTTTCGGCCACTATTGCAAGTGGCCATCTTCTGGGTGTTACGTTTACTGCTGGGTGACGGAAAGCTGGTGTCGGCGAAGTATTTGATATATTGACGATGCGGTCCAACACCCAGAAGAGTTTTATAAACAATGAAAACGGCCGCGGAAGCCTTCGTTTACATTGTGATTTTAAATTTGTACTTCAAGACACCCGCCATCTCGTCAAAACGCCGCCGATGGTTCATTTGTCGCTGCTATAAACCGTTCCTGCATTGGTAATGCAACGCGAGCATTATGCACATGTCTGGCTTTGAATGAATGAGAGTGCTTTCATCTATTCATTGTGTGTTTGCAAGTTTCCTCCCACATTACCTCCATATTTATAAAGGGCAGAAACAATTTTATTACAGGCAGTAACTTTACGATTTCATTCACTTCTGTACAAGGTGTGTGCTTCATTGCGCTTAATTTGGTCTTCCCACATTTATTTGCATATTATTTTATTGAACAGATGAAGATTTGAAGCATCAAACCTCTGATTTATAATTTCATGCTCCCTGCGTGATGTTTAATGATATATTCCGTTGCGCGAGTGCTGTGGCCACTCGTAAAGTAACTAAGAGCAGCATTAAGCTTTTTAACTTACATTTGCTGATCTCAACTGCCCAAGATCTTACTGAAATAATTTGACAGGCTACTTTCAATACTTACAATGACAATTAACACTAACAGAATTTCCATTCACGTAGGATCAAACTTTGGAGCTGTGAGCTTGAAAGTTGAGAATTTCACCATTTCTTCACCAGTATTTCCAACAAACTGCTTTGCGACTTTTTCAAGTTCTGCTATCCATTCGCGTTCTATTTCAGGTGACATATCTACAACTTTTTCTCCTGCTGCCTGACTCTTCTTGGCATAATCTTTAACTTTGTCGATGAATAAATGCTGAATTGGATCAGAGTTCTTCTGAAGAGCAGAAGCAACTACTCGAAAATTTCGCCGAACCAGTAGGGATATTGGTTTCATACAAAGCTGCAGAAACTGAGATGTGAGCATTGTGTACAACCTTTTTATCACAATCAATTCCACCGAGAAAGGCTACCAACTGCCAACAGATGCTCAGCTTCTATTAACGGTCTTGCTCTCTAACACTGTGTCACCGAGCCACACACTACTTTCGTTGTCTCGTTTCCTGATCTACTTACTGCTGATTCTCCTAATTTTCTTGAACTACACGCCATTTTCTTTGATTTTATCTTCTTAAAATCCATCTTACAGCCTCCCTTCATATCCCGTTCCAGGTATTGATAAACCTCAATGTCTTTATGTGTTCGACCTGAATTCTAATTCCCATTAAAACTTGTTCCTTGCTTTCTTTCACGATTCGCTCAATGTATAGACTGAAAAACATAAATGAAAGGCCTGTTTCACTTCTTTATCAACTACTGCGGCCTGTTATGCTATTCAACACTTGGTGGTTACACACCTTTTTCTGTTGTTTCTGTGCAAGTGCATATAAATTTATCTTCCCTGTATTTAATTATACAGTAAACTATC
Source organism: Locusta migratoria (assembly GCA_026315105.1). Lineage (NCBI taxonomy): Eukaryota > Metazoa > Arthropoda > Insecta > Orthoptera > Acrididae > Locusta > Locusta migratoria. The sequence continues at coordinate 543,990,440 of CM048747.1, read as the reverse complement.
TTTCTTGGTGTTTGTAATACATTGCATTTGTTCATTTTGAGGATCAAATACTGCACAAAACATTAATACTCTGCAAGCCTCCATCGATTTCACTACAACATTACAGCTACATGAATATACATATAATCCAATGTTGCGTCTCCTTTTTACACAGCACTGAGTTGCCTGAAAACGAAATTGAATTAGATGCGTAGTAGGGTAGAAGGCGATAGACAGAGATGGAACAAATAAATGGAGTACTATGGAAAATATTTATACATGGCGGTCCTAAAATATCGACACAGCTGTGAGATTGGATTCGTGATTTCCTGTCAGAAAGTATAAAGTTCGTTGTAACTGAAGAAAAGTCATCGAGTAGAACAGGCGTTTCCCAGGGAAATCTTATGGGACCCTACTATTCCTAATTTTTATAAACGACTTACGAGACAATCTGAATAGCGCTATTAGACTCTTCGCGGATGATGCAGATATTCATAAGATCAAAAGCAACTGCAAAATGATTTCGATGATATCTGTAAGGTACAAAAATTTGCAGTTAATAATGATAAGTGTGAGGTCATCCATATGAACACTAAAAGAAATTCGTTTAAGTTCTGTTACTCGATAAATTAATCAACTACTTAAATTGGAAAGAATATACAGAAAACATTGTAGGGAAGGCGAACCAAAATGTTTCATTGGCATATCACATAGAATATGCAATAGTTCTACTAAAGGCCTACACTAGTGTGTCCCATTTTCGGGTATTTCTGCGCATTGTGGGATCCTTACCAGTTGGGTCAGGAAATGTGAGTACGACTTCGTTTGGTCAGAATTACCTATAAATGACTTTGACTGGTTATAGTCAATTAGCGTTGTTGATTTTCTCTTTGTGCCCCTCACGGTTTGAACTTCAGTTTCTTCCTCTCCACGAACAGTATTCAGCATCAACACATGCCTCTTATCTTTCCATGTCAGTACTACCACGCCTGTGTTACTTTCCTTTGCTTTTTTGTCCCCCCCCCCTTCTTCAATTTTTCCTGTACAACTTCTTCATATCTTTCACTCATGTCCATAACTTCATCTAAAAGCTTCTGTACATGCCTCTCTATTTTCTCCTGCCACAATAGGACTGTGATACGGAGCAGACAACACTGAGTACAGACTGTAGCAACAATGCAGGAAAATAATAATGGAACTGTACGCAAATAATGCTGTGGAATGAAAGACTTACAGGAGTATACACCCAAAATGTTTAGCTTCATAGCAAATGATACCGCTGCCACCTTCACTCTGACGCCATGTGAGTCATATGTAACTCACAATAAATATATTAAGAAATAACAAAAGAATAAGATAACGTAGTAAATTGCAATATTTTCAACTTAATTGCATTTAAATAGTTTACTTCGAACAAACTAAAGCATAATATTGAAAAATAGTAAATGGTCCCAGGGGTCGGTAACTCAAGTATATCTTGGCTGCCAATGCGTTAAACTTGTTTTATAATTGTAATACACATCTACTTAGTTGAACATACAGCCTTTATATTTGACTGATTTATTATGTGGAAGCAGGTTAACTCTTATGGATGACTTCAAATGATCCATTGTTTATAGTCAACTACGAATTGCTGCAGCAAGCAGATACCTTATGAAAATCATGCTGTAGGTGCTTTTGCGGATAATGTTACTAAGCCCCCCCCCCCAAAAAAAAAAAAAAAAAAAAAAAAAAAAAAAAAAAAAAAAAAAAAAAAGACAGCATCATCTGCAAACACTGTAAGAAAGCTGCTCACATTGTCCCCTAAATCTTAGGGGCCCTGTAACACTTTCCTGGTAAAAGCCAGATATCACTTCCTTTTTACTTTAAGATTTTCCACCTGTTACGACGCACATTGAATCTTTGGACTAGAAATCACGAAACCAATCACACGACTGGGACGATATTCCATAAGCACACAGATTTATTAGAAGCTACCTTTGAGGTACTGAGTAAAAAACCTTCTGGAAATCTAGAAATATGTAATACATTTGAGATATTTTGTCGGCAGCACTTATCTTTCCATGTGCGTGAAGAGGTATCTGCGTTTCGCAAGTACGATACTTTCTGAATATGTCGTTTTCTTCGACTTGGTTCATAATCTTCGAAGGACGTATATATTGCAAAACTCTGCAGCAAACTGAAATCAATGAAATGGGCCTGTAATTTTTCGGGAACACTCTTATTGCCTTTCTTGAATATTGGAGTGACTTGGACGACTTTCAAGTCTTTGGGTACAGGTAACAGTATATAACTGTATTTTTACGGGAAGACGACGTCTGGACTCATGTCCTTGTCACAGAGGCGGAACAATAGTTCCTCCTGTATCGGGAACAGGGAGAGCGAGCTTAGAGGAATATGTCAGATGTGAACGTTCCTTTTCTAGCGTGCTTCTTGTAAGATTTTAGGGGCAAGAGAGGCGTGCTTAGGCAAGTAGTTAAGGCGACATCTGGCGCATTACATGAGTTCCGGGTTGGGATCCAAGTGCAGAACAAATTGTTTCACGGCCCTGTAGCAGCTCAAGGTAATCATTTCCTGATATTTGATTTACTTTCAAGGCAACAGTCGCGTTTTTTTTTTATGTTTTGGTCTGTATTTGATTGTACTGCACAACTATTTTCGGCGAAACTATGTCGGCATTCTCAAAGGCTGTTGACATTTGATCAAATTGTATCTACAACGTAATTTATTTTTCTGACTGTCAGGCGTGATTCGTCAATTTAAAGTGACATTTCATTTACGCAGATTTTTTAATTGAAGAATAGATTTCTTATATTTCACGACTTAGTTCCTACTTCGAATAAGATCGACCGCTCAGAAGAACAACTCCACAATTTGATGAACAGTTAACAGTGGCACAGCCGACCCTCAGACCCGACTCCCCTCACCAATACAGAATAGTATTACTGTCTACAACGGCGATGTCTTGACGCACCTTTCATTAAACTAATTGAGTTACCGTAGTACTTTTCTTTATATTCATTATTTCATTGAAGACAGCACCCTCCCTATAGTGCATGGTAACTTCCAAAAATCTTTGACACTTATCATCACGTACATTTATGTGATTTGGGTGATGAGCTGTGTAGATGTAGCTGAAGAGACATAGGGGAAGGTCAGAGGGGAAAGGAGAGATGGACCGATAGAAGATGAACAGAGAGAGATGAAGAGTAGGAGAAAGAGAGAGAGAGAGAGATAGGAGGGCAAGGGGTGACACAGACTAACGAGGGTACAGAATGAATAAATTCTCGGGCAACGCCGGGTTCTCTCATCTTGTTACCTATAAAAGTAACAACATGGAACAGCACGTCTGTGTTTTTCCAAGTACTGCTGCAATATTCAACAAATGTTGTAAGATATTTGACGAAGCACTCGGTCAACCATCTGTTGCCGTTTTCTTAACTCAGTTACAGAGTTCTTTTTCTAAAAGGCGTGGGTACAATCTCTCTCTTTGGAAAACATCTGGGCGACAGTCAACTCATTAAGGAGGGCATTCACAGGCAGAATGGGCGGCAGTCTTTAGACGGCTTCCCTCCCTCGCCTTGCGGCGTGACACACTTGCGGTGAAGAGAAATTCATTAGGGTCACCGCGCGGTGGCACCTATTAGCGGCGACGCTGTACTCTTCAAGCTCCCAGCCCTGCCGTGGTAGCAGTATTCGGCGGAGGGGAGGGGGCTTAACACGTGGCACACTTCTGCTCGGTAGGTTTCAACTGCGGATGTTTTCTGAGGGGGAGCTTAATTAGGTTCGTGGAACAAGACCAGTAATTATTCCATTGGCTCTTACGTTCTGTCGTAGCGGCATTATTCCCTTCCTGACATTAATGTACTGTTCAGCAGTAAGCGACAACGCATGCTTAAGGGTACAACAAGACACATATCTACATCTACTTATATACTCCGCAGTCCACCGTAAAGTGCGTGGCGGAGAGTATACTATAACACTACTAGGCATTTCATTTCCTATACCACTCACAAATAGAAGGAGGGAAAATGAATGTCTATATGCCCCATTACAAGCCCTAATATTTCTTCTCTTTGTGATATTTACGGGAAATGTAAGTACGCGGCAAGAAAATCGTTCTACTCTCAGCTTCAAATTCCGGCACTCTAAATTTTCTCAACAGAATTTCTTATAATGAAAGTCGTCTTTCCTGCAGCGGTCCCCATTTCATTACATCTACTCCATGACTGTGTCAGGTTTCTTTCCTCTAGTACACTATGATACGTGAATACGAGGACAAGTAACTCCTTGTGTCTCGTCCTTGTCCCGGTATTATCTTCATAAGGAGATCCTGTTGAACAAACTCAATATCAATGGACATTCCGGGGATGGTACTGCTGGATGCCCACACTAAGTAAGCTCGAAATATGACATGACGTCACCAGTGAGGTATGCTCCTATTTTCAATTTCGTAATTAAAAATGATATAAGGGACGTTTTTTAAAATATAAAGTCCACAGGTGGTGATGCGGCTGTTATTTATTGTGGCGTTTCGACCTTGTCACCGTCAGAATCTGCAATTTTTTATAATCATCAATTAGTATGGTGTTACAAAAAGAGAATTACTACAAGAGATAGACACAGTACACCGTACATACAATGAAACAAGTACAAAACTTAAACATTGGCTAAAGTCTCGTACAGTTGTACCTTGTCATGGTTCTGCTGAACTATACTAAAGCAAAGTAGCAGACATCAGCGTCCAATTAAACAAAAGGTGTCGCCAGGTGGCAGTACTGTACACGATAAGGAATGTAAAAGTAGATACCATATACAAACCATAAAAGTTACAAACTTGGTTGCCATAAGCACTTAAGAATTTTTTTAAAGGCTAGATGGGGAAAATGTGGTACGAAATGATATTAAAAGCAACTACCGTAATGAAAGGCATGGATGTATAACTGTGGCCAATGGCACGACAAGGATGGGTGGGGTGAGGGAGGCGGGGGATAGAACGGCATTCAAATGGGCACAAACTAGTGAAATACGTCACATAACATAAAATACAATGCCTTTAAGGTTGCCATGATAAAAATTACTACGTTACATTAGCAGGCTTACAAAACCGATGTTCACACGATACCATCTACAACTGTCGCGAAGGAAATTAAAGTTGGATAAAAAGCTTACGTTGCATTAGCAGGCTCACAAAAGATTAAAATTCTTTTGAACGCTTGCATTGATAGAAAACAAGTTCAAACGAAAGTGTTACACATAAAACCGTATACTATTGTAGAAAGATGTAAAAAAGCCAAGATCGCTGATCATCAATTTATATTTACGATGACCGCTTTCACTTAACTATGTCAGCATCATCTGGTCAAATAAAATCATTTTACAAGGCCATAATCTTGTAATATCAATCAGTTGTTATAGGTGCACTATGTCATTATAATAAAACATAATTATTACCGTTATATAACAACTGATTGACATTACAAGATTATGGCCTTGTAAAATGATTTTATTTGACCAGATGATGCTGACATAGTTCAGTGAAACCGGTCGTCGTAAATAAAAATTGATGATCAGCGACCTTGGCTTTTTTTATATCTTTGTGGCTTGTGTGAATGTGGGAGGCGTGTAGTTAACTCGCCTTTAACCTGTGCTGGCAGTAGCTCTGAGGTTGCTCACCTTACCCCTCAAGAAATTCGATGAGATTAGCGACCTCTTTTCTGAAAGGCTCATGGATACTAAGATGTAGCAATACTGTATCAAGGGTCATTAGACCTTCCACTTCCCCCTATGATTCGCCAATATTTCTTGAACCCAAGGATCAGAGAAAGGAGTTTCATCTTATTGTGGATTATAGGAGCCTTAAGAAGAACGTAATGTAAGTATCTGTTCCGCTGGCTAACTTGCATCACTGTTTTATGTGGTTTGCCGTAGTATGATCTATTTTAATAAGGCATATTATCATATTTCTCTTACAGAAGATTTTAAGCAAGTTGTTGTCTTCTGCACAGATTGGAATCTCTTCGAATTTAATGGGCTATCCTTTGGCTTAGTTACTGGTGCTGCGGTCCTATCCCATCTTTTGGAGTATGTTCTCAATGATCTTAAGCTCATTTGCATCTTTAATTATCTAGATGATTTGGCTGTCTACAGTTGGACTTTTGAGGAACACCTGGATGATTTGTCCACTGTGTTGGTAGGCTATGTGAGGCTGCTTTGATCGTGAAGCATTCTAAGATAAATCTCGCTGCCAAACAGGTCATCTTTTTGGGACGTTTAATTTCTGGTTATGACGTCTGGATTGATCATCAGCGCAGTACCAAGCGAGGTGGCGCAGTTGTAACATATTTGACTCGCATTTAGGAGGAACATGGTTGAAATCCACCTCTGGTCATCCAGATTTAGTTTTTCCGTGATATCCCTAAATCACTCCAGGCAAATGCATGGATGCTTCCTTTCAAGGCCACGACCGATTTCCATCCCCATCCTTACCCAAACAATCAGAGCATAAGCAACAACGGAATACACGAATGTATACGGAGTGCATTCGAGACAGGACTGAAGTCGGGCTGCGGCTTCGGGCCCCATATAGCATGGCTGCTTGCGCAGATAACCTGCGCGGTGGACGTGTCACTGTGCGCAGCGTTGCAGTGGTGATGACAGCGCTAGCGGGTTGTGCGCGTCGCTTAACGGGCGCTGTCGCGGTCCATGTGGTTCAAATGTTCAAATGTTTGTTAAGCTTATGGGACTTAACTACGGGGTCATCAGACCCTAAACTTACAAACTACTTATCAACTACCTTATACTAAGGACGGCACAAATATCCATGCCCGAGGGGGGATTCGAACCCCAGACCGTAGTGGCCGTGCAGACCGTGACTGGAGCGCCTCAGTCCCCTCGGCCACCGCGGCCGGCCGGTCCATATCGTCTGGCGGGCACTCGAACTCATCGTGCAGGGATACCAGAGTGTTCTTTATTTATTTATTTATTTATTTATTGTTTTCTTCTGTTCCATAGGACCCAATTGAGGAGTGAGACTCCATGGTCATAGAACAAGTCAATACATTACTTGTTACACAAGAATGGTAATAGAAAAATTTTAAGTAGTCCTTTGCACACGACAATCTTAAGACAAAGTGAAAACAATCAATAAAGAAAAAATAAATTAGCTTAATTGTTTAACTTTCCTCGATAGAATGAAAGGAGTGAGCCATGAGGTAACCCCTCAATTTAGATTTGAAAGCGTGTGGATTAGTGCTAAGATTCTTTACTTCTTGTGGCAGCTTATTGAAAATGGATGCCGCAGAATACTGTACCGCTTTCTGTACAAGTGTTAAGGTGGTGTGATGCAAATGTAGATTAGACTTCTGTCTAGTATTCACTGAGTGCAAGCTACTAAATCATAGGAATAAGCTGATATTATTAACAACAAACGACATTAAAGAAAAAAAGTATTGTGACGCCAGAGTCAAAATTCCCAGACTACTGCAAAGGGGTTCGCGAACTTACACCAGATATTGCTCGAACCGCCCGTTTTTGAGGCAGAAATATCCTTTTTGCATCAGGCGAGTTACCCCTAAAAACAATGCCGTACATCATAAGTGAGTGAAAGTAAGCGCAATAGACTACATTTCGTGTTGAAAAATCACTTATCTCAGATATTGTTCTAATGGTAAATATAGCAGAATTTAGTTTTGGAACAAGATCCTGAACATGGGCTTTCCATGACAGCTTACTGTCTATATGAACACCTAGAAATTTGAACTGTTCAGTCTCACTTATCACATGCCCATTATGTGTAATCAGAATGTCAGCTTTCGTCAAATAATATGTTAGAAATTGTAGAAACTGAGTTTTACTGTGATTTAACATCAACTTGTTTTCTACTAGCCATGAACTTATCTCTGGAACTGCATTATTTGATACTGTGGCAATATTACGAGCAACATCCTTCACTACCAAGCTAGTACCATCAGCAAACAAAAATATTTTACAATCACCTTTTATACTCGAAGGCATATCATTTATATAAATAAGAAACAGCAATGGTCCCAAAACAGACCACTGTGGCACCCCACATTTAATTGTGCCCCATTGGGATTGCACGTCATAGACATTTTCTACACTGCGGAGAATTACCTACTGTTCTCTATTATTAAATAAGAGGTGAACCAGTTGTGGGCTACGCCCCGTATTCCATAATGTTCCAACTTCTGCAACAATATTTTGTGATCAACACAATCAAACGCTTTTGTTAAATCAAAGAAGACGCCTAATGTCCGTACCCTCTTATTTGACCCATCAAGTGCCTCACAGAGAAACGAAAATATAGTCGTTAAACCACTTCTAAAACCAAACTGTACGTTTGACAATAAATTATGTGAACTGAAGTGACCAATTAATCTTGAATATACAGCCTTTTCAATAACTTTAGAAAAAACCGATGGCATAGAAATAGCTCTATAGTTGTCTGCGTTATCCCTTTCTCCTTTTTTATAAAGCGGTTTCACTACTGAGTACTTTAATCTGTTAGGAATCTGACCATTCTGATAGGAAAAAATACAAATATGGCTTAGTACTGGGCTAACATATGGAGAACAGTACTTTAGAATTCTGATAGATACCCCATCATATCTACAAGAGTCCTTAGTCTTTAGTGATTTAATTATTGACCCAATCTCACCTATGGGAGTATCATGAAGGACCATTTCAGGTAATAGCCTCGGAAAGGCATTTTCTAAAAACGTTATATGATTACCTGTAGAAACTAGAGTTTTGTTTAGTTCCCCTACCATATTCAGAAAGTGATTATTGAATATTGCACATATATCTAACTTGTCAGTAACAGAAACATTCCTACTACGCACTGACGTTATATCTTCTACCTGCTGCTGCTGACCAGACACTTCCTTCACGACTGACCAGATAGTTTTAATTTTATCCCGAGAGTTTGCTATTCTTTTTGCGTACCACGTACTTTCTGCATTATTAATGATATTTTTCAGAACCTTACAGTACCGTTTGTAATGAGCTACTGCATCTTCATTCTGACTGCTTCTAACATTTTGATACAACTCCCGATTATTTCTACATGTTACTCTTATCCCCTTTGTCAGCCACCCTGGCTGTCTGTTACTGGAAGTACCCTGTTTTGAGCGTTCTAGCGGAAAGCAACTTTCAATCAGCGTAAGAAATGTGTTAAGGTAAGTATTATATTTATCATCTGCATTATCAGCACTATAAATATCCTTCCATTCTTGTTCCTTAATTAAGCTTAAAAAGCTGTCAGTTGCAACTGGTTTAACTTTTCTGAGTAGTTGATATTTATGTTTAACATTTGTTTGAGAACAAATACTTTTTAGAATTAAAAGTTGGGCATCGTGGTCTGATAGGCAATTTACTATTCTGCTGATAAAGTGCCCCTCTAATAATGAAGAATGAACAAAAATATTGTCAATGGTAGAACTGCTATTTCCTTGCACTCTCGTTGGAAAAAAATACTGTTTGCATCATGTTATAGGAATTAAATAGATCTAACAGTTGACTTTTCCTTGAGCTATCACCTACACAATTAACGTTGAAATCTCCACACACAATTAAATTTTTATACCTCCTATACAGTGAACCCAGAACCAATTCCAGCTTGGGCAGAACCATTTTAAAATCTGAGTCAGGCGACCTATAAATAAGAACTATTACTAGTTTAGTTCCATTAACATTAACAACTCTTGCACAACATTCAAATATCTGTTCTGTGCAGTGTTTAGAAAAATGGATTGACTGCGATAAAAAATCGTTTTTTACATACATGGCCACTCTCCCACACTGCAAGGAACTCCTAGAGTAGAAGGCAGCTAACCTGTATCCTGGCAAAGGAAGTCTCTGATTTGTCACACCATTTAAAAAGTGCTCTGAAATACCAATAATGTAAAATCACTATCAATAAGCAGTTCATTAACTTTATCTCTGATACCCTGTATATTTTGATGAAAAAGAGTAATTCCCTTATTACTTATATTCTTAGACTTTGTCAAAGGTGGTTCCTTTCTTAGAGGGACTTCCTTTAAGCAGGAATACCTATCAGCTGTCTTCAGTCTAAAAAAGGTGCAGCCCTAACACCAACTACTACAGGAATTTTTCCATGAGTGAAACCCCCACCCCCTACTACACTATGAGCTTTGCCAACCTCCCCTTCCCATACCTATTGAGGTGCAGACCTTTTGTATTAGGAGGTTAGTTCATAATTGTCAGTTGTATGGTCAGGCCAAGCCCAGCAGTTCCACACAATTAGGTCTCCCAATTCTAAGCGTGAATCCCACCCCACTGGTAAAATATTTATTGATTATCTGAGACCCTTGCCACGGACTAAGAGATGCCTTTTGTCGTGGATGCATAAGTCGTAATGATACTGCTAGCAGCACCATAGCTCATCATACTGCCATTTTAGCTTGTTTAACCCCCCTAAGGAGCTAGTAAGTGATAATGCTCCGGCTTTTAGCTCCGCTAAGTTCTGCTCGTTTTGTTTTGGCAAAGCAATGAACTACATTACCACCAACCCTTATGGTCCCCAGGGCTCCATTGCTGAGAGAGTTAGTCGACATTTGAAGTATGTTCTGATCATTCATCGTCTTAATTTGCCTAGTAAATGGAAAACTAGACTATCTTGGTTAAATTTGGCCTTCTTTGATTTTGTCAATCAAAATGTTCAAATCTTTGTAGAGCTTATGGGACTTAACTACGGGGTCATCAGTCCCTAAACTTATAAACTACTTATGAACTAGCTAATTCTAAGGACGACACAAATATCCATGTCCGAGGGAGGGGGGGGTGGATTCGAACTCCCGACCGTAGTGGCCGTGCAGACCGTGACTGGCACGCCGCAGTCCCCTCGACCACCGCGGCCGACTTCTGCCAATCTTGAAGCTTGAGGAATATCCCTGCCTCGCCGATGTTTGCTCATTTGGTTCATTCTCCCTCGTCGAATTTGTGGCACATTCATGATTACCCCGGCGTTGCTCAAGGAGATTTGGAGGAAGTCCAACATTTATTTAGCTCTTGGCCGTCAAGCTATCAGATATAATGAAGGGCGTCATCAGTTGCCGGCCAAGTAGGCAATCGTGTGTACATCAGCAACTATCCCGGAAGGGGAAGGCAGGTGGGTGGAGCTACTAAATATCCACTCATATCCTAGGTACTTGCAGCATCCTGTGGATATTAAGACCGGTAAATTTAGTCGTTAGGGAAGAAGTCACTGGTAAAACCTTAAGGGTTCATCTCAGGTTAAGATTATTCCCTATCTGCGGGGGTTGCTGGATTTGATGGACAAGGGGAAGGGGGTGGTTGAGCGGTGCCGGCACTGTATTGTGGAGAAAAATCCTATCGATCTGATTTTTTATTTCTCCCGTCGGCGACGCACCAAATCATGCTTCGCGCTTGTCTATCGGCGACTATTTTTGCTGCCCGCGCGTTGGCCTTATGAGCGAGGAAATACGAGGAAGAGTCAGTCGTCTGCAGCCAGAAAGTGCTGTGTGTTCGTTGGCAGTAATGGGCATGAGCCGGGCGTGCTGACAGTGTTCACCGAGTGGTGTGTCACTTGCCGGTCGATCTGTGTAGCCTAGTGGGTTCAATGTGACGACGGCGGCCTCATGTACCTGCTCCTCTGGAGTCTTCAAGTTACATTAAACCAGACTCGCTTCCATACCGAGTAGTCTATGCAGGCAGCCTGGCACGTCCTGTACAACTATTATTGGATTTTTGAGATAAGTAGTTGCTTCGCTTGTTCATGTCTAATTATTTGCGTTAGTTGGCATCTTTCCATCCTAGCTCGTCATGTACTTGACTGTGTCCGCGTCGTAATTTAGGTCGGTTAGCTCAACACAAGCGGTTTTCCACGCCTATGTCGTAGTGAATATAAGTACTTTGATGACCGATAACGGTTGTCGTGCATGACAGGAACTAGAGCTGTTAGAGTGGCTATTCGCCACTGAAATTTTTATTCCGATAGGATATGCTGGCTACAACATATTTGCCTCTGGTTATTTTCTGGTACAATTTACCCGACTGTTATGTCATTGCCGGTCCGGGGATAGCCGTTATCGTACGCGGATTGTTTCCCTTCTACAGGCAAATTATGTCAGCCTGTAGTCGTATATTGGGCAATGTTGTGGGACTTTAGAGCTTCCTTTAGGGTTAAGGCTCTAGCTCCTTAATTCTCTCGGACACTCCTTAAATCGTATCTTTTCCCTTTTATTTTTCTCTGTGACCACTCGCCGTTCTCATGCCGGGAAAGACATAGCTGCAGCGAACTGTCTCCAATAGGAATTTATTAGTGTTCACCATTGATGTTTCTTCTGTGATCTGAATAGTGAACTTCATTTTGTGCCCTTCAGGCAAGCTGAATTTTTTTAATTTTACGTTCAGCTATCTTGTGTATCTACCAGGTATTGTTCATTTAAAGGTGCTTTTTGGTTTGACATTTTATCTAACTGTTATTGCCAAAGGCCTACTGTAAACATTGTTTTGCTAATTTAATTGCTACCCTTGAGACATGATGAAGGCTGTTCTTACGTTTGGCAAACTTGTGTAGCTTGTGGTTGACATATACAACGGTTATGGGCAAAGGCCTATTATAAAAGCTAATTTAATTTGTGCCCTTCAGGCACATTGAAGCCTTTTCTTAAATTTTAATGGTGCTGGCTATATTTAAATGGCTATTTTTCCGAATTTGTTCTTATCTTTTTTCAAGTGCGCTGTTAGTGCATTAATGCTCCCGTCGTAGGAGTGTTCCCTAAACCTTGTCTTAATTATCTGTCCTGTCTGTCAGATAAAAAATATTTTACAGTGGTTGCATTTTATTTTGTACACTCCTGAGTCGCAGTATTAGTCTTTCTTATTTCTTGTTCTGTGGTGTAACCCATTTATCAAGCTACCTTTTTTGTGAAAGCCTACAGTGACGGTACCTTTCTTGTAGCTGTGATCAATGCTCTCAGAGTGGGAATCACAGCAGGTTCTGCATCCCAGAATGAGTAATGTTAGTAACATATGATATCGTAAACCTTCATATGAATATATCTGATGATGATTGTGTTCGAATTATTAAGGCTAATTTATTGAAGCACCAAACGATCAGTAGAGGGGATTGTGTGGAATTAATTGAACTTCTGGAATCACTCATTTCTCTTAACTACTTTAAATTTAATGCCCAAATCTATCAACATACGGATTAGTAATGGACAGTATTTTATACGGGACAATACCAGAGATTTTTATAAATGTTGTATAGAACTAATTCTTTCAAGGGAACCAAGACATAGATCATATTATAAAAATACGTCGATACATAATTTTATTATACAGAGGTGATGCCAATGAAGTACACGAAGTCACTAGGAAGATGAGGGCCATGCACCCTAAAATTCACGGTCGAGCTAGAAGAAGACAAAAGCATTGACTCTCTTGACCTTCGAATCACCAACAATGATGGATAGCACGAAAGAGGCATATATAAGAAACCAATCATCAAGGGCGTGATAATCAATGCAAAGTCATATCATCAAAATGTTCAAATGTTTGTTAAGCTTATGAGACTTAACTATGGGGTCATCAGTCCCTAAACTTACAAACTTACAAACTACTTACGGACTAGGACGGCACAAATATCCATGCCCGAGGGGGGATTCGAACCCCCGACCGTAGTGGCCGTGCAAACCGTGGCTGGAGCGCCTCAGTCCCCTCGGCCACCGCGGCCGGCAATCATATCTTCCCCGAGGGTACAAATACGCCTTCTTCCATTCAATGAAATATAGAATTTTAAAATTACCTTCAGATGAAGACGAAATAAAAAAAAGAACTACAAATTTTAGTGCAAATCCCGCGGTGGATTAGCCGAGCCGAGCGGTCTAAGGCTCCTCGCTGCGGAGCGTGCGGTTGCTTGCCGTCGGAGGTTCGAGTCCTTCCTGGGGCATGGCTGTGTGTATTGTCCTTAGGTTAGTTTAAGTGGTTTGTAAGCTACGGCCTGATTACCACGCAGTTTTGTCCGATAGATTTACAAACATTTGAATATTTGAGCTAGTGCAAATAAATCAGGCAAGTAAATCCAGAAGTAAGGATAGCACCGATATCTACAAGAAAATTAAACACAAAAATAATACTAGACAGATTACGTGCCTGGATAATAAAAACAGTAAGTGTGTTAAACCTACAGTGGTTCCCAATAGCTCACAGCTTTATGAACTCTAATTTAGCGGTAGGCTTTCAGACTAAAGGTAGCTTGATAAATAGATCACACCACACAACAGGAAATAAGAAATACCAATAATAGGAGTCAGCGGTGTACACACACACACATATATATACACACACAAACATAAGGGGGAGGAGGAGGAGGAAGGAAGGAAGCTTGAAGCATGGTCGTTGGTGACGGAGCTGATGCTTGGAGAGTTTGTAAAAGATTGAGGAAGGAAATCGGCCGTGCCCCTTCAAAGAAACCACCCAATCATTTGCCTGGAGTGATTTAGGTAAATCACGGAAAACCTAAATCTGAAGGCCTGAGGTGGATTTAACCCACATCCGAATGCGAGTCGTGTTACCACTACGCTACCTCGCTCGGTACAAAATAAATTGTAACGACTATGAAAATTTTTATATTGGACACAGGTAGGAAATTTAAGACAAGGTTTAGGGAACACTCCTACGACGAAAGTGCATTATAGTGCATTAACAGCGCACTTAAAAACTGATAAGCACAAATTAGAGCAAATAACAGGAAACGTGGAAATGTTACATAAAGCTCCAAAAGGACTTGCTTTGAACATTTTGTACGATATGAAGACTTTTACACACAAAAACAGTGTCTGGATGAAATGTTGAATGAACAGAATAAGTTTACTACTATTTGGGTTTTTGAAATGTTTCAAGAACTTCTAGAGTGACGTATGCAGACTGCGCCAAACTTGTGGTCAACTAGGCCATGTGGACACTATGCCTCGTCTCTGGCCGCCTCGCCTCGTTTTTGCTGCGCCGGTGGAGAAGAAGCTGGTTACGTGGAAAGCGACTGCTTTTCAAAGCAAGTGGCTAAGAATCCCACAAGATGGCGCCACACAACAAAATATTTAAATTTAAAAAAGGAGTGAAACTGTCTCTTAGATTATGTAATACATATTATTTAAAATGTGCTATGTTTTGTTCATAATTTTTGTGTAATTAGAACATTAAATATTGCTTTTTAAATCCACTACGTTTTACAAAACTGGAAAATATATACAAACTAATTTGTCGGTTTCCCCATCCTTAGCCATTACTGCCATGCAGACAGTGCTTCATTTTCAACACTTGCTTCTGTGTACGATGGACAGCCCTCTGTTGCCTGTAGACGTCTTGGCTTTTACTCCTTCCGCTGCGAGTTCCAACTGCCGACGACCGACGACTTCCGACCAGTGTCCCACCCGCTGATACGGACTGAAATCCACCATGTCGACTCCCCGTCGACCTCCACTGCCCTGTGGAGTCTTCACTGAAGTCGCGCCATCTATTAACCACCTCCTTTGTAACAATTATTTACAACCGCCTCCATAAGGTCGAACCGTCCCGAGCTCCTCCCCAATTATACCAACCTGCAATAACCTCCTCACTGAAAACTGCCATCTCTCTCCTTTCTGCCCCTACTGCAGAGATCCCCAATTCCATACTTCCTGCCACAATCTCTGCACCGCCACCCCACCCCCCAATCCAGTAACACCTGCCGCAAAGCTCACCCTGCCTTCTACAAATGCAAATCCCATCCTGCTACTATCAACGAAGAAGTCACTGTCCCTGTACACCCCACTGATCCACCTATCTCCGCCAAAAATTATTTGTGCCCACCCCCTACTGCAGAGGACGTCATCTGTATCCTTATCATCGTTCTCCAGACCATTCACCCATTCCATGCCTTCATACTTTTCACCACTGCCCGCACCCTTTTTAACCTCGAGTTCAAGGCCACTACATCTTAAAACCGCATCCACTTCTCTTTTTCCGACCGGACCACCAGCAAACCCGAGTTTAGTCCCTCCCTTTCCCCTTTCTTCAAAATGTCCAAATGTTTCGAGAGCTTATGGGACTTAACAACAGCGAACTAGGACGGCACAAATATCCATGCCCGAGGGGGGGGGGGATTCGAACCCCCGATCGTAGTGGCCGTGCACACCGTGACTGAAGCGCCTTAGTCCCCTCGGCCACCGCGGCCTGCGAGTAATTATTGTTCCACATTTCGCGTTATATACTTCAAATTACTAAATATCTATCATATCGGTATAAAACCGTGCCTACAACCTTCTTCAGGTATAAATTATGAACTGTACAAATATTTAAGTCTCTGCGTTTTGTCGCTCGGACGTGATAAACCTACAACGAACAGACATTCACATTAATATATATAGATAAATAGCTATCCGATCGCCATAAAACCGTGCCTAAAGCCTTTGCCGGGTAGACAGTAGCTGTAAAAATTTTTAGCTCTTTATGTCATGTGGTTCAGACGTAATAAACGCAAACATTTATAGATATAATGTTGTCGATGATCGCCAACGCAAAACATTAATAACGTGAAGTGTGTCTAGAAATGATCTCCCGGGGAGTAATGCAGACGGCGGCTGCTACGGGGCAGTGGCAGGTGTAATGCGAAGGCAAACTCAATTACAGGGCGAGATTAGTCTTGCGGTCCCACAAAGGGCCAAAGCGACCGCAGGCAGTCGCGCTGATGAGATGCCGCGATGCGAGGCGTTTCGCCGCCTTCTCTCGTCTCGTCGGCGGGAATTTTCGCGTTCGCCGGGGCTTAAGTCGGCCGGCGCCACCCGGCGCTTTCTTTTGTTTCCAGGGGCGGTAATCCCCTCCAGCGGGAGCGCCCAGAGAGGTGGGGGGGGGGGACCTTCTGCGTGTAATTCACGCCCACGGCGCGCTTACACGGGAGCCGACTAAAACACCTGCGTGGGAACGGACGAGGCGAAGCTGCACGCCCCATTCTAGATAAACACGGAATGTTGCGCGCACTCGCGAAAAATACGAGCCTGTATTTTCTCTCGACCGCGGTAAGGGCGTCTACGGTACCACTGCACCATGTAGGGAAGAATAAACTGTTACGAAAAGGAGACGTCTGTGGTACTGGTAACAGGTTGCTACAAATTTTCTGTGTCGTAATTTTAATGATATTCCGGTTTGAAATGTGGCATTACACTAACAATCAGGTTGCTATTCTTCTTCATTAAACTTAATTAAGCGTCGTCTGTACAGGATATACCGACAGGAATATTAAATATACCGTGTGATCAAAAAGTCAGTATAAATTTGAAAAAATTACAAAATCACGCAATAATGTAGATACAGAGGTAAAAATTGATACACATGCCTGGAATGACATGGGGTTTTATTAGAACAAAAAAAAAAAAAAAAAAAAAAAAAAAAAAAAAAAAAAAAAAAAAAACGTTGGAAAATCGCCGACAGATGGCGCTGAACAGCAAGATGTCGGTGACTGCTACCGTGACGGATGAGACGTACGCCAATATGTTACAGAATCGCAGCATCCTCAGCCTGGCTGATAAACACCTGCGGAATTTACGACTTTTATGCAGGATGGCGCTCCACAACATATTACTAGACGCGTGAAAGATCTCTCTCGCGCGCGTCGTTTGGTGATGATAGTGTGCTCAGCCGCCACTTTCGTAATGCTTGGCCTCCCAGGTCCCCAAACCTCAGTCCGTGCGATTATTGGCTTTGGTGTTACCTGAAGTCGCAAGTGTATCGTGATCGACCGACGTGTCTAGGGATGCTGAAAGACAACATCCGACGGCAATGCCTCACCATAACTCTGGACATGCTTTACGGTGCTGTTCACAACATCATTCCTCGACTACAGCTATTGTTGAGGAATGATGGTGAACATATTGAGCATTTCCTGTATTGTTATTGTTATGGTCTTCAGTCCGGAGACTGGTTTGATGCAGCTCTCCACCCTACTCTATCCTGAGCAAGCCTTTTCTTCTCCTCATAAGAACGGCAACCCACATCCAATTGAATCTGCTTACTATACGAATCTCTTGGTCTCCCTCTGCGATTTTTACCCCACACAATTCCCTCCAATGCTAAATTTACGATTCCTCGAGGTCTAAGAATGTGTCCCACCAAGCGATCCCTTCTTTTCGTCAGGGTATGCCAAAAATTTCTTTTCTCCCCAATTCTGTTAAGTACCTCTTCATTGGTTATCTGATCTACCCACCTAATCTTCAGCATTCTTCTGTAGCACCACATTTCAAAAGCCTCTAGTCTCTTCCTGTCCGCACTGCTTACGTCCATGTTTCACTCCCGTACAAGGCCACACTCCACACAAATGCCTTAAGAAAAGATTTTCTTACACTTAGATTAATATTCGATGTTAGCAAATTTGTCTTTTTCAAAAACGGTTTTCTTCCCATTGCCATTCTGCATTTTATATCCTCTGTACTGCGACCATCGCATGTTATTTTACTACCCAAGTAACAAAACTCATCTACCACCTTCATTGTTTCGTTACCTAATCTAATTCCTTCAGCATCGCCTGATTTTCTAAGACCGCATTCCATTAATTTTGTTTTGCTCTTGTTAATGTTCATTTTATACGCTCTCTTCAACACACTGTCCATTCCATTCAACTGCTCTTCCAGGTCCTTTGCTATCTCTGACAGAATTACAATGTCATCAGCGAAACGCAATGTTTTTATTTCTTCCCCCTGAACTTTAATCCCTATTCCAAATTTTTCCTTGCTTTCCTTCACCGCCTGCTCGATGTACAAATTGAATAATATCGGAGAAAGGCTACAACCCTGTCTTACTCCCTTCCCAACTGATGCTTCCCTTTCATGCCCTTCGAGTCTAATAACTGCCATCTGGCTTTTGTACAAGTTGTAAATAACTCTCCTTTCCCTATATTTTACCCCTGCTGACTTCAGAATTTGAAAGAGTGTATTCCAGTCAACATTGTCAAACGCTTTCTCCAAATCTACAAAAGCTAAAAATGTAGGTTTGCCTTTCCTTAATCTATCTTCTAAGATAAGACGTAGAGTGAGTATTGCCTCTCGGGTTCCTACGTTCCTCCTGAATCCAAACTGATCTTCCCCGAGGTCAGATTCTACCAGCTTTTCCATTTTCCTGTAGTTAATTCGTGTTAAAATTTTGTAACCATGAATTATCAAACTGATGGTTCTGTAATTTTCACACCTGTCTGCACCCGATTTCTTTGGAATGGGGATTATTACATTTTTCTTAAAGTCTGAGGGTATTTCGCCTGTCTCATACATCCTACACACCAGTTCAAAAAGTTTTGTCATGGCTGTATCTCCCAGAGACTTTAGTAGCTCTGAGGGTATGTTATCTACTCCTGGGGCCTTGTTCCGACCCAGGTCTTTCAGGGCTCTGTCAAATTCATCTCTCAGTATAGTATCTCCTATATCATCTTAATCTACTTCCTCTTCCCTTCCTACAACATCGTCCCTTAGTTCATTTCCTTTGTAGAGCTGCTCATGTACTCTTTCCACATTTCAGCTTTTCCTTCTTTGCTGAGAACTGGTTTCCCATCTGAGTTCTTGATATTGGTAGAGTTGCTTTTCTTGTCCCCAAATGTCTCTTTTATTTTCCTGTAGGCGGTATCTACTTTTCCCCTTATTATACATTCTTCTACAGATTTGCATTTGGCTTCTAGCCACTCCTACTTAGCCATTTAGCACTTCCTGTCAATCTCATTTCTTAGTCGTCTGTACTCTATTTTGCCTGTTTCATTTACTGCATTTTTATATTTTCTCCTTTCATCGATTAAATTTTGTATCTCCTGTGATATCCAAGTATTTTTTGTAGGTCTTGCCTTTCTACATATTTTGTCCTCTGCTGCCTTCACTATTTCATCTCTCAATGCTACCCATTCCTCTTCTACTGTTTTATTTCTCCCTGTTTCGGTCAAATTTGCCTAAATCTCCCTCTGAAATTCTCCAGAACTTCACGTTCCTTCAATTTATCTAGGTCCCATATCCTTACTTTCCTACCTTTCTGCAGTTTTTTCAGTTTCAGCCTACAGTTCATGACTAACAAGTTATGGTCAGAGTCTATACCTGCCCCCTGGGTATGTCTTACAGCTTATAACTTGGTTCCGGAAACTATGTTTTACCATTATAGAATCTATCCGATATCTTCCGGTGTCTCCTGGTCTCTTCCAAGTATACAACCTTCTTTTTTGATTCTTAAACCACGTGTTTGTTACGATTAAATCATGTTCCGTGCAAAATTCTACCAGGTGACTTCCTCTTTCATTCCTTTTGCGCAGCCCATATTCACCTACAATTTTTCCTTCTCTTCCTTTTCCTACTACCGAATTCCAGTCTCCCATCACAATTAAGTTTTCCTCTCCATTAACTGTCTGAATAATTTCCTTCCCTCCTCATATATTTCTTCGATCTCCTCATCGTCGGCAGAGCTAGTTGGCATGTAAACCTGTACTACTGTTGTCGGTGTTGGTTTCGTATCTATCGTGACAATGATAATGCGATCACTGTGCTGCTCATAGTAGTTTACCCGCATTCCTATTTTCTTATTCATTATCAGTCCTACTCCTGTGATACCCCCAACTGATTTTGTACTTATAATCCTGTACTCACCTGACCAGAAATCCTGTTCATCCTGCCACCGAACTTCACTAATCCCCACTATATCTAACTTCAACCTATCCATTTCCCTTTTTAAATTTTCTAATTTTCCTACCCGATTAAGGGATCTAACATTCCACGCTCCGATCCGTAGAATGCCAGTATTATCTTTCCTGATGACAACATCCTCCCGAGTAGTCCCCGCCCGGAGATCCGAATGGGGGACTATTTTACCTCCGGAATATTTTACCCGAGAGGATGCCATTATCATACTTTCACACAGTAGAGCTGCATGTCCTCGGGAAATGTAACGGATGTAGTTTCCCCTTGCTTTCATCCGTTCGCAGTAACTGTGTGGCAAAGCCACATTAGCTGATGTTACAAGGCCAGCTCAGTCATTCATCCAGTCTGTTGCCCCTGTAACTACTGAAATGGCTGCTGCCCCTCTTCAGGAACCACACGTTTGTCTGGCCTCTCCACAGATACCCCTCCGTTGTGGTTGCACCTACGGTACGGATATCTGTATCGTTGAGGCACGCAAGCCACCCCACCTCGGAAATGTCTGTGGTTCATGTGGGTGGCATTTCCTGTAAAGAACATCATATTTGCTTTGTCTTAATTTCCTGTAAAGAACATCATATTTGCTTTGTCTTAATTTGTCATGGTAATTATTACTTTTCTGCTCAGATGACGCGCCACCTGCCGGACATTTTTTGATTTTTTTCGTGGTTCTCTTAAAACCCCATGTCATTCCAAGCATATGTATCAGTTTTTATCTCTCTATCTACTTTATTCCGTGATTTATTAAGTTTTCAAATTTATACAGACTTTCTGATCCCCCGGTAATAGGAAGTGGCAGTATAGACGAACTGATATGAGCAATGTCATATAACATGTTTCCAATTTTTATGTAGTACAATCGTTCAGTTGTTAGTATGTAACCCAAATGAGGACGGTCTATTTTGAAAGACTTCACCACAAACTTTAGTGCAGTTTCGACTTCTCTTAATAACAACAAGTGTAGCTCTTCCGAGGTTGTCTTTTAGTTCTTTTACCAGGCTTGCACTGTTCGTAATTCGAACAATGAAATTGGCATTTGTAATTACTTGTTTTATTTCAAGGTTTTGCCTTTCAAACATATCCACAGACCAAAATTTTTAATTTTTAGTATCCGCAACCTTGGTGGCCAAGAAACGAGCCGATATTGCCTATCGTTCTTCCGGAAAATATTGAATTATCTAGAATGTACAGATTTCCCGTCATGTTGAAGAAGTATTCTTGTAGGAAAAGGAGTCTCTTCCAACAATGTTATAGGGTCGTTTTCCAAAATGTGTATAGAACGAGGTCGTTAGCTCGATGCGGCAACACAAACGGTGCCGTCAACTGACTATCTCTCAAACCACGCCACTTATTTAGAGAGCAGCGTTCTTGCAAATTAGTCTCTATAATTGCATGTAGGTTTACCTCCTCAGTGCATGAGGACTATGAGCGTTAATTTTGTAGTCATGAGTGAAACTGCCTTTATTTGTGAATATTAAAATTGGGATTAACAGGTGATATTCAAGTATCCAACGAAAAAATTTAATCGTGTATCTTCATATTCAATTAACTGTAAATGACACGGATGGAATTCGAACATTAGAAATGTCTGGCATACTCTTGTATGTGCAACAACAAGTCTCAGAACCGTAGGTGTTCTTGTTCAGGACTACGTTCTACAGAGTAAATTATGTCTTCTACTTCATCCAGTGCTTTAGTTAGGCTGGTATGATGCGGTACGGCGTACCGCCTAAAATTCAAACTCACGATTAGTGTACCGGCTAAAATTCTTTCTTAAATCTGTAAAAAATAGACCAACTGTAAACTGTTAAATGTATTTCGTAAAGAAAGATTGGAAATTTTTAAGTTGCGAAGCGTTGAAATTGCACTTTCGCACTATTACAATGGAATCTGACTGGCGGTCAAATGTTGGCATTAGCCAATGGAGAGTTCTGACTAGTCTGAACCTAGACAGAGGAAAAGCTTCTTACCGACTCGAATGAGTTTAATACCTCGCTCCAAAGAGATAAGCCCCTACACATGCAAAGTCTTTTGTGTGCAATATCGTTGCCTATTCGTTGAGGAAATCAATTGAGAAATTCCGGTAATTCTTTTAAAATATTTAAGGGACAGTACATCGCAACATTTTTATTTAATTTCCATTGATTATGAAACACCGCACGAGTTACGTGTTTTCATGCTTAGCATGACGCGTTTTGAGAACGATTCACTGTCAAGATAAAACATGTACCATAAATATTAAGTTTACTTAACCATCTTTTTCGCAATGTAGTCGGTTTAAAATTATAAAATAGTGAATCGTAGCACTAGTAGGCACTAAACTGAAAGCGAATTTTAATCTCTTTGACCAATGCTTCTTCAACCGGCTGAATGTGTACTTGTTCCATGGTTGGTAGCTCTGTCAGTTTCGCTTCTTACGCCGGTAAACGCTTGGTCCCGTCCTTAAAAGTTCCACACAGTTCCATTATCTGAATTTGGTAATGGTTTTCGTGTGCTAGAAGTCTGCTTTTAATTTCCGTCAGCAATACTCCCTCTTATTGTCTTCTGGACCGCCACTCATGATAACTTATAATAAGATGTCGTTGTTCAAATCCGATGGATGGTATCCTCATCTGCACTAAACCCTTGAATACAATAAAAATAAGTTTCAAATCTGTAAATTTGTTAGTGTATTCTCATACCTAAATCTTTACTTTCTTGATTTTTCTAAATACGTCCACTTGACTCATTTAATGTGGAATGAGCCTCGTACCGCCTAAAATATTTTTCCAACTAAGGCACTGACTTGATGCACAGTCTGTTCTACAGGTTGAATAAGGGCTTCTACTTCATGCACAGTCTATTCATTCGCTCGTTCATATACAATGTGATTGGTGGACACTGTATCGGGCCCACGCGGCATATTGAAGACACGAATAAACACTGTAGTTTAGGGCAGACTGCCGTTAGGAAATCGTATGGCGCTTTCTCTACAAGGAACAGCAACGTTGCTACCACAAAACTCACATGTGGGTGCCTTACCGGCTACACAAAGCACTAGTAAATATGCGCGACATGTTTATACGATACAGTCAGCAGACTTCGTCAACCAATCGCAGAGTAAACTTCAGTGAACCCGAAAGGACGACTTCACAGCTAGTACATCCTCGCTCTGCTGCTGATATTCGATAAATACGCCCGTAGCAACCCACAGCGATAGGTGTACCAACGCAAGAAACGAAAATGCATCTTGTTAACTGTATCTCTGTACTCAGTAAAAATTGGATACATTATATAAAGCATTTTGTGCTGAAATTCGTCTATACCTCGAACTCCTAAAATATTTGCAATTCCTACTAAATTGTGCTGTCGTTATGGTACCAACGTTGTATACGGGCGATTTTCCTTTCTATGATTCCACAAAGCTTTTATTTACGTTTCAATTTATTTCCTTTGCAACGGTTACATTTCAAATTAAACTGGAGAGAAAATCCGCCTTATGCAGGAAACCTACATCATTTTAATCACCCGAACATGTTTCGGCACTTACTGTGCCATCTTCTGCGTGTTCCTCCCTTTAAATTTTTCCTTTTTTTCGAGGTATGGTGATGTTCTATCTTGCTTGTGGCGTGTAATTAAGTTTCTTGCACTTCTTGTTAAAAACTCACACTGTTTACGTCACTACAACAGCACATACAATGGAGAAAAACATCAGAGCTCGATAAGTGGAAAAAAAAGCACAAACACAGAAAAGATGGTATAATGAGTGCCGAAACACGTTTGGATGATAAAAATAAATCAAACAAGGTGTCTTCCAAATGGCGGGTTTCCTCTCAAATTCAATGTAGCTAGCACGTAAAGAAGAAGAACTGCACCACCATCACAAGATGATCATTTTAATCATAAATCGATACCTCAACTACTTACCATTTAACGTGTTCTGCCTATAGCTCAGGGAACTTGGACTTCTGCTGGGTAAAAAATAAGCAGAAGCTGGAAATATATTTAAACGATGTTATGCATCCAAGTGAAGAGCAATAGGAGTTTGCGACGGGTTCTGGCTTGTGCTTAAATTTTGAGGACCGAAAAACAACGAAATTTTTTGATATTTCGGTTTTTCTCCTATAACGTGGAAACGTTGCAGCCTACAGAAATTTTTGCGAAAACCAAAAAGAAAGAGCGTAGAATTCGGCGAACACTGACAGACTTATAATTCAATATCGGTACATCCGTTTACCTACGATCGATGGTCCATAATCAGCATTTTTTGCCAACTTCGTGGAAAAGTGGAATATGGTCATGTTACAAGCCGTATAATTAAAAAACGGCTACTCCAAATGCAACATGTCAGAGAACAAAGTTATAAATTCAGCGTAAAAAGAAATCAATTTTAAAATTTACTACCTCTTATGCATAGATACGAATAAAATCGTAAAGGTATGGTATAGCGCTAAAATCGTGTCAAGACTTTTTGTGAAGTCCAATTACTTTTAAACCTCAAATCATGCACATACCTCAAAATACTCATATTTAAATGTAATTTACACAGATGCGTACCTACCTAGATAGTTAGCTGTATGTGTTCATATAAATTAATTACCACACCACTCCATAAAGACAATAAATTGATTTAAAAATAAAGAAGAAATGAAAGGTTTTATTATTGGAAATATACTTCAATTGCAATATGCAACTGATGTGATAATTTTTTACAAATTTATTATATAAATTAGTGTTCTGTATTTACATTTGTGTACAATTCAGGGTAAAAAGGTGTTCCTATCATCCAAGTGGCGCTATAGTGGTCCATAAAGCAGCGTAATATACGTTAATTACAATATTAAACTGATGAGATAAAATTTTATTAGCGGTTTTTAATATTAATTAATTTTCTGTATTTACATTATTCTTTATGTTTTTCTGCGTTTGTGTGTAGTGTCTGACCAAAATAACAGCGGTCCTATCACGTACCCCTGTTGAACGCTTGCAGTCCAGGACAACATAACTTGTTCTGTTAAATAAGTCCTCCAGTCACAAATCTACGAACAACAAAAGGAAATCTACAAATCTACATATGCCGGCCGCGGTGATTGACGGGACTGAGGCGTGTCAGTCACGGTCTGCACGGCCACTGCGGTCGGGGGTTCGAATCGCCCCTTGGGCCTGGATATTTTTGCCATCATAAGTGTTAGCTAGTTCATAAGTAGTTTGTAAGTTTAGGGACTGATGACCCCGTAGTTAAATCCCATAACATATACACACATTTGAACATTTTTTTGAAATCTACATATGCTGGTATAAATGATCTGACGGCCAGAATGGCTACAGTCTGCGGCTGTTTGCTGATAACGCTTTGGTGTTCAGAAGGTCGACATAGAGGGTCTGTACTAGGATGACTTAGACAAAATTTCTAATCGATTTGAAGAATTACAGGTAGCTCTAAACGCAGAATAATGTATGCTGATGTACATAACTATGAAAAATAGTCCGATACTTTACGAGGGTTGTAGTAGTGAGCTGCTTGACCCACGCACGTCCATTACAAGTGTGGGTGTAACACAGCAGTTAGATATGAACTGAAACGAGCACGTAAAGGCAGTCGTCTGGTAGGTTGCGAGCGTGAAGGTCGGGGTGAGAGTTTAAAATAGGGAAAGATTAATTTTTATAACTCACAACCACCAGCTGCGAACCAAATTCCTAAACATGCAAAAACACTGGAACTGTGATTGCGACTGTTTGACTCGTTTTCTAGGGGATGATATCACATGTTCGCAGCTTTCCTTCCCGGCATATGATTAACAAAACAAATTCATAATAAAATCAAGTTCATGAGAGAAAAGGGTGTACTAACTACTATTTTTTGAAAACACGTAAAATTTCACTTTATGTTGTTTATTTCACAATATTAGAACCCTGTGGTTGATACGTCTGTACATCGACACATTTATCAAACAAAG
Organism: Locusta migratoria; assembly: GCA_026315105.1. NCBI lineage: Eukaryota > Metazoa > Arthropoda > Insecta > Orthoptera > Acrididae > Locusta > Locusta migratoria. The sequence goes on along the minus strand of CM048747.1, from coordinate 543,963,826 downwards.
TTATAGCTCGTGAGCCCCCAGACAAAATGAATATTTGTCGCGAATTGTTTTCACACCACGTGGCTGTGTCAAACACCGTTCATGATCATGCCTATGCGACGACACGTGTTACATTAACAAATCATACTCACATTAATTCAATGCGATGCACACCTTGTTCCACCGGCTAAATATTCACAAACACACAGTAGCACTCGATTTAACTTGGTGCAGTCTACGACGAGCAACCACACTTGGCGATATCCACACACAAATCTAAAGTCTCCACCTCGAGAGCCACATGCCGACCGAATGCCGAGCGACGCCGCCCGGCCAGCTACTCCACGTGCTCCCGAGTCACCACCTCCTGCCCTCGCGTGCGTGTGCGCGTGCCAAAAGCTCAACTGCCGGGGTTTTTTCCCCTACGTCATCAACTTCCCCATGTGAGCTGTTCTAACCGATTTGCCAACGTACAGCGCTCAGCCAATACATTTCTAAAACTTTACTTAAAATCAAAATAATTTCACTACACATTAAATAAATTGTCTTCTTAGGTTTTTATATTGGTATAAACATACTTTGTACTATTTATCATAATCGTGCAATTTCTTATGTCACAGGTAAGTGATTTAACTGAATACTTAAAGATAAAATACACAATTGAAAATAAAATGAGAAATAGTTAATATATTATTTTTATAAACAAACATTGCCATGCTAGTTGTGTAACTGTATTACGCCAGATGTGACTATATCAGCTAATGTATTGTTTATTTATCAACAGGCTATTTTTAATGAGGGCCTTAAAGGTTCCTAACTGCATCGTATTACTTCAAATGCCAGTAGTATTAGAATATTTTATTTGACGCTGTGCACTGCACTGTGCCTGGCACTCGCCATTGTCCCTCTCTCCCATCACCGGAAACGAATTGGAAAATCCTAAGCTGGAACAAGCCACCAACGTCGGCCTGCTCGCTGGCCTCCCGTCAGCTACAAGCACACAGCAAATCTCAACGTGGAGAATTTCTACCTATGGCCTAACTATAAATGTTGTCACCCAACTGTGTACATACATTACTACCATAATTAATAAGATTAAAATTATGTAACATTTAGTGCATTGGCATGGTCAATGTTTGCAGTGAACTTCATACTGTTTAGTTATCAAATGCTATTAATTACCAGTATTTCTATTGGGCGGTAATCTTACAAGGTGCATGGTAGAGTTTAGATTATTGTAACAATTATGGTGATATGTGGTTCTTCTGTGAAGGAGAGTGAGTATGTAACTCATTCTTCAGTACTGGCCTAGTGTTTGCGATCACCACCACATCAACATTTGTGAAGCAGTCAGACCAAATTGCAGTGCTTATCAGTCATTATACTGACGAGTTACTTAAATTAACTTACGCCAAGTTCAACACAAAAAGTCATGCCCAAGAGAGGAGTCGAGCCTCCAACGGGGTTCTGCCTACACGTTAGAGCGCACGGCCATTACCGCTCGTCCACACCGTTTTAAAGGCAGACGTATGAGCAAATCAGAGCACAGGATGATATCTTTGTCACTAGTAGTTTGGATCAGCATGGGAGTTTTATGGAGATGGTTCGGAAACTCATAGGAGAACCAGAAACAGTAATGAGGAAATTCAGAGGGCCGGAATTCGATACTGACTTCCTAATAATTCTTCTTCCGGCAACTTACATTTTGCTTTAAGACTACAAAGGTAAGATCAATTAGTGCTCCTACAAAATCAAATAGACAGTGGTATTTCTGTCGGTCTATTTGGAACTGTAATACAAATGGAAAGGTGGAGTAGGGGTAATTGTGATTGACACAAATTTTCGTAAGGGTGGTATCGGAAGTTCCAACAAACAGGTGCCTACTTGTGGACGTACTACCCCAAACGTCACCATTTCTAAATTATTTTTCGTGAGCTCCGTGAGAAACGGCGATTTTTTCACTGTTATTTGTAAGAAAATTAGATTTTTCTTACAAATAACAGTGAAAAAATCGCAGTTTGTCTCCTGTTTCGTTGCTTCAGTTCACATACTGGTTATTACACAGTTTCAAGGTAAGCACTAAGTAGATGTTTCGTAAGGATATTTTGTCTGCAATAATTGTTGACTAAATCCATGTTTTCGGGTTAGTCGTCGCTATCGATCTGATTAATATGTTGTTGGGATACTCCAGAGGGATATTTGTATGAGTTTTGCTCCATAAACTAAAAGTAATAATAATAATAAAGTTGCGAAACTGACTAATACAACCGCGCGGAAATGGCTGTGCGCGCTAAAGCGCTTTGCTGCGGAGAGCGTGGCCATTCCCCGTCGGAGATTTGAACCTTCCCTCAGCCATGTGTGTTTGTGTGTGTGTGTGTGTGTGTCTGTCTGTGTGTGTGTGTGTGTGAGTGTGCGTGTGTTGTTTTTAGCCTAAATTAGTTTGAGTAGTTTTTAAATCTAAGGACTGGCTACGGCTGGAGATTGGTCCCATAGCTTTACAAACGTTTGAACTTTTAAGACTAATATATTTATGTTAAATTTTTTTTCCATGATAACTTGTTTCGACGTTTCTCTTTATTTTCTTCGTGCTGACTTCTTATAATTAACAGTAATTTGTACTATGTAGAGTAATAGAGATAAAATATTAGGCTTTCAGTTAGTCACGATTATCTGAATAAATGATTCGCTGATTCTGTATATTGTGGTCAGTAAACAAACAAAGACAGAACTGAGTGTGATTACGTCAAAAGGTGGGGGCAATACCGGATAAAACTGATTACTCACTTCCATTATGTTGTGATTATCGATCAACCACGTTTAAATCGTTTTAATGCCGAACATTCTTAAATCGAATGGGTAAGAGTTCATCCTGTTACAAACGCTACTCATAAGGGGCGTCTATTAATTACCTGACGTGTTTAGGGTGAGTGAGGGAGTGGACCCGTATCCCACCAAATCTCACATGGGCGAGAGGGGGTCCCGGTAAATGGCGTGTAATTTTTTCCGAAAGATCAGGATGTAACTGACTTTTAGCTTGTTCTTCTATTAATCCCTTTTTTCCTCCCATAAAAGTGCAGTCAAGCATCAAGTCGAAATTTATGTCTATTGGCGACGTGAAACACTACAGATGCGCCCATACGGCCATGTCTGTTACATTTTTCGAAGGAAATTCATAAGAACCTATAGATGATGTGTTACATACGGAACGAAGCATCCTTAGCACCCTCATAGCACTGGTAATTCATTTGATTGGTTTTTCATTGATTGTTACTATAGAAATTTACGCCTAATATTTAATTGAAAATCCACTGACATGCTGTCTCATTTCTGATTAATATGCATTTATGAGTAATAGACAGATGGACAAACATGTGTTATCGGTCGTAGATTTTGTGATATCCAGCGGTAGAAAATTAGCAGAAAAGTTGCCAAGGTTGGTAACAGAATTATGAAACGAAGTACTTACTGATGGAGTATAAAAGTGAAACAGGAATAAAGAGGTACCGTCAAATGTTGGGAACTATCGTGGTGGTGGCGAGGACAGTACATGTGGGAATTCATAACGAAAACAGGCAGAAGCACTTTAAACGCGAAAAGTCGTGAGCGATAAAATAAAGGCTTAAGATATTTCGGAATACTAAGGCAAGATTTCTAATGCGTTATACTTCTACAAGTTTCCCAGCTTCTGTACATTGTAGGAAAAGTTTGTGATTTTTTCTTTAACACATGGCATTTTACGCTCATTCGAAAGGAATGTTATGTATGCAGTAATTTGTCTACGGTCGTCGTACAATTGGTACGGGGAAAAGTCAACAAAACTTAGCTTCTGGTGCGCTGCCGGGGAAGGCAGAAATTAAAGAAAAATATTGTTCTTAACTTATTTGAAGTAGTAACGATAACACTGCGGACGACGACTAAATGTAGCACAGGATACATGAACTTTGTTCGTGCTTGTTTCAGTCAGAGTTAATACAGAAATTACCAAAAACCGTAATTAATTTCATTTAGCAGCGAGTGTTTTAATGCAGTGTGCAGAATTTTAAAGATACTTTATAACAGTGAATGTTATTGGATCTCTAATTAGCCAAAATGTTCAGTCTGATGCTGGGACTACAGAGAGTTATCTCTCAGGCAAAATTCTGTCGTAATGGTACATAATTTTTATGAAATTTAATTATTATTTTACGTTTACGCAAGTTACGGTCAAGATTAATATTACTCCAGGGTTACCAAATGTAACTGTATTGGCATGAATATTGTTTACGTAGATGAAAGATAGAATAATGACGAAACAGTGGATTCAACTTTAACAGTTTACTAAGGAGGAGGAATCTGTGGATTCAGGCTAGGATAAAGATTCAGCAGTAGTGACAATAGCGCAACAGCACAAGGATATACTGTGGACTAATTTCGAGGCCTTCACACATCATGTTTTGTAATCCTAGTAAAATTGTGAAGTTGTTGAAATTGTGCACACCAGCAATGATGGCGGGTGCGAAAGGAATCGTACTGAAATCACCTGCCACACAATACAAACTTTTCTTCTGCGTGCACACCTTATTCAGCTACGACAAATTTGTGGACAGTTAATTTGAGATGGGCCGGGCATTCTTTCTGTGGTGTCGCACAAGTACAAAGTGCGCGCCACTTACTTTCGCCGCGCGCCGCCATGCACGCACGGCGCGGCGTTCTCACGACGACAGCCACGAGCGCCCTCTGCGACAACTCCGCTCGTGGCCACCACTGAAGGACAACGTTCACTTCGGACTTGGAACTGAGATAGCAACCAGTTAGGACCTTCGTAATCAGATAGGCACCAGTGAAGACTTTGCTATCGTACAGGCACTAGGCAGGCCTCTAACAACTATGTATCAACATTCTGCAGTACTATGTAAAAGTTAAGTATTGTTACATTCTGTGCAATAGATATCTCATTCTAATTTACTCTAGTGTTTATAGTTTCTGGCTACTCCCCTCCGTACCTGCACCAGCGTGCTATTTTTGTTCCTGTGTCGGTCTCATTCCACTCGGCCACCGACACCTACGACGAGGCTGGGACACAAAAGCGGCGACGAAGTTGGGACACAAAACTTTCCTTTCTCCCTCGCCTTTTCAAATATCATTTCTATGGCGCAATTTGATGGTGTCGCTGGTGAACAGCAAGAAACCACAAAGTGGTTTTACGTACAATTTCAACTTTAACTATGACAGCAGTATCATAGTAACTATTATGCTCAAAAGTTTTCAGTAATTAAGATGAAAACAAGAAACTTCCTGGCAGATTAAAATTGTCTGCCGGAACCGGGACTCGAACCTGGGACCTTTGCCTTTCGCGGGCAAGCGCACTACCGACTGTGCTATCCCGACACGACTCACGATGCCGCCTCACAACTCTACTTCTGCCAGTACCTCGCCTCCTACTTTCCAAACTTCACAGAAGCTCTCCTGCAAACACGCAAGACTAGCACTCCTGGAAGAAAGGATATGGTGGAGACATGGCTTAGCCACAGCCTGTGAAGTTTGGAAAGTAGGAGGCGAGGTACTGGCAGAAGTAGAGTTGTGAGGCGGCATCGTGAGTCGTGTCGGGATAGCACAGTCGGTAGTGCGCTTGCCCGCGAAAGGCAAAGGTCCCAGGTTCGAGTCCCCGTTCCGGAACACAATTTTAATCTGCCAGGAAGTTTCATATCAGCGCACATTCCGCTGCAGAGTGAAGTTTCATTCTGGAAACGTCCCTTAGGCTGTGGCTAAGCCATGTCTCCACCATATCCTTTCTTCCAGGAGTGCTAGTCTTGCGTGTTTGCAGGAGAGCTTCTGTGAAGTTTGGAAAGTAGGAGGCGAGGTACTGGCAGAAGTAGAGTTGTGAGGCGGCATCGTGAGTCGTGTCGGGATAGCACAGTCGGTAGTGCGCTTGCCCGCGAAAGGCAAAGGTCCCAGGTTCGAGTCCCCGTTCCGGAACACAATTTTAATCTGCCAGGAAGTTTCATATCAGCGCACATTCCGCTGCAGAGTGAAGTTTCATTCTGGAAACGTCCCTTAGGCTGTGGCTAAGCCATGTCTCCACCATATCCTTTCTTCCAGGAGTGCTAGTCTTGCGTGTTTGCAGGAGAGCTTCTGTGAAGTTTGGAAAGTAGGAGGCGAGGTACTGGCAGAAGTAGAGTTGTGAGGCGGCATCGTGAGTCGTGTCGGGATAGCACAGTCGGTAGTGCGCTTGCCCGCGAAAGGCAAAGGTCCCAGGTTCGAGTCCCCGTTCCGGAACACAATTTTAATCTGCCAGGAAGTTTCATATCAGCGCACACTCCGCTGCAGAGTGAAGTTTCATTCAAGATGAAAACAATTTGTGGTACTTTGTCGTTCACAATCAACAAATTATATCACCTAAGTGTCACGGTTTCCAACAACGTCTTTATTAGTGACAATTGCACCCTTTTTATGTGTTGGTATCCCCGTGTCAATTTTGAACTGCTTCATCATAATGTTGTTTTAGATCTGTATAGGTCAACAAAATTATAACGACTAATACAATAGCAACCACAAAACATTTTGAATCTGTCAGCACATGAACGATAGATGTAACCCGGCTGGTAGTCTGCCTGTTGTTTCTCCCACCGCAATCACAGCAGTTGGCTTCCTCATCCACACGCTCAGTGGAGCCACTGTGAGTGCCTCAATTCCTCTCCGAGCGCAGACAGAATTAATCGCTACCGCATTCGCTGCTGCGAGCATCTGCATCTAGTTGACAGCGGGCATTTGCATAGCGCATTATCACAGTAAACACACAGGAAATTAAGCAGCTTCGGAATGTTCCTGCCTTAGCTGGCAGCCATTTGGAACTGTCTGCAAACCCAACGCGAATGAAATTCAGTTGCATTCTACGGAGTATGTTGAAGGTTTATCAGCAATGATTCAGTCATATGCCAGGTCGAGTTTTGCGTTAAAAGTCTTGTGACCGAGAACTCCAGAAGGAACATAGAACAAAAACGCTCCACACATCCAAAACGGACGCACACAAAAAACAAAAAAACAAAAAAGGACAAAAAATCGCACGTGACTCTTTCATGACCTAATTCAGCATTTCATGTGGTTTTATAACTTTTTGTAAACATTTGAGTCGAAAATAATAAAGATATAAGAAATAAAAAAATATGGACGATACGATTACAACTCTACTATTTTCATTATATCTGTGCACTCAACACGGAATATTCTCCCTCAACGTATATGAACAAACAGCATTTTTTATTATATTTTTTTTAAATACTTGAGTTTAGCTTTGATAAAAACACTTTCTCTTAACTTTTAACTTATTTAACTGTTATTTTAATATCTATCTCAAACGGTAAAAGTTATGGAAATAAAACAAGAGAGCAAAGTTGTTGAGAATTTTCTCCTCTACCAATATGTTTGAATAATTTTTGTGTCGGATGAACTAAGGCCTTATTTGCTGTTAAGATTCCTGCTGTCAAAAGGCCATCAGGAACGGCCTATTTGTAGTGTCACTAACATATTTTTTGTCCGAAATATTTGAAAAAGGCAGCTTCTGGTCGTTGTCAGCCAACAATTACGTCCGGAAAACCTAAAAAGTAGGAGCCCATTACCAACAAACAGACATTATCAAATCGTCGTTATTTTTGCAAATATCTCTGAAACGAAGCGAGATACGAAAAAAAAAAAAAAAATAAATAAAAACTCAAGAAGAACAAATTTATATACAATGTTCTCTTCTACTAATTCGCTTACTCAATTTTCGTATCAGATGTACGGTCAAGGTGTTATTTTCATTACATTCTTTTTGGGTTCCAACGCTAACCTAAATTTGGCCAATAAAGAAAAAATGGAATGGAATGGACAGTGTGTTGAAGAGAGCGTATAAAATGAACATTAACAAGAGCAAAACAAAAATAATGGAATGCGGTCTTAGAAAGTCAGTCGATGCTGAAGGAATTAGATTAGGTAACGAAACAATGAAGGTGGTAGATGATTTTTGTTACTTGGGTAGTAAAATAACATGCGATGGTCGCAGTACAGAGAATATAAAATGCAGAGTGGCAATGGGAAGAAAAGCATTTTTTGGAAAAGAGAAATTTGCTAACATCGAATATTAATTTAAGTGTAAGGAAGTCTTCTCTGAAGGCATTTGTGTGGAGTGTTGCCTTGTACGGGAGTGAAATGTTCAAATGTCTGTAAAGCTTATGGGACTTAACTACGGGGTCATCAGTCCCTAAACTTACAAACTACATATGAACTACTTACGAACTAGGACGGCACAAACATCCATGCCCGAGGGGGGATTCGAACCTCCGACCGTAGTGGTCGTGCAGACCGTGACTGACGCGCCTCAGTCTCCTCGGCCACCGCGGCCGGCGTACGGGAATGAAACATGGACGATAAGCAGTGCGGACAGGAAGAGAATAGAGGCTTTTGAAATGTGGTGCTACAAAAGAATGCTGAAGATTAAGTGGGTAGATCGCATAACTAATGAAGAGGTACTGAACACAATTGGTGAGAAATGGATTTTTTGGCATACCCTGACTAAAAGAAGGGATCGCTTGGTAGGACACATTTCCGGGCTATTATGCCGTGGTCTCGTGGATTTATTCTGGAAACCCAACTTTCGTCCTTGACTGCGGATGACATTCTCAAGGGGGATCGTTGCACTTTTGGATGTCCGATGAACACTCTGGCTCGCTACTGACTGAAGCCAAACTCCGTTTACGAGGGCTCGCACGTAAATGTGTGACGTGAGATGTTTTTGAGATGCGCGCGCAATTCATCGTTGCCGTATGCCGCCGTCCGTTAATATCGTTCCATAGTGGAAGACTGTTACATTTCTTCTCCAATACCGGAATCCAAATTTCATTTAGTTTGACGTCCTCCTCCATCCTATTGAAATTATTGGGGTGTTTTACAATTTCTATAGCCTCTCTGTACAGTCAATTCGGTATGAACGTCTAATGATTCTAACGTATTTTCACTTCCCACGTCTTTCGTTTAAACGCATATACTTTTGAGTGTAATTATTTTTGCTTACAAAATGAATGTCTTGAAGAATCTTGCCGTTTGTGGTTCAGATGTAACAACAATAATGTTGATTAGTTTCTGCTTTGTTGGGAAACTATTTTTGTTTTCGATTTGTCGCGTTTGTGAGGATTTTTCCTCAGCTACAGCTTTGGCGGCTGATCTGGTGCCATGTAGGTAAATGTTGTTATTGCATGCCATGTAAGTTTTTTTGGGCAACACTTACTGATTTGACTGAACCTTTAGGGAAGAAACCTTGACGTTTCTGAGTAGAAAACCGACTTCTGAAAAATGTCGGGTCTTCTGTTGTTTATTAGCCATTTTAGTTCATAATAGAATATGAAATTTTTCATTTAAAACTCATAGATTTCAAGAGAATCTTCAACAAATTTTTCATTAAAAAGTCCTAGATTTCGGGAGAATCTTGAATAAAATGTAAGCTACCGTTTCATACCTTCCAATGGTTCTCTGGAGACCTAATAATAACAAATGTGGAGTTATTTTGTAGTTATTACCGATTTTTATGGCACTACATACTTTCCCTGGTGTAAGAAGTATGTTAAAATTGGTTTAAACGATACTTTTCACACTCATCCTATACAGTAATAATAAATGTATTTTGCCAGCCGCCTGGAGCGCTGCTGTCGTGGCGTGTCGTGCCCACAGATATACATTACCAGACTGACAATGCCGTATGCAGTATCACTGGTGTCAGTGAAGTCTCGCAATCAAATTTCTATACTATAACGTGTGAACAATCGTGGGTGTTATTCACATAAATACATTACGTCTGTTGTGTTATTACAAAAAAAGTTATTTAAATGTATGAAAGTTAATAGGGCAAGAACCACACAGTGCTTTAATCTGAATCATGCAAGGAAGTTAAAATATCATATTTCGTTGGCTCCACAAGATGGCGGACTGGCTTCAATAGACCTATACGTTTTTCATAGTAGCGCCGCCTCCCCTCATTTTCACCTCATTGGTTGTATAAGGCTGTAGTTTTTTGTTTCAATCGGAGTAAATTTGACACATACATTAATGAGTTGCATCGATTTGCGGTTAAATTGTACGACGCTTTACGCCGGGCTGCAATGGTTATGTTGGAATCAATAGTAATGACGGAAACTCAGATGACCAATAAATGATTTTTCGTGACAACTTCAATTAAAACGGAAATTATTTCTTTCTGGATGGACAAGGGTACATACAAGAACCTGTCAACCATAGAGCATGTACAGTATTAATGTTTCTGGGAGTGAAACGAGCAGCAATAACATTTACTCTGTAGCTCGTGAAAAATATTAACGCAATTCTACACTCCATTGTTCATCTGTTGCCAACGTAAGCACTGGAACCCGGTGAGAAGCGTCATAAAATTTTACCGATTTGCTGTTATTATTAATCTTTTACCAATTTCATTCAACTTCGGAATTTTCTTCAGTAGTACAGTAATTACAAAAGTGTTATGTATCGTGGATATCACGTACCCTTAATGTTTTGAGAATTCTTACGAAATCTGCTGTCTGCTTTATCATATACAATCTGGAGTCGCGTTTCCTGTGTTTATTAATTTGATACCAGTTTCGATCAACTTCGGCTTCTCCTTTAATAGTATGATCGTTATAACTGGGTCATTTGTCGTGGATACCATCTTTATTCTTCTGGGTGTTTTTCAGATAAATACATTCTGCTTTCACTGTACGTAACGGTAAAATTTTACCTACCATCCCGGCGGCCTCGCATGATTATGTTGGCAACGTTAACAAAACCATAGAAGGTTTTTGCCAAGGTGTTGATATTCTTATAAATCGACAGAGAGTGACTTGATTAGTGTTTCATGCAACATACGAAGTAAATAAACAAAACTGTTCCTGCTCTATGGGTGACAGGTTCTCGTATGTAACCTCGTTCACTCAGTAAAAGTATTTGCACTCTGAAAACGAAAATTTCATGAGAAACATTTGCGTTGTTACGCGACTGGATAATGACGACGGCACATAATTAACGACATAATCACGCTAGGCTGCCAGGACATTAACACGATTCGACAATGAATGTGTTAAATTCAAATATTGCGGAAGAATTAGCTGAGATGCAAATAATTTTCAAACCCACTAGTATAACTTTCAACGCGTCAGAATATCATGGTAGTACTGTACGGAGATTTTTTGACGTGAGGAGAAGTAAGATGGCAGCGTAAGCAAAGCAGCGTAAGCAAATTTGTCAGTCCACTCTTACATGTGTCTGGTCGTAACTGAATATGTTACGTTTTCAAATAAATAAAAACAATGAAATGTCGAAAGAAACAAAGAAATCACATAATTTTCTAATATACAAAGCGAAATCAGTAACTCGCAGTAGAATGTCAGTTGGTATTCTGTCACTGAGGTGCTTTTTCCAATATAAATCTGTTACTGAGGCAATAAATGCACCAGGCCATCAACTGTTTCTTTGGAGGCCGACGTAACTGGGACTTAAGACCACTGTAGTTTAGTCCCTTTAAAAATGCAACCAAGCAGTCTACGAGACTCATTGAGCCACTTTCGATTCCTTGTTGTACTTGGACGCACAGAACATCAATTTATAACCAGTGTAATGCCCGCGTTAACGTACGGAAACAGAGTGTATAGAATCGCTATAAATCATGGACAAGTTAAATAAATACAGCGCGAAAATGCGTGCTTTTAAATCTTAATAGCCGATATAGATGTCGAAATATTCATTTATACATTAGCCGTTGGACTATCGTTTAGTATAATGTGAATCTGGAAACCGAAACGATATTTTATAACTTGTAAAGTAAGATAATCGAGAAATCTCATTTGTGCCTTTGCACAAAAACAGAGCAAGCGCAACCAAAGGACGAAAAGTTCGTCGTTCGCAGTTGCGATTTACGATGGAGGTTTTCATCTACATCTACGTCTATAACAGATACTCTGCAAATTACATTTAAGTGCCTGACAAACGGTTCCTCGAACCACCGTTATACTATTTATCTTCCATTCCATTCTCGACTAGCGCGCGGGAAGAAAGAACACCTAAATCTCTCCGTTCGAGCTCTGATTTCTCGTATTTTATTCTGATGATCATTTCTACCTATTTAAGTGGGAATCAACAATATATTTTCGCATTCGGAGGAGAATGTTGGCGATTGGAGTTTCGTAAGTAGACAGCGCTACAGCGATAAGCGCCGTTGTTGTAATGATTTCCATCCCAGATCCTCTACCATTTCCGTAACACTGTCTCCTCTGTATCGTGACAACTCGAAACGAGCTGCTCTTCTTTGGACTCATTCGATGTCCTCCGTCAAACCCACCTGATAAGGAACCCACACTGGGCAGTAATACTCCAAAAGAGGACCGACAAGCGTAGTGTATCTACATTTCCGAAGTAATAGTAATTCCTCGGTATTTTGTGGAGTAAACGGCCTTCACTTTTGATTAATTTATCTTGTAAACGAAGTTTAGCGGATAGCTTTTCGTACTCATGTGGACGACTTCACACTTCTCATTATTTAGACTCAAATGCCAATTTTTACACCATAGTGTTATCTTATTTAGATCGTTCTGCAGTTGGTATCGATCTTCAGATGATTTTACTACACGGTAAATGACGGCGTCATCTTCAAACAAGCTGAGAGAGCTACTTAGATATTCCCCTATATCGTTTATGTAAATAAGGAACGGCAGAGGACCAATAACACTACCCTGTGGAACGCCCGATATCACCTTTGTTTCAGTCGATGCCTTACCATTGATTACTACGACCTTTGTCCTCTCTCTCTCTGACAGGAAATCCCCTATCCAGTCGCAAATTTAGGGCGATATAACCACGCAATTTGATTAGAAGTCGTTTGTGTTGTACGTTGTCAAAAGCCTACTGGAAATCAAGAAATGTAGTCATGTAGAAAACATCGCCGTTGTCATAAGTCGCGCCATCTCAAGTTTTAAAACTGCGTCCTAAGTGCAATATCACGTATTTGCGGGTTATTCTCGTAACGTTATTCCACAGCTGCCCTGCCTGCGTTGATCCAACACAACCGTTGCATTATCGATACATTTTTTTTCCTTGTTGCGTGAAAAAAATATAATGGCACACCACACGTGTTTCACTGCGACAGTTTTTTCCCCCCAGATATTTTTGTTTTTACTCTCCGCTGCTTTAACTTCCAGTGCACGCAATCATAATCAAAACAGCTTTATTTAACCCGTTTATGGATAGAATTAAATTCGTCTCATTTCATTTTAACAACGACAAAACAGATGGCGCCTAATCCAGCATGCCTAATGAGACGATTATCATAATGACGCAGCGCCAATACACGGCGATATCTGCCATACGCTTTCAAAAGCGTTCCGGATTATACTGGCAGCTATTATCACAACTATCAACTCGCTCTTTCCGCTAATTCATGACATGAAATACGCGGATCTTCTCTGTTGATCTGAAAATAACAACAAACGCGGTTAACTCTGAAAGGAAATTTCAACTGTAAATATAATGATAAGTAAATAGCGCTATTATGTTTTACTCGCCCTTCTTTTACGAAATTCAGCCAATAGTTTCGACACATTCAACAGCGTCCAGCAACTATATCCTATGTTTTTATTCAAGATGTAACTATGATTTATCCTTATCATCTGAATTTCACTAGCAGTTCATGAATCACTATGTACATCAATGTTTATGTTTTTAAGAGTTTGGTATTTGAAGACAGTAATGGACATAGACGATATTTGTAAGTTACTGTCACTTAACCTATTTTAAAGTCTCATATTAGATCTTGCATTAACCTACAGATATGAACATAAATTTTCTCCAGTTTCGTGTATAAGTTTTGCAATTTGTTATTGTCCAAACACTGATTTTAGAGTGACGAAATCGCGTCTGCGTAGCATTCGATTGAACATAATAAGTCTGGGATAGGACTCGGAGGAGTTTACAGTTTCTAAATCGAATGTATCAAAAGTTTTCTTAGTGCAATAGTACCACAGGTGTATACAAATGTGTACAGATATACTGTTAAAGGTAAATAAAAACAGATTCATAGGCACTGCATCTTCACGGACACCAAAATGTAGTGGACGTAGCGATGTACAGGGGTTCGTCCGAAAAAATTTCTGTAATTGGTGCTTTTCTTTTCTTCCATGGGAAAGTTATTTTCTCGCGCTAAATTAAATGGCTATTGAAGGATTAAAATTTCCGAGTCCGCTATGAAATAACATGGAAACGGTGACATTAATCTCACATTACATCAATTCGCGGTGCAGGGGGTGAAATAAATAATTTTATCATCTAACTCTACACACAGTAATTATTTACTAAGTGTGTGTGTGTGTGTGTGTGTGTGTGTGTGTGTTTATATAATATGTCCAGGACGGACAATGATCCTTTCTTCAGTGGGGTGGCACTCCTAGGCCCTCCCTCGTGCATGGATATTTGAGTTGTCATTAGTATAAGTTAGTTCATAAGTAGTTAGGAAGTTTAGCGACTGATAACCCCGCAGTTAAGTCCCATAAGGTTTACAAACACCGTGCCGGCCGCAGTGGCCGAGCGATCTGCGGCGCGCCAGTCACGGTCTGCATGGCCCCTACTGTCGGAGGTTCGAATCTTCCCTCGAGCACGAGTGTTTGTGTTGTCCTTAGCATAAGTTAGTTTAAGTTAGTTAAGTAATTAGTGTGTAAGTCTAGCGATTGATGACCACGAAGTTTGGTCACATAAGACCTAACACACATTTGAACATTTTCTTTACAAACTTTTGAACATTTAATTTTCGAGGAAGCACCAATATTGTTCCTTAAGAGTTCACTTTTCTTCTGTTCCAGGCGATTGGACTTCGATTCTTCAGCAGATGTTTCGCTCCATAGTGGATGATTAATATAAGGGAATGGGGCAGTAAGGGAAGTTACAGACAATGAAAAGCCGCGAGTATCGGTTGAAAAATATATTTTGAATAAGGCACATATGTCAGTGGTAGCCCTGTCACAAGTTTTCCTATACAATTGCTCACTGAATGTTCAGCCACTGGGCGAGAAATATACTTTCTAAAGGACAAATCTGTAAGAAAACGATTAACACATGAACAGAATGAAGCCGCGGTGGAGTAGCCGAGCGGCATAAAGCGTTTTTCTGCGGAGCGCGCGGCTGCTCGCCATGGAGGTTCGAGTCCTCCCTTGGGCATGGGTGTGTGTGTTGTCCGTATGTTAGTTTACCTAGGTTTAAGTAGTTTGTAAGCTACGGACTGATGACCAAGCAGTTTGGAGATTTACAAGAATTTGATTTGATTTGAACAGAATGAAGATCAGTTCTCTGAAACAGGTCACAGATGAAATAGAACTATCCATTGGTTACACAAATGATCACAGAATCAGGGTTCGTACAAGATAACTATCACGCTAGATTCTGTTTTGCAGTACCTGAATCCGGCGGTGTAAGTGCAGCGGTAGCACTATCACAACGTCGTAATAGTGGAATACATCGAAGTACGTTCACTCCATAGTCGGTCGCGGCTGGCTAAAGCTGCTTCAAGGGTAATGAGAAGCACGTGCTACTCGGCAAAAACTGAAAGTACGCCGTGCTCGCGATGTTGACACCTCTAGAACCTGCAGCGGAATGGGAATGGAGAGGTGCTCTCCAGGCTACGTAAAACCACGGCCAACGGACTCCTGTGCACATTTTGCAGTATGGGAAAAGGCCAACCTGACGGAGGGATGGAGCGGTAAGCGGTACTGCTGTTCCTAGCTGCCGACAGCGGCTGATTTTCGTCCCTCAGGTAGTGTGTCCATTGCTGGCGCGAATTAACAAACCTCAACAACTCGTCTCCCTTCGCCGCTGCGTGCTTCCGACGCCGGTTTGAAATAACGGCCAGGAAACCGAACTAGATTGCGGCATGTTGAGCGTTTTCTATATCTATTAAATAGAGAATGTAAAAATTATCTTGCCGCATCCAAGTGATACTCCTCTATGTAGGCATTACATTAGTAGATTCTGTGGACATGTGAAAATTAATTTCATACTGTTTATATAGTGAAGGAATGAAAGGAGAAATTTGGAGAGGGCATTAAAGTGCAGGGAGAAGAAATAAAAACATTGCGATTTGCCGATGACATAGTAATTCTGTCAGAGACGCAAAACATCTGGAAGAGCATTTGAATGGGATGGACAGTGTCTTGAAAGGAAGATATAAGATGAAAATTAACAAGAGGAAAACGAAGGTAATGGAATGCAATGTCAGAAAATCAGGCGATGCTGAAGGAATTAGATTAGGTAATGAGACAATAAAAGTAGTAGATGAATTTTGTTATTTGTGAAGCAAGATAACTCCTGATGGCCGAAGTAAAGAAGATATAAAATGCAGAATGGCTATGGGGAGAAAAGCGTTTCTAAAGAAGCGAAACTTGTTAACATCGAATATTAGTTAAAATGTTAGTAAGTCCTTTCTGAAGGCATTTGTCTGGAGTGTAACATTGTACGGAAGTGAAACGTGGACGATAAGGACTTCAGATACAAAGATGATAGAAGCGTTTGAAATGTGGTGCTACAGAGGAATGAAGAAAATTAGGTGGATAGATCATATAACTAATGAGGAGGTACTTAACCGAATCGCGAAGAAAAGGAGTTTCTGACATATCTGACATATCTGCCTAAGATAAGGGATAGATTGGTTGGACACATTCTGAAACATCAAGAAATTGTTAACTTGGTATTAGAAGGAAGCGTCTGGGGTAAAAATCGTAGAGGGAGACCGAGGGAAAAATATAGTAAGCAGATTCAAAAGTATGTAGGTTGCCGAACGTATTCTCAGATGAAGAGACTTGCACAGGACAGGGTAGCGTGGAGAGCTGCATCAAACCAGTCTGCGGACTGAAGACCACAACAACAACAACAACACTGTTTATGACGCAATGCATTTTGTATAATTATTAATTAATTAATTGATTAGTCTGTACTTGATAACAGTTTTCTTGGGATTTAATTTAGAATTAGAATCGGTGATCTTAAGTTATTATTTACATAACTCTCTCTCTCTCTCTCTGAGGATTTGTGTAAATGGATGCTGCAGTGTCGCCACGTGTCTTTCATGCCTCTCCACATTAGTGTTACCAAATACTTCAAAGATGTTGAAGATGTAAATTTGGTCGTTTCTCCTATAATTCCACATAAAGGTTTAAATATGTCGAGACGTGGTGATTTTACTATACAGTTCAGTTATTTGATAATTTTCTGATGCTTTATAAAGCACGCCTGAACCGTTTTGGGTGTCTGTATGGGAGAATTACCGTGTTCAATATGGCAGTGTTTGTTACCCATGCGGTAGTTCAATGTTAAATTGGAAAGAACACGTAGATAATATCGTGGGAAAGGCGAAGCAAAGACTGCGTTTTATTGTTAGAACCCTTAAAACATGCAACAGAACAACTACAGAAACTGCATACACTACGCTTGTCCGTCTCTTTTTGGAGTATTGCTGCCCAGTGTGGGATCCTTATCAGGTGGTGGGTTTGACGGAGGACATCGAAAGAGTCCAAAGGAGAGCAGCTCGTTTCGAGTTGTCACGATACAGAGGAGACAGTGTTACGGAAATGATACAGGATCTGGGATGGAAATCATTACAACAACGGCGCTTATCGTTGCGGCGTGGACTACTTACGAAACTACAATCGCCAACATTCTCCTCCAAATGCGAAAATATATTTGTGACTCACATTTACATAGGTAGAAATGATCATCAGAATAATATTCGAGAAATTAGAGCTCGAACGGAGAAATTTGTGTGTTGTTTCTTCCCGTGCGGTATTCGATAATGGAATGGGAGATAAAATAGTATAACGGTCTTTCGATTAGTCCTCTGCTAGGCACTTAAAATGTGATTTCCAGAGTATCCCATGTAGATGTAGGATGTCGAAGATGCTGAATGTTAATATTGACAGTTATCTGAGCAATGGAGGTATTGACAGAGACAGTAGAATATCACGATATAAATGCCCCAATTATGGCGAACCTTTCGGAAGTTTTACTGAAAGAAGCTGTATGCTGTATCGTAAGCTGAGGGGTTTTCTATACATTACTGGGTTGGTTGTTCAGTTTTTCAAGCTATACCAAATTCTTACACTCACATCAGCTGTGCTGGTCTTACAATCGAGGAACCATTTTCCTCGCAGCTTTGCGTTAACTTCTGTTATTCTGGATTTTGCAACGGGGGCTCTTCCATGAATGCTTAGCTCCAGTTCTACCCATTTTATCGAAATAGTATTAATGAAGTAAATGCTGAACAATCACATTATCCATGGTAGTTTTACGTTGTCTGGCGATAATCGTTGTTCATACAACTGCAGTCGGAAGTCTCTCTCAGATTCATTTGATTGCGGGGGAACGGACGCTTTCCGGTTGAGTACATTTTCGCTTTATACAAGCTGATACTGTTAAGGTAGGACACGGTTGCCTTTAGCAACTTTTTCCGTCTTCTCCGTTAGTAATGAAAATGGAGTGTCTCATGGTTTTTGCACAATTCTTTCACTAGCGAATTCAGAACTTCGGCAGTCTTCACGTGCACGAGAGACATGTAAGCAGTGCAGTAGACAGCCGGCCAGCAGAGACTTGTGGCATTTGAAAGTGAAACAACGCTTTCCCCCAGCCGGGGCTAACGCATGCGCATTGTGACAGTATTCGACTGTCAAGGCGTTGGTAACTCTCCACTAAGTAACGGCTAACTCCCCACGTTAGGCACGTAAGATACTGGCAGGACCTAGGCTAGTGGTAGGTACTTACGTACACTGACGAGCCAAAGAGACTGGTTTAGGCATGTGTATGCAAACACATGGCTATGTAAATACTCAGGAGACGACTGTCGCAAAGTAAATACATACATTAAAGGGCATTCATGCAGCGGAAGAGGCTGAAAGAATTTTATTTTTTGATCATTAAACTCATACGAAATGAACAGAACGTAACGTGCCTATCTGAGAGAAAGAAAATTGGAACCACGCACCACTGTTTTAGCTTATGAACTTTTGTAAACTCCTATTGGTCCATAATCGGGTCATTGGAAGTCCCGGTCGACGGTGATCTGCTACGCATTAACGGTCCCCTGGAAATCGGACGTTCCCCGAAAATGGGTTCGAGTACAAGTGCCCATGGTCATCTCTCTCACCAGAGACGTGTACAGGGCGAGGCATTTAAAACTGTTTTTGGAAATATTTAGAAAAATACAAATAGGGTTCCAAAAGGTGCAATAAAAGTATTTCGACTCGACGTGGGGTATCCAGTAATATAAAGCTCAACCACCGTGCATCATCCCCAGGGGCAAGATGGAGGGTAACTTTGAAATCTTAAGAATGAAACGCTTTTTTTATTGCACAATAGAATTCTCCGTAATAAAATATGTAACTTTTGTATGAAACATTTATTTCGTTTCCTGATAGATGTGATCGTCAAAATTGGAAATGGCCTAAAATTGTTTGAAAACGGCAATATCTCAAACAAATAACGTTTGACTCGTACTAACGAAAAATCTTCAACATCAAACAAGAATGCTTACGCTGTTTCGAAACAATGGATGCCCAGCGCATTATTGACGCATATCTAGCAAAGTTTTGAATCGCAAATATCCGGGTCCAGGAGATCTAAAGACGTGGTGTTCAAAAGTGGAAGACCCGTTCATCCGATTGCACTTTTGTCCTTCGTTTATATATATATATATATATATATATATATATATATATATATATATATATATATATATTTTTTTTTTTTTTTTTTTTTTCTACTGTGGAGATAGCTAAAAGGAAGGGTTTACGTGGAAGTAACAACAATCCCATAAAATATTCAGCAGCGAATTATCATTGAATGTGCAAACATTAGCGCAGACACATATATGTACATGATCTTTCAGGCACAGAGTTACATTACGCATCAGATCTTTGATATTGCTACTACCGAAAAAAGATCGAACAAGAATGAGACTGAAGAGAGCTTCTCAACATGACAGAAGTGCCACCCTTCCGCAAATTGCTGCGGATTTTAATACTGAGTCACAAACAAGTGTCATCACTCAGTGAAACATCATCGACGTGGGCGTTCACACCTGAAGGAAGGCCCAGCTGCTGACTACAGGAGACGTAGTCATACGCTTCGCCTGATCCCGTCAACACTGACAATGGACTGTTGACGATGGAGACACGTTGCCTGGGCTGACAAGCCTCGTTACGCACGTTCGCAACCTGCTTGATCATCTGCATCCATATGCGTCCACTGTGCATTCCGTCAAACTTGATGGTTCCAGCAGGACAATGCATCACCCCGAAAGTCGATAATTGCTACAGAGTGGCTCCAGGAATACGCTTTCGAGGTTAATAACCTCTGTTGGCCACCAAACTCCCCAGACATGTACGTTAATGAACACATCTGGGGTGAATTTTATCCATTATGGATGTTGAAGTTCGTGACTGTTCCTTATAGGTTGTGGAAATGAAATCCGCTACCAGTCACAATTGTGACTGGTAGCGGATTTTATTTCCACAACCTACATGTGGGGTGACTTGCAAAGTGTTCTTCAGAGAAGATTTATGGACAGCCTGTAGAATGCAAGGTGGCAAATCACTTCCAGCACTGCTTCAGACATTACTCTAGTCCATGCCACGTCACGTTTTTGATGAACTATGAACTACTGTTACCTTACACTCCTTTAAAGTAGTCACCTCCCATGACTACGCACAACTGAGATATTCGATACATGTTCTGGTAACTTTCCAAAAAATCTTTCTTTATGATGCTGTTCAAAAGCCACGTCACTTTTCCTTGGTTGTGAAAAATGACCGTATGTCGTCTTCCATATATTTTTGTATATTTCTATAAAGTTATAATTTATTTAATGTCGCTTGATTATCATTTTGTTAAAACTTGAACTCCACTCTTTTCATGTTTTTATTTCGTGTGTTAAAATATTAGTTAAGATTGCTAGGTTTTTCTTATTTTGTTATGTCAATAATTTATTGTTATATTAATTAATGTGGCATAAGTACGTCTTTTCCACTACAGCATTGTCCACTTTTAAATGGGTGCGAGAGTCTGTGGCATTCTGAATGTGGGAACTGATAGCTCCCTCGTAATTCCCGCGCCACCAGTGGCCGCGTGGCTGATGATTCTGTTCCGGGCATCTGGTGAGGTAAGGTTGGTTCTGCTCTTGTTTCTGGAGATTGTGGCGTTTCATTGATTAGCACGTTTAATTTAGATTCGTGAATTTAGAATCATTTTTTGGAATATTTTCTCCGATCGTGTGCGAAAAAGGGGTTCTCGTTTTTCAATTCAATGATTTCCAATAGATAAATGCAGTGTGTGTGATTCTAGTTGCAGTTTGATAACGGATTGGTATGTTAAAACCTTTTGTGATCATGTGGCGATAAATGAACTCTGTGTAAATGCTTACCAACTTTGTGGGACCCGATTTATAATAGGTGATATGTTCATTTTGTACAGTGCATGTAAAAATCTTCTCATCGTTTCCCTTTGTGATTGATATGTGTTCCACTTGGTTGGTTCATAGAACAAAGCCTTCAGCTTCCACTCTTGTTTGTTCCATGCCCATCAGCCAAGTAACTATGCGGATATCCTTCTGATTTCCACTAATATTTCCCGATATTCTCTCACAGCCTATTTTAATGTTGCTGTTTCTCCTCCGACTTGCAGTGCGAACTCTGTGTCAGTAATTGTCTCTGAGCGTTGTACAACCTCCTTGAATAGCTTCCTTTTGTAATTCTAAACATTTCTATGGGTTGCACGCCGTGATTCTTATTTTATTTTTCCGTCTTTTTAATTATTTTATTTTTGTGGTTTTTCTGAGACTGGACTTCATACGACTCTGTAATCGCCCCCTATCGCGTGTAGCTGTATTTCATTCGCTTCCTTATATAATTCTAAGCATTTCTATGGGTTACATGCAGTAGTTAATTTTCTTTATTCTTCCGAAACTGAAATTATTCAATTTTATCGGTTTTCAGAACCACTTGGGTCCGAGTTCCGACTTCCGGGGTTTGCAGCTAGTCGCCTGAATTCACGCCACTTCTCATATAAAACCAGTACCTAGATCGATTTCTAACAGACTGCAACTTAAGAATCCTCACTGATTTTGCACAATGAATCCGACGTTCAACCACTTCACCTTCATTGGAATGCGTTCATGTAACGTAGCCGTGTATCGCCGTTAGCGTGTTTGCTCGCGTTTTCTGATCAGATGTAATTTAACTTGTTATACATACGCACCATCTCCAAACAGGCACGACAGATCAGAGCCAGCTTCAAAGTGTATGTATATTGTGTTTTGGGCTACCTCCGACTTACTGAATTTCGCATACAATAGCGGCGCCTGCTTCCGCCTTGTGTCAGCACGTTGGTAAGTTGCGCTGTGGCATCGCGTATGTGTGAGAGAATTAATGTTATTTGTGAATTCTTCCCCCCAGTAGCGTTAAATCATGTATCATTTAGGCTGGGCACCGTCCGCATTAATCCATGTAAGAGATGCATTTTATTGTAGTAACAAAATTGGTTCCCCATTTCGCTTGTTCTCTATCTGAATAAACAAGTTCAGTATAATCCATAAGTTGCTTATAAATTGCAGTTTCATAGCACCTTCCCTCTTTTATTTAATATTGTTATTCACAAGTGCTGATAATTAGCTCAGATGCAATTCTTATGTCTAAATTCCTTTGCGCCATAAATGTTTCCTTAGCCACCTTTCTAAGATAACTTTAATTGTGGTGTCTTGCTTATTAATGTCTGTGTGTAATAAGGTGTGAGCTGCTGTGTATATTGACCACTGTAGTAATAACTTCCTGTAATTGAAGTGATCTGAAACGAGTCAGTTCTCAGATTGGGCCAGGGGACAAGGCTTTATAGCAGGGAGTCCCCCCAGGGGGCCCACAGTTCTTTTGTGGGTACGTGTGTGGCGCGCACGGGGCCCCGAGCCAGAGCAGCCTTTCTTCTGCCCCAGGCTGCTTCACTTTCCCTCCCGGTTTATGCCTTCGCCCGGAGACGGGCATATTTCGTGAGATACGGTGGTTCTTGTTATGGTTTTTCTTCCTTCGTTCCTTCCTTTCTTACCCTTCGTTTTCTGTCTTTCTCTCCTTGCACTCTCCTAGCCTTCTTCTCCTCATTAGTCTCCGCCTCGGCGTTTGAGACACTTCTTTTCTTTCCTTCTTTCTCTTCCTTTCCTATCCTCTTCTTCTTTCCTCCCTGTGCGTGTCTGAAGGCCGACCCACGCATTATCGTGCGTAGCAGGTGACGGGGTAACGCGTAATTCCCCGCCCCGGGTAGACAAGTAAGGCACGTACGTACCCCCTGGTAAAGGCCAGGCCCAGGGAGGGGTGATTACCCGAGCTGGTACCTTCCGAACGTGCCGATTGGTCCCTCCGTCAGTTCTCGGGAGGTGTGACCTGAGGTGTGAACAATCACCTAAGGCGGGTAAGCCCTCGGAGAGGGCCCCCACTAGGAAGGAGCGCGCCATCGGAGACGCCGGTAATCACGGGGGACACTTCCGCGATGACTTCCTTATCTTCTTTCGTGACGTTGACCCACAAACGTAAGTTAGACTCGCCTCAGCCTAAAAAGACTCTGCCTAATGTACCTAAATTTCTGGTTGTCTCTCGCACCGACGGAAAGGATTTCAATTCTGTCAATCCTTTCGTTATACAGAAAGGTGTAGATGCAATTGCTGGCCCTGTTAAAACCTGTTCACGTCAGCGCAATGGCACATTGTTGCTGGAAGTGGAAAGTGCCTTCCAAGCCCAAAAACTGATACGTACTACGTTGTTGCACACTTTTCCAGTTAAGGTAGAAGCGCACCGCACACTCAACTCGTCACGGGGGGTAGTCTTCACGAGATCCCTTGACGGGTTGTCTGATGAAGATATCCAATCGTATATGTCCGATCAGGGTGTGACAGCCGTCCACAGGGTCATGAAAAAGGTCGATAACCATCTGACACCGACTCGTACTGTGTTTTTGACGTTTGACAAAGTTGACCTCCCGTCGAAGGTCAAAGCAGGGTATGAAGTCATCTCCGTCCGCCCTTATGTACCTAACCCAACGCGCTGTTTTCAGTGCCACAGGTACAACCATACCCGTGAACATTGCCCAAATGCAGCAAAGTGTGTGACTTGTGGTAGGGACGCCCATGAGGGGGATTGCCCACCTCCGTCCCCTCACTGCCTAAACTGCAACGGTGACCATGCGGCTTCCTCTCGCGACTGCCCTGTATACAAGGATGAGAAGGTAATCCAGCAAATTCGGGTTACGGAGAGGGTATCGACATCTGCCGCTCGTAAGTTGTTGGCGAGTCGAAAGCCCACTGTCCTCCCAGCGGGTACATACAGTAAGGTACTCACCTCAACTCGACCTACCAAGGATTCCAGTACCCAGACATGTGACTTCACTTTCGCTGACACAGTTGTGCGATCCGCCAGCCCGAAGATTGCCCGTTCCACGTCCCCGCTCCCTCTTGCTGCTTCTAGGGTACAGTCTTCGTCAAACTCTAGTAAACCGCGGGCACCTAAACAAGATGCCCGGACCTTGAAAAAGGAACCCGTCCGTGAGGATTTTCTGCGTTCTCAGACTTCCCAACCGTCAACTGCCTCTTCCCGCCGTCACTCTTCCAGAAGAGCTGACAAGAAAAAGAGTTCCTCTCCTTCCCCGCCGAGGCGTGACCCATCTGTCACGCCGTCCAACAGTTGCCGGCCTCGGCCGTCTTCTGTTTCACCGGGACGCTCCGTTTGCCGGGCGCCCGGCCCTTTACCGGCGGTGGAAACTGCCCCTCCTGATCAACCCAGGGAGGTGGCAGGCGCGTCGGTAGAACCAATGGAACATGACCCTTTGCCCCCAGACAGCGATAGCAGTGCTCCCTCGAAATCCGGTCCTCAGCGGCCGTCGAGGTGACCCCGCTCGCTACTTGGTTTTTATCCTTATTTCTTCTCTCATTTTTATCATGGCGCTCCTTCATTGGAACATTCGTGGCATTCGTTCTAATCGGGAGGAGTTAAAACTACTCCTTCGGTTGCACTGCCCGCTTCTAGTCTGCCTCCAGGAAACTAAGTTGCGTCCACGTGATCGTGCAGACTTTCCACACTATACCTCTGTGCGGTTCGACCTGCCACCCGTGGAAGGTGTCCCAGCCCATGGAGGGGTTCTGATGCTCCTTCGAGACGACGTCTATTTCCATCCCATTTCCTTGCACACTCACCTACAGGCAGTTGCCGTCCGCATCACTTTTTCCACATTTACCTTCTCCCTCTGTAATATATATTCGCCGTCGTCATCTGCCCTTACTAGGGCAGATGTGCTAAACCTTGTTGACCAGCTCCCTTCACCTTTCGTGTTGGTAGGCGACTTTAATGCCCACCACCCCCTATGGGGCTCTCCGGCACCTTGTCCGAGAGGCTCCCTTTTGGTGGATATTCTCCACCACCTCGATCTTGTCTGCCTCAACACCGGTGCACCGACCTTCCTTTCTGACACAACACACACTTATTCCCATATAGACCTCGCAATATGCACTCCTCAGCTTGCCGGTCGGTTTGAGTGGTATGCACTTTCTGACACGTACTCGAGTGACCATTTCCCTTGTATCATCCACTTCCTACATCATTCCCCATCTCCACGTCCCACCAGTTGGAACATTTCTAAAGCCGACTGGGGGCTTTATTCTTCCATGGCTGTTTTTCACAATCAGAATTTTCCCAGCTGTGACAGTCAGGTCGAATACCTCACAGAGGTTATTCTCACTGCTGCTGAACGTTCCATACCTCGTACATCCTCTTCTCCACGTCGTGTCACGTACTCGAGTGACCATTTCCCTTGTATCATCCACTTCCTACATCATTCCCCATCTCCACGTCCCACCAGTTGGAACATTTCTAAAGCCGACTGGGGGCTTTATTCTTCCATGGCTGTTTTTCACAATCAGAATTTTCCCAGCTGTGACAGTCAGGTCGAATACCTCACAGAGGTTATTCTCACTGCTGCTGAACGTTCCATACCTCGTACATCCTCTTCTCCACGTCGTGTCCAGGTCCCTTGGTGGACTGCAGCCTGCCGCGACGCGCTTCGAGCCCGGCGCCGTGCTTTACGCACCTTCCGCCGCCACCCAACTTTGGAGAATTGCATCAATTACAAACGTATGAGAGCGCAGTGCCGTCGTATCATAAACGACAGCAAGAAAGCTTGCTGGACTGCTTTTACTAGTTCTTTTAACCGTTTTACTCCCTCCACGGTTGTCTGGGGTGGCCTACGCCGTTTGTCCGGCATCAAGGTCCACTCCCCGATTCCTGGCCTGACCGTGGAGAACGCAGTCCTCGTGGACCCAGCTGATGTTTCAAACTCATTGGGTCGTTTCTTTGCGGAGGTTTCGAGCTCTGCCCATTACCACCCTGCCTTTCTCCCTTGCAAACAGGTAGAGGAGGCACGGCCGCCTTCTTTCCGCTCTTTTAATCGTGAAAATTATAACGTCGCCTTCACCATGCAGGAGCTCGATCGTGCTCTCGCCCTGTCCCGGTCTTCTGCTCCCGGGCCCGATTCCATTCATATTGAGATGCTGAAGAACCTCTCTCCTGCGGGCAAGTGCTTTCTTCTTAGTACCTACAACCGCATATGGACTGAAGGTCATGTTCCCACAAGTTGGCGTGAAGCCATTGTTGTCCCCATCCCCAAACCAGGGAAGGACAAACACCTTCCTTCCAGCTATCGCCCCATTTCTCTGACGAGCTGCGTCTGTAAGGTGATGGAACGCATGGTTAACGCTCGGTTGGTCTGGCTCCTCGAAACTCGCCGCCTCCTGACTAATATCCAATGCGGTTTTCGTCGACACCGCTCTGCTGCTGACCACCTCGTTACGTTGTCGACCTTCATTATGAACAACTTTCTAAAGAAGCGTCAAACAGTAGCAGTGTTCTTCGACTTGGAGAAGGCGTACGATACCTGTTGGAGAGCGGCCATTCTCCGCACATTGCACACATGGGGCCTTCGGGGCCGCCTTCCTCTTTTCATTCAAGCGTTTTTGGCGGATCGCAAGTTCCGGGTACGGGTGGGCTCTGTTTTGTCAGATACCTTTTGCCAGGAGAATGGGGTACCACAGGGCTCCGTCTTGAGTGTGGCGCTCTTTGCCATTGCAATCAATCCGATCGTAGATTGCCTTTCAGCCGACGTCTCCGGATCTCTTTTTGTTGACGATTTCGCAATTTATTGTAGCGCCCAGCGGACGTGTCTCTTGGAGCGTTCTCTCCAACGCTGTCTTGACCGTCTATATTCCTGGAGCATCGCAAACGGCTTCCGATTCTCCACTGAGAAAACTGTGTGTATCAATTTCTGGAGATACAAGGAATTTCTTCCACCTTCTCTACGTCTCGGCCCTGTTGCTCTCCCTTTCGTGGAGACTACAAAATTCTTGGGACTCATGTTGGATCGGAAACTTTGCTGGTCCACACATGTGTCCTACCTGGCTGCCCGTTGTGCCCGATCCCTTAACGTTCTTCGTGTCCTCAGTGGCACGTCATGGGGAGCGGATCGTACCGTCCTGCTTCACCTTTACCAGGCCATTGTTCAGTCGAAGCTCGACTATGGAAGCCTTGTATACTCTTCAGCACGGCCGTCGATTCTCCGCCGTCTCAACTCTATCCACCATCGTGGATTACGTCTGGCGACCGGTGCATTTTATACCAGCCCTGTTGAAAGTCTGTATGCCGAGGCTGCTGTATTACCCTTGACCAATCGACGTGACATACTCTTGTGTCGGTACGCATGCCGCCTACGGTCGATGCCCAACCATCCATCTTACAGATTATTTTTTGACGACTCACTCGATCGCCAATATCAGTTGTCTGCGATTGCCTTGCTTCCACCGGGAGTTCGGTTTCGCCGCCTGCTACAGCGGCTCGATTTTACCCTTCCTTCCACCCTTCGGTTGAGCGAAAGCCCATTGCCACCGTGGCATCAGGCCCAGGTTCACACACACCTCGAACTTAGTTCGCTCCCCAAGGAGAGCACTCCGGATTTGGTATTCCGCTCGAGGCTTGTCGAACTCCGTTCGCGGTTCGATAATGCCGTATTTATTTACACTGATGGTTCCAAGAGCACTGCCGGTGTCGGATCTGCCTTCGTCGTCGGGGACAACCGTTTCCAATACAAGCTCCCTGACCGGTGCTCAAACTTCACGGCTGAGCTTTTCGCCCTCCACCAGGCCGTTTTGTATACCTGCCGCCACCGCCACCCTTTCTATGCCATATGTTCTGACTCCCTTAGTGCCCTGCAGAGTCTTAAGGACCCTTTCTCGAACCATCCTCTCGTGTATCGGATCCAACGCTCCCTCCAGTTGCTGGCGGATGACAGCTGTCACGTTTCTTTCCTGTGGGTCCCTGGCCATGTGGGTGTGCCCGGGAATGAGGCCGCCGACACAGCAGCCAAGGCAGCAGCTCTTTTGCCTCGCATGGCTACCTTTTGCGTCCCATCGGACGATGTTCAACGGGCTCTTCGCCGGAGTATCGTGTCGCAATGGCACAGTGTGTGGCTTTCACTGTACAACAATAAATTGCGAACTGTCAAACCGATCCCGACCGCTTGGAGGACATCCTCACGCCCCTCTCGGCGGGAGGAGGTCATCCTGGCTCGGTTGCGGATCGGTCATTGCCGTTTCAGCCACCGTCACTTGCTATCCGCCGAACCTGCACCGCTATGCTCCTGCGGTGAACTGCTGACAGTGCGACATGTTTTACTGACTTGTGTTAATTTTAATCATCTCCGTGTAGCCCTTCACTTTCCGTCTACTCTGGAGGAAATTTTAGCTGATGACACACGAGCAGCTGCTCGAGTTTTGCGTTTTATCAACTTGGCCAACTTATCCAAGGACATGTAACTCTTTTAATTGTCTTTTATCTTTCGTTTTTAGCCTCTTGTTGATTTTCTGACAGTCTACAATTTTTTAGATCATAGCGAATCTATGTTCTTGGCTGGGCGCTAATGACCATAGAAGTTGTGCGCCCTAAAACCACAAAAAAAAAAAAAAAAAAAAAAAAAAAAAAAAAAAAAAAAAAAAAAAAGCAGGGAGTAACTGGTAGTTTACACGGACCTCATTTACTAATATTAGTGATTAAGGCAAAGCTATTGTTTTGCTTTGTGGTCGACTTTTAGTTGTGAGGAATATTGTCAATTCACTGTCCTTTGAAAGCGAGTTTGGGTCAAGGGATTACCAAGAGTGTGAAGAATTTAGATACGGCGAGTGTGGTGAATCTTCAAGTTGAACCGCCGCGGCGGAGTGGCCAAACTCATTGAGGCGCTATGCTCCGATGTGCGACGCCGTTACCCGTCGGGGGTTTTAATTCCCCCTCGGGCATGGATGTTTATTTAATGAAAGTCCAGCTCCAGTTGCAATTAGTTGTGCTTTATTTAATCCCACACTACCGGTTTCGGCCTCTATGTTAGGCCATTTTCAAGTGTGACAGACGTTATGCCATAGAGAAAGCAACGGAGGCCGAAACCGGTATTGTGGGCTTAAATAAAGCACAACTAATTGCAACTGGAGCTGGACTTTCATTAAATTTGAACCACATTTGCGGCAACAGCAACCATCCAACGATGGAGAAACTAATAAATTGATGTTTATGTTGTAGCTTATGATATTAGGGACTGATGACCTCGCAGTTCAGTCCCTTAGGAACATTTGAAGATTTTTTTTTTTTTTCATTTTTCAAGCTGCCAGGAACTGTTTAACGATATTGGTTGTGTGTGGGCGAGCGATATAGTGAACAAAAATCCAGAAACCTACTTCCGCGTACTGGGTTCGTACCCTGCGTAGACACTGCGTAAATCAGGCCAAAATATCGACGTACCTTGCAGCGTTCAACGACGTTCCGTCAGGCAGAAACTCCTTAAGGATAATACCTTGTCTATCGAAAAAGGTGACGAGTATCGTTTCGAAGCGTGAATTTTCTGTTCTGACATATTCCCGATTAGGTGATGTCGGACAAGGGCAAACCGTGATTTTGCCCTTTCGTTTCAGAGTTGTACCGGAGACACCTAATTTCATCCTCAGTGGCAAAACGGTTTAAGAAATTTGGTGCCGCATCCGGCGTTTCGACAAACTTCTGTGATTTTTCTAAACGTGCCTGCTTCTGATCGTCGGTCAAGTGATGTGACGAACGACGTAAATATGTTTTACTCTTCCCTAAGACGTGGGTAAGGACTTCAATGATTCACAGTTAGTCTGCAGTTCATCTGGTATTATGAACACAGTTGACGGTCGTTCGTGATTATTGTCGTCCTTTCTCAATGTTTTCTTCACCTACGATGGTCCGCGGTCGTCCGCTACGGTGATTGTCTGGAACACCTTCCCGACCTCCTAGGGAACGGGCGAATCACCCGTACATATACTCATGTGCGGTGGCTGATCCCCATAAAGGCGTACTAGCATCGCAAGCGTTTCTACATGTGTCTTGCCAAGCTTAAGACAAAACTTTAAATTGATTCTTATCCTATTCATGTTCTCAGTTCAGAAGCAACGCACTAATAAGCATTTTGTCCAACAAGTCCCACTCAGAACAAGGACGATGCTGAACTGAATAACGGTGGGGCCAGAATGTCGACAACGGCCGGTACGCACATGCAGTGTTGTTACTCGGCTGTGTTGCCCAATCGACCGTCCTGAGTTAATTCACGGAAATTTATTATTTTAAATGTGTTTATTTCCGTCAACAGTTGCAATATAATTGTTTAATAACATGTTTCGATCACTTGGATAATCTTCAGATCTTATAGTTGCGTCCACAACTAGTCTGGCTGAGTACTAATTGGTACTGAGTACCAATTAGTACTCAGCCAGACGAGTTGTGGACGCAACTATGAGATATGAAGATGATGCAAGTGATCGAAAAATGTTATTAAACAATTATATTGCAACTGTTGACGGAAATAAACACATTTAAAATAACATAGGGCAGTTGCGGACACTCTCCAATCGATCATGTCGACTATAATAAAGAACTTTATTATCATAGGTTATAATATTGCTACATGAACGCGAAAACGTAAGTACCAATTTGTAACGTTATCTATCTTGTCATATCAAAAGAATAATGTCCATCTAGTGTGTTTGAAAGTTTGCTTGCAATTCATACATGTAAAAAGTTTTATTCCAATCTTCATTAAATTTTTGGATCCTTTACTCTCAAAACAAAATGAAAGGCTCTGTCTACATAAAATTTCGTGTGATGGACGGTACTTTCTTTACAGACTTCGACATAAGTCTACAGCTTTGTTCCAATCTTGAAGAAACTTTGAACTCTTTAAACATCGAAACAAGACGGTTCCTTAATAAGAAAGTTTGACATGATTTTAATAATTATCGGGAAGTCTGCTAATGTACGAATGTTTTCGAGGAGAATGTGTTTACAGACGGAAATTAGTATATGGTGTGATGTTACTTCGCAATAAATTGTGTGTGCTTTAGTGATCGACAGTGGCTCCTATCGATAAATCCTGCCAAAATCATCGTAGGCTGTACGACCCCCTCTTTCCAACACCCCCCCCCCCCACGATATATATCTTACCCTCACATTCACCTTACCTCAACCTTTAAGTACCTCTCCCTCACCTTCGATCGTAACCTATCCTGGACTCCTCACTTCAGCACCATTCAAGAAGAAACTTGCTTCTGCCTCTGTTTCCTCAAACTCATTGTAGGTCGAACCTGGGAACTAAACCCTTCCACAGAAATCCCTCATCGGCCCAATTCTGTGTATCTCCCATCCTGCCTTCATCTCCGCTCCCCCAAGCTTCTACAAATCCCTGGACATCCTGGAGCGCTACACACACCGCCTCAGCTTTCATATCCCCTCCTACAACCCATCTTCCTCTTGGCTCCTGTATGACCTCATCCCCTCCGTCGCATCCATTTCCTCTACCATAAACTGGATCCTCCTCAGCACACCCAGTCAATTGTTATGCCATCACCACTGTATCACCGCATACTCCGTCTGTTCACCATGATAATTTCCCGATTTGGGCACCCTCCCCCTCCGTGATGATGTCCTCTGCCGTGACGTCTACCCTCTGTACCAGATCTTTCCCATTACCCCTCCCCTCCTATATCCACCCATTGAGGGCCCTGCACCTCTCTTTCGTTCCCTCCCTCAATTTTCGTTCCTGTCCCTCTAGTATCCACCCTTCCTCTTCCTACAGTTTCGTGGGACATCCCACCCCCTTCTTTTCCCCACGGCCCTGTGCCACTACTCCCCACTCCCTCTCCCCACCTGTCACCTCTCCTTCACTGCCTCTCTCCCCCCTCCCCCCTCTTCTTCTCCTCCCCTTGGTCTTTCCTCATCTATACTCATCACATTCATTATCATCTGCGTGCATCGTCTGTGTCTCCGCCGGAGTATAGCAGATCATTGCTTCTTTAATGGAATTGCAGGAACTGCAAACGGCCATGCTGCACCCGTCACCTGCGCTTCATTGTAGTGTTTCTTCGTTTTCGTCGCCTTGTGTTTTTATATAATGCTTCACATCTGTCACTCAATTTACATGGTGCACACACACACACACACACACACACACACACACACACACACACACACACACACACACACGAATATATATAAACTCAGAATTGAGTTATCTGCTTCAGGATGTTGCTCGAAGACAGTGTGGATCGAAGGAAGGACTGCGAGTTCCCTAAGTGCTGCCCGTGCATCTCTGCGACTTGCGACTGGTGAATGACAAAATATCTACTAGCGTATAGAAATTATACTTCCTGTAACTGTCCTGATATGAGAAGCAATTTCCCGATTTCTGTAACCTATTTTTCCGAACAGAGGTGTCCACAAGAGGGGGGCAATTTACGTTATTGAAAATTCTGAGGGGGGGGGGGGGTGAAAAATTTGCCTGTGGAGGTGCTTCATAAAACATTTTACAAAACGTGAAATAAAAGATATAAATTGGTAAAAGAAAACCTTATATCTCGGGTATGTGTGGGGAGGGTGGGGGGGTGGGGGTTGAGGATGATCGCAATTTTCTTGGGGGGGAGGGGTATATTAGTTATTGGTTAAGGTTGGGGGGGTTGAGCACCTCTGATTCCGAAAGTCGATGTACTCGACCTGTGCAACACTAGACGGTCGTCACGTCGTCTCTAATGGTGGCAGAATCCGTGGCTCGCAGTACCGAGTGTAGCCGCGAGAGTGCGCGCGCGTCGGCCCACTTAGGCTGGAGAGTGAGAGGCCGTCCGTATCGCTTTCGGCTCACATGGCAGCACTTTCAGCCGCATCCGAGGAGGGACGCGCTCAAGGAGGCGCCAGCAAGCGGACGGGACGGTGCGACTCACGTTACTGGCCAGGAGTAGCAGGCTAGGTAGCGGCTTTGGTAACCGCTAAGGGCTCCCAAGAATCTGCACGCACCGCTAGGGTTACGACGCAACGAATTAAGTCAAGACGTCTCTGCGTCAGTGTAGCTTCGTCTGGGTCACAAGCACTCAGCTGCTAGTTAGCCCACCCAGTGGTGGACTAAGAAGGGGAGGGGGGGCGGAGGTGGGGAGGCGGAGGGGACGGACTGCCCCGGGCCTCCGGTCTTGAAGGGCCTCCACATACCTTGAAAACATTGTTTATTTTTATTTATTTATTTTGAGCGCTCTTGGCATCTTGTTCTGCTGGGACCTCATATTCCCGAAAGCTATATTTTTAGTCTGTCCCTTGCCTCCTGTCCTAGGGGCCTTCAATTCTTATTCATAGTAATGTGTTTCCAAGTGACCGGGGTGTGGCTTATTTTCTTTTGCTGCCGCCCTGTCCGCCACTGAGCCCACCTATGTTTGGCAACCAGGTGAGCGAACATCTACTCAAAATTTTCAAAGCTCGCCGTGGAGGTTCGAGTCCTCCCTGGGCATGGGTGTGTGTGTTTGTCCTTTGGTTAGTTTACCTAGGTTTAAGTAGTTTGTAAGCTACGGACTCATGACCACGCAGTTTGGTCCGATAGATTTACAAACATTTGAACATTTGAAAATTTTCAAATGTTTGTATAGTTTATGGGACTTAACTACCGGGTCATCAGTCCCTAAACTTACAAACTACTTGTTAACTAGCTAATACTAAGGGCGGCACAAATATCCATGCCCAAGGGGGATTCGAACCCCCGACCGTAGTGGCCGTGCAGACCGTGACTGGAGCGCCTCAGTACCCTCGGCCACCGCGGCCGACGAACATCTACTTACTGTCAACGGACCGATCAAGTCGCTTTACTCTTACACAAGCGAATTCACGGCGCCAGCTTCCAGTACATATTGAAATAAATCTTGATTTGAAAAAGTGCCCTGCCGGGATTCGAACCTGGTCCTCCTGGTTACTACGCTGTCATGCTGAACCACTAAGCTACTGGGCACACATCGGTCGCCACAGTCACACGCATTTCCTCAACTTTTCACGTTATCCTCACACTGCTAGCGTAGTGACGCGACAAGGCATGTGTACGCTACATCTGTAAAATATGATCATACTTGTAGAAACCAGCGTTGTTCGGCTGTATATTTATTCCATTGATATGTTAGGTCATCTCCTTCATACCCCTCTATCCTATTTTAGTTTACACGTAGCTTAGTCACTATGTCTTAACAAACTGTCTTAGGTTTTTATTACCCCAATAGTGATTATTACCTCACGACAATAAAATAAAACAGCAGGCCCTGATAACGTACAAATTGAACAAATAAATAACTTTGGTACAAAGACTAATGAATAGCTATTGAGGATGACGAACAGATGTTTCGAAACTTTTCAAATCCATAAACTTTGAAGAAAAGCAATACTAAAGCCCGGCAAAGAGCCAACCGAACCAAAACGTTTCTGACCTATATATTACCATGCCACTTAATAAGCTAATTGAAAGAATGATCTTGTCAAAAATAGCAATCAAAATTGACGAAATACTTTTATCTGAACAAGCTGGTTTCATATCAGGGTAAACTTGTAGTCAAACACTGATTCTCACTAAACAGATCGAGGACGGGTTTGAAAGAAAATTAATAACTGCTGCTGCCTTTGTTCGTATTTCTGCTGGATATGATACGGTGACAACCAACGACTCCCCACGAAAATCTATGAATTAACAAATGACATAGGACTGACTTACATGTCAAGGGGCGTGCTGCAAAATCGTAGAAACCAAGTAACCCCCCAAAAGAGAGAAAAAAAAAGAAAAAAAAAAAAAAGAAAAACAGGTGGAGAGACCAAAAGAATGGTCTGCCATAAGGAAGTGTTATCTGCCCAAGGAAAAACATTTAAAGAAGTTAAAGGAAATTGACAGAGTCTTCGGCTACTTTTGGGGCCTACTATGAAGAAAACCACCAGCGACGTAATCCGGAAACAACTGAAGTATGCGCATTCCACCAGCATAATACTGTGGCATCAAGACAACTTGCAGTAGAATTAAGAAGAGTCCGATTGCGTCACTCCGCCAAGCTTAAACATTTGGGAATCACATAAGACAGAACATTGTCATTTTGAAAAACACTGCACCAATCTAAAAGGAAAAATATTTACAGAGAACAATGTTATTCCTAAACTGACTTGATCCAAATGAGTAACGTCACCTAAAGTCTTGCGATCATTAGCAGTGGTACTCTATTTTGCAGCGGGAGAATATGCAGCATCAGGGTGAGAGGCATCTTGCCACTCCAAGCAAGCTTCTCTAAACGTAGCTGTCAGGACTGTTACTGAAAGTCAGCGCCACACGCCAGACGCACGAAAACGATCGTGAAGAAGACAGTGGATGACCGGCAGGCAATCACACGCCTCAGCCGCGCCTCCTGGACTGAGCGACCGAGAAGCGCGCCCTCTACAAGCGGCCGACTTGCGTTTGGACGCGCACTCTTGGATTTTACACTAAAATTAGCAAATGTGGTTCGTGTGAACTACTGGTTACTCCCAGCTACAAAGCCTTGTTCCCTGGCCCAAACTGGGAACTGACTCGTTTCAGATTACTTCAATAACAGGAAGTTAATACTGCAGTGGTCAATATACATTGCAGCTCACACGTTATTACACACAGAGATTAATAAGCAAGCCACCACACACAATCAATATCGTCAAACAGTTCCTGGCAGAAAAGAGGGTGTGCAGATTGAACAAAATCTTCAAATGTTCCTAAGGGACTGAACTGCGAGGTCATCAGTCCCTAATATCATAAGCTACCCTATACTAAAGACAACATAAACATCCATGCCCGAGGGGGAATTAAAACTCCCGACGGGTAACGGCGTCGCACATCGGAGCATAGCGTCTCAATGAGTTTGGCCACTCCGCCGCGGCGGTTCAACTTGAAGATTCACCACACTCGCCGTATCTAAATTCTTCACACTCTTGCTAATCCCTTGACCCAAACTCGCTTTCAAAGGACAGTGAATTGACAATATTCCTCACAACTAAAAGTCGACCACAAAGCAAAACAATAGCTTTGCCTTAATCACTAATATTAGTAAATGAGGTCCGTGTAAACTACCAGTTACTCCCTGCTATAAAGCCTTGTCCCCTGGCCCAATCTGAGAACTGACTCGTTTCAGATCACTTCAATTACAGGAAGTTATTACTACAGTGGTCAATATACACAGCAGCTCACACCTTATTACACACAGACATTAATAAGCAAGACACCACAATTAAATTTATCTTAGAAAGATGGCTAACGAAACATTTATGGCGCAAAGGAATTTAGACATAAGAATTGCATCTGAGCTAATTATCAGCACTTGTGAATAACAATATTAAATAAAAGAGGGAAGGTGCTATGAAACTGCAATTTATAAGCAACTTATGGATTATACTGAACTTGTTTATTCAGATAGAAAACAAGCGAAATGGGTAACCAATTTTGTTACTACAATAAAATGCATCTCTTACATGGATTAATGCGGACGGTGCCCAGCCTAAATGATACATGATTTAACGCTACTGGGGGGAAGAATTCACAAATAACATTAATTCTCTCACACACACGCGATGCCACAGCGCAACTTACCAACGTGCTGACACAAGACGGAAGCAGGTGCCGCTATTGTATGCGAAATTCAGAAAGTCGGAGGTATCACAAAACACAATATACATACACTTTGAAGCTGGCTCTGATCTGTCGTGCCTGTTTGGAGATGGTGCGTATGTATAACAAGTTAAATTACATCTGATCAGAAAACGCGAGCAAACACGCTAACGGCGATACACGGCTACGTTACATGAACGCATTCCAATGAAGGTGAAGTGGTTGAACGTCGGATTCATTGTGCAAAATCAGTGAGGATTCTTAAGTTGCAGTCTGTTAGAAATCGATCTAGGTACTGGTTTTATATGAGAAGTGGCGTGAACTCAGGCGACTAGCTGCAATCCCTGGAAGTCAGAAATCGGACCCACGTGGTTCCGAAAACAGATAAAATTGAATAAATTCAGATTCTTAAAGTAAAGAAAAATACAGCATGCAACGCATAGAATGCTTAGAATTAAGCGAATGAAATACATCTACACGCGATAGGGGGCGAATTCAGAGAGGGATGAGGTCCTGTATCAGAAAAACCACAAAAACGAAATAATTACAAAGTCGGAAAAATAAAAATAAGAATTATGGCATGCAACCCATAGAAATGTTTAGAATTACATATGGAACCTACTGAAGCAGGTTTTACAAGGCTCAGAGAGATTTACTGACAAAGGCAGAGTGCGTACTACAATTCGGAGAAGAACCAGCAAAATTACAATAGGTGCGGAGAGAAGATCGCGAAATATTAGTGGAAATCAGAAGGATACCCGCATAGTTACTTGCCACAAGAGTGGAAGCTGAAGGCTTTGTTCTATGAACCAACCACGTGGAACACATACCACTCACGGAAGGAAAGGGTGAGAAGATTTTTACATGCACTGTACAAAGATGAACATATCACCTATTAGAAATCGGGTCCCACAAAGCTAGAAAGTATTTACACAGAGTTCATACACCGCCACATGATCACAAAAGGTTTTAACATACCAGGCCGTTACCAAACTGCAACTAGAATCACACACACCGCGCTTATCTATTGGAAATCACTGAATTGAAAAACGGAAACACATTTCCGCACAAGATCGGAGAAAATATTTAAAAAAAAAAAAAAAAAAAAAAAAAAAAAAAAATATTCTAAGCTCCAGAAACAAGAGCAGAACCAACCTTACCTCACCAGACGACCAGTCCAGAATGATTAGACCGAGTGGCCACCGGCCGCAGGAATCTACCGAAAGCCGGAAAATCCAAGAAACAGCGGTGATGGGGACGAACGCGAGACTCGCGCTTGATGAAAGGCTCGCTAACTAGACTCTAACCAAAGGGTGTAGTAAACTTTTTGGTAACCTCAACAGCTATCAACTGACTCAGAGAGAACTATGCAAAGGAAGCTATCACTCCCTACATTCAAACAGCAATATATCATGTATAAGCTCGCACACACTTAAAAGTAAAGCAGATGCACATTTTCGCAGGGTCAGTGGCGTATTGCAGAAGCCGTACTTGTGCCACATTAATTATTGTAATAATAAATTATTAACATAGCAAAATAAGAAAAACCAGCAATATTAACTGATATTTTATTACATGATATAAAAATGCTGCTCCAAAAGCCTTGAAAAGAGTTGGGTTCAAGGTTTAGCAAAAGGATTTTTTAACGACAATAAATAAAGTATAGATTTACAGAGATATACAGAGATATTTACAGAGATATACAGCTAGCATCGTGCAAGAAGACGCCGCCGCAAGAACAGACCTACACCAAAGTTGAGTATTTTGTATACCTTCTCTATTTATATAAAGCGAAAGGAAACGCATTCATACACACACTCACTCAGTGAATAAACACGAAATCACATAACCTACTTCACATATGAAGCTGAAATGTGACAGGAATGTAGTTCATAGGTAGTAGACGTCATCTAAGAAACGATTTTGCGATAGGACTGTTAGTTTAAAAGATATTACGTCATAAACAATAAAAACTTCCCCGTCTTGCGGCACGTGATACTCTGATTTTATCAGTCCACTATTTGAGAAGGAAAGCACTTAGCGACTAGCAGCAAACTATAAACATAATTTCAAACCTTTGGGAAACTTTTTCTCGCTGACAACCATAGCAAAATAATGAAAGGGAAAAAGTTTATCGCTTTCTACATTGTCGGTGTTCGTGCAGTAAAATTACGGCGTTTGGCATGACGCTACAATTTTTTACTCGTACAATATTATTTGTATTTGTGAGAAATCTTACAGACAGTATACACACGTACCACTGAACGTACGTTCAAAATTTTGTCGTAGTGCGACACGCAGTTCATGAGATATGGAGTCATAAACAAATAGGATAATGATAAACCGTCTCATCAGCATGACGTTTTCATTTATTGCGTCAGTCCTACTATCTTTGTTCGCGACGTATTTACCAGACATTTTACATACACATCATTGGATGTCCCTTAGAAATAATATCGTATTACGACATATAGTTCAGGTGCTATGACATCAAAGACAATGAATTGTATGAAAATTCGCTCTAATATGCATCAGATTGTAATTTACTACGTATTTACTACCAACTCCATTAACAACACATTTCGTAGTCATTTTTCTAATATTTCACTGTACGAATCTGCTAAACTTTTTTTTTTTGTAGGACACAGACTTCAGGAGGTATTCTATATATATAAAAGCTAAATGTCAATCATGCACTCACTCACTCATTAACTAAACACGAAATCTCTAAAACTAATGCACCTGTGGAGCTGGAAATTTACCGGTATGTATTTTATAGGTAGAAGACGTCAGCTCAGAAAGTATTATGCGATAGAATTAAGGTGCAAGGGGGAGGATACTTTTCCTACAGACTGACGAAAGATTCGGATCTTCACGAAATTTCGCGCGCGTGACGTTCAGTACAAGAGGAAGGCCAGCGTCTACCTATGGTTTCGTACGGTGCATGGGGGAGGGTATCTTGCAACATAAAAATGTATCCCTGAATACCTTGGTCGCGCCATAACTTGAGAACAGCTCGGTCGATTTCACAGATCTTTTTGGGTTGTTTTCGTTATTCTCACAACAATGGTTGTATGAATTAAAACTGGAAAATTTGAGAACAACGAAGTGCGTTTTTCAATGTGACCCTGTTTTTAGTGCATACAAACCTATAGTTTTTTCCCGATACTGATAAAACTTTGCTTATCTGAGCTTAAAGACAAGAAGAATGTCACTGTCTGTATAAAATTTCGGTTGTTGCATGATGGAGGGTACTTACGGACTTGAACCAAATGCATAGTTTTGCTTCGATCTCGATTAATTTCTGCACACATGACCTTTGAACTAAGAGGAAGGTCACTGGGTACATAAATGTTGGTATAGTACATGACAGAGAGTAACCTTGTAGAAAAACTTTGCCGAGAGGGAAAGATGGAAACGAACAGAGAGATGGGAGAGAAAGAGGTGGACGCAGTGACAGGAGGGAAGGGGAGATGGACTACGAGAGTGAAGGATAAGTAAGCACCCGGGCTTACATATAGTGTATGTTTGAAACTAACTGAGGTTCGGAACCCTGAAAAGCCATGAAACGCACAGGCCCTTCTTTAACAACCGTTGCGAAGCACGGGCATATAAGCTAGTAGTAAATAAAACTTGTATTACTAATCTGTATAGCTGTTTTAGCTGTCCACGCATAGTACGCGTCCTAAGCAGATCCTTTCCGGATAGTTAGGCCGACGAGGATAAAACAACCTCTAACACACTCATCTAAAACAGAATGCACGTAAACGTAACGAAGGTATTCCGCAGTTAGACTGGCTACATAGTGCAATATGCACTTAGGTGGAGCAGGCTGGAAGTAAAACATGAACACCTTTATTTACTATATGTGCTTATTTATGTGGACATGTCCGTATTTTGGAGTTGCAACGTAGCGACCTTATACATGTTCGAAAATGTCACGTATCTTCAGTGTCCCATATCTTATATTCTTTGCTCCCAGAGACAAGAGGTACCGTGTTTTCCATATCCTTTGTACACGTAATGGAACAATGGGCATACGGTAGCTCTCCTACATTAGAGCGTCAGAATGTAAACGTTACAGACCTCCTGAAGCCAAGTCAAACTGAGTACAGCATCACTTTTCTTTATCTACATGGGATACTCTGCAAACCACATTTAAGTGCCTGGCAGAGGGTTCATCGAACCACCTTTATATTATTCATCTCCATTCTAGAACAGAGCGCGCGAAGAAAGAATACGTGAATCTCTCCATTCGATCTTTGATTTCTCATATTTTATTCTGATGATCATTCCTACCTATGTAGGTCGGAGTGAACAATATATTTTCGCATTCGCAGGAGAATGTTGATGAGTTGGAGTTTCGTAAGCAGACCACGCCACAGCGATAAGCGCCGTTGTTGTAACGATTCCCATCCCAGATCCTGTATCATTTCCGTGACGCTGTCTCCCCTGCATCGTGACAATACACAACGAGCTGCCCTTCTTTGGACTAACCTAACCTCACTGCTCCTACGCACAATCAACCCTTGAAAATGTATGAGAAGCTTTCTAAAAAGAATTTATACGACACTACATACAATTTGACTTAGCTGTTCACTGAAAAACTTTAACCATATAGTGCATCTACACATTGAAACTTCTACAATTGCTGTACGATAAATTATATCCCACCTTCCTTTGAACGCCAATAAATTCTTTTTATCGACTCTAATAAGCGTTTGAAATTTATTTAAAAATGTGGCTAGAATGTTACTATTAGCTGCTGAAAAAGCCGGTCATTATATCGTCTTTCGGCGACTCTCTGATTTTATACGTAGGTTCTCATGTACGGAGCAAGCACCCACAGAAAAACAGAATAGTTGATTGTTTTATCTGTGACAAATTTTTGAATATATACATTGCTAAAACTTTGGGATGTCTACCACATTCAGTGAATCGTTGAAGAACACTATAAACTGGGAAACAGTAGCTTGGACTGCGAATAACGGTTAATTTCAGTTGAAGTTTCTATTTACCCATGACCGTGCTTGCGGTAGCGTACTGTTCGAGTACTATATGCCCCACCGTATTATACGTTATTTTCAATGCTCGGATAGATCAAATATGCCACTGCAGAATAAATAGTCACATACTTAGTACCAGTATGAACTAGGTCTTTTTCGATTTCTTTTTTTTTTTTTTTTCACACAATAGCTTCTAACAGGAATCGGTATTATACTATATTACACCGAAATTACAAAATGGCTGAACTCTATAATACTCGATGCAGTTACGTCTTCCTTCGAATCTGACTGACTCAGAAATAGTCACAACCGGTTTGTATCGGCACTGGAACGCATTCCCTGGAATAATTATTACATCAGTAAATTCATCAGGGGTATGGACTACTTTTCTTGACGTTACGGAATACTATTCTGTTACTTTCAGAGGATAACATACATGCATATAGATGTAGATTCTTCTTACTTTGTGTTACTATACGCTCTAGGTCGCACGACAAGGAACAACGCGTTCACTGAAGTTCTCGGAGACGGTTACACAAGCAACTGGTGAGATGGAGTTAATAACCCTTTAATTCAATTTAATTTAATTGTTTGCCGATTGTTGACGTCTAGTTCTGATCTAAGGAATCCCCACAAAACGGCAGAAAGCGTAAGATTGCACACTCTGCAAGGGTATTCCTGATTGCCACGCAAACACATAGTTTATTGCGTATACTTTTCATTCAACAGAGCAATCGTTTCACGGCATGATTGACATATCGCATCCATTTGTTGAAAATAAAATGATCATTATCTTCAACGGGCCGGAAAAACCAGTCGGGAAGAAAATTTCGGTAAAGGTCGCCGTTTACAGTGACGGCAGCTTCCTCATCATTTTCAGAACAGTTCTAACCGGTCGCTCTTCCTATCCAGAAACGACAACACGCAGTCGTGCGTTGAGGAGGCATATCGCATTCTACGGTCGCTCACAGATCTCCGGAAACCCTAAATTCTACAGTTCTACTTACAGGCATATACGCTGACGTGAACGTACTCTTCATGTGAAACAATTATCCTTTTTCTGGCGTTCTTGTCAAGCCAAGACTCGTTCGGCAAATCTCCGTCTCTCTCCATGAACTACAGGTTTGAATTCTAGTGTAATTTTAATTTTGTACACAAGTATTTTCATATCTTTTGTCAGAACTTTATGCGGTGTACTGAGTAATAAGATTCAATTGTTGAGGTCATTGCCAAATAGAATTTCTAGTATGAGATCGCCCGAAACATGATTTGCAGTCGAAACCGAAACCGTAACCGAATATTCGACTCCTACTTTCGGCTGTAATCGAAACTTACGCCGCGGCGAAGCGGCCAAGGGCATTGGGGCGCCGTGCTCTGATGAGCTGAACCAATGGACCGATTTTAACCAAATTTTGTGCACGTAACAATTTGAGGTAACAATCGATGTAGGTGTAATAAAAAAGTAATTATGCTATTTTGTCATGTTTCAGCAAATTCGAAGTTCCACTTTTGTGCCCAGTGTAAGAATATACTTTTTACACGCAAAACAGGCCACTGTATCATTGATATTTTTCTTGCCATCAAATTTTTTTTCCAAATTGTCGATTTCAATTTGTTTTCCTTCACTAATGTCAATTCACCTCTTTTCACTTAACACGATACAGTATCCATTGATGTTGTGTTCATTTTAAGAAAGAACTGTGACTGTATTCGCTACGATATACGATGTCACAAGGTCTCTGCAAAGCGCTAACGAAGGCAGCGTAAATTTGGCATGGCACATGTGGTGGGCAGTCAGCCGGTTTGCCATCCAGAAAGAACTACGTCCGCTGTGGCCAGGGGCTGAGGTCAATATCTGCTCTGCCTGTGCCCTACAAGGATTCCAAGAATATTCTCAGACTTGAAGTTTTCAGCTACCATTTCCACAGACATACTGGACAGATGCCTCGCTCTTTATCAGCATATAACACGCGGATATCCACGTCGCTCACAATTTTATCCACAAAGTAACAAATAATGACGATATCCGCAGATATATTCGCGGGTATCCGCATGTGCGCAGACCTCTACCTATTAGCCATTGCGAAGCGTTGACGGGCTTGCCAGTATATATATATATATATATATATATATATATATATATATATATATATATATATATATATATATATATATGAATTGCTGTTCGACAGCACACTAAATCCCCAGAACGGCTGAACCGATTTCACTTATTTTAGTCTTTAAATATTCGTGTAAGTCCAGGGAGGGTTTCAACGGTGTTAAAATATGGAAAAATTGTCCGGAAA
Source organism: Locusta migratoria (assembly GCA_026315105.1). Lineage (NCBI taxonomy): Eukaryota > Metazoa > Arthropoda > Insecta > Orthoptera > Acrididae > Locusta > Locusta migratoria. The sequence continues at coordinate 543,919,473 of CM048747.1, read as the reverse complement.
AGAGGAAAATCGGAAAAAACTGAAACAGCTTTTTCCAGTGAGCTATCAATACCGTTCGTCCAATTGCGATACAATTTTGTACAATTCATGTTGAAAGCAAGATGAAGGTTTGCATCAAATAAAAATTTGGAAAAGTCGTCCCGAAAGTAGGAAACTTTAAGAAAAACCGAGAGCGATTTTTTTTTTTTTTTTTTTTTTTTTTTTTTTTTTTTTTTTGTGAATAAAAATAAATTGCCACATTTTTTAAGAGCGTCACTTGAGTACGGCTTCACACGACAAGGTTTGTGTGAAACATTTTTATTTTTATTTTTTTTATTTTTTAATCTTTTTTTAATCTACCGGAAAATTGGAAAATTTCAGAAAAACTTAAAGTGCGTTTTTCAATGTGTTTTTGATTGAATTCAGCACTATAACTGACTATTCGCACGATGGAGAGGGGTAATTATTTTGTTCTTTTGTTCATTATGGTCTTGGAAAAGTTTTCACTAAAAAAAGAATAGACAGTGAAAAAAGAAAGTCGCAAAATTCGAACCAAGTTTCTTTTTCAGTGTGTTTCTAAATGTACTCAATACTATAAGTTGTGAACCGTTCATCCGCTTGCGATAAAATTTTGATCATTTGACGTTCAACGAAAGATGGACGTATTTTATGAACTAAAAATTCGGGAAATTTATCCGGAAAATTTTGAAATTCGCGAGAAAGTGAAAGAGCTTTTCTCAATGGGATGTCTATATCATTCGTCTGGTTGTAATGATATTCTGCATATTTGACGTTCAAAGCGAGAGGAAGGTTTTAGTGAGTTAACGTTTGGAACAGTTGGTCAGAAATTAGGAAGAAATTGTGTAAAACTGAAAGAGCTCTTTTCTTTGGGATATCAATATCATTCGTACGATTGCGATAAAATTTTGCACATTTGACGCTCATAGCAAATGCATTTATAAATTTACTGGGTCTAAAATTCATTTAAATTAGTATGATTTACGAGGCGCGTCCAGAAAGTGTTCCATTTCAGTTTATCTCAGCTGCAGCGATGCGATTGCAGTTCTGCAAGTCCGCTGTAGACGATGTGTATCAAGGAGAAGATCGTGCGCTATTTGGATATCGCTGACAGTTACGTACGCTGCAATGAACAAAGATTGTATAATGATGTATTAAACCCTAACTGCTTCTATCAACAAATTTCAATGAAAATTGTGCTACATGATGACGTACAGTATATACAAAAACAAGCTGATTTACTTGATTTAATATACCAGCACTTTATTACCAGGTCCGCGAAGAAATAACTTTATAGTTTGAAATTCGAAATTAAAAAAAAAATTAATGGAAATTCAAGTAAACTCGTACACTGTTTCACAAAATAACCGCGGAATTTAGAATCCTGTAAGGGAGAAGCTGTTCCTAGGTAAAACCATCCCAAGAAATAATTTTGTCCCGAATGCTGACTGAATGCTAATCTGACAGGTACGCGAGAATGAACCTCTAAAACAGAAGTACTAACGAAAATGAAGAACTAGACTGCCAAATTAAATTTGACACTAATTAAATTAAGATACTTAGCGATGTTTACGACGTGACACTGGCAGCAGCTGGCACTGGACTTTTAAGGGTGTCACGAGTATTAGAACACATCCACAGTTACGTATCTCACTTAACATTAGGCCATTGTGTTACCCATATATGGAGTTCCTTCACGTTTCTTCCTCCTCCCTTGCCTACTTTGGACACCCTAAGGCGTATGAAAGCTTCGAAGAGTGTCACGAGCTACTTAAATACCTGCCACGAAGAACATCTCACCGAGCGAGGTGACGCTGTAGTAACACACCGGACTCGCATTCGGGTAGAAGGTGCTTCAAATCCACCTCCCACCATTCAGATTGAGGTTTTCCGTGATTTCCACAAATCACTCTAGGCAAATGCCGGGTTGCTTCCTTTCAAAGGACACGGCCGAATTTCCTTCCCCATCCTTGCCCAAACAATCCGAGCATAAGTTCCGACTCTAATGACCGTGCTGTCGACGGGTCGTTAAACACTAATATTCCTTCCTTCCAAAGATCTATTCCGTTTGATATTAGGTATAATTTTATCACACATGTATTTAATTCCGCTCCATTTCTTTGCCCTCCCTCGGCTGCCCTAGTCACCTTTACCTCCAATAAATTCCCGTGTAGCAATACATGCAGTTTAGAGTGGCGTCAATCTTGCAAAATCAGAGAGGTCGTTTGGCACTGTGATCTGTCGAGGTCACAGCGTCTGAGTTGTAGGAGTAACAGCCTCCGAGATCTGAAGCAAATCATTATTTTTCCGCATCCGCGAACATTTCAGTACCCAACGACCAGACGTTACCACACAGTTGTACTTCGAGGACTTGACACAGTGGCCTGCACTCGCCTGCATCTGACAATATTTGTGACGGGTTATTTAACTTGTAGGCCTACGGCACTTGTCTGTTAGTGTAACAATATTTGATCGAATCTCTTGAAAGCAGGAATGACATGCCAGTCACTGCAACTAGACATTAACGATCTTCATTCATTTTATATTAGCGTAAGATATAGATACTAATTGTGTGTCTTTCATTATCTTGGTTTTTGTTGGCTTGTTTCCTCTGTAATTTTGTTCATCGGTAATCATAGATCGAACATTGATCCGTCGCAATAAATACGAGGCGCACCCAGAAAGTAAGTTCCGATTCAATTTATCTCGCTTCAGCGGTGGGATTGCAGTTCCGCACATGCGCTGCAGACGATGTGTATCAAGGAGAAGAACGTGCGCCATTTGGAGATCGCTGTCAGTTACGTACGCATTTCTGTGCTTGTTTGAAACGCCGACGTTGATTGAAAATCCCGCCGCCTGTGAAATCAGGTCGGTGATTCGGTTTCTGAATGCGAAGAAAGTGAAACCAAGTGAAATTTATCGGCAAATTTGTGATGTTTACGGACCAAATGCGATGAGTGATTCGATGATGAGAAGATGGGTCCGACAGTTTAATGGCGAGCGTAGTGATGTGCACGATGAAGAACGAAGTGGGCGTCCAACTTTGGTTGCAGAAAAACTGGTTCACGCGATTGATGATAAGATCCAGGAAAACCTTAGGTTTAAAATTAGTGCTCTCCCTATGGACTTCCCCCAAATTTCACTGTTTCAAACTGGTTGAAGACGCAGGCGGCAGATTTCTATGAAGAAGGTATACAAAACCTGGTGCCACGCTATGACAAATGCCTGCAAAATTTCGGCAGTTATGTGGAAAAGTATTTTAAGAGTTGTAGAAATTTTTGCAATAAAAATTTCTTCTGTATCTGTGTACAATTTCATTTTATATTAAGAAATAAGTGATACGAAGTTCACCGGGTCATTTAGTTAAACATAAAATTCGTGGTTAAGGTTGTTCAGTGAATTGAGACCACGGCAGAATTAGCCGCAATTCTACATATCGACAGACGCACGTATGCACACCGTCGCGTTTCGCATTACCTGAGCAGCACGACTTGGACTCCAGACGGCGCGCTGCCTTCTCTAGTAACCTGGCTGTCGACGGGGTGTTGACCCCTGACCTGCCTCGCTCTCCTTCCAGACACCGCACCTGCAATACTGAATAACGTGCCGCAACTTCGGCAGCAGCAGAAACTCATTGCCACTGCTTTGCTCAGCTCTATTTAGGAGTGAATTCAGTAGCGTAATTGCATGAGAAACTTAGTTTTCCTGGAGTGCACATTCATCCACGAATGTGTATTCAAACGTTAGACTGCTACCGTGATTTCTGTTTACCTCTATTTGAAATGTTTCACGATTTCACCACACTATACCGGGTGTTTCTACTTCTCCACCAGTAGGGTAAAGTAAGTTGTTCTGTAGGAATAATTAACGGCCGCTTTCGATTTCTGTCTGCTTTGCATATTCATAACTACCAACACTGTACTTTTAGATAACCTTCAAATTACATAAAATACAGAAAATCATAGAGCGTAAACTACACTCTGCAATGAACAGAGATTGTATAATGACGTATTAAACCCTAACCGCTTCTATCAACAAATTTCAATGAAAATTGTGCTACATGATGACGTACAGTATATAAAAAACCAAGTTGATTTGCTTGATTTAATATACCAGCACTAAATTACTAGGTCTGTGAAGAAATAACTTTATAGTTTGAAATTCATAATTAGAAAAATTTTATGGAAATTCAAAGTAAACTCGTGTACTGTTTCACAAAATAGCCGCGGAGAAGCTGTTCCTAGATAAGACCATCCCTGTTTTTATTCGTGTGAGCGACTTATTTAATGAATTTCGTCTGTTAGACTTAGCAGTGCGTTTTTGAAACACCCATCACTTCCAAAAAGTGAAATGTTTAGAAAAATTATCAACGAAACTTCTGATGTGCCAAGAAATAATTTTGTCCCGCAACAATTAACCAAAGCATAGGCGTAATGGCATAAAATGTTTATTTAGTATATCTAGTCTCTGTAAAACTGGACTGCATAAGATTCTCTTAAATTAACTTCGTTTACTGTTTCTGATTGGAAAGGATGTTGCTATAATTAGTGATGCAATGACCTATATAATGAAAGAAAAAAAATAGTTTAGATGATTGATTTTAATAAACCAAGAAATCTTCCAAACGAACTAAAATGGTTCGTAACACTTTGGAAATTGTGGTATAGTAAATCAGGACGAGAAATTCCATGGAAAAAATCAGTAAAAGGAATAAGTGAAAAGAACGAATACACAATCCGTAGAGAAAAGGCATTTTTGACAACAGTCCAATATAAAGAATGCTTGATGTCGGCAAAGTGAGAGGGAGTTCAGCGCAAAACTGATACAAAATATCTTGGAGTGTTACGTAAAATTACTTAACATATCTCTACATTAATGCCCCCCGGAAATAAATGCTGTATTCGCTAATAGAAGAAATCAATTGTGATAGTAACGATATAAACATTTATGAATTAACGAGTCAATTGGTGGCTGTGAAGGTGCAAAACAACAGATTCCGGTGCTTATAAGGAACGTGAGCGAAGTGCGTGAAGCTCAGGTACGTCACGATCGTCGCATCAGAGCTAATGAACGCAGAATGCGAATTATTGAAGAGAACACTTATAAAAAGAGGTGAAGCTACATAGTAACTAACCAATAAATAATTTTTTGTTTTTTTTTCCGGAGGAACCAGAGGCTTATGTTCCCCTCCACACCGTTTCTGGTTAAAGATATCTTGAAGATGGCCCACCATTGGATCGAAAGTAGTTTAGAATAAACAACCAGTTTGATCTCTATATAATAAAAAATAAGTAACAGTAAAGATTTATGATGTTTTGGAACGAGAAGTTTATAAGGCGAAAGAAAGCTCGGACAGGTTTAATTTCGTAAGTGTTCGAGAAACGAAATGAATTTGAAAGGTATGGGAATTAAAAAAAAAAAAATAAAAAAAAAAATAAACGACATGAAGCGTACAGTGCATGTCAGGACGAACACATGTTCGATCTTGAGAAACCCATTAATATTTTGTGTTCGATTTATGCAAAGTGAAGAAAAATGCTGTGGAAGATTCCGCCATAGATAACTGGGTACATGTGCAACGAACGGTTGGCGTAATGATGCAGAAGCGAGATCATTAGTATCATGTAGTTTCAATCCAGTAGGTGAACACAATATCCGAATTCGATAAATAAGAAAACACGCAGAGCTCTAATTTATATACCCGGAATTTCCATAAGTAGAAGTATTTCGAAAATTTTCAGCATCCATAAGCATGGCTATTTAATCTGCGGTAACAGTTGCACCCTGCTGGCTGTTACATTAACAATTATCTTTCATTTGCGACCACCTTGAAGGAAATGTAGTGTAGAAAATGCTATATGTACACATCGTATGAAGAGACTGCAGTGTTCTTAGACCTGTCTAAAGCCACGCATTAACACATATAGCAGGAAATTATGATTTCAATTATGTGAATTTACGAAGTCCTTTGAAGTTCTCCATACCAATTGTTAAGAAGAGGTAGTTTTTAAGTTCCCCATTGAGCGAAACCATTCGCTTCTGCTATATGACGTTCAGTTACAGGTGGTTCAAAATCAGTACATACAACTTCCAAACATTATTATTACTTGAATGCAGTTTATCTACTTTATGAACACCAAATTTAGTGACCAATTCTTTACACCTGTGCTCTAAGGGAATGACAAAATGTATACTTAAATTTGTTACGTACCCCACGTCACGTCATACCGGTAGTATTATAACTGTGAGAGGTGGGGGTCCTATTTCAGAATTATTTTCTCCATTTTATTTGGACACTATTGTCTGGATTTATTCCGGATGGATATAGATAGTATTATGTTGTTTATAATCAGTATCTCTCATTTGTCTTGTAATTATCAGAGGACAGGAGTTTGGGAGGTAAATTTCTGTTCACTGGGAGTATGACTCTGTTTTTCATTATTGTGAGTATCGCCGATGGGATAATTGCCAGAGGTGATTTCCGGGGAAGTTAGAGCGGCGCTCTCGTGACGGGACGCTGGCGTCTAGTCGCCAGTAAAGTCATTTCATCGTCTGCAGATTCGTTCCTATGGGCCGCAGATTCTATGGATTTCTGAGAAATGCTGGCTTACGTGCAGAGTGCAGCGTGGGACAGTTTCGCGGGGAAGGAGTCTGGCGTGTTGAACAATAGCTCTTCTACTCCATTGGTTTGACCATTAAGCAAAATTTGTGATTGGCTTGACGTCACCGATGGGAGGGGCTTGAGAGGAAGATTTTGAGTTGTAAAATTTTGGTGCAGGGATCGTGCTGTCTTGAAGTCTCTGGATGGAGCTGTTCTCTTATCCAATCATGGACTTTGAATTATTCCTGTGTGCTTTCTGCACAGTCAGCTGTTAGAGTCAAGCATAGCTACTGTAGTATAAATTGAAACTTGTAATACTGTAAGTGCGTGTTCGCTGTCAGCTACACAACTCGTAATCAGAATTTTTACCGTTTCTTGGAAGAACAGGTTTATTTTTCACTATAGTATTGTCGTCGGCTTAACCGACAAAACCTGTTCTACTCATGTCAGTCCAAATTCACGATCGCTGCAGTCAACACTGCACTGCCATCAGCTTGTCTTCGCCAACTCCAACTCTGTTCTATAGAAAGACGGTAAGGTTGCGCCAACGCATCTGCTGAGGAAGGGGAGTTGAATGGTAGTAGTTAGGTGGGAGTTTATCGTGTGCCAGAGGGGACGCTTTTGTATATCAAAATCGACTGGGATCGGAGTTGGGGTCAAATTTCACTTGTTTTTTATAGTTCGTGGTTTTGCCACTTCCCTCCTGTGACTTAGCCAGTCAAAATCTTTATATTCGTGTAGCAACCTTACTTAATTTCTATTTTATGTATAGACACCCATTTTCATATTAGTTGTATTATGTCTTTTAAACTGATCTTTTTGTGTTTGTTATATATTTGTGGCATATGGTCACATTTGTGTTGTATTGGTCAGGCTGTAAAATAGAAACTGTGAATATAATTTTATTCAAATTTGTGCCTACCCCATTTCAACCTCCTTTGACTGAAATATTTTGGAGGGAGAATTCTTGTAAAATTCTCCTAGAGATAGGTAGGTCAGGAGAAAATGCTTCAATTGCACATAGTGTGCAATATAGCCAATTATTGTCATTGACAAATGAAAAGCTTGCATGTCGCCACTGCATACAGTCAGTGACAGTCTACAGTAAATTAAGTTTATAAATATGATTTTTTCTAGTTCCTTTTTTATATTTAATAAATAAATTGCTAGTGGCGACCCTTACATTTGATTTCAGAAGTAGGTTATAAGGAAAGTGATTGCATCAATTTACGAAAGTAAATTCACATATGACATTTAATTAGTATTATGAGTTTTCACTCATCTCACTGGCTAATTACACATCATTTTGATCTGTAAACCATTTACAGTTAGGCTTATATAAGTTTTAAAATTACACATACATTCAACTGAACACTGTGTAACCAGGCTGTTCTAATGTTTACATACTAATTCTGGGCAGCCTGTGTTCCCGAAAGTCATACTCTCCAACTATTATAGCATCACCTTTTTTAACAACAGCCTAAGTGTATTACTGTCTGATTCCCCCTCCGCCTTTTTCTCAGAACTTCACTAAAGTTTCACAACCCGATTCACCACAATTACCTAGTGGTGTCTCCAATTAAACACGGTATCAATAATGTTGAATAGGGTTTTACAACGTATTGAAAAATCTAGACTTTGAATTTGAGGAAGAAAGTGCGCGTACCCTGGAAAAATTCAAAACGAAAGTAATGGTAATCACCAAATGTATGAAAACGGAAACAAGCTTACGGCTTAGCGTCACGTCGACAGCGTCGTCATTAACGCACGGATTTTTAAACAAGGGTGGATAGGTATTCGGTTGTGCCCTTTCAAAGGAACTATCCTGACATTTGCGTCGAATGATTTAGGGAAAGCGAGAAAAACTTTGATGATTCCACGTTGATCTGAAACGCCGTCCTCCCGGTAGAGAGGAGGTTGTAGCTCTATGTAGCAATCCGTATCACCGAGAGAACGGGAATAGGCACCAGTATAAGAGGCGAGATTGTCGATCACTCGCAAGTAATCTGGGATGTTAGACTCGACGGAACTACGGCGGAACGACCTCTTCGTGCGGCGGAACGTGTGCTAAAACCTTATCTTCAAAAGCACTCGTCTTGTATGATTAGGGTTGAATGTGGCCGTGTTAGACTTCGTAATCCTTGAGGTGTCCACTCGCCCATAAAAATTTATATAAAATTAAAAAAAAATATATGTTCATGTAAAATCTTTATACGTTGCAATATTTCAAAATCAGATTCTTGCGCCGAGGAAATAAGTCTTGAGCAGTCACTCTTGTTAAAATATTTCTAAGTTCTCTCATAGATAAGACGGTCAAAAGAAATTCTTCAGTTTGTGGTCGTTGCTATAGCCACAGATAAAAAAAAATATATCTTCAATGATTATCGATCAATGTGTATGATCGATTAACCAAAGTTCTAAAAAAACAAATTTATCGAAGTAGTCTTGACGTTACTTTCCCACCAACGAAAATTCATAAAAATCTTCCTTCAGATTGAAGAATATTTAAATTAAATCATCTGCTCATTTCATTAATATATTATTCATCGTAAATTAATTCTTCATAAATGATGTACTCTGACACTTTCATCAAGTTTAAACACGATAACATTTATTGCTTTCTAAGACATTACATATGTAGTCATCGACAGACAAAAGGGAACTGACTTTTAAAATTTGTTATTTTAACATTAAATGTCGACAATAATGTCAACTCTTGCGACGACAACCGCAGAGATCAACATCTTCTTGATGTGGCCGGATATTTACTCCTTGGAATCGGCGTCGAAGATGTTGCCCTCGTAGGTTGACTTGCCTCACAGCACATGAAACAAACAAAAAACATACAAAAAACTTCTTTAAGAATCATAACATTAACCATTTACATAAAAATCATTTAAGAACACAAATATAAGTAAGTTATCCTGCACAAACTGAGGTGACATGATATATGTAGCGGAGACAATAATCCGTCCCACTACACAACACGCAAATGGGCAGACAGGCGGCAGCTGGTGGTGCATTCGATCTAAGAGATGGTCAGGTGGTGGAAAAAAGTGATGTCAGGCCTCCCTAACCGAGACAAGAAGATGATGGGGAGGCGACACGGAAATCAAATAAATTAACACCGCGGAAACAATCGGATTATGTCCACATGCTAAAGTGTATAGTTATCCTGCAGGATTTGTTTATGGAAACTGCCGTGGCGCGCTCCACTACGAAGCGAAGCCGCGACCACGTACCGGACACCACAGCGCTGTACATCGGCCATCCACGGCCGCGCAACCAACTTCGGCGACGACATGCCGCCACGATATGCGCGCGCACTAAGGTGACGTCAGCTCATTGCGCACGCATACGAACCTAATTGTGTGCGCAGATGCCGTCGCGCACTGCACACTTACTAAATAAATTCAGCTAAAGACTATAACAACCGTGCTGCCATTAGAGTGGAAAGAATTCTGTGCCAATCATGATAAACCACGAGTTTAGTTTTGAAATACATGCGCAAACAGTTACACTTCTAGGGGCGCCTGTAACCGCTCAGGCCAGTGCTGATTCAGTTCGGCCCGCGCCTATACACTGCACTCACATACACTATTATATAATTTTGCACTTATACATTTTAATATCTATTAATGATAGCTATAAGTGGCTGTAGTTCATTATTGTATGGTATACAATTGTTCACTAATTACCTTAGTGGAATTGGGATTTTATTCTATTCATACATGTTCTGTGCTCCAACTACTTCTCTGAACTCATGTTAGTTACATAGGGTCCACTAAATTACCATTGTAATGTGCTAATATAGTCATTGATGCCTAAAAATCTGTTAGATTCAAGAGAGCATGTAGGGCACTGTAAACAAAATAATTTTAGTCTGGTAGATGCCTACGGGACTTCTAACTGTAACCATTGTTTGTTGAAAAAAAAAATCTGTTCTAGCTGAGAAACTTAGTTAACGAATTCCCTGTGCAAGTGGTTCTGTAAACCACCTAACTTATACTCTGTCGCAAATAATTCGTAAACTCACTTTTTAGAAGGGGGAAGAAAATGTACAAGCGGAACCTCTCCCTAAGGACCCTGGCTAGACCCGAAAATTTAGTTTATTAAAATATTCGACTTTTTTTCCCTCCGGCCGTCTTAGTTTCGTAACCGACGGAGCCGTCGGCTCTCCTTGCTGATCGACGAACGTCTTCCCCCCTTGCTCGCTTCGTGTCGTTTTCGTGGGGAACGCAGTTCCTATCACTCAGCGATACTCTGCTACCAATCGGGGAAGACCACGTTGCTTCACGTGGAGCGTCCGCCAGGCCCCGACGATTGCTGGGACGGAGGCACGCTCTCTTCTGATCGGGCCACCGTCATGAAAATACGTTCTCTTGCTAGCTCCGGGTCTCACGCCGTAGGTCGCGGGTCACCATGGTCCCTGGGACGGGTTCCACTTACTGTTGCACACCCCCGGTAGCCTTCTGTAGCAGCAAGTAAATAAACTTCATGGTTTGATTCAACAAAATTTTCCTGCAATTCTCTCTGCCACCCGAACCGCCCACGTCTCACCGCCAGCCATATCCTGACACTTTAACAACTGGTGTGCAGCTCGCCTCACGTCACCGCCGGCCAATAAGAAGATGCGCGTGACCAAACCGGCGGGCCAATACCGGGACTCCACCGCGGACGGATACCAGCCACCGGCGGCGGTAAATAGGCCAACGCCACGGCGCATCGTCGTCTTCGACCACCAGTAGCCGGACAGCGCAGAACTACGGACCACGGAGCAGCCTCAGCTACCACGTCATTGCCACGCTGCCTGACTGACCTCTGCCCTGGCTCATCCGGAACTGCGGCGACTATCGGCCACTAGCGAAGACATAGAGAAGGAACGTAATCTTCACTTACAGTAACTTACATATTTCATCGTACATATCATTCCTTCAGAAGTTCTTTTTAATTTGTTTAATGTTCAAATGTTTGTTAAGCTTGTGGGACTTAACTACGGGGTCATCAGCCCCTAAGCTTACAAACTACTTATGAACTAGCTAATCGTAAGGACGGCACAAATATCCATGCCCGAGGGGGGATTCGAACCCCCGACCGTAGTGGCCGTGCAGACCGTGACTGGAGCGCCTCAGTCTCCTCGGCCACTGCGGCCGGCGAAACGATTCTAAGCCGCTGAAATCCTCAGTGGTATATCGCAAAAGTTTGAAGTAATAAAATGCAACATCCATTGTGACACAGTTGTTCGAAGTAAACATATGGGTACATTTTCTCATAAGTCGAAACCTCAGTTGTATAACGACAATTAATTCACAAAAGTGAAATAATAAATAAATCTTATTTGGTTATTTCTGTACCGCAGAAGATTTTATTTGTTTTGAGAATAATACAAAAGTTTAAATACACTTAAAACTGGCCGCGGCAGAATGGCCGTGCGCACTAAGGCGCCTGAGTGCGATACGCGCGGCCGTTCACAGTCGGGGGTTCGAGTCTTCCATCGAGCATAGGTGTTTGTGTTGTCCTTAGCATAGGTTAAAGTTGTTTGTAAGTCTAGGAATTAATGACCAAGTCCCTTATATTTACAAACATTTGAACTTATAAGTTTTTATAGAGCGTCAGCTAAACGTTACAAGAGCGACCGATCGCATAACTGGTAAGGCCGCGTCTTCTCCGGGGTCAAAGAGGAGACTCTGAACGATAGTTTTGTATTATTTTCTTTGTTTATGAACAGAATACATAGGTGTTCGTTTATGCATACTACATCCAAGGAATATACTCTCCTGGCCACTAAAATTGCTGCACCACGAAGATGAAATGCTACAGACGCGAAATTTAACCGACAGGAAGAAGATGCTGTGGTATGTAAATGATTAGCTTTTCACAGCATTCACAAAAGTTTGGTGCCGATGACGACACCTACAACGTGCTGACATGAGGAAAGTTACCAACCTATTTCTCATACACAAACAGCAGTTGACCGGCTTTGCCTGGTGAGGCGTTGTTGTGATGCTTCGTGTAACGAGGAGAAAAGCGAACGATCACGTTTCCGACTTGGATTAGGGTCGGACTGTAGCCTATCGCGATTGCGGTTTTCCATATCGCGAAATTGCTTCTCGCGATGGTCGCGATACAATTACTGTTAGCAGAATATGGAATAGGTGGATTCAGGAGGGTAATTCGGAACGCCGTGTTGGATCCCAACGGCCTCGTATCTGTTCAAAATGTTCAAATGTTTGTTAAGCTTATGGGACTTAACTACGGGTTTATCAGTCCCTAAACTTACAAACTACTTATGAACTACTTACGAACTAGGACGGCACAAATATCCATTCCCGAGGGGGGATTCGAACCACCGACCGTAGTGGCCATGCTGACCGTGACTGGAGAGCCTCAGTCACCTCGGCCACCGCGGCCGGCTCGTATCTGTAGCAGTCGACATGACAGACATCTTACCCGCATGTCTGTAACGTATCGTGCAGGCACGTCACGATCCCTGAGTCAACTGATGGGGACGCTTGCAAGACAACAACCATCTGCACGAACAGTTCGACGACGTTTGCAGCAGCATGGACTATCAGCTCGGAGACCATGGCTGCGGTTACCCTTGACGCTGCATCACAGACAGGACCGCCTGCGATAGTGTACGCAACGAAGAACCTGAGTGCACAAATGGCAAAAAGGCCTTTTTTCGGATGAATCAAGGTTCTGTTTACAGCGTCATGATGGTCGCATCCGTTTTTGGCGACATCGCGGTGAATGCACATTGGAAACGTGTATTCGTCATCGCCGTACTGGTGTACCACCCGGCTTGATGGTATGGGGTGCCATTGGTTACACTTTTCGGTCACGTCTTGTTCGCAACGACGGCACTTCGAACAGTGGCCGTTACATTTGAGATGTGTTACGAGCCGTAGCTCTACCCTTCATTCGATCCCTAAAAAACACTACATTTCAACAGTATAATGTACGACCCCATGTTGCTGATCCTGTACGGACCTTTCTGGATACGGAAAATGTTCGACAGCTGCCCTGGCTAGCTCATTCTCCAGATCTCTCATCGATTGAAGACATGTGGTCAATGATGGCCAAGCAACTGGCTCGTCACAATACGGCAGTCACTACTCTTGATGATCTGTGGTATCGTGTTTAAGCCATGGGCATCTCTACCTGTACACGCCATTCAAGCTCTGTTTGACTCAATGCCCAGGCGTATGAATGACGTTTTTACGGCAAGAGGTGGTTGTTCTGGGTACTGATTCTCAGGATCTACGCATCCAAATTGCGTGTAAACGTAATCACAAAATGTTCAAATGTTTGCATAGCTTATGGGACTTAACTACGGGGTCATCAGTTCCTAAACTTACAAACTACTTATGAACTAGCTAATACTAAGGACGGCACAAATATCCATGCCCGAGGGGGATTCAAACCCTCGACTTACAATGCGCTGGGCCACTCCGCCGCGGTTTGCCGGTTTCGCTCATTTGTGTTGCCCTTAGGTAAGTTTACCTTAGTTTATGTAGTTTGTAAGCTACAGACTGAAGACTACGCAGTTTGGTCCGATAGATTTACAAACATTAACATTACCCAGCGTGTACATGTGGTTTTCTGCCACGGGCGCGAGCTATACTCCATGACACTGGACTGGAGTTAACACTCATTTGTATTAATTTATATACATTTGTTATTATTTTATTTCAATGCTTGTCTTACACATATTTCTCATTGACTGTTACAGCAAACCATTTATTATGTATACCGGTATATGATAGCTATGTTTTAGATTTTTATATATTATCTGTGTAATTTCTCACATCTGTCATGTAATGCCATACGATAAATAAATAATATTCGTACAAGGAGAACAAGCGAGTTTTATTTTTGCTACAGTGGTTGGTAAGATCGTCATGAAACACATACTAAAAGTCCCGATCTCTGAGGTGTGAGGTCCATTGTGGGTGGGAGTTAAAAAGCACTCTTTTAACGTTTTCGTCAAATAACTTTGAAACCATTATCTCTATCAAAAATTACAATAGTACAAAATTAAATTCATAAACTGTACTACAAAAAAGCTCCTAATCTTAATTTCTCGATAATCTATAATTTGCTAGATACGGGACAAGCTAAATGAGCAAATTCTTAAAAACCGTTTTTGTGGTACAAAGGTAAGGTCGATTGGAGTAATTTGCAATCGAATAACTGTTTCTATACTACGTCTAAGCTCACCATGCAATGTTAGGGGATACATTGAGAACTGTTGATGTGGTATTAGGGAACGGGAGGGGCCTGGGCGGCTGAGCCGAGTGGTAAACGTGGTCCAACGTCCCCTCTCGCTACCCCCCACCCCCACCCCCTGCTGGTCGAACGTCTGTCTTACAAACAGGCCCACACTCTGACCTGAGAGCATTTCTGTGTCAGGTATAGTTTTGTTCTGTGATTTTGCAGAAGAAAAAAAAAATGTTCAAATGTTTGTAAAGTCTATGGGACTTAACTACGGGGTCATCAGTCCCTAAACTTACAAACTACTTATGAACTACTTACGAACTAGGACGGCACAAATATCCATGCCCGAGGGGGGATTCGAACCCCCGACCGTAGTGGCCGTGCAGACCGTGACTGAAGCGCCTCAATCCCCTCGGCCACCGCGGCCGGCTTTGCAGAAGAGCTTTACTCTGTTTTCGCAGATATAAATAATTTATTTTGAATATATTACTCGACCACGTTCCATTTGATTCGTGCACCTGCCACCTCACAGCTCAACCGTACAGCTCGTTCCCATTCCCCATCTACATCTACAACCATAACCCGCAAGCGACCCGACGGTATGTGGCGGAGGGTACCTTGAGTACCACTATCGATTTTCCCTCCTATTCCAGTCACGTACTATTCGCGGAAAGAAGGATTGTCGGTATGCCTCTGTCTGGGCTCTAATCTCTCTGATTTTATCTTCGTGGTCTCTTCGCGAGATATATGTAAGAGGGAGCAATATACTGCAAGACTCCTCGGTAAAGGTATGTTCTCCAAACTTCGACAAAAGCCCGTACCGAGCGACAGAGCGTCTCTCCTGCAGTCTTCCACTGGAGTTTAGCGACCATCTCCGGAACGCTTTCCCGATTACCAAATGATCCTGTAACGAAGCGGCTGCTCTCCGCTGGTCTTCTCTACTTCCTCTATCAACCCTACCTGTTACGTATCCCACACCGATAAGCAGTATTCAAGCTGTGGGCGAACAAGTGTACTGTAACCTACTTCCTTTGTTTTCGGACTGCATTTCCTTGGGATTCTTCCAATGAATCGAAGTCTGGCATCCGCTTTACCGACGATTGATTTTATATGGTTGTTCCATTTTAATCCCTCCTAATGACTACTCCCAGATAATTTATGGAATTAACTTCTTCCAGTTGCTGACCTGCTATAGTGTAGGTAAGTCATAAAGGATCTTTATTTCTGTGTATTTGCATCACATTACTCTTGTCTACATTGAGATTTAACTGCCATTCCCTGCACCATGCGTCAATTCGATGCAGATCCTCCTGCATCTCAATACAATTTTCCATTGTTACAACCTCTCTATATACTACAGCATCATCCGCAAAAAGCTCAGTGAACTTCCGATGTTATCCGCAAGGTCATATATATATATATATATATATATATATATATATATATATATATATATATATATATATATATGAACAGCAACGGCTCCCACGACACTTTCCTGTGGCACACCTGACATAACTCCTACTTCGAAAGACTTCTCTCCATTGAGAATGACCTGCTGCTTTCTGTTATCTACGAATTCCTCAATCCAATCACACAATTGGTCTTATAGACGATATGCTCTTACTTTGTTCATTAAACGTTTGTGGGGAACTGTATCGAACGCCTTGCGGAAGTCGAGAAACACAGCATCTACCCGAGAACCCGTCTCTATGGCCCTCTGAGTCTCGCGGACGAATAGCGTGAGCTGGGTTTCACAGAAACGTCTTTTTCGAAACCCATGCTGATTCCTACAGAGCAGATTACTAGTCTCGAGAAATGTCATTATATTCGAACATAATACATGTTCCAAAATTCTACAACTGACCGACGTTAGTGATATAGGCCTATAGTTCTGCATATCAGTTCGAGGACCCTTTTTGAAAACGAGGATGACCTGCGCCATTTTCCAATCTTTCGGAACGCTATGCTCTTATAGAGACTTACGATACACTACTGCGAGAAGGGGGGGCAGTTCATTCGCGTACTCTGTGTAAAAACGAACTGGTATCCCATCAGGTCCTGTTGCCTTTCCTCTTTTGAGCGATTTTGTTTTCCTATCCCTCTGTCAATTATTTCGATATCTGCCATTTTGTAATCTGTGCGGCAATCCATTCCGTTATACCACATCACAAGCGTAAAAGGTATCCTCTAAAACAGTATGAGGCTGTTAGCTGATGTATGTTGTTGTTGTTGTGGTCTTCAGTCCGGAGACTGATTTGATGCAGCTCTCCACAATACCCTATCCTGAGCAAGCCTCTTTATCTCCACATAAGAACGGCTACCTACATCTGTCTGAATCTGCTTACTGTATCCATCTCTTGGCCTTCCTCTGCGATTTTTACCCCACACACTTCCCTCTAATGCTAAGTTCACAATTCCTTGATGTCTAAGAATGTGTCCCACCAATCTATCCCTTCTTATAGTCAAGGTATGCCAGAAATTTCTTTTCTCCCCAATTCTGTTCAGTACCTCCTCATTAGTTACGGATCCACCCACCTAATCTTCAGCATTCTTCTGTAGCACCATATTTCAAAAGCCTCTATCCTCTTCCTGTCCATACTTTTTATTGTCCATGTCTCACTCCCATACAAGGCAACACATGCCCTCAGAAAGGACTTCCTTAGGCTTAAATCAATATTCGATGTTAACAAATTTCTCTTTTTCAAAAACGCTTTTCTACCCATTGCCATTCTGCATTTTATATCCTCTGCACTGCGACCATCATTTGTTATTTTACTGCCCAAGTAACAAAACTCATCTACCTCCTTTATTGCTTCGTTTCCCAATCTAATTCCTTCAGCATCACCTGATTTTCTTACACTGCACTCCATTACCCTAGTTTTGCTCTTGTTAATGTTCATCTTATATGCACCTTTCAGCACACTGTTATAAAATAAAATTCGGTCTTGTTGCTCCCGTATCTCGCAAAAATAGATCCTAGGGATATTATGAAGTGGAGCTTCTTGTAATAAATTTTATGAAGCTTAACTTTGTACTATTGTACTTTTTCGCTAGAGATAATGATTTGGTAGTTACGTAAAGAAAATAAATGAAATAAAATAAAATCACACTCTCGACTTCACATCCCAGAGGTCAGGATGTTTAGAGCATCTTCCTCACCACTGTATAAAAATTTGTGGCTACACGATTTTCCCCTATTTCTTCTTCGTTCACTAGACTATAGCCGCCATGACGAGAGCTGAATTGTTCCCAGAGAGAACAATCATGGCTTGCCAGGGAAGACCACTGTGCAGGCCAGTTGCGGTGGCATACTGGCTTGCGGCTCAAAAGGGAGGTAGGGGGTGGATGGGAGATGGTGGCCTCACAGGGGCGCCTTCCGGGAACACGCCAGCCAGGCCACACCGTCCAGTAGGGGCGGCTTTCCCGACACGTGGGGCTGCTGTGAAGCGGAGTGGATCAAACCCGTTCATACACGTAATGACGGACCCAAGGGTAAATAAGTAGCAGCAGCACGAGGCGAAGTTTGTCGGTACACTCGTGACGTAGCAAGAGCGCCCCACACTACGGCCCCAGCCAGTTACATCACGAGGTGTTACACAACAACACGAGGGCAAACTAGTTCACTGTTGGACACTAGCTCACTTTTGCGTATAGTTCCTTTCTACTCTCTCACCGTTCTTTTTTATCCTACTACAATACCATTACTGTTAAATCAATATAGTTCTAAATAGACGAGTTACTTTTCTTGTAAATGAACAATGACAAGAATAGCACACCATCCTTGGAAAAGAATGGAATATATAAATTCACTTGTGACTGTGGAAAATTTCCAAACGCCTGAAAGAACACCACAGAAGTTTGAGGCTCAGAAAGGGTGACTCTACTTTTGCAGACCACGTACTTAACGATGGTCAGAGTTATAAAGTCCAATATGAAGTTTTACTCCACATTCAGAGATGTAAGAAGATGAACTAGAAAGATTAGAAATCAATAAACACATGTCAACTTGCCCTAGGCTGGTACTCAACGACGAAACAGTGTTCCCTCATTCTCCACTTCTGTTGATAACACTAAGACTCCCACCTAATCATAGTACTTGTTTTGTAATAGTTTTATGATTGTCACACATTTATTTCCCAATTCGTTTAAATTTTTACACAAGACACTGACCTCTTTATTCGCAAACAAACACAGTAACTAATTTTTTGTAGAATTTTCACTTACTTTTCTAAAGGTTGTCATGTAATTAATTCCGTCATACTGTCGTCTATCTTTCGTAGCCACTTAGTACAATATTTAACAATTTAGCTCCAGTTGTTAACATACCTTCCTACAGTACGTTTATCTTTTGGCTGTTTATGTAATTATTTGATGCACATTTTGTAAAATCTTTGACATAACATGTTTATAGTAATCTTTGTACCTGATGATGGCGTAACAGCCGAAATCTAGCTTGTATAAATCAATAAATATTGTGTTTGTTTTAGTGATCATCAACGACAGTAACTGAGATAAAGGGTAAATACGACATTACTGAAGTATTTCGAAATAGAAATCCCTTTTCCTACTCAGACGACATAACACAATTTTATTTTTCATTTTTACGCCACGAAACTGACAAGTAGGTAGCACAAAGAAACTAAAATATTTCAGTGACCTTAGCGTCACTTTCTCAACACTCTTAGTCTTCATTTTTGGGAGATGAATAAAGTTGCGTCTAAAACTAAACATCTACATGGCATACTCTACAAATCACATTTAAGTGTCTGGCAGAGGGTTCATCAAACCACCTTTATACTATTCCTCTCCTATTTCATTCTGTAACAGCGCGCGGGAAGAAATAACATATGAATCTCGAGCTTTAATTTCTCGTATTTTATTCTGATGATCATTTCTACCTATGTAGGTGGGAGTCAATAATATATTTCCGCATTCGGAAGAGAATGTTGCTGATTGGAGTTTCGTAAGTAGACCACGCCGCAGCGATAACCGCCGTTGTAATGTTTCCCAACCCAGGCCCTGTATCATTTACGTGACGCTGTCTCCCCTGTATCGTGACAATACAAAACGAGCTGCCCTTCTTTGGACTCTTTCGATGTCCTCCGTCAAACTCACCGATAAGGATCCTACACTGGGCAGCAATACTCAAAATGAGGACGGACAAGCGTAGTGTAGGCAGTAGTAGTTCTGTTGCATCTTTTAAGCGTTCTGCCAATAAAACGCAGTCTCTGGTTCGCCTTTCCTACGGCATTATCTACGTGTTCTTTCCAGTTGAAACATTAAATAAAGCAGATGAAATCTAAAAATGTACGAAAAACAAAAAATTCACGAGTGTTGTGTCTTCTGCCATTGATAAAAACTGCAAAGAAATAAGCAGATTAGCTTGTATGATGCCTGTGAAACGTAGAGGTAGGGCTGTAAATATGTAAGCTTTTGGGTTATGTAGAAACGTCTAGAATACGGCCTATAGAGTCTTTCAATCTAGCAGAGTTTGTTCTCATTTGTCCTGGTAGAGGGTTAGCAGTCAGCAGAGGTACAGACACTGCGGCAGTGATGTAGTTTACCTTTTCGCATGTTCCAAATGTTTCCCGAGGTAATATTTTCATATTAAATTTGTGTAATTACCTTGTAGTTATCTTTATTTTTTGCAAATTATTGATAAAGTAGGGGAAGAAAGAAGGATTAGGAAAGAAAGGATTGACAGTGGCTCCATTAGGGCACTGAAATTAAACAATGGCGACAAGTGAAAATGTGAGCATTGCCGGGAATCGAACCCGGGTGTCCCTCTTAGAGCCGGTGGTCACCTTAACTACTTCGCTACCCGTGCTCGCCTTCCGTCCGCCTTAAACTTCCACGCTATGGGTGAAGCGCGCCTACCATCCATGCCCTCTTTCACAGGCTACTACGGATTCCCCTGCGAGGTCGAATGTATGACGGCATTTGCGGTTATGTAATTGAAACTAACGCAGTCTTCGCGTGTAAATACTTACTACACTGGTGAGGCGTCTGTTCTTTCGGACATGACCGAAAGAGTTGGGACGCCACAGCAATATAATAAGTACCTTTATTTATGTGAGATATCTTAAAAGTATGGTGCATACAAAATTATAATTGTACCTTTATCACCATTAATGACTAATGCGTAATGCAATCCACTGAAAGTTAAAATGTCCATTGTGTAAGTAAAGTGGAAGTATACATAGGATGGCTCGTGGAAATGTCTCCAAAAATGTTCTAGGAGAATTGTGGATTAAGTTTGTAGTGTCTGACAAGTGTTGTCACTCTTAGTGTAACGAAAATGAACGAAGCATTTACATATGCGAGTTTTGGAAGTGATCTTCGTTTATAAGACGTTTATTCTATTAAGGTCTACAGATATGTTTTTATAAATCTGTTTATTTAACCAAATTATTAATGCAAAATATAATAGTTTGTATAATATTCATTTCTTTCGTTTTTAAATAGTTTCCAACAATTTTAAGGTGTTAGGAACACTTTATGAAACATTAAAGATTTATTGAGCAACCAGAAAACGTTTTTCTATTTTTTAGATATATAGTTTTTGTGTTTACTAATATTACATTTATATCTAAAATATTGTACATCAGCTTTGGCTATTTTTAAAGCTGACAGAAGTAAGCATCAGTTTTATATAGCAAAAACAAACTAAGTATCCACGTTTACTCATTAATTTTGACAACATTATCAGAGGAGAAAAACAGAGATATATTTGGTATGATTAATATTACAATAAAACAGTCTTGATCTAAAAAATTAACAGTTTCTATTTTTTCGATCAAGAATGTTTTTTGTAATATTAATTCCACGTTTACACCCGTAACTCTTTATATTAACAGCGAATGTAATTTTTATGTGCGTTAAGTCAGAAAATTATAAAATACCTGTATCGTCTAAATTACCGTTGATAGATACTAGACAAAAGAAGCGATGAACCAGTATGGCAAAGTTCAAAAAGTGTCCGAAATACAATGAGAATGGGCAAGTGCGATGAACAAAACGAACAACAGCTCGATACCGAGCGGTGACCTGGAACTGAGGAACTGAAACAGAGTGAACGGAACGAGACCGGCCTTGCAGCCTCCCCGGAACTGAAAGTCACCGTAGCTGTTCCGGCGTTCCGGAAAGGGACTGGCTGAGAAATCCTAAGTAAGACAATGGCGAACAGCCGTTCCTCGTGTGCACTTTAAGTTCACCTTTGTGAACCGTTCAATTAGAACCGATCGCTTGCGAATGACCCATCTCTACTCACAACGCTCACGCTTTAAATCGGATTGGAGCCTGTGACGAAAACGAGGGTTTATCGAAGGAATGAGTTTCAAAGAAGGCAGTGAAAATTGTTACATTTGTACTGGTTAAACGGTAGATGAAGAAAAGTTGAGTGAGATTTGTCGGTAGTAGGTACAGTTGAACTCTTTGGTCATGCAGTGAAGGGTTTCACGACCGCCATGGTGAAATAGCCGAGCGGTCTAAGGTGACTTGCTGCGGAGCGCGCGGTTGCTCGCCGTCAGAGTTTCGAGTCCTCTCAGGGGCATGGGTTTGTGTGTCTTGCCCTTAGGTTAGTATACCTTAGTTTAAGTAATTTGTAAGCTACGAACTGATGACCACGCAGTTTGGTCCGATAGATTTACAAACATTTGAAGATTTTCTTCTGCGACCGGTTGAAATAGTTGCTAATTAATATTCCAAACTGTATGGTCGTGGTCGAAGAAACATTTCTGCTTCTGACGTTTCGTCCAGAGCTGCGCTGGATATTTTCAAGAGGTGCTACTGGTAGCGTTGAGTGTTGCCGACTGACAAGACTCACCGCTACCAGAAGCACCTCTGAACATGTCCAGCGTAGCTCTGGACGAAACGTCAGGAGCAGAAATGCTTCTTCGACCAAGACCATACAACACGGAAGATTCAATAGCAACTAGTTGAACTCTTTTTTCCTTTATAATATTCGCTAAAAGTTTTACACACATTTCGCTTTCCCAATTTCAATTGTTTGACTTGTTAACACCGTCATAGTATTTACTTTATATTTCAACACCGAATGTTGAATGATTTAAATAAATATATGACCATTTAAAGGTTGCAAAAGCCTGAAACCACATGTGTCTTAAAAAAAATCACCGTCAACAATTCTTATTCCTCACCACATGAAAGAACGGGATCACTAACACAGAAGGCGCTGAAGATTTTCACATATAAATTGACTCATGCAGTAAGTGTATGAAATGCTGCATTAAACCAAATTTGAAACATTTTTGGAATTTATATGGCCGTAATAGTCTCCTGTTGCATATCCTGTTGGGTAAAATTCTCTCTTCTTATCCATATTCACCACAATATTTCTGTTACTTTCACTAACATTGTGCACGATCCGTTAACAGCAGGATCTTGGCAATTTATTATTTACGTGATGTTTTGTCGACTTAAGTTTAATATACATGAAATAGCAAATTATCTGGCCTCCTCTTCTGATTTTGTAACTCCGATCTAATATTTACATCGCCAGTCCACTACATCCGTTCTCTCTACCACATAATTCTTTTACTAACATATCTGAACCAAATATTATTTGAGGGAGTGTATCGTATACAATAACTTTCTGCAAAGAAAAATTGATGCCTTAGAGGAATGCGTAATTTGTGTGATACGTTTGGTTCTTGATTTCTCTACAAGTCCTCCACTATTTGTCAAACCGCCGATTTTGTGATACTGTCCAAAAGGATTTCCTTAAAAGTTCCGTTTCTCTTCGCGATTCGAATATACAATGTGGCAAATTAACGAGTTCCTGCACAATGCGACCTATTGTGGAATGGATGAAAAAGTTTCTGTACATTGAGTTCCTTAGACTCAGATTAATATTAGCCAACTGTTCTTCTTGCGTCGCCTCTTTGGAGTAAACATCTTCCTGTCAAGAACGTTTTACTGCCATTCAATTTTTTCGTCTTTAACATATGAATCCCTTCGGATATCAACAAATATAGATACTGATGTGACTGAAGCTGGTACCTCCAGTCACATGAACGGAATGAGCATAAATCACTGCTACGTGTTCCTGGTGACTTTGTATGGCCCCTTTTGCTCTATAGAAGATCAATGACAAAGATGTTTTATCAAAGCCCTTGGGTCAACTTTGATAGTGTACTCGGACACCTCTAATAAAATATTTATTTCATTGAATTTTCCGTCAGTTCTTGGCAAAACACGATCTGCAAAATTATTTATTTGCTTACGAACCGGCTTTCGGATTCTTGTGCCATTATCAGGTAACAACTGAATGTCGCTTACGTTTCTTCACAGATATACCATTTACAAAGATGTTATTATGTTACAGATGATACAAATTCACGTGTTCACAGGGAAGTGTTACATTTTTATGACAATGATTTTTTATATAGTTTTATTTATTAATGAATGTAATTCAATCCCATAAAAATGTATCACTTTGTTCTAAATATATGAATTTTTAGAACCTTTATTTTAATAACATTCGAAGAAATGTTAGCGACATTCAGTTGATACTTGATGGCCTAAGAAGCCGAAAGCCGGTTTTTAACCAAATAAATAAGTAGGCAAAACATCACGAATTTTTCCTTGTTCATAAAGATGTGTTTTATAAAAGTTAACGTGAGCGCCAAGCGTTTATAAGAGTTCGCTATTGTATACGTGCGTCTTTCCTTGTTTTGGTGCCTTGTAACTCACAAATTAACGTCAAATTGTATTTCTTGCCTGGCTACTGCCACAGTGCTTGTTACAAAGTATGAAGTGTACGGAATATTTTTACAGAACACAGTGACAGAAATATCCGGTTCGAATCATATCAATAAAATGCTACTGCCATCAGTTGCGTTTCAAGCGCTTCAATGTGCGTGATGATAAGGAAGAAATCAAATGGAACAAACAATACATGGAGGTGCATATGTGTAATAACTGTTTTTGTTACACTCAACCTCTTATTTCCAACTTTTGTGGTTTACATTTTGGTTCACTTTTGTCTTGATTGATACAATAAATGGTAGGTCTACGCGGTAGGATTCGTGTGTTATTCTGCTTACTTGAATACAGTTTGTTTGATGCCATAAATGGGACGATACTCGGCAGAAAATGCATTCATGATTTGCATAATGGAACACTGCACCAATCTGCTCCGTATATTTTCTTCCTTTGCGTGATGCATTTCGACATTTAGCCACAAGTGCAGGTATTTATACGGATATTTTATGTTTCGGAAAATCAAGCAATATGAATGTCAGGCAGTAGTAAACTATAAAAAGTCTTCTAAAGCGCATAAGACACAACGACGGAAACGCAAGCATAACATAAAAGAACTACGAAAAAAATATCTTTTTAATTACGGTAAATTCTGTAAAGAGATTATTATCAACATGATAGAAGTAACAATTTCAGTGTTTAGTTATTTACAAAATGACATTTTTGGTGCATCGTGAAACGTCGATTATGATGATTTTAAGCATTTATGAATATAAGGGCGAAATGAAACGTTTGGTCACCCACTATCAAACAAAAAGTAAATAAATAAAAAAATAAAAAATTGGGATTACATATGGCAATGTAGCTAATGAAGTACATTTGTGCGGCACATTTTGTCTTTTCCTCTTTTTCTACCCACACCTTCACGTAACTTAAAAAAAAAATTCTTTCCAAGGAATGCACTCCTGACAAACAGTACATTGCATGCTTTTTGGAGTCTTTCCCGAGCAAATATCACGAAAACTTTAATGCTAGTATAATATGTTCCAGTGAAGTAGTTCGGTCAAAGAAGTTGGATAGAATCTTTGACAAAAATCTTCGCCAAAGATCTTTTACAGTGTAATGTCGGCCCAAGTCATTTACTGTGTTCTTCCGACAAAGGTCCCTGCCCTGCCGAGAACACTGCTCGGTCGTGACTTGACAGACAGATCATAGCGACAGAGCGGAGGCGTTCAAGGAGATCACTTTCCTAATCCCCTCCATCCTGTAGAACCTTTCGTCCACCTCGTAAATAATTAATTTTGTCCTTTCCGCACCTTACCCTGTGAATCGGATCAAAAGGCGCTTCGTAAGGCTCAGTTCCGAGAATAGAACACACACCTCGCTGCGGACCTTTGATCTGGGCAGAAGTCTGATAATTTAAGAATTACTGGGCCGTTACAACGGTAAGGAGGGTGTCCTCAAGGGATGTCTGTGATGCAGTGACAATTACCTAGAATAAACAGGGCACGAGGGGCAATCGTAGCTGTGTGCACAATTTTCTCACGGAATGTAAAATGTTGAGGGCAGAACATAAGCATCCTGGCCTTTCAAAGAATGAACGTCATGTAGTCGAAGGGGGCCAGAATTGCACCGTTTTGTCAGAGGCAATACAAGAGAAAGAAACGACGTGTAGTCACTGATGAAACTTCAAAGATATGCGAACTTCTAATTCAGTTCCCCAAACGAAACACAATTACGCGCCTCTAACTCTCTTCAATTTGCGTCTGTGCTCCACATACAATCATTTCCTCATAGACAAAGCATTAGGCATCACCTGGAAACAAAACATATGAGCATACAGAAAACTAAATTTTAAATGGAGCCAAAAATTCTCTAAGAGGAAAAAAATGTTTTTCTTAAATAAATAAGAAACGACTACTCCGAAGGGAAAATGTTAAATTACACTCCTGGCCATTAAAATTGCTACACCGCGAAGATGACATGCTAAAGAGGCGAAATTTAACCGACAGTTGGAAGATGCTGTGATATGCAAATGATTAGCTTTTCAGAGCTTTCACTCAACGTTGGCGCCGGTGGCGACACCTACAACGTGCTGACATGAGGAAAGTTTCCAACTGATTTCTCATACACAAAAAGCAGTTGACCGACGATGCCTGGTGAAACGTTGTTGTGATGCCTCGTGTAAGGAGGCGATATGCGTACCATCACGTTTCTGACTTTGATAAAGGTCGGGTTGTAGCCTATCGCGATTGCAGCTCATCGTATCGCGACATTGCTGCTCGCGTTGGTCGCGATCCAATGCCTATTAACAGAATATGAATTCGGTGGGTGCAGGAGGGCAATGCGGAACGCTGTGCTGGATCCCAACGGCCTCGTATCAGTAGCAGTCCAGATGACAGGCATCCTATCTGCATGGCAGTAGCGGATCGTGCAGCCACGTCTCGATACCTGAGTCAACAGATGGGGACCTTTCAAGACAACAACTATCTGCACGAACAGTTCGACGACGTTTGCAGCAGCATAGACTGCGGTTACCCTTGACGCTGCATAACAGGCGTGCCTGCGATGGTGTACGCAACGACGAACCTGGGTGTACGAATGGCAAAACGTCATGTTTTCGGATGAATCCAGGTTCTGTTTACAGCATCATAATGATCGCATCCGTTTTTGGCAACATCGCGGTGAACGTACAATGGAAGCGTCTATTCGACGTCGCCATACTGGCGTATCACCCGGCGTGATGCTATGGGGTGCCATTGGTTACACGTCACGGTCACTTCTTGTTCGCATCGACGGCACTTTGAACAGTGGCCGTTACAATTCAGATACGACCCGTGCCTCTTCCCCTCATTCGATGCCTGCGAAACACTACATTTCAGCAAGATAATGCTCGACCGCATGTTGTAGGTCTTATACCGGCCTTTCTAGATAGGGAAAATCTTCGACTGTTTCTCTGGCCAGCACATTCGCCAGATCTCTGACCAATTGAAACCGTCTGGCCAGTGGTGGCCGATCAACTGGCTCGTCACAATACGCCAGTGACTACTCTTGATGGACTGTGGAATCGTTGTTGAAGCTGCTTGGGAATCAGTAGCAGTTCACGGACCTCCAAGCTCGGTTTGACTGAATGTAGAGGTGTATCAAGGCAGTTATTACGGCCAGGGGTGGTTGTTCTGGGTACTGATTTTGTAGGATCTATACACCCTAATTGCGTGTAGATGTAATCACATGTCAGTAATAATATATTTGTCCAACGAATACCCATTTATCATCTGCATTTCTTCTTGGTGTAGCAATTTCGATGACCAGTAGTGTATAATAACATTACAGTTATGTTTTGAATTTTGTAATGTTTACACACATAATGTGACGTATGCCACAATAGGCAGCTGGTCTGAATCTTGTGTGGTAATCACTAGCAAACTGAGCAAGGATCTACTTACCACCACGTAACTTTATATTTTGTCCTTTGTATCTTTTTGCAAGTTTCATACTTATTAAAATCAAGCTTGTGTTTACTGTGCATCACATTACCACTGTAATTCGTATAAAAATGAATTAGGGAATCCAACTGAATGTTCGTTGTTAAGATTCATTTCTGCAGTATTGTATCGAACTTCGACCATCTGCCAGGTGTTCAAAGAGAGACAGACAGAGCACAGTCATTGAGTGTGCCGCGGTACTTTAACAGAAGACTTAGGAAGCAAATTTAAGTGAAATATGCCGATTGTCGATTAATTTCTGTATTTATTAAGCTGCACAGAGTACTGGTTCACTTTAAGAAGTAATACGATTGACATATAACAGATAGCTTTGCGTTGGGGAAATGGAAAATTCAGGGACACAATGTAATGATGAAACTGCCACTCGTTATGACATACACGATAAACCACCGTTTTCAGGAATTAACCAC
Organism: Locusta migratoria; assembly: GCA_026315105.1. Taxonomy (NCBI): domain Eukaryota; kingdom Metazoa; phylum Arthropoda; class Insecta; order Orthoptera; family Acrididae; genus Locusta; species Locusta migratoria. Next base: position 543,891,013 of record CM048747.1, on the reverse strand, counting down.
ACAAGAACAGACATATAAAGTACTCCACAGAATCACCTGATATGGATGTCTCAATAGGTGCTGTAGACAAAAATAAGTATTATAATTATATTTTTAATGACACTGCTAAGTACTTTTCTTTCGAATGTATGATACTGAGCCGGCCGCGGTGGCCGAGGTGACTGAGGCGCTCCAGTCACGGTCAGCACGGCCACTACGGTCGGGGGTTCGAATCCCCCCTCGGGCATGGATATTTGTGCCGTCCTCGTTCGTAAGTAGTTCATAAGTAGTTTGTAAGTTTAGGGACTGATGACTCCGTAGTTAAGTCCCTTAAGCTTAACAAACATTTGAACATTTTTTTTATGATACTGAACAAACTCTACAAAAGAATGGAAAAAGGCGAAAATTTGCCCCAAATGCATACAAAGTAGATCACTATTAAAAGAAGAATTACACGAAACATGATGTTCCGATTACAGATCTCCAACTGCTCCAGACGCAGCAATATGCAATCTCCTCTCGACGAACGTTCGGGGCCAATAGGTCATTACGTTGTACAGGTCCCACCAGTAGGCAAGAATAGAAAGAGGAGGAAACCATCCAATTACAAATTCATGTAAGTGACGTCACTTTGCAGTACGATTATGAGCATAAACTGTATTCCAACATTATGAATAACACGGAAGAAAAGATCTAATTACACATAACATGGAATAAGAAAATATTCTACATCCATATCCGCAAGTCACCGCACAGTGTGTGGAGGAGGTACTTTGAGTATCACTGCTGCTTCCTCCTGTTCTTATTCCACTCCCGTATGTAACAAGACTGTAGAAATTAGTCCTCTCGCATTTCGTGATAGTAGTCTGTTCGTAGATTAGTTGACTATTCACGAATCACACTTTCTCGTAAATTTGACACTGGCCCATATCGTAATGCTGAACGTCTCTCGTTCAGCCTCTACCACTGGACTTGGACGATCATCTCTGTGATTCTGTCGGGCTCACTAAATGAACCTATAACGAATCGTGCTGCTATCCTTTGGATCTACTTCTCTGTCAAGTGTCAACCCCATCTGGTACTGATCCCACACTGATGAGCAACATTAAAGTACATTCTGGTCTAGAAAAAATCCCCTCTACGTATACTGGTCCAATATATAAATGTCAACTTCGTTTTGTAACTTGTATTGGTACCAGCGTTCATTTTCTATGAAGTTAGGACACTCTTCAAGTAGTATTTGGTATTCAAAGCTCAGTTTTGATAGGTTAATTAGAGTAATGTGAATGATAGGACAACGTGATAAAATTTATCTTGATACTGGTGGTGTTCACGACACAATATTACAAGGCACATTCAAAGACGACGCCTAGGAGACATTACAATAATTGGTCACAAGATGTACATCCCTTAAATGCACAAAGTTCCTGTATATAACTGTAGTTGTACTTCTGTCTGCTATTGTTTTGTTTCTCAATAAATAGAATTGTGTTCCCTAGCTTACTGGATTTTGAGAGAATTTGATATTTTTCTTCTGTTATGGGGAGGAAGAAATACCAGTCTCCAAGGAAGTATGGCATGATTCTTGCATTCCGATCCGAAGGACTATCCAACAGGGAAATTGCTAGCAGTTTATTCATTGACCATAAAATAGTGCGTAATGTTTTAAAGAAACAAAAGTAGACAGGGATGTCAAGTTTGAGTCATAAATGTGGTCGCAAAAAGAATGACAGCGCAAGATTGTGCAGGGCGCTGAAAACAATGGCGGAACAAGGACGAATATTGAGTTCCAGGAAGCTTTCGTGCAAGTTGCAACAGGAACAGGATAAAGGTCATTCTGTTTCTCACTAAACAGTCTTCAGACGAGTCTCATATGTCAATAGTAAGAAGAAAAAGCCTCCAAAGAAGCCACCCCTGAGGAGTAAGGTAAAAAAAAAAAAAAAAAAAAAAAAAAAAAAGAAAGAAAAGAGAGAGAGAGAGAGAGAAGAAATTGTTGAGATGTATGAAAATTGGACAGCTGAGAATTCGTAGGGTGATTTTTTCAGACGATAAATATTTTAATTACTTTGGTAATGATGGTGGTGTAAAACTGGATGGAGCTCGGAGAGAAGTTATGGAATGAATATGTTGTGGAAACTGGGAAATTTAGTGAACGTGATATGCTGTGGATAGCAATAATCTCCAAAGGAGTACGAAGATCCGAGTTTGCACGGGTTCAATAAATGCAACGGCACACTGTGGCATCATTAAGAACGAAGTATTGAATACTGCTAGGGACCTTTTAAGTGGTGCAAACGTGAAACTGTTCATTTTCCAAGACGACATTGCAAGTTGTCACCGATCCGGGGTTGTCCAACAACGATCTTCAAATCTCGACATTCAGCGATTATGGTGTGCCCAAATTCACCCGCTGTGGACCCCATTGAGAAAGTATGGGCTATTATATCTGCAAAACTCAGGAAACATTGTTACAGTACCAGAAAAGAATAAATTTAAAAAAAATTGTTGAAGTGTACGATCATGAAATTGAGCCTTCTATTTGCGAAAACCTTGTTGAGTCAATGCTGTAAAGAGTACAAGCCCTGAAAAAGGCTAAAGGCGGTCACAAAAAATACTGAAGCATGTGACATATATTGTAGAAATCCTGTATATTGCTATTCTGAAATAACTCATTCAAATTATTTTTCAATACTCTTTTAAATTATGTTTTACGTTAGAACAAGCAAGTGGAAATTTGTTTTATTTCATTTTATTTTTTCGTGAGTCTGGCATCTACGTTACCCACGACAAATTTCCTGCGGTCATTCACTAAAAGTCTCTACCAATGCCTACTCACAGGTATTTGACGGAAGTAACAGCTTCCTGTGATTTTCCCGTAATTGCAACGGTACACTTTACATTTTTTCATCTTAAGTGTAACTTGCCACACCCTTTATCAAGCGTTGATACGTTGCAGATCCTCATATATTTCTCTACATTTTGTCAGCGTTACGACTGATGGGTTGTTACAGCAATGTCCGTGATAAGCCTAATTGACCTGACAACTTTATCTCCGAGATGAAATCGTTTTTACTCCCGAAGACCGCTCTCTGTTAAGAACGATGTACTGCTTTCCCTAATCTAGATACTCTTCCGTTCAACCACGCAGTTGGTCTGAAATTCCATACAGTCGTACTTCGTTCAGTAGCCGACAGTGCTGAACCACCAACCGAGGTGGTGATCCGGTAACTCAGCGATTCCCATATGGCCTCTGGCGTGATTCAGGTTTCCTGCGATTTCCATAAATCACTCCAGGCTAATAAAAATATAGCGGTTTGCCGATAGTATTGCAACAAGTAACGCGTGGTGTAATGGTTAGCGACCTAGATTGCTGCACTTGCGGTCCTCCGCTCAAATCCCGCCATTGGCTGAATCAAATCATTTCTTTGTATTTACTGTATCTAGAATGTTCTACGTGTATCTTATGATAAATATACTTGTAAGTTCCAGAAAATTCTTTGTCTATATGTAAAGAGTGCAATACTCCGATGAGGAGGCAGTCTGTTCTGAGTGACGCATTTGTTAGCAATAAACCTAAGTGTAAGACGTTGTGCTCCATTAACGATCCGGCCTTCGAATTTAGGTTTCAACGTGACACTGTTTGGTGGAGGCACCTGATATACTGCACAACATCTGCATCATCGTGTTTCCGAATAGGCAGCGTAAGAGGAGTCGCCTACGCGGACAAGTATCGGAAAAGACCCATTGATACGTAACACCGGTGAGCCAACTGCACATCAGATACCCATCGTTCTCGGGAGACGATGGACAGGACCGAACCAAATGGCTGAAAGGATTCGACAGAGTCGCCAATAAGGCGCGATCTTACGATGTGCTTGGCAAAGGTATATTTCTAGCTGGAATATGTCCGAGCTATGGAGCTTAAACTCATTGTTTTCAAATCCCTGCTGCGCTGTTGCAATGTGAGGGCTGCCGGGATTGATACCCGGCACCTCCACCAAATAGTGTCAAACTGTTTTTGAAGGCTGGGTCGATAATGGAGCTCAACACTTTGCACTTACGAGAGAACGGTCCAATTAGATATGTCGAAAGTTACCCTGAAAGCTTTCACACAGGAGGAATGAAACGAAAGAAATGCATTGCCAAAATTTTAGCTACTAAGAGCAACTGCAAGTATTTTTTTGGCTTCTCATTAGCAATTAAGAGGATATATCAGGGCCGATGCAAGGGGTTTTACTGAACATGCGATAGTAAAATTTGGCGCCCTCCTCCCCCCCTTCCCTGCCGTCCCACTATCACCAATATATTACATACAATCGAATTAAAATACAACATTGAGCAAAAATTATAAAAATAAAAGTAAATGTAAATATTTTCTATAATTTCAATCACCTAACATTACCGGTGGACATATTTCGTAAACCACATCAAATACTGACGAACCGATTCCAAAGACCGAACGTGAGGAGAGGGGCTAGTGTAATTGGTTATTACAAAACATAAAAAAATGCACGGAAGTATGTTTTTTAACACAAACCTACGTTTTTCTTAAATGGAACCCCGTTAGTATTGTTAGCACATCTGAACATATAAACAAATACGTAATCAGTGTCGTTTGTTTCATTGTAAAATGTTAATTACATCCGGAGATATTGTAACCTAAAGTTGACGCTTGAGTACCACTCCTCCGCTGTTCGATCGTGTGTATCTCAGAACACCGAATTAAGTAGGGATCGAAAGGTACAGAAGAGACTAGGACAGTACATTACGTCCACATGCTAACACCTTTATTGGTCTTTTTCACTGACACATATGTACATTACGATGAGGGATGAGTACACGTGGTTCCCGTATTCAATTACGGAGTGGAATAGAGTGTGTCCCGACATGTCAGGTCAATTGATGTTCAAATTGGTGGCCATCATTTGCTGCACACAATTGCAATCTATGAATGTCGTACACGCCGCAGTAGTTCTATGAAACGCCCGTCGAACAGCCTGTCAAGGGTCAGCCTAGTGTTAATTGCGGAATGTGCAGGTGCACCATCATGCTGATACCATATACATCGACGCGTTTCCCGTGGGACATTTTCGAGCAACGTTGACAGATGATTCTGTAGAAACGAGATGTATGTTGCAGCTGTTTGAGCCCCTGCAATGAAGTGAGGACCACTGAGGTGGCTCTCGCAATGTCCCGTGTACTCCTGTATGGGTTCACGGCAACAGCAGCTAATACACCAACTGCACCAGCTTCTCCTGTGACGGGCCTGTTACGGACTCGTTTGCGTGCTACTACCATACCTGTTGTACACAGTTGGTGGGTAGATATTTTGAAATGGACGGCATGTTGGATGTTTTCTGTCCGGGTACCGTTCTGCATACACCCTGCAGGCTTCAGCTGCATTTTGTCGACACTCGCCATAGGTATCATCTCCGCCTTTTCAGAGTTCGAATACATCATGGTCACAGTTCCTACAACACTACACTATCACAGACGTCTGGTAACACAGTGTACTACAGTTAGTTTACGTGCAAAGACCAATGCAGAATAACAATAACAACAAGCGCTACGTGCGGACACTAGACGAAACCACAACAGTGCACTACAGCAACACTTGTAGCCGGCCGCGGTAGCCGAGGGGACTGAGGCGCTTCAGTCACTGTCTGCACGGCCACTACGGTCGGGGGTTCGAATCCCCCCTCGGGCATGGATATTTGTGCCGTCCTAGTTCGTAAGTAGTTCATAAGTAGTTTGTAAGTTTAGGGACTGATGACCCCGTAGTTAAGTCCCATAAGCTTAACAAAAATTTGAACAACACTTGTAAACACGGTCGTCATCGTAAACATGTCCCTGAAGATACTGCTCGCCGACCGTGGCCCGTGTTTGTTACAACACGCAAATGACCGTCGGAGGTTTCAAGCGTCAACTTTAGGTTACAATATCTCCTGATGTAATTAACTTTTTACTATGCAACAAACTGCACTAATTACGTATTTGCCTATATGTTCAGATGTACTAACAAAACTAAAGGGGTTCCATCTAAAAAGACGTAAGTTTGTGTTAAAAAACATACTTATGTGCATATTTTTATGTTTTGTATTAACCAATTACACTAGCTCCTCTTCTCAAGTTCGGCCTGTGGAATCGGTTCGTCAGTATTTGATGTGGTTTTCGAAATATATCCAGCGGTAATGTTAGGTGACTCACAACTCGCGTTTCTACAGAATGATCTGCCAACGTTGCTCTAAAATATCCCACTGGAAACGCGTCGACGTATGTGGTATCAGCATGATGGTGCACCTGCACATTCTGCAATGAACACTAGGCTCACCCATGACAAGATGTTCGACGGGCGTTTCATAGGACATGGAGGACGCATAAATTGGCCAGCCCGTTCTCCTGATCTTACACCTCTGGACTTCTTTCTGTGGGGTACGTTAAAGGAGAATGTGTACCGTGATGTGCCTACAACCACAGAGGATATGAAAACAACGTATTGTGGCAGCCTGCGGCGACATTTCACTAGATGTACTGCGGCGTGTACAACATTCATAGATTGAAATTGTGTGCAGGAAATGATGGCCACTACATCTATTGGCCTGACATGTCGGGACACACTCTATTCCACTCCATAATTGATAACGGAAACCTCTCATGGTAATGTATATGTGCGTCAGTGGAAAAGACCAATAAAGGTGTTAGCATGTAGACGTATTGTGCTGTTCTAGTCTCTTCTGTACCTATGGTACATCAGCTTTCCCTTTGGAACCCTACTTCATTCGGTGCTCTCCGATACACACGAGCGAAAAGCGGAGGTGTGGTACTGAAGCGTCAACTTTAGGTTACAATATCTCCGGATGTAATTAACATTTTACAATGCAACAAACGGCACTCATTACGTATTTGTTTATATGTTCAGATGTGCTAACAAAACGAACGGGATTCCATTTAAAAATGTGTAGCTTTGTGTCAGAAAAATACTTCCTTGCTTTTTTTTTATGGTTTGTATTAACCAATTACACTAGCCCCTCTCCCCACGTTCGGTCTGTGGAATCAGTTCGTCAGTATTTGATATATATTTCGTAAACCACATCTAATACTGACGAACCGACTCCATATATATATATATATATATATATATATATATATATATATATACACGTGGTGTTGCACTAAGTGTGTTTGCCTTTGTAACTTATAAAATAATAGGTGACGGGAAATTTTAATGCCGTAGGTCAACACAAGAAGTGTTACACTTTCTGCGGAGCTATGAACATAGTTTATTGTATCATTTTCCAAAGAGTTATAGCACAAAGGTATAATTTTTAAATGGAACAATAGTTTTTACATCGTGAATTGGATTCGTTATAACCAGCTGCGTCCAAATCAATTTAAATTACATTCCTATCACTGTTAGTTTCAGGGGCAGGTATCATACACTGTACATAATACATGGCTGTGTGGTGGGTGATGGATGTTATGGCGGTGGGAAGTTGATTTACATCAGATGTTCAAATGTGTGTCCATGTTCCTCAATGCATAATGCAATACGCCGTCGAAAGGATCTGCGGACGAGATGTAACATAGCCGGTGTGACGGAGCGACATGCGCCTTGATACCCCGTTCTAGATCAACTGGGAATGTGGGCTCAGTGACATAAACACGATCCTTTAGATATCCCCACAAAAATAAATCTACTGGTGTTAAATCGGGCGACCTTGCGGGCCATGAATGAGGACCATGGCGCCCCAACCATATTCCTGCAAACCTGTTGTTAGTTCTTCCACAACAGCACGTGAAGAATGGACTGGGTGACCATCTTGCTGCATCCACATATGGACTCTCGTGTGTAGACACACATGTTCAAGGAGACCAGCCAAACTGTCGGCTATAAAAGCGCGATATAACTCACCTGTCAGTGTACCTGGGAAGTAGTGTGGACCGATGATTGCATCCCCAAGGATTCCACACCACACGTTAATAGACCACCTACGTTGACGGTCGACAGGTTTTACCCACCGAGGATTGTCTGCGGCGCAGTAGTGCATGTTATGGCGATTCACTACACCATAATTTGTGAACGTGTACTCATCAGAGAACATAACACTTTGTAAGGAATCCAGCGGGAAATTACGCATGGCCCACTTACAGAATGTCACTCTTGCACGGAAATCGTTCCCATGCAGCTCCTGGGTCACTGAAAGGTGGTACGGGTGAAACCTTTGGCCATGTACTATACGCCACATAGATGTGAGACTGACACCAGCGACTGCAGCAACGGCTCGTAAGCTGACATGAGGATCGAAGTATTAAATTGCCAAGATCGCAAATATTGATTTATTTTTCCAGACGACTGGTTTCGATACACTTATGGTACCATCATCTGGTCACTTGTATCCAATGTTTTCGTTTTGTGAAGGCGCATGACATTAAAATGGTACGTCAATCATAAAACAATTAACTTTGACCAATGGTACGTCACACATAAAACGGTTAAAATACTTAAAACACATTCTCCATTGTGTCATGTTGACAGAGCGACTTCTTACAACTAATTCAACTCAATCATCAGCTAGAAGATCCTAGTGCCCGAGCTCTTTTTACTAATTCTTCTCCTTTATAGTTGACATTTAATAAATTTTATCACAATATTTGGCAAAAACAACATTAAAAAAAGAAGGAAACTTCAAAATTAGAATTAAATAATCAACGGGTTTAAGCGACGCATTGCAACACGCTACGAAGGTTGGATGCTTTGAGTTGAGAGCGTAGGTTTGGGGGAGAGGTGGGTAGCTGTTTGGTGGAGTTACGCAAGGGAAGTCAGTTAAATTTCCATTCGTTTTAATTTATTATTATAATTATATATATATATATATATATATATATATATATATATATATATATATATATATATATATATATTACAATCAGAGGCTGAAGGCCCAACAAGACAGTTCAGATAAGTAATGAAAGGCAGAAGGTCACGCTGAGGGAAGCAATTTTTGATAACTTAATAATTGGCTGAAGGCCCGAAGCAATTTTTCATAACACCAACAATCATAGAGGTAGGTACGCAATTTAGTAAAAGCAACCCTTTAAAATACAATAAAACACACAATCAGCCCAGCAATTTAAGGGAAGGTGGAAAATTTTAAATGAAAAGCAACCCTTGTAAATACAATAGAATTTACATATGACCCCTGGATTTTAAAAGAAGACAGCTCCGCTTAGTTATCAAAATCAGACTAAAGTGGGACACCAAAATTTAAATAAACACAGCCCTTTTAAAATGCAATTACCAAAACACTCTTAAGACGAGCTCAAAAAATTTAAGTACAGTCATAGTTTTAATGTAACTAATAGAGGCCAGTAGCAGGCAACGGTGCACAATGATATCAACAGGCATAAGGCAAATAAAACATTACACAAAAAATTGACAAATGAGGACTGCAATTTAAATGACAGCAGTCCAGCTTTAGTCACAGGAAAATCACATTGAGGTGAGGAGCTGGCTACTCGCTAGTTTAATACACCCCTCATGTAAAATAGATGAGCTGACTCATCACTCGAAAGGGAGGAATAAGGTGCCCAACGGTCAACAAACACTACAGCTCTGACACGAAGGGGTTTGCACAAATGAATTGATCGCCAAATTATAACCGCGGGGTGGTGATGCCTCCCGGAGGGAAAATTTCCGCAATGAGAAGATAAAAAAAGAAAAACAAAGCTATTAAACCACCACCCCTGCAGATGCGAGACTTTAGATGGACACAAACCAAAAAATACCCCAGTTACGTTAACCAAGTTAAGGAATATAGAGTACTTGCTACTCAGAGCAAAGAGAAAAAAAAAAAATTCAACTCAACCGAACTAGAAGTGTGACATAACACATGAATAAACAACTAACGACGTAGACACAGGCAACGACGACCCCTGGGGAACGTCCACAGATTCTGACAACTTCACACACACATATTTTAGGAGTACGATTGTATCAGTCATTTATTTCTTACTCAATGACAAGTGCAGGCACCAACGCCCGGAAACATTTCATAGATCCCAGATGAAAAGCCGTTGGAACGACGCGGCCGGCCGCGGTGGCTGAGGGGACTGCGGCGAGCCTGTCACGGTTCGCACGGTCACTACGGTCGGGGGTTCGAATCCCCTCTCGGGCGTGGATATTTGTGCCGTCCTTCGTGTTAGCTAGTTCATAAGTTTGGAAAGTAGGAGGCGAGGTACTGGTGGAAGTAAAGTTGTGAGGCGGCATCGTGAGTCGTGTCTGGATAGCACAGTCGGTAGTGCGCTTGCCCGCGGAAGGCAAAGGTCCAGGTTCGAGTCCCGGTTCCGGCTCACAATTTTAATCTGCCAGGAAGTTTCATATCAGCGCACACTCCGCTGCAGAGTGAAAGTTTCATTCTGGAGTTCATAAGTAGTTTGTAAGTCTAGGGAGTGATGACTCCGTTGTTATGTCCCATAAGCTATACAAACATTTGAATTTTTTTATTTTTTATTTTATTTAATTTTATTTATTTATTTATTCATTTATTTATTTTTTTAACGACGCGAGGCGCAGCTGGAGCTGAGAGCGGAGTTCTCTGGCAGTTGTTGACAGCTCCGACGCTTGGCGAGGGACGGACGCGGTGTCGCATGCACGGCCTATCTAGGAACGCGACCACATAGCCGGGAGACGAGGTAAACAGCCCGCACCGACGTGCTGTTATAACTTGACAGAAAGGCCTCTCCGGACCAACCTCTTCAGCTCATGGCATGCATGGCTCCCTACGGCCACCCAGGACAACTTCGTTGCACACGCCGGTCCCTGCCACAAACGGCTCATTAATCAAAATAACTCGACCCTGGCTGTGCCATGCATCGTATCAAAACTGGTTGCCTTATCCTCTCTACGACTGCCTCAGCACGCCACCGTAGCGCAACTCGCGGCAAGGAAAACACCAGTCGGAAGAAATGTTCAAATGTTTGTATAGTCTATGGGACTTAACTACGGGGTCATCAGTCCCTAAACTTACAAACTACTTATGAAGTAATCGCTGTTGTATCTTCCGGGTTATGTGGTCGTGGTCCAAGAAACATATCTGCTCCTGACGTTTCGTCCAGAGCTGCGCTGGACATCTTCAGAGGTACTACTGGTAGCGGTGAGTCGGCAAGACTCACCGCTACCAGTAGTACCTCTGAAGATGTCCAGCGCAGCTCTGGACGAAACGTCAGGAGCAGATATGTTTCTTGGACCACGACCACATAACCCGGAAGATACAACAGCGATTATTTCAGCCGGTCGTGAAAGCCTTCACTTCATACTTATGAAGTACTTACGAACTAGGACGGCACAAATATCCATGCCCGAGAGGGGATTAGAACCCCCGACCGTAGTGGCCGTGCAGACCGTGACTGGAGCGCCTCAGTCTCCTCGGCCACTGCGGCCGGCCAGTCGGATGAGAATCGACGCGCGATAGGTGAAACAGCGCCACGAGCGGTGCAAGTACAGAGAGATCTATGGTTCTTGCGCCAGCAATTAAATAAATCGAAGAAACAGGAGCCGGGACGTCTCGAGTTTAACGCAAAATGCTACTAAATTACGCCATTTAACAATTTTAAATTTGAATAGAATGTTCACTTATAGATACATGCTCGTGTATACCTTGTAAGAATACTCTAAAAAATAGAAAAGAAATATATATATATATATATATATATATATATATATATATATATATATATATATATATATATATATATATATTGAAAGTGGCCAGGTTTATAAGGATATATTTTAAAATATTGCCTTTACATTTTATATTATTTATTTAGTTTGCCAGCTAACTCAGTAAATGGATGAAACAAAAACCTTCTCAGGGACGTGAAATTATTGAGGTGAAATTTTAGTTGAATGTCCTCAACTGGTGCGAGTATTCTTACAAAGAAGTCCCACATAAAATGAAATAAAAAATTATATTCAATTGCAAATGAAGTTCTGAATTCTAAATATTATTCTCAGTTACGTATACCTTCTAAACTTTAATTGAATGTCCAACTTGAAGTAAAATCGCAAAGTCTGTATAAATGAAAACTGTCTTTTAACTTTTTAAGATATGGCTATCAGGAAATTATTTAATGAAATATTATTCACTTTTCACTCAGAATAATAATAACAGTAACTCTGAATAATTATGCACTTCGCAATTTATAGATCTTTGTAAGATGCCACATTTTACCATACATTACCAACAGAAGTTGGCGTAATATTTATATAAGTCCAGTTTGGTTTTGCAGAGCTGAAATAAAAATTTATTATGTTTCTCATTAAACCTTATTTTCGACCCGTCCTTGCTTTATCAGTTAGGAGTTCTATAGTTGCCACGTAATAGCGGCGGTTGATGCAATCTGTGTCGTTAGCTTCCTGCTAAAACAAATGCTAATGGCGTCCTTTTGCATTTCATATAAATGATCAGGATATTTCTAACTAATTAAAGTTAGTACACTTATTTCATTTAATACGTATATTTTAGGACTTTAAAAATGTTCAAACACATTTTCAGACCTCATTACAATGTTTCCTTCATTTTCATCAAAAACAATCTCGTCACGATTATGAATCGACTAGCGCAGATAAGAGACAAGACACAACCAGATACAAGACACAACAAGCTACAACATGATTACTTTTTAACATTACATACATTTATATATTTTAATTGTAGAAGGACAATGACACACACTAAAATAATTATTCTTTGTTACGATTGTATACACAGACACCTTCTGTTACATGATGCGTCTATATTAGTGGTACCACTAAACTTTTCAGTCGTCGATTTCGGTAAAAATTGGAAGGACATTAAAATGCCCCTCAAAATAACTTGAGCACAGATAGTCAATATTTTTCGAGAGTTATTTATCATAAATATCACTTCATCAGTCCTACAAACATCTCTGTTCACTAACCCGTTATAAGACCATGTAATGACATCACCATTTAAGGACACGATTGTTTGTACCTGTATCTCAGTTAATGTTCATTAAACCTTTGAACAGTTTTTCATACTCATATAAATATTTCCTGTCCGGATTAAATTTTCCTAATTTCAGAAAAATATTTAAGCGCACATGAAGTGGATGGTATCATTTCAAAATGGAACCAGAACTACCAAAAGTAATTGCTATAGGCCAAAATCTTAAATGTTTTCCGACTCTCCCTTTTGCACAGTCATACACTGGCAACAGATTAGCTTGTCGAATGTCCACATCCCCTAAACAGATATATGGAATGAGGTTGTTGTTCCTCAGATATACCATCGTCCATAAACTTTCAGGAGTGGTTCAATAGTAGAAAAAAAAATTAAAAAGTGCAGACAAATTAAGATGATGGTGGGAGTAAACGAGCTGTTATAGTAATGTATCATTACCTGATGGTACTTAAGGTAAAAAAAGGTAAAGTGGTCACCAATCCAAAGATTGGTTTGAACACCACAGAGCTTTACTAGGCATGGCCCTGTTTGGAGGTGCCTTCCTCCGACTTTCGAACTGACTTACCCAGCCAGTTATAGGGGGACCTACAGTTTAACGTGCGCTCCCAACCACGGTGCTACCCGGTATATTTCACGTGAGCAACACTTCCAGAGGTTAAAGAAGTGAAAAGTGATTGATAAAAATCCTCGGACCTGGCGGGGATCGAAACTGCAACCTGTGGATTTGTAGTCTAGCACTCTACCACTGTGCATCCGAGGGAACTTCAGGTACGGCGCTTTAATTTCTACTCGAGGACTGTTTAGTTATTCCTCCGCAAACACATTTGCAGGACATTTTACACTAAGACAACATAGTTGGGTACATCGTAGTGGGTGCCAGCGATGAGAAAGTGAGCTGTTTGTCAACCCATTGTCATTGCGCACTAGCTTTCAGGCCAACGCATTCCCTGCGCTGTGTGTAAACAGAGTGAAGTAATGCAGTGTCCGGCGCGGCAGAACTCTGCCATCTACAAGGCAGTGCAAATTTAAAGAGCCGCGCGAGTGGACGGTTGTTTGCCAGGCCGGAGAGTAGGGCACACTCATTCCGGCTGTTGACAGGCAGCGTCGCGGCGATACATATTTATCAGAGCGCGTGCCGCCGCTTCTGTTCACCTCGCTGTGTCCCAGGGGCCGACGTTAGCGTATGCTAAAGGATCTATATAACAATTTCAGTCAACAACTGTTGTATGGGGCCCCATGAATTAACAAAAGACTTCACGTAATAGCCTTTTCTGTTTGTAGCAAATCGGTGAGGACATAAATTCAAACAAAATTCGTAAATTTCTACATTTGAAGTGTAGTTATCTTTTTTAGAACCATATCAGGAAACAAAAAGCGAATTTACAGATTAACTGGAACTCCGCTTAAGCAGAACACACCAAACTCGTCACCTTCAAAAGCTGTGTACAAAAGAAAGATGAAAATTTTAATGTTTTATCTCGAGCCTCCCTTAGCGGAGTTAATTTCAAAGTCAAGTGTGTAAAGTATAATGTACATATCCACGGATAGTAAAATTGGTAGTGTGTGGCAATGAAATGGTTATTTCTAAAACCAGTCAAACACCACGATTGTCGAATGTGGAAAAACAGAAAACTATCCCAAAACCTCCTGTGGAACATATTGAAGATTTTACTTTGTCAAAATAAAAAAGGAAGACATTCAGGAAGATTAAAATTGCGTGCCGGAACCGGAGCACGAACCTAGGACCTATGCCTCTCGCGGTCAAGCGCTCTACCATTGCGCTATCCCGACACGACTCCCGGTGCCGCCCTGCAACTTCTATTCTGCCAGTACCTCGCCTCCTCCTTTCCAAACTTCACCTGCGAATCTTGCATCTAGCACTCCTGGAAGAAAGGATATGGTGGAGACATGGCTTAGCCACAGCCTAAGGGATGTTTCCAGAATGAAACTTCACTCTGCAGCGGAGTATGCGCTGATATGAAACTTCCTGGCAGATTAACATTGTTAATGTTTCATTCTGGAATCCGAAGATCTGTTTGAACACCACAGTGCTTTACTAGGCACGGTCATGTTTAGACTTAATATTACGTTACCTTCCTCCGATCTAAGAAATGACTTACTCGCCGGCCGCGGTGGCCGAGGGGACTGAGGCGCTTCAGTCACGGTCTGCACGGCCACTACGGTCGGGGTTCTAATCCCCCCTCGGGCATGGATATTTGTGCCGTCCTTAGTCATAGCTAGTTCATAAGTAGTTTGTAAGCTTAGGGACTGATGACCCCGTAGTTAAGTTCAAATGTTCAAATGTTTGTATAGTCTATGGGACTTAACTACGGGGTCACGAGTCCCTAAACTTACAACCTACTTATGAACTAGGACGGCACAAATATCCATGCCCGAGGGGGGATTCTAACCCCCGACCGTAGTGGCCGTGCAGATCGTGACTGGAGCGCCTCAGTCTCCTCGGCCACCGCGGCCGGCCGTAGTTAAGTCCCATAAGTTCTACAAACATTAAAAAATGACTTACTCAGCCAGTTACAGGGAGACGCAGAGTTCAACGTGGATTCCGATCCACTTTGTTCACTCCAGCAACATTGCCCGATTTGAAAGAAGTGAATAGGGATGAAAATCCTAGGACCTGGCGGGCATCGAAACCGTGACATTTACATTCATAATCCTGCACTGCATTACTCTGCTATCGTATGCTCTCTGCACTCTCATCCACAGGCCGTGTACAAACATTCTTTACTCCATTCACTGTTGAACAATAGCGCTTATGCATCGGACTGACTTTGCGTCTATCGCTGTACGCCATGGTGGTTTGGTCGCGTTGGGTGGAACAGAGGTTTTGTGATGGTGGGCAGATATTGTAAACACAAATGATACTCTATTCTCGCTCGTTGTGTGTGTCCGATTAATTTTTCACTACTAACTACATCCACGATACATGTTGCAGACAGTATGAACATGTTTCAGTAATGTACCCGCAATGTTACATCATTGTACGACACATACTACTGTGTACAAAATACCATGAAAACCTAACGGAGACACAATATTTATTTATGAGTAAGTGGCTGGTCCACAGTTGTGACTCCTCGAAGAATCTTTGAGTGCTTTCATTATTTTCAAAACAATATTATCCATTCTTGTACCAAAATATATGCCACTTACATCAACGGCTTTAGACCTAAACACTTGGCATTCACTTACTGCTTTCAAGCACCCCATAAAAGTTCAGATATGCTGAGATACCACGATTTTTGTATCCACCGGAGATGTCTATGACGTGCAAATTACGCATGAAAATTGATGGCTTTGTGTAATTTTCGAATATAGAAGTAAAGCAATATGATGGTCAGCTGTAGTGTTGTTAACACTCCACAAAATATTGTTTAAGGCACTGATATCTTTTACACATACTCGTTTTTGTGCTCTTGATGTATTTTGTAGTTTTTATGACACGACGACGAACAAGGCAGGTGAAACAGACAGGCATACAGAAGAGGGGATGATCAGATGGATAGGAAGATTGACAGGGAGGGCGTGAGGAACTACTCGTTTTTGTGCTCTTGATGTATTTTGTAGTTTTTATGACAAGGCGACGAACAAGGCAGGTGAAACAGAAAGGCAGACAGAAGAGGGGATGATCAGATGGATAGGAAGATTGACAGGGAGGGCGTGAGGAGCTGATTGACATGGGGAACGAGGGCACAGACTAATGGAAGACAGGAAGAAAAACACGCCCTGTTCTATCACTTTATGTAGCAGGCATCAGACCTCCTAGACAACACAAGGCACTGCAGCTAGTACATAACATAAAAATTCCCAGTAGGTAACATATTACCAATTCAGCGCCCCCCTTTTCCGAAAAATAATCATGTCTGCGGACCTGAACTTTGGTTGCAAGATTAATCTATGTTCGGTAGAATTGCTTGTCAGAAAAATTACAAATTACATCAAGAGCACAAAAAGGGGTATGTGTCAAAGGTAGTATTTTGTGGAGTGCTTAATTCCAAACTGGCGGAAGGTCAGCTTTTGCGATGACGTCCCCGTTTCTCTAGTCCATAGTCCAACATATAGCTCCTGTAAATTTGGAATTATAATGGGCCAATGAATGTCGTTTGACAATAACAGTTGTAAAAGTACTTAGAAGTTTTACAATGTATTTCTTTTTGGTCGCATGGCGCTCTTTTCAACTGGAATGTGAGAAGGTTGTCTACAAAACCGGTAGGTTATTTTTAATAACAAAGCAATAGCTAACTAACAACAAAAATCGATCTTTCTGCCATAGAAAATATGCATTAATCTGTGAGGCCCGCACCATACAGTTGCCCATCCAGATTATCTCCCTACTCTTCAATTCATTTTCTGTTTGATCTTGAATTCTTCCTTCCTTTTACTCGATCTCTCAGCTAGTTTTATGCGCTGTTTGTCTATCTCATCGAAAATTTCGTAGCTATTCGGGCCGTTTTCCAGTTCCATAAACACAGTAGTCAAATACATTCTTAAAGTGTTTGAGCACAAGGGCTATACTCAAGACACTTTTGTGATCTAAGCAAAGCCTTTGACTGCGAAGACCACACAGCACTCCTACAAAAAAAATGAACTTTTATGACAGTCTTAATCTACTGGAATCATACCTACAGAATCGTAGGCAGTAGTCTGTGTTCCCAAAAGACTGTCCAGCGTAAAACAAGTTAAGGTCTTTGGCACCTTCTTGTTTCTAATTATGATAAATTACCTACCAGCATTCATAAAATCCAGTACTGTGGACTATGCAGATAAGTTTTCTACACTGTAGTAATGATTTAACTAGTCTTAAAACTTGTGCTGAAAAGACAGTTGCTCAAGCATCCAGTTCGTTCAGAGCTAAAGGATTCTTACTTAATGAAAAGGAAACTCAGCAGATGGTCTTCAGTCTGAAAGAGAAGCCTCTGACAGATAAAACACATGATGTTAGGTTTTCGGGGGTATATTCAGATGATAAGCTGTCTTGGGGTCAACACATACAATCTATTAGTGGTAGATTAGTGTACTTCTTAAGACGTCTCATTGATTGTGTACCCAGTGGATATGTTAGAACTTCCTATTTTCCGTTTTTCAGAGCATAATAACATATGGCATTATTGATTGCGGAAACTCTAATGGTGTCATGATATCTTAGTCTTGCAGAAGAAAGCGATTGGTGGCCGAGGGGACTAAGGCGCTCCAGTCACGGTCTGCACGGCCACTACGGTCGGGAGTTCGAATGCCCCCCTCGGGCATGGATATTTGTGCCGCCCTTAGGATTAGCTAGTTCATAAGTAGTTTGTAAGTTTAGGGACTCACGACCCCGTAGTTAAGTCCCATAAGCTATACAAAACATCTGAACATTTGAAAACATTTGAAGAAAGCGATTAGGATAATTACAGGCTCCTACCATAAAGCTCACTGCAAACCTCTGTACTCTGAACAGAAAATCCTAACTGTAATTAACATATATATATATATATATATATATATATATATATATATATATATATATTAATTTATAACAAAAAGAAATTACCTAAAGCAGAGGGTAGAGAAAATCTCCATTGCTACAGCACAAGAAACATTAAGTGTATCTGTGGTGTCGCACAAGTACAAAGTGCGCGCCACCTACTTTCGCCGCGCGCCGCCATGCACGCACGGCGCGGCGTTCTCACGACGACAGCCACGAGCGCCCTCTGCTGCAACGCCGCTCGTGGCCACCACTGAAGGACACCGGTCACTTCGGACTGAGATAGCAACGAGTTAATACCTTCGTAATCAGATAGGCACCAGTGAGGACTTTGCTATTGTACAGGCACTAGGCAGGCCTCTAACAACTATGTATCAACATTCTGCAGTACTATGTAAAAGTTAAGTATTGTTACATTCTGTGCAATATATCTCTTTCTAATTTACTCGAGTGTTTATAGTTTCTGGCTGCTCCCCTCCGTACCTGCACCAGCGTGTCGGTCTCATTCCACTCGGCCACCGACACCTACGACGAGGCTGGGACACAAAAGTATCTGCATCCCATACCGTACACTGTCAAAATCTGTAAACAGTTATGAACTTGTAGGGCATACATTATTTAATAAGCTCCCAAAGAACATACAAGATCTACCACATTGAAGCAAACGCTATATGACTGGTTAATTGACAACCCATTGTATGACATAACAGAATTTAGCAATTAAGCAATTGTAAAATGTATATTATTAGGTACAACATACATATTGCTACCGTGCACGCGCTGAATGATGTCTGGCAACCATGTATTCTTGTTGCCAGCAAATACCCTGTACAGCACCGGCGTGGAAACATGAGCGTAGCGCCATACGAACCGACTCGGTGCGTGGGAGGCTGCAGCAGGTGAAGGAGAGGGCGGTGACGGCGGCCGTGTAGCAGCTCGGCAGGAGACGGGCCGTCACGTGGCATGCACCGATACGTAGACAGGAAAATTTGAAGAGCTTGCTGCCTGGAGTGCCGACCTTTCATCTTTTCCATGTGAGACTTGAATGTTCGAACGAAACGTTCTGCTTCACCATTGGACAGGGTGAAAAGGTGCGGTGGTGATATGCTGAATGCCATTCACACGACAAAACTGTTGAAATTCCGCACTACCAAACTGAGGTCCATTGTCACTGACGATAGTTTCAGGCAAACCTTCGATGCAAAACACTGATGTTAAGGCACTGATTGTACTAGACGCCGTCGTTGAGTTCATGGCAATCACAAAAGGAAACTTGCTGAAAGCATCTACAACAATTAACCAGCGCGTATTCCAGAAAGTTCCGGCAAAGTCAATGTGTAAACGTTGCCATGGTCCCTTTGGGCGTGGCCAATCTGAGAAACGTTGCGGAGGAGCCGCCTGATGCTCCGCACAAACCGTACACTGTGACGTCATGTTCTCTATTTGGCCATCTATACCAACCCAGGTACAATGACGTCTGGCTAGTTGCTTTGTCCTAACAATACCCCAATGTCCTTGATGCAGGAGGCGTAACACTTCTCGTTGCAGGGAACGAGGAACAATCACTCTCGTTTAGTCGTTTTTGGTATGTAACAACAGAACGCCCTGATTTAAAGATAATGCATGACGTTGTGCAAAATAACGTCGAACCAGAGGCCGTTGAATGTCTTTGGCTCTAGCAGGGCACCCTGAGCGAACAAAACGTGCTACCACACTTAAGTCTGCATCCGCAGCTGTTTCCTGTGCAATCCGACGAGAGTTCAAAGGGAAATCCACAGCGGAAGCATCTTTGGAGTCTATCTGACAACATGCCACTTCTGAAGAATCAAACGACACATCCTGGCCAACCGGGAGTCGGGAAAGTGTGTCCGCATTGGCGTGTTTAGTGGTAGGTCGGTACAAAATCTCATACTGATAATTAGACAATATCAAGGACCATCTCTGAAGCTTTTGTTCCGTTCGTGGCGGAATTGGCTTTGTGGGTGAAAACAACTACGTGAGAGGCTTGTGGTCTGTCAACAAATAGAATTTTCTGTCATAGAGATAATGATGAAACTTTGTGACGTCGTAAATGATTGCTAAGGCCTCCTTTTCTATCTGACTGTAATTCTGTTGCGTTGGCGTCAGTAGCTTGGATGCAAAGGCAATAGGACGATCGTGACATCCAATACGATGCGACAATACTGCACCCAGACCGTACGACGAGGCATCAACTTCTAACACTACAGGCTTCTGTGGGTCAAAAGGAATCAAACATGCATCACTGAGTAGTGCAGACTTTAGTTTGTCAAAGGCAACCTGACAATCTTTAGACCATACAAAAGGAACATTCTTCCTACGTAAGCGATGCAGTGGAGCTGCAATCTGCGAGGCATTGGGAATAAATCTGAAATAATAGTTAAGCTTTCCCATTACTGCTTGCAATTCATGCACATTCTTAGGAGGAGGCAAGTCTTTGATTGCTCGAAGATGTGACTGTAAGGGATGGATTCCTTGGGCATTAATCACATGGCCTAGGTACTCTATTTAAGTTTGAAAAAACACTTTGCTTTATTACAACGTAGACCTGCTGCAGTCAACACTTTGAAAAGGCACTCCAGGTTTGCTAAATGTTCTTCAACTGTACGTCCGGATACCACAATATCATCTAAATAGTTCGAACAACACGGTACAGAAACTGTCAGCTGTTCCAAAAAGCGCTGAAAAATAGCGGGGGCGGAAGAACTGCCAAATGAGAGGCGTTAAAATTTAAAAAGGCCCATGTGAGTATTAATGACAAGAAACTTTTTTTACTCGTCATCAAGTGGAACCTGCAAGTACGCCTCTGCTAAATCAATCTTAGAAAAGAAGCGAGACTGTCCTAATTTGTCCATCAGTTCGTCAGGTCTGGGCAGGGGGTAAGTGTCTACAATTTTTTGACTGTTCACTGTTGATTTGAAGTCCGCACAGAGGCGAAGTTTTCCTGACGGCTTGGGTATAATTACTACAGGCGAGGCCCACTGACTCGCAGAAACAGGAGAAATCACCCCACTATCTTGCCAACGTTTAAGTTCTTCGGCAACTGAATCACGCATTGCGATAGGCACTGGTCGAGCTTTACGAAATTTTGGAACTGCAGATTCTTTTAAAGTTACATGTGTCACGAAGTCTTTTGCACAACCTAGTTCCGGCGAAAACAAGTCACTGTATTTTTCACACAATGCATTTATTTTGTCCTGAGGCACTACTGACGAAATTTGAAGCACATCTCTTTGAATTGATAAACCAAACAAGTCAAAAGCATCTAGTCCAAAAATGTTCTGTGTAGATTTGGCCTGAAGAACTACAAAAGCAACTGTTTTTGTTACACCTTGAAAAGAGGCAGGCAGGCTACACGTTCCTAGTACGGGAATATTTCGTCCTGTATATGCTGTTAACGCTTGCTGTGACGGCGACGATTCTGGCGAACCCAGAAGTTCACAAGTGTCTTTATCAATTAATGTAACAGCGGAACCAGTATCAAGCTGAAGTTGCACAGTCTTATTTTCTATGCAAAGATTCACAAAAAGCTTTTGCTTGTGGCGCTCGGCAGGTGCGCGAATGTGAGCAACGTCTAATACAGCTGTTTGTTTGCTGCACTTGCGCTTGCGCGGGCTACGTAGTGAAGGAAGCGGCGCAGACTCGGCAAGCAGCGGATTAACACTGTCACTAGATGGCACTACCGCCGGATCGGCGTCCGCGCAATGCGAGGCTACTACAGATTCACTATCTACTGCACTAAACTTTTGGGTAACTACATCAATTCTACTGTCACTATCTACACAGTACTGGGCAGTTGCAGAAGGCACTAGTTTCATGACAGGATTACACTGCTTGTTATGCTTGTCCCGAACCCTTTTTCGTTGCACAGATTTACGCGCTCGTCGGCGCTTGCTACGTGGCGCACTACATAGTTTTGCGATAGGTGCAGAAGAATGTTCTTGCATTTCAGAATCAAGTAAAGCACTGTTCAATTCCACAACGTCTATAACATTTACTGTATGAACTGTTTTTGCATTTTGCGAAGCACTGTACTTAACAGCACCGTTCTTAGAATTTTTGTTTTGCATACACACTGTCCGTACATGACCTGATTTGCCACATTGATAACAGATGGTATTACGCCTTGGGCACTGCACACGCTTGTGGCGAGATACACATTGAGGGCAAGACTTACGAACATTTTTCTGAAATGAACGTTGGCACCCGTTATTCAAATTACTGTTTGTAACATGACGGGGCAACCTTTGTGTCGCACTTTTACACTGGCTACTGTTCAGCACGGCCGGTAGAATTATAAGAATCACTAGGGCTACACTGAAAACTACGGCTAGGAAAGCGTCCATTGCGGAGCACTGAGTTAACACTGTGGCTTTGCATTTCTACATCTGCTAAGTCAAAAGTATCATGCGCTTCAATAAGCAGCAGTACACTGTCTAATGAAGGGTCAGACTGTTTTAGAATTGCTGCCCTAATTCTGGGGTCCTGAATGTTCTGCGTAATTGCATCTCGCAACATCACGTCACTATAAGAAAGTCCACAAGAGCAAGTAAAGTTGCATTTGCGGGTTAAGCCCTTCAACTCAGTGATCCATTCCTGATGTGACTGCTCAGGTAATTTTTTCCGTCTGAAAAATCGGTACCGTGCCGCAGCTACGAGATCTTTTCTCTCATAATGAGCATTTAGTGCCTCTACTATTTGTTCAAAGTCTACATCACGAGGAGATGCTTGCGGGAAAAGTTTCTGCAGTAACACGAAAGTCTTGGTGCCAACTACGGCGAGAAAGAAATGTTTATTAACTGTCTGACCTGTTATTTGATGAACCGTGACGAGTTCTTGAAATTGAGCGAAGTAGTCATTCCATTCGTCCTCTCGTTCGTTGTACTGGCGAAACTTAGGAAGCGTTGCGGCAGCAGGTGTGGGCTGCTGAAGCGACGGCTGGTTTTGTTGTTGGTTAGCGGCTTGCGCCGTTAGCTGGGACACCGCCCGCAGGAGTTGTGTGATTTGCGCCGTCTGTAACTGAATAATTTCCATTAAGTTTGGGTTCGGGGTAGTGACCATGCTGACCGATTAGGCGCCGCGTATACAAGTAACTTATAACAAAACACAAATGCAATATGAAAGAGGATGCTCTGCAACAAAAATGTCCACAAACACGTAACTGAATATGTTCCCCCAAAAAGCTTATAATAAGGGTGGGAGGGCGGGAGCAATTTCTGCGTGCTCCGACTGCTGCTGTCTGGCTGCTGCAAGCGGGCTGGTCCAAGGTTCGTCTATCGCTCCTCGTCGCCACTTTTGTGTCCCAGCCTCGTCGCCGCTTTTGTGGCTGGTTTCCATCGTAGGTGTCGTTGGCCGAGTAGGAAGACTGACACAAGACTAAAGGTAGTACGCTTGTGCAGGTACGGAGGTGAGCAGCCAGTGGGACAGCGGAAACTAGAAACACTAGAGTAAATTAGAACGAGATATATATTGCACAGAATGTACACAATACTTAACTTTTACATAGATCAGTACTGCAGAATGCTGATACATAGTTGAGCTAGAGGCCTGCCTAGTGCCTATTCGATAGCCAAGTCTTCACTGGTGCCTATCTGATTTCGAAGTCTTAACTGGTTCCTATCTCAGTCCCAAGTGAACGATGTCGTTCAGTGGTGGCCACGAGCAGAGTTGCAGCAGAGGGCGCTCGTGGCTGTCGTTGTAAGAACGCCGCGCCGTGCGTGCATGGCGGCACGCGGCGAAAGTAGGTGGCGCGCATTTTGTACTTGTGCGACACCACAGGCATTATCTACTGCCATAACTGTATTGTATTATGTATCTGACGTTGTCTAGTGCCTTAATGGCCTAACAGCAATAAAATTACAATTATTATTATTACTATTATTATTATTATTATGACCTTGATTATGTGGAAAACAGATAAAATCCATCATTTTACACACAAATGGTAATATGCGTAGCTATATCCAAGATTGCTTTACCACTGGAAATGGACTTCGCCGACAAAGCCATTACAGTCAAATTGAATCTTTCGTTACTCTTTTGCTTGTAACTGCTGATGCATCGCATTAGATCTCCAATGGTCAGTTCTTCAGCTTTATAGAGATCAATTGGAAGAGCTAATGTTCAACAAAGTATATGTAGCTTTCGCCTGTTGCGATGAGAACCACGAATATACTCCAATGGAAGTTTCGTCATGCTGCGCTTTGGTATCACTAAGTAAACTTATCATCCATTAGAGCTCATATAATGTGTCTCATGATCACAACTGAATTGCTGTTTCTACGACCAGGCGGAGATGTTGTTAACTTCTAACTGTGAGTGCTTACAGTTTTGTACTAGGGGACAAAAATGTTTCGAATGTTTGTATAGTCTATGGGACTTAACTACGGAGTCATCAGTCCCTAAACTTACTAAGTACTTATGAACTACTTACGAACTAGGACGGCACAAATATCCACGCCCGAGCGGGAATTCGAACCCCCGACCGTAGTGGCCGTGCAGACCGTGACTGGAGCGCCTAAGTCCCCTCGGCCACCGCGGCCGGCTACTAGGGGACAATGTACGCGTTCACGGCAAGAGTTGAAACTTCGTGGCTGAAATACCTGGGTGAATGCACAACCTTTGCCCTGAAGTTTCATCGTCGACCGCGGGACGCATCCTCGAAGCGGCAAATTGCTATTAGAGTTCTAGTTATCGCCAACCAGAGGGCGATGTGACCTCCTACGCTATGGTCTCTGATACTGCCAACATGCTGCGTTGTAAATAATCGATTGTCATCTTTGTAGCTTTAATGCCGATAGCATAATCTTATACACTAATTTCGTTGTTTGAAAATTTCAATGGCCTCTCTACACACACGCCCATAATAATATGATAAATTCGGTATGACGCTTGTCTCGCTAAGCCTTATTTCGTGATCTACATCTACACGGGATACTCTGCAAATTTAAGTGCCTGGCAGTGGGTTCTCTGGCCGCGGTGGCCAAGGGGACTGAGGCGCTTCAGTCACGGTCTGCACGGCCACTACGGTCGGGGGTTCGAATCCCCCCTCGGGCATGGATATTTGTGCCGTCCTTGTTCGTAAGTAGTTCATAAGTAGTTTGTAAGTTTAGGGACTGATGACCCCGTAGTTAAGTCCCATAAGCTTTACAAACATTTGAACATTTTTTTTTTTTTTTTTTTTTTTTTTTTTTTTTTTTTTTTTTTTTTTTTTTTTTTTTTTTTTTTTTGTGAAGCGGGTTCATCGAAACACCTTTATACTATTTATCTCCCATTCCATTCTCGAATAGCGCGCGGGCGAAAGAACACCTGAAACTCTCCGTTCGAGCTCTGATTTCTCGTATTTTAAGCTGATGATCATTTCTACCTATGTAAGTGGGAGTTAACAACATATTTTCTCATTCGTAAGAGAATGTTGGCGATTGGAGTTTCGCAAGTAGCCAACGCCGCAGCGATAAACGCCTTTGTTGGAATGATTACCATCCCAGATCCTGTATCATTTGCGTAACGCTGTCTTCCCTGTATCGTGATAATACGGAACGAGCTGCCCTTCTTTGGACTCGATGTCCTCCGTCAAACCCACCTGCTAAGGATCCCACACTGGACAGCAATATTCCAAGAAAGGACGGACAAGCGTAGTTTATGCAGTTTCTTTGGTAGTTCTGTTACATCTTTTAAGGATTTTGCCAATAAAATGCAGTATCTGGATCGCTTTACCCACGACATTTTCTAGGAGTTCTTTCCAGCTTAAGTCTGAAGTAATAGTAATCCCTAGGTATTTAGTGGAGTTTACGGTCTTCACGTTTGATTGATTTATCTTGTAAACAAAGTTTAGCGAATTTCCTTTCGTACTTTCATGTGGACGACTTCACACTTCTCATTATTTAGAGTCAATTGCCAATTTTTGCACTTATTCAGATCGCTCTGCAGTTGGTTTTGATCTTCAGACGATTTTATCTGACGGTAAATGAGTGCGTCATCTGCAAACAACCTAAGAGAGCTACTTACATTTTCTCCCAAATCGTTTATGTAAATATGGAACAGCAGAGGACCAATAACACTACCGCGTGGAACGGCAGATATCACCTCTGTTTCAGTCGATGTTTCACCATCGATTACTACAAACTGTGTCGTCTTTGACAGGAAAACCCCCTATCCAGTCGCAAATTTGGGGCGATATACCATAACAACGTTCTTGATAAACATTTTCCGATAAGGCCGATTAATCAGTACGTGCTGGGCGGAAGTTTCTTTTATTTTCGCTCAGACGGGTGTTAGCACCTCTTTTTGATGTACCGATGTAAAACTGTCCACGAATGCAAGGAACTTCATAAGCACCTGGTGTAGCCAAAGACTGTCGCATACCTTATTCCTATATTAGACATTCTTTTATTTTTCTGGTGGGTCTGAAAATCGTATTCAGTTAACACTTTCCTAATGATATCTGTGACTTTATTAATAAATGAAAGTAAAACGTCCCGCTTGCGATGGTGATATTCTTCGACGATCGTTGTTCCCTCAACCGGGCAAAGTTTTCGACCTATGTCCTTGTTAGAATAGCATTTATTCTTCAGCTTCAATCACAGGTGTTTAATCTCAGCTTCCAAATGCCGAACATTAGTTTACATATTTTGTAAGCCCTTCGTTCTAAAGTTCTTATCATACGTGTTTATTGTCTGGGGTGGTGCTGAGATAACGTTCAGTATTTTCATTGTTACTTTACACCAAGTGGGCCCATGTTCCGCCCTTTCGTTTCATTACTGGCATATCTAAAAAGTTCAGTTGTCCATTATCTCTGTCTCCATAGTAAGTATAATTTTGGATTGATGCAGTTAAGATGTAACGCTAAGGCATCCAATTTCTGTGCACATCTAACAAATGTGGCTGGTCTTCGCCTGGCAATGTGCAGAGCCCGTTGTTCAAAGACAGAAGTTAGCCACAGCCGGAATAAGAGTGCTTTCCTATCCGCCCCGTCATTCTGTTCATAATAATCGTTATTGTATTGAAAGTTGCTGTGAATTAGTGTTTCAGTAACGTCACAGTATCAGTAAGAAAAATATCCGCTACGCTAAAGATAGCTTCGTTCACCGAAATCTTAGTAAATAACGAACCACATCAAAAATAACAAGGATATCATTAGGTCACGTGGTTGCATCCTTTATCATATCGATGGAGTGAGGCGAATTCTTAAGGGGATCTGGACGTGAAAAATCACTGAAAAATCGAAAAAATACCTCCATGTGGTAGGCAAATTTCTTCCGTTTACAGAAGTGTATAGTCTATTTACTTTTCAATAGTTATAATAGTCTTAACACTCTTCGAACAAATGTCTGCACACTGACCTCGCTGATGCCTCAGGCAAGGTATATCACTATAAACATTCCATGCGTGCCACAGTCATGCTGACGATAAAGCCAATATACAGGTATTTTGCAGATAAAAAATTACTCACCAAACGTCTACATGGCCGTATATAAAATCCTAATGAGAGTTTCAATAGATGCGTGTGACAGCAAGGGCCGAAAACAGTGTTGGATTGACAGTACTCAAAATAGGTGTGATGGGTGCTGTTATCTGGTTCAGTAATGGCGTAATTGATAGTACAAAAGTAATGGAAAAATTAGGCATCCAATCAGGAAATAGCATGATAGCTGCCCTGACTGCCATAAATCGTCAGCGACTAGGTGAAGCTAAAAGGGCTGCTGAAGCCAACACTACTGGGTCCAAAGGAAGGAAAAGACTCCTGAAAAAGTCTGCAGAGTATAAATATTATGGGATGTTCTGAAATAGGTATATGGTGAATCAAAAACAATGTGAACATTATTTTCTCGGAACTACTTGTTCAGAAAATTATGTATATATATCTTCGTAATGGTTTTTGCTATGTTCACCAAATTTCTCACAAAAGAATAATGGGACAGTATATTAGTATTATGTGTAATACATTGCAGAAATTATCTATTTCTTTCATTCTCTATACAGGGTGAAACTAAATACGCCCACTCGGGCTTCACAGCAAGATTCCTCACATACTAGCAATAAGAAAATGTCTCGCACAAAATTGTGCAGGTGGAAATTTTGTGACATATATTTTTTTATTGCTAGCATGTGAGGAATCGCTCTGCGAAGCCCAAGTGCGCGAATATAGATTCACCCTGTATATCTTCATAATGGTTTTAGCTATTTTAAACAAATTCCTCCCTACAGAAGAATGGGACTGTATCTTAGTATTATGTCTAATAGATTGCAGAAATTACCTATGTTTTTCATTAGGTATACAATTTTAACGAAAAATTTGAGACAAAATAGTAATGAAGTGCAATAAGGGTTTATCTATTCCCTCAGATATACTCAGAACTACAAAACAAGAGGCATAATGTGTTCCTACGAATCTTGACAGCAGCTTGGCACAGTCTAAATGCTTCTAGACTGACGATGCAACAGAATGCTGGTTCCAGAATGCTGACGCGTATTATAAAAACATCTACTAGGCAAAATATGTTATTCTTAAACTATAACAGATATTTGAATAAATGTCATTCAGCATTGTAAATCAAGAGTAGTGTGCACTGAAATAAAGGGATGAATATGCATCCCGTTCACGTACACGTACCGTAATATGAATATCCGTTTCAATAAAGTACTTGCATTATAATTACGTGACATCTTATTTAGGTTGTTTTATAGGAAGCGATCTTTAATGTACTGGTTATGAAACCCACTATGACATCTTTATTTGCCATTGATCGCTTTTTGATTTTACATTGATGACTAGTTTCCATTCGTTAACGAGTCATTATCGAATCTTAATTGTCCAGGTATGTAAGAAATATGTTTCAGATGAACCAAAATCATAGTGGAAAGTTAGAAACGGTATCCACATCATCAATCAAATATACCTTTGGGTCATGTTGTTCAAGACTCTGTGCTATACTGTCTCATATGTTGAGGTAGCGTGTCATCTACAGTTCTTGCTGTGATGTTGGTTGATATTAAACATATTTCTTACCATGCCAGGACAAGTTTTGTTAATGACAGTTTAACGAGTCGAAACTAGTCATCAATGTAAAATAAATAAGCGCTCTATGGCAAATAAAGGTCTCATTAAGGGATTCATAACCAAAACTACTTGCAGTTGCCGCTTGATCTCCGAGAATGTCTTACACAGTGAAGGTTAAACGTCAGGGGAAATTTTTATGCATTACCCACGGCATCTGAGCACGGAACTTTCAAGTAATGACAAAAGCACGATTTTTTAAAAATTCCAGATTCGCCTGGTCCCTTAACTGGTCTAGTAACTTGAACAATAAATTGAAATTAGTACGCTGAGTGCTGCGGAACGACCTCTTCGAACGGCGGAACGTGTGCTAAAACCTTATCTTCAAAAGCACTCGTCTTGTATGATTAGGGTTGAATGTGACCATGTCAGACTTCGTAATCCTTGAGGTGTCCACTCACCCATAAAAATTTATATGAAAATAAAATAAAATATGTTCATGTAAAATCTTTATACGTTGCAATATTTCAAAATCAGATTCTTGCGCCGAGGGAAGAAGTCTTTAACAGTCACTCTTGTTAAAATATCTCTCATAGATAAGACGGTGAAAAGAAATTCTTCAGTTTGTGGTCGTTGCAATAGCCACAGATTAAAAAAAATATTTCTTCAATGATTATCGATCGATGCGTATGATCGATTAATCAAAGTTCTAAAAGAAACATTTATCGAAGTCTTCTTGACGTAACTTTTCCACCCAAATTCATAAAAAATCTTCCTTCAAATTGAAGAATATTTAATGTAAATATTCTTCTCGTTTCATTACTATATTATTTATCGTAAAATAATTCTTCATAAATGATGTATTCTGACACTTTCGTCAAGTTCAAACACGATAACATTTATTGCTTTCTATGACGTTACATATGTAGTCATTGACAGACAAAAGGGAACAGAAACTTCGATAATAATGTCAACTCTTGCGACGACAACTGCAGAGATCAACATCTTGCCTCGTGGCCGTCGACCTGCGACTTGATGTGGCCGGATACTTACTCCTTGGAATCGGCGTCGAAGATGTTGCCCTCGTAGGCTGAATCGCCTCACAGCACATAAAACACATAAAAAGCTCCCTTAAGAATTATACAGCATTAAACATTTACATAAAAATCATTTAAGAACACAAATATAAGCAAGTTATTCTGCACAAACTGAGCTGACATGAGATATGTAGCGGAGACAATAATCCATCCCACTACATCAGGTGCGTAACCTGTGTGGGCGCGGCCACTGACATTGTGCCTTGCAGCGGTCGCTCGGTGTGGGTGTCGTTGGCCGGCTGTGGCCGCCATTACAGGAGACACTGCAGGGTGTGGCCTGCCGATTGGAACAGGGGGCGGGAACGACCTCTGCCCGGCAGCAGGACATGGGGACAGGGCAGGGCAGGACAGGACACGCTCATTCTCGTAAAGGCCAACGGCACCTCGCCAGGCAGCTAGCCAGAGCCATTAACCGAGTCTCTGCTACACCACCGGGCCGCGCGGTGTGAGGGCAGCCGATCTAACAGAAAGCTCGCCTCTGCAGAATCCTCAGTAAGCGGCGGGTAGTTCTAATTATCTGCCATTAAAAACAGCGGCGGCCAAGGTGAACAAAATCAGGTTACCATTGGGTACCCCAAGCACAATTTCCCTAAGTATCCTGCAGAGTGCGAGCAAAAGCTTTCTTTAAATTAACACCTTCTGTATAACACGTTACAAAAGCCAAGAAGTTTTCGTTTCGAGGTACATCTGCTAGCACTAAAAGTGCGAATCTTTTCCGTACCCTTAGTACTACCATGTGGGTAATTTTGTACCCATAGTAGCTCTCTACCATTTTATAGGTATTTTGCTGGTGTTTTGGCTTTCACCATTTTGGTATTACACTGAAGAAGTATCAGGTAATCAAATCGTCAGTATAAATCTGATGACTTAATAAATCAACGAATAATGTAGGTAAAGAGGTAAAAATTGACACACATGCTGGGAATGACATGGGGTTATATTAGAATAAAAAAAAAAAAAAAAAAAAAAAAAAAAAAAAAAAAAAAAAAAAAAACTATAGCTAGACGCGTGAAAGATGTTTTGCGTGCGTCGTTTGGTAATGATCTTGTGCTCAGCCACCACTTTCGTGATGCTTGGCATCCCAGGTCGCCAGACGTCAGTTGGTGCGATTATTGGCTTCAGGGTTACATCAAGTCGCAAGTGTAGTGATCAACCAACAACATCAGACACCAATGCCTCACCATAACTCCGGACCTGCTTTACAGTGCTGTTCACAACATTATTCCTCGCCTACAGCTATTGTTAAGAATGATGGTGAACATATTGAGCATTTCCTGTAAAAATATAATCTTTGCTTTTTCTTAATTTGTTATTCTAATTACTGCTTTTATGATCAGAGGAAGCGCCATTACTTGATTTTTTTCAGTAAAAACCCATGTCATTCCAAGCATTTGTGTCAATTTTTACGTCTCTATCTGCATTATTTCCTGATTTATTGAGTTTTCAAATTTATACAGACTCTTTGATCACCCGGTATCTTGGGTACTAGAAAAAATTAATTTTTCCTGTTATATCCACAGTTCACAGTCAAAAGTAAATTTTTACGACTAAATGATATTTTATTTACATTTTACAGAAAAAATTGCACAGACTTCCATCAAACATCGTTAAAACAAGTAAATAAAACATTTTCATAATGTTTATATGTAAAAAAAAGACTGAAACATGTCGTCTTATGCAGTTGTTGTTGACTATGAAAGTAGTAAAAGATTGTAAAAAAACATAATTGGGCGGAAAACAACATCGAATTGGGAAAGACATTACCGAATCCGTCAAACCACCACAGAATTTCAAAAGATAAATATAAAACATGTTCGTAAAAGTCGACAGAGACATCTCCCAGTTTATGGAATCGGAAAAATAAGAAAAGAAAACCTCTTAAATTTGGCCATTACATATGGAGAGGAAATACCAAATTCGCCAGAAACACTAAATTAGGAATCAAACATAGAATCTGGGAAACAGTTGAAAATAGGCAGAAATACAAAATTTGTCAGAAACCCCATGACGTGGAAACACTTGACTCCCTGAAAGAAACTATACTCCTGGCCTCCACGAAGATGACGTGCCTCACACGTGAAATTTAACTGACAGAAAGAAGATGCTGTCGTATGCAAATGATTAGCTTTTCAGAGTATTCACAGAAGTTTGGCGCCGGTGGCGACACCTACAAATTGCTAACATGAAGAAAGTTTACAAGCGATTTCTCATACAAAAACAGCAGTTGACCGGCGTTGCCTAGTGAAACGTTGCTGTGATGCCATGTGTAAGGAGGAGAAATGCGTACCATCACGTTCCCGACATTGATAAAGGTCGGATTATAGCCTATCGCGATTGCGGTTTATCGTATCGCAACATTGCTGCTCGCGTTGGTGGCGATCCAATGACTTTTAGCAGAATATGGAATCGGTGGATTCAGGAGGGCAATACGGAACGCCGTGCTGGATCCCAACGGCCTCGTATATCTAGCAGTCTAGATGACAGGCATCTTACCCGCATGGCTGTAACGGATCGTGCAGCCACATCTCTATCCCAGAGACAACAGATGGGAATGTTTGTACGTACAGTTGGACGACGTTTGCAGCAGCATGGACTATCAACTCGGAGACCATGGCTCCAGTTACCGTTGAGTGCCCGCGATTGTGTACGCAACGACGAACCTGGGTGCACGAATGGCTAAACATAATTTTTTCGGATAAATCCAAGTTCTGTTTGCAGCACCATGATGGTCGCATCCGTGTTTGGCGACATCGTGGTGAACGCACATTGGAAGAGTGTAT
The DNA here is from genome assembly GCA_026315105.1 of Locusta migratoria. Classification (NCBI taxonomy): domain Eukaryota; kingdom Metazoa; phylum Arthropoda; class Insecta; order Orthoptera; family Acrididae; genus Locusta; species Locusta migratoria. The sequence continues at coordinate 543,857,678 of CM048747.1, read as the reverse complement.
TCGTCATCACCATACTGCTGTATCACCCGGCGTGATGGTATGGGGTGCCATTGGTTACACATCTCGGTCACCTCTTGTTCACATCGACGGCACTTTGAACTGTAGCCGTTACATTTCAGATGTGTTACGACCCGTGGCTCTACCCTTCATTCGATGCCTGCAAAACCGTACATTTAGGCAGGATAATGCACGATCTCATGTTGTAGATCCTGTACGGTTCTTTCCGGATACAGAAAATGTCCGACTGCTGCCCTCGCCAGCACATTCTCCAGATTTCTCACCAATTGAAAACGTCTGGTCAATGGTAGCCGAGTAACTGGCTCGTCACAATACGCCAGTGACTATTCTTGATGAACTGTGGTATCTGTACACGCCATCCAAGCTCTTTTTGACTAAATGCCCAGGCGTATCAAGGCTGTTATTACGGCCAAAATTGGTTGTTGCGGGTACTCATTTCTCAGTATCTATGCTCCCAAATTGCGTGAAAATGTAATCACATGTCAGTTATAGTATATCTGTCCAATGAATACCCGTTTTCATACCCATTTCTTTGTGGTGTAGCAATTTTAAAGGCCAGTAGTGAATTTTTCCACTCTCTGCTTTTTCTTAATAACAGCTCAACTCTGCGAGTGTGATGGTCGGAGTGAGAGTTTAAAATAGGGAAAGTTTATTTTTTTAAAAACTCACAACCACCAACTGCAAACCATATTTCTAAACATGCAAAAACACTGGAACTGTGATTGCTGCTGTTTGACTCGTTTTCTAGGGGATGATATCACAAGTTCGCAGCTTTCCTTCCCTGCGTATGATTAACACTAACAAAATGCAGTCACTTTAATTTAGTGCGATGCACACCTTGTTCCACCAGCTAAATATTCACAACACACAGTAGCACTCGATAAAACTTGGTGCAGTCTACGACTAGCAACCACACGTGGCGATTGCCACACACCAATCTAAAGTCTCCCCCTGGAGATACACATGCTGACTGATGCAGAGCGACGCCGCCCGGCCAGCTAATCCACGTGCTCCCGACTCGTCACTTCCTGCCCTCGCGCGCGCGCGCGGGCGCCAAAAGCTCAACTGCCGGTTTTTTTTCCCTATGTCATCAACTACCCCATGTCAGCTGTTCTAACCGATTTGCCAACGTACAGAGCTCAGCCAATACATTTCTAAAATTTTACTTAAAATCAAAATAATTACACTACACATTAAATAAATGTCTTCTTAGGTTTTTATATAGGTATAAACATCCTTTGTACTATTTATCATAATCGTGCAATTTCTTATATCCCAGATAAGTGATTTAACTGAATACTTCAAGATAAAATACACAAGATTAATTGAAAATAAAATAAGAAATAGTTAATTTATTGCCATGCTAGTTGTGTAACTGTCTTGTATTCATTGATAATTTATTACTTTTCATTGTCAGTTAAACATATTACGCCAGATGTGACTATATCAGCTAATGTATTGTTTATTTATCAACAGGCTATTTTGTAATGAGGGCCTTAAAGGTTCCTAACTGCATCGTATTACTTCAAATGCAAGTTGTATTAGAATATTTTATTTCACGCTGTGCACTGCACTCCACCTGGCACTCGCCATTGTCCCTCTCCCCTCACCGGAAACGAAAACTGGAAAATCCTAAGCTGGAACAAGCCACCAACGTCGGCCTGCTGGCTGGCCTCCCGTCAGATACAAGCACACAGCAAATCTCAACGTGGAGAATTTCTACCTATGTCCTAACTATAAATGTTGTCACCCAACGGCGTACATACATTGCTGCCATAATTATTAAGACTAAAATTGTGTAACATTTAGTGCATTGGCATGATCAATGTTTGCAGTGAACTTCATACTGTTTAGTTATCAAATGCTATTAATTTACCAGTATTTCTATTGGGCGGTAATCTCACACCTCCTACACATATAGCTGCATTATATGCTGTGCACCATTACAGATACAAGCTACAATCACTAAAATTTGCTATGTCTCATTTTATTTCTATTTCAGATTACAAGCGAACTAACATTAATAGCTGTAGTATATCGGAGTTATATTTACTAAGTAAAAGCATTTTTTCTCGGCTCATTTCGATAGTCAAATTTATTGGTTTCTTTATCAAGCACTTAGAATTGATTCATAAGGCAACATAGTTCTGGGTTACAGTTTCTTTTCCAGGAATGCTTTGAAGAATGTGAACTCATTTGCAACGAATATATTTTCTGTCATTGTTGGAGGGTACGTTACACACGAAGTAATTTGTCGACTAAAATTTCTCTTCAAATAAATAGCGTTAAGTAATATTGTTACCTGAAGAGTCAAACTTCATCTTAGTTTATTATTATATTTGATGTGTGCCCATACGAGAGAGGACGATGAATCACAAAGAGTGATAACAGAACTGGTATGTCTAGAAAATAATCCGTACATCTACATTAAACACATCTTCCGGATGATAAAAACGGAATTTGGTAGTTTCCTGCTGATGTATTTGTATGGTAAGAGGAGAAGCTTGTTAACCCAGTCTAATGTGGCGTCTGTGTCAGTTCCAGTTCAGTCAGCACAAAAGCTGTTTTCATTATTTAAAGTGAGAGAGATTCATGCTCAGTCTGTACACAAAAACTGTTCCTCTTTATTTAAATAATGAGGTCGTGATGATTTGTACACCTCCTTCAGTACACAAATAGTCACTCTGTACATATTAGGCGCCGCGGCGGAACGGCCGAGTGCATTGAGGCGGTATACATCGATACCCGTCGAGTGTTCGAATCCCTTCTCAGACATGGATATTTATGCTGTCTTTAGTATAAGGTAGTTCATAAGTAGTTTGTAAGTGTAGGGACTGTTGACCCTGCAGTTAAGTCCCATACGTATCACAAAGATTTGAACATTACATAGCTATTAGGCAATAATTCTTAATAAAATCAATATACAAACAACGGAATGACTCTTGAAAAGCTTTTGCGTTTAGACGGGCTCGAAAATCGACTGTGGAAGAGAGAAGGCGAATGAGAATTGTGAATTTCTATAGTCGATTTTTCAGTGTTTACATGTCCAACGTGAAGCGGAATTGTTCAGTTTCCAAAATACAGTTTATGGAGCCTCGCATAAAGGGCGTAAATGTTTGCTTGATGTTGTAGTTTAACTGGAGACGGTAAACTAAGACCCCCACTACAAGTGTTTCTACAACGAAAGTGACCCAATCAGGTAAATTAAAAAGCAGCCGGAGAGTGTAGTGTACAGGTGGACGAGGCAGAAGACGATGCCAACTTCATAACTAAAACATCTGCCACTTCAAGTAAAAATAATTTCGAAACTGTGGTCGTAGCGGAAACATATGAACCATTTTGCGCTTACTTCAGGCTTTGCACAAGTAGTCGAAATCTAATTTTTATCTAAGCCCAGAATGGCGAGTATCCGAGAAATGGTTTCGCTCTGAATCCTGCATATTCGACAGTGAAACTATTATAGTGACGCACTGCGTAACTGGTTGTATTACAAAATCTGTTTTTGTCGGTGAAAGAAAAGTGGGAACTAGTCATAATGAAGAAACTAATCGCTACACGTGAAGAAATACACAGCTAAAAAGTTAAATAAAATTGGTTGGGCTAGGTCCATTTTCATCTGCGTTTTGATGCCACCTGGGGCACAGTAGATGTTCAAATTCAAATGTTTATAGGGATGTGACCTGTTTTCAGTGGTCATCAGGCCCTAGACTTACAATCTACTTAGACTAATGGTAAGGACAACAAACACACAGACACACACACCCATGTCGCATGCCCGGGGAAGATCTCGAACCTCCAACAGGAGCAGACGTGCATTCTACAACAAGGCGCCTTAGATGTCACGGCCGTTCCCGCACAACTGCCTATAATGGTTTCAACATCGTCCGCCAAAAGGTAGCCGCAAGAGTGTCATCTGCATGTACAGGCCTGGAATAATGTACTCTGTGGCAGTGTTTGTCATCTGTATGATTTAATGGATTCAAGAAACAGCGCCTGCATTGCCACCTGTGGAAGCTAAATCACGTACTAAAATGGGTGTTTCAGGGAGGATCAACACCTGGTACTTCTGTACAGCTTAAGCTACTCATTGGTGAGTGTGACCATTTCAGGAACTCCACTTGCAATGTTTCAACAGTATATTGGGAAACTCAGAAATGCTGTACTGACAATTATTTCCGACAGAGTAGTAAGAGATAATGGTTTAGTATGGCACTCTAAAGCAGCGGGACATCGGTTCCCAGATGCTAGCCGGATTTGCTACACCATGCTCCAGTTCTACCACAAAAAGCTTACTGCATATTGCAAGGTTACCATCCACTAAAGATTCTGTGTAGCGTCATTTGTTAGAGAGGTAGCAGCACGTCGAAATTTGGATGGAAAACTGGTGAAAAATGGTGTTGGTCTGACAGTAACCATCCACGGCCTTTCTTAATGAGCTACCATCCAGCTCGTACTCACTGCACGTGGTTTCGTGCTCACGTGGGCCGACAAAAGGGGATGCATGTTGCTACAGATACCCAGGTTGAAAATGTTCTTTCACAGAACTTCAATGGAGTCAACTGTGAGGAGATGTTTATTACGAGGAAACAAGACTTCGCAAGCGGCGAACTGACGGAGGTTGAACCAGTGTTGGAAGAACTACAAACCATTCCAACGACCTACCATACTTACCAAAGGCATTGGTGACACAGAGGATATTAGTCTATCACGGCGTCATAACTGATCCGCGTCTTCATTTCAAGTGCACCAGAGATGGAACTACACTAAATAACACCCATCAAGAAATGACAAAACTATCCCTGATTAGAAGAAAAACTCATGAAAGCAGAATTAAAGTCTAATAATACTATACCTCATTCAGCGTTAGAGTAAACATGATGTGAACAAATGGATAGGACAGAAAGTATGTGATTGCTCGACGGCACACGCCTTTACAAATACACCTTCATTTTGTACGCGATATTGTGTTGTTATGTTACTGCGAATAACACCTCGAGAAAATTTAATGAACTGTCGGTCATGAAGGATTCTTGAAATTTGCGCCTTTGTTTCTTAAACCATGTATTTCTAATTTTGAATATCGTGTACACACACCACAGTGGCTTTCACGCCAGTCTGTTGAAACGTTCTGTGACAATGGCTGAAGCAGCTTCCTTTTCATTTGTGAAACACAATCGTGGAACTCCTTTAAAAAGCGGAGAGAAACCAACAGTTATCAACGTTTCTGAGAATTTAGTGCAGAATTATCCATGATTACCAAGGAAATGTTCAAATGTTTGTATAGCTTATGGGACTTAACTACGGGGTCATCAGACCCTAAACTTATAAACTATTTACAAACTAGCTAATACTATGGACGGCACAAATATCCCGAGGGGAGATTCGCACCCCCGACCGTAGTGGGCGTGCAGACCGTGACTGGAGCGCCGCAGTTCCCTCGGCCACCGCGGCCGGCCCAAGGAAATGACGAGAGAGTTAACCGATGTTTCTATGACAACTACCGGGTGATCGAAGAAGTTTTTCTCAAACAGGCGCCTTCCAATGATACAATGACGGACAACGTATCCTATCATAAAGTTGAGCGTAAGACAAAAATGTCATGGAGAAACGAAGACATTGTAAAGTGGCTTACAAAAAAGAGAGGTAATGTCGATCCTCCAGCAGTTTAAGTACAATTACTCAAACAATCTGAACATTAACATAACAGTACATTGGTGACGAAACTCCAAAGGCTGTTGATCACGTTGCCGTCAGGTTACCACCGTATCACTAATCTCTCAACCCAAATGGACTTATTTGGAGACAGTTTAAGAGATACGTCGCAAGAAGTAACGAGGCATTGAAAACATATGACATACTGAAACTGCTGCACAAAGATCTGTCGGAAATTGAATGTAGAACTACATGTAATAATGGAAGAACATTAAGTGTTGAGATTGGCTGGCCTTGTGAATAATATTGTGGATCGAATCCTCTTTAATGTAGCACACGTTAGTTCCAGTAGTGAACTTTTTCCATCCGATACGAAAGTGCGGGCATGGATATTTGTGCTGTCTTCAGTATAAGTTAATAAGTAGTTTGTAAGTTTAGGGACTGATGACCCCATAAGCTTAACAAACATTTGAACATTTTAGGAGCTGAAACATTACCGGTGATTAACTCTGGGTAAGTAATGCCTTCAGTAGCTGCACTATTTATCTGTTCAGCGATATCTCTTCATTACTTATGTAACACAGTAAGATTAATTATCTCATTTTAGGTACTTCAGAGCTATCTTTAGCTAACATATGCTTCCTTCCTGGCGATTCAGGACCGTATATCACAAAATGTTCAGATGTTTGTATAGTCTATGGGACTTAACTACGGGGTCGTCAGTCCCTAAAATTACAAACTACTTATGAACTACTTACGAACTAGGACGACACAAATATCCATGCCCAAGAGGGGATTCGAACCCCCGACCGTAGTGGCCATGCAGACCGTGACTGGAGCGCCTTAGTCCCCGCGGCCACCGCGGCCGGCGTTTTATCACATTTTTAGGCTTTTATGGTATTTTAATTCGTAGTTTTAAGAATGAAGGTCACTAGTAATTTTAATGTTTCTCTGCCATCGACGCATCTAAGAATTATCTGTTTGCATCATTGAGGGTTTGCTAGGTGGTAGCACGAATGCAGCAGAAAATATTGTTTCGAATTAAACGATTGTTAGATCTCATTGTTCTCGCTGTAAAACACCAAGCATTGTTATTATCACTCTTGACAGAACATGCAAGGACAACCCTATCCGGTAACAGCGAATGCTGCCCGGTACAAAGTGTAATGATCACGTTCAGATTATTCTACTGATAAAAAAACGTAAAAGTGTCGAGGTATGGTAATTAATGAAATTGTAATAAAGCTACCTCTGTCAGATGTATACATCATTTTTAATCAAATATTATTAGATACCTGTTGTTTATTTCAGCTAGTGATTATTCAATTTTAACTGCCATTTTTTTTTCAATACATGTATGATAGTTGTAGTTTTGTAAACGTTCGTGAATCGCGAATGAAACGCTCTGAAGCAAATAACAGTTCCGTTCCCAATTGCTGGTTATTTGATATCTGTAACATAATGAGTAAGCAACGTAATTTTATAAACAAGCGTGCGTCAGGGCTGAAATACCTTAGATATTACCTCCAGTGTGGTACGAATCAGTGTAGACATTCTTTAGGAGTGACAGCGCCCTTATGATAATTTTATTCATAAAAACATTCTAGAGCGCCAAATTGATTATTTATTTCCGACTAATTTCAGCCCAAAGTTAAGCCAACTTCAGGCTGTTGTTCCGAGATGGTGTGGAGCGACGAAGGTGCTGCGAGTTCCACAGGTGTTGTCACTCAAATATATTCGCCGTGTTAGCTAGTTCATAAGTAGTTTGTTACTTTAGGGACTGATGACCCCGCAGTTATGTCCAATAAGCTCTATAAACATCTGAGTACCATCGATTTGCAGTTTGTTCCTGTGTCAGGAATTAAACTAGTGTTTCAAGGTCAAAGGTATCAAGCTATCAGAATTTCTGACACGCGATTTTGTGATGCTTTACTAAATGTACGAAGTAATTGAAATACAGATTTGTTGAAAGTTAATGTGTATTCGTCCGCTGCTATCGATAATTTTTATTGCTACACAATGAATTAAGGCAAATATAAATTAATGACAACATTTTGTCTTATCCCTGATATATTCCGCCAAGCCTCTACATCCAGCTCATCTTTCTTGCGTAAGTTGTTATTTCATTTCTTTGGTCCGTCCAAGAACGTCGTGGTCCGCCGCATTTCCAATCTTACTGGAAGTTGATGACCTCGTTGTGAGCGCCTTAAACACCAATCATCATCATCTAGTTTTACATGTACTTTGGTCACCGATGATGTAACATTCTCAACATATCTCCATACCGTTTTATTGATTTTCTTTCAATTCCTTTTTATTACCGTTTCATCAGTCTTTATTCTAGTTGTTACTTCACGAGCAGTTGTTTTCAATTCTGTCATCTCAACATAAATAATTCATTACCACAGCTATTAGCCTTCTTTTGATATCAGCGTTTAAAATCCATACTTCTGACCAAAACCCATACACTGATACCACCATTATCTTGCCAACTCTTTTCTTACTGCTGTTACAGATGTTCTTGTGCCAACAAAAAGAATTCATACATACTAATTCTTTTCTGCCTTCTTCAATTCTATATTTGACTTCTGTATGGCTCAATCCATTTTTATCAATATATACAACAAGATATTTTTTCTGCCTGTGTCATACCTGCTTTGTCATTAATGTGTAGTCCAAAATGTTGAAATGTTTGTAGAACTTATGGGACTTAACTGCGGGGTCATCAGTCCCTAAACTTACAAACTACCAAAGAACTAGCTAATACTAAGGACGGCAGAAATATCCATGCCCGAGGGGGGATTCGAACCCCCGACGGCAGTGGCCGTGCAGAACGTGACTGGCGCGCCGCAGACCGCTGGGCCACTGCGCCCAGCAATGTGTACCCCTACTTCAAATTTAACATCACTATTCACCAACACATATACTGTTTCCGTTAGACTCACTGTAGTCCCCATCTGTCATATTCTTAATACAGCCGCCGTGTCATATAATAAAGATCATAATCATCTTGTGATGGGTGGCTTGTTTAGAAATACTCAATGAAAATGCCTGTACATCATTGACATTGATTTCCATTCGCCTATAATTTTTCTTCTAACTCGTAGAGACACTTCCACGCATACATGTAACAAGGTGTGACATACATCACAACCATTTACTGATATTAATGGCTTTGATCCTTTTGTAATCTGTACCGCACTGTCCCTATTTATTTGCTTAATAGTTTCTAGAAATGAAATAAATCGCAATTTACGATCACTTATGGCTTCACTGTACTAGGTTTAGATGTAATACCATGTTCAGCGAATGAAAATATGTGCCCAGCCGGGATTCGAACCCGGGATCTCTTATTTAATAGGCAGACGCGTTGACCACTCCGCCACAGAGAACACAGTGACCAACCCGACTGCAGAGGACTCTTCCCTACACGTCTCCCGCCACACCCAAATCTCCATTCGCCACGCTGTTTCTTTCCTATTACCACAGCCTATTTGTTCTGTAATGCTCGCAGCCACAACACTGTATTCCCGCATCAGGGAGAACAGACCATGAGGTATCGAGACACAATTAATTGTCGTCAGGAGCCCAGTCTCGGCTTGTATACAATTATATATTTTGACGACGTTACAGCGTTCATTTTTTATGAAATAAATCGTAATTTGCGTGTGCCGATACCAGTCTCTGCAAAATAATTTACCTTTACAAGAGAAATTAGAAATGCAGCTGAAAGAAGACAATGAAGATTACACTAACCAGACCAAAACTGGAACTGAGAAACACTACGAAAAAATATTAAAAATAGAAATGTCAGCATATGAAACTGATGGAGTAAAAGGGAAGTATTCGACTGGTTATTAACCATCACACCAACAAGTGTGAAGGCAGAAAGAGCCTTTTCCGCCACTGGATTTATAAGTAGTTGTACGGGGTGGTCGGAAATTCCAGTTACTAACTTCTAGGACTTGTAGACGGTAGTGAGTATATAATATTTTGAATAGGAACCCGTATCCGGAAACCCATATCTACAGACACCTCTAGAGACCGAGGAAGGTCTGCTAGCAAGAGTTCTGGCTGCTGCGCAAGACACTGTTAAACACCAGGTGGGATGGAGAGAGTGTACCAGAACATGCTTCGGAGGTTCAATGTGTGTAACGACGTTGGTGGTCCGAGCACATTGTATAAGAGGTAGATTGGGAGATAGAACTAAAGATGTCATCCGTTTTTTAAGGTCATACTTCCAAAACTTGAAGTGACATGTATTTTATATTTATAAAATTGTAACCATTTTTACTGTTTATTTTAGATAAACTAAATTAAAGTGACAGTCTACATCCATCAATAATATAATAAAAATTTTATTGTTTTATAACAGAGAATGTTTATTGACTTCCCAAGAAAAAAAAATAAAATGAAATAAATAAATAAACCATAATCTTTGCGGGATCCCGCTAGATTAAACGCAATCCAGAAAAAAATCCCTCTAGATTTAAAACAGAGCTGGATTGCAAATCCCTAGTGGAGACCATCGAGTCTCAAGCCGTACCCAATTACCGATATCATATCGACTTGCTGCTGGTTAGAATCATTCGCTCAGGCGCACTTGCTCAAAATTCTGAGTGATCATTTGAATTACCTCACGTAGTAGATAACTAGTCCCGCATGTTGGCAGAAGCATCCGTAATAGCGTCACCCGCAAGCAGACCGACCTATCTTTCGCGCAGTTGAGCTACCCACCCACAGAACTGCAATACATAACAAGTGTACGGCGAGAGGGGAGGGAGAAGAAACGTGGGTGAAGTTTGAATCCGATAAATGTACAGTGCCAAAATCCGTAATTTGAAATAATGGGTGATCAAACAGTCAGTATAAATTTGAATACTTAATAAATCAAGGAATAATGTAGATGGAGAGGTGTAAACTGACTCACAAGTTTGAAACTATATGGGGTTTTATTAAAGCAAAAACAAAAAAGTTCAAAAAAATGTCCGACAAATGGCGCCTCATCTGATCAGAAAAGCAATAATTAGCATAACAAATTAAAACAATGCAAAGATGATGTTCTTTACAGGAAATGCTCAATATGTTCAGCACCAATCCTCAACAAAGCTGTAGTCGAGGAGTAATGTTATGAACAGCACTGTAAAGCATGTCCGGAATCATGGTGAGGCATTGGCGTCGGATGTTGTCTTTCAGCTCCCTAGAGATGTCGGTCGATCACGATACACTTGGGACTTCAGGTAACGCCAAAGCCAATAATCGCACGGACTGAGGTCTGGGGACCTGGGAGACCAAGCATGACGAAAGTGGCGGCTGAGCACACGATCATCACCAAAATACGTGCGCAAGAAATGAACCCCCATGTCATTCTAAGCATGTGGGTCAGTTTTTACCTCTCTATCTACGTTATTGCTTGATTTATTTATTTATTTTTTTTTTTTTCGAATTTATACTAACATTTGATGACCTGGTACTTGCTTTAGACGCCAATATTTTTCATTTGTACTTTATGGTTGGCAGTATATTGTAGTTGGCGTCATGTAGAAAGGATCTTCTGTGCATAGAAGTGGAGCAATAGCGGAAGCGTAAAGGAGACCAGCTACTCTGAGCCCGAACATTTTAATCTGTGGGAGAAATCTTGCATAACTCGCGGCCACCCACGCCACTAGATAATGAATATTTTGGTTGCCAAGGCGATAATGGAGAGGGATGCGCAGTACGGCTGAAAACTGGGCCACCTTTCTACGTGACTCGAAAAAGATTACGGCAACCGAGATAGTGGTAATAACAGAACGCCGCTGCTGAGGGATTTGGTGTTGACTTATGTTTACTTTATTAAACGAATTACACTGGCAGTTGAGTTTGGATAGTGTAGTGAGCAGGCAAAAATTCAACAACAACGTTTCTTACACCAAGCTATGGTATGAAAAGCCATATAAAGGTTTGAAAGGGCAGAACCAAAAGGAGGTGTCTGCAGCTATTGGAGTGCCCAAAAGTGTAATTTCCAGAATCTGGAAACAATTTTAGGCAAAAGAAAGCAGGTGCAGACAGGTATGAAAACTACAGAACTATCAATTTAATAAGTCATGGTTGCAAAATATTAACACGAATTATATACAGAAAGATGGACAAACTGGTAGAAGCCGACCTTGGGGAAGATCAGTTTGGGTTCAGGAGAAATGTAGGAACACGGCTTATCCTAGAAGATAGATTAAGAAAAGGCAAACCTACATTTCTAGCATTCGTAGATTTGGTGAAGGCTTTTGACAATGTTGATTGGAATAATCTCTTTCAAGTTCTGAAGCAAGCAGGAGTAAAATATAGGGAGCGTAAGGTTACTTACAACTTGTACAAAAACCAGATAGTAGTTGTCAGAGTTGAAGGGCATCAAAGGGATGCAGTGGTTGGGAAGGGAGTAAGACAGGGTTGTAGCTTTTCTCCAATGTTATTCAATTTGTACAATGATCAGGCTGTAAAGGAAAGCAAGGAGAAATTTGGAGAAGGAATTAAAGTTCAGAGTGAAGAATTAAAAACATTGCGTTTTGCCGACGTCATAGTAATTATATCAGATACAGCAAAGGACCTGGAAGAGCAATTGAATGGAATGGTCAGTGTGCTGAAAGGTGCATATAAGATGAACATTAACTAGAGAAAAACTAGGGTAATGGAGTGCAGTGTAAGAAAATCAGGTGATGCTGAAGGAACTAGATTAGGTAATGAAACAATAAAGTAGGTAGATGAGTTTTGTTACTTTGGCAGTAAAATAACAAATGATGGTCGCAGTACAGAGGATATAAAATGCAGAATGGCAATGGGTAGAAAAGCGTTCTTGAGAAAGAGAAATTTGTTAACATCGAATATTGATTTAAGCCTAAGGAAGACGTTTCTGAAGGCATTTGTGTGGAGTGTTGCCTTGTATGGGAGTGAGACATGGACGATAAACAGTGCGGACAGGAAGAGGATAGAGGCTTTTGAAATATGGTGCTACAGAAGAATGCTGAAGATTAGGTGGGTGGATCGCGTAACTAATGAGGAGGCACTGAGCAGAATGTGGGAGAAAAAAATTTCTGGCATACCTTGACTAAAAGAAGGGATAGATTGGTAGGACACATTCTTAGACATCAAGGAATTGTGAATTTAGCATTAGAGGGAAGTGTGTGGGGTAAAAATCGCAGAGGAAGACCAAGAGATGGATACAGTAAGCAGATTCAGGCAGATGTAGGTTGCTGTTCTTATGTGGAGATGAAGAGGCTTGCTCAGGATAGGGTATTGTAGAGAGCTACATCAAACCAGTCTCCGAACTGAAGACCACAACGACAACAACAGGTACCGTTAAAAGAAGGCAGGGTCAAGGTCGTCCACGGGTTATAATCAGCAAGAGATGACCGCTATAAACGCCTGTCGAGACAGAGAGCTGAATGCAACTGAGGTGCCACGCATCCTCCGGGAATATAAACACGAACATTTCCAAATCGCCTTCGGTAATGTGGCCTCTACGCACGGAGGCCCATGTTGTGTGTCTCATTAAAAACAACGACACAGTTTATCCCGCAAAAACTGGGCGGAGAAACATTGGAGGCGTAAAGAATGGCTCCGGGTTCTGCTCACAGATGAGTCAAGATTTTGTCTTCAATCGGACAACGGTCGTTTTCCCATATGAAGACTTAGCTGCCGGGGTGACATCCGTGTGTGACCTAGAAATTGAGCTTACCAACGACTCACAAAAGGAAATGTATGCAAGATCGCAGATTTAGTCATTTACTTACTCATTATCGGTGCCGTCAGACTACTTCAGTATCTTCGGATCAGTATTATTTACACTTAGTGATCATCAGCTGTAAACTGCGATCTTGGGTAAATTTCCTTTTGGCAGTAGTAGTTAAACTAAATCAGATAGATCGCCCTTCTGCTATGTCAGCTAATGATAATCTTTAATAGGGATCGTTGTAAGGTGGAGTAAATATTTTTGATTGAAAAATGCGAATAAAATGGTTCGTTAATGATTTTGGCTCGAAACGCACTGGTAAAAGTTCGTAACAGTTAGTCAGATCTACACACACAACATACAGTTCACATTCCTCATTTAGGCCCTGTCACTAATAATCAAATTAATTGGCTTGTCAATTAACTGAATGAATATGATTGCTATTTAGTCTTTGCACATCTGATTTTTTTCACAGACGATTGTACTTACCACCCCATATTATAAAATATCCAGAAGATATATATGCTGCTAACTGGAAGAGCTGTAATCGTTTCGAAAAAATAAATAAATAAATCTGTATGCCCTCTTTTTGTCGTAATATAAATATGCAATTATGGTTTTTCTTTTGAAAGTGACTGATTATTTGATCTTTGCCGTGGGTTTTCTCTCTCAAAATGTTCAAATGTTTGTATAGCTTGTGGGACTTAACTGCGAGTACATCAGTCCCTAAACTTACAAACTACTTACGAACTAACTTACACTAAAGACGACACAAATATCCATGCCCGAGAGGGGATTCGAACTCCCAACCGTAGTGGCCGTGCAGACCGTGACTGGCACGCCGCAGGCCCCACGGTCACCGCGGCCGGCTTTTCTCTCTCATTGTTGTCAAAAATTGCTAACTGATGGATTGTTAATATGATATTGTTTATTATTTATTCATCAAAATTCTAACTAAAATTACCGATCTCTATTTATAGTGCACACAGTATTCAATTTTCTCAGTTCAGACTCCAATCGTTGCTGAATGAATGAAGGTGATATGTCCTCGTCAGTCATACTTTCACACTCCTATCAAATTTTCTAATGACTTTTCAACTAATATTGCAAATTAGTTCTTACAAGGTCTGTTAGGTATTAATAGATAAGGTGTTAGTTAACATTTAATTCACTCTTATATTCTAATATAAAAGTTACAAAATGGTACCCATCTGTGGTATTCGTTTCATCACATAATCTACACATAAGAATCTATCAGCAATGACATATACATCCATACAGTGGTCCAGTTGACAATGACGATGTTGCGAGACAAAACGTATTTTCACACAAGTTCATTAAATGTTCATTCACGTGAGTGCGTGAGTTCCGCGATACACGAATCGTCTCACGACGGAGACACGTTCCGTAGTCCCGTTTTAACACGCGCGACGCGATTGCATACGTACTTCGCGATCACCGAGTCTGACACTTGCAGACACTGTTTCGATAAATGGCACTCTCGCACTTTTCGAAATAAACCTTCTACATCTACATCTACATACATACTCCGCAATTCACCGTAAGGTGCGTGGCGGAGGGTACACTGTACCACTACTAGGCATTTCCTTTCCTATTCCACTCCCAAATTGAACGAGGAAAAAAAGATTGCCTATATGCCTCCGTACGAGCCCTAATTTCTCTTATCTTGTCTTTGTGATCTTTACGCGAAATGTAAGTAGGCGGCAGCAAGATCGTACTACACTCAGCTTCAAATTCCGGCCCTCTAAATTTACTTAACAGAAATTCACGAAAAGAACGTCGTCTTTCTTCCAGCGATCCCCAATTGAGTTGCCGGAGCATTTCCGTGACACTCGCGCATTGGTAGAACCTACCGGTAACAAATCTAGCTGCTCGCCTCTGAACCGCCTCTATGTCTTCCTTCAAACCGATCTGCTGCGGGTCCCAAACACTTGAGCAATACTCAAGACGTGGTCGTACAAGCGTTTTATACGCGGTCTCCTTTACAGGTGAAGTACATCTTCCCAAAATTCTCCCAATAAACCGAAGTGTGCTGTCCGCCTTACTCACAACTGTCCTTACATGCTCGTTCCATTTCATATCGCTCTGCAATGTTACGCCTAGATATTTGAACGACGCGACCGCATCAAGAAGCTCACTACTGATGCTGTATTCGAACATTATAGGATTGTTTTTTCTACTCATGCGCATCACCTTACATTTTTCTACATTGAGAGCTAGCTGCCATTCTTCGCACCAACTAGAAATTTTGTCTAAGTCAACCTGTATGCTATTACAGTCAGTTACAGACGACACCCTTCCATACACCACAGCATCATCAGCAAACAGCCGCAAATTACAACTTACTCTGTCCATCAGATCATTTATATAGATAGAAAATAATAGCGGTCCTATCACACTCCCCTGGGGCACGCCTGACGATACACTCGTCTCTGATGAACACTCGCCGTCGAGAACAACGTACTGCGTTCTATTACTTAGGAAGTCTTCCAGCCAGTCACAAATCTGTGAACCTATTCCATAAGCTCGTATCTTCGTTAGCAGTCTGCAGTGTGGCACCGTGTCGAACGCCTTTTTGAAGTCGAGAAAAACACAATCCGCCTGTTGCCCTTCGTCCATGACTCGCAAGATGTCATGTGAGAAAAGGGCAAGCTGAGTTTCACATGAACGATGTTTCCTAAACCCGTGCTGATTCATGGAAAGAAGCTTTTCCGTTTCAAGGAAATTAAAAATGTTCGAACTGAGAATATGCTCCAAAATTCTACATGAAACTGATGTCAACGATATTGGCCTGTAATTGTATGGGTCAGTTCTCTTTCCTTTCTTATACACGGGAGTCACCTGCACTTTTTTCCAATCACTAGGAACTTTGCGCTGAATTAAAGACTCGCTATAAATGCAAGCTAAGTAGGGGGCCAATGCCGCAGAATAGTCTTTGTAAAACCGAACTGGTATTCCATCCGGACCAGCAGACTTTTTCGTATTTAGCTCTCTCAGCTGCTTCTCTACACCGGAAATACCTATTGTTATGTCCCCCATTTCGGAATTAGTACGTTGATCAAATGATGGTATATCACCTTCACTGTTAACACTTCTTTTTCCAATACACATGAATAAACGTTCCGCGGTTTTCGAACGGGCGATTGCACGCGACGAAACGAACTTAGCGGTACACACGCGGACAGCGTCCGCACGCCTCGAGACCCGCACTCAGACTCCGTCTCTCACCGACTGCCTCAGCATCAACAACCAAGTGTCGCAGTAGAGCGCGCTGCTTACATTCATACATAATATCTTTGGCAGCATAGTTTACATACGTACAATCAAAAGATCCAGTTAACCTTACAAATTAAACAGATAACACAACAAGTAAAGAAATACCTAAAATATTAGTTCACAAAACTTTTACAAGTATAATACGATTACATATCTCTATAATCAACTCGCATATGTAAGGTCACCATATGTGACCTTACAACGCTTACAGCCGGAATTCTCTGTGTGATATTAACCTCTGAAGCAAACAGGTGCCGTGCTAAGGAATCGAACTCGTGCTTCCTACAGCCAACTGAGTGAGTTTGTAAGGCGTCAGACTGTGGTCTACCGAGTGGTTGGATGGTCAGTTCCGAGAACTGACACAAAGGTTGGACGCACAGCGTCTCTTGTGCAAGATTTTGACACTCGTATACAGGTTTCTGGACATAATGAACTGTATAGATGGTCTACAATAAAGTGTTAGTTACAGCTATGCTTTTAAAATTTGTAATCTCTTATCACAACTGTTCGCCAACAGTAACCTCCGAATTGAGAACGAGTGAAGTGCATGCTACGCTAATCCGATTGACTACTGGACGGTATCTTATAATTAGATTCATCCGTCATTACCCGGAAGAACCGTTCCATATTTCAGGTTGAAATAAAGCTATCAGTTTTTTTTCTACTAATCTTTATTTATTTACGAACTAGTTTTTGACCTATTAGGTTATCTTCAAGTAAATAATTGATAGACGTCGACAAGAAACGCTGGTGATTATGTTGCAAACGTGTCAAATAAAGATAAATCTCGCAAAACTCTTGTTCTTTGCTGATGACGTTAGATGAAGCGGTCAAATTCATCTCTCGCCGTGGTGGTTTATGCTGTGTGATAAATGCTTTCTAATTAATATTATTTCATTCATTTGTGATTTATGTTGAGATCCGAAGTGACAACACCAATAATTATATCACAGCATATAATGGAGTTATATTAAGTATCTAATCAATTGTAAATTAGATAATAGAAATTTTATGTCGATGGTATTCCATGTAACATGCCGTCTAAGAAGCAACTGTAAACAAAGTGTAAAAACGTATTTAGAGCACACCAAAATTGAGGACCTCACGTGTCACAACTTCAATAATTTTACCGTTGCTTAGTATGAAACAATATTAAGTATGTAAGGTATTTCACTATGTACAATTTTAAATTAGATGGCATTTATCATCCAACATAAACCTACATGGCGAGAAATGATACCGACAACTTTAACTAATGTCATAAGAAAAGAATAAGAGTTTCGTATACTGTATCCTTATTCAACATGTTTGCAACGTATGCACGAGCGTTTCTTGCCGACGCCTATCAAATGTTTACCTGAAGATGGTCTAGTAAGCCGAAAACTTGTTCGAAAATGAAATAATAATAGTAATATTAATAATAATTATAATAATAATAAATAGCAGAATAGAAACGGCGTGTTTTCAACTTGAAATACGGTACTGGCCGGTCCGGTACTTAGGATGGTGTATCAAGGGTGTGGACGTAGCCTTGCCATTAACCTTAACGACAGAGCCCTCCCCCCCCCCCCCCCGTGCCACTCCCTCGTTTATTCCTGGTCGTACGCATTTCCTCTCTGTGCTACATCTGCTTAACTATTTGTTTTCCTACGCTCGCCCTTGTAAGAAATCCACCGCAAGCAAAGCTGAGAAGTTGACTTGTGCAACACCGCAGGACCCCGCCTACATCCAAGTCCCTTTATCTCTCTCTCTCACACACACACACGACTCGCTCGCAGACTTCCGCTCTCTCGCTGACTCTGCTGCTTCCGTTGCTCTGTTCGCAGTTTACTCACCGCAGGTCTCAGCTCTTAATACGCCACTGCACTTGCTGACACAGTGCTCATTCGGTGAACTTAAGAGCCTCTCCTGTCTTTCCAAATCTAAACTGTTCTGCTGCGCAACATTTACAGCGAATATTACGCATTTGATTTGTGGCATGCACTAACATCACAGGTTTAACCACTTAATGCCTGAATTAATTTCTACTGCAAGAAAAAAAAATCAAAACTAATATATTGTGCTCAATATTGGGGCCTTAGACCATTTATAACATCAAATATAAGAAATGTTATACATAGTTGGTATAATTAGGTATGTGTCAAATTTGCGACAACAGGCATTTGAGAAATAAAACGCTTACAACTCTTCATTGAGAGAATTTTTTTCATTGTTCTCATAAGATTTAATGAAAAAAATGAACATGCGTTTGAATTACAATTATGGTTACTTATAAATCTAATGCAGAGGATTAACATTTCTTTACTCATGAAATTGCCTAAAACAATTGGAATTTTTGTTTAGGCAAAGGTGAAGTTTGCATTTCGCATACAGAATGACTATCTGCCCTTTACAGCCTTGCATCTTTGCCTTCCTGTTACACAAGGCCAATGACCTACTTCATCGGTACGGGTAGATTTATCAGGAACTGGTTTCATTGGACCCCGACACTTCTTACGTCGAATTTCCATTTCCATACTTAGTAAGGGCCTACCTCTCTTTTTTCGTGTCATGTCTTTTCCTTGCTTGCAGAGAGCATCTGCTATTCTGGATTTGAATTCCAGAAGTTCGTTTTGTTTGCGACGGGTAATTTCCAGAGCACCACAATCCCTTCGATACAGCAACCACGAATTCACTATCACAAGATCAACTAGGTGGAAAAACAATATATAGTAATATTTACTTGACTTTACGAAAATACTATAACAGAGCGTCAAGTAAATCCACCCCTCCCATGAATGTATTGTAAACTGTAACAATGCTAGAGCATGGTACTTGAGTGCGTGCTTTTTCTTTCGGTCCCATCTTTTTATTGTGATCATCGGATGAACAGATGCAAATGCACTGGCAACATTACACCTCTGTTGTCAAACCATCGTCCTTTCTTAGTTTTATTTTATCGCTTGCATTTGCCCATAGAAGTGCCCAAGTGCCTGATGATGCACATTTTACACAAACCGTATTTCCGTGTTCACTGAAAGTTTTATCTGCTTTATCACATCTAAATATGATATAAAATACTTAAAAGATATTAGAAAAACAAAATATAATTTTCAAAATGAAACTGACCTCAGTATTTAGCAGTATTTCACGGAACAATGAACACAAACTCAGGTCTTGGTTAGCAACACGCACACAATAAACAAATGTTGTTATAGAAAGACAGTCAGTGCTCGGTAGATCGTAGCACTGCGCTGGTCCCTGTAGAATCTGATAAAACCGGCGCTGGGGTCTGAAAAACACTTACTCTTCCATATATATGGGTCACAACGGTATGAGGCGAATTTGCGACAACCGGCATTAGGTGGTTAACACTTAGAGTGCCGCGCCCGTAATATTACGTCCTCTGTGTCTTTGCGAGAACTGCCACGCCCGTAATATTACGGACGACTGTTCTCAAACGAATTCTAGCTTTCGAGCGCATCATTATCCGTACGGCAGTTATCAGAAGGGAGGCAAACCCTTGTAGTAGACATCTCTGCCACTAGGAGGCGCCACAAAACTGTTCACGTTCCGAAACAAGGGTTTGTGTCAGTTGATTGTGAGACACCAGGGCGAGCGTTACACGCAACATGTCAAGCATAAGGCCTTTGAGCGACGCCGAGATTCGCCGCATTCTTGATGAATCGGATGATGATCTGAGTGATGTTTTTGATGGCGATGACACGGATGAAGATCCAACTTATGCTTAATCAGGATCAGGTAATATAATTGCTTTCACAACTGGATGGGACACATTTCCTGGAAAGAATACCCATTCCACCAGGGAAGAAGAAGGCTCAAGAGACTTGTAGAGTGTGCTCAGAAAGGGGCAAGAAACAAGTAGGAGTCGTCAGAAGGAATGATACGTCATTCCAGTGTGCAATATGCAAAGTGGGGTTTTGTGTCCAGCCCTGCTTACAGCTATACCACTCAAAAAAGAACTATTTGCACTAAAAGCCGTTTTCTGATGTTTAATAGTCATGATATTTGCATGTAATCACATAAAAATTGCCATGTTTATTAATAAATAGTTTATAATACGAAAAAACAATTTTTACCTACCCAAAAACAGCGTTTCTTGTTTTGATTGTTGTGGTGGTTTACAAAGCAGGGAAATGTACGGGGCAAGTATTTGAAGAGGAAATAATAAGGTTTATTCCTGACCAAGAAAAATGTATTAATGATTATTCCTGAATCTGTACCAACAGGACGAAATACTGTAAAAATGGTCGGCACTGGGGGAAGTCGATTCGCATATATGGCTGGCACTCATAGTGTTAACTTCCCATTGGAAAAACACAGTCTAACATACATTGTAGCAACACTCTCTGCTGCGAAAGGTTTGACCAACTGACACTTTAAACGACATTAGCGCTCCTAGCCTTAGGCGTAAAGTTTGTTTATAATTCTGTTTCCATGTATAATGACACGTTTTCCTTTCCCCGATATTATCAGAGAAAGTTTTGTATTTTTATATTATTTCGGCATGTTAAAATAGTTATCTATGAAAGTCAGAGAAAGAAAATTTAGGAACAACACTTTCAATTTTTTTGTAAGAAAGAAGACACTCTGGCTTTGTACTTCGTAGCGATAGCATCTTGCAGACTGGAGCTGTACTTTATTATTTTTTATGTGGCCGCTATTATGTACATTCAGGTAAATATATGTCATGTGTGCGTATCTTAAATTTATAAATAAACCCGCAACTCTCACTTAAATTCGCACTTATGAATTTTATTAATAATTTTGCCCTATCCTCCCTCCGCCCATAATGTCTTTTTCAGCCTTGTTGAATCACCGCAACAATGGATGGCATAGTTTTTAGTTAATATTGAATAGTGATATTTCGTGTAGCCTGCCAGTTTTGTTTAAAAATTTATTCCATACTATTATCATTTACTGGCAATAGAACCTGCAGTCGATTTTCTTCTAAATTTTTAAAAGTCCGATGTGTTTGACTTTCGTAATATTCCTATCCGATTTATATCATGTCACTTATCTTACTTTACTGTTTGATACACGAGTCGTAGTTTAATATTGACGAACTGCCATCCACTGTTCGGCGAGTGGTTATCATATTATTAAAATTTCATTTACAGCCAAATTTCAACCACCGATGGATCTATTGTTAAAGGTAACTGCTCGTCGATTCTTTTTGTAATGTTCTGCCTGCACAACACTCCACCGTTAATTAGCTTGCCATTTCATTTAAATGCATGTAATAACTTTCCCCGTAATTTACTGATTGGGATCTTTCATAGCTTCTAACTTCAAACCACTTCCTTCTGTAAATTTGTTAATCTCAAAAATTAATAGCCAGGCTGGAACATTATACACGTCATTAACGAAAAAGTTTCCATAATTTTTGCATTACAAGCATTAGTAAAATATCAAGAGACACACATAATCGAGAAATGAATGTTAAAACAACCGAATTTCTCTTATTCAGTAACATAAATAGCAACATATTTATGAAGAAATACTTACGAATCTCTATCTATATAAAAGCGAAAGGAGACACATTCAGACTCTCACTCACTCACTCATTGACTAAACACGAAATCTCGGAAACTACTTCACCTATGAACGTCAGATAAAGGATTTTCCTATAGGGCCTATAGTTAAGGAGATATAACGTCATAAACAATGAAAAGTTACCGTATTGCGGCACGTGTAGTGTGACTTTATCAGTCTACTATATGAGAAGGAGAGCACTTAGCGACTTGCAGCAAACTTCAAACATAATTTCAAACAATTAGGAAACTTTTTCTCGCTGACAAGCCCAGCTGATGGTAGGAAAAAGTTAGTCCCTTACTACTTTTTCGGCGTTCATGAAGTAAAATTACGGCATTTGGCATGACGTTACAATTTATTACTCGTAAACTATTAATTTTATTCTCGAGAAATGTTACAGACAGTATATACACATACCACTGGACGTATGTTCGAAATTTTAACATAATACGACACACAGTACATGAGATATGGAGTAACAAACAATTACGATAATGAAAAACCGCCACATGACGTTTTGATTTGTTACGTCCTTCCTACTAACTCTATTCGAGACGTACGTTGAAAACGTTTTCCATGTGCACCACTGGATGTACCTTCGAAATAATATTGTATTACGACATTTAGTTCAGATGCTATGATGTCAAAGATATTGAAATACATGAAACTTCGCCCTAAAAAGTATGAGCTTGTAATTTACTACGTCTTTACTACCAAATAGATTTACAACAAATTTCACAGGCAGTGTCCTAATATTCCTCTCCACTAACCTGGTAAATAATGTCTTTGTAGGACCCATAATTCAAGAGATATATCTATATATATAAATGCTAAAGGTCACTCACTCACTCACTGACGATACACGAAATCTCTAAAACTACTGCACCTATGAACCTGAAATTTGCCGCTATGTAGTTTAAAGGCAGAAGATGTTAGCTGCGAAAGTATTTACTATAGGACGGAATGAAAGTGCATGGCGGAGGATACTTTTCTTACAGACTTACGAAATCTACAGTTTCATTCCGACCTTAACGAAACTTTGTGCGCTTGACCTTCAAAAGGAAGGTCACCGTCTACCTAAAGTTTCATATGGTGGATGGGGGAGAGTATCTTGCAAGATAAAAACGGATCCCTAAGTATGTTGGTCGCTCGACCGATTTCGCAGATGCTTAACACAGGTTGTATGAAATACAACTGAAAAATTTGAGAACACAAAGGGCGTTTTTCAATGTGACTTTGTGTTTCTATTGCATACAAATCTATATTTTTGTTTGGATATTTATGAAATTTTGCGCACTTCACCATAGAAACAAGAGGAATGTAACTGTCTGTATAAAATTTTGTTCCGTGCACGGTGGAGGGTACTTAACATACGAACTTTGTCAAAATGAATAGGTTTTCTCAGATCTTGATGCATTTTGCACACACGACAGTTATACCAAACGAAAGGTCACAAGATACATACATGTTCGTATGGTACATTACAGAGTGTGCCTTGCAAATAACATTGCCGACAAAGGGAAAGGTGGAAACGAACAGAGACATGGGAAAGAAAGCGATGAATGTAGATAGAGGAGGAAAGGGGAGGTGGACTACGAGAGTGTAGTATAAATAAACACCCCGGGCAATGCCGGGTTTACAGCTAGTATCTGTATGAAACTTCCTGGCAGATTAAAATTGTGTGCCGGAACCGGGACTCGAACCTGGGACCTTTGTCTTTCGAGGGCAAGCGCACTACCGACTGTGCTATCCCGACATGACTCACGATGCCGCCTCACTACTTTACTTCCGCCAGTACCTCGCCTCCTACCTTCCAAACTTCACAGAAGCTCTCCTGCAAACACGCAAGACTAACACTCCTGGAAGAAAGGATATGGTGGAGACATGGCTTAGCCACAGCCTAAGGGATGTTTCCAGAATGAAACTTCACTCTGCAGCGGAGTGTGGGCTGATATGAAAATTCCTGGCAGATTAAAATTGTGTGCCGGAACCGGGACTCGAACCTGGGACCTTTGCCTTTCGCGGGCGTGTTTGCAGGAGAGCTTCTGTGAAGTTTGGAATGTAGGAGGCGAGGTACTGGCGGAAGTAAAGTTGCGAGACGGCATCGTGAGTCGTGTCGGGATAGCACAGTCGGTAGTGCGCTTGCCCGCGAAAGGCAAAGGTCCCACTTTCGAGTCCCGGTTCCGGCACACAATTTTAATCTGCCAGGAAGTTTCATATCAGCGCATACTCCGCTGCAGAG
Organism: Locusta migratoria; assembly: GCA_026315105.1. Lineage (NCBI taxonomy): Eukaryota > Metazoa > Arthropoda > Insecta > Orthoptera > Acrididae > Locusta > Locusta migratoria. Next base: position 543,833,229 of record CM048747.1, on the reverse strand, counting down.
TGAAGTTTCATTCGTGAAACATCCCTTAGGCTGTGGCTAAGCCATGTCTCCACCATATCCTTTCTTCCAGGAGTGCTAGTCTTGCGTATTTGCAGGAGAGCTTCTGTGAAGTTTGGAAAGTGGGAGGCGAGGTACTGGCGGAAGTAAAGTTGTGAGGCGGCATCGTGAGTCGTGTCGGGATAGCACAGTCCGTAGTGCGCTTGCCCGCGAAAGGCAAAGGTCCCAGGTTCGAGTCCCGGTTCCGGCACACAATTTTAATCTGCCAGGAAGTTTCATATCAGCGCACACTCCGCTGCAGAGTGAAGTTCCATTCTAGTATCTGTATATTTGCATCTTACAACGCCGAAAATAAGAGAACATAAACGTAAGAGAAATGTAAATTTCTGTTACGGTAAAAACAAGCGGATTTCACTGTTTCAGTAATATAAATACCGATGTATTTATGACGAAATACTTACGAATGTGTGTATATTTACACGTTACTCAACTGAAAGTAAGACAATATAAACGTAAGAGAAATGCAAATTCCTGTTATGGTCTGTTCTTACCATAATATTCACATTCTTTAACGTGTAACAATTCGGTATGGAGTCTAATGATTCGCACATTTTTACATTTCACTCCTGTTTCCTATACGTACATACTTTTGAGCGGAATTAATTTTGCTTAAATAGTGAATGCCTTGAATATGGTTGCTGATTGTGATTTATATGTACCAACAATTGTGGAATTTGTTTCTTCTTAGTTGGGAAATAGTTTTATTGCTTATTACCACATCTTCAGATACAGCTCTGTAGGCTGATTTGATGTATATATTCCATTTCATATACATTACCTACGTTGCGAACCCTCTGATTGTGTGGTGCGCCGTTACCTCTCTCCAGTTTTTTTATATGGGTCGCCACTACTTGCTAACAAGAAATTAGTTATAAGTATGTAATAAAAATTTGAATGAAGTGTTAGTATAAGTTCTTATTATGTTCTGCTTTGTATGTGTAATTGTCTGTAGTAGAAAACACACTGAAATCCGCAACGATCCTTGGAGTCCAGTGACAGTTGTAATAATACGGTACCCTCTCACCGATAAAATTATATCGATACATCCAAAAATATATAATTATCTGCGATTTGTCACAGATACATTTCATGTATTGACATTCATTTTTCTGTTTCGATTATCCCTTTGGAAACATATGAAGCTAGCACTCTCTGTTCGTTTCTGATAGATTTAACATCTCTCCGCATTTACGCTGCTTTTATAATTATTTTGTGATAGCCAGCTACCGCATATTCCTGTCATAAAGATACGTGTGTGCTTCATTGCTTTCTTTCAATAATAAATCCCCCCATTCCAGCTTTAAAATGCAGTTTATGAGCTTTAATCGTAGTTAGAAGATTCCTCCCATCTCCCTGTGATGCTTTTTTCAGCCATGTTGGACTGCTTCAACAATGGATGGTTTGGTTTTCGTGTTAAATAAACAGTAATCTTTCGTGTAGCCCTTCTCTTCAAGATTCACATTTCAGATCTGTATTACTCAATAGCCAGTAGAACCTGCCGTAATTATTTCGTAGTTCGGCTTAAGAGTGTTACAAAATTTCAATGTTCATCTTTCCACGGGAAAGTCTTTAATATGTGGCGGACCCAAGTGTTAAGCTATGCAAATTATATCTCTGAACTTCGTTCAATTTTTATTAATTCAAATGTTTTTCATTCGTTTTCTGTTCTTGTTTCTTGTCTGCAATGTTTTGAGTGACGATTAAAAGTTATAAACACATCCTTTCTCTCATTTTATGAACCTTGTACATAAACATCAACCATATTGGTGACCCGACGTGATTAATACAGAGTGGAACGCATTTTTAATTTCTGAAGTGCAAAAATGACCGACAACGGCAACGACGCAAATTCACGGCCTACACCAGCATGGGACGAAGCGGGTATTGCTCGTGTTTCAGTGAAGATTCCGCCCATCTGAAAAAAAAAAAAAAAAAAAAAAAAAAAAAACATAAAGGTATGGTTTCTTCAAATTGAAGCTCAGTTTACCACGTTGGGTATCCCTAACGAAACCACGAAACGTAATCATGTTGTGGCATCATTAGACGCGGATGTTGAGGAATTAATTTCCGACTTTTTAACTCGACCATTACCTACCACTCCATTCACAGAGCTTATAACAAGATTAATTGAGGAATTTGAAGAGTCAGAAAATAGAAAAGTAACAAAATTATTAACAGAACTGGAATTACGTGATAAGAAGCCAACTCAGCTGTTACGTGAGATGCGAACTTTAGCTGGTATACAGGTCAAGGACGATTTTTTGAAAACCATATTTATTCAGCGGCTTCCTGTTACTGCACGTTCTATACTAGCTGAAAGTAGAAATGATCTTGATACCATAGCCACAATGGCTGACAAGATTGTTGAATATTCACACCCAGGATCAAATATTTGTGCTCAAACATTGCAGGCATCATCCAGTGTTTCAACCATTAAAATAAATTATGCAAATAACGACAATATCTCAAGACTAGAGAAACAAATCGCCGAATTAACGCTGACTGTCAATGAATTGAAAACAAAGTCACGTTCAAGAAGCAGCTCACGTGCATCTCGTTCCTCACGAAGTAGATCACGAGACAGGTCACGCTCATTCCGGCGTTTTAATCCTAATGGCGCGCTATGTTGGTATCACTTTAAATATCGCCACAGGGCAAAGAAATGCCAGAGCGCATGCTCGTATCAACCACCTCCCCCTCAAAATTCCAAGCAGTCAATTTCAAACGCTCCACATTAGCGGCGGCAAGTGATCGGAGCAATTTTTCACGCCGCCTATTTCTCACAGACAGAAGTAGCGGAAGACGTCACCTAGTCGACACCGGAGCTGACATTTCTGTGATTTCGCTTTCTTATAGTGACCGCCAAAGAAAAACAGATCGTAAACTTTATGCGGAAACGGCACTTGTATTAATATTTACGGAGAGCGTCTATTAGTACTCAGTTTGGATTTACGGCGCAATTTCACGTGGAATTTCGTAATTGGAGATGTGCAATCGCTGAATATCGGAGCCGACTTCATTCATCATTACAATCATTTAGTAGATCTCAAGAACAGGCGACTAATCGACCCATTAACGTCAGCAACAACTGGCACACTGATTAAAGTCTCAGGCATAGAAACAGTTCATGTAATGCCTCCAGATCAAAAACATGCTGACATTCTCAAGAAATTTCCCAGCTTGCTTCATGAAAACATCAATTTTGACATTCCAGATCCCACTTTTTTTCATACGATTCTCACAGAAGGACATCATGTAGCATCAAAGGCACGACGACTACCCCCACATAAACTCAAGCCAGCTAAAGCAGAGTTCCAACAAATGATTAATATGAAAATCTGCCAGCCGTCAAAGAGCGCCTGGTCAAGTCCCCTCCATTTAGTTTCCAAGAAAGACGGATCCTGGAGGCCTTGCGGACATTACCGTGCTTGCAACAACATCACCAAACCTGACAGATATCCTATTCCTAACCTTCAAGATTTTAACAGTCAACTGCATGGAAAACAAATATTTTCAAAGATAGATCTGGTCAGAGCTTACCATCATATCCCTGTACATCCCGACGATGTACCTAAGACAGCAGTGATAACTCCATTTGGTTTGTCTGACGACTTCCATTTGGACTCAGAAACGCGGCTCAAACTTTTCAAAGATATATCGAAAATATACTGAGAGACCTCGATTTTGTGTACTGTTATATAGATGACATTCTAGTAGCATCACAAGATGATGAAGAGGACAAGAAGCATCTTCAATTGCTTTTCGAACACCTCAGTAAGTCCAACATCAGAATCAATCTGAATAAATGCATTTTCAGTTCAACAGAAGTACCTTTTCTGGGATATATGGTAGCTGCAGAAGGAATCAGACCACTACCAGAGAGAGTACAAACAATTATTGACTATCCGCTACCTACAACAATAAAAGAACTACGCCGATTTCTTGGCCTCATTAATTTTTACCGAAGAGTACTACCAAATTCAACCGGTAAACAAGCAGATATTTTAAACCTACTCCATGGGACGAAGAAAAATGATAAGAGGAAAATTAATTGGACAGAAAATCTTCGACAAGCCTTTAATGAGCTGAAAAATAGCTTGGTTGATTCAGCACTTCTGGCTCAATCTTCAAGTTTACCGTTAATTTTAATGGTTGACGCCTCAGATTATGCTATTGGTGCATCTTTACAACAAATTAGTGACAATAATCTGCAACCATTAGCATTCTTCTCCAAGAAACTATCAAAAGCAGAAAGGAATTACTCAACCTATGACAGAGAAGTCCTCGCTGCCTACTCAGCCGTGAAGCACTTTCAGTACATGCTTGAAGGACGAGATTTTCCGATTTACAGCGACCACAAGGCACTTACCTTCATGTTCAAGCAACGTTCAGACAAAGCTTCTCCACGTCAGATCTGACACATTAGTTTCATTGGACAGTTCACCACAGACATACGTTACACTACGGGGAAGGAGAACATTGCAGCTGACGCCTGTTCACGAATTGCTTCAATCACTATACCTCCAACTGTTACCTTGGAACAAATTGCAGAAAGCCAACAATGTGACGAAGAGCTTCCACACATTAAGAATACGACATCCCTTTGCACTTCAAACAATAATGTTGCCAAATGGTAGAAAGCTTGCTGTGACATGCCTGAAGATATGATTCGCCCATACGTACCCCAACAACTACGACAGACAATTTTCAACTCACTACGCAGTCTAGCGCATCCTGGTGTCCAAGCAAGCATTAATTTAGTGAGAAAACACTTCATTTGGCCATCACTAAAAAAGGACGTGAAGACCTCGACTTCAACATGTATTCCTTGCCAAAGAAGTAAAGTCTGGCGACACACCAATAGTGCAGTGGGACATTATCCACCAACGACAGCAAGATTCAGTCACAATAACATAGATATTGTTGGACCCCTACCTCCATCACAGGGATATCGCTATTTACTAACAATCATTGGTCGTTTATCTCGATGGCCAGAAGCAGTTTCATTAGCTGACATCACAGCAGAAACTTTTTCATTTGCCATCATCTCAACATGGATATCTCGTTTTGGTGTGCCTCAAATCATAACTACTGATCGCGGAAGGCAGTTTGAGAGTCAACTTTTCAAATGTCTCACAAGCACACTGGGCATTGTCCACATTAAAACTACAGCATATCATCCTGCAGCAAATGGAAAAATTGAACGCTGGCACCGTCAGTTAAAATCTGCTTTAAAAGCACAAATGTCTGATGATTGGGTTTCGAAGCTTCCTCTGGTTTTATTAGGACTTCGCTCCTATAATTCCGCAAGTCAATACCTCATCAGTGGAAATGACTTATGGTTCAGCAATTAGGTATCCAGGAGCATTTCTCAATGAACAGAAATTAGTAACTGACATCCCAACTTTTGTCTTCAAATTGAAGGAACAGATGAGAAGCCTAGGACCAGTTCCAGCAAAACATCACGCCCACAAAAATATCTTTATTCACCCTGAAATAATGACAAGCAAGTTTGTTTCTGTGCGACATGATTCTATCCGAACACCGCTTCAACCAACAACAGACGGGCCATATCCAGTCTTGTCTCACAGTGACAAGCACTTTGAGGTAGAGATGCCAACAGGAAAACAAACTATTAGCATTGACAGATTGAAACCTGCCTATCCTCTGACAGTCTATTAATCGAATAACATGGAAGACACATCGAGAGAAACCATTCCGGGCATTCCGTCACATTCCATCACAAAGACTATCAACCTTCAGAAGACAACAGACAGCAATCAACCCAGTGCACCTTCACCACGGGTCACCAGATCAGGTCGACAGGTCACCTTCCCTCGAAAATAAATGGACGCTGTCACTGCGGAGGGAGTGTGTGGCGGACCAAAGTGTTAAGCTATGTAAATTATATCTCTGAACTTCGTTCAATTTTTATTACTTCAAATGTTTGTAATTCGTTTTCTGTTCTTGTTTCTTGTCTGCAATGTTTTGAGTGACACTTAAAAGTTATAAACACATCCTTTCTCTCATTTTATGAACCTTGTTCTTAAACAATAACCATAAATAATACCAAAACATGCCATCCACTGTCGGCGAGTAGTTACTTTTATCAAAACTTTAACTTTCAGACTACCAAGAGAAACTTCGATCCTGAGCTGTAAAGGTAACTATTCGTCGAATTCTTTTTAATACATTGCCTGTATTACTTCCTACCATTAATAGTGTGATGATCAGTTATCTTATACTTAAAGGTTTTTTTCCAAATTTTTCCGATTTTTTCACAGTTATTTTTGGATGGCTTCCAACTTCAAATTTTTCTCCATTTGCCGTTTTTAATTTTTAAGCCAATACGCACTGGTCGACTACATACACACACACACGGACAGACGCGGCGCTCCATCCTGTCGTCGACCAGACCATAAGAAGACAAAGGCGGAAAGCAATCCAAAGAATCGATGCATTGTCGAACTGAAGGCGAATCTGTACAGTTGTTCTTTGTTCTATCTATGACGTAAAACGAGAAGCATCGTGAAAGTTCCAACCTAGATTGAGCTGAAAAATCTTATCAATTTATAAACATATTGGTCCGTAACGTCCTTTTATCGTTTTATTCTCTAAGAAGCAGAGAATACCCATGCTGAAGCGCAATCAGTGGAATAACCATGAGTAATATTCATTATTTGTGCGAGTTGACTTATGAAGTTGAGACGAGGTCTCTTTTATCAAGATTCTGCGGTGTGATATGGATTAGAAGGCCCTAATTAATGACAAATAGTCCTGTGAATTTCTGGTTTATGAGTCGGTAGTAATTACGATATGTTTGACTCTGCAAAAGAGATTCTGCAATTTATGAATGAATTGCACTCTCGAACCATAGATCGGAACTACGAGTCGTTTGTATTTATTTTATGTGTTGTCACATAGACTGCAGTCGCGAGTATACCGGAATTTTGGGAATAGAATCTAATGAAAGAAGTAATTTCACAAATCACGGACCCTGAAAGTTGTAATATCACATATAGAACATGTAATTACAGTCGCACTAAAGAAACGCGGAAGCAGGAAATTTAAACTTGAAACAAGATTTTGATAGACTTATAGATTGTATATGTCAACAGAACATTGCACAGCTAAGTTTTCAGTTTGTATTAACGAGTGGCATTAAAAAACTTAATTGTAGACATGTTAGTGGGTCGCGACATTGCCAACACCTGAAAAGGTTGAGCTTTGAATTACATATTTTTCCTTTAATATTAGTAAAAAGTGTTGGTGGCGGCACGTGATTTTTTTTTAATTATTTTATTTTTTATTTTTCTTATCTAGTATCGTTAGAGTGGGAAAAGCTTTCTGCCAGCCCTCGTTACTTACCTTTTGTTTGTGTAATGAGAGAAAAGTAATAAAAATAAAGGTGCGGTGCGTTGAAATAAATTATGCGTGCCCTGTTATTTGTACCTTTGTGACTGTTAAGTAAAGAAAGGAGTAAATTGAATATTAATTATTCTACTTATAAAAAGGAAAAGATATTGGATTCTACTTATAAAGAAAGGAAAAGAGACTGGATAGTTATTTGTTACTTGAAACAGTCATTCGAGTTACTGCTTACGTAAGTTGAGGTCGTGAAGTAAAATTTTGTGTAAATATCTTAATATTATCCAAAACAGAAGAGATACAGGATTTTAGATAATAATATAACTAAAAATAATAATTTGTGAAATGTTATCGACATTGAAAACGATAATTTTTAAATTTTTTACAAGTTTCAAAAATTACGATTTTATAGTAACGACCAGAGAGTATTATAGTGCCGAAGCAGTACATGTGTTTATCTCTGAAACAGTCGCACGCTAATAAACAGCTGTTGCTAGCATCACGATTGATTAACATTTTCGGAAAACATTAAATTTGTCAAAATCAAAAAATCAAATGTTTGTAGAGCTTATGGGACTTGACTACGGGGCCATCAGTCCCTAAACTGACAAACTACTTATGAACTAGCTAAGACTACAGACGGCACAAATATCCATTCGAGCCCCCGACCGTAGTGCCCGTGTAGACCGTGACTGAAGCGCTCAGTCGCCTCGGCCACCGCGGCCGACACATTTAATGTGATAAGAACCACAGACTCACAGACGGTTAAAGTTTACGATGTTATTCCGCAAAGTATTTTGAATTGCCATACTTAATGACTCCGTGCCGGAAGATAATAATTAATTTTGGTGAATTTGTATGGTGACAAACTATATTAGTAGTGACACGACAGGCAGACTGTGTTACTCGTTTTTATTATCGGCAGTGGAGTTGATCACAAGGTTACTTATCGAGTTACGACAATGCATCACAGAACGTGGTACCACTCTCAATATTATTTCTTGTACGTTTACAATTGAAATCTCATTCCTTACACGTGCAGTTCCATTGAAAGAACTTGGGTTGTATAGAATTTGTCGACATTGTCACATTATTAGTACCCTGATGAGTGTTATTGGTTTGACACACCGTTGAGATACTAGGGCGTACTATAGTAAGTGTTAACGTCTACATCATATAGATATAAGCCTCAATAAGGCGCAGTATAATTGGACCCGAATAATAGTGAAGTAATCCAAATGTACCTCAATTGAAAATCTAGGTCTTCCTGGGAAAGGTCACAGCGTCTGGTGTATCCTGGCTATTTTTTGTTGTTAAAAGGAAGTTCAGTATTTCAGTAAAAACTGAAAGCGGCAAGAGAATCGCAAATCAACCGTTGCATAACTTCTCAGGTTCTCAGGGTTCTTAGGAAAGGCGAGAAAAAGAAATGTGGGATTACTTTTTGAGTTATTACCAATTTTTTTTAAGCACTACATAGGTCATCTTTTGTATAAACTATGTTAAAGACAATATAAGTGATTCTCTGAAACGATATTCAGAAATGTAGATTGCGGGCCCCTTGGAACGCTGCTGTCACATTGTATAACATATATTTGTGGGAGTGTCGCGACTATATATGTCAGACTGTGGAAAAAACTGTGTTTATTTTAATCGCATCGTTCTGTTTTCCGTTACCTTATTTTAACACTAGGAGCCAGAGGCGCTAACTTTTGAAAATCAGTGTGTATCCTCTATATCTCGGTTCACTGCTCGAAACCAACCCTCCTGAAAATGTTGTTCATGCATTTTTGAATGAGCAATATTTGATAAAAGTAAACAGGCAGTTATCTGGCCTTTTGAAGATAGAAGGAAGAAGGAGGAGGAAGAAAAGGAAAGCATGGCTGCATTAGGACACTACAATAATGCGATCTAATTGGCAGAAGTGGATAATTCTATATAAGTAACACCCCAAAACTTTTACACGAGCAATGAAATAATTTTTCACTGTACCCTAATCTAACACTTTTTGGCGAAGCTATTCTTTCTGACAAAAGTGTTTGGTAGAACACCGTCACCAATGTTTAAAGAAATCTTTGAAATATTCTGAGATTTTGAAGTGCAACATCAATTATTTTAGGTCAGTTCCAAGCAAGAGCTGTATACTTTATCGAAACTTTTATCACTTCGAGATACCTCCAAGACACATCTGACAGTATTAAATCCAATGATTTTTTAAGCCTGAGAGAAAAGCATTACAAATTTCAACTGAATCTATAGTTTTAATAACATGCGAAGTGACATAAATGAAAGACGATTAATTTTAACGTCAGCATCAGTTTCTTCAAGCTAAAATCCTGAAAGAACACAATTGAATGTTCATAAATACATACACCTGAAAGGTCAAAAGGACCGACGTGCTTCAGGAAGGATAAATCAAGCATAGTGGGCAAAACACGGACACTCATTACTACTCGCTCGGGGACCCGCGTACAAAACTGATCATTTCTTTCACGAAATATCGTCTCTCGCTATGGTCACGTTTTGCATTGCCTCTTGAGTCATAAGGTAGGTTTTGATTATTCACGATTTTTTAAAATTTTTATACAATTTTATTTTCCACCTCAATTTTATGTGGGTGCTCAGCATCCCCAAAAAATTCTTGGGGGTGCATGAGCCAAGGAGCACCCACGGAGTCGGCGCCTCTGCTAGGGGCTTCTGCCCTCATTTTTAAGGAGAAGGTGAAATATCTGGGATAACGCGGCTGCCAAACGTTAATGAACTGAAATTGAGTTGCCAAAAGGTTTAAACAACCCTGAAAGACGTTGGTCATGGGTCCTGGAGAGCCGATACGTAGCCAAATAATTTGGTGGTTTTCAGCTTAGTGCAGAAACATTCTTTTCTAGAATTTTTTCGAACTCGGAAGTGGGGGAACAACGTTTGGTGACTGAAAAACCTCGATATTTTCGGACGTTTTCCAACTATTCGTATATAAGTATTGGATAAAAAGTAAAGAGGATTAAATTTTGTAATGATTAAAATTAGAATTATCTGAAAATTGATGAAATAGTTAAATTTTTATTGGGAACCAAGAAACAGCAATTATTTTTGCTCTTCAAAAAATTGTATTCCGTAGCATTCCAGCATAAAATTGTATCAATGTACCCCTGTTTAAAGGATGTAGAGCATGAATCCGTGAATTCCAAAAGCAAATACACCACAAATTTAGCCATTTCTTATTCGGTAAGCAAAGCTGTGACCAACTTCAAATGCAGACTATGAGGTTCCCACAATTTCGTTACGTCTTCGAGTGCAGGAGTGAATTGTAAATTAATTCTGATGCTATTTGATGCTATATGAATACTTTGCAAAACAGTTTTAAGGAATTTTCTGAAGATTTTAAACTATAAATTTTTATCCTGTCTTTGATCTCTTCCTAAATAATAAACTGTATATTTATCATGATTTTTACATGTACACTTGGTGTGGAAAGGTTAGTCATCTATATTAATTCCTATGCTATGTTAAAGGTTAAGTACTCATAAAATTGTTTTATTTAGAACTTAATATACAGAAAACGTTACTTGCCTATTTTTAACTCCTACGTTACCTGAAAGGTTAAGTATTATACTTATTTATTTATAATTGAAATATTCACAGTTCTGGGTGTTTTGATGCTCCCAGTTTAGGCTATTCAATAATGTTCAAATGTTTGTAAGTCTATTGTACTTAACTGCTTGGTTATTAGTTCAAAATGTTCAAATGTTTGTAGAGTCTATGGGACTTAACTACGGGGTAATCAGTCCCTAAACTTACAAACTACTTATGAACTACTTACAACTAAGGACGGCACAAATATCCGAGCCCGAGGGGGGATTCGAACCCCCGACGCTGGAGGCCGCGCGATCCGTAACGTGGCGCTCCAGACCGCTCGGATACTCCTGCGCGGCATTAGGCTCTTCTTCCGCGCTCTGATCGGTGTCATTTTCTGCCTCAAGTTGGGCATCGTGAGTCTCTTCCTCATCAATGTCTTCCTCTTGGAAGTCATTATCCGACTCCTCAGCGAGGTCGACTTCAAAGTACACGTCGAGTTCGATGTAGGCAGTTATTATACCAAAATATTCCTACACAGGACTGCCGCACATAGGTGTACCTGAGACCTAATTAGCGTCAAATGAATTCACTGGAGGATCCCCTCTCCAACTGCAGAACACCGGCTATAGGAGCTCTTAGGGAGCAAGTTCTTCCGTTATAGAAGAGTTTCCCACCCACCAGTGAACTTGGAGAAATTCTCAGAAACTGCAGATTCGCAGCGTCGAGTTTTGCAAGAAGTCTGGCCAAGATTAACTTCGCCTTTGTCGACAACTTCACAAATATGTTCATTGATTCTGCGAAGGTCGTTCTTCCAGTACCATACATTGCCATCCTGATTTTCTTCTCAGCTTTGGAGATCATTCCTGGAGTTGACAGGATATTGTTCTCAGTCATATGCAACAGTGCGGTTGTCTGGCAGAACTATTTCCACTGCTGCTTTCTTTTCCGTTATTCTTCAATGTCGTGGTTATTGTTGTCGTACAAGGCGGCAGTAGGGATCTGGTGTTGAATACACCGGAAAATATTACTGGTGGCTTATGTGCTGTTTCAATATGTAGACGACTGATGACTCACCTTTTCCTTTTCCATCATTAACTCGTCAACAGAAAACTGACATTCATTAAATTGCCCCACAGGGTACGAGATATTCTCTCTCTCTCTTTCTCTTTTTTTTTTTTTCTCATTGTTCTATCAAAATTGTACCCAGTTGTATGCCCTGCTCCTTGCCTACCATCTGATGAAGGCTTCCAGTAAATTTTATTCGCACGTACAGAGTGAACAGCTGCAACTAACAACTCATCATTCAAGTGATCTTTTACGTACTGATACCCAAGGGCTAAGCTGCAATCATCATGCCCTGTCTAACTTCAAGTTTCATGACCTTTGGAATTTCGTATTCCGTTTCAGTTGGTCTCCGTTTCTAACGATGTACGAATTATTTTGTGAGACCCTCACTACATAAACAACAGTGTTCTCGATAACTGAAAGGATGACTTTTACAACGAATTCGTCTGGCTGTTTCATACTCATAGCCTAGGAAAACGTCAATAAATTTAGTGTTAATGTTTCCTCATACAATGTAGGTTTTCACGACAGGTGTCGTCTCTGCTAACATGCCGTAGCCTACCTGGAAAACGTCCTTCTCCTGACGTTTCATTGTCTACTTCCGGGAACATCTTCAGAGAAGAGTCGACGACTGACTTCTAGGCGCTGGAGGTCCGCTTATGTAGAGCGCATAGCGTTCGCCACCACTTGTCACATGCTGCCGACTATGAAGCAGTCTCTGATCAGCGTCATTTCTCTCGGTTGAAGGTAATCAATGGTCACATCATCGATGCAAAGTCGATCTAAGTGCAAACATTTATCTTTTATTTTCAAATTAATATGTTGCTTTCGGATCTGTATAGCTTCTCTAATCATACGTGTATAATAATGTGAGGTCTTGCCCAGCACGACCGTCTCGCTAACTTTTATGATCACCGTCTGTAAAGACAACTTCCTGTACAGCTGGTTTGTCGGCGTGACCCAGTCGATAATTCTTTTAATGTATTACACTTTTCTTAATTGTTCCAATATGAACCACGGAATTTTATACACCTCAGGTATTTCTAAATGCTGTCGTGCATCTATTACCGATCTTAATATCATCTTCGTAAGTATAAAAATTGTTTCAACTCGAACCCTGGCCAAAACTTTCTCTGTACGGGTCGCGACGTTATGAATCAATGGAAGACAAACTTGCAGATGACGATTGTTGTTGTTGCATGGCTTAGGACACATTCTTTCTAGGATGTAGTGCTGGATCTATCTCTTGTAAGCGTATCCATTTTTCAAAGAAACTTGCTGTGTCCACCAATGTTTAATGTTAATGGTTACTGTACTGTTTCTGATACATAACATGAGGTAACATTTCTTCTTTTTTTACTGCTCTCCAACTATGATCTCACTCATTTTCTTTGACAACTATCCATTCATCTTCGTCGGCACCGACTTAAAAGGTAAAGAAACGTTTCCTCTCACGTTGAAACGATGACGCAACTGGATAACGACACGTTAGTATCGGTACACTTACGCGCAAATCTTTGAACTGAACAACTCGATGGAACAACGAAGGTGAGCCAGTAGGTAGTCCCTGGTACTCTTCTTTCCAGTTTAGTTACAAGGCGCCCACATGAGGGCAACCGACTACCTGCTCTGATCAAGAAACCAGCCGTGCCAGATCAATATTATGAAAAAAAAAAAAAAAAAAAAAAAAAAAAAAAAAAAAAAAAAAAAAAAAAAAAAACCTTATAAAATTTAAACAAAAATCTTTAAAACCTATTTCAAATATACTCACATTGCTTGTTATATCCTCAGAATGAAGTCAGACTTGAAGGCAAAAAAAGTGGGGAAATCCGATGGCATGGGTTTAAGCTTTTTCTTTTTCAATAGAAATAACTTCTAAATTATATAAAAAAAATTTCCTTTTTGAACTCAACTTTTAAGCGCGACCATACTGTAAAAATTGGATGATGGAATGTTAGAACACATTATAAATGAGTAAAACATAGTTTTTATGAATGATGGAACAATTCGCTTTTTTTCGGATACTCGTAAACACTGAACAACTGGATCAGTATTCAGTTTTTATCTTTCCATCTACTTTGGATTCTGATCTCTTTATTTTACTATACAATGGTTTTTTTCGAGATATGGACCATTTTTTCGTTCTAAAGAAAAAACTAGAAAAATTAAAAAAAAATCATACTTTTTAAGAGAGCAAATGATGTTTCCCCCACTATCGAGAAAGAAACCTGATATTTGGCTTTAGTACATCGTACCAAACAAAGCTAGAGAAAATGTTTACCCGGATTCATTGTAAGCTTTAACACTTTTTGGGTCATCTTTGAAATAGGCTAAGGCCTTGAGTCCCCGACTGTGAATCTGACGCCACGTCCATTGACCATCAGGGCTTCGTACGTGAAACTGCTGATAGTACTAGGTTGTCATCGAGGGCGTGTCGCACGAGTCACAAATTTCAAAATGCACAGCTCGAAACAATTAGGGGATCGCGTAAGATATCATACACTGTACAGGGTGCTACAAAAAGGTACGGCCAATTTTCAGGAAACATTTCTCACCCAAAAAGAAGGAAAATATGTTATGTGAACATGTGTCCGGAAACGCTTAATTTCCATTTTAGCGCTCATTTTATTACTTCTCTTCAAACCACATTAATTATGGAATGGAAACACACAGCAACAGAACGTACCAGCGTGACTTCAAAGACTTAGTTACAGGAAATGTTCAAAATGTCCTCCGTTAGCGAGGATACATGCATCCACCCTCCATCGCATGGAATCCCTGATGCGCTGATGCAGCCCTGGAGAATGGCGTATTGTATCACAGCCGTCCATAATACGGCACGAAGGTCTCTAAATTTGGTACCGCCGTTGCGTGGACAAGAGCTTTCAAATCTGTCTCGATACAAACGTACCGAGCCACGGCTATTGCCCCGTGCTAATCCATACGTGAAATGGGCATCTGCCAACTCCGCGTTTGTTAACATTGCACTCACTGCAAAACCACGTTCGTGATGAACACTAACCAGTTGATGCTACGTACTGATGTGCTTGATGCTAGTATTGTAGAGCAATGAGTCGCATGTCAACACAACCACTGAAGTCAACATTACCTTCCTTCAATTGGGCCAATTGGCGGTGAATCGAGGAAGTACAGTACATACTAACGAAACAAGTGGTTATTTTGACTATTGTCTGCACGAATTATTTCAATTTACATTTAAAGAGAAATACTAAAATGACCTCTAACGTGGAAATTAAGCGTTTCTGGACACATGTCCACCTAACATATTTTCTTTCTTTGTGTGTGAGGAATGTTTCCTGAAAGTTAGGCCGTACCTTTTTGTGACACCCTATATACTATGGTTACGTATTTTATTCAAATATTGGTTACAATTTATAAAGTTTCATGGGCCGCCCGGATTTTATTTCAATATTTACTTATTCTTCATAATTAATCTCTCGTATATGTTACGATTATTCTATTTCATGTAAATTATTAAATGACTGTCTTAGATCTAGAGACCGGCAGTACACCCGTGGATATTTTGATTATTAAATACGTCGGGAGAAACTCAAGAATCACATCATATACCTTTACGGGGAGAAGATGTATCGCTGGATGAAGAAATTTTAAAAGTTGCGCCACCGTAGATCTCGCTGTCTAAGTACTCTTGCCTTTCTAAAGATATGTCGTTCCGAGAATGTTGTTCCTAATTTTGCTAAGGTTACGCATCATATTGATTCTGCAGCAGCCACGAGAATTACTTCGTGAGAGAGTACATTTCACCCGCCCAAGCCTTGAATTCGTCTCACTGGAACTATGTAAACGGCATTTGCAAGTAGCTAGTGCGAGGGTGTAGATCGGGGTGAGAGTTTAAAAAAGGAAAATTTAATTTTTAAAACTCACAACCACCAACTGCGAACCAAATTCCTAAACAAGCAAAAACACTGGAACTGTGATTGCTACTGTCACACGTTCGCAACTTTCCTTCCTGCTTATGATTAATAAAAAAATTCATAATAAAATAAATTTATGTGAGAAAAGGGTGTACTAACTACTATTTTTGAAAACACGTGAAAGTTCACTTTATGTTGTTTATTACACCATATTAAAACCCTGTGGCTGATACGTCTGTACGTCGACACATTTATCAAATTAAGTTATAGCTCGTGAGCCCCCAGACAAAATGAATATTTGTTGCAAATTGATTTCACACCATGTGCCTGTCTCAAACACCGTTTATATCCATGCCTATGAGACGACACGTGTTACATTAACAAAACACAGTCACATTAATTCAGTGCGATGCACACCTTGTTCCACCGGCTAAATATTCACAACACACAGTAGCACTCTATTCAACTTGGTGCAGTCTACGACGAGCAACCACACCTGGCAATTGCCACAATCTCCACCTGGAGATCCACATGCCGACTGTGTAGAGCGATGCCGCCCGGCCAGCTGCACCACTCGCTCCCGACTCCTCATTTCCTTGGCTCCCCAAACGCACGCGCGCCAAAAGCCCGACTGCCGGGTTTTTCCCTACGTCATCAACTTCCCCATGTGAGCTGTTCTAACCGACTTGCCAACGTACAGCGCTCAGCCAATACATTTCTAAAACTTCACTTAAAATCAAAATAATTACACTACACATTAATTAAATGTCTTCTTAGGTTTTTATATTGGTATAAACATCCTTTGTACTATTTATTATAATCGTGCAATTTCTTATATCACAGATAAATGATTTAACTGAATATTTCAAGATAAAATACACAAGATTACTTGAAAATAAAATGAGAAATAGTTAATATATTATTTTTATAAACAAACATTGCCATGCTAGTTGTGTAACTGTCTTGTATTCATTGGTAATTTATTACTTTTCATTGTCAATTAAACATATTACGCCAGATGTGACTATATCAGCTAATGTATTGTTTATTGGTCAACAGGCTATTTTGTAATGAGGGCCTTAAAGGTTCCCAACTGCATCGTATTACTTCAAATGCAAGTAGTATTAGAATATTTTATTTCACGATGTGCTGTGCTCTGCGCCTGGCTCTCGCTATTGTCCCTCTCTCCCCTCACCGGAAACGAACCTGGAAAATCCTAAGCTGGAACAAGCCACCAACGTCGGCCTCCTCGCTGGCCTCCCGTCAGCTACAAGCACACAGCAAATCTAAACGTGGAGAATTTCTACATATGGCCTAACTATAAATATTGTTACCCAACTGCGTACATACATTGCTACCATAATTAATAAGATTAAAATTGTGTAACATTTGGTGCATTGGCATGGTC
The DNA here is from genome assembly GCA_026315105.1 of Locusta migratoria. NCBI lineage: Eukaryota > Metazoa > Arthropoda > Insecta > Orthoptera > Acrididae > Locusta > Locusta migratoria. The sequence continues at coordinate 543,815,865 of CM048747.1, read as the reverse complement.
AATGTTTGCAGTGAACATCATACTGTTTAATTATCAAATGCTATTAATTACCAATATTTCTATTGGGCGGTAATCTCACACTAATCATTTCACTTCTTTTTCCTGGGATTGGATTAATGGTGTTACCTGGGCTGCAGCCGATTCCGCCCATAAGAAGGCAACGGGACGTCAAACAGCTAAGATCTCACGCCTCCTTGACAAACCTTCTCAGCAGGTTCCGTGCAAGACTGTCATCAATCTGAGTGGCATAGAGTTGAGTGATGATGCGGTCTCGGTTTTCGAGAAAGGACTCAACTTTGCTCCTACCCCCAAGTTCACACCTGTCGCAGAAATTATTAGTGCTGTTGAACAGATTGCAGTTCGACTTCCGCCTGATTCAGCTGAGGAAATACGTCGTGAAACTTGTCGTGCTGACGAAATCCAAGCCCATGAAATCGAACATCAAGACAGGGCGGCCATTCATGACCTGAGGGAGCTCCCTGAAATTGTTACCTTACCAGCTGACAAAGGCAATGCTACGGTTGTTGTCTCTTATAAGGACTACACCGAAAAGATGCAGAGCTTGCTAAATGACGATTCCTACCGGAAGATCAGCGTTGACCCGACAAAGAAGGTGGAGAACACGACGAAGGCGCTTCTTAAGGATGCGGATTTACCGGAGGGTGTCGCCAAGAAACTGCTACGTCAAGGTTCGGTACCGCCAAGACTTTATGACTCCCTAAGGTTCACAAAGATGGGGTGCCGTTACGTCCCATTTTCAGTAACATCAGAGCACCTACATATTTGTTGGCCAAATACTTGACGGGAGTATTAAGTCCTTATGTGGGTTAATGCCCTCATCACATCCGTAATTCCGTGGATTTCAGGCTGGATGAATCAGATATCATGGTGAGTTTTGAAGTCGTTTCATTGTTTACGAGGGTGCCCCTTCGAAACCACAAGATTTAATTGGTCAGAAGTTGAACGAGAAGACCACCGAATTTTTTAGGCATGTCTTGATCTCCACATATTTTCTTTTCAATGGCGAATACTACGAACAAACGGAGGGAGTCGCCATGGGTAGTCCACTATCCCCTGTGGTCGCAAATTTGTACAAGAAGAATTTCGAGGAGGAAGACCTGGCATCATCTGAATGGAAAACTACTTGCTTTTTCCTTTACGTGGACGACACTTTCGTCATCTTACCGCATGGTATGGATAAACTCCTTGACTTCCTTACACATCTGAACTCCATACACCCCAACATCATATTCACTATGGAAACAGAAAACGGAGGGTAAATTGCCGTTCCTTTACGTCTTGGTCAAGAGAAGAGCTGATGGCACCTTGGGTCATGGTGTGTATCGGAAGACAACGCACACTAATCTGTATTTACACGCAGATAGCTGTCACCACCCTTCACAGAGGAATGGCGTACTTAAAACTCTTGTACATAGGGCGCGCACTATCTCTGACGCAGAGAACACCTGAGAACTGTATTCCAAAAACATGGGTACTCAGAGTGGCAGATTCAGCGGGCTCTCCGCCCAACCAGTACAGCAAAACCTGTGGAAACGGATGAAAACACGAGGAAGGATGTAGGCACTGCGTTCATTCCATATACCGGCGCACTCTCGGGGAAGATAGCCCCCATTTTGAAGAAACACCGGGTTGGATCTGTCTTTTGTCCGCCGAATGAAATTCGTACTCTGGTGGGGAGCGCCAAAGATGGTCTCGGTTTGAGGAAGGCCGGCGTGTACCAGATTCCGTGTCAGTGTGGCAAATCATATATTGGACAGACGATGCGTACCGTCGAGGATCGATGCGTTGAAGACCAGAGGCACACACAGTTGTTGTATCCGAACAAGTCGGCGGTCGTTGAACATTGTTTGTCGGAGAATCACGCGATGGAGTATGAACGCACTAGGATTCTGGTACAAACGTCGAGATACTGGGACTGCGTCGTTAGAGAGGCCATTGAAATTCGCACCAGTGAAGATCTCATAAACCGTGACTGTGGCTGTAATCTTAGCAAAGCTGTGGAACCAGCGATTGGATTAATTAAGAGTAAATCTAGCAAACGTAACGTAGTGACGACCATGGCGGACAGAACCCTCACATCGACGTCATCTCAGACACCGTCGCAATCGGTTCCACTGCGCGGCCGCGGCGCGGACCACGGAGGGGTCGCTCCGCCGGCCTAGGGTATTTAAATCGTCTGCTACCGGGCTACAACCCAGGAGCTCAGTCCGTCAGTTCACCTGATGATGGCGACATGTATGATCGCCGAAATATTGTGCCCACTGGAAACTATAGACCGGCGGTACACTCGTGGATATTTTGATTAACTATCTTAGATATAATTTATGAAACTAGGGTATAACGCTAACCAACACATTTTTATCTGACGAAACAAAATATAAAAAATAATAAAGTAATAAAAAATAAATAAATAAAGAACAAAAACCGTAATCACGAGTATCATATGCGTTACTCAGTAAGAAGGAGCAGCAGTCTCCTTTCTTCTTCTTGTCTAGCATTCATAGGTTCCTGGCGCAATAGCACGTTGGACTGAGTTCAACATATTTGAATTGTAATTTCTTTTAGAGCACAGAATGTATGTTGGAAGTTATTGTATGTGTGTGTTTTTCAGCATATAAGACAGATAATTTTATTTAATGAAAATTTGCGTTTCTCATTATTTTGATTTAAAAGCTATATCATTACTTCTAACTGTGCAATATATTAATAGTGTATGAATTTTTCTTACAGAATGCCACCAGACGCCATTTTCTATCTAGTGTGCGAAAGTAAATGTTGGAACGATGCACAAAACTCCATATTCCCACGCCACGACACCACGCAAGTGCAGATTCTACATAGAGTGTAGTGTTGTGAGAGCGTGTGAAATGAAAAATGAATGATATCAGTGAAATCAAAGTGTCGAACAGTGTTATTACAAGTGCTATGAGATAATTTTGCAAAAAAAAAAAAAAAAAAAAAAAAAAAGTTAGTGTCATCCGGTATATGTGTCATAAATCTATCAAAGGAGAACCATGACAAATGTCACGCAGTGTTTCTCTTCAATAAGTATTATCATTTCAACATTGTAGAAACTGTGTCATCTATTTTGTTCATATTTCTATGTTCAATGTATTATCTCATTTTTGTATCCGCGGAACATTATTTTTTCGGGCGCTACTTTTTTTAAATTTACTTCATTTACATCACACCGTTACCTTCCTTTCCATGTAAATAAAATTATTTATTTATTAATATTTTTACTGTTTAGGAAGAAATATTTCAAGTTGTTATTTGTGTGTGATAAAGTAGGATGTTTTGCTGTCCCAACTCTTCACTTAAGGATGACGTGGCGTTTACTTAGAGCGAGGCATCATGGGTCTACGATAATACAGAAAAAAAAAAAATCATTCGCTTTGCGCTGTACTGTGAATTGTGGTCTCGGACGGGCAGTACAGTTGCACACGTGTGTGGCATGGACAGTAAGAGGTTAGAAATCAGCTGTTGAGTGTTCGCGGACGCTGTTGAAACCATCATCAATACATCTACTATACCCCTGGTGGCATTGCCGTCATTCGTTCAGAATGGATTTCTTTCCAGGTATATTAATTTTTTCCGGCTGTGTATAATATGTAGCAAGTCGGTATTGACATTGTAATGATTAGCTCAAAAGCGAATGTGTTAATGGCACATGCCTTTTATAATACAGATGCAGCTACAATTCAAGATTTGGTTTCATTTCTGTTGGGGAATAGCTGTTATTTTTTATTTATTTGTCTTCGATGTACGTTAATTTATCACGTTTGCGAGGTTTTCTTTCTTCAGATACAGCCGAAGAGGCTAATTCGCTATGTTAAATAGTGTAGGTATTGTATTCCGGGAAATTTTTCCTGCGTCTCTGACAAGAGCTCAAGATATCTGGTCTTTACTAGCCATTTCTTTGTTCTTGGATGGAAACAAAATTCATCAATAAATACCAATGGTTGAAAGAGATGCGTAAAACTGTGTACTGTAATATATTGTTTCATAGCTTAGCAAGCTCCATAAGAAACTTATGAAAGTCAAATGTGGATGTATTGTTTGGCTATTGCCGGTTTTAAATCACTAGCTACACACGGTACATATACATCTAAATGGGATACTCTGAAAATCACATTTAAGTGCTTGGAAGTGGGTTCATCGTAACACCTTTATACTATTTACCTGCCATTCCATTCTCGAATAGCGCGTGGGAAGAAAGAACACCAGAATCTCTCCGTTCGAGCTCTGGTTTCTCGTATTTTATTCTGATGATCTTTTCTACCTATGTGAATGGCAGTCAACAGCATATTTTCGCATTCGAAGGAAAATTTTGGCGACTGGAGTTTCGTAAGTAGTCCACGCCGCATCTATATACGCCATTGTTGAAATGATTAGCGTCCCAGACCCTGTATCATTTTCGTAACACTACTGTGCAAACTGTTAAAAATCAGTCTAAATGTTACTATTCACACATTCGGTACCGTAATCAGGATTGTTTCTGCCGGTTACTTGAGGTGCTGCTTACGCAGTGAGGGGAAAAAAAAAAAAAAAAAAAAAAAAAGAAAAAAAAAAAAAAAAGATTATTGGTAGTGTCCTGTGTGAATAAATTCGGCTGTCGTTTATGAAGTGTCACGTTGATTTCAACTGCTGAAATTCACAGTTAATATCCTTTTGAGACCATAAAACTCTTGATTTGGAGCAAAATCGATTATGTAGAATGAAAAATTAGGTTAGAGCTGTGTATTTTCAGTACGCAATTTCTAGTCTAATTACGGCTTTTACAAGGCGAAGTACACAAATAACTTGTTGTGATGAGATTGTTCCAGATGTTAGTTACATTTCCTGTACTCACTTAACAAAAGGAAGTCATCTGGTCCAAACCGTTTACCAATTAGGTTCCTTTCACAATTTTCTGATGCTATAGCTCAAAACTCAGCCATCATATACAACCGCTCGCTCAGCGTAAGATCTTTACCCAGAGAGTGGAAAGTTGCACAGATCACTCCAGTGTTCAAGAGATGCCATAGCAGTGATGCGCCGAGTTTCAGGCCTGTATCATTGACGTCTGTTTACAGCAAGATAGTAGAACCAATACTTTCCTCAAACATTATGAGCTCCTATGAACTACCTCGAAGAGAACGATCTATTGATTGTCCCATAGCCAACAAGGATTCAGAAAGTATCATTCTTGTGAAGCAGAGCTAGTCACATGAAGTGATAAAAGCTACCAATCTTCACACGCGTATTCTAATTAAATTGCCTGCTTATGGAATATTGACGCAGTTGTGCGATTGGATTCGTGATTTCCTGTCAGAAAGAACACAGTACGCAGTAACTGACGAAAAGTCATAGAGTAAAATAGAAGTTATATGTTGTGTCTACTGTTCCTTATCCTTATAAATGGTTTAGGAGACACTGTGGGTAGCTCTCTTAGACTGTTCGCGGATGCTGCTGCCGTTTATCAGTTATTAAAATCATCATCATATCAATAGCAACTGCAGAAAGATTTAAATAAGAGATCTTCATGGTGGAAGAATTGGGAAGTGAGCATTAATAATGGTAAGTGTGAAGTGATCCATTTGAGCTCTACAAGAAATCCGTTGAACTTTATTTACACGATAAATCAGTGAAATCTACAGCCCACAAATGTAACTAAATAACTAAGAATAACAATCACGAACAACTTAAATTGATGGAATACATTGAAAGTCAGGGGAATCAAAAGCTACGTTTCATTGCTGAACACTGACAAGATTCTACAGCTCTCCGAAACAAAGTTCGTACTTTACAATTGGGAGTCCCATTTTGGACTATTGCTGCGTATTATGGGACCTCCACCAAGGGTGACTGACGGAGGATATATAGAAGATTCACAGAGTGGCAGCTCGTTTTGTATTATCGCGAGAGTGTGCCATGGAAATGATGCATGAGTTAAGGTGGAAATCATAAGAAAAAGGCGTTATTCGTTGGGGTGAAATTTATTTGCAAAATTTCTGTTCAGAATACGAACATATTTAGTTGACACCCATCTACATCAAGAGAGATGATCATCAGAATAAAATAAATAAGATAGTGTAGTGGAACGGCGACATGATATCTTCGATGTTTAATATTGTTATTCATGTTCTTTAGTCTCTAATCATGAAATTATTCTGACACTAGAAAAAGTTTTATCAGTTGCTAGGAAGTTGTTGATTAGTTATTTACAGTTCCCTATCAACACCAACTGTCATAAGCTAACCGTGTAAATTCTCTAGACTTCGTCCTAAGTGTCCCGCGCCACAACATAAATTAAAATTTGTAGGAATAATACCTTTAAATAGTTCATCAAAAATAAATAAGGTTCTTGTACGAGCGGGGTATGTCAAATAGTCTGTAGCCGTTACTAAAATTTCATCATTGTTAAACACAGGCACTTCTATTTCCTGTTCCTAACTCGTACCGAAAAAAAATGTTAATAATCCACTGCCTTCTAAACACTGGTTTTACACAATCACACTAAATACAAATATAATGTCACATTCCAAGCTAATCAGTAGTGATTCAAACATAATTAAATTGTTTTCTGAAATAAGTCGAGATTCTTTACAAGAATCAAATTTCTCATGCTATACAATATTCTTGATCATACATAAATCTTCATAAATGCAAGATATCTTTCAACATTAACAAATATTTGTTCTTCTTCACGTTAATACAGCGTCAGTTTAGCAAGAAACGTGAACATGGACAACTAGCTTGGACTGGATCTCAAAAATGTTCCGCGGCCGGCGGACTGGATCTCAAGCAAGACTAACTATAACAGTCATTTATTTTCTTCTTTGGAACGATTGAAGTGCGGCAATAAAGAAGGCGCAGCAGCATTCGTAGCCCTGTAGCTGTCGGTTAAATTTTAATAGTGGCCGTCTGCTGTAATGTTGGCTGCGGCGGCGTCTTGGTTGCGGCGTCTCGATCGTACATGAAACATACAGAAACAAAACATTTTAAGAATCATATTATTAAAAAAAAAATATTTACATAAACATCAAGTATGTAAACATTTTAAATAAAAGGTTCGATTTCTTTCATTTTTTATTTATAACTTCATAACAGGCCTGACATAGGAAAATGTAGTAGGATTATCTTGTCCCACTACAATAGAAAAAGGAAAGATTTACATTAGAGAATGGAGCGGTAGAGAAATATCGTAATAATAATACGATGAACTCTCTGTCATGGACTTCTTGTGGTTTGCGAAGTATTTATGTAGATTTGGATGTAAGCACTGTGGCAGGGCATAAAATAACATGTTAACTGGGCGACACTTGTGTCGCCCAGTGTTGAGATTTTGTCGCCCGGTGGCTATGGGTAGTGCCGGCAATTTATTTTTATTGAATGGCATATCAAATGTACAGGGAATTAAAAACATAACCTCTTGTAAATCCTTTAGAGCACAGGTTCCCAACCTTTTCAGTCTTGTTACCCCTAAGACCTACTAGGGAAACTCATTTTACCCCCCCTCCACCCAAAAAAAAGTCACTCATTAAAATAGTATCAAAGAAAGCAATAAATGAAAACACTACCCATCTTTGTTAATCATAATACACTGCATAAGACACATATCTTTCACACTTTCGATGCAGCAATGAAACAATTATATTCAATGAATATAATGTTTACCAGTTACAAGTTTTCTAATGTTTGATTTTGTTTTGCTTAAGGTGCATCTCGGGTCATGTTCCACAATGAGACGGTTTCTGGTCTTATTTTTATATGCTTTACATTTCAATTTTTTCGCGATATCTCAAGGAGTGAAACTTGTTTTTCATTTCCTGTTCACAACTGTTTTTCCCACACAATGTTTTGCTCTATACTATAGATCTAACAACTTTGGAGAATTTGTGTGTGCTACGTACTGCATAACGTCGTTTATGCATGCAATGGCTTCTTCAGGCGTATTAATTTTTCAAGGCACATCATTTTGCTCCACATCTTCTTCTTTTCTTTCTTCCTGATTATCCTCTGAGTTGCGGATTTCTATTAAATCTGTTGCTAAACTGAAAGTGGGATGAGTTGACAGTAAGTCATCACTTCTAATATAGTCATCTGCGGTGCACGAAATCATTCACATTTTAATTAATCAGCTTTTGCTGCTGCATTTTCTTGAGCTTCGATGGTTACAGTAGCGTCTTGTTCTTGACCACCAAAACCCGCTTTATTGAAGCTTTTGATGACAGTTTCAGGCTTTATTTCCTTCACTGCCAAGCCCATCCAATTTATTGCATCCAGAACAGAAACTGACCTTGCAAGAGTAATCGCATTTTCGGCATTTTCGACACTAAGAATAAGTGATTGCATGAGTAATCGTCTATAATGAGACTTGAATTTGTAAATTACCCCTTGATCCATTCGTTGTGTGAGGCTGGTTGAACCAGGCGGAAAGCAAGGCAATTTAACGTTTGAAAACTTCACATTCGAGTGACACGTTGCATTGTCCAGAAACAAGATAACTTGGCGATTTCCTTTGTTCATTTCTGCATTGAAAGAGCCTAGCCATTCTTCCATAAGACCACGCACCGTCCATGCCTTATTATTGGTTCGCCATGTGACTGGAAGCTTATTGACATCTATGTCAGGAAAGTTCGGCTTTTTTGTATTGAATGCGTCGGGAATGAAATGCTTGTACGGATTGAGGAATTTCCGAATTATACACGTTCCGCTTTGAGCAAGTTTTACTGTATATATAAATATATCATAAAAATAAATTATAAAAAATTACGGTAATGCATTTGTTTGAAAATGGGAGCCTGGTAGCAGACCCTTTTGATGTTTTGTTAGTGCTTTCGTAACAAAAATCTTCACTTCTAATTTTAGCTATAAAAATTATTTTTATAACCAACACTACACAAAATACTATTAACTATTTTTATTGTAGGTGTATGTCACGCTACTAACTTTCCAATGGCTTCAGTTGATAGCTATACGAACATACGCCATGGCTAAGAGAACAACAGTAACGGATTTCTTTATTTCTTTATTTATTTTTTTTTCATTAAGAAAAAAACACCCAAAAACGATTATAAATTTCAAGAAACTGAATCTTCCAACTATGATAATACTCTACCTAAGAGTCAAGACCAAAAATAAATAATAAAAAAAAAAAAGCTAAATATGTTAAATGGTATAAACCTACGACTTTCTTGCAAAAGTAAAACCGGGAAACAAGCGTTCTGGTGTAAAATGTGACATTTGATCTAAACATATTCATGAAGCACTGAAATTTTCAAAAAATGGTACTTTGCACATTGCTGATGGCGTCCGATGTGGAAAGAATTATTGACCATTTTAGCAACGAAGCTCACAAAGCTGCTGTCAACCTTAATGAAATGGAAGAAAAATGGATGGCACAATCTGATAAGCACCCTTGGGTTAAAACCCCTAATTCTTACACTGCAGAGAAAATAACGCGACTGATTGGATGTGTATAATGATAGTCGTACAATGACTCTTTCTGTTCATTTTTGGCCGTCATGATCACTAACAAAGATTAATAGTGACACCCAAATTTCGCCATACAAAGACAATGGTTTGGAATCCGAGTTTTCTCCTCTCACTCCTTCTCCAGCTTTATTGCAGTACAGAAACCCTGAAATGTATCGCGAGATGCTTGATGTTGTAGGGGAAGTGATAATGAAAGTTGTGGTCACACAGTTAAAAAAAAAACTCGGAATGTTTTTCCATTAAGGTTGATGGCTCCGTAGACAAATACGGAATTGACAAGTTCATTACTGCACGGTTCATTACAGAAGATAACGAGATGAAATCTGTGTTTCTAGGTGAAAGCAAATCGAGTCTGCGAAGGGAAGAAGGTATTATGGAATCTGTCAAAGTTTTATGGTAAAATTTAGACCTTGGTGATACAGCAACAGATAAGTTGACAGGATTGACTGCAGATGGATAGAGTGCTAATACTGGCAAATCCAGTGGCCTATGGGTTCGAATGAAAGAGTACTTAGGAAGCGACTTATTTTGTATTTGGTGTGTGGCTTATCTAGCAATGTCAGTCATTGACGTTCAGCACTGGAAGACAAATATGAAAGCCGTGGGAACGTTGTATAGGGCATCGGCTTTACGCTTTGAAGAACTTGATGAGCTGACTGAATTAACCAAGAAAGCTGTCTACCGCTTTCCAGCATACTTTGATGTAAGGTTCGTAGAACACCTCAACAATTTAGCCAAAGCAGTTTGGAACAACCTTCCGTTAATGCAACAACATTGGAGTAACGTTCTTGGAAAGACTGATTCCTCAACAGTTGAAAAAGCTTCAGCACGTGGGTTTCTGCGTTTGTGGGACACAGGTGGCGAACAACAGCGACAAGCCAGTCTTCTGCTAGATCATCTGAAACGTCAGGAAATACTGCAAAATGATTGTCAGAGGTCATTTGTTACAATCCCTGATATTGAAGTATCTAAAAATATATTTGTTGATTCATTAGCTTTGATAGAAGAAGACTGTTATCCTGGTGGATATGAAGAAAAGTTGGAAAGAAAAGGTGCAAGAGAACTTGAAAGTGACGAATCAGATACGTCAAGAAAACCTATTTGTTTCAACAAAGCGACACTGGTTGCAGCGAGAAGAGAGGTTGTAATGAGCTGCAAAGAGTTTATCTTACAAAGGCTTCCCGAAGACCAGAAGGAAATCTGCAGTAGGATTAATAGATTATTAAATTCTAAAAATCCTATTGAGCTTGTGAACGCAGTTCGTGCAGACGTTGAAGGCCTGTTAGGTAGAGATAAAGTATCAGATTTTACTGATGACGTTATAGGGTTGTTTGCAGCATAAAAACTCCCTGCTCTGTCTAGTATGACATCATTTACTGGAAAGCTGTACCACTTTTTGAAAGTATCTCAACCTCACTCGATCCTAAGAAAGTTGGTGCAGTGCAGGTCCTGAAAGAGCAGTGTAACCACATACGACTTCAAAATCAAAGAATGCGGCCTGTCATGAGAAGCTCTCAACTCTAGAATGCGCATCGCTATCAACGATGTTGGGACAGCCTTTTTCGACTCAAGGCCACCCGTGGCGAAGTTCCTAAAGAAGGAAGAGAGAAGAAGGAAGCTGCCCGATTTTGAACTGTATCAAGACCAAGAGTTTGTAAAAAAGGTTTTTGCAAATGACAGTAACCTCTAAATTTGATATTTTTCGATTCTTTTAGTTAGGGACTTTGTAACTGATTTTATCAAAATATTTTGTATACCCAGTAATTTCATTATCTTTTAAAATTTTGTTGTAGGCCTATTTTAAAATATTTCTTGAAAATTGTTTCTTGTTTTCATTAAAACATTTATAAAAACGGCAAAATAATTGCTTTTACCTACAATCTTACAAGTGAAGGTATAAAATTACTGTTCAATATTCTTTGAAAGAAAACTGTTACACTAGAACTTTACGTTCTTTAAAGACATTTTTCGCACCAGCATCTCATGACTCATTTTCTTCAGTATTAAATCGTTTTCTTAGATATCTTAAAATTGTAATTGTTTTTCATTCCCGTTGGTGTACAGAACTCTCCACAGCAAAAATACAAATTGAGGAACCATAATGTAATATGAGCTTTTAAGACAAATAATGATTTGACATAAAAGTTTTCTGGGTATGGTACCGCGTCATGATGTAAGGCTATTACTTAAATAACCAACGTTTCGGCCAACGTTACAGTGGCCTTCATCTGGGTAACTGGTGTGAGCTGGTTGTTACTACACTTTATATTACTTTCATTTAGACATTACGTCATAATTTCTGGCAAATGGCTACAACCATAGAGTGATCCACACCGCCATGGACACAAATAAAAGAAACATCAGTAGGCAGGAAGTCAACAAAAAGCAGCCAGCAGCACGCTTACCTTATGTAAAAAACGTCACAGATCGCATTGCCAAACATCTTCGCCGGGTAGGAATCCAGCCTTTCTTCTACAGCAGTCGCAAGGTCAAGGATGCTCTTGGTTCCACAAAGGACAACATAGACGCACTACATGCATCAGGAGTATACAAGGTGGAATGCGAGTGTGGGGAAGTGTACATAGGTGAGACAGGGAGGGCAGTGGCAACACGCATACGGGAACATGAACGCTACATTCGATTAGGCCAACACAATAAATCTGCAGTAGCCGAACACCAGCAAGATTGCAGCAGGAAGATAAAATTTAACGATGCCAGAATACTCGCCAAGCAACCAGGGATGGTCAAACGTAAGATAAGGGAAGCCATCGAAATTGTTAAACACCCCAATAACATGAATAGAGAAGATGGACTCAGGCTTGCCCCCTCTTGGCTACCAGCCATCACAGCGTAATAGGCCGCACTGACATCACAACACGCGAGCGTCACCAGTAAGCTACTGCCGCCGCGCGGCCCACTGCCAGCAGCCCACTGCCTCACCCCATTCGCCGATGAACACCAACCATGTCTCGCTATGCAAGAAGCAATAGGCAACGGCTAACCCCCACTCCTTCCACCTCAGCATCCTATCAAAAATAAAGTTCCACTCTTCCGCAATACATTCACCAATAACATCGCTTATTTTAAAAAATTATGACGTAATGTCTAAATGAAAGTAATATAAAGTGTAGTAACAACCAGCTCACACCAGTTACCCAGATGAAGGCCACTGTAACGTTGGCCGAAACGTTGGTTATTTAAGTAATAGCCTTACATCATGACGCAGTACCATACCCAGAAAACTTTTATGTCATCTGACGCGGAAGCCTACGTAATTATAAATAATGATTTATTAACTTTTACAGGAAGGTATTTTAAGTCATCATGGTACTGATATTAGTTTAATTTAATACTATTTTCTGTTAATAGCCATATCAAATTAAAGAGAACTTATAACAGATTTAACAAATTAAAGACAACCAAAGCAGTTGAAAGATTGTTTAACAAAATTATGAGACATTAATGATTTCTTCAAAGTCCAAATTTAGTATTGTTCCACAAACATTTTTATTTATCATTAAAAACATGTTTGAATAAATATCTATTAAGGAAAAATTAAGCATTTTTTACTTTAATAAAAAAGGCACCAATATTTTGGATTTTTTCCGGAGGAGGGCCCCCGGAACCCCCGCATCATCTTTCCAATGTCGCCCAGTGAAAATCCCTTAAAATATGCTCTGAACTATGGGTCCCGGAGCTGCCAGGACCCTCTTTGAGGCTTTAACGTGAAGTGTCAGGGATTGCCAGTCCTGTCAGGAGACTGTGTCCATGACGCCAGTTATCTCTAAATGCGTCGCACGTTGCACCTGCAGGGTGGATGAGACGTCACGAGACACCGGACTGGCAGTATTACACGTCAAACCTGTAACCGATACCACAACAATAGTTGTCTGGCCAGGCAGTAGCATGGGTATTCTCGGCAACGGACAGGTACACAACGTTGTGTTGCAAGAGGAGAGTGATAATGGAGGTGGCTGGAATTGGGTGGGGGAACAAAGGCGAGCACTCTAAACCAGGCACAGGATGACGTAGCAGTGGAGCGTGCATCTCACCTCCCAGAGGACAACAGACCCCGTCTGCATGGATCATGAATTCAAAATGTTCAAATGTTTGTAAATCTATCTGACTTAACTGCGTGGTCATCAGTCTGTATCTTGTTGTTATTATGGTCTTCAGTCCGGAGACCGCTTTGATGCAGCTCTCCACAATACCCTATCCTGAACAAGGCTCTTCAACTCCACATAAGAACGACAACCTACATCTGTCTGAATCTGCTTACTGTATCCATCTCTTGGTCTTCCTCTTCGGTTCAAATGTTTGTAAAGCTTATGGGACTTAACTACGGGGTCATCAGTCAAATGTTCAAATGTTTGTATAACTTAAGGGACTTAACTACGGGGTCATCAGTCTCTAAACTTGCAGACTACTTATCAACTAGTTTATCCTAAGGATGGCACAAATATCCATGCCCGAGGGGCTATTCGAACACCCGACCGTAGTGGCCACGCAGACCGTGACTGGAGCGCCTCAGTCCCCTCGGTCACCGCGGCCGGCGGTCATCAGTCCCTAAACTTACAAACTACATATGAACTACTTACGAAATAGGACGGCAAAAATATCCATGCCCGAGGGGGGATTCGAACCCCTGACCGTAGTGGCCGTGCAGACCGCGACTGAAGCACCTCAGTCCCCTCGGCCACCGCGGCCGGCCCTCTGCGGTTTTTACCCCAAACACTTCCCTCCAGTGCAAAATTCACGATTCCTTTATGTCTAACAATGTGTCCTACAAATCGATCCCTTCTTTCAGTCAAGGTATGCGAGAAATTCCTTTTCTCCCTAATTCTTTTCAGTAACCCCCCAATAGTTACTTGATCCACCCAACTAATTTCAGCATTCTTCTGTAGCACCATATTTCAGAAGCCTCTATCCTCTTCCTATCCGCACTGTTTATCGTCCATGTTTCATTCCCATACAAGGCAACACTCCACACAAATACCTTCAGAAAGGACTTCCTTAGGCTTAAATCAATATTCGATGTTAACAAATTTCTCTTTCTCAAGAACGCTTTTCTACCCATTGCCATTCTGCATTTTATATCCTCTGTACTGCGACCATCATTTGTTGTTTTCTGCCAAAGTAACAAAACTCATCTACCTACTTTATTGTTTCATTACCTAATCTAGTTCCTTCAGCATCACCTGATTTTCTTACACTGCACTCCATTACCCTAGTTTTGCTCTTGTTAATGTACATCTTATATGCACCTTTCAGGACACTGTCCATTCCGTTCAGCTGCTCTTCCAGGTCATTTGCTGTATCTGACAGAATTGCTATGTCGTCGGCAAAACGCAATGTTTTTAATTCTTCACCCTGAACTTTAATTCCTTCTCCAAATTTCTCCTTGCTTCTCTTTATAGCTTGCTCAATGTGCAAATTGAATAACATTGGAGAAAGGCTACAACCCTGTCTTACTCCCTTCCCAACCACTGCATCCCTTTCATGCTCTTCAACTCTGACAACCGCTGTCTGGTTGTTGTACAAGGTGTAAATAACCTTACGCTCCCTATTTTTTACTCCTGCTTGCTTCAGGGCTTGAAAGAGTTTATTCCAATCAAAATAGTCAAAAGCCTTCTCCAAATCTACAAAAGCTAGAACTGTAGGTTTGCCTTTTCTTAATCTATCTTCTAGGATAAGCCGTAAAGTGAATATTGCCTCCCGTGTTCCTACATTTATCCTGAACCCAAACTGATCTTCCCCGAGGTCGGCTTCTACCAGCTTTTCCATCTTCTGTAAATAATTCGTGTTAATATTTTGCAACCATGACTTATTAAACTGATGGTTCTGTAGTTTTCACACCTGTCTGAACCTGCTTTCTTTGGAATGTGGATTATAACATTTTTCTAGAAGTCTGAGGGTACTTCGGCAGTCTCATACATATTACACACCAGGTGTAACAGTTTTGTCATGGCTGGTTCTCCCAGAGACTTCAGTAGCTCTGAGAGAATGCCATCTACTCCAGGGGCCTTGTTTCGACTTAGGTCTATCATTGCTCTGTCAAATTCATCTCTCAGTATAGTATCTCCGATTCCATCCTCACGTGCATCATCTCCCGTAGCTTACAAATTACTTAAACTAAGGTAAACTAACCTAAGGACAACACAAACATCCATGCCGGAGGGGGGATTCGAACCCCCGACGGCTGCGGCTCCGCGCACTGCATTACGGCGCTCCAATGCGCTCGGCTAACCCGCCGCGGTGGATGATGAATCAATGGACCTGTATGGAACACAAGTTTAGTTCAAACTTTTATTGAGATGTGATTCAACAGCCGTAAGATATTTGAGGAAATGCATACTGTAAACCATCAGCTGTTTATTGTTTTTCAATCTTCTACCGGTTTCGGTTATAAACCATCTTCACGGAAGAGAACTACACAGACTGATCAAACAGGTGCATTATACGCCTCCTTATGCATACTCGCATGCATGTCACACAGTAAAAATGAATAAGACGTCACTAGGCGTCAAGTCTTAATTGAAAACATTGTCTATTGACAATAGACCGTGGTTCACCATCACACAGCCTGGCATTGCGTTTATGTTTTTAATTAAGACTTGACGCCTAGTGACGTCTTATTTATTTTTACTGTGTGACATGCATTCCAGTATGCATAGGTTGGCATATAATGTATCTGTTTGATCAGTCTGTGTAGTTCTCTTCCGTGAAGATGGTTTATAACCGAAACCGGTAGAAGATTGAAAAGTAATAAACAGCTGATGGTTTACAGTATGCATTTCCTCAAGTTTAGTTCGTTGGAGGCGATCTAATATAATTATTAACACATTTTTTGCCAAGATAACTTTCCTCTTATGACGACCGGTTTTGATACTCACAGAGATCTCTCAAAAAATTTCAAATGTTTGTATACCTATTGTACCAAACTGCTATGGTCAACAAACACCAGATTTATAAAGTCCCTAAACTAACATACACAACGGACAACACTAACACCGATTACCGATGGAGAACTCGATCCTCCAGTGGAAACGGCCACCTAGTCCCTAGAATAACGCCTTGGACTACGCGAACATTCGGCGCCGCAGGTCATCATCATCTGATTTCAAAATTACGTTTAAAAAAAAAAAAAACACACATGATGTATTATGTTACTGTTCTACATTTCTTTTATTCGTGACAAAGTCATCAATTACAAGCTAATTTCAAGAAAGCTTCCCAGCAATAAACAATTGGACACTAGGCATTAATATTACAGGCAAATTAATAATCAAAATCAAAATTGTTTTCACCCAGAAGTGGGAAATCTTCAAAGACTTGAAGTTAGCATACAAAACATCAGGAAAAAAAATGTATAGCTTATGGGACTTAACTACGGGGTCACCAGTCCCCAAACTTACAAACTACCTATCAAATAGCTTATCCTATGGACGGCAAAAATATCCTTACCCAAGGGGGGATTCGAACCCCCGACCGTAGTGACCGTGCAGACCGTGACTGGAGAGCCTCAGTCCCCTCGGCCACCGCGGCCGGCCATCTATCAACAATTACGTTTATATTTAAACGGAGTGTTACAAAAAGGTAATGTCAAACTTTCAGGAAACATTCCTCACACACAAGGAAAGAAAATACGTTACGTGGACATGTGTCCGGAAACGCTTAATTTCCACGTTAGTGCTCATTTTAGTATTTACGGATGAGGCTTCATTCCAACGTGATCAAATTGTAAATTTTCACTATCAAAATGTGTGGGCTGACAAGAATCCGCACGCAATTGTGCAATTACGTCATCAACACAGATTTTCTGCGAACGTTTGTGTACGAATATTTGGTGATTTCTTGACTGGGCCTCATGTTCTTCCACCTACGTTCGCTGGAGCACGTTATCATGATTTCATACGGGATACTCTACCTGTGCTGCTAGAACATGTGCCTTTTCAAGTACGACACAACATGTAGTTCATGCACGATGGAGCTCCTGCTTATTTCAGTCGACGTGTTCGTACGCTTCTCAACAACAGGTTCGCTGACCGATGGATTGTTAGAGGCGGGCCAATTCCATGGCCTTTACCCTCTTCTGACCTCAACCGTCTTGACTTTCATTTATGGGGCATTTGAAAGCTCTTGTCTACGCAACCTCGGTACCCAGTGTAGAGACTCTTCGTGCTCGTATTTTGGACGGCTGTGATACAATAAGCCATTCTCTAGAGCTGCATCAGGGTATCAGGGATTCCATGCGACGGAGGGTGGATGAATGTATCCTCGCTAACGGAATATATTTTGAACCTATCCTGTCACAAAGTGTTTGAAGTCACACTGGTACGTTCTGTTGCTTTGTGTTTCCATTCGATGATTAATGTGATTTGAAGAGAAGTAATAAAATGGAAATTAAGCGTTTCCGGATACATGTCCACATAACATATTTTCTCTCTTTGTGTGTGAGGAATGTTTTCTGAAAGTTTGCCCGTACCTTTTTGTAACACCCTATATATAAATAATGTGTGTGTGTGTGTGTGTGTGTGTGTGTGTGTGTGTGTGTGGTAGAAAATGCACACTTATGCAGGGGAAAAATATTGAAAAAGTTGAATAAATCATTAAACAATATGGAAGTTATTATTTACCTGATGCCATTGTCAAAATCATGCATTTAGACATAAGTAACTCTGCAGTAAAATATTGGTATCTAACATTTTCCCTACTCCGATTAGATGTCAGTAACATGATAAATTATTTTACTTGACAGAAGTCGTATTAGTTTGTAATTGCATTAATGCTCAACATTGAGTAAAATCCGCTATAGCGCTCTTTGTTGGATGTCTCTTCAATTTATGACCGCTCTGCCTTCTATGGAGGAAACGATCAACTAAATACTTAGAACAGACTGCAATGTATATTATATGCACGGTGTTGCCATTTGTCAACAAGAACTCTGTCTGAAAAAGTAATAAAAATTTGCGTTGCCAAACGGCAACACCATGCCGTGTAGAGTTAAATTGTTTTCACTCAGAAACGGGCCACGTCCAAGGCATTAGGGTTTGCCAGCCTTAAATCCTCTTCGGTGCAGGATGACGGGGACAAATGACAATACAGTTGCGCAGCTGAGACATTGTCTACTCCTCGCCACATTCACAACCTGAAGGTCCACTAACGTGTCCCCATTTTTCGAGGCTTACTTTACACCGCCCAACGCCAGTTCGTAACCTGTTGAGGGACTTCCAAGTACACCAGCTCTCAGTGTCACCGGGAGGTAACTCTTCTTTAGGTTTTCTCCAGCTTAGACGAGCGATTTCTGGTCTCTTTCTTCACATGTCTATCGCTGGTATGTGTTGTTTTCGTTGACATAGCTAGAATTCTCAAATCCTGTAAATACAGAACTTCATTTTATGTAAGAGTCACTGCAATTAACGTCGTGTTCAACAGCAAAGGCACAAGGGATGCATTAAGAAACAGTGGGGCTTATAAAATCACATGCAATGACTGCAGCAAACTCTATTTAGGCCAAACAGGCAGGGCAATTGAAATTAGACTGACTGAATATGACCGTAGCTGGAGATTACAGAAAGTAGACTCCACCTTTGATGATCACGTTTTGAAAGGACACAGCTAACAGGTCCACACAGAAGTGCTTCACATAGCCAACAAAGACAGGAAACTAAACCTGTTAGAAACACTGAAAATAAACAAACACTTAGCCAAAAATCCACAGATAGTGCTAAATGATCAAATACAGTTGAGCACATCCCCTCTCTAAAGCTTCAAATATGGTAATCAAAACAGCCACCTACCACAGACCACCTTAATATCACACGTAGAGTTCCCATCCCTACCATGTTTACTTTTAGACTTTAAGATAAAAAAAATACCTAAAATAAATTTACAGTAATATGAAATGTAATTTAAATACGTGGACCTTGCCAGATGCTGTCAAATAACTGAATTATAAACCCCGTGTAGAAACCATATTTAATGTACACCTTAAGTGACAATCTCAACATATCCTACAGTGTCAGTAATATTTAGTATTCAGTAATATTTGGTATGTAATGTGTTTCACCCTGTTCACTTTTAAATTTAACTGTAAAAATGTTAAGGATGCCACTGTTTGTGTAAACATAATTCTACATGGCAGCAGGTAATTATTTGCAGTTCTAACAAATGTCATATGCAAAGGCCGAATATTCTATGTGTTGTATCTTTATTTACAACCTTTGAGAACGTAAGCAGTAGCGTCTTTGTCGACGCCTGTCAACAGTTTGCCCTATGACGGCCTAATAAGGCGAAAACAAGTCTGTAAATAAACAAAAAAATTAGTAGATTAGAAACAGTTTGTTTGTTTTCAACTTTAAACTCTCACAAACGTTTTTCTAGGCATAGAGCTTGTTGTTTCTGGCGATAGGCCAAACAGAGGGTGAGTATGAGAAGTCAGGGCTCTACGTCCTGCTTTCGCAGCAGCCCCACGCCTCATGTCAGGCGGCGTTATACCTGCAAGGCGGCCAGTAATAATGCGACACGCCTCTTTCAAAGCAGTCTCCACGTGCCTAGAGTGGCAGGAACTATGGAAGACAGGCGCTGCATTTTCGCCCGCAGAATAGCACAACGCCAAAGTTAAAGTTAGAATAGTGGCTGGCTGTACTCCTCAGTTAGATCCCCGTCGTTTTCGTATCATAATATTTCTTGCAGATACTTTCATCTTGGTGTTATTACAATGCGTTTTAAAGCTTAACGTCGGGTCTAACGTCTTCCTGAGATACTTTGGGAAAAAGGAATGTTCACGTTGAGAGCTATTCTATGATATATTTAGTCGTTTGTTGCTCAACATAACATGTATACTGAAAAACGTCGTGGTGTGATCAGATGATGATCCTCTTTGAACATCAAAACCGGTCATGGAAATCTGTATAAAAACTGACGTATGTACAGTGTGTCCAGAGAAGTGCTCCCTGATTTCAAAATTAAATATCTCGAAAACAAAGATCGATAAGGAATGCAGTAAACGTGTGTTTATTGTGAAAGCTGTAAGACTCTTA
Organism: Locusta migratoria; assembly: GCA_026315105.1. Lineage (NCBI taxonomy): Eukaryota > Metazoa > Arthropoda > Insecta > Orthoptera > Acrididae > Locusta > Locusta migratoria. The sequence continues at coordinate 543,795,322 of CM048747.1, read as the reverse complement.
TACAGCAGTTTGAAATAATCGTTACAAAAGCTGCTAACAGATAGCGCTGTACGCTGTACAGCTTATATCAGCATACATAAGTGAAATAATCGTATGAAAACACTCTTTGCAAACAATCACATCACAATATTTTCAAAATGTTCACCATTGGCATTACAGAAGTGGCCCAAACGAAGAATGAAATTCGCCATCACATTTCGTAGTGTCTCAACCGAAATGGATTCACATGCCACAGAGATCGCCGATTCAAGCTTGTCCAACGTGGCGGGATGCCACAGGGAGTCAAATACGGCGAATATGGAGGCCAATCAATGCCTGCACCAGTAAATTTGGAATATATCAAAGCAATGACTCGATTCCCGAAGTATTCCTCAAGAAAGCGAAACACTTGTTCGGTCCGATGTGGTCGGGTTCCATCTTGCATAAACCATTCAGTACCTGGTCAATCGTCTAACGCTTGCTGCTTGGCGACAGATTGTTCCAAAATTGCAACGTAACGTGCCTCAGTGACCAGGGGTTTCCCTTCACACCAATACGGCTTTTCGGAATCCCAAAATCGCCAGTTCTGCTTATTCACGTATCCATTCAGATGGAAGTGTGCTTCATCTGTAAACCAGATGCTGCCAACATCAAATCCTTCACTATCAATCATTGTGACCATGTGACCATCTGATTAGCAAAGGCAACCCTTTGCAGCAAAGCTCGTACGGGTATGGCCTGGTGCGTTTGAATTTTGAATGGAAACATGTGTAGGCTCTTTCTCAGTATTTTCTGCGTGCTGGAACGCTTCAAACCAGTCTCAGATACAATTCTACGGACGGATGACATTGGATTTCGCTGAATAATTCCAGATACTGTGCCGATATTTTCAGGCGTAACTGCGGTTTGCTTGCGGACAACATGCCCCACTAGATCATCAGTTACGCTGCCTGTTCGTTCAAATTTTGCTAAGAGCGTATGAATGGTTTTCGCATCGGGTCCTTTTGGAACATTAAATCGTGCTTGAAAACTTCGCCTTGTTGCCGTAAGACTCTCTTCTAACCTTTAGTACTCTAGCACCAGAAAAACGCGTTGTTCAATGGAGTACATGGTTTTAATCTCTTCCTTCGGTACGCTAACCTCTTTTCACGTTTCAGTAGTGGAACTGATCGCTCTGGGCTTCGGATCACTATTTATACTAGGCATTACGTATGGCGATTACAGCGCCATATGTTAGCAGCTTTTGTAACTATTATTTCAAACTGCAGTATAAACGTCTTACAGCTTTCACAACAAACATAGGCTACCGTTTACAGTATTCCTCTATCGATCTTTGTTTTCGAGATATTTAATTTTGAACCCTGTATGTACGTAAATATGTTCCATAAAGACTCCAAGACGGCTGGAACAATTCTGATGATATCTTTAGGAAACCTTCAGATTAGCCCAGAGGGGGATCCTGTAAAGTTTGTAGCGACCGGACAAGATATTTATTGACAGATACGTAACAATGTCTGTCTCTTGGTATGATAGTTAACTCACATGCGCAGGAAAACCAAAAGTTTGAATCAAAAACTTCTTTTGTGATTGCAGTGCTGTCGCTTGTAACGCTAGCGTCACATGTGTGGCCTATTGGTAGAGCCGCACTGGTGGACAAAATTCTTGCAGCTGAAGGAATTGAACTAACTGAGTGGACACCAGACTTGAACCCGATTAAGCATATCTCGGTTGCACTTGGCAGACGCACTGCAGGCAGCCAACACCTCCCACAACGATTGTTGAGCTGGATATTGCACTCAAGAAGGAATGACCAAATATCGCTGAAGAGCAGAGATATAACATTATGCTGTCCATATTTCGCAGATGTGCAACACTATACTTATCGTCCGAGATGATCAAACAACATATAAAGGCAACCAGATAGACTGTTTCATTATTATGATAGGCCAATGGCGCCTCGTTCCAAGTAAACGCCACGTATACCTGAAGTAAAGTGCTGAGGCAGCAAATCATCGTACTGTGTCAGGCACAAATTACAGTTGTAACATATATCTGAGGAAAATACCTTACCATACGTGTATTGCGTACGAGCTGGAAAGCAGGCGTTGCCCCAGTATTTATTTATTTACTCCTGCTTTGAGTTAGTACTTCTCCCACCCCTTCTCCATCTCCTTCATCTAATGGCTTGTTATTTTTATCGGAGCATATATAAGAAATAACGCTGCGTGGCATAATGTACAAAACTAAAAGTGCAGTATCCAAGAAAGATAGTAGTTACGATAGTAGTCAAAATACAAATGACATATAATATTCGTACGATCTCAAATTTATTGAATTGTGTGTTGTACATCTGTATAAATATTTAAGGTATATATTCATTGGTATAAATGATGTATGTCTGTAAAATATCTTGGGAATACAATTAGTTGTAAGGAGGTAATAGATTAAAACTAAGTACGTGATGGTGGCGGTTTTCCATCAACGTTACTGTTTATGTGCTCATATATCATGAAGTACGTGTCGTACTGTGATACAATTTAGAAGATACATTCAACTACATGTGTGTATATTGTCTGTAAACTTTCCTGCGGCTATAATATGTAGTGTATAAATTATAAGTTGTAACGCAATACCGAATGCCGTAGTTTTATTCCATGAATAGTGGAAAAGAAGTAAGCGATAAACATTTTTTCATTCAAAATTCTGCTATGGTTGTCAGCGATAAATAGTTCAATAAAGGTTTTAAATTATGTTTAAAGTTTCTTAGAAGTTGCTAAGTAATCCCGTTTTCATATACTGTTTTCATAGTCTCGTCGCATTAAGTGACAGTTTCTTGCAGCTCGTATTGTTTATGACGTTATATCTCGTGAACTATGGGTTGTACGTGATCCTTACACTTACGGTGACCGTCTGCATGGATTGAAACTTACTTGTGCAAAATTTCATAGTTAGAAACAAAACTCTAAATGTGTATGTAATACGTACACACAAACACACGGACACTGTGCTTTATAAATAAAGATGATAACTCACGTAGTCCCCTAATTGTTTTGAACAATGTACTTTTATATAAGACAATGAGTTTAGTGTTTAGGTGTATAATTATGGTATACACTGTGTTCAATCATAATAGTTACAACATACCAATAAATGACAACAAATAATTACATATAGATTTTTATAGAATTGTACATACATATTATAAAACAAAGTAACCCTCCCGCATCTGTCTTACTTCTGTCCTCGATAAACGCAAAAGCTACTTACCAATTTTATACGGTTTTCACCAATGGGCAATATGATTGATGAGGTAGATTTAAGTGCATAATTCATTAAGATGCATGGTAGTGGGTCACTGTTGCGAGCAAGAATCTTCTAAAGAGAGAAATAAATACTCTCAGAAAGAGTTTATATTCTGTGAAACTGGATGTTTTCTTTCTTAATTCGGTTCTTGTGTGTTTCGTCATTCAGACATAACGGTTACAATATGACATCGTGTAGAACTGACATAAGATACGTAAATTTTTCAAATGCCAAAATATGGCGTTTGTATCGGAAAGAAATAAATGAAAGTTTAGGGTTTACGTCCCGTCAACAGCGTGATCATTAGAAGCGGAACACGCGTTCGCATTTTTGTGATATTATGGGGACAGAAATTGACCGCACTGGTACAAAGAACACAGCCGAGAATTTCCGTGAGTGAGTAAAGGAAATCATTAAAAACCTAAATCTAGATGGTCAGAGGTGAACTCGAACCGCCGTTCTCCAGAATTATAGTCCAGTGTGTTTGAATCGAGGAAACTGAAGTTATGAATAGAGGGATGATCGTTTATCGTTGGACCTGTAGAGACACGCTTAGCAAAGAGCTCGAGATCCGTTTGTGAGACGTCGCGTATATTCCATACCATCCGTTTGAAGCCAAGGCGAGTTGGTAGTAATAATTATAATCAAATAAATGGATGGAAAACGTTCTTGGCAGAGACTCCAGTGTCTTAACATAAAACTTGAATTTAGATCTTATGTTCTGTTACTGCATGCGCTGACTTGACCAGGAGAATACGACGACACCAAACCAATTAGCCAAGCGTCATAGTCACAGTACATTGAAAGAATGACCTACTAGAGGTGGAGAGGTCTTCCCCAATAAAGATCACGAAATGGTTGCCGTAGTGTTGACGGAACACTGTTGATTGCAATGGCGAATGCTGTCGAACTTGTGACTCTCCCAACAGGGACAAAGTTCTCTTGCTGAAAGTGGTCAGACAAGCTTCTACCAGCTTTACATCTACACTTCTGCCATTAACATTGCTGCACCAAGAAGAAATGCAGATGATAAATGGGTATTCATTGGACAAATATATTATACCAGAACTGACATGTGACAACATTTTCACACAATTTGGGTGCATAGATCCTGAGAAATCAGTACCCAGAACAACCACCTCCGGCCGTAATAAAGGCCTTAAAACGCTTGGGCATTGAGTCAAACAGAGCTTGGTTGGCGTGTACTGGTACAAATGCCCATGCAGCTTCAACACGATACCACTGTTCTTCAGAAGTAGTGACTGGCGTATTGTGACGAGCCAGTTGCTCGGCCACCATTGACCAGATGTTTTCAATTGGTGAGAGATCTGTAGAATGTGCTGGCCATTTTTCGTATACAGAAACTCCCGTACAGGACTTGCAACATGCGGTCGTGCATTAGCCTGCTGAAATGTGGGGTTTCGCAGGGATCGGTAGAAGGTTAGAGCAACAGGTCGTAACACATCTGAAATGTAACGGCCACTGTTCAAAGTGCCATTGATGCGAACAAGAAGTGACCGACACGTGTAACCAATGGCACCCCATACCAACACGTCAGTGTAGCTATTACGAATACACGCTTCCAACCTGCGTTAACAGCGATGTCGCCAAACCGGATGCGACCATCCTGATGCTGTAAACAGAACCTCGTTTCAACCGAAAAAACGAAGCTTTGCCATTCGTGCACCCAGGTTCGTCGTTGCGTACACCATCGCAGGCGCTCCTGTCTGTGATGCAGCGTCAAGGGTAACCACAACCATTGTTGCAAGCTGTTAGTCCATACTGCTGCAAACGTCGTCGAACTGTTCGTGCAGATGGTTGTTGTCTTGCAAACGATCACATCTGTTGACTCAGGGATCGAGAAGTGGCTGCACGATCCGTTACAGCCATCGGATAAGATACATGTCATATCGACTGCTAGTAATATGAGACCTTGGATTGCAGCACGCGTTCCCTATTGCCTTCCTCAACCCACCGATTCCATATTCTGCTAACAGTCATTGGATCGCGACCAACGCGGGCAGGAATGTCGCGATACGATAAAGCGCAATCGCGATAGGCTAAAATCTGACCTTTATCGAAGTCGGAAAAGAGATGTACGCATTTCTTCTTGTTACAGGAGGCATCACAACAACGTTTCACCAGGCAACGCCGGTCACCTGCTGTTTGTCTATGAGAAAGCTTTTGGAAACCTTCATCATGTCAGCACGTTGTAGGTGTCACCACTGGCGCCAACCTTGTATGAATGCTCTGAAAAGCTAATCATTTGCATATCACAGCATCTCCTTCCTGTCGGTTAAATTTCGCGTCTGTAGAACGTCATCTTCCTGGTGTGGAAATTTAAATGGCCAGGAGTGTACAATACCTTTCCGAGATGAAAGACTGTCTGAATGTGGTAGACATTCAGCGAACCCTGACTTGCGGAGCTGTAACAAAACATCATGTCTCCTGGTAATAGAGGCTATCTGTGCGGTCAGAGATCTTTCAGTCCCTAAATCATTGCCAGTCAAAATCAGTGATCATACCCCAATACACCAGCAAGTAATTTGAGGACTGTTGCATCAACCGGGTATGAATTTGTTAATAGAACGCAGACACAGTTTCAAATAACTTTTTATTACTATTTATAGCGTGTGTTACCCTCTTCCAACGTCTATGAGGTATGGCCCTTTACTTCACCTCCCGGAGAATTTTATTTGCATTAGCTGCTGCATATTGTGTTACCAGGGACGTTGCTAGCTTCGCCTAAGATCACGACTATTTTATTTGGAGATTTGACGACAGGACTCTTCCTAATAATTTCAGATTTTAATTCCATATAACTCTGATGTTGCTTTACCACAAATTTTACGCGATCGGTCGAAACGCAAAACAATCAATACGCGTTATAAATAATAACAAAAAGTATAGAAATAAATAAATTCGACACCATGTCTGCATTATTTTAACAAATTTCTTGATATTCCAGAAACTGTCCCACTAATCATTTAGTAAAGATATGGCCGAAATTTCTATCCTCCCCGATTCTATCCATTAGCTCCACGTTAGTTGAGCCATATACCGATCAGGTTTTTAGCATTCGTCTGTTGCACCACATTTCTGTCTGAACTCCTTACCTTGCACGGTTCACTCACATACAAGTCTTTCAGAAAGGACTTTCTAAGATTTGAATTAATACTTGATGTCAACAAATTTCTCTTCTTCACAATTCACTTCATCGTACATCCATTCTGAAATGTATATCTTCTCTCCTTCGGCTACCAGAATTTTTTTGCTGCCCTCGTCTACTACTCTTATGGCCTCGTGACGTAATCTAATGCCAATACCATCAACGATGTGCTAAACATAAACTGTTTGGCACGTCTCAACAAGGGACCATCATACTCGTAGCCAGAGTAATGTAACTACAAGGCCAAATTCCTATGAAAATTTTTTTTAATGGATCCCATTCCTCCTCTGACACTACCCGCTGGCCGCGGTGGCCGAGGGGATTGAGGCGCTCCAGTCACGGTCCGCACGGCCACTACGGTCGGGGGTTCGAATCCCCCCTCGGGCATGGATATTTGTGCCGTCTTTAGTTGTAAGTAGTTCATAAGTAGTTTGTAAGTTTAGGGACTGATGACCCCGTAGTTAAGTCCCATAAGCTTAACAAACATATGAACATGAACATATGAACACTACCCCCTCTCCCACCACAGGTATAGGAAACCCTCTAGCAACCCCCTTTCCCGCCCCTTCACTATCTCCAACCGTGGCCGCTCCCACCATGCCCCCCCCCCACCACCCACCCCGTACGACAACCGCTGGTATTCGAACCCTGGACCTCGCTGTTACAGATCCCTTCACAACCGCTTGTCGCCTATACTGCGGCACTTTCATACGTAGATTAAAACCGCTCTGTCCACGCCCGTCCTCCTGGAAAAAACTTATGGAACGTGTTACAAAGAGCAGGTACACTTACCCAACAATCACAGGCAGAATACGTAACATTCCTTTATTTCAACATTTCAGTTTGCCTACTGTAATTCAATTACGCGGGATTTAAACTGCGGAATAATTATCTGCGACCTGCACGATGTTTGCTCTTCTTTATTGTCTTTTCATTCCACTCGCCTGATATGAGCAGGCGTTGGCTGTTACCAGTAGAGCAAACCTGCTCTTCGGCCAAATGAAAAACTGAACCTGGTCGAGAAATATTAAACATTGGAAGATGTATTTACAGGCGAATAAATTTTTTATTGGTGAAAGTAATTCATGTGATTATATATATATATCTCACCTGGTACTGTGAAGTTTGGTAGTGATCAGACCAAGATATTTATTTATTTGAAGAATGTAACGCAAAATAAGCGACAATAATTACGCGTTGGTGAATATATTTACTCTTTGTGTTTTCAACTTTATCAAATTTCACATAGTGGTTTTAATGGTTGCTTTGTTCTACGTTATATAATTCAACACAATGAACATCATGCTTATTCAGTCCTTAGCCTCTTCAACCTTAATTTACAAACTCACAGTCGAATGTATACGTCAAATTATACGTCTGGCAATTGGGATCCCAACAGCGTCCTTAGTAAATACACAGCCAATCGCAGCGTCACTGTCAGCAATCACTGAAGCGCCGCTGCCGCTCCTAGCGGCAGCACTGCAGTAACAGAACAATAGCGTGATACAAACGGTGAACTTGCTACTTTAAACGCTGTCATTTCCTTATTTCACAGTCACTAAATATAGAGATGAACATTTCAGTGTAAATATCAAAAACTAATTAAAGTATATATCGTATGATATAATATCAGCTACATAAAAATTACAATAAAACTTAAGTGAAATATACTAGTGTCTAACTAATAAAATAAATATATCGCTGTGGCGGAGTGGCCGAACGGATTGAGGGGCTATGCACCGGTGCGCGAGGTCCCTTCCCGTCGGGAGTTCGAATCCCCCCTCGGGCATGGATGTTTGTACTGTCTTTAGTATAAGTTAGCTCATAAGTAGTTTGTAAGTTTAGGGACTAACGACCCCGCAGTTAAGTCCCAATACCTTAGAAAACGTTTGAACATAAATATAGAGGGTGTTTCACTAAGTGTGTCCCTGTAGCTTATAAAATAATAGGTGACGGGAAATTTTAATGCGGTAGGTCAACACAAGAAATGTTACACTTTTTGTGGAGCTATGAACATAGTTTATTGTATCATTTTCCAAAGAGTTAAAGCACAAAGTTATGATTTTTAAAATAGAACAATAGTTTTTTCTATCGTGCATAGGATTCGTTGAAACCAGCTGCGCCCAAATCAATTTAAACTACATTCCTATCACTGTTAGTTTGGGAGCTACAGACCTTCAAAGTTTCAGGGGCAGACCCACAAACGCTGCACATAATGCAATGCACCTTCTATATGTGGTGCGGCCGAGTTGTAACGTCGCCGGTGTCACGAAGCTAGAAGCTTCCTCGATGCGCTGTTAGACTGCTGACTGTCGCCGCACAAGGCCGTGTACCCGACAGTTGGAGCCACACAAACAACCATGGCTCAATATACCACAGTTACTGACATCGGTTGACGATGGCTTACACGAACAGCGCATCGAGGAAGCTTCTCGCTCCGTGACATCAGCGACATCACAACTCGGCCACACCACATTTAGAAGGCGCATTGCATTATGCGTAGCACTTGTGGTATCTGCCCCTGAAACTTTGAAGGGTTGTAGCTCCCAAACTAACTGTGATACGAATGTAGTTTAAATTGATTTGAACGCAGCTGGTTTCAGCGAATCCAATGCACGATAGAAGAAACTATTGTTCCATTTAAAAAATTATATCTCTGTGCTGTAACTCATTGGAATATGATACAATAAACTATGTTCATAGCTCCGCAGAAAGTGTAACATTTCTTGTGTTGACCTACCGCATTAAAATTTCCCATCGCCTATTATTTTATAAGTTACAAAGGCAAACACCCTGTATATCTGTCACACAGTCAAGTCAATCTCCTTTAATCATTGGACAGCTTCCTGACTTGTTATATGGCGTACGGGCATCCCTACTGAAAATGATTGCAATGGCTGCTTAATAAGTATGTCGGCCATTGTTTGTAAGATCGCTCTATAGTCACATGATTTATCATCTACCCGGCCCCATTTGAATTTCCAACAATTGCAGCGAATTACACAAGTACGGAAGCGGTTGGTCAAAGATCATTCCCTCCTGGAAACGTCTATTCAAATGTTCAAATGTTTGTAGAGTCTATGGGACTTAATTACGGGGTCATCAGTCCCTAAACTTACAAACTACTTATGAACTACTTACAACTAAGGACGGCACAAATATCCATGCCCGAGGGGGGATTCGAACCCCAGACCGTAGTGGCCGTGCGGACCGTGACTGGAGCGCCTCAATCCCCTCGGCCACCGCGGCCGGCGAAACGTCTATTCCTCCAAGCTCCTTCGAGGGATCGTCTATCCTGATATTGTTTTGTCCATTCACCGAATCCCGAGTTCTTGCCCCATTGGATTTATGGAGAAGCTACTCTCATCTCTCTCATCTAGTTACACAGCTGTTTTAAGAGGTGGGTTTTGCGATTTCATCCTACCTGTGGTGGAAGGTCTTAGGAGTAGACAAAAGCTTGTAATACTATCTCATTAAAGCTTCCTTGCGTTTTACATCAGTATGTGCAATGTTGCATACTACTGGGAGCCATAAAAGGGGTTTAGTCATCAGAGTGCCACTGATCAACGTCCTCCTCCTATTTCATTATTTATCAATGTCTCTTACATGAACACCGTTGAGCTAGATAGGAGCACAGTATTCAGCTGTGGAGTAAACTAGGGATGAAGCTGTTGTACGCAAAACTTTACCACTCGCTCCCCAAGTTGATCCTGCTAAGTACTGCAATATGTTATTCGCAGTTTTAAATTTTTTCAGTTTTTTAAGGTGGTACTTAAAAGTGGGAGATCTATTCAAGATGATTCCTAGGTACGTTGGTTGTTCACTATGTTGAAGTTCAGCAATACTAGCAGTGAGAATGGGAACAATACGGTTGTAGATGATTCTCTCCAGCAGCTTGTAACATACACTGAGAAGTGCAATTGGGCGATATTCATTTGTAAGGCCAGGTTGCAAAACAACTATTACTTTAGATCGCACTAAAGTTTTTCGTAGAGAGCTGTCTTTAAGAATGTTATTGAATGAAATTAGAACCCACAATCGCGTCATAAGTCCAGTATGCTGGATAAAATGTCGGAAAAAATCATCTAGACCTCCATCTTTCCCAGTTTTCACGTCAGAGATGGCCACATGTAGTTCGTCTAAGCAAAGTGTTTGTATACTTGCAGATGACTCTGCTGGTGTTTCTTAACACCAGAAGTACCGGATTTTTCTGTACTCTTTATAGTACCATGAGGGTTATCGTCGACCCAGACAAGGAAACTTCCATTTGATTGATATTTGAGTGCTGTGTAGGTTTTCTACATGTTCACATTACACTGAAGAAGACTCTATTGCACAAGATAAAATAAATAGTACGCAGTCAAAAGTAAGTTTTCATAAATAAATGTTATTTTACAGAAGAAATTCTACATGCACTTATCAAACAGCATTCAGTCACGTAAGCAAAACTATTTTTGTGCCTCATTCTCTATATCCTCGATTCTGGAATATGTTTGGCTTAGATAAATTACATCGACACCCATATGCCTCCCGAAACAGGAATATGTCCAAATCTGGTCTTGGTTTTCATTTGCAACATCGTGAAATATGGATACGGTGTTGTATAGTATGTCCTGCAATAACAGGTATTTGGGAGTGCGATAGAGTTTACGAAAATACACAAACATGTTCGAAGTAGACACCATCTATATGTGTGAGCAGAGTCATTGTATGTGCTTTCTCGGTTTCATGTTGCATCGAGTGGAAAGTTGGTGTGACCGGCTAAACGTGGGGGGTTGGGGGTGGGATGAGGAGGGGGCCGGCCGCAGGAGGGAAAAGGGAGGAGGCTGGCCGCCAGGCCGCACACGCAGGCGGAGAGGGGGTAGTCAGCTGTCTGTGCTGATTGCTAAAAGCGTCAGTCCTGCTCCGGGCAGCGAGCGCTCCAGACGGGGCGTTGTCGCTGCTGCAGCCAGCGATGTCCACCTCTGCCATGGCGTGAGAATAATTTCCAACGCTAGTATGCGGAAGCATTCACTGATCTTGGCAGAGTCCGAAAAATGTTATAACACTTTGGTGCAAAGCTGCAGTGACAAAGAAGTTCACACTGTCTATGATTTAAAAAAAAAAAAAAAAAAAAAAAAAAAAAAAAAAAAAAAAAAAAAAAAAACAGTGTCACTGTATGCGTTTCTGGAGCATTGGGTCTAAACTACGTTCAATTAGCTGTATTCATCTTTGAAAGTGCGTGTGATTTATTGCACCTAAATGCCATTCCCCTCTTCATGCTGAAGTGTATGCAGATCTCCAACAGATCATTAAGTGCATCTCATTAGTGTCTGTATTAAAACGGACTTCTTCTTCTTCTCCCCATTGACGCATATCTTCAAATGAGGTGCAGGGTAATGGTAGGAGTAACTATGACCACAAATGAACTGCCTCAAGTTGAGGTAGGCAAGTCCTAGCTCTGGCCTTCGTGTGGCGAGGTTGTCTTCCGCTGACAGAGCAGGGCGAATTTACAGGTTTTTGTAGTTGCCTCCCCCTCTGGCCCCGTCACTGGCTGGCCCCAAGAAACAGAAGCACTGGATGTGCTGTGCCGTGCCAGTCCTTGTTTCTTTGCCTGATGCAGCCTGATGCAGCCAGCTTATGCAGATGCTGCCAGCGTGGAGATATCTATGGTGTGTAAGAAGCCAAGGTGGCTTGCTGAAGAACCTCTGCGCCTTGCTCATGCTGAGGCAGTCCTCACACAGACGTTGCCCGGTTCATGAATCTGGAACTAGATGAGGACTTCCTGCATTGTTCCCTGGAGTCCATCAAGTCCTAGTGCAAAGCAGCAGCCAACGGAGCCTGGTTTCTGAGTTGTTTACTGCACTTTGTTCAGCCAAGGAGGGCTCTGGTCCATGTCAAGACCCTCCTGGCCCATCTGACGATTCAGCAGCAGGCCTACACTCCAGGGAAAGCTCTCCAGGTTCCACAGTGGATCGTTCTTGGCAGAGCTTTGAGCTTCACCCCCCAAGTTACGCCCACTGGATGACACCTTGGCGCTGGGGCCTTCGGCTAAGATGGACGTTATCCCCTACATACTCCTGCATGCCATAGATGTAGTAGGTAGCAAAGAGGTATCGTTTATAGAGTCTTCTAAATCTGTCTCCAGTTTTCAGCCTCCAGCTCGGAAAAGGGCATGCAGAAGGTGGGAATATGCCGTCAGTCAGCGTCATTCTCCAAGAATGCGTAGTGGGCAGCCTTGATGGAACTCTCCTCCACCTGTACTGGAGGGATCTCTTCACCCAGAAACCAACAGTTCGGGTTGACCACCTAGGAATTGTTCTGCTGCCTGGTCACAGAGAGGTGCCATTCGCCACCCTTTGGGCGCCTATCACATTTAAGGAGGTCGCTGCTTCTCTCCCACCTCGATTCTCTGCTGCAGGCCCCATTGGCCTAACACCAGCACAGATTTGCCATCTTCCATGTGAGGTCCTCCTCAAGTCTCTCAACCTTTTCCTTCTTACCCATTCCCTCCCATCCCATCTTCTTCCATCTCGAACCTCCCTGTTGCCCAAGAAGGACGCCCCAGCATCCCCCGCTGACTTCTGCCTGATCACGGTATGCTCAGTTCTCACCAGAGCCTTTCATGAGGTTCTTGCAGGTTGTCTGATGTGAGCCTGTGTCTTGGATAGTCGTCAGTGTGCACTACTTCCACAGGATGGGATGCTGCACAATTGGTTCCTGTTGGACCTGGCGATGACCAAGGCGGTGGCGAACTGCCGATCTTGGTTTGTGGCGTCCCTTGACTTCTTGGACCACGGTGTACTAGGGCCCGCCTTGAGAGCCCATGGTCTGCTGGTCGAGATCATTGGCTACGTCTTGGGATGCTATGGGGTGGAGGCAACAGTCATCCACAGCTCAGGGAAGTCGCTGGGCCCAGTACAGGGCTGTCCAGCAGGGTGATCCCATTTCTCCTATCATATTTAACCTATCCCTTTACCTCATACTGGCTTGTCTCCCAAGTCATGTGGGTGCTCAGGTAGGGGATTGACGTGTCAATGCTACAGCTTTTGCATACGATCTCCTGCACTTTGTGGAGACACAGGCCGAAATCCAGGAGTTCATCCAGGTCTCAGTTTCCACCCTTAGTGATCTTCGTCTCCACGTTAACGTCAGGAAGTACTTCACTCTCGCCATTGTAGCTTCAGGGCGAGAGAAGAATGTGAAGGTCGATGATACAGTGATCTTCACAGCTGGGCATGCTAGACTCCCAGCCTTGACCATCTGCAGCACTTTCGGCTATCTTGGCCTAAACTTCTCCACCTTGGGACGCACCCTTTACCATCAATGGCAGGAGGTCGTGCAGCAGTTAGGCGTCCTATCCAGAGCTCCTCTGAAGCCAAACAGCGCCTCCACGCCCTCAGACTGGTCATCATTCCACGTCTCCACTACGGTATGGCACTGTGAAGGACTCGTCTCGGGTCTCTTTCCTCGATGGATAAGGCCATCTGCACAGCTGTACGATCTTGGTTGCGCCTTCCAGCAGATACTCCTTTTGGGTATTTAGATGCCCTTATTCCATCTGGGTGGCTGGAAATCCTTCAGTTCACTGGCTGGGTCCCCTTCTTTGGCGGAATAGACCCTCCACTCTACAGCGTTTGAGTGAGTATTTGGGAGAGTCTTCAAATGGTTTGGTTGAGCTTGAAATCTGGAAACTTGAGCAGTACTTGCGGTGGAATGATGGTATCTTAGGTACCAGCAGTCAGCTGGATCATGTTTGGACCTCTCGGTTGCACTCATTGGTTGATGGCGCTTCTCTAAAGAAGTCTGCTGGACATCAGTACAGCAGAGCTGTATTGCCAAGCCCGGCTCATCATGAGTGGCCGTGACTTCATCTCTTGCCTGCGGCCAAGGATCAAGGCTATATCATCTCTAGCCTGCCTTCAGCGTGGACGAGGACTCTCGCTGCAATGCAGTAGAAACGATGAACCACGTCGTCCAGATGTGTTTCAGAAGCCATGAGGCCAATGCGAAGTACCACAATAATCTCACGCTATACATAAGGAGAGGCCTCCGCCGGATGGGCTTCGAAGTGCATTCAGAACCACCCCTCTTTACATCAGAGGGCTTGAAGAAGCCAGACATCATCGCATTCCGTGGTGCTACAGCGCACATTGTATATGCTCAGGTGGTTGGTGAACACCTTGATATCGACGAGTGTCATCGTAACAAAATCGTGACTTATGTTACTGACGCCGTCCACCAGCACTCATAAAAAGGAAGCCGCCAGTTCATAAGATTGTCACTTCATCTGCCACAATCTCCTGGAGTGTTGTGTGGTCTCCAGCCTCCGCTAAGAACCTCCATCTGCTGGAATTCAAGCAATACCATCTAGTGACTATGGAGACAAGAGTCATTTTGGACACAATGATGGCGGCAAGGCAGTTTCACACTATGTTTGCAGATCGTACGATGCCCCGGACTGGTGTTGGATGACAGCTCAATTCTTATTTATTATGCTGCTGCCTGGTGTCTATCTTGCTGTCACAACAGCCACTTTATTCACATCTTTTGTCCTTTCTTATATAAGTTATTGTCCTTGTTAATTTTCTTTATGTTCATATGTAGTGTTAATATCTTAGCTCTAAGACCATTTATAAATTTGTAAATTCAAGGAAGTGAATATTTTCTTCTTGTTGTATCGTTCACTCTTTGTTAATAAAGTGCGGCTATATAGCGTTTAGACTTGTGAGGTAACACCAGTTATTTTCGAAGTAGTAGTAGTGATACTTTGCTAACGTCCACTGCAACTGTTAGGTGTTTCCTTCCAGCACCAGTCATACAGATTTGCGGGGGGCTGATTTCTCGTACTTTGTGTCTGGTTGCTCCTTTCCTATCCTGCAAGCGATTTCCGCTGTTTCGCACATTTTTTATAGACGGTACTTACGACCAGCATTGCAGTTGCTGTTGGAGGGACGAGATCGTAGTAGTGAACGAGATCATGTGATCTTAGCGTGTGGTAGTCAGTTCAAGTTCAGACAGTTCTACTGCAAATAAAATTACCCTTGAACCTCGCGGACGATGGCGTGGGGGCAGTACAAGGAGATATAACGTCCATTAGACGAGTTTCGATAGAAAAAAAATGTAATGCAAATAAAATAATCGGACAGTGTGGGGCGCGCCGTGATATGGCCCGGCCAGCACGCTGGGGCCAGCCGGTAAATTGTGCATGCATCGCTGTGGACTCCGAAAGTGCACTACAGTAGGTTTTTCGTGTATGTACGCAAGTACATGATTGTCTGGGGGCTGAAGCTGGGTGAGTGTGTAGGACTCTACCTGCCGAAGATGGCGGCAGTCAGACAGGACGAGTCTGTACCTGTTGTTGTTTACGAGATTTCCCTGTGCAGGGTTGGAGGGGTGAGGGTTGCAGCCTTGTGGGTGTTTATGTACCCTGCAAGTGCGCCTGTGATAAGTGCCATTAGATGTAAGCTGTCAAGCATCCTTAAGAGCTCTATTGTCTGTGGACATGTCTGAGCCTGCCTTACGTGACGTCAGTCTTGAGGACGCATTTAGACATGTTCTGGAGGCAGATGCTGAGCAAAGTTTGAGAAATGATAAGTACGTGATTGTAATTTTTGTGGTAATTTTTTTTAGTTCATAACGTGTTGCTTCATACTCTGTACAGCATTTACTATCGTAGGTAGCGTTTATGACTTGTGGGATAACTTCAGGTATTTTCGAATTAGTAGTGATTCTTTGCTTACGTCCACTGTAACTGGTTTGTTGATATGCTCTCTTTTGTCTGGAAAAAATATTTGTACAACACCAAATAAATAAATAATCCATTCCATAATTTTTCTTTGGTTATAATAAACGGTTTTGGTCTGGGGCTACTTACGCTGTATAATGTACCAGGGAGACTCTGCTTACTTACTTACACAGCTCCTCTGCAGGTGGAACACCACCAGCGATAGAGCTATAAGTGAAGGAGCAGAGTCCCTACACGTTCTTAATGCCGCTGTGCTCTCATTGGTCGATGCCAGAGTAGGTGTATGGGGGGGGGGGATATTTAACTGTGCGAGGGTGGGGAGACAGGCAAGTCTGCACCTGCTGGGGGCTTCCCGCCATCTTGGATGGTGGGAAGGGATATCTGATTGGTTGATGATCACATGATGGGGACATGTAGACTGCTCAGTAGCAGTCGGGGTGTCGAAGAGTGAACACATTCAACGAGTAATTGCAAGCGTAATTAAAAATAATTACAAAAAATTTAAAGTTTGACTGCACTTGTAAATAAAAAATTTCACAATTAAAAAATTTGCATAATTAACCAAATATTTGCATAATCGATTCTATATCAACTTTAAGGTTCAGAATACGCAATTGTATTCTACTTTCGTAATACCAGCTGATATCAGCACGTCTCAGACGCGACAACGAGCGACGTTTGATCCCAAATCTGTTTCAATCATATCGCTGTCGCAAGTGCGACAAAGTGTCGACTTCGTTGAGAATCGTCTGCTTGTCAAGGTTATAAAGGATGTCGCCAGAAATCTGCGGGCTAATAATCATTGAAGTTTATGAAACTGCAACTGTTTCTGAAATAAAAGAATATAAAATTGCAGTTGTGCATGTAATTAAGAATTTTGATTGGAGATGAGAAGTGTCTATAAATCTCGTAAATTATCTTTTGGACTTTAAATAAGAGTGAAGTTAATTTTTTTCATTGTTTTTAATATGACAGTCTTTTGTTTTTATTCTTAGTGATAGTTTGATTTACACAAAGATGAACGTGTTTTGAATAATTACATTTGCGTGTTTTTTAAGCATTTGCAGTAACATAAACTTACTCCAGTGAGGGAGAGATAACACTAGGATGTCACAGGAGATGTGTGTAAAATTACGTTTCTGAATAATATATCTTGCTATAATGTTTCAGCAGGAATTTAATTAGCCTGGTAGCCCTTCAGTGGGATACGTGTGTTTCCAATAAAAATGAATATATATTTGTATTAAATTGGTAAAAAAAAAATACAACTTGGAAGCCTTCATCACTACCCATATGTAACGCCCGCTGCTAGCAATTCTGTCCAGAATTAAATGATATATTGTTGGCCTGCAATAAGACTCATTTTTTTATATATTCGGATGCTGATGGTTTGTAGTCATAAAAGAAAAACTCTAAAATATCTCTACTCACATCTGGCTAGTGATCTCCACTATTTTCGTATTTGAAGTTATGAAAGAAATATTCCACAAACATTATTCAGTTTGTAAAATTAGTGCACAGCACTCTCTTTACATCTTATTTCATAAAGTAAATGAAACTGTTTTGCCTTACTCGTTATTCTTCGGTTTACGGCTGCCAAATTTTAGAAACTGCTGATCGCTGCCGCGGTGGAGTAGCCGAGCGGTCTAAAGCATCTCGCTGCGGAGCGCGCGATTGCTCGCCGTGGAGGTTCGAGTCCTCCCTGGGGCATGGGTGTGTGTGTTTGTTCTTAGGTTAGTTTACCTAGTTTTAAGTAGTTTGTAAGCTACGGACTGATGACCACGCAGTATGGTCCGATAGATTTACAAACATTTGAACATTTCCTGATCGCTTCTAGCGGCCATTTTGTAGGGAGAAGCTGTCGCTCACGTAGGACACGTGGCTACGTCGTCGAAGGTCGCCGCTTGTAGCTGCAGTGTCGCGTAGCCGTATGTCCCGCGCTGTCGCTCGCTTTTGTCGGCCACATAGGACACGGCCTAAAGCCGTCGGCACACGGAGCGTGTGTCTGAACGTGTGTGGTCAACGTGCCGAGTCCACCGTGCGGCTGAACGCTCGGAGACGGCGCGACTTGAGCATACGAGACGCGCGACACAACGAGCTACACGCGACCACAGCGCGCTCCGGCAACAGTTGTCGGCGGTATCAGTTGCTGGAATCACACTGTTTACCAAATCAAAAGAATGGAATTCCTGCTTCACCTCTATTGAACTGCTTATTTCCCCGCTTGTGCTTATGTAGATTATGTTCTGTGATAGTCCTCAATAAATAACAACGAAATACCTATGAACATAAGACTCTTACAAAATTTGCATTTTATGTCAGTAAATGCAGCGAATAATAAAAGCTTAATGACAAACTGTGCGATATAAAATTAGAATAGGGCTTCACAACACAAATATTATTGCAAGATTCTCACTTTTAAGGAAATCTTAAAAGAGCATGCTTCTTCAGTCAATGTTACTATTCAGTACAAGAATGTTAAGAACGTGTAAAATGGAATACGTCAAACAATAAGTGCGTATTTTACTCTAAGTGAGGTGCAAACTGTCTTGTTCATAAAACTAAACCAACAAACTCACTCCTCAGGGGGTGCGCAGTTATTTTTACATAGCATCGAATATTAAATACAGTATACTTCTAAGAAATTTATAGGAAAGTCTTTTGTGTCTATGAGAAAACCGAAAAAAAGAAGAAAAAATAATTGCTCAAGTGGAGCCTTGAACCAACACCGACACCTCTTTTAATTGCACGGCTCACTACTTACCGGCGACGCTCTTTTTTTTTTTTTTTTTTTTTTTTTTTTTTTTTTTTTTTTTTTTTTGTCATCTGGTAGATCTATGGATCGCGGTCGTTCGTTCAGATTGTTCGTAGTTGTTCGTTGAATAGTTGGCTCATGTTACGGCCAGCTACAGAACCGCCGTGTCCTCACCTACGGTAATAGACGTGTCGTATATGCTGCTGGATGATATGTCGGTTGTTGACATGTAATTACAACAAATGATACAAAGAACTATTCGTGTTGATCGATTTTCAGTCCGCCTTGCCTTGAAACGGCAGGTTACTGTAATACGGAAATTTTTTAACCACGTATAAGACGTTTCCAGTCATTTATTCTAACAAATATCCGGTTTCCGGGAGATTCTTAATTTACTCAGTTACTTTTACTTGCTTTGAAATGTCATGAAGACCTAAGTTACATACATAAAAACCACGAAATACGACGGCCAATATGGCGTCTTCGTCTCTCTGCCCCCCACCCGGATAGTCACGTGGTGTGACGTCGGGGGCGTTCTCCCGCCTCATTGGCGATGGTTCAGACGCTCGTTGACAATATCTGGCATGCTTGATATTGCCCCACACGTTGGTAAACCCTCCCCAACGTGCGGTTCGCACGTTGTGACGTCAGAAACTCGCCCCTTTGGCCACACTCGTTCAGATACACGCTCCGTGTGCCGACGGCTTAAGCAGCGATGGCAGTGGCAGCAGCGGCGACGACAAGCAGCAACGTCAGCGAGAAGCGGTGGCATGAGTGGCAGCACTGCGTGCTAATACTGCAACCAGAAACATGGTGTAGCACCGGTTTTCTGTTTGTCATGGAGGTTTTAGTACAAGAAAGATCTTGTTTCTATAAATATTTGTGTTTATTTATACAATCTTCATGTCACTGTAGCGTAAAACACGTCTGTTCCTAATGAATATTGTCGACAAATAGCAATAAAATTGCTTTCAGGGACTACACGAATGAATGTGGATCTACGCAATGCTGCGGTGGAGTAGCTGAGCGGTCTAAAGCACCTCACTGCGGAGCGCGCAGTTGCTCGCCGTTCGAGTCCTCCCTGGGACATGGATGTGTGTGTTTGTCCTTAGGTTAGTTTACCTAGGTTTAAGTAGTTTTTAAGCTACGGACTGATGACCACGCAGTTTGGTTCGATAGATCTACAAACAATTGAACATTTGATCTACGCAATTTTTTAGAAGTGAATTGCTTAATTCTCTGATCGAACGCTACATTCCATGATTCAAAATTTGAGTGCCAGTCACTACACAGGGAGTGTTCATCAGTTTATATTAGTACATCGTAATTGTATTAGATGACGCTGGTAGAACAGGTGCACCCATCTGCGTGCCATACAATGTCATTACGATGTTTGTGCTTACTGATCCTGAAAACTACAATTTTATTATATGCCTGATATTCTCACCAGCAATAGCAACACTTCACCAGGTTAGAAATGTGATTGTACTTTAACTGTGATATCTCCTTGCATTTGTTAAAATGCCTGTACATTAAGATTATTAGAGCCGAAACGTTGTTATAATTGTACTGATGCGAGGACACTGTGATAAAATTATAGCAGAAATTATGGTTTCTCTAAGTAATTTATGTATTACAACATTCTTTTACTCCATCCTGTCGTCTCTTCCTTCTTTGTCCAGCTTCTCCTACTCTCTGCGTAACATCATTTTTTTATGTACCTTCCATACCTATAATCCATTAAAATGGGGGGTGGTGGGGTTGCAGAGCGTGAAACTTTAGAGAAAAAGAAGGAACAGTGCAAATATTTCATTCCATTACACTGTGGTGCAGCAACATTCCTAAATTAATCAAATAATCAAGGGTCTTTAACGGCAGTCTTATTCTTAAACTGCCCGCAAAACAGCTTAAATTGCATCAGAAGCCTTATCCCCCCCATCCAAGTAAGTACCAACATTTTTAAATAGCTCATCTTAGCCTTGATTTGCTGCCTGCTAAGTACACGTACGTGAAATAAAACATTTGTCTGTTCTTCCAGTTTTCTAATGTGCTAATCACGCGAAAAGAACTGCAACAGAGACTGTAGATTGTCCGATGCATAATAGTACATACACATTGCTTTTTTTTCTGGTTCAATGAGACGAATCTGTTGACCATAGGCAAACATCCATTATTACCTATATAGGTATGTATAGCAGTCTTGTACGTGCAGATAGTCAATGAAAGAACACCGGTTTGAACTCAACTAAGCACTTGTGACATATCTAAAAGCAGTTGATGTAGATCACTCCAGCTGACTATTTACACAGTATATATATATATATATATATATATATATATATATATATATATATACACTAACTGAATGTTCTGGAACATTCTGTCTCTGTACACCTAGAGGTACAAGAAATTTATATTCAAATTAAAATGTATGAATATAGGCAATCTCGAACGCTAGATACTTCCAACACCTATCCACTACATTACTCTACTGATGTCCTCCACTGCTTCGATTACAAAAATATATTTATAACTCAAGTTCTGTGTATTTCTTTCTCTAAATCTCAGAAATGACTTCGCAAATACGCATATTGCTTTGTTTGTTCGCTTTAATACAAGGGTGGTTTACGAAGAGAAGGGACAGAAAGAGATAACCCAAATGAACGAATGAAAAAGTGTGAATTGGTGATTTGGTATAAGTATCACCACTTCGGATAAGATTCGTATTTTATGTGCTACCATCCGTTAGCGATGAAACTTTGCTCGCTCAACCGTTGAAACAAGAAAAAAGGCACAGAGTACTTATTAATTCGTATGGTGCCTGCGGAAAGGGGGGGGGGGTGTTACATTACTGCATAGTTCAATATGTTTGACTCATAACCATGAAATGTATGCAAGGGGAGAGTAGATGAAGAGACGAAGGGGACAGGGGGAGAATGTGATAGTGTGAGGGAGATAATGACAGAGATGGAAGGAAGGGGAGAGGAGAAGGAAGAGGACGAGGTGGGCATGGTGGCAGAGGAGAAGGAGGATAAAGTGACTGCGCAGGAGGTACCAGGTTCGAATCTCGGTCATGCCATATGTTTTAATTCATTCTTTACCCTATTCAATACTTTTTGTTTCCTCATTTGACTGGTTCCGACAAAATTCAGCTGTCCTCATGAAGATAACGTTACAGAGCATGAGTCTCACAACCATGACGAGAGCACACTCAATTAATAAAAGAAAAACGACCCATAGACTGACAGGTAAAACAGAACAAAGGATCCGAAATACGCCCAGAGTGCACAGGTGTGCAGGCGAAATTGTCAATAGAGAAATTACGACGACGCAATTTCCAGAAACTATAAAGCTGATGCCTAATTTCTTAGCGTGTTTTCAGACGTCTAATAAACACAAGGTATGCGCTTGCCACAAACTTTATGTCATAAATGTATTCTCCTTCACTGTTTGCAACAATCTTTCGACACTGGGCAACTTTTGGTTTCCGCGACCGTAGAAATCAATTGGTGTTGAGACGAAGAACTCGTTGAGCGTATCTTTGTCTGGAAAGGAAGTTCCTTTAAAGTTGTACACTACAGAGCGGAAAATATGAAAATCTGAGGAGCGAGATCAGATAAATAGCCTGTGTGCGGCATCAGATCCCAATACAACTCCTGTATAGTCTCTATGTTGTTTTCTCCTCCGTTAGCAGAATACGGGAGTGCCTTATCGTGGAGTAGCATCTCCACGCAGGTTTCATGGTCGTTAATCTTGCATTGGGTCTGCAAGACGTCTCAGTTCTTCAGTTCTTGACAATAGATAGGTAACATTGTCATTCATTGGATTTTTCGTCGCTGCTTGATAGAACTTTATAATATTATCAAAAAGATAAAAATTCCTGATGCCGGTTAGTAACTCGATAAATAATTTGGCAGAACATTAGGATTTTTTTCGTTTTTGGTAACATTAACTTTTGTTAAAATTTTTAACATAGCTGCTATCTTTTGTAGGTGAATGTAAGTCTTAAGTACGAGGAGTTGCTACTTTCTTCGGGCTGAAACATTCCTTGCTCTTCCTTGTTCTAGAATAAGGTTTTGACCCCGGTAACAATACAGAACAAGAATACTAGGTGTTGCTTACGCATTAACTGAAGACGAACAAGCTGGGATGAACATTTGAAAACCGGTTTTTTTTTTTTTTTTTTTTTTTTTTTTTTTTTTTTTTTTTTTTGTAATTTAGGCTTGAAGCATGAACCACCCAAGCAAGAAAAGTATGTATGCAGGGGGAGAGGAGGTGAACAGACGAACGGGACAGGGTGAGACTGGAATAGTGTGAGGGAGATAATGACACAGATAGAAGGAAGGGGAGAGGAGAAGGAAGAGGACGAGTAGGACATGGGGTAGAGGAGAGGAAGGATGAGGTGGAGGAGGCAGAGGTAAATTGGGAGAGAGTGAAGTAAGGACGAGATGGATAGATGTGAGAGAGTAGTACATGCACCAGCTAAATATGGGAATAAATACATACTCTAGCTAGTGAATAAAGTGGCCCAAGAGGGCAAAGGACAAAGTGAAGGTAAGAGTTAGACATAGAAGTGGGCGAAGTGACAGACAGAGAGATTAAAGGAAGGAATGTAGGATGTACATCCAAAGTCCATGCACATTTAGTAATTGTGAAACATCGCCAGTTCACTAGTACATTTATATATTGTAGTAGTTACCCATACTCCTTTTGTATGGGAACATAGCCAGATGACTTCTGATATGGACGGAGAAGATTATGCGACTTAGTTTTAGAAGATATATGTCAATCTCTGTGCCTTGTTTCGTCCAAGGAAAGAAAAAAGTGACACACACACTGTATTTAACAAAAAGGGACGTTACATTCCTCTTATTAATTCATCATAAGGCCAGTGGAGAGATAATGTTTTTGTTTCTCTATTTGGAGTACAATCGTACATGTTTTGTTGTGCCAACTCGTTAGCATACCACATAAAGTTGGGTGTGTGAGAAGTATAAATGTTCCAAATGTAAACCCGCAATAACTTTGTTGATGGCTACCTTTAAGGCAAGACGCAAACGGAAGCAGCGGTTGAATGGCCGATTGATCTGTCTGCTTGCTTCGGAAATCACTTTTCGAGTCCTCCCTTTTGTATACGTGTGGGTGTTCTCCTTAGGTTAGGTTAACTAGTTTGTAAGCCTAGGGACTGATAACCACAATAATCTAGTCCCACAGATTTACAAACATTTGATGTTTTTCTCAAAGGGAAGTATAGCTTCTTGAATTCTATCATTCGGAAACATTGGTGTGCGTGGTATCAAAACGTTTTGCTCTTGAATCTGTCACCAATGATTGGTGCCTCGATGAATGTTGGTCTCCATGCTTTAATGGTAAATTCGATTCCGTTGCAACACTCTAATCCAGTTAAATTATTGTGAATGTGCTACACCTGTGTTAGCATTCTGGTTACAACTAATATTTCGCCTTAAACGATTTTCTATGATACAATTATTTTTCCTTAATTGCAATTTACTATACCTGTACGAGATAGAGGTGGGCTGGCAGCCTCTCGTCATCCTGGTGACATTACGTGAATACAGAGGGAGATGTTATTTTTCAAAAGGAAGAAACAAATGAATAAGTTCAGCAATATTAACAAAGAAGATAAATATTGTGCACTTTAAAATATCCAAGAGGCAAGTGATGAGAAACACGATGTTAGATATGTATTCTTGCTATATGAAACATTTGGGAAAATGACAGAAATATGAGGGGAGCAAGGGACAAAGAAAGTTAAAACACAGAGGAGTCGAGTGTGGGGTGGTCACTATGAAAGCCGCGTGGGAGTAGCCGAGCTGTCTGGAGCGCCACGTTGCGGATCACGCGGCCTCCTGCGCCGGGGGTTCGAATCCTCCCTCTGGCATGGATGTTTGTGTTGTCTTTAGTGTGAGTTAGTTCATAAGAAGTTTGTAAGTTTAGGGACTGATGACAATGCAGTCAACTCCCATAAGCTTTACAAATGTTTTTTGAAACTATGAAAAACTAACACCAATCAATATACTGAACACTCTTGGTGATTGTTACAGAGAGTGGAGTCGGAGGAACTGTATGAAGTTATTAGGAGGCGCTAGAGGAATGGAAAGGAGAAAATATAGGAAAGAAGGAGTCCATGGACACTTTCAAGAATGGAAGGAAAAAAGAGGAGGGAAAGTCTGAAAGTACTAAAATAAAGAGCTGGTCGATTACTAAAGCGATGAGGAGGGGAGTGGTGTCAGGTGGCCCTGAGGAGAGAAGGGAAAGAGAAATCAGAGTCGTTAGGAGGGATGTATGTCTGGACAGATGGTATCATCTGGAGAGGGCAGAAGTTACTATAGGACAGGATGTTGAGAGTAGGAATGTGGAGGGCGGGGGGATGCAACGATTTAGGTGCAGTAGCAGCCAGGGTCACAGTGGAGTGGTTGAACAATTAAAGGTTAATATTTGCAAGAGATATACCAAAAGCAGATATGTAGGAAGAGGAGAAAGTGGGTGATGTGGAAGTTGATCATACAGGATCTAGGTGGGTGAGATGAAGGGAATGTGGAAGATGAGGCAGGTTTTATAGGATTTGGAGTTATTTGTTGAAGCGTGGAGAGGCATATGTCCAGGCTTATTTGAAAGAGCAAACGACAGGGCGGAAAAGTGTCTTTTAGGTATCGAGGATTGTGGAGTGAGTAGTCCATATGTTTGTATGGCGAGGAGCTTGGGAAGACACAGGCGATTGCGTGCCTATTGTTGGATATATTTGAGGCCCTGAGGTCAATGGTAAGGCCTAGGTACTTGAGAGTAGAGATGAGACGGAAGGGACAGTCATTTGGGATCAGGTAAAAAATCATGGAGATGGAAGGAGGGGAGTGTTTTGACCTATGATGATCACCTGGGATTTGGCGGGATTGATAGACAGGTGACAGGAGGCGAATTGGTTCAGTTTGGTCTTGAGTAGGTATTGGAAACATGAAAGAGAGGGAGCTAGGGCAAGTAAGGCAGTGCCATCAGTGTACTGAAGAAGTTTGACTGGTGAAGAGACATGTATGTCAGAGGTGTAGAGAAGATCGGGGAGATGACGGATTCTTGGGGTACACTGGCAGACAGGTACAAACTCCGAATGTGGGAAATGAATGCAATGATTTGGATGTATTTGATGATAATGGCATAAGCTTGGAGTCTGAAGAGCAGATCGGATAGCCACACCCATCAAAGGCATGTTCGAAATCTGGAATATAGGTACCTGAAAATAGTCCAACAAGTGGAGTTGAGCTGGAGGGAGAGGTAAAGCGCTTGGCAGAGTACTTGGTTCTCGGTGGAGAAGAAAGGTTAAAAGCCAGAATGGGTATCAGGAAAGAGGTGGTAGTGTTGGATTCAACAGGTAAGTATGGTTTTCGAAGACCTTGCTGAACACCAGCACAAGTAATATGGGTCGTTACGAGGAGGTGTCCGTGGGGTGTTTGTTAGGTGAACCGTCATGCATCGATATCTTGCCCGGCGCTTCCCTCTTCTTTATTCTGTGGCGAAACAGGGAGGAGTTTCGCAGGTCAATCACATGGATGGAGTGGAGAAGGAAAGCTGCAGGAGGACAGTGAGGTAGATAGGAGACCTCAACAGCTGCAGGGCAACGCACATGTAGCTTGCTAGGCGGCAGCAGAGTTCCGTAGTCTGCTCTCGCATTTGTGTAAGATGAGCTCAGCAGAGTTTGCCCTGGAGTTTGGTGCTGTGTTAACTGCCTCTACGCTATTCTGCTCCGTCTGGAGACCTTCTGTTTGAGACATTTTGAAAACATGGTGAGCATATGTCTGCCTCTCTTCCGTGGTGCCTCACTTGGTTTATACCCGACTGTCCTGTTCTTATTGCATTGTGGAACGAGTGTGTCGTATGTGGTTCCGCCTGTGATTCTTGAATAAAATACTATGAAAGATTCTTTGGATGATATTTGACAATGTTATGGGATAATTAATAATCATCAAGGAGCCACGGATGATACAGTGCGGTGGGTTTTTAAGCCAGTGGCCGAAATTTGCTGGTGAAGTTTCAAAATATTTGGCTCATAATTAATTATGGCCTTTTGTGCAGTGAAATTTTTTAGGATAATAGGTATGTACAGAGTGTATCAAACAGCATGGTGCAATATTACGCAGTTGAAAGTACACGATAATACACGCAAAATTGTCGCAGTATACATCGGTCCACAAAAAAGCTTTTCCAGTCTGCCAGTGACGTCATTGTAAACATCGTCCACATTACTACACAGTAATTTGAAATTTATACCTTTCTATTAAGTCTTACACCGCATGTAGTTCGCCGGCCGCGGTGGCCGAGGGGACTGAGGTGCTCCAGTCACGGTCTGCACGGCCACTACGGTCGGGGGTTCGAATCCCCCCCTCGGGCATGGATATTTGAGTCGTCCTTAGTCTTAGTTAGTTCATAAGTAGTTTGTAAGTTTAGGGACTGATGACCCCGTAGTTAAGTCCCATAAGCTATACAAACATTTGAACATTTAACACAAAGCAAAAACATAGTTCACATTTCATGTATAGGTTACCTATTGAAGGAGTAGTACAAAGTGTCTTCCTTGCATCTGGATGCAATACTGTGCTCGTCCCTGCAATGAATTTCGAATTGTTTCGAAAACACCTGTAACATTTCGGAACTCTTCACAAGATTCTACAACATTCCGCTACATGGTGTGCCCGTCTCGGAGTCGAAGACACCAAGGGATTTTGGTACTTATGTGCTTTAGTAATATCCAGTGTCAATACATGACTATTGCTCAGGCTAAAATTATGTGGTAGACGATTCGTTGTTCCTCAGCACCTCTCCGTGCCCTTTATACTCATTATTGTGACTAATACTAAAAAATTACATTCGTCAGTTAGCAGATTTCCCACACAACTGGCCACTCCATCTTCAGAGAACCTGCAGTGCACTCACTTGGCCCAAGAAAGGAGCTGGCGTGGACAGTTATTTCGCCTGTCAGCTGTGCATTTATATGAGCGCAAAATTCCTACTCATAACTCCTATGATCTAGCGACCTACTGCCTCAGAGAAATATCAAGTAGTGATCGTATGGCTTATTGGCTGGGATATCCGCATTGCAGTTCGACTGCCTACTGCAAGTTTTTTGATTGACGCCACTTCGGCATCTTGAATTGGTGGTTAGCGATGCTGTCACTCAGCTATGGATATGGAGGGAAATAAAAACATTAATCGCATTGGACTTCTGAATTTTGTTTTCCTTATATCAAAACGTGGGAAATGTCGAGCGTTAAAAGATTTGCGGTCTGAACGCGGATCAGTGTAGAATCTGGCGGTGGTGGGAGGGACGGGGGGGGGGGGTTGGAACACTTGCGCGGAGTGACACTTGCGCGGAGTGACACTTGCGCGGAACCCGGGCCCCTTGGGGCGGCTAATGGCTTTTCCTGGGTACAGGCACACCAAGAAGTCTAGCACTGCTGTTGTCAAGTTTCCACACTGTCAACATAACACGAAACTCAGTGAAATTGCACCACCCTTTGCAAGCTGAAGAGCAATATAGTAACTTGTTCTAACTACATATTAATCCGTTGAGTGTTCCTCCTGTAAACAAAAAGGTATTTTAATGGTGATAATGTTTGGAGAGTTAGTCTCTGCTACTACAAGACTGACTTTCCACAGTCATACCTCCTAAAAGCATATTATTCATAACATTAAGCATATCAAGACCCCTGCGCAAGCAATAAATATATTAGACATCCTTCACAGATACGTTGATGTAATTGACCGCTATGTAGTTAACCCCACTATCACGCAACTTCCATCTCTTTAAAAATCGCTACTATGCTTATTAATAGATGCAATTTTCCATCACTGTCATATAGAGCCATTTTTACTCCGAACTTGGCATAAACCAACAGGGAGAAACAATTTGCAAGACTTCCAGGAAAAAGGAAGCGAAATTGGTAGACAATAGTTGGTTATAAATTACATTGCCTGTTAACTGTATAAATATAAATTACGGAATACGTGGAACTACTGTTCAGTACAGTCAAAAAGGTCTAAGGTAATAAGCAGTGGTTTACAATCAGATATCCGTATCACTCTCCTCCTCAAGAAGTCTGTGTGAAGATTTATATTCAGAACATTCAAGAAAAAGGTGTTGAAACTATAAGAAGCAGCTCATTTACTCAGGAAGGGAAAACGTTATGGTGCCCGTAAATTTGAATGGCTGTATCTCTTGCAGTAACATTCATTTTTTGATAAAGTGTTAAAATCCAATACACCAGTATTTTGTTTTTCTAAACTCAGTGCCAACTTTTTTTTGTCGAAATTTTTGCAGGAAATAGTCTTGACTTGATTTCATACTTCTATGCATTAATATTATCAAACATGTAATTTGTGTCACAAATTGCGCGGCCGGTCAGGTCGGAGGTTCGAGTCCTTCCTCGGACAAAGGTATGTTTGTTTGTACTTTGCCTAAGTTATTTTAAGTAAGATTAATTAGTGTGTAAGTCTAGCGACCAATGATCTAAGTAGTTTGGCCACATAAGACTACACATATACACGTAATTTATTTATTTCAAAAATGTTCAAATGTTTGTATAGCTTATGGGACTTAACTACGGGGTCAGCAGTCCCTAAACTTACAAACTACTTATGAACTAGCTAATACTAATTACGACACAAATATCCATGCCCGAGGGGGGATTCGAACCTCCGACCGTAGTGGCCGTGCAGACCGTGACTGGAGAGCCTTAGTCTCCTCGGCCACTGCTGCCGGCGTGTGTAAACACTTAAAGGTTATGAGTGCCACTGGAAAAATGCATAAGTAACACCTGTTGTTTGAGACTTGAAGATGACCTGAAATTAGCCGAAATCGATATCTCATAATAAACATAAGGTGTAGCTGTCTATATTTCATAATGCTATTCCTAACATATTTAAAAGCTGCTCAAAACCACCTACAAAAAACCTTTATAATGAGATTGTATGTAATTCCACGATCAAATTGTGTTTTAGTTATTTGTAGTAATACACCCAAAGATCTGCCCTTGCTTTTAGTGCCTTGATCAGCTGTTTATTTTTAGAGGTATTACTAGGGACAGGAAAAATTCGCATTTGCGATAAATGCGAATATAGATGCGAATTCTGACTCAAAATGCAGTAAATCCGAAATTGTAGTTATCAACGGTTGCGCTCAATTCCGATTTCATCACATTCCTCTTCACATGGTGCTGAATTGTAAATCGAGTGATATTTGTATGACGTGTTATCTCCCTGTTGAATGAGGCTGTGATATCTCCGGGCCGTTACTACTGCTCCACCTCGCTCGGTGGGCCTTTCCCTGAATACGGCACAGGTAGCGGCTGGAGGGCGAGGAGTAGGGGAGGTGTATCCCTACTTCTGGAACACCCTGTTCACTACCTGCAGCGTCCGGGTCTCCGCGCAAGTGTCTACACATTCCCTTTCCGCGCAAGTGTCACTCCCCGCAAGTGTCACAAACTCGGGACGGGGGGGGGGGGTCATACCTGTAAACCAGGCTGTCTGCCCCGAGTGAGTCACTCTCACAGGGGCGCCAAATAGTTCCTAAGACAAGGTGACGTGTTCTGGAAAATTATCTTCCTATGATAAAAGTACGTCTGTTGCAGTAAGTCTGTTGATGTATTGGCAATACGACAATGATGAAACTTAGAATTCTTTTGATCATGTCGACGGGCCAAAATCTTGAAAACGTGGCAAAAAAGGAAAAAGAAAAATTTTTAGACTGGCATTTTGGACTATCAGTTTGTTTGCAGCATTTCTGGAACCAATGATTTCCGGCTATGCGGACGACTAGATGTTCATTTGCTCGGTTATACCTCTGGTCAAATGCGGCAGCTCATAGTCAGCGTGTCTCTTTGCTGTAGACAGTTTGTTGTGTTTTGTGTTAAGTGAAGCCCTTACTTTCAATATGAATGGTATTCCAGGAGACATTTACTAATGGAAAAGAAAAAAAAAAAAAACATTTTATCACTATTAATTCATCAATTATGCACGTCTTTTTTAATTGACTTACTACAGGAAAATTGTAAAATGCGTTTAAAATTGAGGTAAGTTACGATTTACAAGACATTCCACTTTCTTTAGCTCTGAGTTCACAAGCATATCAATTATTACCATCATTGTAAATAAAGCTTCAAATCCTGCTACTACTTGCTACTCTGGCTTTGAGTCACATTTAAATAGCACAATGGTTTTGTTGAGACATCTACAAAAAAATTAAACAATAGAATTAATTAATTATGAGTTGCATTTGTACATTCATAACTGATGGGAAAAGAATTATAAAGAAAAATATTAATTACGAAAATAATGAAGTCTAACAAAGATTTATTTGTTTATTTCAGGGAAAGATATTTTTCGAAAATTTACGAAATAAATGATTGTGTTTGAAACGAAATAATTATTTGTAATATTTCACGCCATCGGTTGTAAAAGCACATGTTGGACACTGGTGAAGTGGTATGTGCACTGTAATATGGAGCCCAATAGTGAAAAATCGAATGATGTGGTACTGTCATCTAATGTCAAGGAGACTCCTGAAATGAAAATTAGTTATAATAAGCCGGCCATACATTCGAAGTAATTAAATGAACAAATTTCACGTAAATTTCCAGATACAAAACACGCCGTGCAAGTTGATACATTTAAGTGTGTTTCCACCTTTTCACCAAAGAACCAGCACCAAACAACACGCTTAAAATGATCCTGTAACGCTTAACACATGCACCGTCTGAAGATAAATCTGAAAATTTTCGAAAATCGGTTAATGGAATAAAACAGTATCATTTCAAGTCAAAGTGACTGATTGCTTTTTATCTTAAATGATATTGATATTAACAGACGCAGGTTCTGAAATACCCGTGATGGATAATCTAAATAAATTTACGGCGTCTTCTATCCTCAATTTGGTTACTTCATAGAACTGTCGACCTTTTTCTACATATTTTTACCACTTTTATGCAAATATAAATAAATGAAAAGACTTTTCAGTTTTTAACCGCCATGTTGGATGCACCTTATTTTTTTTTAATTTGTCTTCTTTAGCAACCTCGATAATTTCCTAAAAATTATTTTTATATGAATAAAATGACTGTACATACAGCCCGTCATCTCGGTTCCGCCATTTTGTATTTTGCAGTACTTGATATTCATCAGCAACCTTGATAATTACCTAAAAATTTCTTTTATATGAATAAACTGACATTGGTCTTAGGTAGAGCCCGCAATCTTTGATCCACCATTACGTTTTTTTTTTTTTTTTTTTTTTTTTTTTTTTTTTTTTTTTTTTTTTTTTTTTTTTTCACGTTTTCTCAATCAGAAACTTCGTTAACCCTTACTTTCTGATGATCATACAATGTAAGCTTTCACGGCCGGCCTCAACTTCATTTAAAACTTCCGGGCTTATGAGCTGTGGTCGATTTATAAAACTTTCCCCTAACGTTTCATCTGCGGCTGCGGAAGACATCTTCATAGGTAGAGTGGCGAAATGCGGTGAGAACTTGAAGGAGCGCCGTATATATATGCGATGCAGAGGGCACCACAAGACATCACGTGACGTCGGCAACGACACTATGTCTGGTATTGGCAACATTCTTAGCAGAGAAGAATCGATTATCATTCCGCTGGTGTAAAGCCGAAGTCCAAATTCTGTTTAATTTAACAGCTTCCTCTTTCCTGTTAAAATTATTGCGCTATTTATAGATCTCGATTGCTTCTCTATATGTGCGCAAATGATAGTGCGAAGTTTCTGAGATGTCACTAGCCTCATTAAATTTAATTTCGTGGTTGCCTTCTTGGTATACATGTTCCGCTACGGACGATTTCTCCATGTGCCCCAAGCGGCAATTCCTTTTATGTTCGACCAGACGAGTTTTGACCCTTCTTTTTGTAGTTCCAATGTAGACTGAACCACAGCTGCAGGGTATTTTATATACACCTGGTGTATTCAACGGATGTCGTACATCTTTTGCAGATCTTAAATATCTTCCTCGTAGGTCTGAAAATGGTTTCCACCCCATAATTGTCCAGCACTTTTCCCATACGGTCTGTAACCTTATTTATGAACGGAAGAAAAACTTTCCGCTTGGGAGGTTGTTGTTCCTTGTTGACATTGACTTTCTCCCTGGGACGAAGGGCTCTGTCTATCTCTTTGGTAAAATAGCCGTTATTCTGGAAGGTGGATCGTAAATGCTCCATCTCATGTTTTAAATAAGTAGGTTCACAAATTTTATGCGCCCTGTCAACCAAAGTTTTAACCACACATCTTTTTTCTCTGGGATGGTAGTTATAGTCTTTATGCAGGTAACGATCAGTATTCTCTGCTAAGTATGTTGGCAATACCAGAGATACTGTCGTAGCCGACGTCACGTGATGTCTTGTGGTGCCCTCTGCATCACCTGGATGTTATGACCAAATAGCCATCCACACATACAAAAAATACATCAGACCCATATTGCAATACGCTGCGGCCCCCTTGGGAGGACTCCATGCACCAGTGGCCGAAAGACTGTACTCGATAGAAAGACGACTCTTACGTAGCATTGCAAAACTCCCAAGACTAACACCAAGTGACGACGTTTACGAAATCACTAGAGATGAACCACTACAAGACAGACTAACCAAGCTGAGAGCAAGGTACGGACGACATATACTTACCAAACGCGCTGACATGGAAGACCTACTAACGACACGACCGAGACTTACGAGAAGACCAAGATTCAATTACATACAACCAGCGCCTACAGTGGCCCAAAACACCTCCTCGGAATTCCCAGAGCTAGCTCCAACTATGAAACCCGTGACTGGAAGTCTCCCCCACACCACATCAACTCACCAAACGTCAAAACAGACATAATCAATAGCCCCTACACACATACACACACACACACACACACACACACACACGCGCGCGCGCGCGCGCGCGCGCACGCACACGCACACATGCACACACTCTCATACATACACAAAAATTCAAAACACGCAAACACTAACAACACCCACCCAAACATCCATTGTCCTCTAAAATGCCTCAACACTCAGCGACTAACAGATCGTAAAATACGATAAATTATTGTAAATACCCTCCACTCTTCTCTCTTGGAACCCTTCAAAATTCAAATCCCTTGCAAATATTTGGAATTCTCACAATATAACAATGTAAACAAATCATATCATAACATGTACAAGTAACAAATCTATTAATTCTCTTGCTTTACACTTTCAATATATGTTTTTACCTAATACCAGAAGTCATACCTTAATGTAAGCATTTGTCACTTTTCTTTTCCAGTCTATTTTATCTTAAAAAAATCGAGTTGTCACCGCAGTTCGCCACTCTACCACTGAAGATGTCTTCCGCAGGCGAAGGTGATACGTTAGGGGAAAGTTTTACAAATCGACCACGGCTTATGAGCCCGGAAGTTTTAAATGAACCTTACATTCTAAGTTTGGTACAAATTCAATACTTTCTTCTATTTTTACCAGCTCTTTGGGATTCTGACCCTCTGCCGCTGTGGACAGGGAGGGAAGGTTGCGTAAGAGACCCGCGCGGAAGTTTTGCACTGGGCCCCGGGCAACATTGGGCGGGCTCTGATACCGTATCCCTTATGCAGGATTACGTGTTAACTTTCGTCCTGAGAGTGGTGTGGTGAGCCGTGTGCAGCTGCTGGTTCACAGTGTCCGCGGGGCGGCGCGTAATGCGCGCTGGAGTTAGGTGTGGCACGCACAGCATAGCGCAGCACGGCTGAGCAGAGCGGCGTGCGTGGCAGCCCTGCAACCGCGTGCAGTAATTAGCAGCCGCCTGCAGGTGGCACAGCGTCTGCGGGAGCTCCCAGCAGCCAGCAGCCAGTGGTGGCAGCACTGCCGCTACTTGTCGCCGGCAGCGGCTGCAAGCGCAGCACGGGACGGCCACGGCCTCGACTGCCTGGGGCTTGTGCGGTACAACAGTAGCTTGCAGTAACTCAGTCATAAGAAGGGAGGCACCAACAGCACCTGAAATGTCAATGCCACCACTCAATATTGAGGCGTTTGACTAGAAGCAACTTCTAAAGATCTGGTAAAAATATAAGAAAGTGTAGAATTATGAATCCAAAAGAGCAGAAAGTCAGGTCCAAGTGTAGAAGGATAGTTTTCTATCCCATCCTCGTCGCCACTTTTGTGTCCCAGCCTTGTCGCCACTATTGTGTCCCAGCCTCGTCGCAACTTTTGTGTCTCGTTTCCGCCGATGGTCGTAGGTATCGGTCGCCGAGTAGAAAGAGACCGACACAGGAATAAAGGATGCACGCGTGTGCAGGTACGGAGGTGACCAGCCACTGGGACAGCAGAAACTAGAAACACTAGAGTAAATTAGAACGAGAGAGTACAAATACTTAGCTTTGAGACCAGCAGACTAGTAGAATGTTGATACATAGTTTTGATAGGGGCCTGCCTACTGATGATTCCTAGTTCCTATCCGATAGCCAAGTCTTAACTGGTGCCTATCTGATTCCCAAGTGGCCGATGCAGCAGTCGTGGCCACGAGCGTAGTTGCAGCAGAGGACGCTCATGGCTGACGTAAGAACGCCGCACCGTGCCTGCATGGCGGCGCGCGGCGCATGTACGTGGCGCGCACTGCATACTTGTGCGACACCACAGTTAGGAGTGGAAAGGCTTCAAGACAAGAAAATTAGGCACAAATACATACCAATGATCACGGAAAGGTACCAGTTAGTTGAATGTAATGATTTACAGTCACTGGAAGAGGAAAGGACAAGGTACGGGGACACAAAACTGGAAGCAGCTAGAGAATGTCTTGGAACTGTAGTGTGTAAAAGCAGGAAGAAAAAGACAGCTTGGTGGAATGACACAGTCAAGGCAGCCTGTAAAAAGAAAAAGAAGGCATATCAGAAATGTCTCCATACCAGAAATCAGGCAGACAGAGAAAGTTATGTTGAAGAAAGAAACAAAGCCAAACGGATAATTTGCAGACTCCAAGCAGAAATCATGAGATGACTTTGGAAATAAGCTAGAAACTCTGGGTCAAGCCGCGGGAAAACCATTGTGGAGCGTAATTAGCAATCTTTGAAAGGGAGGGAAGAAGGAATTAACAAGTGTTTTGGACAGGTAAGGAAAGCTGCTCGTCAGTCCTGTGGATGCCTTGAGCAGATGGAGGGAATATTTTAAAGAATTGCTCACTGTGGGAGAAACGTTCAATGATATGTCAGATTTTCAGGTAGAATGGGATAGGAACGACGATGGAAACAGGATCTCATTTGAGGAAGTGGAGAAAATCGTTAGTAGATTACAGTGCAATAAAGCGGCTGGGGTGGATGAAATTAAGCTGGAACTCATCAAATACAGTGGAATATCAGCTCTGAAATGGTTACACAGGATAATTGAGAAGGCATGGGAATCGGGACACGTTCCGTCTGACTGGATGAATGCGGTAATCAAGCCAATTTTCAAACATGGAAACAGGAAAGATTGTATAAACTATCGTGGTATCTCTTTAATTATCGTTGTAGGCAAAATATTCAAATGTTCAAATGTTTGTATAGTTTATGGGACTTAACTACGGGGTCATCAGTCCCTAAACTTACAAACTACTTATGAAATAGCTAATACTATGGACGGCACAAATATCCATTCCCGAGGGGGGATTCGAACCCCGACCGTAGTGGCCGTGCAGACCGTGACTGGAGCGCCTCAGTCCCCTCGGCTACCGCGGCCGGCGGCAAAATATTCTCAGGTATTGTTGAAAGGAGAGAGCGAGTATTAATTGAGGACGAGTTAGATGAAAATCAGTGTGGACTTAGTCCTCTTAGAGACTGTCAGGACCAGATCTGCAGCTTATAGCAGGTAATGGAAAAGTGATATGAGTGAAACAGGGAATTATATCTATGTTTCATAGATCTAGGAAAGACAGTGTCCCTAGGAGAAAGCTACTGTCAGTTCTACAAGATTATGGTATAGGAGGCAAACTTCTGCAGACAATTAAAGGGCTTTACGTAGACTGTCAGGCAGCAGTCAGAGTATATGCAAATTAAGCTCATGGTTCAGGGTAGTTTCAGTGGAAAGACAGGGCTGTAACCTGTCACCGCTGTTGTTTATACTATTCATGTATCATATGTTGAAAACAGTAGACTGGCAGGGCAGGATTAAAATAGGTGAAAACAAAATAAGTAGTCTCGCATATGCGGATGACTTAGTTCTAATGGCCGATTCAGTAGAAAGGTTGCAAACTAATACTTCAGAGCTCGATCAGATATGATATGAATATCAGTATCTCCAAAGCAAAAGTAATGTCTGTGGCAAAGAGATTTAAACAGATTGAATGCCAAATAGGAGGAACAAAGTTAGAACAGGTACCTGGGATGAATTTTCTCACAGGATGGCAACATAGTGAAAGAACTGGAATCGAGGTGCAGCAAAGCTAATGCAGTGAGTGCTCAAGTAAGTTCTACTCTCTTCTGCAAGAAGGAAGTAAGTACCAAGACTAAGTTAGCGGTGCATCGCTCTATCTTTCGAACAACTTTGTTGTATGGGAGGGAAAGTTGGGTGGATACAAGGTACCTTATTCACAAGGTAGAAGTTACAGATATGAAAGTAGCAAGAATGATTGCAGGTACTAATAGATGGGAACAATGGCAGGAGGGTGTCCATAACGGGGAAATCAAAGAAAAACTTGGAATGAATACCATAGATGAAGCAGTTAGAGCGAACAGACGGAGATGTTGGGGCCGTGTAACACGCATGGGAGATGCAAGGTTACCTAAGAAACTCATGGGCTCGGCAGAGGAGGGTAAGACGAGTCGAGGTAGACCAAGAAGATAGTACTTAGATTTGGTGCAGAATAATTTTGAAGTAAAAGACATAACTTCAGACGAGGCATCGATGTTAGCATTGAATAGGTGATCAGAGAGGAATTTTATTAGAGGTACTATCCTCCAGACTGAACGCTGAAAAGCATAATCAGTCTCTAATGATGGTGATGATGATGATATTAATTTATTACTTTTTGTTATTGCGACGTGTGAAACTACTTGCAGCTGAAGACGGATGCTTCCCAACTAATTCACTAATAAGTAGAATTTTTGATACATTACGTCGCGAAGTGGGGTGAGACCCAATAAGCAGCCAAACTGTAAAGTGATCCTACTAACTGCTTCAATCAGGACCGGCTTTAAGCCCAGTATGATTGCGCAAGTAATGAAAATATCACGTAGCTTACCATCTAACGACCTCAATGTAGAACTACGAGCATTTCGTGAACTCAGCCGACATTTCGTACTAGCTATAGTTGGCATAATGTAAGAAGGTACTTCCACGTAGAGAAGCGGGGCGATAGAGGAAGCGTGTAAAGGAGAGGCTACGGCCGAGCGCCATCAGTGGAGCCAGCGGGAGAAACATGGCCTAACTCGAGACCAGCCACGCGCCTAGAGGGTGAATATCATTAGCGGCCAATGCTGTAATGTTGGGGGATGCGCAGAACGGTTGAAAACTGGGCCGCCTTCCTACAGTTACTACATTTCTGAGTTGCGACCGGGGGGCATATCCGCTGAAGTGAACTCGTTACCCCACTTTCATGTCTATGTCGAGAAACAGTCGCATCCTTATGCCACCCGCCCGGCGGCCCACCGTACCGGTCGGCACGCACTTGGCCATCCCACCACAGGGGGACGGTTAGGTGCAGGCACGCTCTCGTGCCGGTGGAAGAAGCGTCGGTTCGTAATAATCTATATCTATAAATGTGAATGTCTATTCGGTGTACGTTTGTTACGTCTGAACCACAAGACATAAAGAGCTAAAAATTTGTACAGTCACTGATGTCTACCTGGAGAAGGCTTTAGGCAATTTGAATGTCTGTTCGGTGTACGCTTATCACGTCCGAACGACAAGACAGTTTGTACAGTTACTAATTTATACCTGAGGAATATTTTAGGCACGGTTTTACAGCAATCTAATAGATATTTAGTAATTTGAAGAATATAACTCGAAATGCGGAACAATAATTACTCTTGGAAAATTATATTTACTATTTGAAAATGGTTTTATTGGTTCCATTGTTCCTTGAGGGTTGATAATGATAAAAGGGTGGAGTATATTGGGATGGAAAATTATCGGTACAGAACGCAAACGAATGGTCTATGTGTGTAATTGTTGTCCGACGTCTCCCGTTGCACACCATAGAAGTTCCATCCGGTAGCTATAAAGGGGGGTGGGAGATATGGTGGTTGAAACTCGTCAAATTATTAAAAAAATCGGACTGTAGGCCAGCGATGACGTTTGCGACACTATAGCAAGGAGGTTACATACCGTGAAACGTGATGCGACAGACCATATCTTTGGTCTATGCGTGCTACATTGTCTTCAGCTCTTTCTCTGTAAGGATAAGCATTAAGCATTCGAATAAGGAAATATAAGAATAAATAAATAAATCAGTAAAAAAGAAAAATCTCTTAATACATCTCTTTAAAATAATAGATTTGACGTTTTGCGCATTACATCAAGTGATCGATTTGCGATATTATTACAATCATTATTGTTGACCTTCGTGATTGGATTCTTCGAAACGAGTGCATTTTTACTTGTGATTTCTGATTTCTTATATATTCTCTGATAAATGTAACATGTTTTTAGAAAAAAGGAGCTGGACAAAGAGAGAGTGGATAGGAAAAGTTCTAACTCAAGAACTCGAATAAATAAATAACCGGGCAACTCCGGGTTTTCAGATAGTTGCGTATAATGGCGAAACCAGGGAAATGTGGCGCGAGAGCCCAGCGACATGGGAAGTTAAGTCACACTCTGTGTAGCCAAACAGCACAAATTGAGACGCGTGTGGCACTCGCGTCACAGAGTAACATATACAGAGAAGCAGCCTCCCCTAAACCACTGTCCTACGCTCCCATCGTAGTTCTGTAAGATGCTAGCAGGTGAAAGGCTTAGTACCGGTAGACCACACTAGAGGCACTTCTGAGGGTGCCTTTTGCATGTCAGGGGGTAGCGTGGAGGGGAGGCTGAGGGGAGAGGTCGTGCCGCCTGCCACGATGCCACAGCTGTGTCCGGCTTGCTGGCGTTTGAGGGGAGGTGGTGGTGGTGACAGCCGCTACCTGCCGCCTGCTCTGGTCAGTTTAAAGGGCTGCTTCTGACCGCAGCGCCATCATTGCACATCTTACGGAACTGATTCAGCACCTCCCGCCCCGCACCCCGGAGCCTGGGACTGGGCCCTTACGGAGGATTCCCATTTGTATATATTTCTCTGTGCTCGCGTATTGATGCGGCACTTCAGAGGGACACGCGCCTTCCACACACGCTGTGCCGGACCAGCGCACAGCGGGACTACTGGGAGAGTGCCAGGCGGAGAGTCGCGCATACCAGACGCTGATTACTCGCGAGGCTGACAATGTGTCAAAGCAGTTGTTGTCTTTACAGCAGAGTTTCGAATCTGGTTCGGATGCCAACGCTAAGGAAGAGGACTTTCTTGTTTCACTAACGAATAAAAACTTCAAATCTCCAAACAAATACATTTTAGTGGGGATAGTTTGAAATTACCAAGAAGATGACTGATGCTAATTTCACCATTTATTTCATTGTGAACTGTTCTCTATACTATAATTGAGAATAATGCTGCTGAGGAATATGTTAGGTAAACAGGTGGGCCCTGTGGGAAGAGGAGTTAACGTCATTCAAAAAACATTTTAATTAATACACATTTGACTTTCTAAGCAGTATGCGTGCAGTGAATGAAGCAGCAAAACTATACCAATACAAATAACTAGAAAACAGTACCAATAACAGAAATATCGAGACTTCCGTGTGCAGGTCGTCGAAGGCAGCAGATGGCTTTCCCCTCCTGGCGTCGCCTTCCCACTGTGCGAGCGTCACTCTGGCGCAGGAAACTGTGCCTTGGTCACAACGCCACGCAGCGCAGGTCGCGTCAGTGTCATACCTATTGCAAATTTGCCCGGTCCAATTAGAATACGTTATTGTAAAATGCTTCGCCCACCTATTTGATTGCCAAGTTCTTTACAACACCATTACAACCACACGTAGAGCGCTTAGATTCCTATATCAAGAATTCGAGACATTTTATAAGTAAATTGAATGATATATTGGTCAATCCATAGGACATATTAGTTAGTTTCGACGTGGTATCCTTGTTTACTAAGGTTCCAGTCAATGTGGTACTGCTACAGCAGAATCTCCTCTTTCCACCTGACATTACAGATCTGTTCAAATATTGCCTCATGACAATTTATTTTAAATGGAACGATGAATTCTATGAACAGACAGATGGTTTAGCTATGGGGAGCCCTTTAAGCCCAGTTACAGCAAATTTCTATATGGAATAATTCGAGCAAATGTGCTATTTGGTTTCGCTATGTAGACGTTAGTTGTGTGGAGGTATGGTAGAGAGGAACTAGATCGTTTTCTTTAAAACCTCAACGGGATTAATTCTAGAATCTAGTATACCATGGAGAAGGAGGCAGACAGAAAACTGAATTTTCTTGACGTGTCGGTGTTCAAAAAGGGGAATGGCTGATTAGGCCATACAGTTTATCGGAAGCCCACACACACAGACCGTTATCTGCACCGGGATTCAAACCACCATCCACAGCAAAAGTGGGGCATTATAAAGACTTTGGCGGACAGAGCAAGGAATATTTGCGAACCGGAATTACTCGACGCGAAATTGAAACACCTGAGTAATGCTTTACTTAGGAATGGCTATTCGTCTACAGACATAAGGGGAGCTTTGTGATCGACACTGAAAACGATGAAATGGTTCCTGTGAAATCCAAAAATTTCCTGCCTTTCATTAAGGACGTCACCGACCGCATCGGTAAAATTTTGACGAAACGGAATGTTGCCGTTATTTACAAACCTACTCGAAAGGTACAGGATCACCTGAAATCGGAAAAGGATGCTCACAAACCGCTGGAAAATCAGGAATTTATAGGATTCCGTGTAGCTGTGGAGACGTATATGTGGGTACCACAAAAATAACAGCCAAAAAACGACTGGATGAGCACAAGGAGAACTGTAGAAAGGGAGAGATTGAGAGATAAGCTGTTGCTGGACATGGTTTATCAATTTGATAAGACTCAGGTTTTACCAGCCACAAATGGATACCACGAAAGACTGTACAGAGAGGCTACATAAATTGTAGAACACCCAAATAACTTCAATAGGATGGAGGAGGGCGTGAAACTAAATGAAATTTGTATTCCAGTTTGGGACGATGTTAACGGACGGCGGCAATCGGCAACGACGAATTGTGCGCGCATGTCAAAAACATCTGACGTCACACCTTTGCGCGCGAGCCCTCGTAATCGGAGTTTGGCTTCAGTAACTAGCGAGCCAGAGTGTGCATCGCACATTCAGAAGTGCCTCGACCCCTCTTGAGAATGTTCTCCGGAGTCAGGGACGAAAGTTGGGTTTCCAGAATAAATCCACAAGACCACGGCACAATAGCCCGGAAATGTTTAGTAATTTCAGAATAGGTTTGTCACGAAAACGCGTGCTGTGCCGCGTCACTACGCGAGTAGTCATACAGGCTAACGTTGCATTTATGCAGTGAAATAGGATACGAATCATTCTATTGATTGTTCCTGACAGGGCTGATGCAGGAAAAACTCCCTATTCTAATGAGGTACAAGGACCAGTATTTATGAAGATAGTAACCGAAAAATGTTGATTTAAAACGAAGTTTGAGATACCTTATTATAAAAAAATCTAAAATTCTGTAGCATGCCACAAAGACAGTTGAAGGAAAACTTAACATTGTGATGCAAGGAGATACATGACAAAATTTTGTTCCCCCATTATGGGGCAAAAATTAAATTGCTTTGCAGACTTCAACAACAACATTCAAAGTAGCCGTTAGACAAATTCTTTGCGGAAAGGATTTGCTTTCGAAATACTCCCCTGTTGCCAAAACCGTAACTTTAAAGCAAACCTGCCAAAAATAATTACAGGAAGTAAGTGATACAAAAATTAAATGAAGTAAATGTTGCAACTTGAGTGTAAAAATTATTTTTTCTTTTGGCTCGGTGAAATGCGCTCTCTCATTGCCGTATTTTGTCCTTAGACGAAAGAAAGG
Organism: Locusta migratoria; assembly: GCA_026315105.1. Lineage (NCBI taxonomy): Eukaryota > Metazoa > Arthropoda > Insecta > Orthoptera > Acrididae > Locusta > Locusta migratoria. The sequence goes on along the minus strand of CM048747.1, from coordinate 543,752,280 downwards.
AACTTTGAGAATTGCTCAACACCCCTTCCTAAATAATAACAATAATAATATTAGGAATTTGTTGGAATCCTCTGGAATGAGTTCCTTCATTACCATGCAGTATAACATTTAATTTTTCGCCTCATCTTCTCGTCTAAAGACGCATCCATCTTCTATGCCTTCTTCGCTATTGTCTTCTAATAAACACTGCCATAGCTCCTGCAACCGCCGACAGTGTAAGCTTCGTAATTTAAATATTATCAGCTATGACATACACCCAAATGTAAACAATTCACATATACAAACAGTAGTACGGCATAATTTTCGCAGAGACGCTGCAGTCAGTGGTAATCCCATGTGTACATGGAAGTATGAACGCAACCAAGCCTGTGTGATTAAACTTCATTAGTGTGGTGTCGCACAAGTCTGAAGTGCGCGCCATGTACTTTCGCCGCGCGCCACCAAGCAAGCACGTCGCGGCGTTCTTACGACGTCAGCCACGAGCGCACTCTGCTATAACTCCGCTCGTGGCCACCATGGAACTGCATCGGTCACTTGGCTATCGGATAGGCACTAGGAATCATCATCTAACTAGTTAAACTATGTATCTGCATTCCAGTTGTCTTCAGTTAACAAAGTTAAATATTGTAGCATATTTTTACGAAATATATATCTTGTTATAAGCTAGGTTAGTGTTTCTAGTTTCTGCTGTCGCACTGTCTGGTCACCTCAGACTCTGTACCCGCACAGGCGTGCCTCCTATATCCCTGTGTCGGTCTCTCACTACCCGGTCACCGACACGTAGGACAACCGGCGACAACGAGACACAAAAGTGGCAATGAGGATGGGATACAAAAGTGGCGACGAGGAGGGATAGAAGAACCTTGGACCAGCCCGCTTGCAGCAGCCACACAGCAGCAGTTGGAGCACGCAGAAATTGCTCCCACCCACCCACCCTTATTATAAGATTTTTGGGGGAAGATATTCTGTTACTTGTTTTGTGGACTTTTTTTGTTGCAGAGCGTCCTATTTCATATTGCATTTGTGTTTTGTTCTCATTTTCTTGTACGTGCGGCGCCTAATCGGTCAGTATGACCACTACCCCGAACCCAATATTATTCAGTTACAGACGGTGCAAATCACGCAACTACTCCAAGCGGTGTGCCAGTTGACGGCGTAGGCAACTCAGCACCCACAGCCGTCGCGTCAGCCACCCACACCTGCTGCCGCACAGCTTCCTACGTTTCGCCAGTACGACGAACGTGAGGAAGAATGGAGCGATTACTTGGCCCAATTTCAAGAACTCGTCGTGGCTCAACAACTTACAGGTCAGACAGTTAAGCATATGTTCTTCTCAGTGGTGGGCACTAAGACCTTCTGAGTTCGCCAAAATTTGTCGCCGTCTCGACAAGTGCTAACAGCGTACACAGGACAAAATATTCCAATGCTAGGAACGTGTAGCCTGCCCACCTCTTTTCAAGGTGTTACAGAAACCGTAGCTTTTGTTGTTCTAAAGGCGAAATATACACAGAATACTTTTGGACTCGATACATTTGACTTGTTAGGCTTACAATTGAAAGAGATGTGCTTCAAATTTCGTCAGTAGTGCGTCAGGACAAAATCAATGCATTGTGTAAAAAATGCAGTGACTGGTTTTCGTCGGAACTAGGTTGCGCAAAAGACTTCGTGGCACAAGTAACTTTAAAGAAATCTGGTGTAACAATATTTCATAAAGCTAGACCAGTGCCTATTGCAGTTTGTGATAAAGTTGCTGAAGAACTTAAACGTTGGCAGGATAGTGGAGTTATTTCTCCTGTTTCTGTGAGTCAGTGGGCCTAGCCTTCAGTGGTTCTAACCAAGCCGTCAGGAAAACTTCATCTCTGTGCGGACATTAAGTCAACTGTGAACAGTCAAACAATTGTAGACACTTACCCACTGCCCCGACCTGAAGAGCTGATGGACAAATTTGGACAGTCTCGCATCTTTTCTAGGATTGATTTAGCAGAGGCATACTTACAGATTCCGCTCAATTACGAGTCATAAGAGTTTTTCGTCATTAATACTCACTTGGCCCTTTTTCAATTTCAACGCCTACCCTTTGACAGTTCTTCAGCCCCCGCTATTTTGCAGTGTTTTTTGGAACAGCTGACAGTTTCTGTACTGTGTTGCTCTAACTATTTAGATGATATTGAGCTCTTAGTTGAGGAGCATTTATCAAACCTGAAGTGACTTTTCAAAGTGTTGACTGCAACTAGTCTACGTTGTAATAAAGAAAAGTGTTAGTTTTTTCAGACTGAAATAGAGTACCTAGGCTAAGTGATTAATGCCCAATGAATTCATCCCTTACAGTCACATCTTCGAGCAATCAAAGACTTGCCTCTTCCTAAGAATGTGCAAGAATTGCAAGCAGTAATGGGAAAGCTTAATAATTATTTTCATTTATTCCAAACGCCTCACAGATTGCAGCTCCACTGCATCGCTTACGTAGGAAGAATGTTCCTTTTGTATGGTCTAAAGATTGCCAGGTTGTCTTTGACAAATTAAAGTCTTTACTACTCAGTGATGCATGTTTGATTCCCTTTGACCCATAGAAGCCCGTAGTGCTAGCATTGGAGGCCTCGTCTTATGGTCTGGGCGCAGTATTGTCACATCGTATTGGTTCTTACGATAGTTCTATTGCCTTTGCATCCAAGCTACTAATGCCAACGCAACAGAATTACAGTCAGATGGAAAAGGAGGCCTTAGCAATCATCTACGGCATCACAAAGTTTCATCATTATCTCTATGGCAGAAAATTCTATTTGTTGACAGACCACAAACCTCTCACGTCGTTGTTTTCACCCACAAAGCCAATTCCTCCACGAACGGCACAAAAGCTTCAGAGATTGTCCTTGATATTGTCTAATTATCAGTATGAGATTTTGTACCGACCTACCACTAAACGTGCCAATGCGGACACACTTTTTCGACTTCCGGTTGACCAGGATGTGTCGTTTGATTCTTCAGAAATGGCATGTTGTCAGATAGACTCCAGAGATGCTTCCGCTGTCGCAGATTTCCCTTTGAACTCTCGTCGGGTTGCACAGTTAACAGCTGCAGATGCAGCCCTAAGTGTGGTAACACGTTTTGTTCGCTCTGGTTAGCCTGCCAGAGCCAAAGACATTGACCGGCCTCTAGTTCGACATTATTTTGCACAACGTCATGCATTGTCTTTAAGTCAGGGTGTTGTGTTGTTACATACGGACAACGTCCAAACAAGAGTGATTGTTCCTCGTTCCCTGCAACGAGATATCTTACGCCTCTTGCGTCAAGGACATTGGGATATTATTAGGACAAAACACTTGGCTAGACGACATTGTACCTGGGTTGGAATGGACGCCCAGATAGAGAGCATGACGTCACAGTGTACGGTTTGTGCGGAGCATCAGGCGGCTCCTCAGTTACGTTTCTCAGACTGGCCACGTCCTAAGGGACCATGACAACGTTTACACATTGATTTTGCCGTACCTTTCTGGATTACGCGCTGGTTAATCGTTGTAGATGCTTTCAGCAAGTTTCCTTTCGTGATTGCAATGAACTCAACTACGGCGTCTAGTACAATTAGTGCCCTAACTATCGTCAGTGACATTGGACCTCAGTTTGTTAGTGCGGAATTTCAAAAGTTTTGTCGTGTGAATGGCATTCAACATATCACCACAGCACTTTTTCACCCTCAGTCCAATGGTGAAGCAGATCGTTTCGTTCGAACACTCAAGTCTCACATGGAAAAGATGAATGTTCAGCACTCCAGGCAGCAAGCTCTTCAAATTTTCCTGTCTACGTATCGGTGCATACCACGTGGCGGCCCGTCTCCTGCCAAGCTACTACACGGACGCCGTCACCGCACTTTCCTTCACCTGTTGCAGCGTCCCACGCACCGATTCGGTTCGTATGGCGCTTCGTGTTTTCAGATTTCTACGCCGGTGCTCTACAAGGGTATTTGCTGGACGCAAGAGATGGATGCCAGGCACCATTTAGCGAGTGCTCGGTCGCAATATGTATATTGTACGTTCTTCCACAGGGGTCGAAGGCTGCGGTGCCACGTAAACCAGTTGCGCCTGCACAGGCCGCGCGATCCTGTCTCGGGTTTCTTGATACCAGACCCAGTTCATCGCCAGGGAGCAAAGCCACATCGTCCGCCGTCGTATCCAGGCATCCCCGGACTACGGGATCGTCCTTATGGAGATCTACGCACCTCCTATGCAGTCGGCCCCTCCGCCTCCGTCGCCCCCACAGCTGCCAGCATCGCCGGGAGGGACTCCGCGACCGTGCGTGTCCCCCGGCGGCTAGGCCAAGCCACTCAGAAGATGACCTGCTCCCTCTGGGCGGAGGTGTGCGCCCTTCCCCTCGTTTTAGTGGGTTTTCCGGGGGGATCGCAAGGTGGATACCGGGGCGCAGACGGCGTCTCGATCCCAGCCTCAGTTACGACGCCCGTCCCACCAGTAACGCTCCCGCCCAGGCCCTCCTCAAAATGCCGTCGCCGTGGCCCTCAGCCCTACGCTACAACGGTGCGTCGGTTTGGCAGTTTGGGGGAGGGGGGGGAGGGGTGTGGGTGTTGCACAAGTCTGAAAGGCGCGCCACGTATTTTCGCTGCGCGCCGCCGTCTGCTACAAATCCGCTCGTGGCCACCACGGAACTGCATCGGTCACTTGACTATCGGATAGGCACTAGGTATCATCAGTAGGCAGGCCTCTATCTACTTAAACTATGTATCTGCATTCCACTTGTCTTCAGTTAACAAAGTTAAGTATTGTAGCATATTTCTAGGAAAATATATATCTTGTTCTTACCTAGCTTAGGGTTTCTAGTTTCTGCTGTCCCACTGGCTGGTCACCGCAGACCCTGTACCCGCACACGGGTGCACCCTATTTCCCACTGGATGGTCACCCTACGTACCTATTTCCCTGTGCCGGTCTCCTCACTACTCGGCCACCGACACCTAGGACAACCGGCGGGCAACGAGACACAAAAATTAGTACCGAGTTTGTACACTTGGAGCGCTGCAGCAGACAATAACCTTTTCTTGTTAACTTTGAAAGACGACCGTTTGTCGTCTTCCATATATTTTTTGTAAAGTTATAATTTATTTAATGTCGCTGGATTATCATTTTGTTTAAAAACTTGAATGCCTCTCTTCTCATGGGTTGAGGAATTGCAGTTTTTATTTCATGTGTTAAAATATTAGTTTAATATTGTTTTTCTTATTTTGTTTGTTGTTAATAATTTAATATTATATTAAATAATGTGGCATAAAATGTGACCTCCACCACTACAGCACTGTCCCTGTGAGAATGTGTACTTGTCTTACTTTTAAGTGGGATGTGCGAGAATCTATGGCTGTCTTAATGTGGGGGGGGGGGGGGGGTGATAGCTCGCTTTGCAACGTTTTCTCTGGCTCAGAGTCAATAGCTGCTTAGGCTACCAATGAGGTTTCTTCACCTTTTGGTTTCAGTCCAGCCATCGATCCTACTCTAGGGCGAGTCTCTTCGTCCCCACCACTGCTGATCTTGGTTTTTCCGGCTTCCGGTTGCATCCCGCGTCTCGTGGCCGCTCGGGCTGGTCATTCTATACTGGGCTTCTGGCAAGGTAATGTTGGTTCATCTCTTGTATCTGCGAGATGGTAGCATTTCATTGACTAGCACGTTTAGCTTAGATTCGTGAACTTAAAATCATTTTTTTTTTAATATTTTCTCCGATCGTGTGCGGAAATGTGTTCTCGTTTTTCAATTCAGTGATTTCCAATAGATAAACGCGGTGTGTATGTAATTGTAGTTGCAGTTTGATAACGGCCCAGTATGTTAAAACCTGTTGTGATCTTGTGGCGTCTTATGAACTCTGTGTAAATACTTTCTACCTTTGTGGGGCCCGATTTATAATACTTCATTTTTATACAGTGGATCTAAAAATCTTCTCATTGTTTCCTTCCGTGAATTGCAAACCACGTTCGTAGAGCTGGTTATCATTAAATTCTCACCAGTAGGTTCTTCATTTATTCTGCTCCGGAGCAAAGGCTAGAATGGTTTTTATACTCAAGAACCAGGCTTTCTATCTGATCTCAGTCATAGGCGAACTGTGTAAACCTTAACAATTCCAGGGTTTGAAGCTGCGGAGGGCTGTGGGGGAGGAGGGATGGGGGGCGAGAGAAGGGACGCAAAGGAAGGGCTGCCAAGTACCACGTGACGCATTTTAAGACGGGATTGACCGCAACCCTCGCATATAATATTGTTGCTGCTCTCTGTATGCAGGCTTTTAATCTCCCTTGCCCCCCTCTTCGTCCCTGTTCTCTAGGGCACTTTCTCGTCTGCATCCTATCCTTACCGGTCGTAGGTCGAAACTCATCAAACAAAGTTGAATGTCAGGTCTGAAATGGATACACAGAGTAACAGAAAAGGCGTAGGAGTCGGGACAGGTTCCGTCCGACTAGACGAAAGCTACAATCACGCCAATTTTCAAACATAAAAAACAGAAAAGATTCTAACAACAATCAAACATCTGTTTAATTGTCGTTGTGGGCAAAATATTCTCACGTGCTGTTGAGAGGAGAGTGGGAATTGGATAAAAATCGGTGTGGGTTTAGACGTCTTAGAGGCTGTCAGGACCAGGCTTTTAGCTTGCGGCATACAATGTGGAAGTGCTATGAGTGGAACAGGGAATTGTATCTATGTTTTATAGATCTAAAAAAGGCTTATGACCGTGTTCCTAGGGGAAGCTGAAGTCAGTTCTACACTACTGGCCTTTAAAATGGATACACCAAGATTAAATGCAGATGATAAACAGACATTCATTGGAAAAATACATTATCCTAGAACTGACATGTGATTACATTTTCATGCAACTTGAATGCATAGATCTGGGAGATCAGTACCGAGAACAACCACCTCCGGCCTTGATACGCCTGATCATTGAGTCAAATAGAGCTTGGATGGGGTGTACAGGTATAGATGACCATGCAGCTTCAACACGATACCACAGTTCATCGAGAGTCGTGACTGGCGTATTGTGACGAGCCAGTTGCTCGACCACCATTGACGTTTTCAAGTGGTAAGAGATCTGGAGAATGTGCTGGCCAGGGCAGCAGTCGAACATTTCCCGTATCCAGAAAGGCCCGTACAGACCCTGCAACATGCGGTCGTGCATTACCCTGCTGAAATGTGGGGTTTCGCAGGAATCGAATGAAGCGTAGAGCCACGGGTCGTAACACATCTGAAATGTAACGGCCACTGTTCAATGTGCCGTCGATGTGAACAAGAGGTGACGGAGATGTGTAACCAATGGCACCCCATACCATCACGACGAGTGATTCGCCAGTATGGCGATGACGAATACACGCTTCCAATGTGCGCTCACCGCGATGTCGCCAGACACGAATGTGACCATCATAATACTGGAAACAGAACCTGGAATCATCCGAAAAAATAACGTTCTGCCATTCGTGCACCCAGGTTCGTCGTTGCGTACATGATCGCTGGCGCTACTGTCTGTGATGCAGCGTCAAGGGTAACCGCAGTCATGGTCTCCGAGCTGATAGTCCTTGCTGACGCAAACGTCGTCGACCTGTTCAGGCAGATGGTTGTTGTCTTGCAAACTCCCCCCATCTGTCGACTCAGGTATCGAGACGTGGCTGGACAATCCGTTACAGCCATGCAGATAAGATGCCTGTCATCTCGACTGCTAGTGATACGAGGCCGTTGGAATGCAGCACGGCGTTCCGTATTGCCCACCTGAACCTACCGATTCCATATTCTGCTAACAGTCATTGGATCGTGACCAGCTCGAGCGGCAATGTCGCGATACGATAAACTGCAATCGCCATAGGCTACAATCCGACCTTTATCAAAGTCAGACACGTGATGGTACGCATTTCTCCACCTTAATCGAGGCATCACAACAACGTGTCACCAGGCAACGCCAGTCAACTGCTGTTTGTGTATGAGAAATCGGTTGGAAACTTTCCTCATGTCAGCACGTTGTAGGTGTTGCTACTGGCGCCAAACATGTGTGAATGCTCTGAAAAGATAATCATTTGCATATCACAGCATCTTCTTCCTGTAGGTTAAATTACGCGTCTGAAGCACGTTATCGTCGTGGTGTAGGAAATTTAATGGCCAGGAGTGTACAATATTATGGATTAGGAGGTAATTATAGGTATTCGCGTTGGATGTCAGGCAGCAGTTAGAGTAGACGGGCCGGCCGCGGTGGCCGAGGGGACTAAGGCGCTCCAGTCACGGTCCGCACGGCCACTACGGTCGGGGGTTCGAATCCCCCCTCGGGCATGGATATTTGTGCCGTCCTAGTTCGTAAGTAGTTCATAAGTAGTTTGTAAGTTTAGGGACTGATAGCCCTGTAGTTAAGTCCCATAGACTGTACAAACATTTGAACATTTGAGAGTAGACGGCAAATTGAATTCATTGTTCAGAATATTGTCAGGGTTAAGGCAACGCTGTGTCCTGTCACCACCATTGTTGATACTGTGTATGGATCGTGTGGCTCGGTAGCACAGTGGAAGAGTGCCAGACTATTCATCCAAAAGTCGCGGGTTCGAACCCCGCCATGTCCTAGGACTTTTGTCTGCCACTTTCCACTTTTTTCACCACTGGCAGTATTGCTGGTGTGAAAATGTCGAGTAGCACCGTGGTTGGGAATCTAGGTTAAGCTGTAGATGCCACTATAACGGCTTGTTAATTCTGTTCGAAGGTCGGAGGAAGACAACGGCATACCACGTCCAAACAAGACCAAGCATTGTGGCGTTCAAACCAATCTAGCGATGGTAGAGGTTTTTCTTTTCCTACTTTGAAAACAGTAGACTGGAAGGGTGGGATTAATGTAGGTGAAAAGAAAACGAGCTCTCTCGCATATGCAGACGACTTAGTCGTGATAGTAGATTCGATTGAAAGGTTGCAAACTGTCATTTCAGAGCTATATGAGTTGTCTTATTGTATGAAGGTAAGCATCTCTAAAACGTGATTTAAACAGATTAACTGCCAAATTAGAGGAACAAAGGTGGACAGTTTCAAATACCTACAATGAGTTTTCTCACAGGATAGCAAAATAGTGTATCAACTGGAATCAAGATTTAGCAAAGACAATGCAGTTAGTGCTTAGCTAATATCCACCCTCATCTAAGAGGAGGAAGTCAGTGCCAAGACCAGGTTAGCAGTTGTTGTTTTGGAGTGAAAGCTAGGTGGATACTTTTTACCTTATTCATAAGGTGAGGTTACAGATATGAAGTAGCAAGAATGATTGTTAGTACTGATAAATTGTAATAATGGCAGGACGGTGTCCATAATGAGATAACCCAAGAAAAACCGAGAAAGGATACCAAAGATGAAACAGTTAGAGCGAACAGGCATTTAACATGCATGGAAGAAGCATGGTCATCATGATCTTCATCATCTTCTTCAAATATGGGTATTGTTTCTTTGACAGTGGCAGATTTCTCTCCCCCCCCCCGTAACAAAAACACAAGCATTTGTCTCTAATGACCATACTGTGAACGGGGCATAAAACTCTGATCATTCTTCACTCTCCTTGAAAGCAGCTTTCAATTAAATTACAATGTCGTCTCGACAGACAATATATTTATAAATCGCTTGCTGTTCTCCTTTTCAGGCTTGTTAATATAGTTCACACATCAGTGGTTTACGCAATAACGCATATTCCGATTTGTAGTCCATAGTCAATATAAACACACAGTGCTTCGCTTAATGCTATCATTGTAAAAGGTAAATTAAGCTTTCGCAAGCTAGTATAGTGAACGGAGTTTGCTTCGCAAAACTGTTTGACACCTGGTAATCCAGCTCTATGCTGATATTTAACACGCTGGATCCAGAAATATGCAGGCTAGCAATTGAGAAGGCGCTGTTAGCCACAACTGAGTGGCAGTACGAAGTTTTCGGGTAATTCCGAAAACTGCCATCTCTTCATACTATGTAATAAACAGAACCGCTAGCCTCTAGCTACTGCACTTGACAAGCTTAAATATAATTTACACGAGGGGCAGAATTTTAGGCTAGCGTTTTCGTCGTACGGTAACTGTCGGCTGAATTATATCAATAAGCCATTAGTAATCCGTTTTCATTGAATGTAAAAGTTCTTTCAGATTTATGGTACCATTAGTTAACAGTTCAGTTGTCGACGACCGTGTCTAGTCACTTTGTTTCCGTACATTACGTTTCTCGATTAAACGATTTTCAGGTAACTACTACTTCTCCTTTATATGCAATATCACACCCAACTCCTCCTACATAGTTTTTTAATTATCGAGGCATTTTCCACGGGCAATCCATGTATTTCGTTGAAGGTTCTAGTGAAGACCGCATCATCCATTTTTCATCATTTATCACTTGTCCACTTGGCCGATCCCCTTCAATTTTTATTTCTACTGCCGACACATTTCCATTTTCCATTCCAAAGTAATCGTCGATGTGTTTCTTTATTTCCCGTTCTCATCTAATAATACCCAGAATACAGGATAAGTCCTTAAAAAATGCCACCAAGAATAACTCCGAAAATACGGTAGGAGCTACAACGTTGGTGCTATACTGGTGAATGATGACCTATATGTCTTCGATCGATCATTATTCTGGAATGTGGACATCAGCTGGTCAAGTTCTCTTAAATCGAATGCAACCAAAAAATTAATTTCTTACCAGTTTTGGTTTCACATTGAAGCCCTCTTTAGTTCCTCAAACCGAGCAGAGATTCCATATTCCATTACTATATCGGGAGTACAAATGGTGTCGTAGACTTACACGATTGCGTCTTTTGTCACTAACTTCGTCAGAATGGGCGACAGTACTAATCTACTAGTATCCATAGATTTCAACTAAAATGAATACCACTTGCGAAACTTGCCTGAAGTGATAGCATCGTTGGATCGTCGGGAACCAATAGTACGTCCATTGTGTCAATGGTGGTATGTGCAGGTGACTGTACTGAATGAAAATAAACGAGTACAAAGTAATGCGATTCCGTTCATAAAATCTACTCAGTAGGGGCTTCTCCGACACTAGCCACCGTATTTCAAATTTTTCAGTGAAGCATTTCCTATATCCTGTTAAATTTTTGCTCGCTGTTACCGAAACATCCTGTATACTGACTACATGTGTTACCTTTTGATAATTATCTCTCTCTATTTTTGGTGCATCTCTTCGATTATTGTATCTTAGGGCATTGTTAAATGCGTGAACCGTTTTTCTTTTGTTTGTTTGTTGCTGTAATGTAATGTAATTAAATCTGATATCTAGTGCCGTGATTTCTTGTTTGATTTCCTTCATAACTATGCTAATGCTTTCCCTGTACGACCATGTATACATCTTAAGCATTCTCCTTGTTGCAGGCTACTGTTGTGCACGTACGCACCAAATGCATGCAATATGAAATTGTTTTTACACGCTGACTTCACTCCGTAAGACTACAAAAATACCTAATTTCATGTCGTTTGTTTCAACGGACCTTTGGTGTTAAAAACCACAATCAGATATCAGACAGTGAAACCGCCTGCAAATGTATTTGGCGTGAAGTTACATTCTATAGATATTTTGCTTGAATATAAAATATTACACCATCAAAAACAAAAAATGTTCAAAAATGCAAGCCTCGAATCGCATTTTTCACCCACAAAAATTTCTGAGACTTGATGTAAAACCAAGCCGTTTATTTCAGTTAAGATCTATGGGAGCACCTATTCAGTTCTCACAAATTATTATTTGATTAGTTAACTACCAACATTTATTATGACCATTTTCTATAATAACTATTATTACTTGGCAATCGCACTGCAACGTGACTTCCGAAGTCGACACCAGTTAGATGTATCCCATTCACATTTCACACTCTCGAAGCAGCCAGATACGTTTGTCTGCAAGTGTACACCGAAATACTTAAAAAATCTGACGGTCCGCTATTTCGATCAACTTAACAATCGGAACAGTTTATTATTCATATTTCATTACGTTGCCGTCCGACTGCTAAATCATTATATTTATTACAGAAGAGTAATATTGACACGATCACTGAAAAAGTTGGTTGTTTACTAATTGAATAAATTTAAGACAAAATCGTTGAACAAGTTCTTCCACAGATATTAAATAACTGACTTGGTTTTAAAAGAGAACTCACTACTTTTTGCGGTGGAAAACATGCAACACGAGACTTGAATTTTTCACAATTATAAGCTTTTAATACCGTCTGATTAATTTGTGGGTTGTGCGCGTTTTTTCTCTCCTCGGCTAACATTTCTTGTACGTCAGTTTCGGATTTGCTCAAAACCCATTCCCTGCCTCATTTTTTGTTGCCTTTGAAGTGAAAATTTTTGTCAAGTGTGGACGGTAAGCTTTTTAAAGTCGATTATATTCAGCAGCTGCGCACTTGCAGGCTTTGATAATCCTGTGTGCTACCTTTATCAGACGCACATTAAAGCACTTTGGAAAGCGCCGAGTACCCTCCTCCACTTGTGAGCACTGCACTGTTTTCACGTACAGGTCGCGTTCAATTCCAATCACTTATCTTTTCTGGCGAGTCGTCAAACAACGTAGGGCGGTGAAGAGTTGATTAAAGTAAAAACAGAAAAAAAAATCTGGACGAGGATTCTCCCTTTAGTTCGGCAGTCCATTGCTTTTCTTATTGTTGTTTTATGTATTTTTTATACCCAGGACTATGGATGGAGTGTTGTAGGTAGCAGACATGTAGCAGCAGAGATGTGGAAAGAAGCTTCGAGTTGTAGGACAGAGAGTGGGCATCTCTTTCAGGCGAGAACACACCGCGGTGTTAAGAAAAAACACTTTTTATAAGATTTCATTTTGCCAGCTCAAAAAAAAAAAAAAAAAAAAAAAGGAAAAAAGTCTGATCGAAAACGTGTTTGAAATTTGGAAAGGTATGACTTTCTGTCTTTCATTGTAGGGTAAATACAGGGTTATTTCATGGTTATTTTAAATGATGGCTCCATTTTCATAAATTCGCATGAATTCAGCTGTAAAATGAACAAGCTTTTTACCAATGAATAGACGAAGTACGTATATATATATATATATATATATATATATATATATATATATATATATATATACATACGTGTGTGTGTGTGTGTGTTATATACATGGTGTCTCACGAAAGACGCCTGCCAGGCGTCCACGGAGTGCGTGGTACAGCTCCCGCCCGCCGTCACTGCATCCGCCGGCCACAGCAGCACCCGATTCTCGGACTCTGTTCTGCTACGGGCGCATACACTCGGTTTACGTCTAAAAAGATTGCCATCTAAGTAACCTAAGCTTACCTTCATTTTCAGTAGATGTTCAAAATGATGTCCCTCTATGGAAAGAGCGGCCTGATATCTCTTGAACAAATTTGCGAACACTCGACGAATTCCGGCTGGAAACTGAAAGTGTGTTTGTAAAGGAGAAAGAACAGGCCGATCACGAGTATGAGAAGAAAGTTCTGAGACGAGGTTTTCTGTACAAACCCTAGAAATGACAAGGCTCTTAACTCCCATAAAGTGCCTCGTATTAGGTAGTCATGTACTAGCGAAGATGGGGGATAAGGTGTTAGCACCGTGCGGAATTTGTGTCTATGTATGACGTTTCACCTTAGTGGAAAAGTCAAGAAAAAGATGTTAGCAAATGGAGTTTGTAAAATCCACAATGACCGTTGCAACAAAGGAGAGAATCATCGAATATCAAAGTGCTGTGCCTTGTACGATGGTTTATGGACTTTTTTTATTTGTAGAAAGAGCTGTAATAGGAGACACATACCTATACCTGTTGGAACAACGGCTCTTCTCTCATATTATGAAAGATTCACAGCACTTCATTTTCCGAAAGGATGGACCTCCGCCCCATTGGCACTGTGAGGTTAGATGCTTTTTCAATGATTCCCTTTCTCGGCGCTGCGTTGGTCGCAGAGGACTTGAGGCCCTGGCTCTGAAATTCTGGCCACGGAGAGCTCCTGACCTGGAAGCGGTACTGCAGTACGCTCCATTTAAGCCGTATTGCGTTAGCTTTATAGTAAATCAAACTATAATGACAGTTTCATGGTGAATAATTACGGACTGTAACGCTGATCAACTCCTCTGACCAGTTAGATCTGGAAATACGTTATTTGTTTCATTTATAATTTGTCAAACTTCCATTTCCCTCTGGTCCCCCACATTGAAATGAGCGTGCGTGAACTTTTTTTTTTTTTTTTTTTTTTTTCTTCTCCGTAATTACAAACCAAAGATAGTTTCGAGGTGGTGGAGTAGTTGCGAAATCTTTGGCTTAGGCGAGGCAAAGATAGAGATTGGCAATGGATTTCACGGGTGTCGCTTGTCTTGAGGGGGAGGCAGGGACCGGCCAATGGCAGGTTTCTTCCTCGCGTTTAAAAAAACAGCGGTTCGTTGGGCTCAGGGGACGCCATGTTTGGCACTGTTAGCTTGGAGGCCCGAGAGGACGGACGTACTGTGCTCGACTGCTGTTAATGTGGTAAGCAAGTAGGTAAAAATGTGTCTTATTATACTGAATCTGACTCGCAACGCAATAGTTGAAGCAGACTTGTGTCAATATGGCAGAAAGTTTAGCGATTTTGGCTGTTTTTGGTCAATTTGATGAACTTGGCTTCCGCTTGCTACCTCACGCTTTGAAATTTCGATACGTTTGCTTGTTTGATTTAGTATTTTGGAAATCCTTCATTGTAATATATGTGCGGAGAAAATAGTGTGAGAATTTACGGAGTTTTCATTGTGTAATGGGACTTAGACAAACTTTCGCGCCATTGCACAATAGGCAATTTCAAAGTAATAATGCACCTTCAGTGGTCGATAGCAGCCACGGGAACAAGCAACATCTCATTTTCTACCGCAGGTTGTCCGGTATTTCATTGATATTGTAATTTTTTTTTTTTTTAATATTTGTTTTTCTCTTCTGGAGGATATCTAATTTTGTGGAAATCGCGGAGCCATGTGCTTCCCGCCGTAAATCTTGATGTGTGGTCCAGTATGATAAAGAAGGGGCGTCAGTTATGCTTGTTGTGTGACTAAGCTCCACGGTTGGACTTCCTTTATAATATTTTTTATATGGTGAGTGTTTTTGAGTTATTGGCATTCTTTAAGAAGTGAGCGGTAGGCCTACATACTGTTGCGTGTCTCTAGTCTTGCATTAAAATCAGCAGTTAATAACGGCCACCCACTTTGTAGAACAAATTTTTTTTTTATTTCCCCCGACCGTAGTGGCCGTGCAGACCGTGACTGGAGCGCCTCAGTCCCCTCGGCCACCGGCTTTGTTGCTGTTTTGAAGGATCGTACACCAGTAATACATATTCCGGAAATGATTTCAGTACCGTTAAACTTGACAACGGCGATGGCTGCGTTTGCATTGGCTTTCGTTGCTAGAAAGCGGATACAAAGCCGAAGAAAAAATAGGTGCTCCATGCTACCGTGGCTTCAGATAAGAGAAGAAGAAAATCGCGACGCACACATCTATGTAATGAGAGAATTAAGGCCGGAGGATC
The DNA here is from genome assembly GCA_026315105.1 of Locusta migratoria. Classification (NCBI taxonomy): domain Eukaryota; kingdom Metazoa; phylum Arthropoda; class Insecta; order Orthoptera; family Acrididae; genus Locusta; species Locusta migratoria. Next base: position 543,736,782 of record CM048747.1, on the reverse strand, counting down.
CAAATGAATTCCGGAATAATATGTAATATTTACTTTCTGCCATGCTGTAACAACATAAAGTAACTTGATGCTGCTAGAACTTAAAGTTTTTATAAACGAACATTTACGAGTCTATTTGACTGTGGTCAAAAATTGTTACCGTAATATGGTACAGGCTATTCCTTATATCCGGAAGGGCTGGCCCTTCGCTGTTCGCCTCTATTAGAAGTGTGATAGCAGCTTTCTCCCATTCCGTAACTACAGCAGCAGTAGTCGTGATTTCACATTAGCGCATTATTAAATACACTACTGGCCATTAAAGTTGCAACACTAAGATGAAATGCAGATGGAACACAGGTATTCAGTAGACTAGAAATGACATGTGATTACATTTTCACGCGATTTGGGCGCATACATCCTGAGGAATCAGTACCCAGAACATCCACCCAGATGCCCATGCAGCTTCAACATGATACCACAGTTCATCAAGAGTAGTGACAGGCGTATTGTGACGAGCCAGTTGCTTGGTTACGATTGACCAGACGTTTTCAGTTGGTGAGAGATATGGAGAATGTGCTGGCCAGGGCAGCAGTCGAACTTTTTCCGTAACGAGAATGTCCCGTACAGGACCTGCAATATGCGGTCATTCATTATCATTCTGAAATGTATGGTTTCCCAGGGAGAGTAGATCAACGGGTCGTAAAACACATGAAATGTAACGGCCACTGTTCAAGTGCCGCCGCTGCGAACATGAGGTGACCGAGTCGTGTAACAAATGGCATCCCATACAAGCACGCCGAGTGATACGCCAGTGTGGCGATGACGAATGTACGCCTCTAATGTGCGTTCATCGCGATGTCGCCAAACACGGATGCGACATCATGATGCTGTAAACAGAACCTGGATTCATCAGAATAAATGAGTTTTGCCATTCGTGCACCCAGGTTCGTCGTTGCGTACACCATCGCATGTGCACCTGTCTGTGATGCAGTGTCAAGGGTAACCGCAGTCATGGTCTCCGGCTGATAGTCCATGCTGCTGCAATCGTCGTCGAACAGTTCGTGCAGATGGTTGTTGTCTTGCAAACGTCCCCATCTGCTCACTAAGGGACCGAGACGTGGCTGCACTATCCGTTATGCGGATGAGATGCCTGTCATCTCGACTGTTAGTGATACGAGGCCGTTGGGATCCAGTACGGAGTTCCGTATTGCCCTCCTGAACGCACTGATTCCATATTCTGCTAAGTCTTTGGATCGTGACCAACGCGAGCAGCAATGTCGCGATAAGATAAATCGCAATGCCGATAGGCTACAAGCCGACCTTTATCAAAGCAGGAAACTTGATGGTACGCATTTCTCCTCCTTACACGACACATCACAACAACGTTTACCAGGCAACGCCGGTCAATTGCTGTTTTTGTATGAGAGATCGTTTTTAAACTTTCCTCATGTTAGCACGTTGTAGGTGTCGCCACCGGCGCGAACCTTGTGTGAATGATCTGAAAAGCTAATCATTAGCATATCACAACATCTTCTTCCTGTCGGTTCAATTTCGCGTCTGTAGCACGTCATCTTCGTGGAGTAGCAATTTGTAATGACTAGGAGTGTAATTATGATATTTACAAAGGTTTACAAATTTCATTAAAATATTTATGAAATGCACTGTCGCTTGCTCTCAAAGTTCCTTGCGATGATGACAATTTGGACAAATGTCAAAATACACATAACTAGGAAGCAACGACAGAATGATCGACTGCAGCAGAAAGCCACTGTCTCGCGCATACGCATCGAATTCAGAACTGGTTCTGGTTCTTTATAGCTACGAATATCGTTCATCGATTCTAGTGGAATCGTGCTACTGACTCCTTGTAAACGATAGACACTTCCCATTAAAGGAACTGATTATAAACCTATTACGAGGGTTGGAAATTACATAGTGGCAACTATTTACTCACTACCGTTACTTGTTTGTGCCTGTTACTGTCCTTCAGAGTAGTCACCAGTATTGTGCTGTACCCGTTGCCAGAGATGCTTAAGGCGTAGTATAGCGTTAACAGATCCTCTTCTGTTGATGGTGCGAATGCAGCGGTCGAATCTTTGGAACGGTTCAGAAGCGAATGCCTGGAAATGGCTTTCATCTTCCGAATCAAATGAAAGTCAAAAGTCAGGGTAGTATGGTGGATGGTACAGTACTTCCCAGTCCCATCGACCGAACAGAGCAGCCACAGCTTGCGCTGTATGCGCCCGCGCACTGTCATGCAAAAAGACGGGTGGGCTGCGTACAAAGTGTTGCCGCTTCTTTCACAAAGCTGGTGTCATGTGATGCTCCAAAGACGAACAATAACACTGTGCACTGACGGTCTGCGGTAGAGAAACGTAATGCGTTAGTGTAACGCCAACACAGTCATACAAGAGAATCATCATTACTTTCACCATACTGGTGTTCTGATGTACTTTCGACTTCTGCAGAGACCCATACTGACACGATTGGCCGGCCGCGGTGGCCGAGGTGACTGAGGCGCTCCAGTCACGGTCAGCACGGCCACTACGGTCGGGGGTTCGAATCCCCCCTCGGGCATGGATATTTGTGCCGTCCTAGTTCGTCAGTAGTTCATAAGTAGTTTGTAAGATTAGGGACTGATGACCCCGTAGTTAAGTCCCATAAGCCTTACAAACATTTGAACATTTGACACGATTGGTTATATTGGCGTTTCAATTTTGGCTAGAACGATGTGACCCATGGTCCATCCGGTGTTACGATACGTCGAAGAAAGCCTCTCCTTCGCTCTCATGGCGCTCCAAGTGTGTCTGAGCAGCATCGCAACGCATCCATTTCTGAATTTCCGTCTTTTCTTGTGTAACCAACCGTGATGCAACACTTAGTTACCCGGGCGTTTCTTCAGGATGCGAAGAATAGTCGTATCCACTAATACAGTAGCGTGGGTGAGCTTCCGAATCATCTCGCGTCAATCACTGTCCTCTAATGCGGCAACAGTATACACTCCTTCAGAAACGCTAGGACGACTTGCCCGATGCATGTCTGCCATAGTCTCCCGACCTTCTCTTACGGCTTTTACACAACGTGCCACTGTTCTTTACGGCAATGCCGTTTCTCCGCATGCCCTTTAAATACCTTGATGATACTTTCGTGCTGTACGACCTCTGGCAAACTGAGTTTTTGTCTAACTCCATTGTTTCCGTTTCCAAAACATAATGACACCGTCACGTTAGACCGCTCGCTCAAAAGTGACTGTGTTTCCGTCGTTTGTGCGCACGCGAGGCCAACGAGAAAGGCAGGCAGTGCCGTGCATGTTATGTAACGTAAGCAAGGCAACCCTGACCACTTGTTTATAAACATAGAAATCACATTGTTTACATCAATCATAGATCCTAATAAAGAGCAAAGATGGTCATAGACATAGCATAACTGTATGCCCTATAATGAGATTTAATGTAAGCATGTTCGTTATCTTTGGTTTTTAAAATAATTTTATTTCACACTCATCAATGTATGCTTCAGTCTGTAGCGGTCAGCCACTATGATAATATCTATGACTAGAGCAATGACAACAAAACTTACGTTACAATTTTGAATTCTTGTATTACGACATGTTAAGCTATTAGCTAATCTCTGTAAGTATTTCACATGAAACTTATTGTATTTTTTGTTAATGTTTTATATGTTTCACTAATGCATTGATAACTTTAATCTATTTCAGACTAATGCTTGATAATGTTAAATGACGGAAACCGGTAGCATTGAGAAAAAATAAACAGCTATGGTCGATATCTCGTCCTGCAATTAACTCAAAGCTGTTATGCCCCATCTGCGCACCTTTCTAAACAAATTGCAAGACCAAGCACACAAGGTGGTACTGAATTTCCAGCGACTGAAGATTAAGTTATTAAAGTTTATTGAAGCAATTAACAAAAAGTTTAAGAAACTAATTCAAGTGCAGTGCCCAAGAGATATTAATTCCCCTAAATCGAATTTTAAATTTTATGAGAAAGTTGTTAATTTAACCAGTGTTGTTTTTAATGAACTTCAGCTTCTTAGTAGAGGTTTTAAATTTGTACCAGAAAAGTCTTTTAATGATAAATGTATTAAATAACTAATTTCAGACAGTAAGAGAGCAATTGACTTATTAGAGTGTTCAACTATAGATAAGAACTCAATAACAGTCAAAAAAGCGCAAGTTATTGACAAACATTGTTGACAAATAACAAAAAGAGAAAAGTTTCAAACCGGAAACAGATACTGCCATGAAGACACACAACCAAAAAATCCAGGAATGCAATTTAACTGTTCTTACAGCAGATAAAGGTAACTCATTTGTTATTATGTATAAACAGGAATATGTAGATGAAACCTTGAATTTTTTCACTGATAATAACATATCTGTTGTCAATAAGGACCTCACATTCAAATTTCAGACCCAAGTAAAACAATATCTGGAACATTGAGATTTCCTCTTTAGTGATAAAAACAAAACAAAAAATCTTGCCATCATGAATCCAACCTCGCCAAAACTAAGAGCACAACCTAAGATACACAAAGCTGGATACTTATTAAGTCCAGAACTTAACCGTATCTTAAATAAGAATTATGTTTTTACAAATAAATATTTCCTCAAGAATTCTGCAGAGCTCATTGACACCTAAAGAATGTACAAGTTCCAGATAGTGCCAAACTGGTATCTCTAGATGTGACTAATATGTACACAAATATGCCAATTGAAGAAACATTATTTCTCATTAGAAAAAACTTAGTCAATCACAGAAAGTTGCAGATACCTGAAATATTAGAACTGTCAGAAGGCTTTCAGCTGGTACTCTCCCAAAATTTCATTGTATTTGAAGAAAAGTACTATGTTCAACGACACGGTTTCGCAATGGGCAATAGCCTTGCAGCAACACATTCTAATATTTTCTTGGATCATGTTGAAACTGGGATCCTAAACAGTGGAATAATGCTTGTCAGAACAATTCTAATGTACCGAATATATGTCACTGATACACTAATTGTAGTAAATGGGAACAAGAAAGATATATAAGACATTCTTAATTTGTTCAATAATGCCCACACAAATTTGTCTTTAACACTTGAAGAAGAAAAAAAAAACAAAATTAATTTCTTAGACCTAGAAATTTCTAAAGTTGAGAATCGCTTTTCATTTAATATGTATAGAAAGCACTCCACAACTGACATTATTATTCACAGTACCTCATGTCACCCTATAGGCTACAAACATGCCTTTTTCCATAGCATGATAGATAAGTTATTTAAAATTATAGTGAGTAATGAATATTTTAATGAGGAAATTAATACTCTCAAACACATGGCTCTTAGTAATGGCATTAGTAGATCATATTTTGGAACGGAAAAAAGTCAAAGAGCATACAGAAATCTAATGATACCACAATCACTAAATTAAAAACTAAGAATAAATTTAAATTCGTCAGGTTCCCATATGTAGGAGATGTATCCCAAAAGATCAAAGATATCTTTAAGAATACCAATATCAACATCACCTTCCAAGCAGGAAAAAGAATTTCCTCTACTTTGAAAAGTCCTCAAACACATCGTTCTGTATATGACAATTCAGACATATACAAAATCTATTGTCAAGAGTGTAATAAGTTTTATGTAGGACAAACTGGAAGAAAGTTAACTATCAGATTCAATGAGCACACCCATCAAACAAGCCAATCTGCCCTTGCTGCATACCTAAGAGATATAAACTGCTCTATAGGTAACATTTCCGATAGTATGCATTTGTTATGGAGAAGTGAGAAAGGACACATAATGAACATTTTAGAACAAATTGAAATTTATGTTGGTTCAAAATCTACACAGACTTAATCTTTAATGAGCAAAAAGAATTGAAATGCAAAGATTACCTAGATAACTTTACAAATGTTTTGCCCAGTAATATGATCTGCCCATTAATGAATAATCCTCCCATCACTGCGCCTGTGCCACCATAGCCTGCTATTAACCAATAGGATGGCTTCTGTTTAAATCATTCTTCAATCATATAACTCAATTTTTTGCATACAGTCACTCAAGCATTGGGCTAAATATGTGATTATATATCAATACTGCACAATCTATATACATTTTATAGTCATTATCCCGACATTTATTTTAAAATTTGTCCCTCTTACAATGACTACCATAGGAAAATATTCCACACTTTATAATTTTCAAATGAAACACATCATAGACATTGTACAACATATGTATCTACCAACATACTACCATTAACCAGCCTATGTAACTGGTTCATTAATATGATGCTATAAACTGTTATTTACATTTTCCACATTAACACTCTAAAAGATGTAACCACTCTTATATACGTGAGGTGTAGTCTTAAATTATCCTTTATTATGTAAAGTGTAGTCTTAAATCATCCTTTATTATGTAAAGTGTAGTCTTAAATTATACTTTATTATGTAAGGTGTAGTCTTAAATTATCTTTCAAGGGAAGTATAGTCTTATGTTATCTCTTATTAAATACTACACAATGTCATGCTCTTTCCTAATCAGTTCATTATGTACATGTCATTATTAATCAAGATGACATCCAACATACATTCCATGTAATCTTGTACTTACACTATTCTATTTTTTCAATAGTGGTATATAGAGAGCATGAAAAATAATAATGTAAGTTTATTCTAAATTCCTTTACATCTTTTATACTTGGGAGGATCAAATGAAGAGAGAGATAAAGTGAGTGAGAAAAAATAATAAAATAAATTATTATATGTTTAAGCAAATAAGGCTATATCATTATCACTAGTGTAATTTAAGACCCTTTAAATATAAATATTTATACCACTGTAAGTAATTGCTGACCATTTGCACCATTCTTACTGTATCATTTTTCAAAACCCAACACTGTAATATATAAATTGAAGAACAGTATACCACTGTTCTGTAACATATGCCCATTCCCTATAAACCCTATAATAGGGCTTCTTATATTCTCACTGATGTCTAAATTATTGTTCTTACAACACGCAATACAGCATATGTACAAGTATAGCATATGTATAGTATTTGTTATGCAATTTACAAACTTATATACAACTTTGTTTGTAATTTCACTGGTATTGTTGCTACTTAGTTTGCACTTATCTTCTTAAAATATTGGGCTAAAGCACAAGGTTTCACCGTTTGCTACTCGGTTGTTTTATATCTGTTTATGAAAAAATGATTTCTGCACTAATTTACTGTAGTTGCTCAGGGTCTACACTGAATATGTTTTTATCACTCACAATGCTTCCAATTTTACCAATTGACTTACATCTTTCTAATATAACCTGCAAATTTCAATAAGAAACACCATTATATGTTAATTTGCCAGTAGTTCTGCATACCCATCCATTAACATGTATAAACAAACAAACATTTCATATATTCACTATAATACTACCCCTTATCCCCTCCCCCATTTCACAAACACACATACACACTATCAATGCATAGCTTTAAACCACACCTACACACATCTCAATACTCCACAGCCTCTTACATGTTAATTATTGACTGATAAACCAAAGAGTCACCTACCTCCCACCTTTCAAATGGTATATACCATGCACTCACAATCTTTCTTCCCCAATTTTGTCTCGCACCTGCTTTCTAATTCCATTTAAGTTGGTTCATCAAGCCCCACCACACCCATCACAATTTTACATACCCACCAAGTGCCCCTCCCCTCGCCCACAGTATCCAAATTCCCACATATCCAGAACCCAATATATTTTCTATTGAACCCAATATCAAGATAAGTACACATTATTTCTAAGCTACATCACATTTTAATTTTTATTCTTTACAATTGTGTTCATAGGCTGACATAACCTTTCTAGTATATATATATATATATATATATATATATATATATATATATATATATATATATATATATATATATATATAAAGAAACATTGGAAATGAATGTCTTATAACAGATAGGTTTCTTAATTGAATGATGTAACAGAAATAGGGACTGATGACCCCGTAGTTAAGTCCCATAAACTATACAAAGAAACATTGTAATAGAAAATTACCTTACTTTCCTACGGCTGTAACTTTGTTATGTTAACAACAAAACAAGGATCTGGGGTCAATGTTTTCTCTTCATGCATTCATATCAGACAATAGTATAAAAAGCACCAAAATGTTACTTTGGTTCACACGTTTTATTTTCACTGTTGGGCAATTAAATTAATATGCTTTAACTATGCTATATTTAAACACACCAAAACAAAGATAAGCTATTAAGTTTTTCACTTCAGATTTTTATGTTCAGATTAATATAAATAAAACTACTGTGTTACATTTAGTATCATAATCTGCACTGCTTGACAATTAACTTAAAAAGTTTTCGTAATCACATTTTTATTTACTTTAGTATCTGAAATTACGTTTCTTGTCCATAACCTATATAATCACTTGGTGTTTTATTGATGTAATGTATAGCTACAAATTTTAGAGTATATTAACATCACAACTTCACAGCAGTGCATATATAGATATCATACTTCCACTTCATCATATTGTGTAACACTTGTTTATAAATATAGCAATCACATTGCTTACATCAATTATCGATCCTAATGAAGACTAAAGATGGTCATAGACATATCATAACTGTAAGCCCTATAATCTTTGTGCAATGAGATTTAATGTAAACATGTTTGTTATCTTTAGTTTTTAAATTAATTTTATTTCACACTCATCAATGTAAGCTTCAGTCTGTAGCCATCAGCTACTGTGATAATATCAATAACTAGAGCAATGACAACAAATACTTATGTCACAATTTTGAATTCTTGTATTACGACATGTTAAACTATTAGCTAATCTCTGTAAATGTTTCACATGAAACTTACTGTATTTTTTGTTAATGTTTTATATGGTTGACTACTGCTTTGATAACTTTCATCTACTTCATGCTAACGTTTGATAATGGCAAATGACTGAAGCCTTTACCAGTGAGAAAAAATAAACAGCTATGGTCAACATGTCGTCCTGCAATTATCTCAAAGCTGTTATGCCCATCTGTTCACCTTTCTAAACAATATGCAAGACCAAGCATGCAAGGTGGTACTGAATTTCCGGCGACTGAAGACTAAGATATTAAAGTTTATTGAAGCAATTAACTTCATTAAAAAGTGTATTGCTGCAGAAGTCATACCCTCATTTGTCAGTGTACGAATTAAGTTGAGTAACAATGTTACAGCCAAAGTGAAACAATACCATAAAAACAAGTGGCTTAATGAAGAATTCAAATGGAAATATGAATTCCAAACATCCTTAAACAGTCAAATTTATCTCATATAGAGTGATCGTAGTAATTTGCTAGTACTTGAAGATCTTAATGATTTTATTGGAACAGTAGATAATTATAATGCAGATGAGTGAGAAATCATTCAAGAAAGACAGATACTAATTCAAGTGCAGTGCCCAACAGATATTAATTACCCTAAATCGAATTTTAAATTTTAAGAGAGAGTTGTTAATTTAACTAATGTTGTTTTTAATCAGGATGATCGTCAGCTTCTTAGTAAAGGTTTTAAATTTGTACCAGAAAATTCTTTTAATGATAAATGTATTAAATAACTAATTTTAGACAGTAAGAGAGCAATTGACTTATTAGAGGGTTCAACTATAGATAAGAACTCAAAAACAGTCAAAATAGTGGAAGTTATTGACAAACATCTGTTGACATATAACAAAAAGAGAAAAGATTCAAACCAGAAAACTGATAATGCCATGAAGAAACTCAACCAAAAAATTTAACTGTTCTTAAAGTAGATAAAGGTAACTCAGTTGTTACTATGTATAAACAGGAATATGTAGATAAAATCTTAAATTTTTTCACTGGTAATAACATATCTATTGTCAATAAGGACCTCACATCCAAATTTCAGACCGAAGTAAAACAATATCTGAAACATTGAGATTTCGTCTTTAGTGAGAAAAATAAAACATTTATTGCCATCATGAATCGAACCCCCCCAAAACTTAGAGCACAACCTAAGATACACAAAGATAACATACCGATACACCCAATCGTAAATTGTATAAATAGCCCTGGATACTTATTAAGTCCAGAACTTAATCGTATCTTAAATAAGAATTATGTTTTTACAAATAAATATGTCCTCAAAAATTCTGCAAAGCTCATTGAAACCCTAAAGAATGTACACGTTCCAGATAGTGCAAAACTGGTATCTCCAGATGTGACTAATGTGTACACACATCTGCCAATTGAAGAAACATTATTTCTCATTAGAAAAAACTTAGTAAAGCACAGAAAGTTGCAGATACCTGAAATATTAGAACTGTCAGAAGGCTTTCAGCTGGTACTCTCCCAAAATTTCATTGTATTTGAAGAAAAGTACTATGTTCAACGACACGGTTTCGCAATGGGCAATAGCCTTGCAGCAACACATTCTAATATTTTCTTGGATCATGTTGAAAATGGGATCCTAAACAGTGGAATAATGCTTGTCAGAACAATTCTAATGTACCGAAGATATGTCACTGATACACTAATTGTAGTAAATGGGAACAAGAAAGATATATAAGACATTCTTAATTTGTTCAATAATGCCCACACAAATTTGTCTTTAACACTTGAAGAAAAAAAATTAATTTCTTAGACCTAGAAATTTCTAAAGTTGAGAATCGCTTTTCATTTAATATGTATAGAAAGCCCTCTACAACTGACATTATTATTCACAGTACCTCATGTCACCATATAGGCTACAAACATGCCTTCTTCCATAGCAGTGAAAATGAACAGTTTAATGAGGAAATTAATACTCTCAAAAACATAGCTCTTTGTAATGACAATGAGCAGGCATTAGTAGATCATATTTTGGAACAGAAAAAGTCAAATTAATGAGCATACAGAAATATAATGATATCACGCTCACTAAGTTAAAATCTGAGAAAAATGTTAAATTTGTCAGGTTTCCATATGTAGGAGATGTATCCCAAAATATCAAAGATATCTTTAAGAATACCAATATTAACATTATCTTCTAAACAGGAAAAAGAATTTCCTCTAGTTTGAAAAGTCCCCAATCACATAGTTCATAATATAGTGAGGACAGTTACAACTCACCGCAAAGACGTGGCGACGAGATGCGACAGGCACATACAAAAGACACACACATACAACACATTCAGCTATCGGCCATGGCCTTCCTCAGAAATAGAGCACTCACGCAATCACACAGGCACACAACACAGTCATACAACCATCACCTCCGACTGCCACACTTCGAATCACGCTCTGCAGCGAATCGAGGACGGGAGGGGAGGGTAGGGGGAGGGGATAGAGAGGTTACGTCACGGTGGTGGGGATGGGTTAGATGGGAATAACGAGATGCAGCTTAGGAATGGAGTGGGGAGGCGGGTGAGGGGAGAAAATAAAATAAAATAAAGTAAAATAATATATATATATATATATATATATATATATATATATATGAAAATTCATGCACACTGCAAGTGCACAAGACCACATACACACACATACGCACGCACGCACGCACACACACACACACACACACACACCCACACACACACATACATACATATACACACACATGATCACACATTCACACACCACTCAAATCAGGCGAGGTTTGGGATACAGAGGTAGGAACTGTAAGGTATGGAAAAATATATATATAGGAAAATTATCGTAGGTTGAGGCCTGGTTGATTTCGGGATCGGAGAATGTATTGTAGGGATAACTCCCATCTGTGCAGTTCAGAAAAGCTGGTGGTGGATGGGAGGATCCAGATGGCCCGGGTTGTGAAGCAGCCATTGAAATCAAGCATGTGCTCCGCTGCATGCTGTGCCACAGGGTGGTCCACCTTGTTTTTGGCCACAGTTTGGCGGTGGCCATTCATCCTAATGGACAGCTGGTTGGTGGTCATGCCAATATAGAAAGCTGTACAGTGCTTGCAGCACAGTTGGTAAATTACGTGGCTGCTTTCACAAGTGGCCCGGCCTCTGATGGGATAGGATAAGCCTGTGACAGGACTGGAATAGGAAGTGCTGGGTGGGTGGATTGGACAGGTCTTGCAGCGGGGTCTTCCACAAGGATATGATCCCTGTGGCAGTGAGCTGGGTTTCGGGGTGGCATAAGGATGAACTAGGATGTTGTGAAGGTTGGGAGGGCGACGGAACACCACTTTAGGAGGGGTGGGAAGGATCTTGGGCAGGATGTCTCTCACTTCAGGGCACGAGGATAGAAAATCAAAACCTTGGCGAAGGATGGAATTTAGTTGTTCGAGACCAGGTTAGTACTGGGTGACAAGGGGAGCGCTCTTTTGTGGATGGTTACTAGTGTTAGGAAGAGGATTTGGGGTGTGTGAGGATATGGCACAGGAGATTTGTTTGCGGACTAGGTCTGTGGGGTAGTTTATGTTTGTGAAGGCCTTTGTGAGACCTTCAGCATATTCAGAAAGGGAATTCTTGTCACTGCAGATATGCCGTCCACGGGTGGCCAGGCTGTAAGGGAGGGATTTTTTGACGTGGAAGGGATGGCAACTGTCAAAATGTAGGTACTGTTGGTGGTTGGTAGGTTTAATATGGACGGAAGTGTGGATGGAGCCATCAGTGAGGTGGAGGTTGACATCCAGGAATGTGGCATGGTTGGTTGAGGAAGACCAGGTGAAGTGGATGGGAGAGAAGGAATTGAGGTTCTGAAGGAAGGAGGATAGGGTGTCCTGGCCGTGAGTCCAGATCATGAAAATATCATCAATGAACCGGAACCAGGCCAGAGGCTTGAGGTTTTGGGAATGCTAGGAAGGATTCCTCCAGACGGCCCATGAACAGGTTGGCATAGGAGGGTGCCATGCGGGTGCCCATGGCTGTGCCATGGATTTGATGGTAAACTTTCCCCTCAAAGGAAAAGTAGATGTTAAGTAGGATGAAATTGGTAAGGGTTATGAGGAATGAGGTATCAGGCTTGCGTTCAGAGGGACGTTGGGAGAGGTAGTGTTCCAGAGCGGCAAGGCCATGGGCATGTGGGATGTTGGTGTATAGGGAGGTGGCATCCACTGTGACAAGTAAAGATCCAGGAGGCAAAGGGGTGGGAATGGTGGAGAGTCCCTGCTGATAAAGGTTCCACCACTGTAGTTATGGATCACAGTGACTACCAGGCAGAAGGGCTCCGCCAACTATCTGACTCCTCCACCTACAAGTTGTGCCAGATTGACCCCATCCCCAAAGTCCAACAAGATCTCCAATCCCTACTAAAATCCTATGGCCCCTCCCAGAAACTCTCCCCTGAATCCATCTCCCTCCTCACCCCAGCAGCACCCCGCACACCCACCTTTTACATGCTCCCCAAAATCCACAAACCTAATAATCCTGGACGCCCTATTGTGGCTGGTTACTGTGCGCCTACCGAACGAATTTCAGCCCTAGTTGACCAACACCTCCAACCTATTGTCCAAAATCTACCTTCCCACATCAAGGATACCAACCACTTCCTTCACCGACTCTCCACCATTCCCACCCCTTTGCCTCCTGGATCTTTACTTGTCACAGTGGATGCCACCTCCCTATACACCAACATCCCACATGCCCATGGCCTTGCCGCTCTGGAACACTACCTCTCCCAACGTCCCTCTGAACGCAAGCCTGATACCTCATTCCTCATAACCCTTACCAATTTCATCCTACTTAATAACTACTTTTCCTTTGAGGGGAAAGTTTACCATCAAATCCAAGGCACAGCCATGGGCACCCGCATGGCACCCTCCTATGCCAACCTGTTCATGGGCCGTCTGGAGGAATCCTTCCTAGCATCCCAAAACCTCAAGCCTCTGGCATGGTTCCGGTTCATTGATGATATTTTCATGATCTGGACTCACGGCCAGGACACCCTATCCTCCTTCCTTCAGAACCTCAATTCCTTCTCTCCCATCCACTTCACCTGGTCTTCCTCAACCAACCATGCCACATTCCTGGATGTCAACCTCCACCTCACTGATGGCTCCATCCACACTTCCGTCCATATTAAACCTACCAACCACCAACAGTACCTACATTTTGACAGTTGCCATCCCTTCCACGTCAAAAAATCCCTCCCTTACAGCCTGGCCACCCGTGGACGGCATATCTGCAGTGACAAGAATTCCCTTTCTGAATATGCTGAAGGTCTCACAAAGGCCTTCACAAACATAAACTACCCCACAGACCTAGTCCGCAAACAAATCTCCCGTGCCATATCCTCAGACACCCCAAATCCTCTTCCTAACACTAGTAACCATCCACAAAAGAGCGCTCCCCTTGTCACCCAGTACTACCCTGGTCTCGAACAACTAAATTCCATCCTTCGCCAAGGTTTTGATTTTCTATCCTCATGCCCTGAAATGAGAGACATCCTGCCCAAGATCCTTCCCACCCCTCCTAAAGTGGTGTTCCGTCGCCCTCCCAACCTTCACAACATCCTAGTTCATCCTTATGCCACCCCGAAACCCAGCTCACTGCCACAGGGATCATATCCTTGTGGAAGACCCCGCTGCAAGACCTGTCCAATCCACCCACCCAGCACTTCCTATTCCAGTCCTGTCACAGGCTTATCCTATCCCATCAGAGGCCGGGCCACTTGTGAAAGCAGCCACGTAATTTACCAACTGTGCTGCAAGCACTGTACAGCTTTCTATATTGGCATGACCACCAACCAGCTGTCCATTAGGATGAATGGCCACCGCCAAACTGTGGCCAAAAACAAGGTGGACCACCCTGTGGCACAGCATGCAGCGGAGCACATGCTTGATTTCAATGGCTGCTTCACAACCCGGGCCATCTGGATCCTCCCATCCACCACCAGCTTTTCTGAACTGCACAGATGGGAGTTATCCCTACAATACATTCTCCGATCCAGAAATCAACCAGGCCTCAACCTACGATAATTTTCCTATATATATATTTTTCCATACCTTACAGTTCCTACCTCTGTATCCCAAACCTCGCCTGATTTGAGTGGTGTGTGAATGTGTGATCATGTGTGTGTATATGTATGTATGTGTGTGTGTGTGTGTGTGTGTGTGTGTGTGTGTGTGTGTGTGCGTGCTTGCGTGCGTTCGTATGTGTGTGTATGTGGTCTTGTGCACTTGCAGTGTGCATGAATTTTCATATATATATATATATATATATATATATATATATATATATATATATATATATATATATTATTTTACTTTATTTTATTTTATTTTCTCCCCTCACCCGCCTCCCCACTCCATTCCTAAGCTGCATCTCGTTATTCCCATCTAACCCATCCCCACCACCGTGACGTAACCTTTCTATCCCCTCCCCCTACCCTCCCCTCCCGTCCCCGATTCGCTGCAGAGCGTGATTCGAAGTGTGGCAGTCGGAGGTGATGGTTGTATGACTGTGTTGTGTGCCTGTGTGATTGCGTGAGTGCTCTATTTCTGAGGAAGGCCATGGCCGATAGCTGAATGTGTTGTATGTGTGTGTCTTTTGTATGTGCCTGTCGCATCTCGTCGCCACGTCTTTGCGGTGAGTTGTAACTGTCCTCACTATATTATTTATTCCAACCTGGACTTTCCATTATTATACAATCACATAGTTCTGTATATGTGAATTCAGGAATATACAAAATCAATTGCCAAGAGTGAAATGAGTTTAATGTAGGACAAACTGGAAGAAAGTTAACTATCAGATTCAATGAGCACACCCATCAAACATGCCAATCTGCCCTTGCTGCACACCTAAGAGATACAAACCGCTCTATAGGTAACATTTCCGGTAGTATGCATTTGTTACATAGAAGTGAGAAAGGACACTTAAGGAACATTTTAGAACAAATTGAAATTGATGTTGGTTCAAAATCCACCCAGACTTAATCTTAAATGAGCAAAAAGAATTGAAATGCAAAGATTACCTAGATAACTTTACAAATGTTTTGCACATTAATAAGATCTACCCATTAATGAAAAATCCTCCCACCACTGCACACCTGTGCCACCATAGCCTGCTATTAACCTATAGGGTGGCTCCTGCTTAAATCATTTTTCAATCCTATAACTCCATTTTGTGTAAACAGTGACTCAAGCATTGGGCTAAATATGTAATTATATATCAATACTGCACATTCTACAGACCTTTTATAGTCATTATCCCCATATTTATTTTAAAATTTGTCCCTCTTACAATGACTACCATTGGAAAATATTCCACGATTTATAATTTTCAAATGAAACACATCATATGCATTGTACAACATAACATACTACCATTAGCCAGCCTATGTAACTGGTTCATTAATATGATGCTATAAACTGTTGTTTACAATTTCCACATTAACACTCTAAAAGATGTAAACACTCTTATATACGTGAAGTGTAGTCTTAAATTATCCTTCATTTTGTAAAGTGTAGTCTTAAATCATCCTTTAGTATGTAAAGTGTAGTCTTAAATTATCCATTATTATGTAAAGTGTAGTCTTAAATTATTCTTTATTATGTAAAGTGTAGTCTTAAATTATCTTTCAAGTGACTTATAGTCTTATATTATCTCTTATTAAATAGTACACAATGTCATGCTCTTCCCTAATCAGTTCATTATTTACACGTCATTATTAATCAAGATGACATCCAACATACAAGATGACTAGAGCAATGACAACAAATACTTATGTTACTATTTTGAATTATTGTATTATGACATGTTAAGCTATTAACTAATCTCTGTAAGTATTTCACATGTAACGTACGGTATTTTTTGTTAATGTTTTCATAACTTTCATCTACTTCAGGCTAACGCTTGATAATGGTAAATGACCGAAGCCGGTAGCATTGAGAAGAAATAAGCAGCTATGGTCAATATGTTGTTCTGCAATTATTAGTAGATTCCATTGCATAGTGTCTCCACACCAGTGTTGCCACTATTAAAGTTCCAACCCTCATCGTTTAAAACGCTCCTAACATAACAATGCTAGAATGCAGCTTGCAAATGATGGAGAGGCAAGCATGTGTCCACATCCCCATCAGCGGCGCCGGCTGACGTCATGAATGAGTGACGGCCAGCAGGTGTGGCGATAGCCGCCGCCCTCGCCGGCAGCCGTGAATGCACGCGCCATTCTGCCGTGACGTCACTCATTGAGGGTGGCGGCCATCAGTTTAGCTGCCGTTGTCCCAGCGGAAGACAATGCGCCGCGCTGAAAGAGCCGCTATCTGCAGTCCGCTCCGCTCTGCTATGCGCCGCTCTCTCCGCATTATCTCCGCGTGGGCTCGGAACGTCCCATATCTGGTGCACTCGTAGCATGTGTTTCTGACCGTTCACAATGACAGATTGCTATCGAGTGGCTGCGACTGATTGACGCCACTACATTTAGTTCAGACGAGTTTGCTTTCCACTCTTCATACTTTTGAGTGTGGAAACAAAGATCGCCACGTAGAATATGGACCGTAGGGTTGAGACAACAACAATTTTTGAAGCACTTTTAGCAGTTTTTCAACTCTTAATGTTCAAATGTTGTATACCTAAAGGACCAAACGCCACCGGTAATACATTTCTACCCTGACAAACAACTTAAGCTAATAACAGCGCCGTATATGATGTTGAGACACGATACTTTATACTAAATTAGACCTATAGCTGCAATTACTTATTTTATATCAGGAAAATTTCAATTAATGATAACTATTCTTTATTATTATATGATCTATTTAGGCATACATGGCCGCGGTGGAGTAGCCGAGCGGTCTACAGCACCTCGCTGCGGAGCGCGCGGTTGGTCGCCGTGGAGATTCGAGTCCTCCCTGCGGCATGGGTGTGTGTTTTTGCCCATAGGTTAGTTTACCTAGGTTTAAGTAGTTGGTAAGCTACAGACTGATGACCACGCAGTTTGGTTCGATAGATTTACAGACATTTGAACATTATTTAGGCATATCTACCGTCTTCAGGTAATCTGTGAAAATGTAACACTGTCAACAATACATCGAATTTTACGAGTTTCCTAATTATAACTTTTTTCTAAATATACATACGTCATATTTGTCGTGACATTGGAAATGTTCAAATGTTTGTTAAGCTTATGGGACTTAACTACGGGGTCATCAGTCCCTAAACTTACAAACTACTCATGAACTACTTACGAACTAGGACGGCACAAATATCCATGCCCGAGGGGGGATTCGAACCCCCGACCGTAGTGGCCGTGCAGACCGTGACTGGAGCGCCTCAGTCCCCTCGGCCACAGCGGCCGGCTGTCGTGACATCCATATATATCGTTGGTTTATCTTGTTGTCAATCTATTTCATTGTTCTTAAGGTTTATGAGAGCAAGATAAACCAACGATATACTTGGATGTCATGTATAACTGACGAACGTATTTGTAGAAATAAGTTTTTACTAGGTAATTCATAATATTCTATGTATGATTGACAATGGAAAATTTAATTCTGTCTCGCCAACTCGTAAGCTAATGTCTGGGGGCAGTCCTTTATAGGGCATAAAAAGTTACGACTTAGGTATCACAGATCTTCTGCTCCAGTTGTTTAGAAAAATCAGGCTAAAATATTCCTCATTACTTTTACGCGTCACTTTTTTTTTTTTTTTTTTTTTTTTTTTTTTTTTTTTTTTTTTTTGATGTGGCGCTGCAACGTTTTAATCGTAATTCGACATCTTTTTCGAAATAGCACTTACTGTTGTGATTTTAGCACAATGCATCACCTTCTACATTGTTTGTTCACTCCAACAAGCTCCAGTTTTCTTTCGTTTGTATTTAAATACCATTAAAAAACTAATATCGATGAAACTGAAGTATTTAATACTTGTTAACCGTTTTCCATGTTAAAATATGAACCCATGCTATCTATACTTACTAAATACCTATCGTAGAAACTAAATAATAACAAGACTTAGGATTTACAACCAATAACGCCCACAAAAATCTCTGAGTAAGACACACACCGTATATAGGGGTGACAGCAGCAAGTTAACGAGCGGGATAAGATGAATAATGATTCATTTTAAATTCGTATTTCTATATAACACCACTGCATTCATGTAACTAGCGCTGCACACGATTAGGAAGTAAACCGGTCGCGGTGGCCGAGTGGTCTGTAGGGCGTTAGTCACGGTCTTCACGGCCACTAGGGACGGGGGTTTGAATCCCCCCTCGGGCATGGATATTTGTACCATCTTTAGTATTAGCTAGTTCATATGTAGTTTGTAAGTTTAGGGACTGATGACCCCGTAGTTAAGTCCCATAAGCTCTAAAAACATCTGAACATTTGAACTAGGAAGTAACTTTAGTGCACTGACGCCACACATATCGTATCGTTTATTGCTATATACTCTGATCGAGAATCGTCTGTGACGTGCTGTTAATTTTTTACGATTCTGAATTGAGACTTCGCAGACTAACTGATAAGGTATGATTTATCCTTTGTCATACATTAGTAAATTAAACAATGTGATTTTTCATAAAGACTGTGTATTTGTATCTCATTCTTTTTAAACTACCGAAATTTCGGAAAGTTTCTAACACTATCGTTCGGGGCAAACTGGCTGGGGCAAGTTGACGATCTCGTCACCTTGCCCCGGATGATTTTTTTCTTTTTCTGTTTCAGTTTTCGACTCCCTATTTTCGTGTTTGGAGTAACAGTCTTCACTTTCATGATTCACATACTAACAGGTTGGAAGTGAGCTACTTTACTAATTTATTACAAATTATGATCTAGATATGGCGAGGACTTATAAAATGAAGTCAGCCAGACGGGAGTGGGACCAAATGCTTTGTCTGCTGCAATAATAGACATTAAAGAAGAAAAAAAGACCTGCATGGGTGAATTAAATGCTTACAATATCCCTGAAGCAATACTGTTGCTATCTGAAGAATCAAATGTCGGTATCATAAGCACAGATATTCGTCTAACTTTGTGTGTGTGTATGTGTGTGTGTGTGTGTGTGTGTATGTGCACGCGCATCAAAGACCATACTCTTCCTACACAGAGATCTACTGAACATGAAAATACTAGAGAAGAACCTAATGCCAAACCCTCAAAAAAGCTGAATGAAGACCTTCAAGAAGTGCCCATCCAGAGAAACCAAAATTAAGAAGAAGTATTTTTGACTTTAAATCATTGCCAAAAGAGAAACCAAACATGAGAAAACGTAGAAATGACAACATGGAAATCTTTTAAGTGCAGAAGATAGAACTTTTAGTATGAAACAAACGTTTTCCTCTTCAGGAAGAAACTGACAGTTACGATAATTTTGTTTTATTAGATGTTCAAGAAATGTTGAGTGACAGTTGATACTTTTTAATGCTCTGAGGATGAGACACACACAACCACACAAAGACACAAATCGTCGCCAGTATCAAAACCATTTCAAAATCGCACGCAACATCACAGACACACCACACAAATAAATGTACACGGTACAGCCGCCACAACAAGACAAATAGCTAAATAAACAGTGCTAGATCACAAAAAAAAACCGCACTAAATACTATAAAACATAAGATCACCACACAAATAATGAAGCAGCAACACCACAATTATAATGTAAGTCAGGCACTAAACGGACACACATAACGATGTTTCAACATAACATCCAGGCGAATGTACAATAAATCAATTAGTTATCGTAAATAGAAACGTCTTGTTGCTTGCAGATGACATGCTGTGAAAACTTGTCATTCCTCACTCAATACAGACAGGAATCCTGCGAATGACATAATGTAAGTAGCGTAATAAATTAGGCGTAGTATCAAACAAATATGTCAAACCAAACAACTCGTCTAAATGACTGCATAACCAAAAATCTGTAACGTGCTACCATAGAAATTAAAAGCCAAAAGCCCACGGAACATGGTGCAATAAGTGCGGAAACATTTTAATGTATTTAAGCAAATCAAGGTTTCTTGCATAAGAAGGATTTGACCACACATCTAATACAGCAAGCAATATATATATATATATATATAGTTTCTCGAAGGTGTCAGCAGCTTTATTTAAATACAGTACCCCATACAATCAGCAGCATATGGATGCTCATGGTCAGACAGTTTGGATAATAACACCGTTTCAAAGGAATAGTCCAGGCATTTCCCTAGAGTGATTTAACGAAATAATGGAAAACCTATATCTGGATGAACGGAGATGAATTTGAACCACCGCTCTCCCTGTAATGCAAGAGGAAGAAACTTGTTCAAAATGCACAAATAACCAACTCTACAATTTCGAGATGGAAATGGGACCGTAGCTCACAACAATTCGGACAATTGCAAGACACTTTAAGAAGTTCTTGAATTGTGTACATAATTGAAGAAATATTAAATGAGAAATCAGATTCAGAACCTCCAACAACTGAACAACTTGAATAGGTCATTTCACAACTAAAAGACGACGAAGCATCTGGAGAGACCAAATAGTAGCCGAACTACGGAGGAAAAAAACGGCCAAAAATGCAATTAAGTTTCTCCAACGTGTTTGCAGTAACATCTTAAAGGAGGAAGAGATCTCCACAGAATTGAGAACAGCTTTCATCCACCCTATCCACAAGAAAGGCGTGAAGACAGACCACAATAACTATAGGGTAATATCAATGGTCGATATAACATACATGACTCTTTGTAATGTTCTTTTGATCAGAGCAGCGCCACAACTGCACCCACAAATCTGAGAATACCACACAGGTTTTCGGAAGGGAAGGCCGTGCTCCGAACAAATACTAAACATTATAACATACCAAACATCAAGACCTCCTTCAAAGATTTAAAAAATGCATATGATTCATCTCTGTCATTAGTCCTGGAATAAATGGGTTTGAATAACAAAACATGTGATCTCATAAAATCGGCCATTGCAAATACATTTTCCATATTTAAATTCGCGGATGAACTGTCGGAACGCTTTGAAATAAAAAGGATGGGCTCTCGCCATTGATGCTCAGTTGTGTACTTCAGAAAGTAGTCAGAGGATAGAACACAAATATATTGAGTGATATAAGGTTGGGTTGCAAAATAAGGAAAGGTAAAGTAAATGGCTCGGCTTTTGAAGATGATATGGCACTGTTTTCTGAAACACAGCCAGAAGCACAGGAGCAAATTTTTTAAACTGATGAAGCAAGCAGGCTCTCACATCTCCTTCGAAATAACTAATTTCATTACTAACATCAAGCACTCACATAAATACATCAAAGTCAAAGAGCTAAAGATTGAAACAGTAAAAGAATTCAGATATTTCGGGGAATAGCTTAGCTGGAATGCAGGAAATAAGCTTTAACTAACATTCCAACTAACGAAAGATACAACAAAATATCCCTTTCATGGGGGTTAAAAATTAATTATTATAGGACAGTGATTAAGCCTGTATCACTGCATGCAGCAGAAACACTAAAGTTTAATTTCAGAGGCGAAATGGAGAAACTGTTGTTAAAGAAAAGGGAAATTCTGAGGATAATCGTAAGAACCAAATTTCAAGATAATAAAATAATACATATAATAAAAGTGAAAAAAGTTTCAGATATTATGTGTAGTAAACCCCGTACCGGCAACGTGTCATAATACGGCGCCCTGGAAAGCGGGCAACCCGCAGCACAGTCTCCTGAGCTATCTACCGAAGCATGGACACTCAAACAAGTGGCCAGGCGTGTTTACAGACGCCCTGGCCAGCGATGTATCAGCCGACTCCACTTTACGACTCGCCGGCCAGCCTGCGCTGCAGTTCCTGGTCGATCCACCAGGCGGGCCAGCATCGCGACTTGGGAGCGAGTCTCTACAGGCTCCACTGGCGCCACCACGCTTCTCCGGCAGCCCTTTTAAGATGGCCACCCAGCCTCCAGCAGGTCCTTTGCAGCTTCCATCCCGCCTGGATTTCCGCTCCCACATACTATTACAAAACCCTTCAAGTCCTTGAGCGTCACGCCCTCCGCCTCGCCTACCGCATCCGGCTCCCTTCCCCCACGCGGATCCTGCTTGACCTAATCCCTTTTCCCCACCTCCTTGAATACCTCCAGCATATCCACCCGTAAAATAGACTCCCGTAACCCCCTGGTCCACCCCATCCTCACCAACCCCTGGCCTCTGCCACGCCTCTACCGCGTTATACCCCCTTCCCTTCACCTCCACACCCTCCATGTCCTCTCCCAGGGTAATTTCCGCCGCCTCTCCCTCCCTGATGACGTCCTCCGTCCCGAAATATACCCGGCATACCAGCTCTGATTCCCTCCCTCCCCCTCCCCCACCACCTACCCTTCCCGTCCCCCGCTTAGCTACCCCCTCCCTGCCCTGGAGTCCCTACGGCTCCTCCCTACCGCCTCATTCTCCGCCGTTTTTTCCTCCCCCCGCGCTTCCCTCCCCCCTCCTTCTCGGGGTCCTGGACCGACAGTTTTAACACTGCTACGTCAAGTGTTGTTTGCTGTGCTCCAGTGAAGTGTATTTTTTTTAATATTTTTTTTTAACTGCGCCCACCACAATCAGACAAGCATCGCACCGTGCGTTTTAATTAGTGTCTCCCTGCACTCGCCGTCCTGTGTTATTGTCGTCCTACATTGTTTTTAGGTGACCTTGGCTCATCATTTTTAACTAACTAAATGTGGTTTTAATCATCTGTCTATTGTAATGTACTCCAAACTGTCGCCTTGTCTATGTTATTGTATCTCCGTTGTTTTATCTCCTGTTATGTATTTTAATTCTCGATTCATATATGTCTTTTAATTACTCTCGGCTGAAGAGCAGTCTTTAGTGCTGCTGCCAACCTGCCAGTGTACTGGTATAAAACACAATAAAGGAAAAAAGAAAAGAACCTCCAGCGGCAGTCAGTCTTCGCCGATGATACCCGACGAAGAGTTTTCCAGAAGGCACGACAGATCAACACCTTTCTCGACGGAACGCTGTCAGTCTACCTATACTATTGTTGGATTAATTTACTGGTTGTAATAAACTTCGTCCTATTGCAGATTAGTTATATATTGATTATAACACTACACGGGTAAGGAGGATCAACTTCTATGTCCATCTCCTTCGATTGAACTCTTAGGTTAACCAAACGAATCTTTGACTTCTTATGTAACAGTAAAAAAAGCCCAGCTGGTTTAAAGAAACTAAGAAAGATCGACTAAAATTAAAGATTTCAGAACCTTTAGTAATTGAAAGAACAGTTAAATTAATTACTAAAGATGAGAACATTAGGTTCCAAGACAAATCAGCTCAAAAGTCTGAACCCAACCTCTCAGAAGAAGAGAGAAAAGATGATCAGAAAGGATGAGGATATACTCGGCACTAAAAAAAGAACATCACGCAAAGAAATGATTGTCCAACGTACCCCAAAGAGGGTGAAATGAAAGAAGAAGACTGACAGTTATGTAGGCGTATTTGATGGGCGACCACTACAAAAGAAGGAGTGATCTGCGCTTTTCTGGCAGTCTGTAGTACAGCAACACTACTGTATAGAGCTTGAATACACAGCTGCCTTACATTATCAATAACCTTACGAATAAGATTTGTTTCTATATCTTTGCTTTTCAGACGCCTTGCGGCGGTACGACTTCTTCTTGCGTTAGTAGGACTGAATAACAACTTTAATGTGGCCGTGTAAGACTTCGTAATCCGCAAGTCGTCCGCTCGTCAACAACAATATAAATAAATAAAAAAGATTTCAGGTCAAACTTCCTGTATTATGAAATTTAAAAATAAATGAATAAATAAACAGATTCTTGCGCAGAGGGAAGAAGCATGTGATGCTATAGCTTCTTTAAATTGTCACTCTTAATAAAATATTTTAAAGTTCATTCATAGCTCAAACTGTCAAAAGGAAGTTCGTGTTTTACACGTTGCTATAGTCACAGATGATATAAAGTTCCTTTATATCCTGATAGATCGATATGCTCGATCTATTAAATGAAGTATTAAAAATTAATGTAATTCTTCTTAATTTATCCTTCGCACAGAATAATGTTTCATAAATTTGTTCAAATGTTTGTATAGTCTATGGGACTTAACTACGGGGTCATCAGTCCCTAAACTTACAAACTACTTATGAACTACTTACGAACTGGGACGGCACTAATATCCACGCCCGAGGGAGGATTCGAACCCCCGACCATAGTGGCCGTGCAGACCGTGACTGGAGCGCCTTAGTCCCCTTGGCCACCGCGGCCGGCGTTTATAAATTTCATCGTTCAAACTGTAAAAGGGTTTGAAATTACTTATTTCTCTTCTATTAATATACTATTTCTTGTAAATAAATAAAAAAACAAACAAACAGAAATAGTTGTCTGTGACACTGGATGACTTTTCAAGACACATGAACATTTATTGGCGTCAGTGTACAGATCATGAATCTACAACAGTTAAAACAGAACTGATATTTAAACCATGTTGATTTTTCATGAAACTTTCTATAATAATGTCAATATCCTCGACGATAACCTCAGAGACCAGCATCTTCTTGCCTCGTCGCCGTCGACCCGAGACTTGCATTGGCCAGATCTTTACTCCTTGGTATCAGCTTCGAAGATGTTGCTCTCGTAGGTTGAATCGCCATCACAGCACATGAAATATAAGAAATATACACAATTTTCTTTAAGAACATAACATAAAAATATTTACATTAAAATCATTTAATAACATAAATATTAATCG
This sequence comes from Locusta migratoria, assembly GCA_026315105.1. Classification (NCBI taxonomy): domain Eukaryota; kingdom Metazoa; phylum Arthropoda; class Insecta; order Orthoptera; family Acrididae; genus Locusta; species Locusta migratoria. The sequence continues at coordinate 543,711,128 of CM048747.1, read as the reverse complement.
ATTATTCTGCAAACTCTGTGCTGACATGAGGTAGTAGCGGAGACAATAATCCGTCCCACTACAGCATCCAATGTGTATGTGAAAATATTATCTCTGATATTGTATTACCAAGGCTGCTCTTGGTAAATATGACAACTTTTTGCAGCATTTAACAATTCAGCGGAGAGATTAGCCACCGACGCGCTTGAGGTATCCTGTGGGTCAGCAGCCGTCAGCAGAGGCCGCAGACAGCCTGCAGACGAGCTGCTGGCAGGGCAGCCAATATCCGGGGCGGCGGAGGCGGTGAGCGACGGCCCAGTGACAGGCGGACACTGCCGCACACGTGTCCGACACGTGAGGGCGGCCGCCACTGATAAAAGCACCCACCGCCCCTCACCACCGGCCAGCAACTTCTGTCTGTCTGACGCGTGCAGCCGAGGCGCATCTGCCAGCTCTGATACAGCCGCCACAGTTGTCGTCTAGCCACCGCTTCTGAATAGAACTCTTGCGATTCATCTATACTGGCTGTTGGCCTTGACCCTTTTCTGCCCAAACTATCAAATATTGTTTGTTTGGATGCCATCTCACAACTGTATGAACTATCGCACTAAAGTTTCCGCTCCAGTTGTCACAATGAAAAAATGGCCGAACGACATGTTTCGAAGCTACATTAGCCCATTGTCAAGTTCTAAAAAGAACAAAACGTAAATTTAACCGAAAACTCTAAAACCTTCAATACGATCCATGTCAAGATAGCGATGTGTGTAGACTGGTTTACCTTGAATTCTAAGACATATCTGCCCTACGGCACGCCAAGCGTAAAATATTTGCGGAATATGCGCCATATCCACAGATAAACATTCCTCACAGTATAACATGTTGCTAGTTGTAGGCACAGTTGTGGACTGCTAAATATATGCTCTGCTATATCATAGATAGTCCAAACGCTACTCACTACCAAAGATAAACCTACCATATTGCTACTATCGAAAGTAAACCCGTCTAAAAACACAATTTAAAATGTATACAAAAAACTAACAGTAAATCAGCCAACCCCGACAACATGGATCGTATTTTAGGTTATAGTGTTTTCGTTTTAATTTACGTTTTCCTTGGCTTTCTTCTTTTTAGAACTTGACAATGGGCTAATATAGCATTTTTACATTGTGACAACTGGAGCGGAAACTTTAGTGTTATCAAATATTAGAGCACATTTATTTTACTATCAAAGTGAATAAAAACACATTAGTTTAATTACAGATTTTTGTATTCCTTATTTGACGCAAAAAATATAAACTTAAAAATCGAAAAATGAGACTTCAAAGTGGAAGAGGAAATAATACAATTGGGAGATATTATAAAATGCTTATTTCTGTTAACATAGGGATTTAGCAGAAACATAGATGTAGCAAAACTTTTATATCGAAATGCCATTTTAGATATTGATCTGAAAGAAGAAAAAAATCAAACTGTAGTTATCCCTGAATCGTATTCACGTTTCGTAATTCGTAATAAATAAATAAATCGCACTGACGAGTTTTACGGCCCACTTTGGACTAGTAGTTTTATAAGTATTTGCAAACATTTTGGACCAAAATAAAAATCTAAATAATAAAAAAAATATGGTGATAAGATTACGACTCTACTATTGTGGTAATATCTATGCTAATATTCTTTCTGACCGTATTTTAACAAACTGCCTTAATTATATGATGTTTGAGTTTAGCTTCAACAAACATACTCTTTTTTGAACTTTTACCTCTTTGAATTATCATTTTAATATCTCTTCCACTTTTTCATTATATTTTTCCGTTAAAATATTGTCATCTGTCTTGCCTTGGTAGTTCTAGGTTTACTTCCTTTGCCTTTTCTGGTTACGAATGGCTATAGGCTGGAACGAACGTAGCGTACATTTGGCGTTCGGACGAGTGACTATAGCCTGGATGGAACACAGCATACATTTGGAGTAGATGGATTTATTATAATTAATGACTTTCAATATATTCCACAAATGGTGAATAAACGCTTAAAAAATAAACAAGGTAATTTGTTGCAATTTATACACTTCACTTCTGTATGATTAAGGAACTAAACTTTCCACAGAAATCTAAGACTTCCTTTATATACGAAACTACCTGTATCAGCATTTTGTTCAGAATGTTCATTATTACAGTACCCTCACAGTTTACGTACATATGCTTCATTAGACCACTGTTCAATTCGTTGTTACGTATTTCACGGCATGTTCATGAAATAAAACAAACACGCATTTTAGAGGGAGCATTCGTACGTATGTACAATTCTAAACATTGAAGAACATAGCTCCATTTAATTAATAAGAGTGTCTGAAACCCTTTTAGGGGAAAAAATTAAGTAGTGGCGGGTTTCGAATCACTGACCTTTATTACCACATTCCAACGCATTGCCCACTGCGCTACAACTACCAATTACACATACCGTTCCCTATTCTCGTAGTATTGATGACAGTTGTTAACTGAGGCTAATATGGCATTTTTGACACTAGATTATCATTTATCGTACGAAAAACGACGTGTTTTTGTTAATTCTTCAGTGCGCCATTGCTTTGAAATGACAACATGTAAGTTACAATAAGAGAATCATCAAACACGCAACAGAAGATAGCGTATACCAGAGAGAGTTCTGGGCGAGGTATGTCACGTGACATCTCCGAACGGCTGGTTTTCGTTAATTCAATGGAGGGTAACAAATCCCCGTTATTTTTGCAAATATCTCTCAAACGATATGAGATATGAAAAAAACAAAAGGGGACAAAGTTGTAGAGAATTTTCTCCTCTACAGATTCGATTATTCAATTTTCGCATCAGATGAACGGTTTATTTGCAATTACATTAAAATTACATTACAAACGGCTTTTTTTTGCATTACTGGCGTATTTCTTGTCCGAAATATTTGGAAAAGCGAGGTTTTGGTCTCCGGTAGCCAACAATTATGTCTGTAAAATTCGGTGCCGATCGGTTGAACGGTTCGACCTAACAAGTGGGAACACGTTACAGACAGACAGACATCATCAAATCGCCGTTATTTTTGCAAGTATCTATGAAACGATGCAAGATATGAAAAAAAAAAAAAAAAAACATAACAGAGCGAAGTTGTAGAGAATTTTCCCCTCTACCAATTAGGTTATTTAATTTTCGTGTCAGATGAACGGATAGATTGCAATTACAAACGGCTATTTTGGTATTACTACCGTATTTTTTGTCCGAAAAATTTGAAAAAGCGAGGGTCTGGTCTCTGGCGACCTATAATTATGTTTGTAAAATTTAGTGCTGATCGGCTGAACGGTTCGTCTTAAAACGTAGGAACACGTTACGGACAACCCAAAATCGCCATTATTTTTCACAAAAAAAAAAAAAAAAAAAAAAACCATAAGATAGCGAAGTTGTAGAGAATTTTCTCCTCTGCAAATTTAGTTATTAAATTTTCGTGTCAGATGAAGGGCTAAGCCGTTATTTTCATTTACATTTCGAGCTGTCAAAAGACGATCGCAAAGGCCCACTTTTAGTGTTACTACCGTAACCTAAAGTGGGCCAAAAGTAAGCGAAACTACAACCATTTACTACTGACACCCAGTAAAACAGACAACTACAGGAATAACATGTACAAATTGCTTTCGACACACTGTCAGTACCAAACACATCCAGGCACAGTTGTATAACTCAGAGATAGGCTGGACAGTGAAGGGCGAGGCGTCTTTATAGCGATAAAAATTGCAGTAAAATCGAAGGAAATTGGCGGAGATCCAAAATGTGAAATAATTTGGGTGAAGGTCATGGTTAAAGCAGGCTTGAACATTGTAATTGGATGTTTCTATAGGCGTCCAAATGCCGTGGCAAAACACCTGAAAGAAAGTTTGGAAAATATTTCGGGTAGATTTCCCGACCATTTTATAGTTTTGGAAGGAGATTTTAATTTATCGGATGTAGACTGGGAGACTCAGTGTTTTATGACGGGTGGCAGGGACAAAGAATCCAGTGAAACTGTTCTAAGTGAATTACCTAAAAAAATACCTCGAGTAGTTAAATATAGAACCGACTCGTGGCGACAACATATTAGTCCTTCTGGTGACAAATAGACCCGAACTATTCGATACAGTTAACGCAGAATAGGAAATCAGCGACCAAAAAGCAGTTAAAGCATCGATAATTTCAGCCGTAAATAAAAATATTAAAAATGTAGGAAGATTTTTCTGTACGGAAAAAGTGACAAAAAGCGGATTTCAGTGTACCTGACAGCTCAAAACAGAAGTTTTATCTCAAGTACAGATAGTGTTGAAGAACAGTGCAAACAGTTCAAAGCCATCGTAAACATGCATTAAATGAGTATGTACCAAGCAAGATCGTAGGAGATGGAAATGAGCCACCGTAGTACAACAACCGAATTAGAAAACTGCTATGGTAGCAAAGTGAACTTAACTGCAAACATAAACATAGCCAAAGTCTTGTAGACAAAAATTACACGAAGCGAAATGTAGCGTGAGGAGGGCTATGCGAGAGGCGCTCGACGAATTCTAAAGTTCTAACTTGGCTGAAAATCCTACAAATTTTGATGTCAAAACGGTAGGTGGGTCAAAACAAAATGTCCAGACACCTTATGACGAAAATGGTATTGAAACAGAAGGTGACATTCTAAAGGATGTATTACTAAATGTCTTTTTCCAAAGAGGAAGATTGCACTGCAATTCCTTCTCTAGATTGTCGCACAGATGAAAAAATGGTAGATACCGAAACAATTGACAGACGGATAGAAAAGCAATTAAAATCGCTCAAACGACGCAAAGCCGCAGGTCCTGATGGGAAGTGGTGTACCGTAGTTCGCTAGAAAATCGTAGCGTTCCAAAAGATTGGAAAGGGCGCAGGTCATCCCCGTTTTAAGAAGGGACGTCGAACAGATGTGCAGAACTATCTGCCTATAACTCTAACGTCGGTAAGTTTTAGAATTTTGGAACACATATTATGTTCGGGGATAATCACTTTTCTGGAGATTCTGCAGGAATCAGCAAGGGTTTCGAAACAGGCGATCGTGTGAAACCCAGCTCGCGCTATTCGTCCACGAGACTCAGAGGGCTATAGACACGGATTCACAGGTAGATGTCATGTTTATTGACTTCTGCAAGGCGTTTGATACAGTTCCTTGCAGTCGTTCAATGTTCAAAGTTAGAGCATTTGGTCTATCAGACCGATTGTGTGATTGGATTGAGTAGTTCCTACATAAGATGATGCAGCATGTCATTCTCAATGGAGATAAGCCTTCCGAAGTAAGAGTGATGTCAGGTGTGCCACAGGGAAGTGTCGTCCTTTGCTGTTCACGATATATATATATATATATATATATATATATATATATATATATATATGGAGAGGTTGTAACAATGCAAAATTGTATTGAAATGCAGGAGGATCTGCTACGAATTGATTGATGTTTAAGGGAATAGCAATTGAATCGTAATCTAGACATGTGTAATGTGCTACGAATACATAGAAGGAAGATCCTTTATCATTTAGCTACACTATAGTAGATAAACTGGAAACATGTAATTCCATAAATTATTTGGGAATAGGCATTAGGAGTGATTGAAAATGCAACTATCCTATAAAATCAATCGTCGGTAAAGCAGATGTTACACTTAGATTCATTGGAAGAATCCTATGGAAATGCAGTCCGAAAACAAAGGAAGTAGGTTACAGTACAGTAGTTCATCCCCTGCTTGAATACTGCCCACCAGTGTGGGATCCGTACCAGGTGGTGTCGATAGAGGAAGTAGACAAGATCAAACGGAGAGCAGCGCGCTTCGTTACAGGATCATGTAGTAATCGTGAAAGCGTTATGGAGATGATCGATAAACTCCAGTGGAAGACTCTTCGAGAGAGACGCTCTGTCGCCCGGTACGGGCTTTTGTCGAAGTTTCGAGAATATACTTTCACCGAGGAGTCTAGCAGTGTATTGCTCCCTCCTACGTATATCTCGCGAAGAGATCATGAGGATAACATCAGAGAGATTTGAGCCCACACAGTGGCATACCGACAATCTTTCTTTCCGCGAACAATACGTGACTGGAATTGGAGGGAGAACCGACACACACCGTCGGATGGCTTACGGATTATGGATGTAGATGTACATAAAAACAGCTCAACTCCTTGAGTATCAATTTCCACGCCGCGCGGAAGTATCCGAGCGGTCCGGAGCGCTACGTTACGGTTCGCGCGGCCCTCCGTGTCGGAGGTTCTTGTCCTCCCTCGCGAATGGATGTGTGTTGTCCTTAGGTTAGTTTAACTTAGTTTAAGTAGTTTGTAAGTCTAGGGCCTGATGACCAACGTAGTTTTATCCCATAAGAATTACAAACACTTGAACTTTTTTTTTCAGTTTCCACTAGCTAAAACAATACAAAACCAAATTACCACCGTGACAACACACAACAACGTCTTTTTGTGACTCACCTGACGAAATCGTGCACATAGTCCGTTGTTTCCTGCTGTGTGTGAGCGGCGATACTGAACAACCTCGGCCAGCGAGAGAGGGACACCAACGTCTCGTCGGGAACACAAGTAAGTTTTCATTTTCCACTTTGTTTTTACGTAGCTGTAAATGACAGGGAATCTGTAAGTCCCGTCGGGCACGAAACGGTTAATTTTAGGCGCGCCAAAAGAAAATAATATCCCTCAGCCAAGAGATTGGTATTATTAAAGGGGAAGTCGGTTTGCGCTGCAACTAGTCCCTCTTGACCATCCCTGCTGCTTGAATGAAGGGCAGCTCGTTTTGTACAATCGCTAAATAGGGGAACAATGTCACGGAAATGAAACACGATTTGTCGAGGAAAAAAGTAACAGAAATACATTATTTGTTGCGGCCAGATATATTTGCGAAATATCATTGAAGTTTGTCTTTCGAATTAGAACATATTTTCTTAGCAGCTACATTCATAGGGAGACGGAAAGATTTTCATGTGCCTTTTTACCGCACGATATTAGAGAACGGTAAAAAAATCAGTCATATGGCCCCCCGCGATGCACCTAAACGTGAATTGCAGAGTAGACTGTATGAGTGGGGCGAATTTCATTATGAAGATGTAGCTGTAGCGAATCATTGTATCGAACGAAATTACCACTGAGTATCTTCACGATTTATTTCTTAGCCAAGTCAGATCAAATACTAGACATTTAATTTCAATAATTATTTCTTTCGGCTAACAAAGATGGACAGTTCCTGGTAGAAAAGCGGTGATCCAACTTGAACCACCATACTCGAAGAATCTCAAACCACCAGACTACTTAGTATTTCTACGACTGAATTTCGCTTTGACAGGAAAGCGATTTGACGATTTCCGTTGACGTCCAAGGAAAAGTGATGACGGTTTTGAACTGCATCCCAACGGAAGAATTCGTGCAAAGTTTCCAGCACAAGTAAGTTATAGCAGAGCTCAGCGGTGCATAGTTGTGACTATTTTGAACTACAGTAAGGTAACTTCAGCTCATACTTCATCTACATTAATGTTACAGGAGTATTCCCCGAACGTTATTGCCAGAGGCTGCATTACATGTGACTGCTTTAATAACTGGGCTAAAAATATTGTCGCGTTGTAATGGAAGCGGGCTTGAATCGAAGGTAACTGAACACAGCACTCGTACTGAAAGCAGGCTTATTACGAACTTAACATAGATGCAGCAGTAACTGCCGCTCGAGCAGAGTGCTCTGCTATTTATATACAGACAGAATGTACCTTAAATTAGAAGAACAGTTAACATAAGAAACATGTAGAATTTACAAGTGAACATAAGAAAGATGTAGAAAATTCTGGAATTGTTAATTACAAAGAAATAAATTTTTGCCGGTGGGAGGGATTGAACCGGCGACCTGCAGCACCGCACTCCGTGACACTATCCCCTGCGGAAGTCGGTGTCCGTGGTCTTTCGCGGCAATATGACAAATCCGAGTATATACAACACAGATATAATAGAGGAAAATTTATGAAAACAAAATATCGAAAAAATAAAGGTGATAAATGTAAATATTTCGGAGAATGCATCTAAGCGAAAGACTTGGACAACAAATAAGGAATTAGTAAAGAAAATAGAATTTGTGTAAAAATTTATAAAAAATTCTTACTTACAATATGAAATGAATATCCGCCCAAGCGAAGATTATGCATTATAATTCGGTTATTAGTACGCAGCAACTTACGCATCACAGTGCTTCACACTTAATAAGAACGGCGAACGAAAAGAATTAGAAATATATAACGAAAATTTCTCGTTTCTGGAAAAATTGAAAAAATTTCGATTCAGAAATCTAGAATTATATTAAAAATAATGAGGGAAAGACGGTTAAAATTGCATGGTTCTTTAAAAAGAATGGCTCAAACACATATTAAAAACAACGATTACAATTATTTTTAATTTAATAAGCTAAAGAAAATAGTTGTAGGATGGATGGAAGTAGTGGAAAAGATACATGTTGCATAAGAAACAATATATTACGTGACAGGAATCGCTTCAGGCTACTGACAGAGAAGGTAACATGTGAAGAAGGTAAGCCAAAACCACGACGATAGATAGCACAGAAGAGCGGTTGAAGGGACAATGAAGAAATACTGGGAAGAAAGGAAGTTAAAAAAAAAAAAAAAAAAAAAAAAAAAAAAACGCAAAATGTCTTGAGTTGAATGCGCTAAATGCACACAAACAAACACACACACTTATATATCGATGGCGCAGACTTACTGTGTTAAAAGTACACGATAATAGAAACAAAAATGTCCCAATAAACCTGGGTCTGCCTACGAGCCGTTTGCGCGATAATTACTAATGTGTGGTTTCAAGCCGCCACTGAAGTTATTGTAAACATCGTCCTAATTATTAGACTTTAATTTGAAATTTAGACTTTCGTATTAAGTTTTCGAATACAACTTGTCCGGTTTCACTGACTTTATCGTAAACATTGTCCTAGTTAGTAGGAATTAATTTGAAATTTAGACTCTAGTATTAGGTTTTACATCCTATTTATCTCACATTTCACGTATGGGTTAACTGTTAAATAAGGCGTTCGAAGTGGTTTCCTTTCATCTGGAAGCAATACTGTGCTCGTTTCTGCAATGACTTTTCGAATACTTTCGAAAATACCTGGATCATTTCGAAATTCTTGACAAGAGTTTCCTACTCTCCGCTGCAGTTGTACAACTGTTTTAACGGGTTTGCTGAACACGCCACTTTTGAGGTGACCGTTGACACAAAAGTCCAAAACATGTAAAACAGGTGACCTCGGAGGCAAAGGTACAGGTCCCCCTCGACCTGACCATCTCTGGTCGTATCTGTCCGTCAGATGCCGTCTCGCCGGCCGCGGTGGCCGAGGGGACTGAGGCGCTTCAGTCACGGTCTGCACGGCCACTACGGTCGGGGGTTCGAATCCCCCCTCTTGCATGGATATTTGTGCCGTCCTAGTTTGTAAGTAGTTCATAAGTAGTTTGTAAGTATAGGGACTGACAACCCCGTAGTTGAGTCCCATAGACTTTACAAACATTTGAACATTTAGATTGCGTCTCACAGCAGCAGCAATATGTGCCGGAGCTCCGTGATGCATGTACCACATACTCTGACGTTGCTGAAGGGGAACATCGTAATGCAATCTTGGAAGATGACGCCCCAGAAACTTAAGGTACCTCCGTTACAAACAACGCAGACAGTGACTAATTATTATCATACATTTGAAATTATCTCCCAAACAACATGTTTACTGGGACGTTTTTCCTTCTACTATCGTATACTCTTCACTGGGTTATGGTGAAAATTTTAAAGTTATTAAGCAAGTAATTTTCTAAATGTACAGTACGGTGTAATGGTATAGATCGGTAAACATGATTTATGTTTGCTAACGAATAACATTAGCAAAATGCATTTGCTGTATTATGTCCTTCACCCCTAAGAAATTCGCAAATAGCGGAACGCTGATTTTTTTTTTTTTTTTTTTTTTTCACAGTTATTTCTGGGTACAGCCTGTCGCAAGTAACATTCTTACTAGCTTTTGAAATTCTTTGCGGCCTTCTTCTGTATATATGTAATTTTAAGTCCATTGCTATATGTACAGGTGTCATTTTTGTGAGAAAACGCATTGCCGCGGCGGAGCGGGCGAGCGCATTGAGGCGCCATGCTAAGGAGCGGGAGGCCGTTCCCCGTCGGGTGTTCGAATCCCCCCTCGGACATGGATGTTTCTGTCGTCTTCAGTAGCAGGTAGTTCGTAAGTAATTTGTAAGCTTAGGCCTGATGATCCCGTAGTTAAAAAGGTAAAGTATTCAACTATCCGAAGATTGGTTTGAACACCACAGTGCTTTACTAGGCATATTCCTATTTGGAGGTGGTATGCCGTTGCCTTCCTCCGACCTTCGAACTGACTTACTCAGCCAGTTATAGGCGGACCTACAGTTTAACGTGGGTTCCGAACCACGGTGCTACTCGATAGTTTTCACATGAGCAATACTGCCAGAGGTGAAAGAAGTGAGGGACCTGGCGGGGGATCGAACCCGCGACCTTTGGATTTGTAGTCTGGCAGTTTACCATTGTGCAGCCGGGGCGTACTTAAGTCCTTTAAACTCTACAAATATTGATACATTCGAAAACGCATTTCCTCCGAGATAACTGCAACACAAATTATATGTGTAGCAAACTGGTTGCCCCCCAGGGAGCCCACGGGTTTTTCGTCAATACGTGCGTGGCGAGCATTGGACCCCGAAGTCATACAGTCTTTTTTTACTCCCTGAACTCCATTCCTTGCCGCGGTGGAGTAGCCGAGCGGTCTAAAGCGTCTCGCTGCGGAGGGCGCGGTTGCTCGCCGTGGAGGTTCGAGTCCTCCCTGGGGTATGAGTGTGTGTGTTTGTCCTTAGGTTAGTTTACCTTGGTTTAAGTAGTTTGAAAGCTACGGACTGATGACCACGTAGTTTGGTCCGATAGAATTACAAACATTTGAACTCCATTCCTTTCCTTTCCCTTTCCTGTCCTCACCCGCTCCCTTCCCATCGGGGGAAAGGTGAGCTTAGCGGTTTCGTCCCCCTGTCCCTAACAAACGACCCAACCCAAACTGATTGTGATTTTTAAAATTAACGATCATAACGATTTCCTTTTACTTGCCACATACGGGTTATTTCGCACTGGTAATAGCTTTTACATTCATGTTCGCTTCTCACTGAACGGCGCACAAAGCTAAAGATAAAAGAAACCTCATTATTCTCAATATCCTTTCAGACGTCGAAGGCAGAGCTAGAACCTAATTATTAAGGACGTGGGAGGCACTATATTGGAGCGGGTCCGTTACGTGTAGTGCGATATCTGGGTTACGGGAGGAAAGCAACCCTCGCGAAAAAGAAGGAGCGCGCATTGGATTGCCGAGCCGGTAAACAGTATCGGGTTGGCGGACGCGATCAACAGATCAGGCAGAGGATCTGCGGGCACTTTGCCAGACGTGAGGGGATGCTAGGGGTCTGACTCCACAGGGGTCAGCAAGATAAAGGCACCAGACGCCGCGCCGAAGAACCGCGTCAGGCGAGACGGCAGACGTCGAGAGGTGGTCGAGTAATCGATAGTCTCAGCGGTGCATCAAGCACAGGTAGTTCAGCTCGTCACCTTATACCGTGGTTGCCCTAGAAAAGAAGTGCGCCGCATTTTCTCAACTCAACAGTAAACGATAGGTCATGTGAAAAAAAAAAAAAAAAAAAAAAACAGAGTACCGTGTACAGGGTGGTACAAAAAGGTACGGCCAAACTTTCAGGAAACATTCCTCACACACAAAGAAAGAAAAAAATGTTATGTGGACATGTGTCCGGAAACGCTTAATTTCCATGTTAGAGCTCATTTTATTACTTCTCTTCAAATCGCATTAATCATGGAATGAAAACACACAGCAACAGAACGTAACAGCGTGACAACAAACACTTTGTTACGGGAAATGTTCAAAATGTCCTCCGTTAGCGAGGATACATGCATCCACCCTCCGTCGCATGGAATCCCTGATGCGCTGATGCAGCCCTGGAGGATGGTATATTGTATCACAGCCGTCCACAATACGAGCACGAAGAGTCTCTACATTTGGTAGCGAGGTTGCGTAGACAAGAGCTTTCAAATGTCCCTATAAATGACAGTCAAGAGGGTTAAGGTCAGGAGAGCGTGGAGGCCATGGAATTGGTCCGTCTCTACCAATCCATCGGTCACCGAATCTGTTGTTGAGAAGTGTACGAACACGTCGACTGAAATGTGCAGGAGCTCCATCGTGCATGAATCAAAAGTTGTGTCGTACTTGAAAAGGCACATGTTCCAGCAGCACAGGTAGAGTATCCCGTATGAAAACGTGATAACGTGCTCCAGTGAGCGTAGATGGAAGAACATGAACACAAGCACTGAACCCAACATTACCTTCCTTCAATTGGGCCAACTAGCGGTGAATCGAGTAAGTACAGTACATACTAACGAAACAATTGGGTGTTTTGACAATTGTCTGCACGAATTATTTCAATTTACATTTAAAGAGAAATACTAAATTGAGCTCTAACATGGAAATTAAGTGTTTCCGGACACATGTCCACATAACCTATTTTCTTTCTTTGTGTGGGAAGAATGTTTCCTGAAAGTTTGGTCGTACCTTTTTGTAACATCCTGTATAGTACATAGTCTGGATTCCAAAGTCCATGCTCAGATTCGCATGAAAAACAGCAAGTGAGGGAGCATACTTCAACAATCTTCCCTACGCAACAGACAACATCCTCCGATTTCGTGTGAATGCAACTAGAGAAGTTTCTGACTACCGGAGAACATTCTCTGTGTTCAGATGTGAGCTATCTCGCATAGTCCGAGCTAGGTAACTTCTATTAAGGTTTCGTTTTACTGTGGTTGGTAATAAGAAGGACAAAATTGGTGTTGCTTGGAAGACAAAACCTCTTATGCGCAGGATAGAGAAATACGAGAGGAATGAAATTTTATGGAAATATTAACATTTTGGTGACGAGTCGATTCCTTCGCAAAAATCGTAAATGTGACACTTCAAGCATTTTATATAGTGACGAGAGTGATCTTAGAGTAGCTTTTCATTACCGACAGCGGAGTGCTAGTCTTGCATGGTTCGCAGGAGAGCTTCTGTGAAGTTTGGAAAGTAGGAGGCGAGATACTGGCGGAAGTAAAGTTGTGAGGCGGCAACGTGAGTCGTGTCGGGATAGCACAGTCGGTAGTGCGCTTGCCCGCGAAAGGCAAAGGTCCCAGGTTCGAGTCCCGGTTCCGGCATACAATTTTAACCTGCCAGGAAGTTTTACAAATAATTTAACTGACATCTCTTGCAATTGTTTAGATTCTTTACGTAAGCGTAGTTCATCACGTGATTTCTGTAGATGCACAACAGCTGTTGGAATTCTTCACTTTGTTCAAGCAAGCTTTGTGTACTGCACGAATGAACTGAATTTTGAAAAGTAAACATGTTTCCAAAAAGTAAACATAAAAAAGTCAATATCTGATTTTCTATAAGTTTAAAAAAAAATCATATTGTATTTAATTATATAAATTTTCTTACAATGAGATTAATATATATATATATATATATATATATATATATATATATATATATATATATATATATATATATATATATAATTTCTCATCGATGGTTGTTTTTATTTTTTTTTCTGGGGGGGGGTTACGCCGTATCTCCCGTATTACGTATCCAAAATTAATTAGTGAGGTATCATTTTCAAGGTTTCGTTCTCCACTAATGACGGAAAATACTCGTTTAGTTTAAAGTTATTGTTTTTGCAAAAAAACTTTATTTTGATAAAAATTCTACTCTTCGTACGATCTATGTCGATACCCGGCGAACGATCGTAAATGGGACATGTATTTACGGTTGCTCCTATCAGCCACCGCGCCGAGTGCCAACTTAGTTTGCGCGGCCGATATAAAAGCAATGTAGAAGGTGCCATCTATTGAAAATCTGTTGAACAACGATAGCTTTGCAGTTGTTTGCATTCCTTATTAACCCTTTCATTGCCACATTATGAATTCAGTTTTGGAAAAATGGGTCAGGCCTGTCATGATCACGCGACGTAACGTGCGCAACGCGGACTTTTTCGTCGACCTTGGCCGTGTCACAAGCTGTAGTCAGCAGCTAATCGACGTCCATATTAATCGTGTTCTCCGATATTGTAATTTCAATGGCGACCTTCATAACACTCCCAATATCAACTCCTTTTCGCAGTGACAGATATTTCATTTAAAATGATCGGTTTTCTAAGGAATGTTCTGCCTCACGCCGGCCGCCGTGTCGGAGGGGTCTGCGGCGCGCCAGTCCCTGTCTGCACAGCCGCTTCGGTCGGGGGTTCGAATCCGCTCTCCAGCATGGATATTTGTGCCGTCCTTAGTATTAGCTAGTTCATAAGTAGCTTGTAGTTAAGTTCCAGTAGCCAGTAGTTAAGTTCAAATGTTTCAAATGTTCAAATGTTTGTATAGTTTATGGGACTTAACTACGTGGTCATCAGTCCCTAAACTTACAAACTACTTATCAACTACCTACGAACTAGGACGACACAAATATACATGCCCGAGGGGGGATTCGAACCCCCGACCGTAGTGGCCGTGCAGACTGTGACTGGAGCGCCTTAGTTTTCTCGGCCACCGCGGTCGGCAGTAGTTACGTCCCATAAGCTCTGCAAACATCTGAATATCTGATTCTTCTCCCTCGCCTAATCTTTCCGGGTAGCGAAGACTTAGGCAACTCTAGTTGTTCCGTCGTGATTAGGGTATGACCAATATAATAGCAGCCACACTCACAAGGTATCTTATAAACTCCTGGTGTTTTCAGCCATAAATCGACTTTTACTGGCCACATTGGCTGCCTTACTTTTGCTGGAGGCCTGAACAAAAAGGCAATGTTGAACCTCTTCAGGAGATGGCTGATCTTCTTCTCCGACACTGTTCATCAGAAAGACAAAATTGTAAGATTCTTGCTCTCTTCTTCAGACGAACTTTGCCTGCTTTTACCGCCAGAAATGATTTGTTCTATAAGTATTTCGTATTAGTGGTGGACACGCCACGATGTTTCGTCCGTCGGATATGAAACCAATATCGCCAAATGCAGTGAGATATTATTGTGTTCGAATTCAAAATGTTGAAATGTTTGTTAAGCTTATGGGCTTAACTGCGGGGTCATCCTCACCTAAACTTGCAAATTACTTCTACCTTATACTAAATACAGCACAAACATCCATGCCCGATGGGGGATTTGAATCCCCGACGGGAAATAGCCTCGCCCATCGGAGCATAGTGCCTCAATACGCTCGGCCATTTCGCCGCGGCGATATCATTGTGGTCTCAGTTTTGAGTAATGTTTAATACCGTCTTTCAATTTGATACCCTGCGACGTATATGATAAAATCAAACACATGTAAGGCCTACGCATTACGTTTTCACGGTAGCAAATTCTTTACAATACGCGGCAGTACCTTGCTTACTTTGATGCCGCACAGTAACTGTGACGAATAACCAAAATAAAATCAAACCATCAGCGAGCGAAGGTATCAATCTGTAAATCAAATATTTTCTGAGGATAGATGTCTTAAATTGGATAATAAGTTTCGTAGTGGTTAGAACGTCGTCTCTTGACACAAATTACACTTTTGGTACCCAAGTATCATATTCTTTTTGAGTGTATGTTAATAAACAATAAGGATTTCCGAAAAGGAGAAGATGGAGTTTATACATGAACGTCTATTTCTACTAATGAAAACCTCGGATTGAAATGATTTTGTGAACCTAGTTACTCACCATTGCCTCAAATCGCTCAGACGTTCCTGATAATGCACTTTATATCATTAAGGTAAATAAAATTAAAAGATAAAGCGGATGCATCAGAAACATATGTTTGAAAATGCTAAGTATTACCTTATAAATGCAATGTTTTACGTGTTTGACGAAACTTTTACAGCGATGACAGTTTCTTTCTTTCATGCAATTGGTAGTGCCACTTTTAATCACTTCTTGAACCATGGTAAGTTTATAAGAACGACGTAAAATGGGGTAATAGCAGTCTTAAGCTTGTGTAATGTAGACATTTCAAATAATGAGTGATTGGTGATTTCAGTGATGGTCGGATTATTCGAATACTGATGGAACGCAGTTAAGGTTCAAACATTCACGTTTTTTTTTTTTTTTCGGAAGAAACGAATTATAATGGATACATACACGTAACAGGCTAATTTGTGGGTGGTAATGAGTTTTTAGTTACACAAATTTAAGGTGATTACTTAGGGCATATCGATCATCCAAATTACTAAATTCAATACAACCTGCCAGAATGTCACTGGCAATGAGTTTAATGTTCAATTTTTTGTCACATACGGTATTCACGGTTATATCCGTGAAAAATGCAGAACATTTGTTTCAGGCAGAATGTAGGGCGACCTGTGACAATAAGCAGTAGAAACAGAAAATGTCTCTGTCACAGGCCAAATACTTTGTGATTTTTTAGTCTCATAAATGTAATTGGTGAATAAATTGTGTCAGTAAACATATTTACGTGACCTTTGAACCAAGATCCCTTCCTGATCACTAACTATGTTTGTTAAAACTACAATAACACGCCAGACCGAATATTACGTGCACATTTTTCGGTAATATGTATCCTAAGGTTTTCGGTAATGGATAGTATTGCCATAAAAAATTAATACTTACACGAATGATCAGTAGGTTAAGGCATATCCAGATCACTTTACCCCTTAAATGTGTTGCATTGAACGATAGGTAATCTCCACGTTCTGTTTACGAAAACGTTAATACAATTATGGCACGAATATAGTTCGATTAAAAAGTTAACTTATATGATACTGTAGAGATGAAGATTCGTACTAACGTCACGAAAATGAGTGAAATTAGTACATCCACGTTCCTTGTAAAACTGTTTTACTTATCGCCTGGAAACAACACCTCTGAGCCATGCGGGAGTTCCGAGTGGTCTGAAGCGCCACGTTGCGGATCGGACGGCCTCCCGCGTCGGAGGTTCGAATCCTCCCTCGGGCATGAACGTTTATGTTGTCTTTAGTATAAGTTAGTTCATTAGTGGTTTGTAAGTTTAGGGACTGATGACCCCGCAGTTAAGTCCCAAAAGCTTTACAAACATTTGGACATTTTAACAGCTCTGTTCTATAAGTAAGATATTTGCGACGAGAAGTAATCTCCATGTAGCGTTACGAAATAACAGCATTTTTTAAAATAGTGTTGCAAACATAATGAATGTACTATCGTATTTCGACGTTACTTATAAGAGTAACTACGACGAGTTTGTGGCAGAGATCTTTTGATTGGACTTAGGCGTTAGTCAAGGTTAGATAGATTTAGAAAAGTGAAAAGGTGGGGATTAATAGCATTTAATTATTTGTACTTTCAAGATGACCACAGCTGCTTATTTATTGACCCAATTCTTCCGGTTTCGGTTTTCACACCAATATCAACCGCCAGCTGAGCTTAGGCAGTGATCAACGTGACATTTTACAATCTTGGAAAAATTTAAAATAACTCATTACTGCTCGCTTACCAAAGCGTGCTTCCGTCTGTAATGAGCAGTCACTGGAAAAACACAATTTGCAAGTCAAGTATAATACGAAATATTTATTTTCAATATCTTCCAGATTGTAACATGTCACAGTCAACTGGCTAATCTCTGCTGTCGGTTGATAATGGTGTAAAAACCGATACCGGTAGCATTGGGCCAATAAATAAGCAGCCATGGTCAACATGTCATTCTAGAAAAAGGATACGGATCTTAACTGAAATTTATGCTTAATTTGTAATATGTGAGTACTAGAAAATAATGGCCTCTAGTGACAATAAAATTAATTTGAAACGTGAGATTTCGTATTCGTATTTCAAACTTTGTAAGTTTATTTTGAAGGTGCACATATAATAAACACTTCTGTGAACTTATCGTTTGTCATGAATAGTTTGCACGATAAATCTTAATGATGTAAGAGGAGTGACTTCACATTCAAGTCACAAATTAATTTGTAAATATGGTTGTATCTGACTATTTACAAGGAACATTTTTCTTGTAGATACACAGCTGGTAGTCAGAAATTCCTCCATACACCCTTTAACACACTGTGATAGTAAAAATCATCACACGAAACGGTGTCGGTCAAGGAGAAAATACGTCAGTTTATTTCCAAATTTTACTTTCCCACGAGTCAGATATTTCACATAACGGGGCAAGTTATGTAGAATTTTGGTTACAGCATTGTTTACTTTTTTTTCGCTAAAGATAACTGCTATGTGCAGTAAGGAATGTAATTGTTACACCTGCTACTGATAATACCAACATTTCGTTTTTCTTTAATTATCATAAATTATTTTCACCTAACTTCTTCGGGGAATAATTATAATATGAAGCTCTAATGTATATGTATAACTAACTGTAATTTGAAAATGATCGTGGATGAGAATGGAATATTACTTTTCACGCAGGTCTTTGAACTACGAAGACTTCCTTTCTTCCATGTAAGTTACCCCAAAATATTAGTCAGTACATCATTAATCAAAGAAAACGTGCAATCTATGTCATCTTATTGAATTGCATCTCCAAAATGTTTGTAAATGTAGCTGAACAACATTGTATTAAGAGTACGAATTGTTTTCCACGGTTATAATTCTTATCACCTTAGGCATCTGAATTTTTTTTAATTTAACACAACATCTACCATACCATAATTTTTGAGTACTTTCATAAGCATTTCTTGTTACTACGTGTATGAATGGATCGATTACGATTCTATTGGCAAACGACATATTCGAAGAGGATGTGCGTGGATACATATTTGAAGTTAAAATAGGTCTCCGTATATTAGTTTGACAGTGATAATGGCAAAATCACGTTAACTGCATGTTATGAACTAGTTTCGGAAAGCTACGCCGACACTATGCAAGGTTTTGATGAAACCTTCCACATTATTTCATAAAATCTCTGTATAAGGATTCCATTATATCTGTGTGTTGCGTGAACACAATGGTATGAAGACGCAAATGAAATAATTGTTGGCCCTAAACACTATCACAGTACATTACACAAGTGTGAAGGTTGCTTAATGTCTTTTCTCTGCCAATTATTGGTATTTACATTTAAACGGGTCGTACTTCCACAGACAAGACTTTGGAATGACCACTAATTTGGTATTTCGATCAGTAATTAGTTATTAAAGTCTGTAATTTTTCAAAAAGTGGAAAATGAAATCTAGCGAATATAAACAGAATGTTTCCTTTTCAAATATTTATTATCAGAAGAGAAATCTAGAAAAAAAAATTGCATCGAGACACAGCACGTAATATTCTAAGTTACACTTACAGCACTTGTTAACATATAAGAAAAGTGAAGAATGAATAACATGGTAAAAGTATGTCTAACTAACAAGAAAGAAACTTAATAAAAACCGATTCAGATTTGCGTCAGCCATGAATGTTCTCGGTCTTTATTAGGTAAAAGAAGAACAGTCAGATGTCACATGCAACTTACTAACGGAATCAGGAATGATACACGCCGGCCGCGGTGGCCGAGGGGATTGCGGCGCGCCAGTCACGGTCTGCACGGCCACTACGGTCGGGAGTTCGAATACCCCCTCGGGCATGGATATTTGTGCCGTGCTTAGTGTTAGCTAGTTCGTAAGTAGTTTGTAAGTTTAGGGACTGATGACCCTGTAGTTAAGTCTCATAAGCTATACAAATATTTGAACATATGAACAGGAAAGATACAGAGCAGAAACTTTATTTTTCAGCTCCTAATTGCAGTGGTGGCGAGACGTGACCATACAAGTATATGCGGTGGCTGTTGCATTTGCAGCAGCTTGCAGCAAGGACTGTCTGTGGTTAATAGCGTGGTCATCAACATTGGAATAAAGATACCGCCAAACCCTACTCAGAAGAATTTCAATTAGTAAAGGATTATGGTTTGCATCCATAGCGAAGAACCAACGTCTGTTTACTCATTTAGTTGACCGAAGAGAACATTTTGAAGTGAGTCTGATAACTGCACAGTGAGACACGCTCCTTACAATCTGAATGTCAACTCATGATTTTGGTTACGTAAGTTCTTACACATCAACTTCAATTTCATTATTAAGAAACAAACGGATGGCTTTACAGTTAAAATGCGATATCTAACATGTAACATTAGTGTTAGGATGGTCTATTATGCCGAAACTAAGGGTGCAATTCATGTAAATTCAATCTTGCAACATTTGAACAATCTATTAAAGATCTAATAAACTATCTTTTAAATCAGAAGTAACCGAAAAAAAACGTTCAGGAACATCTGGGTTCAAGTAGGCCATTCGCCACCTCAAGATAAGAACATGAGTGTACCGAGTGCCTGAGGGGGGAGACTTGTTGTTGTGTCCAGATCGCGGGCGCAGCAGAGAATATCTTCTTAATGTACTTAGGAAAACAGCGAAGACTGAAAAATCCCGTCATTAAGATGACTGGTTTTTGCCGAATAAACGGCTGTCGTGAGATCTTTCCTACAATTTGAGAGCACGGTGCGCGGAAACGCCGTCAACAGGGCAAACATCCCCATGCGGATCTCTCGTACTGCGTAGAGTCAGAATGTCAGCACTGTCAACGTGTCTGCAGGCATGTACACGAATTAGGTGAATGTGAAAGACATGCCGTGAAACAATACAGCGGCATAGGACTATCTATCCGAATTGCCAATGTCAAACGCGCTAGGAAGTCGCAAGAATCATCAAGACAACAGAGCCTACAAGCTGTTTGAGCGTCACAACGAGAACACGGAATGAGCGCGATCGACAGAGAACACGAAGATGCATCCTGGGTTCGCACAGTGGTACGACACATATTGCCCAGGAATGTCGAATCAGCCAGACGAGTGTCGTTCGCTTCTTGCATCTGTGCTACGTTAGCCACTCGGTGGCCGTAATTTCCAACGTCGTACAAAACTTTGACGGTTTGCTCTTCAGCAGCTCAGAAACGACACTTATCAACGTGTGCTCACCAAGGTAATACAAATTTTCATAATGTGCACTATTGGGCATCCTAAACATCACACTGGCTTCGTAAAGTGCAACATCAACGACCGTGGAGCCTAAACATATGGTGCGGCAGCATGGGCAGTTGTATTGTGGAAACTTGCTTCATCCCAGACGATCTGAATCCACAATCGTACACAATCTTTCTTAGGAACATATAGCCAGTTCTTCTAGCGCTTTCGTGGAGAAAATCTAAGTACTTACATTATACGACACTCCAAGTGAAGAAACTCGCTATGATAAACTTCTACAAAGTTCTGGGAAAAGAATTTTTATTTTTTTCCTCTTTATTTGGCTACACCAGGAGGTGATATGTAATCTGCACAAGGACAGGTTATGTGATGGGGTCTTGAATTGAGGTTTACATATTGTTTCACTAATTAGGAAAATAACTATTTATTTTAGAATATGAAAAGGGAATAACTTTGACAATATCGTATTCAAAAGTTTTACATGCCATAAAAACTTCTGAAACATGGATCTCTGCACAAACGTACATCGCATGTAGGGTGTGAGTCTTTTAGAAGACTTTCTGCTACAGTTTCAACACCTTCTGTAAGTGTTTCCAACAATAGACTGCTGGCTTCCTACATTAACCAGTATCACACCATCTGCCCTTTCTCCCAGGAACACATTTGCTGCTTCGACATTTGCTGCATGATAATCCGACTATAAAACTATCAAAATAGGAACAGTCGCTCCCCCACTCATTGCACTTTCAAAAATTTAAATGTTCAAACTCATTTCAAAATTATCGACGACACTCATTAATTCAGTTGAAAGTATTTCCCTGGCCAGAACTGTCCACATCGTTCACCTCTTCTGCAGCCTCAGTACTTCACGTCAGAGTAATCACCATCATTTGGCAACGAATATAAGATATGGAGGACCACTTATTAGGCTCTTGGATTATTCGGATCGAAATATTCCGACACCTGGAATGTAATGCCAATACTAAATGAGCCGGCCGCGGTGGCCGAGGAGACTAAGGCGCTCCAGTCACGGTCTGCACGGACACTACGGTCGGGGGTTCGAATCCCCCCTCGGGCATGGATATTTGTGCCGTCCTAGTTCGTAAGTAGTTCATAAGTAGTTTATAAGTTTAGGGACTGATGACCCTGTAGTTAAGTCCCATAGACTATACAAACATTTAGTACTACATGAAGAATATAAGTGAAACGACTCAGAGAAACACATACCTAAACATATTATGTTCGTCTAATGACGACCATTAATAATAATGAGCAAAAATACGTCACAGTCAAACATGATTGAAGAGTACGTTATGTTTTATAGAAAACAGTAGAATTACAGCAGCTAATATGAACAGTCAAGGAGAATATTCAATAAGCGGTATATAGCTGCTCGAATAGAAGAGACAGCCAATATTGCAGTCGGAAGATTACTTCCCATCAAAATGAATGAGATACATGGACAGCAAGTTTCTTAGATTGTAGCGTATACCTATTAGATTTCCATATGATTATGCTGAAGCGATAGCTCCTTACTTAACAGCCATATCCAACCGCTCTCTAAAAGAAGGAATTGTACCAAAAGATTGGAAAGTTGCACAGGTCACACCTATATTCAAGAAAGGCAGTAGGAGCAACCCACTAAACTACAGTCCTATTTAATTGACGTCAATTTGCAGCAGGGTTTTGGAACATATCCTGTATTCAAATATTATGAATTATCTCGAACAGAATGATCTAGTGACCCAAGGTCAAAACGGATTTAGAAAATATCGTTCATTCGAAAGACAACTAGCTCTTTACTCACACGAAGCGATGGGTGGTATCGACAGGGTTCGCAAATTGATTCCGTAGTTCTTGATTTCGAGAAAGCTTTTGACATCGTACCTCACAAACGGCTTTTAATCAAATTGCGTGGTTATGGAATATCGCCCCAAATTTGCTATTGGATAGGTCATGTCCTGTCAGAGAGGACACAGTTCATAGTAATCGATGGTAAGGCATCAACTTAAACAGAGGTGATATCGGGCGTTCCACAGGGTAGTGTTGTTGGTCCTCTGCTGTTCCTTATTTACATAAACGATTTAGGGGAAAATCTAAGTAGCTCTCTTAGGTTTTTTGCAGATGACGCCGTCATTTACCGTCCAGTGAAATCATCTGAATATCAAAACCAACTGCAGAACGATCTGAATAAGATATCACTATGGTGTAAAAATTGGCGATTGACTGTAAATAATGAGAAGTGTGAAGTTGTCCATATGAGTACGAAGAGAAATCCGTTAAACTTTGTTTACAAGATATATCAATCAAAATTGAAGGCCGCAAACTCCACAAAATACCTACGAATCACTGTTACTTGAGACTTAAATTGGAAAGAACACGTAGATAATATCGTGGGAAAGGCGAACCAGAGACTGCGTTTTATTGGCAGAGCTCTTAAAAGATGCCACAGAACTACTAAAGAAACTGCTTACACTACGCTTGTCCGTCCTGTTTTTGAGTATTGCTGCCCAGTGTGGGATCCTTATGAAGTGGGTTTGACGGAGGACATCGAAAGAGTCCAAAGAAGGGCAGGTGGTTCGTATTGTCACCTTACAGGGGAGACAGCGTTACGGAAATGATACAGGATCTGAGATGGGAATCATTACAACAACGGCGCTTATCGCTGCGGCGTGGGCTACTTACGTAACTCCAATCGCCAACATTCTCCTCCGAATACGAAAATATATTGTTGACTCCCACTTACACAGGTAGAAATGATCATCAGAATAAAATACGAGAAATCAGAGCTCGAACGGAGGGTTTGAGGTGTTCTTTCTTCCCACGCGCTATTCGTGAGAGGAATTGGAGATAAATAGTATAACGGTGGTTCGACGAACCCAATTCCAGGCACTTAAATGTGATTTGCAGAGTATCCCATGTGGATGTAGATGTATAGCAAAACAAATTGCCGGCCGCGGTGGCCGAGGGGACTGAGGCGCTCCAGTCACGGTCTGCACGGCCACTACGCTCGGGGGTTCGAATCCCCCCTCGGGCATGGATATTTGTGCCGTCCTTAGGATTAGCTAGTTCATAAGTAGTTTTTAAGTTTAGGGACTGATGACCCCGTAGTTAAGTCCCATAAGCTTTACAAACATTTGAACAAAACAAATTACTGCCGTGATACCTATTTATGCAAACAATACTGCAAATGTCTTATAACTCACCTGATTTAGCAGAAAAATAAGAAGTAGCACAATATCGATGCAACCTCTGCAGGGAAACGCGCCTCTACCAAAACTTGCTCTTTACACTGTAACATGACGCAAAAGGACACTCAACGGAGCAACACCAATGAATTCGTACAAGCATCCACTAGATCGCAGCACTTGGAGGTGGGAAATGCGCTTCCCAGTAAGGCTTTACGAGAGTTTTAGTGGTGAGAAGTCGGCTTCCCATAGCCCATGAAAGGTTTGTAGCCGGTACCACTGGACGTGGCTGCAACATCTGCTGTCAAGCTCATTCGTCCCGCGTTGGAGCGTAAATAATGCAGGAAAAATTTCTTGGACGTTCGATAGAACGAAATTCTTTTCTAAAATGCCCTGCGAGATTCCCCTTCCCCCTCTCTCTCTTGATTTATTTCTTTGGTGAGAAAACAAACGTGCAGTCTACGAAGAAGCGCCAACTACGCCAAGCGATAAGAGTGGTCGAAACGCCAGAGTATGCTCAACATATCACGCACTATTGTTACACATGTTCAGCATTCTTTGGAATGGCGATTGCGCATGTCCCTTTCAGTTCACGGTGAACATTTTGAACACATGATAAAATAAAGGGTAAATTTGTGTGTCTGTAAGATAATCCTGACGTTATGTGCTTTGGATGGTTACAAAATCATTGTTAGTAAATTGTTTATTACAGAGAAGTGTTTACTAAATTTCAATGTCAAATAAGTCGACAGCGTATATTATCGTGGTTGGTTACTGTGTCATTAATCACTTACGTTCAGCATGAAAAGAAGTTTCGTTTGCAATATTTATTTTGCGCTGTACATTTGGTCACCAATTAATTTAAAAAATGCTAAGTTCGATTAATGTCTTCTATACGATATAATTTAGCGCAGAGTAGGTTGAGACAGTTATCCCTAAGGATTTAATATAAATCTTAGAAGCTCGCAGCTACGTACAGGACACTATAGGGCCATTATTCCCACCATAATTCAGATATTTCATACAGGAATTGTTTATTGCAACGAATGAGAACTCTTTATTTTCGATGAATGAACAGGTGTTTTCTGTTTCAGCTCATGTGCATCGAGGAAGATAAACAATTGAGAAATAGTTTTTCTAAGCCTTTTGTGATACAGTACATTTCAGACTACGTCACATGTCCATACACAACATTCGTAAATGAACCTGCATCAACTGTGGGTCTTAAGTTGGTACAAGGAAAAACAAAGCGTTACTGTAGTCTCGCAGGCCTACTTTACGGTGTACAATTACACAACCTGTTCTGTAACGCCAGCTTGGTAGTGTCTGCACTGTGCCCTCAAGTTCTAGGACATTTCTCGATTTTTTTTAACGACAGGTTTCAACGTCCACATTAACAAACGCTATATCACTGTAATTGCCATCTCAAGAGCTATCAAATTCAGTTATAAAAATTAAGCTATTATGTAAAAAGTACTTGCATCATTAGCTCAGTTTATACCGTTTCTGAAAGCATTCACCAAACGAAACTATATGTAGCCATTAGAGCTGGAGTAGGTGACGAAATCCGTGTTTCGATAAACGTAACCGTTAACGAAATAAAAGGGATATTAGGTTTTACTTTTATCACCATTTATGCCATACATATACCACCCTGTACTTAAAATCCGTATGAAATCGAGTGCAACACAGTGTCAACATTTTTACAAAACATTTGAAAATCCTTTGCAGATTTGAGATTCCGAACAAACGAACATTTCATATGTACTTATATAGTATATACAGATATTCAAAACTGTATTTCTCCAAAACATCATGACCAGATTCTATGAAATTTAGACTCAATGTTGCATTGAAAAATTCCCGTGTTTTCAGTTACCTAATTTTTCAATGTATGTCGTTTACCCAGTTATATAAAATTCATGTTGGGTATGAGGAGTTGTTAAAAATGTCAAAAATACATATGTCACCTTTCCGGTATTAAAATAAGTACATATAAACCCTCTTGTATTAGACAGCAACAATGGAAAAGTTGATCTATAATATTTCGGAAGTAACGGTTTTGCAATAACGTAAATTTCCATTTTTTTACGTCAGTGTACAAAACTATGCACCATACAGTGATATAATTTTTATATGTGACAGAGTGCATGATGTATACAGTGAAACAAAAAACTGGAACTCTTTCGACAATCCAAAAACACTACGAGTTATGAAAAACTACATCTAGTTAATTGTAATTCACACAGATTTCCAATTAAGAACCTTTGATAGAATTTATCACTACGTAAAAAATACATCCTGTAGATAGCGTCCTCTCGTACGAACTCCTTTTCCGAAATCAGCTGCTGCAACGCGGAAGCTGGGATACCTACTGTTACTTTAAGCAGAATTACCTGTTTTCAATAATCCACATTTCTTCGACGAGTCGTGTGCACATTGAAATGGAACCACAAAAATTTATTAGATGCATATTCATATGGTTATCTGGGGATACGGGGAACGTTACCAATTATTGATAACAGACGTTTACAGAACAATTGTCTCATAGCTTTCAATGATAGCCGAATAGCGTGCGATGTCTCTCCATCCTGTTGAAGCGAGGTTTCTTGAATTATGGAAATAAGATGAAGTCAGGTGCGAGAAAATATAGAAAAGATTTTTGTAAGTGTAAGGTATCAAAAAAGGAAGGCCACAAGGTACTTACAAGACTCACAAGGTACTTACACTAAATTATGCTAATGACAACCCATGCTCATATGCCCGAGGGAGGATTCAAACCTCCTACTCAAGCGGCCACGCGATCTGGAACGTGGCTTCCCATACGAAGCTCAAGAAGCCATTACGAATAAAAGACGAGACGAGTATTTGAAATCTATCCAATTTCATCATGGCACTGCGAAACCCAACATGTCTTTGGCCACAGGTCAGGAAACTGGCTAATTGGGCTGGTCCGTGGTCCACAATCCACCGTAAAGTTCGCATCTGGCACCTTCTACAAGTTTGGCCCAAGACACTATCAGGAGACAGATGACGTGAGAGTGGCAGTGAACCAATGGGATCGACAGTGGACACCTGAATTTTTCCAAAGACGATTCGAGTGTTACCTACTAAGTTGGCGGAACTGTATCGCTTGTAATAGAGACAATGTTAAATAGCGCCATTGTGCAGAGGAAGCTTTGTTCGGGTAAAGTTTATAATTTAAAAGTCGTCTTACATGTAATTACTTCCTTACGGCCACCGTTGAATTGCTTTCGGAACGTCGTTCCTAACATTATTTCAGATGCCTATTAGCGGAGAGGGTTGTACCTTGGGACAATTTTTACATTTTAATTTTTTATACTACAATTTTTTTACAAAAATTTGAAAATTTACCATCACAGGCACCAATTTTAAGTATTGTTGAACGAACAGCAGTTTAGGCTAGCTCCAATATTTACACAATTACTCACCAATAAAAACCTTTGTGGCACTTGTCCCAAGGTACAACCTATTGTTTCACCTTGGGACAGTGGTGGTTTTACCTTGGGACACAGTGATGTATTTCAATCTTCTAGTTTTATGAATGAAAAAATCGTTTTGGAATCAGGTAGTAAATGTGTTGGTCCAAATACAAAAGTTATTTTAACTTAAAACAAGGGATGGTGGGCATAAATATTAAATGAATGAAACACACGACACACGACTGGAGCTGGTAGTACTTTCATTATATACTGCGATTAACAGTGCTGATGTTATCAACATTAGGGAATACAAAACGGTTCATTGCTTTCATAAGAATTTCACAGTTATATCTTGTGTTTTCTAAAACTACTCCAGCATAGTACACATGAGATCTGGCACTGATGTCAATTTTTTACCAAGATCCAACTACCTTGAGAACAAGATAGTGTTACTTTTCCAGATGGTAGGAAGGATGGCAAATTCTCTTCTTCAGATGACAAATCAAATATGCTCCCTCCAGTGCTACTGCCAAGCTGGGAAATTTCTTCATCAGAAGAACTGGAAGATGAAAACTTCTTTGTACGTTTAGTGGCTTCTTTCTTTGGAAAAAAGACTTCTTTTTTTTCTTCTTCAATTCTTTATTTTTCTGGTATATCAGTGACAATCATACAACTTCCAGGGCCGGCCGCGGTGGCCGAGGGGACTGAGGGGCTCCAGTCACGGTCTGCACGGCCACTACGGTCGGGGGTTCGAATCCCCCCTCGGGCATGGATATTTGTGCCGTCCATAGTCTTAGTTGGTTCATAAGTAGTTTGTAAGTTTAGGTACTGATAACCCCGTAGTTAAGTCCCATAGACTATACAAACATTTGAACACCTTCCAGGTGTCCCAAGGTGCAACCAGAGAAGTGTCCCAAGGTAAAACCAAATACACAATAACAGAAAACAGTATCCTAATCTATGTACATATTTATATCGTTATAACTTATGGTATCAATAGCTTACTTAAATAATGCCCTACAACATTGTATTTAAGAAATATCAATAATGATACTTAACTTTAATTTATATCTTCTAAGGATAGTGGCTAAATTTTACTTTCAAACACGAAAACTTGTAAAACTCCTCCTCAGATCTCAAACATCATCCGAATACAACATGTCCTCTTATTCCCTCTGAATAGGCCTGACTACTTTACTTCATAGTTCTTAAACTTTCCACTAGAGTGCACTGCCTGTATTAAAAAGTGTCCCCTACTATTCCGTAATGGGAAAGAAAATATTTATACTCAAGGTAGTTTTTAATTCATATCGCAAATGGCCGACTATAGCATATATAGTGCTATAAAAACGGATCAACCTTTGCCCTTTGTATTAAACGAGGTATGAGAACTGAAAGAGAAAGCGTAGAATCGCTTATCGGAGTTCGCACTACCAGCGAAAACTAAGGCCCTGTGAATGAGAGATGAAGTGTTTTTTCCTGCCTGTGAAAGAGCGTGATAAATGGATTCCAGTTAGGAGCTTGACGTAACCGGTTCGATGATAGATGGCGCGAAT
Organism: Locusta migratoria; assembly: GCA_026315105.1. NCBI lineage: Eukaryota > Metazoa > Arthropoda > Insecta > Orthoptera > Acrididae > Locusta > Locusta migratoria. The sequence continues at coordinate 543,681,911 of CM048747.1, read as the reverse complement.
TCACAGTCCACAAGAAAATAGGCGAAAGTGTACGTACACATCTTCAACTAAGCACAGGATTAAAGTTCGTTCGTATAACTAAACCGTTTTCTATTTTTAAGCGGAGCGTTTCCCACACATGATTTCTAGGTGGATATGGACGTCATAATTACTTGTTCATCCGCACATCTCCCGTGGGGGTAATGAAGGCCCTTCTTTGTAATACTTTCAAGTTACGATCCTCCCAGAAAAAATCAATAGCATTTACAGAACAACACACAGTACGACATAGTACAAAAAATAAATACTTTCAGAGTAAAGGCCTACGCTACGTATTATAGCAGAAGCGTCTACCAGTCTACATGAAAGCTTATAGCATATAATATACAAACAACTTGGCAGAATTTCAATTTTGTATCCAAACATATTTCTTTCGATAACTCAACTGTAATATTTTCTTATTACACATCTTTATATATCTACATATGTACTTACATAAAATCCTTAGTCGCGATGTTTATCCGCTGTAATCTCCGCAACTACTGAACTGATCTTAAGGAAATTTGGCACAGTATATGGAATTTGCTCCAGTATTTAATGTAGGACGATCTCGATAACTATCTACAATAATTTTATTCTAAAATTCAACGTTTTCATAAATTCTGTGTTAGCAGCAATGTCCTTGGTTGCTCATCGAAAGCTCCCGTTTTTGAGACTCCCTGAGATCTCCTCTCAACGATGTGAGGAGTCGCCAGAAACGAAACGTGTGTCGGATTCCACGTTAAGCTGTAGAATCCCTTTTCTTTCGGATGACTGGGGTTGGTTATGGACATGTTAGATGTCGAAGTGGCTCAAATGTTCAAATGTTTGTAAATCTAAGGAACTTAACTACGGTTGTTATTAGTCATACAGTTTACAAACTACTTCCACACATGAAAGTAACTTATCCGAAAGAAAACACAAACACCCATGCCGGATGGAGGACTCGAGCTCCCGACGGCAAACGGCCGCGCGCACCTCGGCTGGGTGTACAGTGCGCACGGCTATTCTGCGGCGGCGTCGAAGTGGCGTCTAGTCGAAAGACCTACAGTAGGTGACCGAGCTATATAATTATTATTATATTCGATTTAGGACGCTTTCCTGATGCTGCAATGAATTTCACCTTATATCTTCTTTTTCAATATTTACTTAGGGCATACTCGTGATTTTTAGATTTTATCGTGTATTTGATTTTATTCTGCTTCACCGATTTGGATAATAATTTAATAAGCGTTAAACTTTTCAGTTTCATCATTTTGTTAGGGTTAATAACAAGAAAGACTTGAGTAAAGATTTGAAATTATGTTTACAGTTTATGCAAGTCGCTAAGTTCTCTCGTTTTCAAATAGTTCAGGAATAGAAACAAGTTATCAGGTGCCGAAATTTGGGGCAATTTACACTGATTATGGCTTGATATCGTATGAAATATGTATTGTAGGTTGTTATTGCCACTAGGGCAAATGATTCCTGACCTTTAAGAATATCTGTAGCAAATTTTGTTGAAATCGATCCATTAGTTTAGGAGGAGATGTGAAACATACAAACATATACAGCATATTTTATAAGACGTATAGATAGATAACGCGAGGCACCATGGCCGTTATTTTGAACCTGTTTACTAGGCCGTGTAAATAATAACTGGCCGTACGTCCTGAGGTCGATATTTTGTCTAAACATTCGTCTTTCTAACTGCATGTAAATGTTTTACTATTATTTGATCGCGGGTTTTGATTACGTACTGTTTACATACTTGCTATTCATAATAATCTTCGTCTGGCTATATGTAAAACCCATAGGAAAAATGTCGTCTATCTCATGTGTGGCAGAAACAAGAGCCTCACGTGTGCTCCGTCGTCTAGGAGGATCGCTTTTATGTTCTCCCATTGCACTCGTGGGATGTGTGCGTGAATGCAGTCCGGTAATCGTAAACAACTGTGGGAAACAGCATAAATACTGCACGCGACTCGGTCGCCGTAACAAACCGTGCTCCCGTAATTTGGCCCCTGTTGTTGGGATACGTGGCGGCCTAAATATTTCCACAAGCTCTACCGGGTTTGCTGCCGTGCTTTACCTGCAAGCCATGCGTGTTTGCGCTCTCTGTGTTGTGTTGCTCTCGTTTCTACAAATTTAATTTTCTCGTTAGTTTCTAAAATAGAACCACCGCGGAAGTGTGTCATCAAGCTGAAATATCAATGACGATAGTATGCTAATACATTAGCTCCCTCCTTCATTTTTATTGTCTCCTCCTTGCAACTCTAATTGCCTTTGAAAGTAGAAAAAATAATATTTTTCTTCGAATTGCTACATTATATAGAATGGTTGTACAAACTAAATTTGTTTCTCATTTACTTCTCTACCCTGCACCTGCAATACATTAGATGGAACTTATGAAGTTCGTTATATTTTTTATATATGTATACGCAATATTTGATTTTTCTAAGAATATCAATGTATTTATCAGCTCGGGTATTTATATTTTGGAAATTATTAGTGTATATATGCAGTTATCATAGTGGGATAATTAGTTTTTACGGTCATGAAGTATATTTAAATGCAAAGTAAAAAAAGGAAGTAACAGCATGGAGGATGCAATAGTCTGTAATATTTTCTCCATGTTGGTGTAAATAAGTACAATTCCGGGATTGTTACAAGAAAATCTGCTATCATTTCCGGTTCGGTTCGGAAATGCGTATTTAAGAAGCTTAGATCAAAGTTTTATTTCAGTTAGTTCGTGGCTGGTCAATGAAAGAATGGTCGAAACCAGATCGCGTTTAAGATCGATACGGAATAGCGTAAGCATGTGATGAACATTATAAAACGCACGATCAGATTTAAATCAGATAATTTATGGAAGTGAGTGACTTTGTTAGATCGCGTTGAGAACTTTAATTTAGATTTCCAAGGATGATTAGGCATCATTTAGTCATCAGTTATTTAATCTAAAGAGACAACTGTTGATATATACGGAACTGATCTTTTACTTACTGGTACAAACATTATTTCGCCAGTGTATCTTTGGTGCGAACATTTAAAATACGGAAATCTTGTTACGGGAATGTGTTATTGTCCAGTATTCTTAATTTTGAATATGCAGATCAGTAAAGAATAGTGCATTTGGTGAAATGATAGAATTTAAACCGGACCGGAGCGGGAATTGTGTTAATAACTGTAGTACAGTCACTAAATGAATGTATCGCCAGGCAACGATAAGCAATATCTTTGACTAAATAATAAAAACGAAATAGGGACTAAACTTTTCTTGAATCAGGACATAATATTCACAAAACGGAGAATTATGATGAACTTTAATTCAGTGAAGAATCGTCTTGCCTTGTCCATCGCGTGTTATGACACAAATCCTTTAAACTATAACTACAAAGCTGGGCATAAATGCAGTGGAAAGGAAGAAATGAGGGTCATCAACTGTCTTCTTCACAGTCTGAGGATAATGTACAATAACTACTGTAATTAATTGTTACGCAGAACAGTAACGGACAGGAATAGGTGACTGAACGGGCTTATGTTACGAAGTTAACTGTGCAAACAATGGTAGATCCTTTTTCAGAATATTTGTACAGATAAATATTGATACCATGAAAACTACAATTTAATAAAATCACCCTGGTGTATTTTACGGCCCACATTAGATTTGCCTATAGTTTTATGAATTTTTGGAACCATTTCGGACACAAATAATAGAACTATACATAATACACACTGATGGACGATACGATCACGACTCTACTATTGTGATAATATCTATGCATCCAACACTTAATATTCTTTCTGACCCTATTTTAACAAACAACCAGAATGATTTGATATTTGAGTTGAGCTTTGACAAATATAGTCTGTTTTGGATTTTCACCTGTTTGAACTACTATTTTAATATCTCTAACACACTTTCATTACCCCTTAATTAACTCATTTTAGGAGACGATCGTATTGTATAAATAGGATAGCTCCCAAGATCGCAAATTTTATTTTATTCATTTACACTCTATTCTCATCATCTGATCTCATTGACATTAAACTGCTTTTTATAGTGCTCCACATAAAATCTGGCAGGATTACTGGATGATACTTACGTATAAAATCGTGTACTGGTGGATAGTCATATATAAAATGGATGTATGCTCAAAATTAAAACAGTAAAATATACACAAAAAATAATAACCGCAATAGAACTCGTGTCTGGTTGTTTATATGGTGCTGAGCATTTGGAATTAGGAAATTGGTCACGTGACATCCGTAGCCCGAAATATTGCACCAAACTCTCAGTTATATACGCCATATTGCTTTCTGTATTTGACGATTTTCTCATTTAAACTAAAGCGTTGTCATTTCAAAGCAATGGCGCACTGACAATTATCTAAAACACGTCGTTGTTAGGACAATGAATTGCAAAGAAAAAAAAAGTTCAAATGTTTGTAGAGCTTTTGGGACTTAACTACGGGGTCATCAGTCCCTAAACGTACAAACTTATGAACTAGCTAATACTAAGGACGGCACAAATATTCATGCCAGAGGGGGGATTCGAACCCCCGACCGTAGTGGTCATGCAGACTGACTGGTGCGCCGCAGAGCGCTCGGCCACCGCGGCCTGCAATGAATTACAAACTAATGTTTAAAACTGCAATGTTAGCAGGTAATACCTGCCATCGATGGTATGAGAATTACGGATTACTCTCGCAGCTGTTCGGTGCAATGGGTAGCGAATTAGTTTGTGATGAAGAACATCTTAGAAGGTGGTTCGAAAATTTCTGGGCGCGATGGCTCAGAACACTGTCAGAGGGTTGCCGGCGTGCTAGCTCAGTGTGCTCGGTCAGAATGCTCGACGCCTTCTGTACCGAAAAGACTGAGTCAACGACGAAACTTTTAAAATTAAACAAAATATTCCAACGCCCACTAAGGACCGATCAGACCGAAGAACGAATGAAAAGAAAGAAAAAGAAAGTAGTTTTGACGTCATATGTAATTAAAATAAGTAAATAAAAGAAAAGAAAAAGAAGAAGAATAAAGAAAAGAAAACTCAAAATTCTCAACGAACACGAGCAAACGACCGTAAAGCATCGGTCTACCTGAAGAAGAAAAGAATAAAAATAAATAAAATAAAAACATGCCACAGCCTTTTTTTCTCCTCTTGTTTCGTAAAAGGTTCTCACACAGTCTTGTTAACTGAACACAACAATATCCTGCAAGATTTAGAGTTGTTCAAATGTAACAGCACTTTCTCTGAAAAGTGAATTTGTTCTATTTTCTGAACATATCACGAAATACATATCAAGGAATTGCAAACATAGATTTCTTTATCACTTGAACGTAAACTGAATAGATACTTTTACAATGACTGTTGTAATGACGTAAAGATAATAATAACTCTGTATATAGATTAAGTACTAGAGCTTTATGGAATTCGGTATTACCACATTTATTCAGTTTGTTATTTTAGCTGTAAAAAAATAAAAAAAATAAAAAACCTTTGTCACGATTTTAAATCTAATGTTTGCTCTTTATTTCAGCGCAGAACTAAGTCATATCTGAAGTACAGACAAGGTAATATAATCTACGTTAAAAGCGTCCATAACAACCATGACAAACATTTGAGTACACGCAGTGATTCTAATTTCTGAGTTTCAACATATTCCATTAATAATTAATAATCGCTCAAGGAGAAAAAAAGAAAAAGAAAAAGAAAGGAAAACAGGTAATTTGTTGCAATGTATACTTTTTTTCGTTTCATTAAGGAACGACAGTTGTCACAGAAATCTAGAACTCCATTTATCTTTCAAACTACCAGTTTCACCACGTTGTTTAGAATATTTATTATCACAGTATCCTCCCTGTCGTTATGCAAACGCACATGTTAGAGGGAACACTCTTATATCTGCACAACTCTAAATATTTAAAAAAAACTCTATTTAATTAATTGGAGTGCCGGAAACCCTTTTAGGAGCCAAGGCGAAAATAAAGGGTATCTGGGGATTCGAACTACCGACCATATGCATCACGACGTAAGGCACCACCCACGGCGAACAACGACGACATTATCCATTTATTATCGTAATATTGATGGCAGTTGCAAACAGCTAAAATGACATTTATAGACAGTGGATTATAATGTATCGTGCTTTTGGTAATTCTTCATTAAGCCACAGCTTTGAAATAACAGCACGTACGTTATAATAAGAAAAGCTTCAAATACAGGAAGAAGATGGTGTATGCCAGAGAACGCTCTGGAATAGCACGTGCCATCTCCTAACGCCTGATTGACGTGTAATCAAGAGGTGGTGTCAAATCGTCGTTAATTTTGCAAATATCTCCGAAAAGATGCAAGATTTAAAATGAATAAATAAATAAATAAAAATAAAAAACATAAGAGAGCAAACTCGTAGAGAAATTTCTCCCCTATAAATTCCGTTATTCAGTTTTCGAGACATATGAACCGTTAAGCCGTTATTTTCATTTGAAGTTCGAGCTGTCAAACGGCAAAGGCCCACTTTTAGTGTTACTACCGTAAACTAAAGTATGCCAAAATACATGGCTTAGAACTCTTTCCTTCCACTGAATAGAATAGGAAAATCTCATTTGAAATTTAAATGTTTCATTGTTTGTGAACCTAGGGAACTAAACTGCTTAGATCATCAATCGCCCGGCTTACGAACTACTTTAAATCACTTACTGCTAGGGACAGCACACACACCTGTGCACGAAGTACGACCTGAACCTCTGACGGTAGTGGTCATGCAATCTGTGATGTGGCTCTTTATAACGCACATCTATTACTGCCTGTCATCTCATTTAACACGATGTGGCTCATTAATTACTATATATTCAACAATTTTGCCATAAAATATTATGTAAATAATTACCTATGAAAGTTTATAGTGACAGCACCAATGCGGCACATCATTATTTCTGTAATAAATATAATGACTTGGCAATCGCACAGCATCAGAATCTGCTATTTAATGTAATTTGATTTTACGTGATTACATTTTGCTAGATAATCGAAATTACACGTTCAGTATCATGTTGGAATGTTGGTAAATCTATGAGACTAAACTATACTGGTCAAAAGTTCCTAGGCTTAAAACCTACTTAAAGTAAGTTAAACAAAGCTTAGGACAACAAAAACACACACAGCCCGAGAGAGGACTCGAGACTCCAGCGGGAGCCGCCTCAAAGTGTCTGACAAGGTCCCTATAACCGCTGGGCTATTCCCATACTATGTGTAATGGCCTTTCGATTGTTTACATTTCTTGTAAACAAAGTTTTCACTGAGGTCCTAATCAGATTACATCAGCGACTGAGGACACTTGAGCTTCAATATTACAGAAATCGACATTAAGCAGACGTAATCCAAGTAAACGTGTCTCCCTCTGTAGTGCCATATTCGTTTAACCACATGTGAACTGTGAAGAACTGATGTCCACTAGTGCACTGTTTAGAATTACAAAGGAAATGAAACCGTAGTTTTTTCTTATGTGGTTATGTTAAAGTGCGACTTTGTCATTATATTTTTTATAGAACGTAAGTGTACAATGTTGGTAGGTTCACTATGTTGCTACATAACAACACTCCTGGCCATTAAAATTGGTACACTACGAAGATTACGTGCTACAGACACGAAATTTAACCGACAGGAAGAAGATGCTGTGATATGCAAATGATTATCTTTTCAGAGCATTCATACAAGGTCGGCGCTGATGACATCTACGACGTGCTGACACGAGGCAAGTTTCCAACCGATTTCTCATACACAAACAGCAGTTGGCCTGCGTTGCCTGGTGAAACGTTGTTCAAATGTTCAAATGTTTGATAAGCTTAAGGGACTTACCTGCGGGGTCATAAGTCCATAAACTTGCAAACTACTTATGAACTACCATATACTAAAGACCACACAAACATCCATGCCCGAGGGGGAATTCGAACCCCCGACCGTAGCGTCCTTGCAGACTGTGACTGGCGCGCCATACACCGCTCGGCCACTGCGGCCGCCGTGAAACTTTGTTGTGATGCCTTGTATAAGGAGAAGAAACGCCTACTATCACGTTTCAGACTTTGATGAAGATCGGATTGCAGCCTATAGCGATTGCGGTTTATCGTATAGCGACAATGCTGTTCGCGTCGGTCTTGATCCAATGACTGTTATCAGAATATGGAATCGGTGGGTTCAGGAGGGCAATACGGAACGCCGTGCTGGATCCTAACGGCCCCGTATCACTAGCAATCGAGATGACAGGCATCTTATCCGCATGGCTTTGTCGGATCATGCAGCCATGTCTCGATCCCTGAGTCAGTAAATGGGGACGATTTCAAGACAACAACCATCTGCACGAACAGTTCGACGACGTTTGCAGCAGCGTGAACTATTAACTCGGAGACCATCAAACAATCAAGCGGAACAATTTCCCATCCTCAATGCTCTTGAGTTCATAAATAATCTCTCGAATACTGATACAACTGCAGTAATTCACACCGACAGCAGGATTACTTTGGACTCTATGCGAAATCCGAAGATCCACAACTTGTTGATTGAAGAAATAATATGTAAAATCAGAAGGTTGTAGACACACAACTGGCTGGTGAATTTCGAATGGGTTAAGGCACATCAAGTGATATGGGGAAATGAACTAGCTGACAACCTTGGTAAAAGAGCAGCTCGAGCACGAAAATCAACACGATATAACAAAATACCTACAAGTGACGTAAAGAAGAAACTTAGAGAAGAGTTTAGGAACCAATGGGACAATGAGTGGCACAGAACAAAAAACGGGAGAAGCACTAAACTGTATTTTCCTAATATCCGACAACGTTTAATGATTAAGCTTCCAATATCTCCGAATTTTACAGCTATGTTAACAGGTCATGGGAAACTGAAAGCCTACTATCAGCGGTTCAAAATAATTGAAGACGGAACAGTGCCGTCCAAACTATTGACCACGTGCTTTGTGACTGCTGAAATTTATTGAAAGAGAGGGACCATCTCAGGAAAAAAATATCTGCCAAAGGAGGAGGATGCCCCGTCAGTAAATATGACTTAATACATAAATACACCACAGACTTTTACAATTTTTGTAATACAATAAGATTTCCTAATGTATAAAATTGTTTGTTCCTATGTAGACCCTGTCAACTTATATACTGTACTTGTGTTTGCAAAAATATTTGATGTAACCACCTGAATCAAACCATAAAACATGTAATATTACTATGTAATGGGGCATGTTAAATAATATATAAATAAATAAATGGGTGCGGTTCCCCTTGATGCTGCATCACAGATAGGAGCGCCTGCGATGGAGTACGCAACGACGAACCTGGGTGCACGAATGGCAAAACGTATTTTTTTTCAGATGAATCCTGGTTCTGTTTACAGCATCTTGATGGTCGCATCTGTGTTTGCCGACATCGCGGTGAACGCACATTGCAAGCGTGTATTCGTCATCGCCATACTTACGTATCACCCGGCGTGATGGAATAGGGTGCCATTGGTTACACGTCCCGGTCACCTCTTGTTCACATCGACGGCACTTTTTACTGTGGCCGTGACATTTCTGAAGTGTGGCTCTACCCTTAATTCGATCCCTCCGAAACCCTACATTTTAGCAGGATAATGCATGACCGCATTTTGCAGGTGCTGTACGTGATTTTCTGAATGTTCGACTGCTGTCCTGGCCAGCATATTCTCCAGATCTCTCACCAATTGAAAAGGTCTGGTCAATGGTGGCCGTGCAACTGGCTCGTTACAATACACCAGTCACTACTCTTGATGAACTGTGGTATCGTGTTAAATCTACATGTGCATCTGTACCTGTACACGCCATCTAAGCTCTGTTGGACTCAATGCCCAGGCGTATAAAGGCCGTTATTATTGCCAGAGGTGGTTGTCCTGGGTACTGATTTCTCAGGATCTATGCACCCAAATTACGTGAAAATCTAATCAGACGTCAGTTCTAGTATAATTGTCCAATGAATACCCGTTTATCATCTGTATTTGTTCTTGATGTAGTAATTTTAATGGCCAGTAGTGTAATTAGATCGCAATTGATGACAAAGTTGTTGAATATTGTATGCACAAACTAAACTCTAGATGCCATCAGTTGTCGCTTACAAGAACGAGCGGGAATACTGCGACACTAGACACTCTGGCCCCGAGGGAGTGGCCGAGCGGTGTGGAGCGCCACTTTACCGATCGCGCGGGCTTCCGCTTCGTAGGTTTGAATCTCCCTCTGGCATGGATGTTTGTGTTGTCTGTAGCATAAGTTAGTTTATAAGTTTAGGGACTGAAGACCCCGCAGTCCCATAAAATATTTGAACATTTGATTTGAGACACTCAGTAAGCCGCTTTCACCGCCGCCAATCGCATATGGCTCTTTTCCGAACGAGGGTCGTACTATGTACAGCTATCCGACTTACAAATATACTAGTAAGGAATACATAAGGCTTCTCACAGCTGTAATTGTTTGTATGATTGCATTTTGGCAGACTTAAAAAAATCAAAACGGACGAATAAAAACTGAGACATGCGCACAAACCCAGTCTACCTAATTATAAATGTAAAACTCCGAAATTGTTCTGTGTTGAATCATCAGTAGTGGCCTTCTGGTTACTCAGAAACTGTCATGTAGCGGCGAAAGGTAAATCGTGAAACCTTATGATAAAGCAGAGAATGACGACTGTAAATTACCTTCTAAATGAAAATACGATTATCGCGGGGCCTCATCTAAGAATTTACGCGACGTAATTTCTTGCAGAAGCTAGGAAAACTACCCACCTACCTTCGTGCCTACCGTAGGTGTTAATTATGAATTTTGTGTGTGCGCATATTGTACTTCTGAAGTTTCTAAAGTGACGTCTCATGTAATAAACGTTTCCTGTTTCGTGTGTAACTACGCATACTTGTTGAGCCTTCCGAAAGATTTATTTCCACGGAATTATTTTTGATGTTTATTCCCTTTGTGTTTATTTTTGCCTTTTATTTAGCTACAGACTTATTATTCCACTGTTTCTTCACTCTTTAATACGATTCATTGTATTTATTACGGTCTCCGTTTACCTTTCTGATCATGTTAGTTGCTTAAATTCCTCTCTAATGTGGACGAGACCAGACAAACAATGCCATTACCACACAATGTGTTTTCTACGCCGTTTTCTTAGGTCGTAGCCACCTCCGTACCTTTGGTTAGTTGGTTTGGGGGTTTTAGGGGGACTAGACTACAATGGCCCGTATCTTTCATCAGAATTTGTCATCATGCCACAAATTTAATACAAGGTCTGATCTGTTCAATCTACTGGAAGTGCCTCAGCATAAAACTAACGATTTCACAAATCCATTCTCTCTGACAGCCATAATGGAATAAATAAACTCTTCACTTACGAAACATGAGAAAATATATCGCCTTTAAGAAACAATACAATATTTTATCGGCTGACTATCCTCCCTGTCAAAAAATAAATAGATAAATAAAAATAAATAAATAAATAATAATAATATAATAAGTGTAGTCCTCATTTATTCAGTGACTCTACTAACTTCTGTAATTACAAATACGGTCTCTCTTTAATCCCTCAGTCTCTTTCTATTTATCCGTTTCACTTATTTCCCGATTTCTTTATTCGCCAAACTTTTATTTTACTATTTTTCGCCAACTTTTACTTGATTTCCTCCTTCTGGGCGCTACCTCTTACAAGGTATCGTTGATAATTCCTTCTGCTTTAGTGTTTCCTTTGCTTACTGATTTGGTTAGTGATAAGTATATTACATATTCATAAACTTTGTAGTGACTACGAAGAAGAAGCATCCGCTGTCTGAAATACTGAAAACTGCCCGAAGCAGTTGTGTGTGGAAACATACTCCAACTAACCTCGATGACGTTCCGAGCCATCTTCACACACGCACAATGTTTGTTAAGATTATTGGATTTAACTTCGGGGTCTTCGGTCCCTAAGCTTACAAACTACTTATAACTTATACTAAAGACAACACAAACAGCGATGCCCGAGGGAGGATTCGGATCTCTGACGCGGGAGGCCGCGCGATCCGCTACGTAGTGCTCCAGACCGCTAGGCTACTCCCGTGAGGTGAACCATCTTCATATAATATGGTTGTTGTATCGGTTACAAAGTTATTTCAAACAACCTGCGTTGAAGAACCACGCCTAAATTATAACAGGTATTACTATAGATATACATTCTTTTCCAAAGCGGTTGTTTTCTAATTGGTGATACTTTAAATGAATCGAAATTTTCCGTTGAAGACTTCTATCGGTCAGTCGCCAACTCAGGATGTTTGTTTCCAGAGGTGTACGCAAAACTAACGGGGTGGCTCGCTGTGACGCAGTATTTCATCCCGAGTGTCACGTGGAACACAAATGGCGACTGCGGAGCGTGAAACGCGCGCGGCAGCTGCGGGCAGTAATTGCTGCAATAAACTCGGCTTTCGTCCGCAATAAATAATGAGGGGACTCCGCAAAGTGCGAGAGCAGCCGGCACTGCGCCACGGTAACTGCACCGCGGGTCCCGCTGCTCGGCTGGGGCTGAGGACCAGACTGGCCAAGTGAAATCACAGGTAGTGGTCACAGTTCCTAATCACAGCAAAGAGAGTGCGGGGAGGGGGGGGTTGCAGGAAGAAAGAGGAAGTAAAGCCCTCGTATACCAGTTATTTATGTTCTTATACAGTGGCGGCGCGTCCTATCTATTCAATGGTTCTGTGAACCCCCCCGGAAAAGCTCTTTGTGAAAAAAGTAAATGAATAAATAAATAAAATAAAAAACGTTGTTAAAACAATCATTCAAAGTATTTTTACGACGCGGAGACAGCACGTAATACCAGGCAGTGCGACAGCTTAATATACACAGTAGTATCCTCAGTGTTCCAATGCGCATGCTCGACAGAGGTTCAATTTCTCTCCTGAACCCCCCCTGGAGACAGCATATGGGCACTCCCGCGGCAAGGAATGGGCGAGAGAAAACGCTGCTTTTAACATTGGTGTTGGAGCTGGCATAGAAGCCAGTTCCTGGCTTCTCGAGCTCTGACGGTTAAACACGAATGGCCCCGAAGCAAAGGCAATAGACCAGCTGCGCATGTGCAAATCCTCCATGAAGGGTACATCAGCCATTCACATTTGTTTTCGGCGCATTGAGGATTCATCAAAACCACCTCATATATGGTAAAATATCAAATATGTTATTTCTCATCGGTGATTTTTTTTTTTTTTTTTTTTTTTTTTTTTTTTTTTTTTGGTGGGTGTGTATTATTTTCAAGGTTTCGTTCTCCACTAATGACGAAAAACACGTAGAAACTTTGAAGTCATTATTCTCATTAAAAAAAACTTTATTTAGAAACGTTTTGTACAGTTCGTACAATCTAAGTTGATACGCAGCGAACGATCGTTAATGGGACATGTATTTACGGCTGCTCCTATCAGCTGCCGCGTCGAGTAAAACTTAGTTTGCGCGGCCGATAGTATAGCAACGTAGAAGGTGCCATCTTTTGACAATCTGTTTAACTAACATGAACGACAGATCTTGCAGTTATTTAGATTCTTTACTCTTTATGCAAGCGAAAGAGTTTCTTTGATGCAAGCATAGTTTACCACACGATTTCGGTTATACACGTCGATGGAAAGCATAGTTGTCACACGATTTCGGTTAACGAAGAAAAATACACAAAATAATCTAATTTTAGCAGTTGTTTAGCTTATCACGAGATTTCTGTTTTACGCGTCGATGCGCAACAGTTGTTTGAATTGTTCAAGGAAGCGCTGTGTACCGCGTGAATGAACTGAATTTTGTAAAAAAAAAAGCAAGTTTCCAAACAATAAAATAAACATGAAAAGTCGGTATCGACTTTCTGATTGTCTCGCAATTAATCATGTTGTATTCAGTTATATAAATTTTCTTACAATGAGATTAGTATTTTTACTACTATTCATCGTTTATTATTTTTTATACATTCATACTTGGATCTTCCTCTTCTCCATTACTATCTTAGCTATCCCGGACTGACCATGAAAGAGTGGGAATTTTTCGCACGAGTCCAGTAGTAACTATAAAGACGCATCAACTGTAAAAGCCTGCAGAAGTTTCCCACATGAATAAGAATTAAATCACCATTCCCCACCTAGCAAGAATAGGCGTGTGCTTAGCGGAATCGCTTCGTGTTGTAGAAGGTAGCGGGTTCGACACCGAGTGCAAGCAGTTTTTTTAAACTAAATCGTCTTCTTAACAGATACGCGAACGAACAACAGTGACTTTTGTATTGTCACCTGCCACATACCTTTGGACGTTTTTGCAAATGTGTTGCGATTTTGAGGGTAAGCGACATTTATACTCTTCGTTGTAACAAATACTTAACCGTTTTAAAAGATTTTGGGTACAGCAGCATTTGGGCATGAGTAAGGTTAAGAGTCGGTGCTGCTTACAGTGTCACGTGACCCAAAAGTAGCTTCTCTCTTCATCGTAACAGATGCATTTTGTTTTAGTCACATAACAGTGTAACCGGTTACTTAGTTTGTTTTAGTGTTAATTTGCATACTCGCATGTTCTTGGTATTTATCATGAAGGAAAAGTTAACAACGTTCAGTATCTTTTAGAAACAAATTTCTCAGCTTTAGGCTAGGAAGAAAAGTGAGAAATAAAGAAGCTTGATAGGTGGACGCCTCAGCACGAGTTGAAGCAAGCGCAGTCTAGCCGATTTAAGACATTCTGCAGATCTTTTAACGAAAATATATCTAAAGAGGGGGGAGGAGGGGGTGATAAAGCACAGTGCTTTCCCCCGGGGCCTATCGCAGAGGTGTGTCAAATTGTTTCTTTGGACGCCGAGCAGGGTGGGGTGGGGGGTGCACTATGGCGATCCCAAGATCGGTTGCACAGTGTTGACACCTGCTTTTGGATTTCCCCCTGGGAATTCTGAACGAGCTTCTAGACCATGCAGTCTATCTACTGGGTTGCACACTGGACTCGCATTCGGAAGGATGGTGGTTCAAATCCACCTCCGGCCATCCAGACTTAGGTTGTCCTTGATTTCCCTAAATCACTCCAGGCAAATGCCGGGACGGCCGATTTCCTTTCACATCCTTCCTTTCTCCTGAACGACGAATTGTCAACTTATCATCCGAAGTAATGGACAGGTTCATTCAGTTAGCTTCAATACTATTATTCTTATTATCTCCACAAACAGCCTGCTTTAAGTGTTACTTTTAACTGCCATATTACTTCGCACTGTCAAACTCTCTCATAACCCCGCTGGAACTTCTTAAAGACTCACCGTCTGAGTACAATCCCCTGTCAAATTCTAGTTCCTCTTGAAGGATCCTGTACGTGATAGAAGAACTGTCAACAAAACGGTCAATCTGCACAAAACGTTTCACTCAGCCCAAACAAACTGCACAAATATTCTTTTAAACACAATTCCCGCACCATCCAATAACGTGAACTGTAAAAAACTTCGCAAATCACACGTTTTAAAATCTTGGAGAGTCCTTAGAGTTCATTTCTTGACTTCTGCATCACACCAAAGTTTTTTCTGTTCGAGATATTTCTCTTGTATCAAATAATTCTGCTCGAGACAATTATTTGTATTTCAGCTCTTAGTACATTGTACATAAATTGTATAAGAGCTCTTCTGCGAGCTGACAAACAACACAAACAGTTTCTTAAAATTCCTTCCTGTGCAATATTATTAAATGGTTACGTTACATACGGTCATGAAACTCAAAATTCTTTACACATTAAATCTAAGGTTACTTAAATAATAAAGATATAGTAATGGAAAGTCCAGGTTGGAATTAATAATATAGTAAGGACAGTTTAAAACTCACCGCAAAGATGTGGCGACGAGCTGCGACAGGCACATACAACAGACACACACACACACACAACACTTTCAGCTATTGGCTATGGCCTTCTTCAGAAAATAGAACACTCACGCAATCACACAGGCACAAACACAGTCATACAACCATCACCTCTTGCTGCCGCACTGGATTCGAATTGCTGCAGCCGGAGGTGATGGTTGTATGACTCTGTTGTGTGCCTGTGTGATTGCGTGAGTGTTCTATTTTCTGAAGAAGGCCATAGCCAATAGCTGAAAGTGTTGTGAGTGTGTGTCTGTTGTATGTGCCTGTCGCAGCTCGTCGCCACATCTTTGCGGTGAGTTGTAAACTGTCCTTACCATATTATTACATAATAAAGACATAGATATACAGTAAAATATATCCCTCTTTAAATTAAATACTTCAGTGTCAGTCAGTAGTTCGCTTTTATTATGTAGGTGGCCAGTTCAGTCAAACTGCCCATCTTTTTTCACGGCTGCAGAGTAACCCGTCACTTTCTGGTCACGTACAAAATAAAACAGATCTAAAGACTGACTGAAACATTTTTTTGAAATAGACATCGCGGAAACTTCCTAGAGACTCCTAAGTCTTGTTTTAACACTATCCCTATTCACCTGCAAATCCAACTGGTCTAAGTCGAGAAGTGGCGCCTCAATCCCCCGTTTTACTACACCACCTCCTGCGATATTTGTTACGTTCTGCACCGTTACAGAGGGTGAAAGTCCTTCCTATTGTAGCTGATGATAGATCTTCATGTAATGTGATAATCATTGACGAAAAGTTAGATTTAGTCACATTTTTGATGGATGGTCACGGCATAAATAATAATTAACATTGTTGCCTCTACGTTATCTCCTGCAGTGTGAGGAAATGAGGTAATGTTTTTCTCCTGGACAATTAACGTCAAATTCTTTGTGATGTGGTTTCTCTTTCTTTTCATAAAATCAGTTTATTCAATTTTCGCTTGTTTGATGCCACAAGTCATACACAATATAAGCTTTCCTCATGTGACATCTACCATCTTGTAAATTAAAGCATGTACTGCCACTTCCAAAGAGATCTGTCAGGAAACAAAAGAATGTATACATGATCCAACACTAAGTCACATTCTCTTAACTGAATCTACCATACCATTGGTGATTGATTGGGTTTCTCCATTATATTTGCGAAAAAGCTCAATTTAAGAACCTCTAATAAACGTTAGTTTTAATTACGTAAAATACTGAAGAACATATATTATACACTTACTGAAATGTACGTTTCAGTTATCGTATGAAAATAATTTATCTAATTTCGGATGTTAAAACTACACAATATCATTTAGTATCACTACATTGACTGCTGCAGTATCTCCTAAATACCGCCCCACTATCTGAAGGCATTTTACTGCCTATTAATTTTTGCCTTGCTTATAGAAATAATAGAACAACATTTCAACAATTCAGGCAAACCACTAAAACACACGGTAATATAAACAGTTGAGTTATCTTGTATAATAAGTTTGTCAAAGTTTAAGCTGAATCTGCCGAATGTAAACAAAAAATTACCGACTCTCTGTCATCTTAAAAATATTGTTTATTTTATTTTGTTAACGCACTTTATTAATCAAAACAAATGATTGTAACTATAGCTTCAGTACTCCATAACTTTAACGTAATGAATTTAATGTGTATAGTACCGCCATAAAGATGCCAGCTGCAAAAATGTGTTTTAAAATGTCTGCAAATGAGGAAGTCAATTCACCAATGCAGGAGATAATTTCATCTAGACAAATGCAGGTAATAATTCACAATACTTCACTGTATGTTCATTATAAGATCCTTGAATTAACGCCTGCAGCAACATTCCCGACAAAAGATAACAACTGCGTCGCTCCTCTACCGTTAGGTGAAAAACTGAAGCAGATGAAACAAAAAAAAACAAAAAAAAAAAAAAAAAAAAAAAAAAAAAAAAAAAAAAAAAATTAATTAAATAAATAAATTAACAGGAATAAAGTCCTCGAAAATGGGGTTATAGCTCCGAAACGCAGCGGACAATAAAAACAATGAAAATATTGTCACTGAAGTCGGCTTATCAGTATAGTAATATACCCCTAATCTAAATGGTACAATCACGGACAGCCCACGGCGAAATATCGATTAATAATAATATAATTTCCTTGCATTCTGTAACAATTGCAATTCACTAAATATTACGTCGATTTGCACGAACATTGAAATAGTTTTTCAAAATTAGTACTGTAATATGGTTTCGATGGCCTTTATGAAAAGTGTGTATTTTATTAATGTGTGAATGTGGAATGCTTTCAGTTTTACTGAACTATAATCACCTTGAGGAAATTGCAGTGTGACGGGTGAACATCCCTAATGTCGTTATGGAGATGTGACCTCATGTCCACTAAGGTGAGTAACAAAATTTCCACGTAAAGAATGACGGTTAAATTTACAGATTCTTTGTCACCAATTCATTCATAATGTATTTTTCAAACGGTACCCATTTAATCATCTTGATTTTCAGGTCGTTTTGGTTCGTGTTTGCTTTATAAATATTTCGTTTATTCGCTATGACGATTTGCCTTGCACAAAACACTGACTTTTATTTTCATACCCATGCATGTTTTGCTACATATTTAGCATCTTCATTGGGTATTATTATTGCTTAAATTGAACGACAGAAATATTTTTATGTTTATACCGTTTTTCTAAGTTCGTATCGTTAACCAGAAATTCACACAAGAATTTTAAATATGTTTATGTAGCTCGCTTTTACATGTTGTAGTGGTCACTGTTTTTCTGCATTTTCTGTGTAGGTCTTCGTTGACAGCATGTCATCTGCATCTGTATAGCACTCATGTACAAAACTGCTTTATACCAAAATATAGCCGCGGCATAGTTGCCTAGCGTATTTAAACAGCTTTGCTGGCCGTTGGGGGTTCGAATCGCTTCTCGGACATGGATGTTTGTGCTGTCTTTCGTATAAGTTAGTTTATAAGTACTTTCTAAGTTTAGGGACTGATGACCCCGCAGTTAAGTCCCATAAGCTTAACAAACATTTGCACATTTTCAACCAAAATATTTGGTCTCCTTTTTATTTTATATTAATGTTTAGGTTTCTTAATATTTTTGTCACTGAATGCACCTAGAAAATTATTGGATTGTAGGAATTAGAGTTTAGACAATGTAATGCCATTAACAAAGAGACCCCAGACCAGTGGGAAACTGCCGCAACATTTTTGTTAGTATTTTATCTTGCACTCCGTTCACTGGGATGAAACTTTGCACACTTGACGTGTAAAGCAAGAGGAAAGTCAATGTCCACGTAAAACTCTGTATGGCACATGGCAGAAGGTAATTTACCTGCAGACTTTGACAAAATTCAAGGTAGGCCTACCTTTCCATAAACTTAGACACCTCTTTACTAAACACCCCGAAAGTTAGATAATTTTTCACAAATGGAAGAGGAAATGGACTGAAGTGGGAGTCTGACAGAAAAACCAGAAGATTGGAGTTGGTAGAGAGAAGGGCAGGGTGGAGTGAGGAGACGAATGAGTAAGGTAGAAGAGGAGAGGGACAGAGAATGAAGATGGACAGAGAGGGAAAACAGATCAACTTAAGAACGTGGGCGGCGCCGGCTTTTCAGCTAGCAGAGTTATGTAAATGTAACATTTAAATTAGCATTCATCTGCGTGTAATTAGTATTGTCGCTGTGTCCAGTCCGAAGACTGGTTTGATGAAGCTGTGCACACTGCCCTATCCTGTGCAAACCTCGCGATCTCCGAATAAAAAGAGCAACCCACATCCCTTTGAAACTACCTACTCTACTCCTCTTGTTGTTTCCTCTGCGCTTTTTACCACACACACCTCCCTCCGATACTGATTGACGATTCTACGTTCTGTTATCAAACCTCTTCTTTTGATCAAGCAATGAAAAAAAAAAAAATTCAGCTTGACCTAATCGCCAAATCTGCAGTCTTCTTACCTGAACTACTTATTGATCACGTTTCACTTCCATACAAGGCTACACTTCACAAATGCCCTCAGAAAAGACCTCCCAACAATTAAGCTAATACTCCATCTTAACAACTTTCTATTCTTCATAAACGATTTTCTCCCTTTGTCAATCTGTGTTTTGTAGGTTCATTACTCGTGCCACGCGAATGGGAGAACACATCCACTACTTTTATTATCTGAATTTCTAATGTAATCCCGTAGTATCAAATAATTTTTATTTTTTAAATAGTCACGATCGATAGATATTTCTTTTTAAGATCACTTGCAATTGATTCCCACGACGAACGGTTTCCCCACCTGCCAACAATTGTTTAGAGAAAAGATCATGACTTTTTCTCCAAAACTGTTTTTATTATTATACCAACACTGGAACACTGGGCTGTAAGTGATTGTCGCATGGAGTATAATTTTTTCTGCATGATTTCCAGTCAACCCTTCCACAAACCTACAGTGAAACTAAACAGATCGTACGTTGTACATCGTATACCGTATCCCGCTCTTTCATAACTGGTAGCAGTACCAACAAAATTCATTAAAATGTCGAATAACGATTGATTAAGTGGATTTCATTTACTGGCACAGAAGTAACTACTAAATACAATTATTTAGAAGAACACATCAGTTTTTATAACTCGCAGTTAAACGTGGATACATTCATTCGATGGGATCATGCTTTGTCAAGAACACACGAAAAAGTGCAATGGCATTTCCAAGAAATTGGGGAGGTGAAGAGGAGGGCGAAGGGATAAGCGTCTCCCTCTCTTCCCTCCCTTTTCCTATATTGGTGCCCATGGGTGGACAGACAGCAGGAGATGGTCATGCCACTGAAATCTCCAGCAGAAATCAATTGCTGAAAAACCACCTACGTCATGTGCAAGTACACTAAAACGAATGACAAATGAGGTAGAACCTACATCATAATACATTAAAACAAATGACAAACGTGGTAGAACAAATAACTTGGTAATACAGGAATAAATGATAGATGCCGTCAGTAGTATATCAATGTTCGTAGCGATGAACGCACCTGAGAGAGGAGAGATATTATATATCTATACAAATAAATGTGTTCATGATTACATGCAAACCGACAGATTGTAGACTCCCGCGGATAGTTATTATTAAGCTGGTAAATGCTTCTATCCGATCACAAAAAAGGTAAGTATGTTCCTGTTTAATGATTACTGACAGAAAAGTGGGAAAACACAGGCCTCAAACCTTATTCCGCCTTACTCATCAAAAATATTGGCATGCGAACATATTCACGCTCTTTCAATGAAAAGCATAATAAATCCCTTCACCCAGTCTCTGACACATCTTCCTCTCACTTCCACTATTTACATATCTCTCTCCCAGTGTCTCGGTTTCCTCCCGGCAGCATGTTGTTCTTCCTGTCTTTCGCACTAACCACTGCCTCCATCTCATTCTCTCCACTTTTGGCTGCGTTCATCAACCAATTGTCTATGTCCCATTCTGTTACTCTGTTTCTTCCTTCCGAATGGTTTCCTCGGGCGTATTAGCTGAGAAACTAACATGTAGTTTTGGGAGATGGTGAAAACAGCGGACATAATTTTGGTTAATGAAGTACGGCGGTTTCGAGAATCTAGATCGCCAGAGCTTATATGAAGTCTACATTCGTATCTCTCCTTCAGTTTCACTGTCTCCTCTCTCTCTTCTTCTCTCATTGTTACTGTATCGATACATTTATCAATTTTACTGTCACTACCTGTACCCCTCAATCATTACAATATTTAATCAACAATTATACTAATTTTGTCTGTTCTCTGTTTCTCTCCAACTCAGAGCGTGTCTTTTGTCCTCACCGCCACTCTGCTAATCTCTTCCAGCACAAAAAGGCCTGATTATGTTCGAATGTCAAAATTTCTGGAATGCGGAATAACGAGTGAGGCGGCTAATTCCCTAACTTCCTGTCGGTGATACTCAGCAACATATTGGCCTTCTTGTGCTCCGAAAGGATAGTTTTTCAACTGGTTCCCTTCCTTTCCTAAGAACAGAATGGTGTGCTTATGTAAACCAAATGCTGTGTATAAGTAAAGATGTGACAATTTCTTTCTACACACCCGTGCATTTATATGCAGTGTATGACAAAATAATAACAAAAAGAAATTCAGTACCTTTTTGAGATGTCGGACAGAACTAGGTCTAAATAAAATTTCTAATCGTTCAATGCTGTTGAAATGGAATGCTGTTTCGCATTAGTCAGACTGGGCACGCCACGGGTTTCGTCTGTTGGATTTGAAACGAATATCTCGCGAATGTAGTGAGATATCACTGATGTATCAGTTTTATATAAAATGTGGATATCACCTATGAATTTCGTCTGCTTCTGTGTATAAGCTAAAACCAAATACATGTAGAGTCTACGCCAGTGCTTTCCAAACTTTCCCTCATGGCGACACCCTTTTATAGCTTACAGTTTTGCGCGACACCCTTTCACTAATATAAATACATATAGTATAATTTAGATGGTTCTATCGGGGGGAGGAGGGGGGGAGGTAAAGTAGCGTTTAAATGTAGTTTGTAAACGAAACTGAAAGCATCGTATGCATTGACATGTTTAATGTTGATCCTGACTGCAGCAATTACGTACACTCATTGAAAGAAAAGGAAACATTAGAAACTACGGAGATGTACAACTGAGTAACACCGCAGACAACAATGCCTAACTCACAGTAATACTTGCTTCTTCTACATGCGACCCAAATTCCGAAACACGAAAAGTGAATTTCGGAAACAGTTTTTCGCTGTCGTGTGTACATGTCAGGGCCAGATATGGTTTTTCTGGATCGATTGAAAACGGCATCTGGAAGTTAGCTGCTCGGATTTCTGATTCAGACAGCACAGTGGCTGTTCCCATTTGGTTCAATATTGTCACATTATTTTCAGAAATAAAGAGGATGTATTTGCGACAAGTGATGAATTATTATTTAAGTTCTATTGTTAGGTTCTTGCTTCACCATGACCTCGGAAGTCCTGACATATTCGGAAAAAATGGATAAATATTTGTGACAAGAATATGAATGTCATTTCTGGTCCCAGAATCTGTTACACGCAGGAATATCAGAGAAAAAAATATTAACGCATACCAGGATTCGAACCAACGATAACTGCATTTAAAATACTACTTCCCGTTAATCACCCGGCTATACGCCATACTGAATAGCTTTAGTCAGTGGACAATTGTGACTGCTTTTACAATCTTTTACAGCAACTGTGTCATTGATTGACATTTGTGAGGAACGCTACCGAGGATAACGTGGTTTTCATAAATCCTTTAAAAACGCTGAGGTGCAGCGTTTTGGGAAGGAAAGCAGTCTACAGTGAAGGTTCGTTCAAGCAGCTGCCAGTTCCAGCAAACTGTGCATGGAAAGAGCTATTATCGAGTATCAGCAGCAGCTCTGCGCATGCGCAGTTTGCTGGAAACTGGCAACTGGCAGCTACTTGAACGAATCCTGAGTGTCTACTGCTGGTTCTGCTGAAGTAGAGCTGCCGCCTAGCGGCTAAGCACGCAAATAATGAGCACCGATCATTAATTTAATACGTGATCTGTAGTGTACTGAATGAAAAGAAGGATGATTAGCTGCAGGCGAGTCTTCAGGGTAGTATGAAGAGAAAGATAGTAGAATGGTAGTGGGGATTGACGCGCAATGACCTTGAAATTTCTCCCGTCGACGATAGTGTCATCGACGCCAGACGCTCGGCCAATTGCCCGACCGCAGATCAAAGGATGCCGCCACAGGACGAAAGATGATTGACAGTTTACATTTAGGTCGATTTGATTCTCATCAACGCTACTTGTCCGACGCCATAACATACTTAATGATGACTGACAGGTTGCAAGTAAACAACACCTCCCTCGGCCACACACCTGGCCGATACGACGCCCCACTCTACTCCCAGGTGTCGACCCCTCGACATGTCTGTACCCACACCCTCTGCCACACACCTGGCCGATACCGCGACCCCCTAGTCGCTTGTCGATTGCCAGACCACCGCCGCCGCCGCCGCCGCCGACAGATGCTACCCCCTCCTCCTCCTCCACGCTCACGACCGCTTCTCAAAGGACGCCACCACCCGCCCTACCCGCGAGGACAAACAATACCGCGACGATTGTCTTGACCGCATCGACACCGCCCCCACTGGGCAGGGGCGTACTGCACTCTTTTTACGGCGACTGCGCCCCGCCAGGTCAGCAGCCAATTCAATTGCATATTTATTATTAAGCGCGCCGCAGCGATCCGTACAGCAGATCTCGATTTATGTAACAATTTCCGCCATTTATTATTATTCTCGGAAAAAATAAAGCTACCATGTGTTCTTCGTATGTATTTTTAACAAGAATTTCGGTGTAATGCTAGAAAACAATTTAGAACAGAAATGTTTAGTTGGTCTGGTATACTACAGCTTGTAGTCAAATATTAAAACTCGTATGCAAAATTTGCAAGTAAGAATTTATCGATTCGCAAACACTCCCATCTCTCTCCATGCTCTTCGCATAGACTACAGCCGACAGACTTGTTTAATAATAATAACGCAGGTTACAGTAACGAACGCCACAAACTTACGTATCCATGTTAACATATACTCTTTCGATATACAAAAACAATTCTAACCAGAGCAAACTATCCAAAATAAAAGAAAAGGTCCGTTTCGGAACTCGACCGCAACCTTAGATCGATAAATGTATCTCTTCGTTTATACGATGGAAGCAACAGGCATCGAACGAAATGTAATGCTACAAACATGTATGCCAACCACTCTTTCGATAAAACAGCAACAACAACAGCAGCAGAAGACGACATATTGTTTATACAAAAATTCCAAATAACGGAAATCGGCAATGACATCTAGCACAAAGTCTCTAAAAATACATCTGCAAGCACCATTAACAATCGTCCAGAACTCAGAGCGCTCTCTCGGCAGGCTACATAAAAGAAACATATGCTAAGCGTTTAAACAAAAACACCTAAGTTACATCTCCAAATGATCAAAACCTTCTACGCAGACGCACCACTCTGACAACGATAGCGCGCATTTCATTTATTTCATTTGGAGCTGAGCCATGCCAAAAGTTCCGAAATTTAACACACTCTCTCTCTCTTTAGCGATCTTGCCCTGTTACTTTTCCTTCTTAGATCGAGGTATGGGTGCGACTTCCGAAAATTCGGGTACTTTAATTTTACCTCTTATTTCCTTGCTACAGCAGTACACCTACCCCCATGAACCACAGACATTGCCGAGGTGGGGTGGCTTGCGTGCCTCAACGATGCAGATAGCCGTACCGTAGGTGCAACCACAGCGGAGGGGTATCTGTGGAGAGGCCAGACAAACGTGTGGTTCCTGAAGAGGGGCAGCAGCCTTTTCAGTAGTTACAGGGGCAACAGTCTGGATGATTGACTGAGCTGGCCTTGTAACATCAGCTAATGTGGCTCTGCTACACAGCTACTGCGAACGGCTGAAAGCAAGGGGAAACTACAGCCGTTAATTTTCCCGAGGACATGCAGCTCTACTGTATGAACATATGATGATGGCATCCTCTCGGGTAAAATATTCCGGAGGTAAAATAGTCCCCCATTCGGATCTCCGGGCGGGGACTACTCAGGAGGATGTTGTCATCGGGAAAGACAATACTGGCATTCTCCGGATCGGAGCGTGGAATGTTAGATCCCTTAATCGGGTAGGAAAATTAGAAAATTTAAAAAGGGAAATGGATAGGTTGAAGTTAGATATAGTGGGTATTAGTGAAGTTCGGTGGCAGGATGAACAGGATTTCTGGTCAGGCGAGTACAGGATTATAAATACAAAATCAGTTGGGGGTATTACAGGAGTAGGACTGATAATGAATAAGAAAATAGGAATGCGGGTAAACTACTATAAGCAGCACAGTGATCGCATTATCATTGTCAAGATAGATACGAAGCCAACACCGACAACAGTAGTACAGGTTTATATGCCAACTAGCTCTGCCGACGATGAGGAGATCGAAGAAATATATGAGGAGCTAAAGGAAATTATTCAGACAGTTAAGGGAGAGGAAAACCTAATTGTGATGGGAGACTGGAATTCGGTAGTAGGAAAAGGAAGGGAAGGGAGGATAGTAGGTGAATATGGTCTGGGCAGGAGGAATGAAAGAGGAAGTCGCCTGGTAGAATTTTGCACGGAACATGATTTAATCGTAACAAACACCTGGTTTAAGAATCACAAAAGAAGGTTGTATACATGGAAGAGACCAGGAGACACCGGAAGGTATCAGATAGATTTTATAATGGTAAGACATAGATTCCGGAACCAGGTTATAAACTGCAAGACGTACCCAGGGGCAGATATAGACTCTGACCATAACTTGTTAGTCATGAACTGTAGGCTGAAACTGAAAAAATTGCAGAAAGGTAGGAAAATAAGGAGATGGGACTCAGATAAATTGAAGGAAAGTGAAGTTGTGGAGAATTTCAGAGGGAGATTTAGGCAACAATTGACAGAAACAGGAGGAAATAAAACAGTAGAAGAGGAATGGGTAGCATTGAGAGATGAAATAGTGAAGGCAGCAGAGGACAAAATAGGTAGAAAGGCAAGACCTACAAAAAATCCTTGGATATCACACGAAATACTAGATTTAATTGATGAAAGGAGAAAATATAAAAATTCAGTAAATGAAACAGGCAAAATGGAGTTCAGACGATTAAAAAATGAGATTGACAGGAAATGCAAAATGGCTAAGCAGGAGTGGCTAGAAGCCAAATGCAGATCTGTAGAAGAATGTATAAGAAGGGGAAAAGTAGATACCGCCTACAGGAAAATAAAAGAGACATTTGGGGACAAGAAAAGCATCTCTACGAATATCAAGAACTCAGATGGGAAGCCGGTTCTCAGCAAAGAAGGGAAAGCTGAAAGGTGGAAAGAGTACATAGAACAGCTCTACAAAGGAAATGAACTTACAGACAATGTTGTAGGAAGGGAAGGGGACGTAGATCAAGATGAAATAGGAGATGCTATACTGAGAGATGAATTTGACAGAGCCTTGAAAGACCTAGGTCGGAACAAGGCCCCAGGAGTAGATGACATACCCGCAGAGCTATTAAAGTCTCTGGGAGAGCCAGCCATGACAAGACTATTTGAACTGGTGTGTAGGATTTATGAGACAGGCGAAATACCCTCAGACTTTAAGAAAAATGTGATAATCCCCATTCCGAAGAAATCGGGCGCAGACAGGTGTGAAAATTACAGAACCATCAGTTTGATAAGTCATGGTTGCAAAATTTTAACACGAATTATCTACAGGAGAATGGAAAAGCTGGTAGAAGCTGACCTCGGGGAAGATCAGTTTGGATTCAGGAGGAACGTAGGAACCCGGGAGGCAAGACTTACCTTACGTCTTATCTTAGAAGATAGATTAAGGAAAGGCAAACCTACATTTTTAGCCTTTGTAGATTTGGAGAAAGCATTTGACAATGTTGACTGGAATACACTCTTTCAAATTTTGAAGTCAGCAGGGCCAAATATTAGGGAAAGGAGAGTTATTTATAACTTGTACCAAAGCCAGACCGCAGTTATTAGACTCGAAGGGCATGAAAGGGAAGCATCAGTTGGGAAGGGAGTAAGACAGGGTTGTAGCCTTTCTCCGATGTTATTCAATTTGTACATCGAGCAGGCGGTGAAGGAAAGCAAGGAAAAATTTGGAATAGGTATTAAAGTACAGGGGGAAGAAATAAAAACATTGCGTTTTGCTGATGACATTGTAATTCTGTCAGAGACAGCAAAGGACCTGGAAGAGCAGTTGAATGGAATGGACAGTATGTTGAAGAGAGCATATAAAATGAAAATTAACAAGAGCAAAACAAAAATAATGGAATGCGGTCTTAGAAAATCGGGCGATGCTGAAGGAATTAGATTAGGTAACGAAACAATGAAGGTGGTAGATGAGTTTTGTTACTTGTGTAGTAAAATAACATGTGATGGTCGCAGTACAGAGGATATAAAATGCAGAATGGCAATGGGAAGAAAAGCATTTTTGAAAAAGAGAAATTTGCTAACATCGAATATTAATTTAAGTGTAAGGAAGTCTTTTCTGAAGGCATTTGTGTGGAGTGTTGCCTTGTACGGGAGTGAAACATGGACGATAAGCAGTGCGGACAGGAAGAGAATAGAGGCTTTTGAAATGTGGTGTTACAGAATAATGCTGAAGATTAGGTGGGTAGATCGCATAACCAATGAAGAAGTACTGAACAGAATTGGTGAGAAAAGGAATTTTTGGCATACCCTGGCTAAAAGAAGGGATCGCTTGGTAGGACACATTCTTAGACATCGGGGAATCGTAAATTTAGCATTAGAGGGAAGTGTGTGGGGGAAAAATCGCAGAGGGAGGCCAAGAGACGCGTATAGTAAGGAGATTCAAGTGGATGTGGGTTGCCGTTCTTATGAGGAGATGAAAAGGCTTGCTCAGGATAGAGTAGGGTGGAGAGCTGCATCAAACCAGTCTCCGGACTGAAGACCATAACAACAACACAACAGCAGTACACATCCCATCGATGTCCTGTTACGATGCAAACTACATTTATCTGACACCGATATTCCAGCGCCCAAGAAGACATTTAAACCCTATTGGGCAACGGAGAGTCGAAATAAAAAAAATATATGTGAAATAATTTACCGATTTCCGTCCGTCTACACTAAAACTTTTGGAAATTATTGGCCTAACAACACACTTATTCGACAATACAGCAACCACAGAACCTAGGTTACCTGCCCAATGCAACACCGATTTCCAGCCCGACCCGCCCTTTACCCACAAAATTCCTACTCCAAGTTCCTTTCTCGTGCATTCCACTAATCCGAACTAAGATATATTATTTTTTTAATTACGAGTAGATGTCTACCGCAAATGAAGATACTAACCGAAACACATTATCCTATATAGGACATGGAGTGTTTGTAATTTTTTTTTGTTACTGTACAACTGAGTACTTGCAATGTAATGTTCGCAAATACTTATATAGCAACTAACGCCCGCATACTTCGATCATAACCTGCACTCTAAGGAATGGATGAGAGTCACACACAGTACACACACGTTTGTCGTGTGCTCCACTAATTTCGGTCAATACAACGATGCGAGACCAATCCCCCCGCCCGTTTAATGAAAAAGCAAATATTTTTCCCCACACTATCTGTTTAAACCGGGCTTGCCATATAAACCAGTGTTCGTTTACCCTTCTTCTTAGGACTTGTGGATTAACGTATACTATATCTATTTCTGTGGAGAATAAAGTCGTGGAATGCTAAACAAATATAGCTCCTTGCTCGACTCTACAAGTTCAAATGTTTGTAAAGTCTATGGTACTTAACTACGGGGTCATCAGTCCCTAAACTTACAAACTACTTATGAACTAACTAAGACTAGGGACGGCACAAATATCCATGCCCGAGGGGGGATTCGAATCCCCGACCGTAGTGGCCGTGCAGACCGTGACTGAAGCGCCTCAATCACCTCGGCCACCGCGGACGGCCCTCTACAAGTAATTTACAGTTGAAACTAAAACATAATGTCCGATAGAGTGGTCAATTTTTGGGTACTCTTAATACCGAAGTAATACCCAAGTAATATTAACCGGGAGCGACGCATAGTACAACGGCGCACTTTGTAAATACCGTACCTTCTATTTTAGAACACTTAAACAATCTTCTTGCACAGATCCATAACCACATTCCTCCATCCTGGTAATGCCATGTTCTCGACCCAGCGAAAAAATAAAAGTCCTAACAATCGTCTGGGAGCTTTATAAAATCGTTAACTTTGCTTACACCAGGGCTCGTGATTTTTCTACAAATTTATTTTGGTTCTACAATTCGACGCCAAACACCAACCACGTTAAGCACTCGTTTCCAATTGTCTCATCCTCGCCCGCAACCACATTGATACAGCTCCTTCAATCCGAAAGTCATGCTTGGTTAAAAAAAAAAAAAAAAAAAAAAAAAAAACGTGGAAATCTTATGTGTTGTCCAAAAATCCAGGAGATAGAAGCTGCTGCTTGTAGTATAGATGGCAGCGCCTCCATTAAAACATCGATTAGTTGCATGTTATAAGATATATACCCACATGACGTACATATTTCCCCCATGTGTCCCAGAAATAGTAACTTCGTCTTATCTCCAGCGATGGCAGTATCGAACTTGCTGAATTTACTGCGCGTGTAGATCCGCACACACCCACTCCATTGGCTACAACTAGCGCACTTCAAGTTACCAAACCATAGGGGTTTTATAAAACACGTTGATTTTCGACGAAAGACTTATGATTTACCGCAGCAGGCATATCCGCTACGAAACATAATGCACACCAGCCGTAAAGTAGCTAACACTAGCATACGATTAAACAGGCGATGCTTCGTGCTTCGACGAAAGATCACTGCAAAGTTTATTTTACAACCACCAAAGTGGGCTTCTTTACAGCTTTACTGCGATGTGTATTTAGAGTAAATCAACACTTTTTACTTAAATTCCATCCCATCTAGCCTACAGCACTCTTTGTAAGCGCCAAACATTTCCAACACAGTAACAGAACTACACCTTGCAGTCAACACTAACCTGCAACAAACGAATCTAGCGATTCCAACTCGTTTAGTTACAAAAAAAAATTTTTTTGACCCAACTAGGATGCTGCAAGCTCTGTATACGTCCAAACGCAACCCAGGCAGGGCTATCCTTACAGCCGTCACTAACCCACAGTTCCCCCACAGACAGTGTTATAACCGCGATCAGTAACAGACAAGATATCCCAGACACAGCACATTTTTAATAAAGTTTCGATCTCTCCCCACCCAATAACTGTATTGGTTGCTTGACCCGCACCAAACATCCAACCACAACTTTATTTCCAATGCATAGCCCGGCAGACAATATTTCTGGAACGCTTTCTATCAGTCAATAGACTATATACCTCGAGCATTCGTGCACAAACCACCATCGTATTCCACTCCTTCTAATAAATTATTATTCTCGATAAACATCTGTAACACAGTGTAAAAAATTATCGACGTGCACACGCACAGAACAGCTAACAAGACAATCCTTTAGAGACTAAATACGATTAAACGCACCTCCCAACGCAAGTAAATAATCCTCTTTAAGTTATCTAACTCGATGCGCATCGACCAAAGAACATTAATTTACCACTGCAATCATCTTCTATACGCTACCGAGAGACGTCCATTCGTAAACACATCTATAAGAAGATATAAATACCCCACATCCATAGCACATAATCATGCTACTAAGTATCTATATGCATTTCCACAATTGTGGATCACATCTGCGTTGCATCATTCGCATTACTAAACAGTTCGATATAAGTATTTCGCGCAATCTAGCCTGAATTCTCACATTCCATGCTATTTCTGGCTGCAAGCGAGTGCGGACCTGTTGACTTATCGTAGACAAATGTTCAAATGTTTGTAAATCTATCTGACCAAACTGCGTGGTCATCAGTCCGCAGCTTACAAACTACTTAAACTAAGGTAAACTAACCTAAGACGAAACACACACCCATGCCCCATGGAAACTCGAACCTCCGACGGCGAGCAACCGCGCTTATCATAGACGCTGGTTTGGAGCGTGTACGTCCTATAGATGTAAACATACCAGTCGACGCTCGCACCTGACCTGGACAAGTTATCGGTTTAAATTTTCTTGGCCGCACCAGATTCCGAATACACGAGAGCTATTTTTACGCAGATAGAATTACACTGATTGCAACAACTGACATAAGAATAAAAAACGATCGAAATGCCACAGCTATACCATAGCTCTTAATACACAATCATCCCAATAAAGACAACCCATAAAGATACATCCGAACACATGCGTATTACTGATAAACACTGCAAACTCTTGTACTCGGTGGATGTCCAAATTAGGCTCATACTAAGCAAAAAAAAAAAAAACAAAAAAAAAAAAAAAAAAAAAAACAAAAACAAAAAAAACAAAAAAAAAAAAAACTAGGAGATTCGTACATCCTCTCGCACAACAGAGCTGGTACCTTTAATGTTATGTTTCCGTAGATAGTAAATAAGAACACAAGTTTTACAGCACAAAACTTTTACTACATTTACCATATATGTCTACATACAGGAAATAAGGTTATTTACATCTAGACACAGACTACAACTCGTTCTTTATTATTCTTGTTATGTGTAACTTTAATTTTCTCCGCTGTAATCTTTTTTAACTCTTAGTTTTATATCAACATCGGCGTCTCCTATTTCCGTTCCAGCCAGAAGTTCGAAAGGAACAGGGAAGGTATGTTCTCGAACTTTCGTCCTGCATTCCAACTCATTTATAGCTCTGCACCGTCTGGCAATGGTTCTAGACGAGAACAATCGGGAATTTTAACTTTTCCCATTATTTCCTGTATAGCATAGTGGTTATAGCGTCCCTATGCGTCCCTAAGTGTGTACGTTACCAACTCCTGTGGTAATTTCCGTATGGAACACTAGGTTTACGACTATTGAAAACGATTGCTTGTTATTCCATCCGTTTTTAACTCTGCAAATGAATGTCCCCCAGTCCTCCACATTTGGATACAATGTACTCCCTTCCCCAAATGAGTCAGTACACCGACGCGTGACCAATCTCCCTGACTGTTTACTGTAAAAAGCAAATATTTTATAACTCCCAGTCATAACCAGATTTCTCCACACCCTGTCTTTAAGCCTGTCTTACACATATGGCGTAGCTTCGTCTTTCTCCAGCATTAGTTTGTACTCGTCCTTTATGGCAGTTGCTATAGCCATATATTCTAACTTCCTTCTCTTGGTCTCGATACCAGCCATTTCCAGTTTTCTTTTCGCGCACATAAGACATTAACTGCTCGTAGCGATGTAATTTCTTTAATGTGGGATGGCAAGTCTGTGTGATACATTTACTCTCTTCGCTGGACTTGCGGAATGACGTTGTTTGTAGGTAACAGACCTAATTCGGCGATATCTATATCTGGAGGCAGTGTGGAGAATAATGATCTGGATTGGGAGAAATATGTTTCCCCTGAGTTACTGTAGCTTTTAAGTGTACTACTTATATCGTCTTTGCCGGTGTCAGTATTACGAATCTCCACGTAATTTACACGTAGACAAATGAAACTAAAAGCTGATAGAACGTAATGTATAAGCTTTTATCGATCTGGAAGGTTTTACCTGCACACCGATCAATTTTCGGGTATTTTTATTATCCCAGTACACAAA
This sequence comes from Locusta migratoria, assembly GCA_026315105.1. Taxonomy (NCBI): domain Eukaryota; kingdom Metazoa; phylum Arthropoda; class Insecta; order Orthoptera; family Acrididae; genus Locusta; species Locusta migratoria. The sequence continues at coordinate 543,648,789 of CM048747.1, read as the reverse complement.
TTGCAGGACGCTATTTTACTCTACAAAGCATCTGTTGTCCCAGGTGTTTGTTATTCGCCTCCACATGGTGGAGAAGCACTTTGCAGATACCGTTTAAATCATTTAAACAGTCTTGCACAAGATCAATAACACTATCCATCCAGTAATCGTATATTGTAATACCCCTGTCTCGATCCAACGACGAAGTAAGTGCTCAAATGCAGCAAACAGACCTCTATATCTCTTTTTAGGGTAAATAAGGTCACGGATCACGAAATTCGCACCCCAACCGGCGGAATATCCCTTAGTAAGACTCCAGGACGTTCTTAAAATTATGGTTTTGACTGATATTTCCAGGCGAAGTACTAAACAACCTCCATATAGGCGAGATTCTAGATGCGTTCTTCGGGACTTGTGGTATAGAGATAGGAACGTGGATTCGAATCCTGCATATAACAAAACATTCGGCTCAAACGCGACGGTGGCGAGTCCCAAAGCGCCGCAACTCCCACCAGGTGTTGTATATAAGGGATAGTCGGAGAAGCCTCCAGGTAACATCCTCGAAACGCAAAGCATGCTACCGGACAGGTAAAATGCCCTCTGATGCCCTCGAAGGAGAAGGGGAAAGGGGAACAGCAAAGTTCAGCTATTTCATAGGAGACATTACAAATTATCTGCGTTGGGCAGAGACATTGTGATCATGTTTTCAGTCATTATCGGATTATTCCATTACTTGTGGAATGTAGGGCAGATACCAACGTTCACCATTTTTCTTAAGAACAAGTTATCGTGGACAAATTCATACGTGTAACAGGAAGAGTTATGGATGGGGAGGGTTTGTTGCTCATCGCAAGCAGACTTTTGTTAAACGCAATTTACCGTGATAACTCTAGGCATGCCAGTCATTGAGATTGCAAAGATTTTAAATGAAACCTCGATGATTGTTGATATGCGACGGGATTTCGTCTTCATTGCAAAATTTCTATTGGCATGCGCGATTTACGGGTATATCCGCGAAAAGATACATCTTTGTCACTGGCAAAAATGTGCGGCGATCTGTGATGAATACTCGAAAAATATAAAATTATTTGTGATTTTTATAAGTGTAATTGAAGTAAATGGCGACTCTGACATAGTTTCGTGAAGTTCAAACCAAGAATCCTTGGTGTTTATTCCTTACGTTAGTTAACCAAGTGGCGTGTGCTCCATGTAAGCAGTGTAGGCAATACTTACAATTCAGAAATAATAGCTTATAATATATTATACTCATCCAATGACGTTCATATTTAAAGCAAAAGATTGGGTGTGTCTTGAAAGAACAGTAAGGAAACCTTAAAATTGACGAGGCAGCAACAGAGAGACAGATGATACGACAGGCGCTGTTAGCCATTCGGTATTTTTCCGATCCCTTCTGTGATAAATATAATGCGTGTTCGATTGTGAGGTTTTATTTTATGACGATGGTGGCTTTAAGTGTAAGCGTCGATTAAAAATGACATGTGTAATTTAGGATTTGTTGATAATAAAATCGTTTAGTACCAGAAATTATATGGTTAAATTGAATACAGTTTCAAAGGGCCAACCACCTCCGTTAAGTCATTCTCTGCTTACGGCGACAAAAGGTATTTAGAGCAACGAAGTTATGACTCAATATTGTGGTTGTGTGGAAGCGTAAAACTTTCGAGATTATTTTGCTGGTCATGCCTGCTATTTGTAATGAGGTAAGAAAAGGACTAAAACGTGTGTCACTGATTGAAATAATCTTCACAATCTCCAGAAACGACATGCCATGTCTAAATCGCACGTAGTTTCCTATATTGTTTTAAAACAATTTGATGAAACAAGAATAGTAGGTGGTTTAAGAGAAACAATTTCAAATAAATAAAAACACAATGAGCTAGTAGGAAACCTCAGATAAGTTGTGAGTCGTCTCATTGGTGTGATCTTTTTTATTTTTATTTTTATTTATTTATTTGTGAAAATGATACACAATGAATTTGTCGATTCTCTTAAACAAAGAAATAACGTGGAACCAGTCTAACTGTTGAGAGGCACTGATAAATAATTTGATCTATGTCTTCACTAAGAAACAGTATTTCAAAAGATATTATGGAATAAGAAAGTTAATAATGGAAGGTCAATTTCTTGCAATAATACTGGATTGAACTACGGACGTTACAACTAGATGCCAAGTCTCGACACTATTGTGTTATGTCAATAAAGAATCTGAAATTCAAGATCGATTTTTAAGATATAATGTTTTAGTGGCAACCGAACAGCAATTTCCCTAGTCAACATCTCTTTCAGATCTTGACAGACTATCACTGGGAAGAAAAATTAATAGCTCAGGCATACAATGTGGCTGCGACAATGCCAGGAGAACGCAAATAAACTCACGGTATTCCATAGTAATGGCATGCTCATAGAATGAACTTGGTTTTGAAAAATAGAGTCGACCATACAAAACAGTGTTAAACATTCTTCATGCCATTGTCGGAACTTTGCCAAGTCCGTTAATTTGAAAATGTCCCCAAGCGTACTGGACGTATTAGTGACGAGTATTTTAAAATATAAGACGAAAGGAGCAAGTTTTTTAAACTAAGCACTCTCCATAAACATCAAGAAGCTTGTGTTGTTTGACGTAAATGATGGCAGCTAGACTGCTGCAACTGGTTGTACAAAAAGAAAAAATTGGCAAAAAAGCGATCTTTGGCATCATTGTTCTACTTTGCTGTTTCTTCTCCAACACAAGTGAACGAAGGTTTGCTCTTTATTAGGATATCGAGAAAATGTTTCCCATCAGAACCCACTACAAGGTGGAACTACAATAGCTGTACTTAGAGTACAAATTCATTGCGTTTTTCGGAAACATTATTGACAACAGGGATCTGTCAAAAGTTGGTGTCATAGGTTAGGCATCTGATTTAGGCTACTGTTTGGATTCTATTAAAAACTTTGAACAAAAGCGATGAAAGAGGTTTCAGAAGAGGATTAACATAGAAGGCAGAGAGTTGAAAAAGTTCCAGAGGGAAGAAAGATACATACAGAAGGCTTAACTTTGAAGAGATTGATATAAGAAATGTGGGATTTTCAAAAATAGGTAAACTAATTTTTTTGCGCTCTTCGACTTCAAAATACCAAAAGAGTTCTTCAAAGTTTCCAAATTTCTAGAACAACAGTTTGCTTGTCTAAAAAAAATTATGGTCAGAATTTTGACTTCCCTTTGGTGAGAAGTGAACTTTCAGCCGTTTATTTTAACCTACTTAACGAAGTACTTGTACATAGATGTTTTTCGTCACGTCTTGCCACAGCTGTATAAACTAAATAGCCTTTTAGAGAAAATACCAACAACAAGCGTCACTAGGGAAGAATATTCTTAGCTTTAAAGAATTCAAGAAAATTAAGACTTTAAGACTTACTTGCGTAATTCAAAATTCAAATGTTTGTTAAGCTTATGGGACTTAACTACAGGGTCATCAGTCCCTAAACTTACAAACTACTTATGAACTACCTTATACTAAAGACGGCACAAATATCCATGCCCGAGGGGGGATTCGAACCCCCGACCGTAGTGGCCGTGCAGACCGTGACTGAAGCGCCTCAGTCACCTCAGCCACCGTGGCCGGCTTGCGTAATTATCAGACAGAAAACATACTTCCTGCTTTATCAACTGTCTGCTAATATCAACTGAAAAGACATTGTTATCGTCATTGAAAATTAAGCCAATTTTTCTTGATGATGTGCTTGACGTTTTGCTACGAAACTGAGAAGAATAGCACCCTTGTACAAATATTAATGCATACCACAGGTTAGATACTTTCAGTTCATTCAATATTGCGTTAAGTATCTAAATATTCAGTGAACTAATGAAAATGGTCCCTGCATCCTATGTGTATTGTTTCCTTCATGATTTAGCTTTAGCAAATAAAGTTTAGGCATACTGATCTGCTTAGAAATCTACTGCTATAATTCTTTTGAAATTCACTGCACTTTAATTACTTCATTGCTGTACTAACGCCTTACCTTTAGCATAACCTCATATTACGATACCTTTTCATCCTCTGAACCCGTTTTAATGAATTTAAGCTTATATGTTTCCCCATGATAGTGTTACTTTACCTCTGAATCTCCATAGAAGTATATGTAGTAGGCTACATTTGGAGATTAGTCTGTCAAGGTATAAACACACAATTGTTTTCAGCATTATGATAGCATTACTTACTCTGATACGATTTTGATAACCTTACCGCACGATACGCTCAAGTTATCATTTCAAAATTCTGCAGATAGTAATGGAGATTAAAGTGTTTTGAGAGTCAGATAGATAGACAGGCATCACGTTCCTGGATAAAAAAAAAAAAAAACAAAAAAAAAAAAACAAAAAAAAAAAAAAAAAAAAAACAAAGAAAAACGATATATTTTTTTCCCCGTGGTCCGATTTTTATGAAACAAAGCTTATATGTTGCCTCGAGATACGCTCAAGGTACCTGTGAAAAATCCAATGAAAATTGATCTAGTAGATTTGAAAACTGAAATATACAGTTACAGCCGTGGAGGAGTAGGCGAACTCTCTAAGGCGGCTTGCTGCGGAGCGCGCCGCTGCTCACCGTCGGAGATTCGAGTCCTCCCTCCGGAATTGGTGCGTGTGTTGTCCTAGCGTCAGTTAGTATAAATAGTTCGTAAATCTAGTGACTGTTGACCAACGTTGTTAAGTCTCTTACATTTATTAACATTTCAATACTTTTACTGAGTTATATTTACTTGGCTGACCGTAAATAGTTTTTTATAATTTCATATTGGGATATGATATTTGCCTTCTTCTCTTGTCAACAGGAAGTGTTAAAGAAATGCGCAAATATGTTGATACATTTCCTAACTCGAACATTAAACTTTTGGAATAAATAAAATTTAACACATCAAGTGGAGCTGTGTGTACCTAAAAATAAAGGAAGCAATGCCAACTCATTAAACAGCTATTCCCCATCAGTATCCGATCTATTTTAATGTGTTAACTTTTGTTCAAGGTTGAGAAATTGTGTTTTCATTAGTAGTATACATTATAGTAATTGTTACGAGATACACCTCACGCATATTTGACCAGCCTGCCAAATAGAGTCGATGCCTGCCAGATAACATCGATATTTCGAGAGAGGTAAATTTGCTTCATTGCTAGCTGAATGCGGAGACAAACGAATTTGGGAGCAGTTATTATCACATTGTATCGACATTTACGGACAATTATTGCAGCTGACAAAGGCATCCACTGGCAATGAATATTTCTGTCAATGTTGAGTTACGCCGACGTTGCGTGAACTAAAATGTGAAATTACGTTACCATTAGTCGACTTAATCTCTCGATACACACAGCAGGTCTGACAACAGACAAATAGTAAGGTAACAGCATACGAAACTTCGTAATTGTGTTAACTGAAGGTTAACAGTGCTACAAAAACACATCAGAGGAACTGTTTGTAGCAAGCGCTCAGTAATTGTTAATACAACATCCAAATGCGAAATATCTTTGGGAGTCACAGGTAATGGTGAATGTGATTAACTCGACTGATTTTGTGACAGCCAATTTCTGGATGCCTAAATCACCAATGCCTTTGTTTCAAAATATTTAGTTTATATTTACAGTTACGTATTATCTCTTCTTTTTTGTAAGAGAATAAGAAAGTTTAGAAAACGGTAAACACTGTACATACACTTCAGTCTTTAATGCGGTATTTTGTAAGAAAAAAAGAGCATTATTAAAACTTTCATGATGAGTTTTGGAATTGTTGTGATTTGTGTACATCCTTCTCTTTTTCACTCCTTTCCGTTTCTGAGAATATGTAAAATACCGTATGCCATTTTCCTTCATCTCGTATATTAATTTTCTTCTGCGTGGGGAATACTCCACAGCGTTATATTGGGTGATGTCCAATACACACTTGCTAATCATTCTACAATGAACTGTTTTTGCCAAAGTTGAGTCTACTACATCCTTTGGAAAGTATGGAAATAATTTTTCTCAAGTCGTAACTTCCTGACAAATAAACAGTTAAATAATGGAATAAAACTTTGACAGAGTATCTGCCTTGTGATGTGCATAAAGGTCGATCAGGGCTACAAGTGATGATTCCACAACTGCGGTCTTTCAAGAGTTTCAGCGTTCGCCTCAATAATCTTCAAGGCAAGTGGTACGTGAGAGTAATGTAAGTGATAGTAGTGCGCTACGTATTCTGAAGAAAGGCCGTTTTCGTGTGTACATTCCAAGGCTGATGCAACAGCTAAGTGACGACGATCCAGATCGAAGGTTAGAATTTTGTGAACGGGTTCAGGAGATGGTGATACGTGAACCTGGATTTATGGGTAGCATAATTTGGTCGGATGAAACCCAGTTCAAACTCAATGAAACTGTCAATAGGCACAATTGTGTGTACTGGGCTGAAGATAATCCTCACATTACAGTTGAAAAGGCTGTGAATTTTCCTGGTGTAAATGTGTGGTGTGGTTTGCCTGCAAGGAGACTGGGCCTTTTCGCTTTGCAAGTACTGTTACTGGAGAAACGTACCTAACAATGCTTGCTGACTCCTTTCGTACATTATACTGTAATGATGAATTTTACTTCCAACAAGATGGCGCCCCATGGCACTATCATAGGGACGCACGAGCATACCTGGATCACAATGTGCCAGGCCAGTAGATAGGACGCAGGGGACCAATCGAGTTTCCTGCACGGTCTCCAGACCTCACGCCGCAGGATTCCTTCTTATAGGGCACGGTAAAAGATGAGGTGTACAAACGTAAACCACGTAAGCTGGACACACTTTGGAATGAGATTCAAGCGGTGTGCGCAGAAATCTCAATGGACACTTTAGTACGATGTAAGGAATCACTGGTAACTCGTATTGATGCTGAAGGCCTCCAGTTTGAACATTAATCACATTTTGAAAGTAAATTTATTTTTCAAATTGCACTTAAGCTTTCCATTTCCAGAAATTGAACATTGTAGAACGGGAAATAAATTTCTGTGACGCTTCAAAGTGGGTATACATTTTTTGACGTACCCTTATATATATCCGAATGTCAAACGTGAGCAACTTTCCCCTTTTTCAGTGTTGAAGCACTTGATAAAACTCCATACAAACTGCCAAGAAGACTATGTCGATTTTCATTCAATGATTGCAGATGCCGTCTGGCAGATAGTACGTGGTGTAGTCATAATGCGTTCAATGACGTCTACCAGGTAGTCCAGTGACACAGCTGACAGGACGTAATTTGTATGCAACCTTTAGTTCCAAACAGACACTGTGTCACGAAGACAAACTCAGTGTTCCTACAACCAACTAAGACAGTTTGAAAGGGGTCAAATTGTGGTCTTCTGAGTGACGGGATGGTACTTTCGGAGCACTGCCATGGAAGTTGGACACGTAGTGTGATTGTTGCAATGGTCAAATAAACTTTCTCAAACCCATAGGACAGGATCTGAACATCGACCAAAATCGCTCAATGTAATGGCAGTCATGGTCGATCTTACGGTTACCACTGGTCAAATAAGAGTGAGATTCCTGAATAGAGGGAAAAAAGGGGGGTCGCATTGACAACCCTGAACTATAAACATAAATTCGTTTTCCGGATGTTCCTATGTCAATAAATCACAATGCAATTGAATGGTAATAATTTGGAAATATCAATTGGATTTTGGCTGTTAGTGTGCACCGACATTGGCCGAGGGGACTGATCGGCAATTAGGGACTGATGACCCCGTAGTTAAGTCCCATAAGCTTAATAAACATTTGAACATTTTGAACTGATCGGCAACAGGGCACAACGTGCGAGTGTTGTAGGTAGTCTAGCCGCTTACGAGAAGGCGTGGCATGCGGAATCAAGCGATTGTCTGCGTGACACTGCGAGCAATGGCAGCACTCGCATTTATCTCGTACTGTTTTCTCTAGCCGTTATAATTTATCATTGCTGGTTGCTATACGGAAAGGAAGTTATGCCGTGATGTCCTGTTGCCGATGTGTCTTGGCCAGTGTTGGCACACAGTAACATCCAAAAGTCCACTTCATATTTCCGGATTTTTACCATTCAGTTGCATTGTCATTTACTGACATAGAAATATCCGGAAAACGAATTTATGTTTGTAGCTCAGAGAGTGACAATTTACACGAAATATTTTTCCTCATTTATGACACAACTTGTATATTAACATATTACATTTCAATGTTAAAACACACACATTTATAAAAGATTATAATGATATTAGTATAACCTTTGTATTATTGAATTATGTTGTATTAGTAGTGAACAAAAATCTGTTACTACAAAATTAAAACCTGTAAAAACCTCTGGAATATGGACTAGAGTGGTCCAATGTAGGCCATAACATAAATAATAATAAAGTTACACATTGGTTTAGAGCGGGCATTATTAATGCCTTTGGCTCTAAATTCAACATTTATCAACTGTTAGTTTTCTTTCATTTTTGTAAAAAGGAAGAGGAAGTTATTTCTTTAAGCAGTCAATTCCATTTTATCACAGTTTCCCTCGAGACAGGGCAGGATTTTTTCACACATCATTTTATTTCAGATGGGAAATCAAGGTGGATACATTCTCATTTTCATACTAGCTTATATGCCCGTGCTTCGCAACGGTTGTTAAAGAGGGGCCTGTGTGTATCATTGTTTTTTAGGGTTCTGGACCTAGGTCAGCAAAAACAGATTTCTTGTTTGATCGCTCCTTCAATAAACTCAGTTATCCTAGCGAAGATGTCAAATATAAGTAGAAGTCATTGTCCTGAACGACGAATATTCATAAAAAATTTTATACAAAAAGTTAAATTAATTTAAGTCCGTACTCCGGAACTATGTAAATTCAATGTTAGGTCGTGTTCATAACGCCCCATTTAGCGACGCTTCCTCAACTTTCTTGTTGCTTCTGTGAAACATTTATTTAAATGTTATTTCATTTTATGTGGTTGCTCTGCGAAAAGGAGGTGGGGCGTCTTTGCAGCCAATGCGATACAAATCAGTCGCAAGAGCAAATAAATGCTTGGGAAGAGTGGATTTCTCGCAATATCACGTGGTAATTCCATCTTAATGTTGAGAAGATGCACAGAACGTAATGCTCACTTCATAGATATTTGTACTTTATGTACCATTTAGTGGTTATACACATCGAAATATGCTCTTCTTTTCTTTCCATGATATTGTAAAGCTACGAAGAAAAATTTTTTTTGTCCTACCTGGGGTAAATTGTACTTACAGTAGCAGCGATTTAGTTTGCTATCGTTGGCGACGAACTATTCGCTTTAGGAGGATGAATAATTTAATGACCAGAACAGCATAAGTTATTTATTTCATCGTGAACATTAATAATTATTCACTTCATTCTACGTGAATGATTTTTGAAAAAGCGTTCGACGGCCGTTACCAACATCAGCACACAAGGTCGCCGTCGTAAGTAAAATTGTACCCCTCATTGTTGTGTATTACACCGTAGTTATGAGAATGAAAAAAATGCAGGAACGCGATAAGTAATTATTTGGTGTACTATTTATCTAACGTCGCCTCACTTTGTCCTTTCCTGTACTAAGGCGTTTTCGAGTATTCCTCAACAGAACGCACTCAAAATGTAATGAGGATACACCGAAGTCAGAAAGGGAACTACATAAATTCCATTTTCCTTGCAATGAATTCTTAGCAAATTAAAAGGTTTGTTTGTATTGTCTTGTATTGTCTATGGGACTTTACTACAGGGTCATCAGTCCCTAAACTTACAAACTACTTATGAACTACTTACGAACTAGGACGACACAAATATCCATGCCCGAGGGGGGATTAGAACCCCCGACCGTAGTGGCCGTGCTGACCGTGACTGAAGCGCCTTAGTCCCCTCGGCCACCGCGGCCGGCAGTAAATTAAAACATCGATAGACGCGAATGAACGTCGTTATTTTTTAAATTCAACTGATACCCGCGAAAAGAAGCACTTTTTTTTTCTTTCCATGGCATTGCAAGGCATGCGGGATAAATCTAGTAAAAAATTATTATTTTGTGTGTAACTGGGTTAAATTTTACTTGCACTGGCAGCGGTTTAGAAAGTTTACGTTGGCAACGAAATATTCGCTTTAGGAAGATCATTAATTTATTCATCGGAACAACATTAATTATTTATTTCATTATCAACATAAAGAATTATTTCCATCATTGTAGGTGACTGATTTTTCAAAAAGGATTCTAACGCAGCATCGCCATCTATTAATATTTGTGTATGCATTGTAACAGCGCCTCTGTCGGATCTTTGCTATACTACGTTGCAATTCATGCGTAGCATACGCCACAAACTACAAATTACGATATCTGTTCTTTCAATGATCCGATTTTGGTGAAATGAAGCTTATATGTTGCCCGAAAGGACTCTCAGTTGATGAATGAAATCCCATGAAAGTTCGTGTAGTACTCTTGTAGATATGCTGTACTACGTGGAGGTAAACGTGTTCAAAGACACAGACCGACATTACGGTAGTTGATAAAATATTTCAAATTACGATATTCTTTTTTTCCGTGATCCGATTTTTATCAAACGAGATCTATATGTTGTCCAGAGTTACCTGAGAAAAACCCATGCAAATTCGTGAAGTAGTGTCGGAGATAAGTGGTTTTTTTATAGTTGAACAAACAGACACGACGGCTTCTGAAAACACTTAAAATTACCATATCTTTTGTTTCCGTGATCAGATTTTTATAAAATTATGCCTATATGTTGACCCAAACTTTTCTCTTGTTTCCTGTGAAAACGGCATGAAGATTCGTCCATTAGTTTTGAAGATTGAAGTGAACACCGAGATGCCATTTTCATTTATTATTAGCATACATAATACGGATTATGAGGAGTCAAGATACTTTTCGAGATTTACAATCACGAACTAATAAATGGTGCTTACCAAATTATTACAAAGGGGAAACCTAAAACAGTTGTTGGCGTATTTAATGCAGTCACAAGCGGTTTATCTTGTAGCGAAATTGAAGTACATTGTTCCTGTGAGTTGGTGTGGGTAGAAACTATAGGAAGACATGACCAACGCAAAAAAAAAAAAAAAAAAAAAAAAAAAAAAAAAAAAAAAAAAAAAAAAAAAAAAAAAAGAGAGAGAGAGAGAGATAGAGAAATCATATAACATAAATATTTCGGTGTTCCTTTTCCCTGCGCGTTCTTACACAATGGAACGGTAGATAAATATAATAAAAGCGGTTCGATGAACCCTCTATCATGCACTTAAATGAGAGTTGAAAAGTATTTGTGTAAATGTAGATGAAATTTGGTACACGATGGAGAAATTTTGACAGTACAGGGGACGTTGATATTAGGTCTTAAGTACTGGAGGATGTCATTAGAAATTTGGGGCAGTGTAATCTACATATAAAACACAATAAATCACAGTTACAAGGATGAAAATACCTGGTACTTCATAATAAATTACAAAAGGCAATTTAAGGGAGAAGTGGGGAGCTCTATGGGAGTAGGTGTGAAACAAACGTAGCACTTCATTTTATCCACCTATTTTTTTACTTACATTAACTTCCACCTCAAGACGCTATTTCTTTTTTAATTCGAGAGGGTGGCTTGGCTTTTGGGAGAGGTGAAACGTCGCTGTTTCCGTTGTTGATACACCCGGGAGCGCTATAGGGAGTATCTGCGTAACGTTTCTGTGTTTCTGTATACCACCAACATCAGGAGGTACCCACCGTTACTTCATTTGTTGACTCTAGAACTAATCGTACTAAGAATAATGAGTTTTCGGTAGCTCTTCATTGTGCCATCACATTTGTAACCGGTTCCGGGCTTGTAATACTGTAAAAGTTTGTACTCCTGCATTTTTACGTAATGAATTGCTGTCTCCTATATTGACACTATAAACTGCACAGTCTTTAATCTGTATTTAGCTTGTCCCTGGGGCATGGGTGTGTATGTTGTCCTTAGGTTAGTTTACCTAGTTTTAAGTAGTTTGTAAGCTACGGACTGATGACCACGCAGTTTGGTGCGATAGATTTACAGACATTTGATTTTTTGTATTTAGCTTATTAAAATTTTCGTTATTATTGAGTATGAAACTTGTTTTAACTCAGAGGCTTGATTCTTGGCGACAAACATACTTAATAATGTTATCTTTTCCCTCTTAGTTCTGTTACGTTGGAGCCTATTACGAAAAAAAACAATAACAAAAAAAGTCTTTTCTACCGTTTCTAGTTGATATTGTAATTTAGTATTAATTTGGGATCCTTTTTTTTTTCTCCAAGATATGAACATTACTTTTTCGACATATACGGTTCATTCAAGCATCAGAGATAGTATTGATAGTTCACTTTTCCATAATATTCCACAGATGTTGTTAAGGGTTCTAAACATGAAATGAAATTGTAACACACTTTTCCTATATCTCTTGACTATGTATTTTCGAAAAAAGGAACTGTGTCCACAATTATTACACTTGAAAACACACAGTTATGATAATCAACAGTTGGGGAATTCAATGTTTCACATTTATTGATTTTCTTCTAACAAAATCCCTTCTTCCCTTAATGTTCGTATCTATACTGATTTTATCTAAAATAATGTTCGTAATCCCAGTATCAACTATCCATGAGAATATGACTAATAAAATCTATGTGACAAAGTTCATACCAAAATTGGGAGGCAGAATATCACACTATCTCTTACAGCCTATCCCCGACCTAAACTTCATGAATATCAAAAGCACTAAAGTAAACTCGTAAAGAACTGAACTCAAAGAGAGCTGAACTCACACAGAGAGAGATAGAGAGGAACCCGAATGCGTTAACTGTTTATATTAATTTTCAAACAAAGATTGGTGTTATATGAGGTGTTTTCGGAGTCTTACTCTCTGCTTTTTTTTATTACTCTGGTTAAAAGGATTGTATCTTATTTCCTTTCAAATTACCAAAAAGACACTAATTCTGCTTCGCAAAATAACAAAAATATTGAAAAATAACTATTCCTTCGAATAGAGGTCGACAGATAATAAATATCGTCTTTCATGGAGAAGCAAAGCTACTGTGACGTTATATTGGAAATGTTTACATGACACCTACGCGCTTTCCCACCGTGCTCGTTCAAGTACAATAAATGTCAAGACACCATGATAGTTGCCAATTGGACTCTTCCAAAGGCAGTGAACAAATAATCAGTCCTCATCAAATGATAAAGTTCGTAAAGACGTGACCATTGAGAGACTTTATATTTTTATTGTGTACGTTCGTATATGACAGTCATTGTGGTGTCGCACAAGTACAAAGTGCGCGCCACCTACTTTCGCCGCGCGCCGCCATGCACGCACGGCGCGGCGTTCTTACGACGACAGCCACGAGCGCCCTCTGCGACAACGCCGCTCGTGGCCACCACTGAAGGACATCGGTCACTTCGGACTGAGATAGCAACCAGTGAGGACCTTAGTAATCAGATAGGCACCAGTGAAGACTTTGCTATCGTACAGGCACTAGGCAGGCCTCTAACAACTATGTATCAACCTTCTGCAGTACTATGTAAAAGCTAAGTATTGTTACATTCGGTGCAATATATATCTCTTTCTAATTTACTCTAGTGTTTATAGTTTCTGGCTGCTCCCCTCCGTACCTGCACCAGCGGGCTATCCTTATTCCTGTGTCGGTCTTATTCCACTCGGCCACCGACACCTACGACGAGGCTGTGACACAAAAGCGGCGACGAAGTTGGGACACAAAAGTGGCGACGAGGATGGGATACAAAAGTCATAATCAGGGTACGTTCTCGATATCGATTTGTACCTGACGTCCATTTAAGTGCCGATCAGTGTCAGGCTGCTACAGGCCGAGCGATTTGCTGTCTTACTCTCTTCTTTTCTTATTACTCTGGTTGAAAGGATTGTGTTGTGTCCGTCCTCGAAGAGTGCGCGGTCCCGCTAGAGAGCGTTCGCGGAGCAGTGCAGCGGCGAGGGTGAAACGGGCACCGGCAGAGGGTGCCACTGCTGCCCGAGGCAGCCAATCAAGACGAGGACAATCGGATTCCGCGCATCCAACGATCGATGTGAGATCCCTCCGCCGCCCGCAATATAGGCCAGCGCCAATCCGACGCCAGCGGTCTACGGAGTCTACAGTCGGAAGTCGGAGTCTCAGCGTGCCCGTAAATCAGACAAGTTTCGCACGTCCTCGATAGTTAGTGTGGTGTCACACGTGGCGCCACGTACTTTGGCCGCGTTCTTACGATGTCAGCCACGAGCGCCCTCTACTGCAACTCCGCTCGTGGCCACCACTGAACTGCATCGGTCACTTAGGATTAGGACAGGCACTGAAACGGACTCATCAGTGGACAGACCTCTAACTAGTTAACCTGTGTCTCAGAAGTACACTTAGTTGGCAGTCATGACATGAACTTTGTTTTTAAGTATCATATTTCTACGAAATATACAACTTGTTCTAATCTAGTTTAGTGTTTCTAGTTTCTGCTGTCCCACTGACTGGTCACCTCAGCCTCTGTACCTGCACGAGCGTGCATCCTATTTTCCTGTGTCGGTCCCTCTCTTCTCGGCCACCGACACCCACGACAACCGGCGGAAACGAGACACAAAAGTGGCGATGAGGATGGGATACAAAAGTTAGTCCGTGCCCGTTATCCACGTCTGTATTGGACAGTCGGTATTAAAAGTGACAGTGTGTATGTGGCCGTCAGAAACAGTATTCCTGTCGGGATATCTTTACGCATGTCACAGTAACCTGCAAACAAGCTAGAGATATATTGGCGTAGGTTTGTGGACTATGGAATGGTGACAGTATTGAATTTACAAAAGACTGCTTCGAGGCATTGGACATTGCTTGCTCAGAAACTACGAGCAAAGAAAGTTAAGTTGTATTTATCTTTTGTATTGTCCAGTTCATACACAATAAATGTGGTAAAGAGTGGTGCTACCAATGTGTGTTACATGAATCGTGCCCTTGAGTTGACCTGGCCGACCATCTTCCACCTGGTGTACATAACAGATTGAAACTTATTTCATTTCAAATTACGAAAAATAGACTACTTTTGACTCGCAAATAACAAAAATATTTACAAATGACTAAAATGTTGCAATCCTAATGCAACGATCGCGATGTTGTGTTATACAATGAAATAGCGAAACTTATAACGAGCAAATCGTGAAAATATTGAAGGGAAGGGGGCGTCTGAGGAGGAGACTGTGCACAGCGAACGAACATCGGTCTGTCGATATACAAACTTGATAGTCGAAACTGGCGATTTACACTTCATAATGGCGACACGCAATTGTACTATAGCGGTGAACCTATGCTATTCCAAAGTTTTTCCCACGGCCTATTCCTGGTCGGGCTGTTGGTGTGCACACGCGCAGGTCTCGTTGGGTGGGCGCACCACGACGTCATTTCAGATTAACAAAAACGGATTAATTCCGACTCGGAAAATACCAAAAATGTTTACAAATAACTAAAATGTTGCAGTCCTTATGCCACGATCGCGATGTTGTGTTATACAATGAAATAGCGAAACTTATACTGAGCAAATCGTGAAAATATTGACGGGAAGGTTCTGGCTGAGGAGGAGACAGCTTAGACCCAAACGAACATCGCTCAGTCAATATACAAAATCGAGAGTCAAAACTGGGGATTTACACTTCATAACGATGTCACGCAGTTGTATTTTAGCGGTGAACCTATGCTCTCCCAAAGTTTTTTCCTCGGCCTGTTCCTGCTCCGGCTGTTGGTGTGCCCATGCACAGGTCCTGTTGAGTGGGCGCTCCATGCTGTCATTTCAAATTAACAAACACAGACTAATTCCGTCTCGGAAAATACCAAAAATGTTTACAAATGACTAAAATGTTGCAGTCCTAATGCTACGATCGTGATGTTGTGTTATACAATGAAATAGTGAAACTTATATCGAGCAAATCTTTAAAATATTGAAGGAAAGGTTCTGTCTGAGGAGGAGACAGCTTAGAGCCAAACGCACATCACTCAGTCTATATACAAAATCGAAAGTCGAAACTGGGGATTTGCACTTCATAATGACATAACGCAGTTGTACTATAGTGGTGAACCTATGCTCTCCCGAAGTTTTTTCCTTGGCCTGTTCCTGCTCCGGCTGTTGGTGTGCACACGGGCAGGTCCTGTTTGGTGGGTGCCCCATGCCGTCATTTGAAATTAACAAAAAAAAACCAGTTCCGTCTCGGAAAATACCAAAAATGTTAAAATGTCTAAAATGTTGCAGTCCTAATGCTACGATCACGATGTAGTGTCATACAATGAAATAGCGGAACTTATAAGGAGCAAATCGTGAAAATATTGAATGGAAGGAGGAGACAGCGTACACCCAAATGAACATGGCTCAGTCGATATATAAATTTGATAGTCGAAACTGGGGATTTACACTTCATAATGACGTCACGCAGTTGTATTTTAGCGGTGAACCTATGCTCTCCCGAAGATTTTTCCTCGGCCAGTTCCTGGTCGGGCTGTTGGTGTGCATACGCGCAGGTCTTTTTGGGTGGGCACTCCACGCCGTCCTTTCAAATTAACAAAAACAGACTAAGTCCGTCTCGGAAAATACCAAAAATGTTTACAAATGACTAAAATATTGCAGTCCTAATTCAACGATCGAGATGTTGTGTTATACAATGAAATAGCGAAACTTATAACGAGCAAGTCGTGAAAATATTGAAGGGAAGGAGGAGACAGCGTACACCCAAACGAACATCGCTCAGTCGATATACAAATTTGAAAGTCGAAACTGGGGATTTACACTTGATAATGACGTCACGCAGTTCTATTATAGCGGTGAACCTGTGCTGCCCCGAAGTTTTTCCCTGGCCTGTTCCTGCTCGGGCTGTTGGTGTTCGCTCGCGCAGGTCCCGTTGAGTGGGCGCCCCACTCCGTCCTCGCTGGCGTCCCTTAATCCTCCCTTTGTCCGCGTTTCCGGCTGAGGCGACCGCCTGCAGCTGCCGCCTTACTGCTGGTGTCTGGCTCGCCCGTCCCTTTCCTGGCGTGAAGCATTCGTCTTACCCAACGAGCTTAAATTTCATGAAGTGTCTAAGACTCGAGGTGTTGCAACAACCTGTATTAACTCGGCCGTTATACGAGGTGCGTCCAGAAAGTAAGTTCCGTTTGGTAATAAAATAAAATTGTACACAGATACAGAAGAAATTTTTATTGCACAAAAGCAAAAGTCTACAACTCTTAAAATACTTTTCCACATAACTTCCGAAATTTTGTCACAGCGTGCCACATATTTTTGTATGCATCCTTCACAAAAGGTGGCCGCCTGTGTATTCAACCGTGTGGTAACAGCTCTTTATCATCGTTGAAGTGTTGATCACCAAGGACAGATTTTAGGTGTAAGAAGAGATGAAAGTTGCTAGGAGAGAGGTCCGAGCTGTATGGAGGATGATCAAACAGGTCCCATTGAAATTTTGAAATTTCCGTAAGAATTGTTTGGTCACGTTCGGTGTGTGAGGTCAGGCATTATCGTAAAAAAAAAAAAAAAAAAAAAAAAAAAAAAAAAAAAAAAAAAAAAAAAAAAATCTTTTAGCAGTAATCCTCTTCTTACACCTAAAATCTGTCCTTGCTGGACAACACTTCAACGATGATGATGAGCTGAAAGAACATGTCACCACATTGTTGAATACACAGGTGGCGACATTTTATGAAAAAGGCACACAAAACCTTGTGTCATGCGATGACAATTGCCTACAAAATTTCGGAAGCTCTGTAGAAAAGTAGTTTAACAGTTGTAGGTTTTTGTACAATCAATGTATTTTCTGTATATGTACCAGTTCGTTTTATATAACCAAACGGAACTTACTTTCTGGATGCGCCTCGTGTTGACGGTGGTTAGTACACTTGAGCGGTTCCTGGTATGTTGTTGTTGAGCTTTCTACAGGGGCGGATCCAGTACGGCCTCCTTGGGGAGAGGGGGCGGTGAAAGAATTCTCATTGTCAGCTAAACTCTGACTCAGTAGAAAGACACTAGTACCGGCCATCCCTTTTTACCCCACGCCCAATCAAACAAAATATCTCACATTTTTTAGAGCTGCGGGGGGAGAGGGTTGCGACCGACCCTTGCCCCCCCCCCCAACCCTTGGATCCGCGTATGACTGTATATTGTATCCAGTGACTATTGACTGATAATGGACTGAAATGTGCCCGACGTGTGTTCAGTATTTACGTTATAAAACAAGTACTTCGTACAAGATCGGCGTTTCCTGGTGAAACGTTGTTGTGATGCCTCGTATAAGGAAGAGAAATGCTTACAATCACGTTTCCGACTTTTATAAAGGTCGGATAGTAGCCTATCGCGATTGAGGTTTATTATATCGCGACATTGCTTCTCGCGTTGGCCGCGATTCACTGTAGCAGAATATCGAATCGGTAGGCTCAAGTGAGCAGTACGGAACGCCGTGCTGCATTCCAACAGTCTCGTATCACTAGCAGTCAAGATGAGAGGCATGTTATCCCATGACTGTAACGGATGGTGCAGTCACGTCTCGATCCCTGAGTCAACAGATGAAGTCTTTTGTAAGACAACAACCATCTGCATAAACAGTTCGACGACGTATGCAGCTGCATGGACCATCAGCTCCGAGACCACTGCTGTGGTTACCCTTGAAGCTGCATCACAGACATGAGCCACTGCGATGGTGTATGCAATGACGAATGGCAAAACGTCATGTTTTCGGATGAATCCATGTTCTGTTTACAGCACCGTGATGGTCGCATCCGTGTTTGGCGATTTCGCGGTGAACGCACATTGGAAGCGTGTATTCGTCATCGCCGTAATGGCGTATCACACGGCGTGATGGTGTGCGGTGCCATTGGTTACACGTCTCTGGCACCTCTTCTTCGCATCGATGGCACTTTGAACAGTAGCCGTTACATTTCAGATGTGTTACGAAACGTGGCTCTACACTTCATTCGATCCCTGCGAAACCCTACATTTCCGAAGGGTAATCCACAACCGTATGTTGCAGGTCGTGCACGGGCCTTTCTGGATACGAAAAATGTTCAATTTCTGCTTTGGCCAGCACATTCTCCAGATCTCTCACCAATTGAAAACGTCTGGTCAATGTTGGCTGAGCAACTGGCTCGTCACGATACGCCAGTCACTACTCTTGATGAACTGTGGTATCATGTTGAAGCTGCATGGGCATCTGTACCTGTACACGCCATGTTTGACTCGATACCCAGGCGTATCAAGGCCATTATTACGGCTAGAATTGGTTGTTCTAGGTACTGATTTCTCAGGATCTATGCACCGAAATTGCGTAAAACTGTAATCACATGTCACTTCTAGTATAATATATTTGTCCAATGAATACCCGTTTATCATCTGCATTTCTTCTTGGTAAAGCAATTTTAATGGCCAGTAGTCTCTCATAAAAAAACTTATTGTTGGTGTATTTTTGAGTTGCTTCCTCTTCTGTTCCCACTGTTGTTGATGAAATCATACTTTAGAGGGTCTATACCTTCTTTGAAATCATTTTCATTTGTTGTTGACTATACCTGATCGAGTATGGTTGACATGTAACCAGTGTAAAATGTGGAAACACTAGTAACACCCAGAAACATTTTCAGTTGTATATATCTATTTTTTGCAACAAATATATACTTATTTCAAGGTGGGAACAACGGTATTTATTAACGATACTTGATTTTCATGTGCAACGCTTTTGTGGCAGTTGATCCAGGCGCATGTTTAATGGCAGTACTCTGTTTTCACTTTCGTTTTTGTACTTAAATTTCACATTTCAGTATGTAGACTATTGTATACATGAGTTATGGGATAAAATGGAGAATGTTCTCAAGGTACAAAAGTTATGGGAGGGGGTGTGATGGCAGAGGGCCGGTGCAGGATTTATGGAATGTGGGAATGGAACAGTTATAACCAAATCAACAGTACACAGTGAGACAAACGTTGACAAGCTCCGATTGTGACCACTTAAATAGGAGTGAATAATTTGTTTGGTCACTCAGGATTAGATCTGGATTCTTATTTCAAGTAGTTGGTAAGCCTTGGGACTGATGGTCACTGCAGTCTGGTCCCATAGGTTTACAAACATGTGAAACTTTTGTTTCATCAGACACATAAAATGAGTAATTGAACACTTTTGCATTCCTTATACCGAATCCAGACGCTTGGTTTATTACATCACTCGTTCTTCAATCTCTGTGAGTAAATTTTCCAAGTTCCCGGGACGCACGTGGCGCACAGTGGAAATAAGAGAGGTCCGGCCTTCCAGGAATCGGGTCTCCAGACGCCCAGATAGCTGCCAAGAGTCCAGCTAAGCTGCAAATGGTGCTGTCTGCGCTAATTGGTGTACTCAGGTTGCCTCAGGGCAGAGTAAAGGCCGTGGCGTCGGTACGGTGCTTTTCAGGTGTCAACAAAGTGCTCCACTCGACAGGTACTAACGAGGCAGTTGTAACAGTGACAACGACCCACACCTAATACGTTCTTGAGAATGAAAATCCACCATATTCTCTTACCCTCCTGTGTTGTACTACGAAAATAGGATCAACCCAGAACTCCGACATCGCACTTCCACAGAAGAGTAAACGAATCGCCGCTAAGACAGATAAAAGATATTGTGAACACCTTGACAACTTCTTCATTTGTGTGGCCTTGATGTTCAAATGTTCAAATGTTTGTTAAGCGTAAGGGACTTAACTACGGTGTCATCAGTCCCTAAACTTACAAACTACTTATGAACTACCTACAACTAAGGACGGCACCAATTTCCATGCCCGAGGGGGTATTCGAACCCCCGATCATAGTGGCCGTGCAGAGCGTGACTGAAGCGCCTCAGCCCCCTCGGCCACCTCGGCCGGCAGCCTTGATGTCCATAGCTGCTTTGCGCATATAAAGTGTTGCCAATACAACTGCAATACCATGCAATCCTTTATCACCAGGCATGTGTCGTTATACCGAATGTAAAGCATATTCAGTGGTCTGAAATAATTGAAATCAAATTGATTTCTTTTCGAGATCAAAAAGAAGTTCTAAATATTTTATTTACAGACTATTTCTATTTTTGCCACACATTATGTAGGGCGAACTTTTTGAATACTTCCAAGCTTAGTCCATTTGATTTCGGAAATGCAGCCGCATAAAATTCACTTCTTCCGCTGATATTTCGGCCGCGAACCTTCCGGCTATCTTCAAAATGAGTCGACGAGGTGCCGGGCTGGCGTTCTAATCCTGATCGCGGTGGCAATGCGCGTGCGCGTCACAGATGCTGGTTTTGCTGCATATTGAAGTACTCACACGCGTGCGCCCCCCGTGGCGGAAGCGCTCCGGTGTTCACTTATCGATATATGCTCGGCGGCGGAAACACCTTCACGTCTTCTCTGTGATTTCAATACTCCAAGTGCAGGGTTCCAAGCTTTGTCTAAACTGAAACCATTATCTCTGCTTAGTAATTTGTTGGCCAGTCTAATTTCAACAGCTTCTTTAAATATAGCATGCCAAAACGAAGATATGTGTGTCAAAATCTTGACATCACTATAGTTCATGGAATGACCAGTTTATATGCAATGTTCAGCCACAGCTGACTTGTCTGGCTGTAATAGGCGATTGTATCTTCTGTGTTCAAGGCATCGCTCGTGGACAGTGCGTGTTGTCTGGCCTATATATGAATTATCACAATTTCCGCAAGGGACTTGGTACAAACCTGACTTGCGAAGGAACAAATCATTCTCTACTGACCCGAGTAAGGCTGCAATATTCACAGGTGGCCGGAAGATAACCTTAACACGATGTTTGTCGAGAATGCGGCTTATCTTTGACGAGAAAGCGTCCACGTAAGGTATGAAGGCTCTTGATCTGTAACTATTATTTTCGTGTTCTTCTTCCACGTCTCGTGCTTGCATTCTTGGACTCACATTGAATGGTCTGGAAATCTGTTGCTGCGAATATCCATTTGCTTTGAAAATGCTCTACAGGTGTGTAAGCTCTTCCTGCAAGATGTCATCGTCTGATATACAATGTGCTCTGTGCACAAATGCCTTAAGGACCCCTGCGGGATGATGGCATCTACTGGCATGTAAATACAGATTCGTATGGGTTGGTTTTCGATATAATGCATGTCCTAATGTACCATCAGGTCATCCGAGTACATCCAAAACAGGAAGGCAGCCATCTTTTTCCATTTCCATAGTAAATTTGATATTAGCGTGGATGGAGTTTAGATGGACAAGGAATCTATGTAACTCATCTTTCCCGTGAGGCCATACTATAAACGTATCATCCATGTATCTCCAGAAGACCGTTGGTTTAAAACTTGCCTAGTCCAGAGCCTTGTCCTCAAAGTCTTCCATGAAGAAATTCGCTACCAGAGGGGACAGGAGGCTTCCCATAGCAACTCCGTCAATCTGATCATAAAAGTCACCATTAAACTGGAAATAAGAGGACGTCAGCATATGTTCAAATAAGGTGGTAATATCCTTGTCAAAATATTGGCCAATTAGAGAAAGAGAATCCTGTACAGGTACCTTGGTATATAATGATACCACGTCAAAACTCACCACGACATCTGTACTATTAAGCCTAAGGTGGCTGAGTCTTTGAATAAAATCTACAGAATTTTCCTACCAATGGCTTTAAGCCAAATACTGGGTAGAAAGGTAGGTAGATGAACCAATTGTGCTTGTTATTTGTCGCATAGGCGGATCCTCCAGACTCTCATCCTTATCCAGCTTGTGAACTTTAGGAAGCCCATAAAATCTCGGTGGTACAGCACCTCGCACTTTTTAAGCGTCTTCAGGTTCTAGTGCCGTAGCATTCAGTAAGGCAGCAGTCCTTATTGTCACCTTGCTATTTGGGTCTTTGTTGATCTTCCGGTACGCGCCAGGACTTAATAAACCATAGATCTTTTCATTGTAGTCTTCCTGAGGCCGCAGGACGGTGGCGTTGCCTTTGTCAGTACGTAAAACTACTATGTCTGTGTCCTCTCGGAGTTTTCGTATGGCTAACCTCTCTTCTCTCTCTTTTTTTGTTACTTCTCTGTCGATGATACTTCATAATTGCTCGGCAGCTTTCAAGTCTGACTTCTTTAGCTGAATCTACTGACAGTGGACGGACAGCTTCTCCAATAGCGCTAATGAAATATGGTATTGGCAAGGTCTTTGGAGTGGGGGCAAAATTTAGCCCTTTGCCCTCACTCCAAAGACGAATTGACGCATTGAAATCACAGAGAAGACGTGAAGGTGTTGCCGCCGCCGAGCATATGTCGATAAGTGAACACCGGAGTGCTTCCGCCACGGGGGGGGGGGGGGGGCGCACGCGTGTGAGTATTTCGATATGCAGTAAACCAGCATCTGTGACGCGCACGCGCATTGCCACCGCGATCAGGCTTATAAGGCCGCTCCCGGCACCTCGTCGACAGCCTTCGACTCACTCTGAAGATGGCCGGAAGGTACGCGGCAGAAATATCAGCGGAAGAAATTAATTTTACGCGGCTGCATTCCCGGAATCTAATGGACTAGACATTACGCCGTGAAATGTTGACAATGCACAATTCAAACATTTTTTTTCTTGTCCTTACGAGCTTCATCGTAAAACATCTGTGCAGGAAGTGTTTACATAGATGAACAAATAATACCCTTCATACCAGTATAACGAATAAGTAACTTCATTACTATGTCAGGAACGACAATGGAGGCGAAAGTGGACTTGAGCCATCTACGGGCGCAGCCTTTCAGCATTTCAACCTAAGAGTGACAATGGTATGCAGTGCATAGACGGCACTTACGACCACTTTCAACAAACGAGAAATCAGATGTCTTACAATTGCACAATCTCTATGGGACGCGCAAACTCACTCCTGGAAAAGAGAGAAAAGAAATCATATAACTATTGAGAAACTAGATTACTATATGGTCGATATTGTGATGTGTGTCTGTGAACAAATTGTTCAGGTGAATCTAATAAGAACTACAATGTAAGATTATTATGTGTGTGTCTTTGATCTAACATTTGATTTCATCAATCCGTGTATTTATTTATTTATTTATTTATTTGTTTATTTAGCCTGATCAGATTAGGGCCATCAGGCCCTCTCTTACATCGGACCAGGGTTTTACACATACAGAATTTTTTACATTTGAGTTACCTATAACATACCAATGATTTTTACAGATAAGCAATTAATAACATAATTTATAAAAGTTAACTACATGTAAAAGGATGTAAAATAAAAGGTATTGACTTAATTCTAATAGGATTAATACTAGTAGTACCACTGAGACACCTTCTGCTGCTGTTGGTGTAACAACATTGATATTAGCAGATACAGGATGTACTTTTGAATCGAGACTGGTTAAGGCAAGGCGAATTCTGACAAAAGGAAGTTAAGAAAGCTGTACCTGGCGAGAGCAATGGCAGTAAGAGAATATCTGGGAGGAGGAATGGATGTGACGTACCTGGACCGTAGGGTATTAAAGACTGGCGTAATTATTGCTTCAGTAGATAATCCATTAACTGTCGTTTGAAGCTGGCAGTGTTATTCAGTTCTCTGATATACTGAGGTAGATGATTCCAGAGCCTCGTTCCTGCTACTGAAAAGGATTTTGAGAAACCGGCTGAGTGATGGATAGGGACAGAAAGGGTTTTGCTCTGACACGAACGAGTAGTTCTGTTATGCTGATCAGATAAGAGTGTTAAGGTCGAGGAAAGATATGAGGGACAGTGTACGTTGATAAGAGAGTAGAGGAAACAGAGTGTATGAAAATCTCTGCGCTTGTCAGCACGGAGCCAGGATAGTTGCATATAAGATGGTGAAATGTGATCAAAGAGACGGATGTTACATATATATCGAACGCAGGCATTCATGATTAGTTCCAGACGTCTTGAGCTTTCCCAAGAAAGACCTTGCAAGATAACATCACTGTAATCAATAATTGGAATTACAAGTGTTTGTATAAGTTTCTTTTTGAGATCGAGAGGAAAAAACTTCTTATATCTCTGTAGGGCATGATGCCTTCCTACACACGGCGGCTGTGTGCTCAGCCCAATTTAGTTTGTCGTCTATTATCACTCCCAGACTTTTTGCCGAGGGCGAAAAATAGATAGGTGTGTCATTTAATATTAATGATGGTTGAGATTCGCGGAATTTGTGGTTAATGAGCCTAGGATGTCCTACCAGAATTGCTTGTGTTTTACTTGGATTGAGCTTTAATCCTATATTCTGTGCCCACTTTGATAGTGCACATAGGTCAGAATTAAAATTTTCGATTGCTGTCTTCAGGTTTTTTGGTTTTGCACTTAAATACAACTGGAGGTCATCGGCATACATGTGGTATTTACAAAATGACAAGACCGATGATACGTCATTTACGTACAATGCAAAGAGGAGTGGACCTAGTACCGAGCCCTGTGGTACGCCTGATAGTACTTTTCTCCACTGTGACTTTTTGGTGCCGGACATGACGCACTGAAGACGCGATGTCAAGTATGAGCGAAACCATTGCACCACGCCTTGAGAGAGATTTAGGCTGCTAAGTTTAGCAAGTAAAATGTCAAAGTCCACAGTATCGAAAGCTTTGCTAAAGTCTAAGAAGCACATAATAGTCGCCTCTTGTCTATCCATTGCCTGCTTAAGGTCGTCTGTCACTTTTATCAAAGCAGATTTTGTGCTGCGATATTTGCGAAAACCTGATTGGTGTTCGTCAAAAAGGTTATTAATAGTCAAGTAGCTGGTTAGCTGATCATTTACTATATATTCTAGAGCTTTGGATAGTGCCGGAAGAATGCAGATAGGTCTGTAATCAGAGGGTGCTGTGGCAATGTTCTTTTTTGGCAGTGGCTTAACTAGTCCACGTTTCCATGCATCAGGAAAAACACTTGTGGCTAAGGACTGATTAAATATATCTGTTATGATGGGCAGCAGTGGATCAATAATCAGCTTTACCATTTGGATAGTGATACCATCATCCCCAGTAGACGCTGATGTAATACGCATAATGGCTTTTTTGACTGTACTTCCAGTAACATGCTTAAAACAAAACTTATCATGGTTAGCGTTGTTTATCCTCTTGATATGGTCAATAAGTGTTTGTTTCGTTTGGTGATCTATTGTGGTGGTAGGCGTTGTGAAATACTGATTTAGTTCCTCAATGGGGACAGTGGGTTCGGCTACAGTTTTTACTTTTCCAATACCAAGACCGCGCAGGTTTTTCCAGAGGACGGCCGGTCTATTTATGTTGTCGGTTAATGAATAGGCGTATCTGAGTTTAGCATTTCTCACAGCCTGGCTGACTCTGTTACGTTTCTGCTTGTAAGCGGTGTGGTTTTCAGGTGTAGGGTGCAGTTTGTATGTCCGATGTGCATTGTCCCTGAGATTCATGAGCTGTTTTAGTTCATCAGTTAGCCAGGGTGCAGGTTTCCTTCTCACTTTTTTGGTCTTGATGGGCGAATATTTATCATACAGATGGTTAAGTTTATTTGTAATTTTGTGCAGTTTCTCGTTTACGTCCGGGAGTGTCGGAGGTTGGCTCGAAAACTATTTCTTGTGCATCAGCTGTCAGTTCAGGTAAGTTGACGCGTCTTAAGTCACGGTATGTAGTTAGAAGTGGTTTCTTCCTGGGGCATTCTAGCGAGTATGTCATGAAAATTACATCATGGGCAGACATGCCAGGTGCAGATGTTTGTGACGTTCGAATTACTCTGTCTGGAAACCTTGTTGCAAATATATCTATTAAAGTGTGGCTATCAGCTGTGTGATGGGTGGGTGCAAGCTGAAGTAAGGTCAGATTCGAAGACGTAAGCATACGCTTGAACTTCATACAGGACGGACTGTTGAACAGAAAATTTATGTTAGTGTCTCCCGCTATAATTATGTGCTCATAAGGTGATTCGAGGTCTGAGAGGGCAGTTTCGAAGCAGTCCAACGCACCTACCTTCGGAGGTTTATAGAGGACGCATATGAGACACTTTTCTTTGAGGGGTTTTATCTCTACGAACATGTATTCCACTTGTTCAGTTTCATCATTATTTGATGTGTGCAACACGGTAGGAGATAATTCAGAGCGTATGTAAGCTCCAACGCCGCCTCCGCGTTTGTTCAATCGGTCGTGTCTTAGGAAGACATAGCCGTCTAAATTTACGGAACTGGTGGTAATGCTTGGTTTGAGCCAGGTCTCCGATAGAAGAATTATATGAAGATCCAAGTCTTGAAATATATGGCGGAACTCAACTAAATGAGCTTGTAGAGATTGAACATTTGCGTGTGCAACGTGGAGCTTTGTGCGCTCAGTTGTAGCGCGCGCGATGATACCGCTAGTCGGTAGGGCAGCGGCAGCGGGCTGTGGGGTGGCGGCGTCCTTTTCTGCGAACGCAGGACACATTGGAATGTGGCGTGGCTGGGGGCTAACGGTCCGGGGGGTCGGGGGAGGAGTGCAGGACAGCAGAGAGAGAGAGCCGAAGCAGGTCAGGTGGGTTCAGAGACAGGGGAGGGACAGGGAGGCGCTGCAGCCAAGGTCAGCACGGCCTGTGTCCGCCGAGCGGCAGCGTGGCGCTGAGGGGGGGGGGGGGGGAATCTCGCCAAGCACAGTAAAAATAATCTGCACGGAACAACACTAAATAAAGATAACAATATCGATAGTAGAGTGAGCAATTGCCAATGATGCGTGAGACCAACGCTATATAAAATTGAATTTAAACCTAATATGGTACCGTAGTTAATAATGTAAGTATGAGATTAATAGTAAAACAGCACTATCCTAAAGTGAACCAGTAAGTGTCGCTAAAAAAATATAATGATAATTTGCTAGAAGAAAGAGAAAAAAAAAGTGTAACAACAAATCACATCAATCAAATAATGATAATTTGCTAAAATAATAAAGAGAAAGCTAACTAATGTAGTATAATAGATATTAATGTACATAAGATTTTCTTTACAAAATCGATATAAAGTGTAGCAAAAGAAGAAGAAAAATAGAAAAGAAAAAAAAAATAGTAAGCTACACGTAGAAGTAGTGGCGGCAAGTGTTTTTATCTCCTAAAGCAGAGGCTTTCGAGTTCATTCGCATTTGTAATTGATATTTTGCCATTGTTCGTCTTCACCATTATTCTGCCATCACTTGTCCATACATTGTGTAGGCCAAATGTTGCGATTGCACTATTCAAAATTTTTAACCGCTCGGAAGTGAGATCTTCACGTATCGTCAGACCTGATTTTACCAGTTTCTTCTTGGCTCTAAAGATTTCGGATCTCTTCCTGTAGGAAACAAACTTCACTATTATGGGCCTATGTTTTGTGGATTCCCCTGTCTTACGTCCTACTCTGTGACTTCTGTCGATGTCGTTAAGGGTCACCTGCACCCCTAGCTTTTCAGTGGCCAGCTTCACTACGATTTCATCGGTGTTTTCACTACTATTTTCTGGAATCCCGAACAGTCTTAGGTTGTTACGTCTCTGATATTGTTCGAGCTCATCTGTTCTCTCGATTAGCTTCTGCTCGAGAGATCGTGCTCTGTCTGCGGTGTCCTCCAGGGTCTTTTTCAGTGCGCATATCTCGCTGGCATTCTTGTCGAGCGTCTGCTGTATTTTGAGCGTCACTGAGGCAGTGACGGCGTCGGTGATGGTCTGGAGCACGGTGGCGAGCGCGCCCTCCGCCTGCAGCGCTGCACTTACCTCAGCCCTGACGAGTGCGGCGATGTCGGCGGTGTCGGGCGGCGCGGCCGCGGTCGCCGGCACCGGCTCGCCTGCTGCCCCCTCGCCGGACTGGCCGTTGGCGGTGCTGCGCGTTGTTCGACGACTTTCCATTTTCAATGCAGTTACACGATTACAGGCACTCCGAATACTATAGCGATTCAACACTTGGCACTTAACACACGTTTTGTGACTATTTCAAACAGCCAAACTGCTTAGTAACACCTCCAAATACCGGATAAACTTGCGAGCCTAACTAGCGTGCGTCACTCACTGGCGGCCATCTTATATACAAAGTGTGCCTGAACAAGTAATCATAAAACTATTTCCTTTTTTTGGACTTCAGTCGAAGGGACGTATGACCGAAAGGACTTATTAAATGATAGAATTGTTTTAGCGTTTCTTACTGCACATATAAATGAACCCATGTCCATTTTTACGAACCATTTAAATAAATTTCTTGAAATAGGTTTTCAATATTCACGTCAATATTTAATTACTATGGTAGCTACTCATTTATTCTTTCGTTATATTTCTTCTCACGTGGACTTGTTACAACTCATAGGAATTACTTTAATATTTTTATGTTTATCAGTCATTTTTCTTACTATAGTTCTGTAATAGTAGCAATCCTTTCCAGTAATCTGTCACTTCATTGCACTCTGTTTATTAGGTGAAAAGCAGTTCAGAGATGTCTGTCATTTCATAAGATTTATTTCAGTATATTGATCAAGTTATTACATGTGACTGTTGGTTGATCTGATTACACTAACTTGGTCCTTGGTCATATGTTTATTATTATTATTCTCATACTTATGATTCAGTGCTGATCAGATTCAGCTTCTGATCATGTATTATTCGTCATAAACTGTAAGCTGAAACTGAAAAAAAAACTGCAGAAAATTAGGAATATGGGGAGATGGGACCTGGATAAATTGAAGGAACCTCAAGTTATTGATAATTTCCGTGGCAGCTTTAGGAAACATTTGACAGAAACGTGTGGGTTGGGGGGGGGGGGGGAGGGAATAAAACAGTAAAGAAGGAGTGGTTAGCATTGAGAGGTGAAATAGTTAAGGCAGCAGATGTCAAAGTAGGTAGAAAGGCAAGACCTTCAAATACTCCTTGGACATCACAGGAAATACTAAATTTAATTGATCATAGGAGAAAATAAGAAAATGCAGTAAATGAGGCAGGTAAAATGGCGTACAGACGACTAAGAAATGAGATTGACAGAAAGTGCAAAATAGCTAAGCAGGAGTGGCTAGAATGCAAATGCAAGTCTGTAGAAGAATGCTTGAATAAGGGAAAAATAGATACCGACTGCTGGAAAATAAAAGTGACATTTAAAGACAAGAAAAGGAGCTGTATGAATATAAAGAACTCAGATGGAAAACCAGTACTCAGCAAAGAAGGAAAAGCTGAAAGGCGGAAAGAGTATACAGAGAGGTTCTACAACTGAGATAAATTTCTAGACAATATTATAGGAAGGGAAGAGGAAGAAGATGAAGATGAAATAGGAGATTCTATATTGAGAGAAGAATTTGAGAGAGCACCGAAAGACCTAAGTCGAAACAAGGCCCCTGGAGTAGATTGCATTCCCTCAGAATTACTGATATCTCTGGGAGAGCCAACCACGACAAAACTATTTCACCTGGTACGTAAGATGTATGACAGGGGAAATATTCCCTCAGACTTTAAATTCAAAATGTAATAATCCCCATTCCAAAGAGAGCAGGCTCAGATAGATGTGAAAATTACATAACCATTAGTTTAATAAGTTATGGTTGCAAAATGTTAACACGAATTATTTACAGAATTATGGAAAAGCAGGTAGAAGCCGACCTCGGGAAAGATCATTTTGGATTCAGGAGAAATATAGGAACACGGAAGGCAATACTTTACGGCTTTTCTTAGAAGATAGATTAAGGAAAGGCAAGGCTACGTTCCTAGCTTTTGTAGATTTGGAAAAAGCTTTTGCATTGTTGATTGGAATAGACTCTTTCAAATTCTGAAATCAGCAGGAGTAAAGTATAAGAAACGGATGGTTATTTACAACTTGTAAAAAAGAACTGACAGCAGTTAGTTGAAGGGCATGAAAGGGATGCAAAGGTTGGGAAGAGAGTAAGACAGGGTTGTAGCCTCTCTCCAATGTTATTCAATTTTTGCACTGAGCATGCTATAAAGCAAAGGAAGGAGAAATTTGCGTTTTACGGATGACATTGTGATTCTGTCAGAGACTGCAAAGGACCTGGAAGAGCAGTTAAACGGAATGGACTGTGTGTTGAAAGGTGCTTATAAGATGAGCATTAACAAGATCAAAACAAGGGTAATGGAGTGCAGTCTGAGAAAATAACACACTATGGTCGCAATGATATGAAATGCAGAATGGAAACGTGCAGGAAAGCGTTTTTGAAAAAAAAAAAATTGTTAAATATTAATTTAAGCGTAAGGAAGTCCTTTTAAAGGAATTTGTGTGGAGTGTTGCCTTGTATGGGAGTGAAACATGGGCGGTAAACAGTGCGGACAGGAAGAGGATGGTGGCTTTTGAAATGTGGTGTTACAGAAGAATGCTGAAGATTAGGTGGGTGGATCGCGTAATTAATTAGGCAATACTGAACCGAATTGGGGCGAAAAGGAATTTCTGGCACACCTTGACTAAAAGAAGGGATCGATTGGTAGGACACATTCTTAGACATAAAGAAATTGTGAATCTAGCGTTGGAGGGAAGTGTGTGGATTAAAAATCGGAGAGGGGGACCAAGAAATGAATACAGTATGCCTATTCAAATAGATGTAAGGTGCCGTTCTTATGAGGAGATGAAGAGGCTTGCTCTGGATAGACTAGGTTGGAGAGCTGCATCAAACTAATCTCTGGACTGAAAACTAAAACGAAAACAGCAAAGTAAATAACTTTCGGTTTTCTATATTAAACCCCTGGTGACTCCAATGAAACAGTGTATTCCAATCAATGCTGTCCAAAGATTTTTCCAAATCAGCAACAACTAGAAATGTAGTTTTGTCTTTCCTGAATCTATCTTCTAAATAAGTCTTAAGGTGAGTAGTGCCTCACAAGGTCCTACATTTTTGCTGAATCCAAACTGATATTCCACGAGATCAGCTTCTACTAGGTTTTCCAACCATCTGTAAGGAATTCGTGTTAAAATTTTGCAAGTTTGACTCATAAAACTGATGGTTTTGTAATTGTCACATCTGTCTGCGACTGCGTATTTTGGAAGAGGGATTATTACATTTTCTTAAATTCTAAGGGTATTTCGCCTGTCTCATACATACCAGGTGAAATAGTTTTGTCATACTTCATTAGCTCTGAGGGAATGTAATCAACTGCTTGGGCGTTCTGTCAACGAGAGCCCTACACGCCACAAATAGGTTACATTTACGGAAATATAGGAGCTTCATAATTTGACATGACTTTGACAACAACGTTAGTTCACCATACAACAATCAAAGCAAGTGATGATGTAGCTTCGTAAAGCCATGCTAGTTTCAGCCTTACTTTTAAATGAATCGGTCGGTGGAGGAAGGAACTAAGTCACTTTTTGGCGATTTTTACTTGACCAAGACCAGACCAAGACACACCTTACTGTGATGAAAGGAATTATGTTTGG
Source organism: Locusta migratoria (assembly GCA_026315105.1). Taxonomy (NCBI): domain Eukaryota; kingdom Metazoa; phylum Arthropoda; class Insecta; order Orthoptera; family Acrididae; genus Locusta; species Locusta migratoria. The sequence continues at coordinate 543,616,500 of CM048747.1, read as the reverse complement.
CTTCTTCCTGTGGGAATAACATGAGGTCGATTTTATACGTGCTAAAGAGAAAGGAATCAAGTCAGTGATTAAGTTCCTTTCTCCGCCGCACGTCGCGTCCCACCAGCATATTTTACTGTCATCGAGCTTGTACTACACCAACTACACGCTAGATGGCGTTGGTCTGCAGCATGCAGGTGTAAAAGGCGCAACAAAACAGTAACTTAGCGCCAACTTCGTCAGGTGTCGTGGTTATTGTTGAGTGTTGTAAGTGATTGAATACCGTCTTTCTAAATGTCAAAAGGACATGCGTGGAAGAAATCCATGAATAACCAAAATTGCTGAAACTGTTATAAATTTGATAGCTACCCACATCACATCTTTCCCACTCAAAGAAACTCACTATGCTGATGAAATTCCTAGATGCACGCTTGGACCTGAAAACTATGCTCAAAATGTTATTTAAGTAATATCCAGACATAAATGTGAAATACGACTTTCGTAGGAAACATTTTAGTGAAAATTAAAATTTTCATTGCGGATGTCCGCAGATTGATGTATGTGTCAAATGTGAAGAACTTCAGGTTAAGTTAAAAAGTCCACTTATCTCTGACAGAGCTGCACAATTTGAGTTGGATATTCACAAGCGGCGCAAGAAGGTAGTTTTATAAATCCATTTAAATAACTGAGCTAGAATGTATGGGCAGGGATGACATTGTTGAACTAGCTTTCGACTTTATGCTAAACATGCCACCACCAATCATCTCAGTGCAATAAACATTATATTTATTTCATAAACAGCTGGGTTGGTCACACCTAAAACTGAAACTTATTTCATTTGAAACTGGATTGAAAAGACTACATGACGGGAAGAAAGTGTGAATCAATATAAAGAAAATTGAAGATATTTTTGGAAACTGATGATTAAGTGATAACTCACTGTGATATGAACTTTTCCTATCTTTGAATTGTAGTAAATAGTTGTTTTCAGGTTCAGTTGAAGATAGTTTATCAATAAATTTGAGCTTTAATCTTTGAATGTATTATACTCACGAAAAGTACTAATTCTTTCGTTGACTGTAGAACGGAACTATGTTACAAATTTTAATATTTTTTTCAGAAGATACTTTTTAGAATATATAACAATTATTTTAATTCACAGTATGTATGGTTAGAGTACAGCAAATGTCGAAAATTCCAATGCAATCAGTTAAATAGTTTAACAATAAAACAGTTTTTGTCTCTCCTGAAAAGTATAAAAAAGTGACATAGTTCCTTTCTCCACCGACCGATTCAAATACATTAAGTATGAAGAATTATATGAGAGGTGAAACTACAGTTTAAATTATTCAGCACAGTCTACGATATACAGTTAAATTTAGGAACAGGCTACCACTATCTGTGTGACACAAATACACACACACACACACACACAATGTGCATGTGATGATATTAAGGTAGCATCACATACAATATATGCCTTTGAATTTAAATTAAAGACCAAAGCTCTTAGCTCTAATGAAAGGAAATTCTAAATGTTGTAACTCGTTACAGCACGGTACAATACCACTGACTAATTGGGAAAATATTCTAACACGTCCTGAAACTGTTATAGTAAAAGTTTTCCAAGAAATGATTCAGAAGAAAACACTACCTATTATAAATATTCCTATTATTATTTAAGCTGCTGTCGTTGAGGAATATCTACTCAAGTTTTGTCTTTCCATTATAAACTATAGTAGCGATAAATGAAACAAATTAGTGAGACAGCATTTTCGATTTCAAAAGAAATGTGCACACATTTCTAGAACAGTTCTAACCATTACGAAAAAAAAAGAAAAGAAAAGGTTTTGTAAGCACCAAATTTGCATTACATAGACAGAAAATTGTGACCTATCTGCTGGATCACAGATTATCACTAGATTTATAATATTATACGTTCCAGTTTCAAGTTAAGATATGCCAGCATCCATTTCCAACTCATTTAAATTTCAGAATAAAGTAATGTATGTTACGTGCTGCAGTTGGCAATAATGCAGCATTCTTGTCACCTATGTTTGCAACCATGAATGATTAGTTTTGTAAATTAATTCCTTCAGAATAAAAAAATTAAAAAAAAAGAAAAAAAAACTCTGACAAACCTTTGACGAAGAGTAGTTAGATCAACCCATATTCACTAGTAATAACTTCAGAAGAATACAGTAAATTCGTTGCAAAAAAATTAATTAAGCTAAAAGCAGGAGAGTCAGATAGGTGCGTCTAGGACAACATTATTGCAAATAGAATGTGGAGATTTATTCCAATTCTGACACATCTTTGAAGATGTCAACCCATTTGAAGAATCACACCAGATCCTAATGTAATTGTGGATCCAGAACAAGTAGCTGCAAAAGATTGTTTTAGCTAAATATTATGAAAGAAAGAAAAAAAATGGACAGCTATTAGTATGGGTAAAAGTTAGGTAAAATACTAGACAATGAACTTGTAGTTGTGATCTGGGTTTTTGTTTTTAACGACAAAATCATTATAGAACAAATAATGAAGTTTTTCTAGTTCACACTGATGTACATTTCATGCCATAAATATCGCTAGAATATCACCCACAGAAAAATCCCAGTTATATGTATCAATTTTGTATGTTCTGTGTGTCATTTCTAAGACATCAGCCTACTATGTTCACTGTACAAAAGAATATGACATTTGTACCCTGTTTTAAACGAACCATATAAAATTATAGATTTTAGTGGAAAACTGAAAGTGTACTATTTACCATATTAGTAACTTTAAAACATTAAAAAATTTAATAAAGTGCCGCTTTGCAACAGCTTATAATCACTTTCGTATAAAATTTGTACCTTTCAGTGACTATTGAGTTACATGATATTGGGGCTGTTGGAACTGTACTACTTGATATAAATACAAGAGTTGAACAACTATAAGATGTGTATCAGTACGCAATATTTATTAAGTGATCTGTGCAATTAATTAAGTGACCATTGGGAATTATGATTTTAATCAGATAACGTGATTAGTTACGTAATAGCGACATATTTTAAAATACTAACATGACAGCTGTAACGAGTGTGATAGAATAGTCATAATACTCATGAAAAAAGGACTGATAAATCAATTTGACAACTATATAAACCATTTATGATCGATCTATACCATCCTGGCTACGTATAAAATGTGTGCCGTTTGAGAAATATCGTTGAAATGTTCCAATATGAACTACTCCTGAGAGCTGCACATCTGGTGTGACACTTAATTGAGGTGATCATTAAAAGACAATTATTGGTGAAACCATGACATCTCATTATTATGCAATCCTAAAGTTCTGTAAATACCTATTTACATGATTCCGTAAAACTTTGTAAATATAATCTGTGTAATAGTCAGTAACAATTATCATAATTACTTTAATTATTTCTTGTAATTGGAGTTGTAGGTTACCTATTCTTGTTATGAATCACAGGAAACACAGCAAAAAGACGCACAATTTATCGTAATAAGTAATCGACTTTTTATAACAAAATATTTATTTATTGAAGTAATTTATCTTACCTTGCTAATTTGTGATTGCAACTTACAGTTCATCTATTATTCAATACTATTCACAATTATATATATATATATATATATATATATATATATATATATATATATATATATATATGTGTGTGTGTGTGTGTGTGTGTGTGTGTGTGCACTGTAACGCAAATGTTATTGATGTTTGAGTCAGTTTTTGGACGTTGCAACATTCGTGAAGTCTTAATAGTTGTGGAAGATGTTTGAAACCTTGTGGTCTATCTTCTGGAATAAATAGCTCGAAAACGAAATTATACGAAAAGTTCTTTGAAGTATTTACTTCTCCTTACGAATACCTCCCCAGGATAATATTGAACGAAAGCGGAAGGTACAACGGAATCTCCGTCGAGATCAAAAGTAATTATTATGATTTCTAGTTGTATGTCACACTGGTATTATGAAGTATGGGTATTTTATTTATGTGTACGATCATTCATCAAAATTCATATTAGACCGAGTACGACTGGTTCACGTAGCCCGGGATTAGATACCGTAAGGAGAATCTATTTCAATTTACGTATGTTTCAGATCTATAAACCAGTTAAAGATATTTATGATTGGAAGCCTAATTGTGACTATTGGGTGTGGAAAGACGGAGATGAAAGGAAGTGTGTGATGGAAATATGGCCGAGGAGAATCTGGCCACTGTGTTTACAACCCCCCAGCCGGCAGACGGTGCCCACAAACTGCGGGCAGCGCCAGTGGTCTCGGGGCGCAGCGCGCATGCGCAGAGCGGCCTACTGTGCCTCACCTGCCACTGTGTTTGCATTGGAATCCAATTTGGCGGCCGACCGGCGACTGACGGGAGCCGCCGCAGCCAGAGTGCCAACCGCGCCCCGCCGCCCCTGGACTCTCTGCAACCACGCGCTACACGACACTGTGCGACTCACTTGTGTGATTGAACGCGCGACAGACGATACGGCATGGTCACTCCTCAAAACTGAATCCACCTCATCTGTGACACCATCCCGCCTTTTCCATCCTACCGCTAGAGTACCCCTGTCGCCATTCCTCTATCTTCTCGCCTATACCTCAAAACTCGCTCCTCCTGTGTGTCAACTCCAATACTCTCACAACACAGTTTTTCTGGCACCCATCCTACACTCCACTCTTACTAATGTTCCCTCGAACTATTCATCAACAAATCTATTTCCTGCTGTGACCAATGGCGACTCCCCATCAATCCCGCTAAACCCCAAAAATACTTATATTAACAACCACTCGATCTTTCTGACTCCATGACGTCTACATCAATCTACGACTGTTATGACATCCATACTAACACAAGGGTTGTAGCTCCCAAACTAACACTGATAGGAATGTAGTTTAGATTGATTTGGACGCAGCTGGCTTCAACAATTCCAATGCACGATAGAAAAAACTACTGTTCCATTTAAAAATTATATCTTTGTACTGTAACTATGTGAAAAATGATACAATAAACTATGTTCATAGCTCTGCAGAAAGTGTAACATTTCTTGTTTTGACCTACCGCATTAAAAGTTCCCGTCAGCTATTATTTTATGTTACAGAGGCAAACACAATAAGTGAAAGACCCTATATATATATATATATATATATATATATATATATATATATATATATATATATTCCTACAGTCAGCTGGATATGATAACTTGACTCGCAATTTCCTCCTTACCTAAAAGATCCTTATCTGTACCAGCCTGACGTCTGACAAGGTCACATTAACGGCTGCTCTTCCAATCATTTAGCATTCCCTCGAAATCCTCGCGCCCTACAAACTGCACTTTGCATTCCGCATTTGCATCCCCTTCCACAACGGCCTGTTTTATCAATTAATCACATTTCCACAATTTCTCAAACACATATATTTGTTAAGACTCTCCTATGCACCCTTAAAAGTTGGTTCCCTACACCTTTGGCGCATATCATACCAATGCGGCTGTCCCTCTTCCCCCTCCCCCAAATCAATGTCTTCTAAAACATTCCTCAGTGCAACTTCAACCACCTTCCCCTAACAGACAGTGACCTCATATTGCCCTCTTTTCAGCCCTAACTCCTACTGACTTCCTCGATGACTGCTACACCCCACCCACCCTACTCAAAGGCTGCCATTGCTCCAACACATCACCCTCCACATGCAGTTTTTAATCCCCAACCAATTCTCGTCTACCTTATAGCGTTTGGTGCTTTCAAATATGTTGTCAGTTGTTCAGAATGAGTATGCTGAAGCGGTGACAGCCAGCTGCTGCCTGTCTGTCTCACACAAAAGGGGCTAGAATAAAAATTTCTTGTAAAATAGGAAACTAATGTTTTTACTAGCAAGTTTCGTTTGACTTAAATGTGAGAGCAAATTGAAAAGCACATTCCAGTCTCTTATGTCAGATGACTGTCACATCTTGGTTCGCTTACATTAAAAATCAAATGTTCAACTGTTTTTATATCTGTGGGACTAACTGCAGCGTTCTTCAATCCCTAGACTTACAAATTACGTTAACTAAGGACAACACACATAGCCATGCCTGAAGGAGGACTCGAACCTCCGACGGGATAGCAGCCACACTAACCGCAGCAAGGTACACGGATAATTCTGCGTGGTACAATTAAATTAGATTCGATTGGATTAATATTTGTTCCATAGATCATGAATAATATATTTTGTAATAATGTGCAACGTGTCAGTTTAGTAAATGAGATGTCTATCACCAGAAATAGCAATACCCCTATTGGCGTAAGTAGCTGAACTCAATCGTGTAAGCAATTTATTAATGTTTGCCTTCCAGTTAAATCTCTCATCAATGCACACGCTAAAAATATTCAATTATTTTGCCTCAGCTACAGACGTCTGAAGAAAACCTATATTTACTGTACAGAACTATATCCTATGATTCATCAAAATTTAATGAGAGTCCATTTGCAGAGAAAAACTTAATGATAATGAAAAGGTGTGATGATAATACGTGTATGGTTAGATGAAAGTACTAACTTCGGACGCTTTTGAGTACAGAATTAAAAGTCATTAATATGTATTAACAATAGCGAAGGGTCCAAGACTAAGCACTGTTAGTCCTTATTCTTGATAGTTCCCCACATAGAGGAAACGCATGATTTTGGCACATTATGTCAATTATTTACTTGAAGTTTTCACACACTTCCAGTTATCAGATTTGTGCCATTCTGCTCATACCACAAAACGTGAGCTTATCTAGACGAAGTCCATGATTTATTTTGTATACAGCCTTTGAGAGGTCACAAAAAATTCCAGTAAGTGATGTCCGGTTAGTCATAGTATTTGATGAGCAGAGGCATAAATATCGTATTCCATTGAAAGACCTTTCTGAAAATAAAACTAACAATTTGTTAGTACTTCATTTCTACAAATATGTTAACCCCTACCCTATGAATCACAGTCAATGATGATGTGTGGTAGCTTGTATGCGTCAATGGATCGTAGCTGCAACCATAGCTGTGGGGTATCAGTGATGAGACCAGACACACATGTGGCTCCTGAAGAGGGCAGCAGCGTTTTCAGTAGTTGTAGGGGCAACAGTCTGGATGATTAAATGAGCTGGCCTTGTAACATCGGCTACTTTGGTTTTGTCATACTGTTAGTGCCAATGACTGAAAGTAAGGGGAAAGTACAGTCGTTACTTTTCACGAGGACATGCAGCTCTACGGTATTAATGTACAATGATGAGATCCTCTCAGGTAAAATATTCCGGAGGTAAAGTACCCATTCTGATCCCTGGGGAAGATGGAGATTAAGATAAAGTCACCAGGAAAAACAACAGTGGCATTCTATGGATAGGAGCGTGGAATATTACATCCCTTAATCGGGTAAGGAAGTTAAAAAATTTAAAAAGCAAAAATTTATAGGTTAATGTTATATATAGGGAATTTCGGTGGAAAGAGGTACAGGATTTCTGGTCAGGTGATTAGAGGTTTATGAATCAAGTATGAGTTTGGGGTATTACAGGTGTTGGGCTAATACGGAATTTAAAAAAAAATTGGAATGCAGTTAAACTACTGTGACCAGCACTGTAATCACATTATCGTAGTAGAGATAGATACGGAGCCTACTTCGGTCATAGTAATACAGGTTTATATGTCAACTAGCTTGCCAATGATGAGGAGATGAAGAAACTGTGTTAGGAGTTAAGGGAGAAGGAATTTTGATTGTGGTGGTGGACTGGAATTCATTAGTAGGAATAGAAAGGGATGAAAAATATTAGGTTAAAAAGGAAGGTAAGAGGAAAGCGCCAAGTTGAATTTTTCACGGAACGTAATGTCGTCGTAACAAACACTTCATTTAAGAATAAACATAAACGGTTGTATACGTGGAAGAGACAAGGAGACACCGGAGGATACCAGAGGGAGTTTAAAATGGTTATAAATGACTTTCAGAATGAGCACTCAAACTGTAAGTCATACTTTGACTCTCACCATATGTTATCGGACGAAACTGATGAATCTGCAGAAACGTAGGAAAATAAGACGATGTGACATGGATAAATTGAAGTAACCTAAGACTCTGAAGAGTTTCACAGGTAGTTTTAGGTAACTATAGTTGGAAACGGGGAAAATAACACAGTAGAAGATGAATGGGTAGCTTTGATGGATAAAATAGTGAAAGCAGCAGAATTCGTGAGTACGTGCGTGGCGAGCACGGGTCTCCGGCCTAAGGCAGTCTTCCTTCTTTGTTTACTTCCTGCACTGCATCTCCTTTCCTCCTCCCCTCCTTTCCTATCCTCACTCCTTCCCCTCCCCACCGGGGGACTGATAACATTAGCGGTTTAGCCTCTTATACCATCCGAATAACTCAACCCAACCTTAGGTAGAACAACAAGGCATAAAAAAAATTCATGATATCAGAGGAAATGCTGAATTTAAGTTCAAAAATGTTCAAATGTTTGTATATCTTATGGGACTTAACTACGGGGTCATCAGTCCCTAAACTTACAAATTACTTATGAACTAGCTAACACTAAGGGCGGCACAAATATCCATGCCCGCGGGGGGATTCGAACCCCCGACCGTAGTGGCCGTGCACACCGTGACTGACGCGCCTCAGTCTCCTCGGCCACCGCGGCCGGCTGAATTTAAGTGATGAATGAAAAAAATTACAGTAAATGAAGCAGGTAAAATGGAGTACAACTGATTCAAAATCAGATTCACACAAGTACAAAATGGGTAAACAGGAGTGGCTAGGGGGCAAATATAAGTTTTCAGAAGAATGAATAACCAGGGAAAGGATGGATACCGCCTACAGAAACATAAGAGACATTCGGAAACATGAAAAAACAACTGTAAGAATACAAAATTCAACTTTCACTCTGCGTTGAAGTGTGCGCTAATATGAAACTTCGTGGCAAATTAAAATTGTGGGCGGAACCGGGACTCGAAACTGTAATCTTTGCCTTTCGCGGGCAAGCTCTCTGCCGTCCGACATATCCTAAAAGAACAGACACCATATAAGTAATTGTATAACTGTCCCAACAGGCAATTGACAATTTCAATGCGGACGGATTAATACGCTCGATCCCTTGTGGAAAACCATTGTAGACTGCGAGCAGGTGGGATCAAATAGGCAGAGGGCAATACAATCTTAGTGTGTTACAAGATGAGAATTAGGATTTGAATTGAAGCGTGCCTAACTGTGTTAAGGCGACCGCTGGTCAAAGCGAGAAATTCGGGTTCGAAAACAGGTCCAGCACAAATTTTCATCTTTGGAATTGGACGTATTGCAATGCTCTGAAACGGGCAAAATGTTTAAATATTTTGAATTCGTAAAATTACGAATGTTAATGTCAGAAAATAGTGTCTTGTACTTTCTGACATGTCCCAAAAGAACAGACCCCATATAAATAAAAAATTGTATGAGAAAGCATTCTGAGAGATGATTCTGACAGGGCACTGATAGACCTCAGTCAAAACAAGGCTCCTGGTTAGACAAACTGTTTCATCTTTTTTGTTAGATGTACGAGATAGATCAGTTACCTTCAGACTTCAAGAAACTGTAATAATCGGCTTTCCAAAGAAAGCAGGTGCAGACAGGTATGAAATGCCTGAACGATGTGCTTAATAAGTCGTGGTAGCAAAATTTTAATACGAATTATTTACAGAAGAATGGTAAAGCTGGTAGAAGCCGACCTCGGGGGAAATGTCAGTTCGGACTTGGGAGAAGTGTAGCAACGCACAAGTCGTACTCACCTGATCTTAGAAGGAAAGTTAAAGCTACATCTCTACGAGTTGTATATTTGACTTTGATTGAAATACACTCGTTCAAATCCCGAGGTTCAAATGTTTGTTAAGCTTGACTTAACTACAAACTACCTATGAACTATCTACAACTTAGGACGGCACAAATATCCATGCCCGAGGGGGGATTCGAACCCCCGACCGTAGTGGCCGTGCAGACCGTGACTGAAGCGCCTCAGTCCCCTCGGCCACCGCGGCCGGCAGCCCGAAGTCAGAAGGGGTAAAATATAGGGGATGGAAGGTCATTTACCGCACACACACCAGCCCAGGAGTGCCTGCTAGGCAAACCAAGAAAAGGCACTAACTGGTCATTGTTGTGGTTTTGGGGGCACTAAAGCGACGCCAGCCGCTGTACCTGCCAGCCACCGCCGCCGCCGCCGATGCCGACATCGAGTACGCCAACTCCGGAGACGCAGTATGAAGCCCGGTCTCCTACATCACTGGGGTCACAGTGATCACCGCACCTGCAAGGACTACCTAAGCACGCCTCGCGTCAGACACAAATTTCCAGCTTTACGTAGCCCACAGTACTCCAACTCGTAGTCACTGTGTACTAATTCCCGTAAGAGTAAGGACTTCATACTTGCCCACCCTTCACCACTAACAAAAGATCATTGCCTGTCGCTGGCATGTTACATATGTACATGTGGCGTCTATTCCGCAAGAATAGACGCCACTTCTGATGCTGCAGTTGTTATTGTTTTCATATTCACAGAATATATGACTTCAACTGCAAATGGGCAAAGCTTAGGCAGTCCTTGCAAATGCGGTGATCACTATTTCCTCAGTGATGTACGGGTCAGCGCAACTGCCTATAAAAGCAGGAGACCCGGGTTCGAATCCCGGCTGGGTGCACATTTTAAGCTTTGCCCATTCGCAGTTGAAGTCATACCCTCTGTGAATATGAAAACAATAACAACTGCACGATCAGAAGTGACGTCTGTTCCTTCGGAATAGCCGCCACATGTATATAACAAAAAAAGTTCTAGATGAAAGTCAAGTTCTTATAATCCGTACAAGCAGCAACGAAACTAGTCTACACCATTTCGAAGTAATACAACACCAGATTTTTGTTCATCGATCTCCAAGAGCAATCCTTTACAGATTAAACATACGATTAAACGCGCCTTCCTACGTATGTAACTAATCTTCTTTAATTTATCCAACTCGATGCTTATCGGCCAAAGAACATTATTTTACCAATGCAATCATCTCCGATACGCTACCGAGAGACGTCCATTCGTAAAAATAGCTAAAAGAAGGTATAAGTACCCCACATCCATAGCACATAACCATGATACTGAGTATCTATATGCATTTCCACAATTGTACATCACATCTACATTGCATCGAATCGCACGACTAAACAGTTCGAAATAGGTATTTCGCGCAAGCTAGCATGCATACTCACATTCGATGCTATGTCCGGCTGCAGGAGAGTGCGGACCTGTTCTCATTGTAGACGCTGCTTTGAAGCATGTACGTCCTATACATGTAAACATACCAGTCTACGCTCGCACCTGACCTGGAGAAGTAATAGGTTTATTTTTTTCCTGTCCGCACCAGATTACGAATACACGAGAGCTATTTTTACGAAGATAGAATTACATTTATCGTAAACACAGGCATAAAATTATAAACGATCGAAATGCCACACCTATACCACAGGTCTTAATACACAATCAGCCCAATAAAGACAGCCTTCAGAGCCCATAATCAGACAACCGCACACAAGCGTATTACCGACAAATACTGCAACATTTCCTTGCAGCTGACACAAACGATGTTTTTACCGTACGACATGACTACAGTAGTCGTTATAACTTTTATACGCACATACACAAACAGTAGGATGAGCGCTAATTTGCGTTGTAGCTATTACAGAAACGAAACATAGTTTTTTTAGAAAATCGATAAGAAGAACGAAATTTATACAAGATGAACCATTGTGCTGTAAGTCAAACCCTACTCCATACAGCAACGTACCGAGCAGCATCGATTTAAACGAAATTTGCTTAGCTGTAGAATAGAACAACACAGAATTACTTCTCCCTAACAGATACTTTACCGAGCGAGTTACTGCCCTCTGACAACGAGCAACCTTTCTTCTGGTATCTTCTCGTAAACCCTGTAAGACCAAAACGTTCTACTGGAAAAGCTATAAGCCTTTACAACAGTTAACTGTTGCAGATGTAATATCGACAAATCACGGAATTACACCCCTTTTTTAGGTGAAAAGTAGCCACAGATCGGAGAAATTCAAATCAAAACCACTGGTTCCTTACCTATTAAGATACCTAGATGTTATTCGAAAAATTATTTTTGCGTGATCATTCTATATAAAGAACCATTTGAAAAAAGAAACAGCACGTTAATGTACCACTCTTTAACCCTAACCACTTCTTCTTGTACTCGGTGGATGTCCAAATGCGGCTCATACTAAGCAAAAAGTGGGAGATGCGTACATCGTATACTAATCCTCTCGCGCAACAGAGCCAGTACCTTTAATATTATGCTTTCGTAAAAATTTTATTAAGATGGTAAATAAGAACACAAGTTTAAAAGCACAAAACTTTTATTACATTTAGCATAAGCTATTGCAGTGTCCGAAATCCAGATGTTGACGCAAAGTATGCGTGATTTGAGATTTAAAGGAGGAGTGCTGTCAGAAATCTGTGTATGCAGTAGGCGAAAGGATTCTTTTACAATGGATTCCGGCCCTGTAACACCTGCTGTGGTCGGCTGCGGCAATCGGGTGCGTCTTCGCCAGGGAGAGGTCCTGCGCTCATCTGTCCCTTCCTGCAGAAAAAAAAAAAATTCCAAACGCGTGTACCGTAATAGCAGTGTGCTGATCAGAGAACCTGTAACCTAGATGCAGTGCCTAATAATTATTAAATGTGGTCACGGGTTTATCTCCAAAGATCAGGTTCCGTCAGTTTCGTAGTGGAGGAGGAGGGGTTGGGGGATCACGTGCTCAGGTGTATGGTGGAGAGACGACTACTCGTCTTGGAGTTAGAACTTTCCCTGTACCTGTCGATATACTATTTTCGGGTTAGGAGATAGAAGGTGCTTGTACATAAAGTTATGACGTGTACTTCGTTGATCTGTGTGTCTATTTCCTTTAAAAATGGTAGCTAAAGAGAGAGAGTTTTAGAGTGTTTAAAATTGTTTAATAGCATTACACCAAAATTCTTGTTAGAAATACACATGAGAAACAATATGATAGCTTTATTTTCCGAGAATAATAAACGGCGGAAATATTTACGTAAGTTGTCAAAAACAAAAATTTTATTTGTGAATAAAAAAAAATAGTGATCTGACGTACAGATCGCTGTGGCGTGCTTAACAAATTTGCACTTTTAATGGCTGCTGACCTGTCGGTGTGCGGTCGCCATATGAGAGCCGTACTCCCCTGTCCTGGGTGTAGGAGGCGGCTGTCGGGGGCGGTGTAGTTTAGAGATGTTGTTGCGGTCATGATAATCGTCGCTAAGTGCAGTATTGTTTGTTCTGTTCTTCCAGGTAGGGCGGGTGGCGGCATCCTTTGAAAAGCGATCGCGAGCGTCGAAGGGGTGTCATCTGGTGGCAGGGGCGGCGGTGGCGGCAGCGGCACGTGGCGGGGGTGGAGGGGGCGGCGTGTCAGCCAGGTGTGTGGGGTAGCGCAAGTACAGACATGTCGAGGGGCGCGGCTATGTGTTAGATGTCAATCATTTTTCGTACTTCCTGACAGTGCGTTATTGTTCGATGATGGCAGCGTCCTTTGATAAGCAGTCGAGCAAGTAGTGTCGATGACAATCAAAAGGTCCTAAATGCAGTTACATGTATACTGTCAATCATCTTTAAGTACACTATTGTTCGAGTGTGGCGGCATCCTTTGATCTGCGATCGTGCAATAAGCCGAGCGCGAGGGGGTACCTGGTGTCGAGGACACTATCATCGACAGGCGAATCTCAGTGTGCTTAAACTTTCGTCATCATACTACTCATATATTATTGGTCATGTCTGTAGGATGAAACTAAATAAACCACAGAAAAGTAGGAAAAGGAGAAGGTGAGATGTGCATAAATAGAAGGAACCTCAAGTTATTGACAATGTTAGAGGGAGCTTTAAGCAACAATTGACAGAAATGAGGGGGAATAAAACAGTAGAGAACAAACGGGTAACATCGAGTGATGAAATAGTGAAGGTAGCAGAAGGTAGCAGATCTTTAAAAAATCACAGGAAACACTAAATTCAATTGATCAAAGGAGAAAATATAAAAATGCAGTAAATGAAGGAGGTAAAATGGCGTACAAACAACTAAGAAATGAGGTTGACAAGAAATGAAAAATAGCTAAGCAGGGATGGTTAGAAGGCAAATGCAAGTGAGTAGAAGAATGGGGAAAAATAGATAACGTCTACAGAAAAATAAAATGGACATTTGAAGACAAAAAGCAGCTGTATGTATATAAAGAACTCGCATGGAATTCGCTTATAAGTACTGAAGGCTCTGGGAGAGGCAACCACGACAAAACTATTTCACCTGGTGTGTAAGATGTATGCCGCAGGGGAAATACCCTCATACATTGAGAAAGCTGTAATAATATCCATTCCAAAGAGAGCTGGCGCAGACAGATGTGAAAATTACAGGACCATTAGTTTAGTAAGTCATGGTTACAAAATGTTGACACGAATTACTTGTATAGGGATGTAAAAGCAGGTAGAAGCGGACCTCGAGGAAGATCATTATGGATTCAGGAAAAATGTAGGAACATGGGAGGCAATACTCACTTTACGGCTTATCTTAGTATTTGCGTTAAATAAACAGAAAATTGTGACCCATCTGCTGGATCATAGATTATCACTACATTTATTATGTGGAGGTTATTATTAAACAGTTACTACTATCGCTAAATATTATACGTTCCATTTTCAAATTAAGATATTCCAGCATGTATTTTCTAAAAGTGAGGTTCTACTCTTTTAAATTTCAGTACAGAGAAATGTATGTTACGTGCTGCAGTTGGCAGTAATGTAGCAGTAATTATTCAGCATTCTTGCTACCTTTGTTTGCAGCCTTGAATGGTAAGTAAGTTTTGTAAATTACCTCCTTCAAAAAACAAGAAAACTGACATACCTTTGACCAAGAGTAGTGGGATAAACCCATCATCACTAGTAATAACTTCAGAATAATACAGCAAATTCATTGCTAAAAAATGAATTAAGCCAAAAGCGGGAGAATCAGATAGGTACACCTAAGAGCAACGTTGTTGCAAATAGAAAGAATGTGGAGAATGATTCCAAGTCTGACATATCTTTGAAGATGTCAATCCGTTTTCAGAATGCCCACCAGATCCTATTGTAATTGTAGATGCAGAACATGTAGCTGGCTAAATTTTAAGAAGGAAAGAAAAAATTGTAGAGCTATATGTATGCTTTTACCTTACGTAAAATACTAGACAATGAACTTGAAGTTGTGGCTCTGGAGTGTCTAGATAAGGACAAAACAGTTTTTCATTCAATATGATTGTTGTGATAGGGAAATTAACAATTCCTCATGTTACTATAGGTGATGGAAATACCAAACGAGGAATCTGCTTAGTGTTTAATGGTCCTGTTCAAGTTCAATAAAAATACTGTGCTTTATTTTGTGCATTTTTGTATGACAGTCAAAATTTTTGGTTTAATGTAAACAACTCCTTATCATTATAGATCAAATAATGAAGTTTCTCTAGTTCATACTGATTTACATTTCATGCCAAAAATATCGCTAAATTATCACCCATAGAAAAATCCCAGTTATATGTATCATTTTGTCTGTTTTCTATATCATTTATAAGACATCAGTATACCATATTCACTGAACGTAACAAAATTACACGTGTACCCTGTTTTAAACCAACTATATATCACATTAAGGATTTTTAGTGGAAAAGCTGAAAGTGTATTTTTTACTATATTAGTAACTATAAAACATTAAAGAATTAATACAGTGCCGTTTATAAACAGCTTATAATCACTTTCGTATCAAACTTGTACGTTTTAGGGGCTATTGAATTAAACGATATTGGCGCTGTTGGAACTTTACTACTTGATATAAGTAGCATAGTTGTACAACTATACGATGTGTATCAGTATGCAATAATTATTAAGTGATTTTACAATACTAACATGACAGCTGTAACGTGTGTGGTATAATGATCATAATATTCCGAAAGGACACATAAATCGATTTGACGACTTTATAAACCATTTATGATCGATCTAGAACATTCTGGCAACGTATAAAGTATGTGATGTTTAACAAATATCGTTGAAATATTTTAATATGAACGATACCTGACAACTGCACATCTGGTTGTCACGCTTAATTGAGGTGATCATTAAGAAGAAAATACTGGTGAAACCATAACACCTAACTACATGATTACGTGAAACTTTGTAAATAGAACGCTTACATTAATATTCCTCTGTAGTGCGACCATAGTGCGTTATATTACTGCCCATGTAAGAAAACTCATGTACCACCTTTATTGTTTCGTTACCTAATCTCATTCCTTCAGCATCGCTTTATTTTCTCTGTCTGCACTCCATTACCCTTGTTTTAATCTTGTTAATGGTGACCTGACACGCACCTTTCAACACACAGACCATTCTCTTTAACTGCTCTTCCTGGTCCTTTGCTGTCTCTGACAGAATTGCAATGTCATCGGTAAAACGGAATTTTTTTATTTCTTCACCCTGAATATTAATTCCTTCTGCGAATTTCTCCTTGCTTTGCTTTATAGCTTGCTGAATGTACAAATTGAATAACATTAGAGAAAGGCTACAACGCTGTCTTACTCCCTTCATAAACTTTGCATCCCTCTCATGCCCTTAAAGTCTGATAACTGCTGTCAAAATAATTATAATAATTATTTCAATTATTTCTTGTAATGGGTGTTGTTGGTTACCTATTCTTCTTACGAATCAGAGAAGACGCAGAAAAGAGACGAACAGATTTATCATAATAGTAATCGATTTGTTGTAACAAAATATTTATTTATTGAAGTAATTTATCTTACCTTGCTAATATGTGATTATAACTAACAATTTGAAAGTATGTGTTATTTTAATACGTATATAAGTTTGATTGTAATTGGTTTACAGATCAAAACTATATGCAAATAGCCAGTGTCATGAGTGAATACTCACAATAATACTTAAATGTCATCTGTGAAATTTCTTTCCTAAATTGATGCAATCATTTTGCTTATACACTACTACTGAAATCAAATTTTAGGGTCGCCACTACCTTTTTATTTATTAAATATTAAAAAAACTAGACAAAAAATACATATATCTAAAGTGAGTTTACTATAGACTGTCACTAACTGTATGCAGTGGCGACATGCAAGCTTTTTATTTGTCAATAACAATAATTGGCAATATTGCACACTCTGTGCAATTGAAATATTTTCCCCTGACCTATCTATTTGACGAGAATTTTACAAGAATTTTCACTCCAAAATATTTCAGTCAAAGGTGGTCGAAATGAGGTAGGCACAAATTTGAATAAGACTATATTCACGGTTTCTATTGACCAGTACAACACAAATGTGACCATGTGCAACTTATATATAAAAATGCAAAAACATCAGTTTAAAAGACAATAAAACGAAAGAAATATCAAAATGAGTGACTTTACATAAAATAGAAAATAACTAAGTTTGCGACACGAATATAAAGCTTATGACTGGCTAAGTCACAGGAGGGAAGTGGCAAAACCGCAAAGTATAAAAATCAAGAAGTTAAATTTAACCCCATCTATGATCCAAGTCTATTTTGATCTACAAAAAAAGTCCCCTCTGGCACACGATAAACTCCAACTTAACTACTACCATTCAACTCCCCTTCCTGAGCAGATGCATTGGCGCAACCTTACCGACTTTCTGTAGAACGACGTTGGAGTTGGCGAAGACCGGCTGATGGCAGTGCAGTGTTGACAGCAGCGATCGCGAATGTAGATTGACACGAGTAGAACAGGTTTTGTCGGTAAGCCGACGACAATACTATATTGAAAATAAAACTGTACTCTCAAGCAATAGTAAAAATTCTGATTACGAGTCGTGTAGCTGACAGCGAACACGCACTTCAAAATACTACAAGTTTCAATTTATTCTACAGTATAACGGAGGTCTCTTATAGCTGACTGTGCAGAAAGCACACTGAAATAATTCAAAGCCCACGATCCGGATAGCTCCTGCCCGAGACTTCGCCACGAAAATGTCCAACGCTGCATTCTACATCTACATAGATAGTCTGCAAATCACATTTAAGTGCCTGGCAGAGAGTTCATTAACCGCTTCCATATCTTTTCTCTACCGTTCCATTCTCTAAAAGCGCGCGGAAAGAAAGAACACCTAAATCGTTCCGTTTTCGATCTGATCTCTCTTATTTTATTGGAATGGTCATGTCTCCCTAAGTAGGTGGTTGCTACCAAAATATTTTCACCTTCAGAAATAAAAGTCGGTGATTGAAACTTCGCAAACAGATCACGCCGCAATGAATAACGTCTTTCTTTTAATGATTTCCCCCACAATTAGTGAAAAATTTCCGCTGTAACGTCATAAAACAAAACGATCTGCCCTTCTCTGAACTTCTCAATGTCTTCCGTCAGTCCCACCTGGTGAGGGTCCCATAAGGGACAACAGTACTCCAGGAGATGACGCACAAGCGTGATGTAGGCAGTCTCTTTGGTGGAGCTGGTGCATCTTCGAAGCGTACTGCCAATGAAACGTAACCTTCGGTTCGCCTTCCCCACAATATTTTCTGTGTGTTCTCCCAGTCAAAGTTGTTCGTAATTTGAACTCCTAGGTATTTGGTAGAATTTACGACCTTAAGGTTTGACTGATTTATCGCGTAATTGAAGTTCAGCGGATTTCTTTTACTGGTCATATGTATTACTTCACACTTTTCTTTATTTAGTGTCAATTGACAATTTTCGCACCATGTAGAAACTTTGTCTAAATCGCTTTGCAGTTGCTTTTTATCCTCTGTTGACTTCTGCACGTAAGCCAGCATTTCTCTGAAATCCATTGAATTTGTGGACCATTGGAACGATTCTAGAGAAGCTCAAATGACTTAACTGCCAATCAGACGCCAGCATCCCGTCGCGAGAAAGCCGCTCTAACTTCCCCAGAAAGCACCTCTGGCAAATTACACAAACATTCGCAGACACCCGCTCCTGGTGTTCCATTACCTCGAGGGCACGTGCACACCAGAACGACGCAAACTTTTACTGCCTATGCTCATTGTACTCCAGTGCCCTTCCGGTGCGTCGTGACCGGGAGCCTCCATACACAATAAGGCACCATAGTGGCAAAACAAACTACCTGTCTTCAGGTCAGGCACAGACGTGGCCAGCCCCAATATAAATGTCCATCTTCAGACGGAGTGGTTTCACCACGGGTGGTGGCAGCCAGCGCTCGCCCTCCAGGCGGTGTCGGCGGAATGCCTTCGAACCTACTTCAGAGAACTTGCCGTCAGCAAACCCCGCCCCCACGCGGAACCACAAAAGTACCGGTTTGTTGGTGTCGCCAGCGCCTTCCGCCTCAGAAGAAAATTATCCTATCGGCGATACAATAATCAAAAACGGAGTCATAATATCACTGAACAGAAATGTACCTCCCAAACTCCTTTCCTCTGATAATTGCAAGACAAAAGAAAGATATTGAATGTAAACAAATTAATACTATTGATATCCTTTCGGAATAAATCCAGACAATAGTGTCCATGAGCTACTGTACCAATTGCTCGCAAACATATATATACATGTGGACTGTAGCGCCAAGGTTATTGGTGTTTGAGACAGTTTTTGGTCGTTGGAACATTCATGAAGTCTTGATAGTTCTGGAAGATGTATCAAACGATGTCGCCTATCTTCTGGAATAAATGGCTCGAAATTTAAATTATGAAAAAAGTTGTTTGAAGTACTTACTACTCGTTAAGAATATCTCCCCAGTATATCATTGAATGAAAGCAGAAGGTACAACGAAAGCTTCGACGATATCAAAGCTAAGTATTATGGTTTCTAGTTGTATGTCACACTGGTATTATGAAGTATGGTTTTTTTATTTATGTTTATGTTTACGAACATTCATCAAAATTCATATTACACCAAATGCAGCGTACAATCACAGTCTAACATATACAGTCGGGACTCTCTGCTGTGAAAGTTGTTACCAACTGACAGCTGCAACAAAACTAGCGCTCCTAGCGGTGGGCAAGCTGCAGAAGGGCTGATGTTTGTTTATATTTACTTTTGTACGTAATTAACGAAATTGTTAATATAATTTTTTGCATTATCGCATTAGTGAAATATCAAGAAACATATACATTTCGGAAATTAATGTAAAAAGAGCTGAATTTAACTGATTCACTGGTATAAAGAACAACTTGGTCATGAAGAAATACTTAAGAATACGTGTATATTTGCAGCGTCTTCCGCTGAGAGTAAGTAGAATATAAATATAAATTTCTATTTTGGTCTGTTCTTACCATGGCAGGTAGTATTTTTTACGTGTATAATTCGGTATGAACTGTAATGATTCGCAATTTTTTAGATCTCAATCTCCTTTCTTATATGCACGTATTCCTTTAAGTGTAGTTACTGTAGCCTAAAAAGCCAATGTTTTGAAGATTCTTGCTGTTTGAGGTTCAGTTATAGCAACAATTGTAAAACTGGGTTCATCTTCGTTGGAAAACAGTTTGATTGGTTTTGTCGTGTTATTGGCACGCCTGTGACGTTTCTCCTTCAGCTACAGCTATGGTGTCTGTAATGTACGTTAAATAATGTACCTATTGCCTTCTATATACGTCTCCTAAGTCCACTCTCATCGATTTTACTGGAACTGTCATGAGGAAACATTAATGATCCTCAGTCTTCTTTCTGCCAAAGGAAAAGTCTTCTGGAGTTTTTAATTTTTAATAGAAAGTGAAATTAGTCATTAAAAGTCTGTAGGTTACAAGACAATTGTAAACAAACTGTCCTGCTATGTACTGTTTTGTAGCTTAGCAGGGATCTTAGGAAACCTTAGAAAAACTAAATTGAAGCTATTTGTAAATTTATTACCTCTTTTTATGTCACTACACACGTTCCCTAATGTAAAAATTATGTTAAAATTCATATAAACAATACTATTCGCATTCTTTCAGTATCGTATTCAGAAACGTAGCTTGCCCACCACTTGGAGCGCTGCTGTCGCAGTGTATAACAAAATTCATTGGGAGTGTCGGGACTTTATATGTTAGACTGCGATACAAATATGACTGTTCACGTACACTGGGATTATGTACTGTAAGAAGAATGCATTTCAAATGTTTCAGATCTATAAACCAGTTAAAGATATTTATGATTGTGAGCTTACTTGTGAAAATTAGGTGTGGACTGGGAGATATGAAAGGAAGTGTTTGCAGGAAATCACGCTGAGAAGAATCTGGCCACTGTGTTTACAACCCCCAGCCGGCAGACGGTGCCCACAAACTGCGGGCAGCGCCAGTAGTCTCGGGGCGCAGCGCGCATGCGCAGAGCGGCCTACTGTGCCTCACCTGCCGCTGTGTTTGCATTGGAATCCAATTTGGCGGCCGACCGGCGACTGACGGGAGCCGCCGCAGCAGGAACGCCACCCGCATCCTGCCGCCCCTGCACTCTCTGCAACCACCCGCTACACGACACTGTGCGACTCACTTGTGTGATTGAACGCGCGACAGACGATACCACACTGTCGTTCCTCAAACCTGAATCTACCTCATCTGTATCCAATTACACAAGCACCGCACTTTTCTAGCATTCCAGTATCCTCTTTAAAGTTTTATTAGCATTACCCTTTTTTCTTACGCCGATTATTTGTTCCTATGTCATTGTACCTGAATGATGAACTGACTGTTTTAATACCTGGAAATCACAAACAGATCATTTTTACTCTATATTTAGTTTTACGAAACGCGTTAGGAACAAATAAATAGTGTAGCTAAGAGTGAATAGAGAAAATAGTTTCTCTGTTGGCTCTTAGCTACACTAGTTACCTATTTGCTCTACTACAATGTAATATGTTTTACTTGTCTGGGTGTGTTCATGAAGATAAGGCTGTGCAAGTAATATTGAGAATTTTTCGAATTTCCTAAGATAAGTACAAATTTTACGTCTCCCGATCATGGGACAATAGTAACTTTCATTATCAATTTTTGTTTCGTGCCTTACTGGCATATACACCTCTACAACACAAAACCTGATATTTACATGAGATTCCAAAAGAAGAAAAACACATCGCCTGCGCTTACAGTTGAAGAAATTCTAAGGAACTGCAGAGCGATGAAGTAAAGTTTTAGAATTAGCGACTTTTCCAACTGATGCAGATAAAACATCAGTTGGATGCTCTGTTGTATATATTGGAACGAATTGAATTTTTTTTCAAATAGTATTATCTTTCAGTTGCCCTCCATATTATAATATGTTGATTGGAAAAAAATAACTAATAAAGCTTTGACAGATGAAGCGGTTAAACTCTATCGGTAAGCACTTCCATTCAATAACATGCAGCTCGTCGCCTCCTTCGTTACTAACCGTCCCTGCACATGACACTAGACACCATCACGCATTTTCCATCTTACCGCTAGAGTACCCCTGTTGCCATTCTTTTATCTCCTCGCCTATGCCCCAAAACTCACTCCATCTGTTTCTCATCTCCAATACTCTCACAACACAGCATTTCTGACCACCCATCCAACACTCCCCTCTTACCAATGTTCCCTCGAACTATACATCAGCAAATCCATCGATCCTTCTGACTCCATGACTTCTACATCATAATCTACAACTGTTATGGCATTTAGACTAGCACACTGAAATAACTCAAATGTTCATATGTTTGTAGAACTTATGGGACTCAACTACAGGGTCATCAGTCCCTTAGCTTACAAACTATATGAACTAGCTAAGACTAAGAACGGCACAAATACCCATGCCCGAGGGGGGATTCTAATCCCCGACCGTAGTGACCGTGCAGACCATGACTGGAGCGCCTCAGTCCCCTCGGCTACTGCGGCCGGCTGAAATAACTCATTCGAAAACTAAGCAAGAACCCCCACCTACAAACCGATGGTAACTTGACACCCGCAATCTCTTTCTTACCTAAAAGACACATCGCTACCAGCCTGACGTCTGACAAGGTCACATTAACGTCTGCTTCTCCACTCATTTACCATTCCCTCATAATTTCTGAGCGCTACAAACTGCACTTTGCATTTCACATTTGTATCTCTTCTACAACTGCCTGTTTTAAGTATTTATCACATTTCCTTAATTCCTCAAAGACTAATATTACTTACGACTCTCCTATGCACCTTGAAAAGTTCCTCAGTGCAACTTCAGCCACCTACTCCTACCAGACAGTGAACTCATATTGCCCTCTTTGCAGTCCTGCCTTCCTCGATGACGGCTCCACCCCACCCACCTTACTCAAACGCTGCCATTTGTTTCCCTCACCCCACGTGGGTCCCTCCTGCCACAAACATTCCTACATTTGCTTTCCCAGTCACCGAAATGCTCTCCTATTCCACCGTACGTTTACGAAAATCTCCAACATATCACCCTCTACATGCGGTTTGTAGGCCCCAATCAACTCTCATCTACCTTATAGCGTTTGGGGCTTTCAATATGTTGCTGCCAGTCTGCCACACACAAAAGGGAACTGGAATAAAAATTTCTTGTAAAATACGAAACTAATGTTTTTACTAGCATGTTTCGTTTGACATTAATGTGAGAGCAAATTGTAAAGCACATTCCACTCAGATGAATGTCACATCTTTTTTTCGCTTACATTAAAAATTAAATGTTCAAACGTTTTTATAACTGTGGGAACAAACTGCAGGGGTCATCAATCCCTCGACTTACAAACTACTTTAACATACGCTAAGGACAACACACATAGCCATGCCTGGTAGAGGACTCGAACTTCCGACATGGTGCAGCCACACTAACCGCAGCAAGGTACATGGATAATTCTGCTTAGTCCAATTAAATTCGATTGGATTAGATTAATATTTGTTCCATAGATCATTAATACGATATTTTGTAATAATGTGCAACGAGTCAGTTTTGTAAATTCTATCTTTACATGATGAGATGTCTATCACCAAAATTAGCAATACCCCTAATGGCATATGTGGTGTCGCACAAGTACAAAGTGCGCGCCACCTACTTTCGCCGCGCGCCGCCATGCACGCACGGCGCGGCGTTCTCACGACGACAGCCACGAGCGCCCTCTGCTGCAACCCCGCTCCTGGCCACCACGGAAAGACACCGGTAACTTCGGACTGAGATAGCAACGAGTTAGGACCTCCGTAATCAGATAGGCACCAGTGAGGACTTTGCTATTGTACAGGCACTAGGCAGGCCTCTAACAACTATGTATCAACATTCTGCAGTACTATGTAAAAGTTAAGTATTGTTACATTCTGTGCAATATATATCTCTTTCTAATTTACTCGAGTGTTTATAGTTTATGGCTGCTCCCCTCCGTACCTGCACCAGCGTGTCGGTCTCATTCCACTCGGCCACCGACACCTACGACAAGGCTGGGACACAAAAGCGGCGACGAAGTTGGGACACAAAAGTGGCGACGAGGATGGGATACAAAAGTGGCGACGAGGAGTGATAGACGAACCTTGGACCAGCAGCCAGACAGCAGCAGTCGGAGCACGCAGAAATTGCTCCCGCCCACCCACCCTTATTATAAGATTTTTGGGGGAATATATTCAGTTACGTGTTTTGTGGACTTTTTTGTTGCAGAGTGTCCTCTTTCATATTGCATTTGTGTTTTGTTATAAGTTACTTGTATACGCGGCGTCTAATCGGTCAGCATGGCCACTACCCCGAACCCAAACTTAATGGAAATTATTCAGTTACAGACGGCGCAAATAACACAACTTCTCCAGGCGGTGGCGCTGTTGACAACTCAACAACAGCAGTCGCATCAGCAGCCCACACCTGCCGCTGTACCGCTCCCTACGTTCCGCCAGTACAACGAACGTGAGGAAGAATGGAGCGACTACTTCGCACAGTTTCAAGAACTCGTCGCGGCTCATCAACTTACAGGTCAGACTGTTAAGCATCTTTTATTGTCCGTGGTGGGCCCCAAAACCTTCGTATTACTGCAAAAACTGTTCCCGCACGCATCTCCTCGTGATGAGACTTTGAACAAATTGTAGATGCACTGAATGCTCATTACGAGAGAAAAGTTCTTATAGCCGCTGCACGGTACCGATTTTTCAGACTTAAAAAATTACCGCAGCAGTCACACCAAGAGTGGATTACGGAATTGAAGGGCTTAACCCGCCAATGTAAATTTACTTGCTCTTGTGGACTTTCGTATAGTGACGTGATGTTGAGGGATGCGATTACGCAGAATATTCAGGACCCCAGAATTAGAGCAGCAATTCTGAAACAGTCTGACCCCTCATTAGACAGTGTACTGCAGCTTATAGAAGCGCATGATACTTTTGACTTAGCAGATGTAGAAATGCAAAGCCACAGTGTAAATTCAGTGCGCCGTAACGGACGCTTTCCTAGCCGTAGTTCTCAGTATAGCACTAGTGAATCTTATTTTTCTACCGGCCGTGCTGAACAGACAGTGAACAGTAGCCAGAGTAAAAGTGCGACGCAAAGGTCGCCCCGTATTGTTAGACACAGTAATTTGCATAACGGGCGCCAACGCTCATTTCAGAAAAATGTTCGTAAGTCTTGCCCCCAGTGTGTGTCTCGCCACAAGCGTGCTCATTGCCCTAGTCGCAACGCAACCTGTTATCAATGTGGCAAATCGGGACATGTGCAGTCTGTGTGTATGCAAATTAAAAACTCAAAGAACAGTAACGTTAGAAACGGTGCTTCGCAAAAGTGCGAGAACAGTTCATTCTGTAAATGTTATACGGGCTGTGGAATTGGACAGTGCTTTCCTTGGATCTCAACTTCAAGAAAGTAGTTCTGCGCCTATGGCAAAACTATATAGTGCACCACGTAGCAAGCGCGTAAAACAGTGCAACGGAAAGGGGTTCGGGACAAGCAAAATGACTATGAACAGTGCATTCCTGTAGTGAAAATAGTGCCTTCGCAACTGCTCCTTGTAATAGTGCCCAGTACTGTGTAGCTAGTGACAGTAGACTTGTTGTAGATACTGAAAGTAATTTTAGTGCAGTAGCCTCGCACTGCGCGGACGCCGATCCGGCGGTAGTGCCATCTAGTGACAGTGTTGTTAATCCGCTGCGTGCCGAGTCTGTGCCGCTTACTTCACTACGCGGCCCGCGCAAGCGCAGTAAACAAACCGCAGCAGACGTTGCCCACATTCACACACCTGTCGAGCGCCGCAAGCAAAAACTTTTTGTGAATCTTTCCATTGACAATAAGACTGTGCAATTTCAGCTCGACACTGGTTCCGCTGTTACCTTAATTAATAAAGATACTTATGAACTTCTGGGTTCTCCAAAATTATCGCTGTGTCAACAAGTGCTAACAGCTTATACAGGTCAAAATATTCCCGTGCTAGGAACGTGTAGCCTGCCCGCGTCTTTTCAAGGGGTAACAAAAACAGTTGCTTTTGTAGTTCTTCAGGCCAAATCGACACAGAACATTTTTGGACTAGATGCTTTTGACTTGTTTGGTTTATCAATTCAAGAGATGTGCTTCAAATTTCGTCAGTAGTGCCTCAGGACAAAATAAATGCATTGTGTGAAAAATACAGTGACTTGTTTTCGCTGGAACTAGGTTGTGCAAAAGACTTCGTGGCACATGTAACTTTAAAAGAATCTGCAGTTCCAAAATTTCGTAAAGCTAGACCAGTGCCTATCGCATTGCGTGATTCAGTTGCCGAAGAACTTAAACGTTGGCAAGATAGTGGGGTGATTTCTCCTGTTTCTGCGAGTCAGTGGGCCTCGCCTATAGTAATTATACCCAAGCCATCAGGAAAACTTCGTCTCTGTGCGGACTTCAAATCAACAGTGAACAGTCAAACAATTGTAGACACTTACCCCCTGCCCAGACCTGACGAACTGATGGACAAATTAGGACAGTCTCGCTTCTTTTCTAAGATTGATTTAGCAGAGGCATACTTACAAATTCCACTTGATGACGAGTCAAAAAAGTTTTTCGTCATTAATACTCACATGGGCCTTTTTCAATTTCAACGCCTATCCTTGGCAGTTCTTCCGCCCCCGCTATTTTTCAGCGTTTTTTGGAACAGCTGACAGTTTCTGTACCGTGTTGTTCGAACTATTTAGATGATATTGTGGTATCCGGACGTACAGTTGAAGAACATTTAGCAAACCTGGAGTGCCTTTTCAAAGTTTTGACTGCAGCAGGTCTACGTTGCAATAAAGCAAAGTGTTCGTTTTTTCAAACTGAAATAGAGTACCTAGGCCATGTGATTAATGCCCAAGGAATTCATCCCTTACAGTCACATCTTCGAGCAATCAAAGACTTGCCTCCTCCTAAGAATGTGCATGAATTGCAAGCAGTAATGGGAAAGCTTAACTATTATTTCAGATTTATTCCCAATGCCTCTCAGATTGCAGCTCCACTGCATCACTTACGTAGGAAGAATGTTCCTTTTGTTTGGTCCAAAGATTGCCAGGTTGCCTTTGACAACTTAAAGTCTGCACTACTCAGTGATGCATGTCTGATTCCCTTTGACCCCCAGAAGCCTGTAGTGTTAGCAGTTGACGCCTCATCGTACGGTCTGGGCGCAGTAATCTCACATCGTATTGGTTCTCACGATCGTACTCTTGCCTTTGCATCCAAGCTACTGACGCCGACGCAACAGAATTACAGTCAGATAGAAAAGGAGGCCTTAGCAATCATTTACGGCGTCACAAAGTTTCATCATTATCTCTATGGCAGAAAATTCTATTTGTTGACGGACCACAAGCCTCTCACGTCGTTGTTCTCACCCACAAAGCCAATTCCGCCACGTACGGCACAAAAGCTTCAGAGATGGTCCTTGATATTGTCTAATTATCAGTATGAGATTTTGTACCGACCTACCACTAAACACGCCAACGCGGACACACTTTCCCGACTTCCGGTTGGCCAGGATGTGTCGTTTGATTCTTCGGAAATGGCATGTTGTCAGATAGACTCCAGAGATGCTACCGCTGTCGCAGATTTCCCTTTGAACTCTCGTCGGTTCGCACAGGAAACAGCTGCGGATGCAGACTTAAGTGTGGTAGCACGTTTTGTTCGCTTTGGTTGGCCTGCCAGAGCCAAAGACATTGATCGGCCTCTGGTTCGACGTTATTTTGCACAACGTCATGCATTATCTTTAAGTCAGGGTGTACTGTTGTTGCATACCGACAACGACCAAGCAAGAGTGATTGTTCCTCGTTCCCTGCAACGAGAAGTGTTACGCCTCCTGCATCAAGGACATTGGGGTATTGTTAGGACAAAGCAACTGGCCAGACGTCATTGTACCTGGGTTGGTATGGACGCTCAGATAGAGAACATGACGTCACAGTGTACTGTTTGTGCGGAGCATCAGGCGGCTCCTCCGCAACGTTTTTCAGACTGGCCACGCCCCAAGGGACCATGGCAACGTTTACACATTGACTTTGCCGGACCTTTCTGGAATACGCGATGGTTAATTGTTGTAGACGCTTTCAGTAAGTTTCCTTTTGTGATTGCCATGAACTCAACGACGGCGTCTAGTACAATCAGTGCCTTAACATCAGTGTTTTGCATCGAAGGCTTGCCTGAAACTATCGTCAGTGACAATGGACCTCAGTTTGTTAGTGCGGAATTTCAACAGTTTTGTCGTGTGAATGGCATTCAGCATATTACCACTGCACCTTTTCACCCTCAGTCCAATGGTGAAGCAGAACGTTTCGTTCAAACATTCAAGTCACACATGGAAAAGATGAAAGGTCAGCACTCCAGGCAGCAAGCTCTTCAAATTTTCCTGCATGCCACGTGACGGCCCGTCTCCTGCCGAGCTGCTACACGGCCGCCGTCACCGCACTCTCCTTCACCTGCTGCAGCCTCCCACGCACCTAGTCGGTTCGTATGGCGCTAAGCGTTTTCAGGTTTCTACGCCGGTGCTGTACAGGGTGTTTGCTGGAAACAAGAAGACATGGTTGCCGGGCACCATTCAGCGCGTGCTCGGTAGCAATATGTATGTTGTACGTTCTTCCACAGGGTCGGAGCTGCGGCGCCACGCAAACCAATTGCGCCTGCACAGGCCGCGCGATCCTGTCTCCGGTTTCTTGATTCCAGACCCAGTTCACCGCCAGGGAGCACAACCACATCGTTCGTCCCCGGACTACGAGATCGTCCCGATGGAGATCGACGCGACGCCGCCGCTGTCGCCGCCGCAGATGACAGCGTCACCGAGAGGGACTCCGGGACCGTGCATGCCGCCGCCGCCTGGGCCACGCACCTCAGAAGAAGATGACCTGCTCCCTCTGGGCGGGGGCGGGCGCCCTTCCCCAGGTTTCCGCGGGTTCCCTGGAGGATCTCAAGGCGGATGCCGGGGCGCGGACGGCGTCTCGATCCCGGCCTCAGCTACGACGCCCTTCCCACCAGTAACGCCCCCGCCCAGGCCCTCCTCCCAGTGCCGTCGCCGTGGCCCTCAGCCCTACGCCACGACGGCGCGGCGGTTTGGTGGGGAGGGGTGTGGTGTCGCACAAGTACAAAGTGCGCGCCACCTACTTTCGCCGCGCGCCACCATGCACGCACGGCGCGGCGTTCTCACGACGACAGCCACGAGCGCCCTCTGCTGCAACCCCGCTCCTGGCCACCACGGAAAGACACCGGTGACTTCGGACTGAGATAGCAACGAGTTAGGACCTTCGTAATCAGATAGGCACCAGTGAGGACTTTGCTATTGTACAGGCACTAGGCAGGCCTCTAACAACTATGTATCAACATTCTGCAGTACTATGTAAAAGTTAAGTATTGTTACATTCTGTGCAATATATATCTCTTTCTAATTTACTCGAGTGTTTATAGTTTCTGGCTGCTCCCCTCCGTACCTGCACCAGCGTGTCGGTCTCATTCCACTCGGCCACCGACACCTACGACAAGGCTGGGACACAAAAGCGGCGACGAAGTTGGGACACAAAAGTGGCGACGAGGATGGGATACAAAAGCATAAGTAGCTGAACTGAAACGTTTCAGCAATTTATCAATGTGTGCCTTTCATTTAAATCTCTCAGCAATGCACACCCTAAAATATTCAGGTATTTTGCCTTAGCTATAGAACGTCTATGTTTATTGATGGATCATATTTGCTCTACAGAATTATTTACTTCGATTCATCAAAATTTAATGAGAGTCCATTTGCAGAGAAACACTTAATGATAATGAAAAGCTGTGATGACAA
This sequence comes from Locusta migratoria, assembly GCA_026315105.1. Lineage (NCBI taxonomy): Eukaryota > Metazoa > Arthropoda > Insecta > Orthoptera > Acrididae > Locusta > Locusta migratoria. Next base: position 543,586,312 of record CM048747.1, on the reverse strand, counting down.
TACTTGTATGGTCAGATGGAAGTACTAACATTGGACGCTTTTGAATACAGAATTAAAAGTCATTAGTATGTATTAACAACAGCGAAGGGTCCAAGACTAAGCCCTGTTAGTCCTTATTCTTGATAGCTCCCCACATAGAGGAAACACATGATTTTGGCTCATTATGTAAACCATTTACTTGAAATTTTCACACACTTCCAGTTGTCAGATTTGTGCTATTCTACTCATACCACAAAACTTGAGCTTATATAGACGAAGTCTATGATTTATTTTGTCTACAGCCTTTGTGACGTCACAAAAAGTTCCAGTACGTGATGTCCGGTTAGTCATAGTATTTGATGAGCAGACGGATAAATAGCGTTTTCCATTGAATGGCCTTTCTGAAAATGAAACTAACAATTTGTTAGTACTTCATTTCTACAAATATGTTAACGCCTACCCCATGAATCACAGTCAATGACGATGTGTGTTGTCTTGTATGCTCCAATGGATCGTAGGTGCAACCATAGCTGTGGGGTATCAGTGCAGATACCAGACACACATGTGGCTCCTGAAGAGGGCAGCAGCGTTTTCAGTAGTTGTAGGGGCAATAGTCTGGATGATTAAATGAGCTGGCCTTGTAACATCGGCTAATTTGGTTTTGCCATACTGTTAGTGCCAATGACTGAAAGCAAGGGCGAAGTACAATCGTTACTTTTCCCGAGAACATGCAGCTCTACGGTATTAATGTACAATGATGGAATCCTCTCAGGTAAAGTATCCCGGAGGTAAAGTACCCATTCTGATCGCTGGGGAAGATGGAGATTAAGATAAAGCCATCAGGAAAAACAACAGTGGCATTCTACGGATAGGAGCGTGGAATATTACATCCCTTAATCGGGTAAGGAAGTTGAAAATTTAAAAAGGTAAAATTTATAGGTTAAAGTTATGTATATAGAATTTCGGTGGAAAGAGGTACATGATTTCTGGTCAGGTGAGTAGACGCTTATGAATCAAGTATGAGTTTGGAATATTACAGGTGTTGGGCTAATAATGAGAGAAAAAAAATAGGAATGCAGTTAAACTACTGTGATCAGCACTGTAATCACATTATAATAGTCGAGATAGATACGGAGCCTACATCGGTCATAGTAATACAGGTTTATATGTCAACTAGCTTGCCAATGATGAGGAGATGAAGAAACTGTGTTAGGAGTTAAGGGAGAAGGAATTTTGATTGTGGTGGTGGACGGGAATTCGTTAGTAGGAAAAGAAAGGGGTGAAAAAATGGTAGATGAATAAGGACTGGGGAAAAGGAAGGGTGGAGGAAGGCGCCATGTTGAATTTTATATGGAATTAAATGTCGTCATAACAAACACTTGGCTTAAGAATAATAAAAAACGGTTGTATACGTGGAAGAGACAAGGAGACACCTGAGGGTACCGGATGGAATATATAATGGTTAGACGTGTCTTTCAGAAGGAGCTTTAAAACTGTAATACATACCCAAGGCATACTTTGACTCTCACCATATGTTATTGGACGAAAGTGATGAAACTGCAGAAAATTAGGAAAATAGGTTGATGTGACAAGGATAAATTGAAGGAACCTGAGACTCTTTAGAGTTTCACAGGGAGCTTTAGGCATTTACTGTTGGAAACGGGTAAAATAATACAGTAGAAGATGAATGGGTAGTTTTGATGGATGAAATAGTGAAAGCAGCAGAATTCGTGATTACGTGCGTGGCGAGCACGGGGCTCCGGGCTAATGCAGTCTTCCTTGTTTCTTTACTTCCTGGACTGCATTTCCTTTCGTCCTCCCCTCCTTCCTATCCTCCTCCCCTCCTTCCTATCCTCACTCCTTCCCTTCCCCACCCTGGGTAGAACAACAAGACATACAAAAAATTCATGATATCAAAGGAAATGCTGAATTTTAATGATGAAAGGAGAAAAAATAAAAGTGAAGTAAATGAAGCAGGTGAAATGGAGTACAGCCGATTCAAAATCAGATTCACACAAGAGCAAAATTTGTAAACATGAGTGGCTAGAGGGCATATTTAAGTTTCAGAAGAATGAATAACCAGGGACAGGATGGATACCGCTACAGGAACATAAAGACATTCGGAGACATGAAAAAACTGCTGTATGAATACAGAATTCAATTTTCAATCTGCATTGAAGTGTGAGATAGTATGAAACTTATTAGCAGATTAAAACTGTGTGCCGGAACCGGGATTCGAATCTGGAACCTTTGCCTTTCGCGGCCAATCGTTCTGCCGTCCGACATATCCGTAAAGAATGGACACTATATAAGTAATTGTGTATCTGTCCCTACAGGCAATTTATAATGTCAGTGCGGACGCATTAATGCGCTCGATCCCTTGTGGAAAACCATTGTAGGCTGCGAGAAAGTCTAATCAAATAGGGACTGATGACCCGGTAGTTTAGTCCCCTTTAAACACCCAACCCAACCTCTAATCAAATGGGCAGGCGGCAATACAATCGTAGTGTGCTACAAGATGAGAATTTGGATTGTAAGGGAAATGTGCCTGGATAGCGTAATTGGTGCCGGACGCCGTGGCTCAGTGCGCCCGATCAGAGGGCTGAACGCCCTCTGTAATAAAAAAGCTTAGCCAACAACAAATAGAACAACAACGACCAATCAAGGTCAGCGACCGCGATGAGAAGAATTACCCAGAGAGGGGAAAAAAAAGAAAAAAAATTGGTTAGAGCGAGAAATCCGGGTTCGAATCCCGGTCCAGCAAAAAATTTTCATCTTTGGCATTAGATATATTTCAAAGCTATGAAACGGTCGAAATGTTAAAATATTTCGAATTCTTAAAGTTACGACCGTTAATGTCCACAAATGGTGTCTGCACTTTCCGCCAAGTCCGAAAAGAACAGACACCATATAAATAAAAATTGTAGGAGATACCATTCTGAGGGATGATTCTGAGAGGGCAGTGGTAGAACTGTCAAAACAAGGCTCCTGGATTAGACAACATTCCATCAGAGCAACTACAGTCTCTGGGATAGACAGCTATGACAAAATTATTTCATCTCTTGTATTAGATAGATCAGATACCCTCAGACATCAAGAAACTGTTATAATCGCCATTCCAAAGAAATCAGGGGCAGACAGGTATGAAATGTCGGAACCATTTGCTTAATAAGTCGTGTTAGCAAAGTTTAATACGAATTATTTACAGAATAATGGAAAATCTGGTAGAAACCGACCTCAGGAAAGGTCATTTTGGACTTGGGAGAAATGTACAAACACACAAGACATACGAACATTTTCGTAGAAGGAAAGATAAAGCTACATCTCTTCGTTTGTAGATTTAATTTTGATTGAAACACACACGTTCAAATCCCGAAATCAGAAAGGGTAAAATATAGGTGACGGAAGGTTATTTACCGCACACACATAAGCCTAGGGGTGTAAGCCTGCTAGGCAAAGCAGGAAAAGGCACTAACCGGTCATGTTTGTGGTTCTTAGGGTCAATAAAGCGACACCAGACGTAGTACCAGCCACCCGCCGCCGACAACGAGTACGCCAGCACCGGAGACGCAGCGAGTCAGCCAGCAATTAGCGCCGTCAGTACCACGCCACCGCCGCAGCCGTAGCCGCAGCCGCCTCCGGGGGGTCTGCGACGCCCCACTGCTGCTTCTCGCCCCACCGCAGACCACCGCCGCCACGGCAGCCCCTGCCGCCGCCCATCAGACCACCGGCTTTCCCCGCCGCTTCCCGCGGTCAGTGACCAGCCACGGTCGCGTCGACGCCGCCGCCGGTCATCTCCGCCTCCTCTCGCGGGCCGGGATCGCCGCAGCCACCCTCTCAGCCGTTGGACGCAGGACTACCCTTTTAATCATGTCTTCCGAGATGGACTCTCTACCATCACCGTCCTATACACCACTCACTCCCAGGCCTCCACGACAACCATGTGGAGTGCCTCCTTCCTTCCCCAATCTCCAATCCCTCTCTCTGTCCTGTAAACCACTCACACCCAGCCTCCACGACCACCATGTGGAGTGCCTCCTCCCTTCCCCAATCTCCCATCCCTATCTCTGTCCTTTTATCCGCCACCAGCTCCTCTCCTACCGCCGCTGCACACCAACTCTCCCCCACACAATTTCCCTCTCAAAACCCTCACCTGTCCCAGCATCCCTCACCACTACTCAGAAGACTTCCCACAACTCTCTCCAGCCAGAATACACCTTCACTTCCCGCATCCATAAGAAGACCGCTGCCAAACGTTAATAGTGCGACTCCCCCCCCCCTCCCATGCGACCCCCAGAAAAATCCATCCACCACTGCCTCCGCTTCTCCCTCCTCCTCCTCCACCCTCACCATGGATACTACTCCACCCCTTTCCTATGCCACTGCCGCCCTAACCTACACCTATGTCCTGTCCCATCCCGACCCCCAGATACTCGACAACCATGCCCTCTCCCTCGAAATTAGGCAGTAATCCCCTCCATTCCACCCATGCAGCTCATCCCACACAATGACTCCATCCTCATAAAGTCCCACTCCCCCACCTTCTACATCAATGTCCTCCACGTCCTTCCCCACATCCCCTTTTAGAGATGGGTGTGCTGGTGTGTGTATTGTTCACGGCATAAGTCAGTTTAAGTAGTGCGTAATTCCTTAGACCGATGACCTTAGCAGTGTGATAGCTTACGCTCAAAATAGAAATAAATAAATTAATTAAAGCAACGGTATGCGTGCTGTGTTAACTGCAACATGCCTTGGGCTGCAGTTGATGTTTTGTACCCTCTTCAATGTCTTGGCGGTAGCTGCAATCAGAACTAGTATTCCTGACATATCACTTAACGCTCTTATGCTTTGTTACCCATTTCACTGTAATCTATAAAATATTTACTACTATAAAATATTTCCCAACTCTCAATAATCACATACCTTACTATTTGGTTTGTTTGTGCTTTGTGAGGAATCTCTGGGGTACTGCCGGACATTACAGCGAAATAATACTTCATCTTTCGAACTAGAACTATAATTTTTGCTGAAATCTATTCCTGTAAAATCGTAACTCCTTTTCAGTATCTGGTAACATAAGTATTTGTTTTTGCCCAATTTTTATCCTTACTGAATGTTCTCAGAGAACAGGGTCGTATTTTTCCAATACATGCATCAGTTACGAAAAATTTGTCTCTATTGCCACTAGTGTTTTTCCTGTGGTCACGTAATGCAATTTTTTGATATATTTCGTATTATATCATGCTTTTTTCTTGTAGCTTCCTTGCTATTCTTTCCTTTCTTTAACAACGACATCTTGCTGTTACTTAGCAATGGTAAGTTATTTTTGAAGTGTTCTTTGAGAACTGCTTCCATCAGCTGATGTTTTGTTTTCGGCTAGCACTTTATTGGGTTCCAGTTCGCATCACATATTAAAACTGTCAGTTGAGGAAAGCGTAGATGTATTTAGTGATATTGCATTATTACAAGACAAGACAAGAACAGAGGAAGAAGAAGAATGTTTCATTAGTAGATTAGTAGATTGATCCCAATTTGGCAACGTGTGCGAATTGTGCGAAAACCTTTCTCGTGTTAGCTGCTTCCTTATCAATCCTTTCGGTGTGTAGAGTTAATGACTTCCATAGATTCAATCATGCTGGGTAGTATTAACTCTTCAGTGAAGATTGTATAGATGTGCTGAAAGACTTCTGAACATTGGGATAGAAACAGAGAACAAACTAAAGACCTTGGAACAGTGTTAACCTTTATAAGACGTGTTAGAAAGTGACTATAAAATGACTTCCATTTACAAGTTATGGCCATTTCATTTTTCCATAAATGTGTTTTACAAAACAAAATGTTTCTTCCTATGGTGGCTACTTCCAATCGTGTCATATGCAGCTATTAACAACTTTTCATCCCTTTATCTTGTAATGTTACATTCTTCAAGAAAACTAGAAATGCCTCATATTTTCAGAATTTTAAATAACATTTGAAATTATCACTAACTGCCAATGCTATAAGAAGGCGAAATGATCAACGAACACTATTTTCGTGACTGCCATTAAAACAATGTTTCTATCGCCCCCCGAAGTTGAGAGTGGTTTTAGGGTGTTTGTTGTCTCCCGCCACATCAGGTCTTCAATCCGCTCCATACCTCCGCCCTAAATATAACCATTTTCAGAAAAAAAACCACTACATAGAAAGACTGGAGATAGGCAGTTCATATTCACAGGACATCGTTAGCATTTGAAGCATATCGGTTCTCAGGTTCACAGTTAAACATCCATATCGCGGCGCAGCATCTAATTTGACTTGATCACACCTACAGGATGTCTCGCAGACGTATGTGCGACCCTATCCGTCGAGTCTGTGTTTGCATGTTTCTCTACGAGTCCTAAAGTTCGTCTAATACACTCCTATTAAGACAATGCCCATTCCGTTTGATTGCTCTTCTGGGTCCTTTTGCAGCTGCTTTTGATTTTCTCGTGATACGTGAACAGTCTAAGAGAGCTGCTAAGGATGTCTCCTAAATGGTTAATAAACGTATGGAACAGAAGCGCCCTATAATACTTTCCTGGGGAGCACTACACATTATATCCGTTTCACTGGATGATTTTCTTGCAATTATCATGTACTGTGTCCTTTCTGACAGAGAACAGTGAATCCATTTGCGCAACTGTTGCGATATTACACAAGCACGCAGTATTTAGGAGACGCTTGTAAGCAAGTCCAAATAGATGCGGGTTGCTGTTCTTAAGGGGACATCAGGAGGCTTGCTCAGGATTGAGCTGGGTGGAGAGCTGCTTGAAACCAGTCTCCGAGCTGAAGACCACGACTACAAAATTACTGACAGAATTACGACATCAGTAAACTAAAATATTTTATTTCTTCACCCAAAATTTTAATCCCTTCCTTAATTGTGTCCTTGTTTTACTTCACAGCTTGTTCGATGAACAGACTGAATACCATTTGGAAAGGCTACAACACTGTCTTACGCCGTTTGCAATCAATGATACCTTTCATGTCCTCCGACTCATACTAACTACTCTCTGTTATTTGAACGAGTGGTAAATAAACTTTTCATTTTCTTTACTGTAATTTTGAAGCCACCGGCGTGCAACACCACACTGTCGACTATGCTGAAATTAAAATATCTTTTTATTGGTGACTTATTCCTAAAGTCATCTGGATCAGTTATAGTTCTTACGTCATACACAATGGGGAAATGTAAAATAATCAGGATTATATTGCAACAATGTGAACAAAGAATAATTTTTATGTTCTCTTATCGGACTTCGAAAAGAGAATAAAATGCGGCGGGATCGAATGATTTCAGGCTCTTCCGATACTGTGACTGTGAAGTAGAGAATTGCCCCTATTTACTGATGAATTTATGCAACCGATTGTACATGATACTTTTTTACCATAATGTGTCCAAATCACTATAATATTAAGTTCTTGAACATTAACGTCATATGGATAGGGATAAAGCTGAAATGACTAAAACCATTTTACTAAACTTTAACCCCACTTTATTCATTATTTATCTCGAAAAACAAATTACTCACATTAAAAGTTGTAGAACTGAATGAGCAGGAATGCCTAAAGACAATGAAAACAAGTGATCATCTTTTCTTTTCAGAGAGGAAATAATAAATGGTTGATCAGTGAGGTATCTTTGCAGCGAAAAGAATGACGCTGACTTGCAGAAACGTTATTACTACGACCTACCCGATGAATCGTGCATCGTTTCAGGGTGCTGCCTGGCATTCTCAGATGACATTACACTTTCAAATGAGACAGAAGAAGAGGCAAAAATAACACTAAAATATCAAGCCGAAATAACAGTAAAGCTTGGACTGAAGATTGCACGCAACAAGACTAAGAAAAGGAACACTGTTTCTGACTAAAAGATAAATGGCCAATTAGTTGAGAAAATCAACTGTTTTCGCTATTTGGGTGATTAGATTAGACAGGTATTTCTTCCATAGATCACAAATACGACATTTGTAATGATGTGGAACGTGTGACGTTAATAAAAGGTGTCTTTACTAGATATTACATTATACAAAATATTACCTAACACAAATTATTATTTTTATTTTTCTGAGATTTTCCAATTTATATCTAAAAATTCAACTAAAGCGTAGAAGGAATTGCCAATCAAAACTTCTTTAAATTTATTTTTAATTGCTAGTTGGCTCTCTGTCAGACTTTTGGTGCTATTTGATAAGTGACCAAAGACTTTTGTGGCACATAATTCACTCGTTCCTGTGCCAAAGGTAGATTTAACTTAGAAATAGTGATGATCATTCTTTCTTCTATTGTTGTAGCTTTGCACACTTTTATTGCAATTCGGTCGGATTGCTAATAACAAATTTTATAAGTGAATATATATACTGTGAAGCTGCAGTGAAGATCCCTAGCTCTTCAAAGAAGTTTCTGTATGATGATATTGGATGGGCTCCAGCAATTAACCTGATTACACGCTCTTGTGCAATGAATACTATTTTAGTCAATTATGAATTGTCCCATAATATGCGCCATACGAAAGCTGAGAAAGAGAATAGGCATTGTAAGCTACTTTACTCAGATGTATAGCATCAAAATTTCCAATGACCATAATAGCGTAAGTAGCTGAACTGAAACGTTTCAGCAGATCTTCAAGATCAAAGAGAAGACAACTGGTGTAATACCGAGCAAAAGAAGAGCAGTATGCAGGGCACAGCTTATGCAGAAACTTCGGCATGCTGTGAAAATAACATATCGGAAGAAAAATATATCACGAAATGCCGAACTGCATCACTACACAGCATCTGTAAGAAATGCAGCACTGTATGCACCAGAAACGATCACACTCGGTAAGAGAGCGTGTATACAGTGGAGAAGGAGGAGCGGAAAATTTTGAAAGACATACGGGGCAGCAAGAAACATGGGGCTATCTGGATACACATTACATGACAGGAACTGTATGAAATTTTTGACCCTACATCGAGGGAGATACGGAACAGGAGGTTATATTTGTTTGGCACATCATGCGGATGTCGATGAGAGATTGAAGAAGAAAACATCGAATTCAACACGTAATACGAAAAACAACTGGGTGAAGGATGTCAGAGATGATTCCAGGAATAAAATATAGGAGCCGGCAGGCAATAGTACGGGACAGGGATAATTATAAACGGTTGGTGGATCTTCACAGTCATCTTAACAGAAGAAGAAAGAAACAGAGGAAGCGAGAGAATGACGAGGGTTTGGGAAGAAAAACGACGTGAAAACAAACCACATATATTCAAAATTCAAATGTTTGAATAGCTTATGGGACTTAACTACGGAGTCATCAGTCCCTAAACTTACAAACTACTTATGAACTGCTTAATACTAAGGACGGCACGAATATCCATGCCCAAGGGGGGATTCGAACTCCCAATCGTAGTGGCCGTGCAGACCGTGACTGGCGCGCCTGTCAGCTCGACCACCGCGGCCGGCCACACGTAATCCTGAAGGGTCCTAACGAAGCAGAAGAAGATAACACGACAATCTTTTTTGTAAAACATTGGAGTCCCACTTGGTATGTCGCTGAAATGGTTTCTGGGCAGACATACCTTTTTTCACTATTCATTTTAACCCAACAGTGCGATTAACAAAATATATTTTTTAAATAAATAAAGATGTGTAATACTGATACGGACGTTATAAACGTTGGTAGGTAAGTATTCTACATTGTATAGTGTGGGCTCTTTATTGTGGATTCCTTTGGCTGCTGGAGGGGTGATGATGAAGTGTAGAAAGCAGTTCATGGAGACATAGAATTGGGTGTGGCAGGAGACGTGGAGGGAAGAGTCCTCTGCAGTCGGGTTGGTCACTGTGTCCTCGGTGGCGGAGTGGTCAATACGTTTGCCTGGTAAGCAAGAGATCCCGGGTTCGAATCCCGGCCGGCCACAAATTTCCATTCGCCGCACATTGGAATTACATCTAAACCTAATACAGTGAAGCCATAAGTGATCGCAAATTGCGATTTATTTCATTAAAAATGCTGTAATATATAATTACATAGAATATCCTTTTTTTTTTGAGTGAGACTTCAATATTTTTCCACGTCTTCAGGGGAAAATAGTGGGGTACGTCTTCTGGGTCCTTCTGAACATCGAAGAAAACCCGCAGTTGATGGTAAACTATGTCTTAGTGTTGCTTAATATGGGGAACTGAAACTGCTTCTCAAAGTAGTCAGCCGTGCAGTGGCGGTATTCTTGAGCGTCTCTTTGTGAATTGGCCTGCCAGGAAGTATGATCTCCTACAATGCTCATTCTGATGTTCGTGCTCAAGCTCATGCTCATGCTCATGCTCTCTGCAGACGACTAAGATGCCTCCTGGTGCCTTTTTTTTTCTCGTCATCTTCCAGTCCTGTTCTGCGTGGGTTTGTAGGGCTTCTCCTTCTGTTTCTGCACTAGTGGGCAGAGAGCGAGCAATTTCCGACGCGACTGTTTCTCGGTGTTGCTCCCAGTTTGTACATTTGGATGGTGAGTGATACAGTGGGAGCGCTATACATTCTCCCACATCAGCCTCGAAGATGATGTTCACTGCCGCGTACCTGTATTGTCAGCAGCTCATTCCTTTGCATCCTTCTCTGTGAGGGACTACATTGGGGAGTTTGTAGCAGATGGCTTTTACTCTTCTATGTACTTTGTGACGTGTGTGTGTGTGTGTGTGTGTGTGTGTGTTTTACTGTTTATTATATGTTTCTGGACTGTTTTGTATGTGTGACTAGTTCTTGTCGTGAGTGGGGGTGATGTTGATTTCGTAGGGTAAGAGTGGAATTAGGGATGGGATGTCAGGATTTCCCTCTTTTACTGAATGATCTAAGGTGGTCAGGGGACGCTTGTGTTTGTCACGGGATATGCCGGCACGTGCCCTACCGACCTAGAAACCGCATAATTTCGTTTCCATATCTACATCTACATACATACTCCGCAATTCACCGTAAGGTGCGTGGCGGAGGGTACACTGTACCACTGTACCACTACTGTACCACTACTGTATTTCCTTTCCTATTCCACTCCCAAATTGAACGAGGAAAAAAAGAATGCCTATATGCCTCCTTACGAGCCCTAATTTCTCTTATCTTGTCTTTGTGATCTTTACGCGAAATGTAAGTAGGCGGCAGCAAGATCGTAGTACACTCAGCCTCAAATTCCGGCCCCCTAAATTTACTTAACAGTAATTCACGAAAAGAACGTCGTCTTTCTTCCAGCGATCCCCAATTGAGTTGCCGGAGCATTTCCGTGACACTCGCGCATTGGTCGAACCTACCAGTGACAAATCTAGCTGCTCGCCTCTGAACCGCCTCTATGTCTTCCTTCAAACCGATCTGCTGCGGGTCCCAAATACTTGAGCAATACTCAAGACGTGGTCGTACAAGCATTTTATGTGCAGTCTCCTTTACGGACGAATCACTCCTTTCCAAAATTCTCCCAATAAACCGAAGTCGGCTGTCTGCCTTACTCACAACTGTCCTTACATGCTCGTTCCATTTCATATCGCTCTGCAATGTTACGCCTAGATATTTGAACGACGCGACAGCATCAAGAAGCTCACTACTAATGCTGTATTCGAACATTATGGGATTGTTTTTTCTACTCATGCGCATCACCTTACATTTTTCTACATTGAGAGCTAGCTGCCATTCTTCGCACCAACTAGAAATTTTGTCTAAATCAACCTGTATGCTATTACAGTCAGTTACAGACTACACCCTTCCATACACCACAGCATCATCAGCAAAAAGCCGCAAATTTACTCTGTCCATCAGATCATTTATATAGATAGAAAATAATAGCGGTCCTATCACACTCCCCTGGGGCACGCCTGACGATACACTCGTCTCTGATGAACACTCGCCGTCGAGAACAACGTACTGCCTTCTATTACTTAGGAAGTCTTCCAGCCAGTCACAAATCTGTGAACCTATTCCATAAGCTAGTATCTTCGTTAGCAGTCTGCAGTGTGGCACCGCGTCGAACGCCTTTTTGAAATCGAGAAAAACACAATCCGCCTGTTGCCCTTCGTCCATGGCTCGCAAGATGTCATGCGAGAAAAGGGCAAGCTGAGTTTCACATGAACGATGTTTCCTAAACCCGTGCTGATTCATGGAAAGAAGCTATTCCGTTTCAAGGAAATTTACTATATTCGAACTGAGAATATGGTCCAAAATTCTACATGAAACCGATGTCAACGATAGTGGCCTGTAATTGTATGGGTCAGTTCTCTTTCCTTTCTTATACACGGGAGTCACCTGCGCTTTTTTCCAATCACTAGGAACTTTGCGCTGAATTAAAGATTCGCTATAAATGCAAGCTAAGTAGGGGGCCAATGCCGCAGAATAGTCTTTGTAAAACCGAACTGGTATTCCATCCGGACAAGCAGACTTTTTCGTATTTAGCTCTCTCAGCTGCTTCTCTACACCGGAAATACTTATTGCTATGTCCCCCATTTCGGAATTAGTACGTTGATCAAATGATGGTATATTTGTGCGGTCCTCCTGCGTGAAAGATTTCTTAAAGGTTAAATTTAGAACTTTAGCTTTCCGTTTGCTTTCTTCTATTACTGCCCCGGAATGATCAACTAGTGACTGGACAGTGGGCTTTGACCGGCTTATCGATTTTACATAGGACCAGAATTTTTTAGCGTTCTCGGAAAGATCTTTTGCTAAGGTATGGCTGTGATAATTATTGTATGCTTTACGCATCGATCTTTTTATAGACGTACCAATCTCTACTAGCTTTTGCGTGTCATCATTTGCGTGTTCTTTTTTGAATCGAGAGTGCAACAGCCTTTGCTTTCTCAGGAGCTTTCTAACATTATTATTATACCACGGTGGATCTTTTCCATCCTTAATCGTCTTTACTGGCACATATTTCTCTAACCCTTTATTAACAATGCACTTAAATTTAGTCCACAATTCCTCTACATTCATAGTCCCAGAATTAAACGATGCCCGTTCATTTTCTAAGTGCGATCGTAACATTTGCTTATCGGCTTTTCCCAACAAAAACACGATCCTAGCCTTCTTGATTGGTTTATGAAATTTGGTCACCATCGACGCTATGACGATATCATGATCACTAATTCCTGTCTCTACACAGATATCGGTAATACGGTCAGGCCTGTTTGTGGCTATAAAGTCTAGAATATTTCCATTGCGCGTGTGTTGCCGGTTTAACTGCTCAAGACAGTTTTCGGAGAATGTGTCCAAAAGTAGCTCGCAAGACTGCTTGTCTGTACCGCCTGAAATGTAACTAGCGAGGTCGCAATCTATACTCTTAAGGTTGAAGTCACCTCCGACTAATATTACGTGGCCCGGATACCTATGCACTACCTGGTGTAGACTTTCCTTGAATGATTCTAAAACTGCTACAGCAGCACTGGGAGGCCGCTAAAAACACACAACTATTAACTTTACTTCTTTTAGACCTGTTATACGTGCCCAGATAACTTCACAGTTACTTTCAAGCATATCTGGAGGAACGCTCGTAGTTTGTTGCCAAATGTTGGAAATGCTCTAGCAGCAACATGTAAGTTGGTCGTGGAAGCGGTTCTGAAGGGTTTGGAGCTGATCCAGCTGTTTTCTGGCTGCATAAGCTTATGTAGGGATGGAGTGCTACATTTCGGGTTAAATTAGAGATGGGTAGATGATGACTCCAATGGCGGGGTATGAGCTGTTGAAGTTGAGGATGGGATAAAGCTCGGATATTCTAGCGCAGACTTTCCTGTAGACATCGTCTACATTGAGTTTCCATATGAGCCCGTTGGTGCAGGGTTACTACTAGATACTTGTCATTTCTGCGCCAGGGGAGTATGGATCCTTGGAGGTGAAGGAGATCAAAGGGAGTGTCGAGGGGTCCGTGTTTCCCGAACTTCTCAACGCAGCCTGAGTTTTTACAACATTGATAGTTCTAACGTCCGTCACCCCTTTTCGGAATGACTCAAACTGAGCCCTAATATTTTCCTAAATCACGGAAAGTTTTAATAGTTCACAGTCTCTATAACAAAGTCATTCCACTGTAGGTGAACTTGAACTTATCTTATATGTGGCTGAAGTCCATTGCGTTGTGAGCTGTCTTCGGCGTTCACTAAAAGATTTGACGTTACAGGATCTTTTCGTAAATCATAAACATGTCAGTTGATATGGAAACGATTTTATTTCCATTTAAATAAAGTTTAATTTAATCACATTGTTGCACAATAAAAAAAAATGCAGCGGCAAGCCAACAGAGCTGCTCATAGGTTTGTGAGTGCTAGAAGACTAATTAAACATGGTTTCTCTGAAACATCTATCTACGTAACCGAGTAATAAGATTGATGACAAAGTTTTGTAATTCACAATTAAACAATATTCTTTTACAGTAAATATGCCAAAATACAGAAATTAAACCATTACATTTAAGCTTTAACTATTTATCTTAATGTATGTACATGTTTCATGAAATTTCTATTTAATGTGGTACACTAATTTAAAGTCATTATTTGACTAGTGTTTACAGTGCTCAAATTATTTACATTATTTGTGTTTTCGAAGGTCACACATATTTGTTTTGCCAATATTCTGTAGGCGTACTATTATCGTGACATGGAATTTTAATGTATTTCAGTTTGCGGTCAAATTTTTTATTAATACGGATTTGTAAATGGTTGTCGTAGTTTTGTTAATTTCGAAGATAGTTTCTTAGTACCAAACGATTATTAATTTTACTGCATGAAAAGTTATCAGTATTTAATTTAGGATCCAGTGATATATAAAACATGGTCTGCCTTAATTTATTTAAACAAAAGGTATATATGAAATCATGTTGTGCAATAGTTATAACATGTAGTATGGTTGTTTTTATACAAATTAGTATCTATATAGGTTCATCAATTTCCGAAACGAAGTGTAATGCATTTTTAGTTTTTGCAGCTATTATTTACGAAAGTATTAAAAATTGAAAATTATGTAAAAGGACAGCCAAAGTTATGTTAAATCAACGTACTATTTCTTAAAGGTGTTTTACCAATATTGTTAATAGAATTCAAACTGAAGGCGAAAATGTGATATTTTACATGTCCGGTAGTGAAGTTTTATTTTAGCTGTCAGATATTTCGTGTTTATAATGTTGGCAACTGACTTTTGTATGGAGTGTGCAACATAGCAGAAACGTTACATAGTGATTCGCCTTTTGGTGGAGGTGAATGTTTCTTCTTCGACAGAAAAGGTCCTGTTCGAAAGACAGCTTTGGATTATTTCATTATACTTCCGAGGAAACCCTGTGTGTATAATTTGTATATTAACCCATTGTGCTATACTGATTGCACCATCGAATGGTTCTGTCCCGCAGTACCCATTGATGGTGATGACCGATATGGCTGCTTCAACCACCTTTCTGAGGTATAGAGTGTTTTCCCAGAAACAAAACTGAAAGTCTGGCAAAATTTGTTCACTGGTGATATGCTCCTATATGAGGTTCAGCAGGAGGCGCTCATAGATCTTGCTGAGAGTTGGAAAGACGCAAATCGGCAGGTAATGTTGCGGTTTGTGTATCGCGACGACTTCCGCGTGTTTACAGCAAGCTGGGAACACACGGGAAGGAATTATCTCGTTGAATACGTTCGCGAGGAGTGTCATTGCCGATGGCGGAATGTTTTAACTAATTGGTTAGTGATGTTGACCGGGCGCCTCTCTTGTACGGCGGGAATTGTCTGTTTGCCACGTCTTCAGGGGAAAATAGTGGGGACTCGTCCTTTGGGTCGACCTCACCATTAGGGGTGTGCTGCCTGAAACTGCTTCTCAAACGTTTCGGCAAGGGTGTTGGCCTCTTCAGACTCCGCTCGCCCTGCAGGGGTGACATCCTGGAGCGTATATTTTCTGGTAGCATTCATGAGGGTTTGGCCTTCTACATTGAGGGCTCGCAGGCAGTTTTGGCAGTGCTGGTTTCTGTGCTCATTGAACGCTACCCTCAACTCTCTGTGTAGTGTGTTGAGCAGCCTCCTGGTGGCTGGATCTCTGGTTCTTTCCCAGTCTTTAACCATTCGGTTCTTGCGTCAAATTTGTGCTAGTAGCTGCTCTGTGAGTGCACTCCATGATTCCGCAGGCACGAGCTTGGTCGGTGTGCGGAATTTGACAGTGATCCAGCGTCTATATAGAACGCAGCAGGCAGCATCATCCTTCCCTTCTCCTTCAACCAATCATGGTTGCCAATGCCCAAAACATACTACCTTCCTATATCACATCGTCAGAAAGGCAAGCAAACGCTCAGTCAACCGACCCCCATCCGCCCCAAACCCTTGACCCCAACCCCCATTGATACAAAACCATCTCCAGCAAGCAGTATTCCTAAGAGGAAAATAAAGGAGAAGCGTAAGCACGTGAAGAAAACCCACTCCACATCACCACTTGAACCCTCAGCAGAGGAATCCTTGGCTCCTGAGACACCGACAGCACCTGCCGGAGAAAAGCAAGACTCCCAGGATTTCGTCTGTGAGGAAAACCTGCAGCCAGCCTAACATCCCTTAGCTCAAGGAACAGAACAATTTCCAACAGATTTTCGGCGATAACCAAGAAGCCAGCGGCAATACAACAAAAACCGCACCAAGGCACACACAAAATAGACATCATCCCACCAATTGTTGCAGATTTCTTCATGATTACAAGGAACTCTACGACCTTACGATTCGGTAAAAGCGGCCATTTGCGGAGACAATTTAAAGCCAAGCCAATTGGCGGAAGGGGGGGGGTGATACGAGATTTAACTGTCACCACCATTGCCGATTACATCACCTTAAAATAAATAAATAAAATAATGCTTGCAAACAAAGAAATACCGCACTTCAAGTTCCCAACCACCAAGACAATCAAAACAATCCTCTTCTACCAGTGGTTCCACGTGAAAGATCCAAATGCGCCAGCCAGTCAAAGATAAAAAATGGTCACTGTAACGAGTCTACATGCCTGACATTCCCCAAAATAACGGGAAATCAGATGCCTGTCAATTCCTGTCACCACAGAGCCACTGCGTCGAAATACCGAAACAGTGCAGTGCTTCTGGTGTCAGGGGTTACATCACAGAGCTGTAAACTGCAGCAAGTCTGTGCGGTGTAGAAAACGTCCGAATCGCACGATACACGTAATTGTACACTGAAAATCCCGGTGCCTTTGTCCGCTACTAATACCCTATATTTTGTCTTCCCGAACTTCCCAGTGGTACTCTACCGAAAGGGTGTTCAGCATCTTTGCCTTCTGAAGTACTTTAAAAATGTCTCTCCTTACTTCCTCTGCAGCCTCTAAAGGAAGTGCTCGTACTGGTTGTTCCGCACCGCTGATGATGTCGCGTTTGGCAACGTTTTCGGAACTGAGGCGAAATTTAGGCCTTTCGACAACACTGAAACAGTTGGCTTACCTAGTTATTACTCCGTCAGATTAATGACTGCCTTTCACTGCAAGTTTGTCTTCTTTTTATTGTCGCACCCCTGAAAGGCGAAAGAACTTGCATTGCTTCTCGGTGGCTTTTTTCTTGATAAGTTCTGTATTAGTGGACGTTTTATGCCTATTCATCCCCAGGTGTGTGCTGGGAGACAAGAAGCCAAACTTAGTTCCCAGTCTAGTTAATATACGTCTGTGGAACAATCCCGCTTTGTTCATGAGGCAGAGGTGATATCTGCATTAATTCAGCCCATTAAGACGAACATTTTCTTAAATCCCGGCTACAGAACATAGTTTCTTTGAGACAATGTTTCTCCCAAGGAACTTAATTGATGTTGCAATATAAACTCTGTTCAACGCATACGCAATGTAGTATTTTTTGTAATACCGAATTGTTTTGATACACATCACCGAAAGTACTTATCCTAGATGCATAATTCTATTTTGTGTCACAGTCTAAAGCAACCAGTAGTGAAACTCTCTAGAGGAAAGAGTGCAACTGAAGCAATGCTACCCCTCCAAGCAGCCAGTAGGGAGCACCAGAAGGGTGTCAGGATACAAAATGAGTAGCTGCTGTTTTTGTGCGGTTACTTTCATATTTGAAAATCACTGAGCGTTGTTACAGATCTTACAAAAATATGAAAACCTCATTAAATTAACATCACTGCATCTGATAATGGCAGTAATGTGTGTTAGTGTAGCTGACAATAGCTAAGTCGTAATCGTACCGTTCAGAAACATTCTAAAAAGCAGATATTAATTGTAGGCTGATGTGTTCAAGTACAAAATGAGCTGATAACAGTGATATTCGCGTAGTCGGTGCGTACTTTCACTTTCATAAGTTTTATTTCAGTGAATTTCGGACGTTATAGTATTTTCAAAACTAGACTTCTTGCACTTTACGTTCTACATATTATTATTATTATTATTATTATTATGTAGTAGTAGTAGTATTCTGCCTAGTGGCATGTCCATGTCTTCGTACGGAGAATTTCTGATTTCATTGTTCCTTGTCTTCAGCTTCTTCCTTTAGTCTGTTGTATCTCCTTTCATGTCGTCTAGCTGCTGAATCCTGCTCCTTCTTCGTCCTGTGTTTCCTCTGATTTTCCCTTCGATGACATCGCATAGAGTCCCTCGTGTCCAGTTGGCCTTTCTCTGTATTATTGTATGCAAAATACCTCTCTTCTCTCCTACTCTTCTCAGTACATCATCATTTTCCATGCGATCTGCGCATTTTACTTTTTCCATTCTCCTCCAGCACCACATTTCAAAGTTCTCTAAGTATTTTTTCTCCTTCTTTCTCGTGGTCCACGTATCTGCTCCTTTCAGTGGAATGCTCGAAATGTAGCACTTTACCGATTTCTTCCTTAATGCCAAGCTCAACTTGCTATTCAGCAGAGTCCTCTTCTTGTTGAATGCAGCTTTGTCCATGGCGATTCTTGCTCGGATTTCTTTGGTGCAATGGGCATCCTTTGTGATACAACATCCCAGGTACTTGAACTGATTCACATTTTCCAGCTCCTGATTGTCAACAAATATCTTCAAGTGTTTCTCACGTTTTAATATTCTCATCACTTTTCATTTTTCGATATTGATTTCCATGCCGTATTTTCTTCCTATTTCCACCAAACGGTTCATCATGTGTTGCAGCTGTCTCTGGTTTTGGTGAGCACTACCAGGTCGTCTGCATACTTGATGGTGTTGATGAGACGTCCTCCTACTTTGAAGTTTCCGCATCCTTTCCGTTCTTCTCTCGCCAGCATTTCTCCATACAGGTTGAAGAGACTTGGCGACAGACAACATCCTTGTCTCACTCCCCTCCCTATTTCGTTTCTCCACATTTCAGCCGTACATTTACCCTTTGTCCCAGGTACAAATTCCTAATTAGTTTCCGACCTCACCAGTCGATATCCATCTCCTTAAGGATGTTCATCAATATATTCCAATTGACTCTTCGTTTCTTCGTTAACGGCCAAAATTCTTTCCGATAATATCCCTATCATGCCAATGGCGTCTCTGGTCCCTTCACCTTTCCTAAAGCCAAACTGGTCTTCTCCCATCAATTCTTCAATTTTGTGTTCTAACCGTCTATTTAGTAACCTTGCATGATCTTTGCCACATCTTATAAACGCTCTTTTCACTTTGTACTTGCTTCAACCTATAACAGTATGTTGCGTTTAGGTATTGTGATTGTTTTAGCTACTTCTGAGGTACCAAGCAGTATATCTTCAAGAATGTAGCGTGCTAATATCAACAGTTTATACACAGATATATTATTTATTTGTAGCTACTCATTCCCTTTATTCAAACTATTAAGTAACCGCCAAAATATGTCGGTATATTGGCGTACAATTTTTTTGATAGTGATGTAGTAATCTAAGCTGGCACTATTGAAGTAGTTTACCAATACCAATAGGAAGCGTTGAAATTTTGTAAGACCAAACTGCAGTTGTCATCAGTACCTAGACTTGCAAAGTACTTAAGCTAACTTATGCGAAGAATAAGACAATCTTTCTCTCTCTCTCCCTCTCCCTCCCTCCCCCCCCTCTCTCTCTCTCTCTCTCTGTGTGTGTGTGTTTCTCTCTCTCTCTCTCTCTCTCTCTCTCTCTCTCTCTCTCTCTCTATATATATATATATATATATATATATATATATATATATATATACAGACACACACACACACACAGACACATGCACTAGAGAGGACTCGAACCTCCGACGGGGAACAGAAGCGGATTGCACGGCTAGGTGACCTAAAGCACACGGCCTCTCCCGCGCATGCGGAAGCGTTCCGAAATATCTTTCACACAGCAGTAATATTATGGAGTAGTGATTCAGATTTTTCGATTCTCATTAAAAGCCGGTTTTTAAGAGAATGAATTGTGAAAGCTTCCACGCATGAAATTGTAACAAACCACCGTAAATGACAACTGGTGTTTCATTTCCAGCATCCTTTGCAAATGATAGACTTGAGGCTTATATTTTGACTAGCTGCTATAAATTGCAACGCAAAATAAGCGCATAAAAACGATGGTATTTTGAATGTGCTGCTGCACTGCAAAATACGCATTCAGTAAACAATCGTTTCGCGACATGTTTTTATGACCCTGCCTCTTGGTTCTACAGTTGAAAAGTTCAGGAAATCACTGGGAGATTCGCAGTTGTCATCTTAGACTCTGGTATAACGCTATCGGGATATTTGATGTGCATCTGATGCACGTTATTAATTTTGTATAAGAATTGCAAAGAAATATTTTTCTACTAATTTAATAAAAGATACTTTTACCTATTACAGCAAAATATGTGAACATTGATTTCCAATTTTTTTTCTCTTGATTTACTGTAGAAAGAATTAATTAGGTACTACATTACAAAGGCACTCGCCAGCTAAGGGAATACATAGGTCCCACATGAGAGAGGTGCTTCGAATAGCTCAGGCTTTTGAACGCAAGTACTGAACAGAGAGATATTGTCAGGTACATTCCGACATTGTGGAAGAGCCTCGGAGACGTGAAAATAAACAAGCACACTACACACAACAGAAAAAAATTCGGCGAACTTTGTCCACAGCGGTAAACACGACAGTTCTCCGAGACCGGACTTGCCAAAACAATGGCTGAGGCAGGGGGAGCGGCAGGTCGCGCCCACCCACCGGCCTGCGGTCGGGAGCTGACGTCACAGGAGGCCACTGGCCACGGCTTCTGAAACGTAAACAAACAGAGAAATGTCAAACGATAAGCACGTGGGTGGCCGCACGCCGCACGTGCCGCAAAGGCAGAGCGCTGGCCTCACCGAGCTCTGGACATGGCGAAATGTGTCCAGGCAACGGAAAGTGAAGAAATTTTATTCCAGAAATTCAGAGGTAGAATTTGATGACTGTTGGACTTGATGATTTTGAACGCGAGCTCTTGCGCTTGTCGAGACTACTTGTCGCGGGTAAAGTAGATGCCACCTTTGGGGGCCTCAGTATAAGAGGCATCTTGCACTGTAATCGAACACTTGCTGTACACGGACCAAATGTGGCCTCTTACTGATTATGCGGAAAAGGGAGAAAATAGAGAACACACATTTTTAATTTCGCACATTTTATAATGCTTTCTGAACGGGAATTTTGTTCAGTTCCCACCCTGAACTGCCAGCTCTCCTTTTCAATGTCTCCCTATCTCTTACCCGCTCCTAATTCCCGTCTCATTTTCCATTTCCTCCCTTCTCTCTTACTCTCTTCAGCTCCTCCTCCTCCTTCTCACACCCACAATTTCCCTGTTCAACTCTCCTCTCCTATCTCTTTTGTCATCCGGTCATCCTCCTTCCCCTCTTCCATCTCCTTGTGATACTATGGGAGAAAGCTGATTGTTTCCATGTGAAAGGTGGGTTTTGCCAGACTGTTGGGTTCCCCAGCCGGCCGGGTAGCAGGTAGTCAGGGTTTTCCTAATGTGCTCGGAAACTAGAAGAGCTCTTGGCTGAGCGAGGGCGTCCATTGCAGATTGCAACTGATATACAATATAGCCAAAAACATTATTCTTAAAATCCATATAAAATCAGGTAATGATCATACGGCAAATATATGAATGAATTCAGGAGACTTGGGAAAATCAAACTCCATAATTACAATTTCGGTATCCCTTACAGATAAAAAGGCGATAAATCTCAGTGCTATAATAATAATAATATTATTACAAGACTTGTATTTACAATTATTGATACATAGTGTTTGACAGTAACAGATTAAGAAGCGAATGGACAGCACTGCACCAACTTACCTATATTAAAAGATGTACCATGTTATTTCCATATTCTTTCAATAAACTTCATTTTACTCTCTTGTTCTGATTTTCATTGAGGTAGTAATATCTTTGTGGCAGAACATAGAATCCACCACAGAAACACAAAACATGAATCTAGTAAAGTGCATTACATTTATATATGTATTTTATTACATTTAACATTATTCTTAGTAATGTTCGTTTTTTATGTTGTAGACTGTCAAATATTTCGGGGCCGATTAAAATTAGTAGATATGCAGCAGATAATTTACATATAAGCAATTATAAGCATTTCTGGACAAGAACTGAATATATTTCCATACAATGCCATGATAAATTAAATATTAATTGTGTAACTATATTTCGATGGTGGCAGTATAATTGGACAGCGAGACGCCACGATTAATGGCTATCTGAGCAAATAGCTTCAGTCTCAACCGTTTTTTACTATTGTGAAGTATATAGTTGTTTGTTAAATGTAAACAACAGTTTTAGTGAGTTGGTCAAAGCATTTCATTCTGTGATATTCAAATGTATAACATTTTGGAAGGAAAATTGTATTTTAAAGATGAGGCGTTAGGATGCGCGGAAGGGTACAGTTTCGGGGCAGGGAGAGCACGCTTTTCGAACGCTTGGGAAGGGACTCGTAGCTTGGACGTGGTGGTGAAAGTTTGTGACGCTGGGCGGTCTGAAGCCGCGCTACGAACTTGTGATTTGTAGAGATAGGCAGGTGTGGACTTAGAAAATTTACGGGACTGTCACTGCAGACCTTAGTCTGTGGTGAAAAGTGATAAGCTATTCACGGTAGTCGGGCTGTGGAACTGTGATAATTCAGCAATCGTGTACTCGTGTGATGATGAACTGTGCTTTATAACAAATAGTTTCATCGCTGATTAATTTGGAACTGCAATGTTCGTTGTACGAGTGATAATTTGGAACTTTTACTGTCGAATGCATGCGATACTTATTGTGCCTCTCATGAACAATAGTTGGAGAAGTATTCAGTTATTTACCGATGTATAAAGTAGGACCATCTCCGAATTTTCATGACCCCAAAGAGAAATATATTCAATTTATAAAGAATTACTTCGTGATTCTTTATCTTAGAATCCAGTTTGTTGGTTATTCAGAGGTTTAATTTATGTTTGTTTAGATATATTTTCACGGCAACATATGCAGATTGATAGACTGGCTAGATTATAGATTAATTATTGATCTTGGTTAAGCAGATTGGGTATCTGTTTAGGGCACAGAAGCTGCCATACATAACTCACGCCTATGAACAGAGAAAACGAGTTAGAAACTTTTTACTACCCTGAGTTATTTATTGCCCAATTCTTATTGGTGAGTACCGATATGAAGGTCACATCCTCTCTCTGCTTCTCCTTCTCCATCTCCTCCACACGCTCTCCCTGTTCATCTCCTCCCCCCACCTATCTAACCCAATTGCCTGCCCTCTTCTCTTACAACTCTAATCCGCAGCTTTGTTGTTTCCAAATATAATTACGACAGTTTTCGAACGAATATTTTAAAATTTTGAAACAAGATCGGATTCTTATACTTGCCTATTCCTATGAACCTAATTTATTTAAAATGTGTATCATCTATCAATTCACATAAATTTATGAATTATGAAACGTCGTAGAAAAAAATGAAATAGTTACACGTCATATATGAAAGACATGGGTTCCTAACATGTACCGAGCAAGGTGGCACAGTGATAACGCACAGGAATCCCATACGCAAGGACGGTGGTTCAAATCTACCCAAAAGCCAACCAGGTTTAGGTTTTCCGGGATTTCCGCCGGGCGCAGTGGCCGAGTGCGGCGTGCCAGTCACAGTCTCCACGGCTGCTACGATTGGTGGTTCGATTTCTCCCCCCCCCCCCCCCCCACGGGAGTGGATGTTTGTATCGTCTTTAGTATAAGGTAGTTCATAAGTAGTTTGTAAGTTTGGGGACTCATGACACCGCAGTCAAGTCCGTTAAGCTTAACAAATATTTTGAACTTTTTTCCGGGATGGTTTCTTTCAAAGGGCACGGCCAATTTTCTTCTCCATCCTTACCGAAATCCCCGAGCGTAAGCTCAGTCTCTAACGAACAAGCTGTCGACGGGACGTTTAAACCAAATCAAATTCAAATGTTCAAATGTTTGTAAATCTATCTATCTGCGTGGTCATCAGTCCGTAGCTTACAAACTACTTAAACCTAGGTAAACTAACTTAAGGACAAACACACCCATGCCCCAGAGAGGACTCGAAACTCCACGGCGTGCAACCGCGCGCTCCGCAGCGAGAAGCTTTAGACCGCCCGGCTACTCCACCGCAGCACGTTAAAGCTCTAAACTTCCTTCATTCTACCTATCAGTATTTACATGCAACGTTCTGACGAAATATCAAAGTAGTCGTTAAAGAACTTTCGGAGATTAACGCCTTTCGCACAAATAATTATGTACATTTTTACTACTCGTATAATCGACATCATCGATTTGCGAGAGTCAGTAACTGCACTATGTGAAATAATTTTCTGTGTGGTTATCTGTCAATAGTTGCAATAATAACATGTTTCGAGCCTTCGGGGTCATCTTCAGGCAAGACGTGTTGCAGTCGCAACTACAAGCTTCTGAAGTCGATCCTGAAGGATGCTGCAACTCTTGACTAATAATCACAGAATTACAGTACTACACCAACAAACTTTAGAGGATGTGGGAGATGTCTTGAGGAACAAAATGAGCATAGAAACCCATGCCCGGAAACGCCATTCAACGACGCTACGGAGAGTCCAAGTTACAGGCACCAGCTCCTGCCGCTAGACATCCCCTCCAGCAACTTCAACGCTCTGTAGCGTCATTGGATGAAGTTTTCGGACATGGGTTTATATGCTCACCTTGTTTCTCAAGACATCTCTCACATTCCCTAGAAGTTTGTTGATGTAATAGTGTAATTCTGAAACACACTGACGTATGGGACACACACCCATCTCAATCTTCGACGTCCATTTACTGCCGGAAATATGTGCAAGACGAAATTTTCAAAGAGACATTTTTTTATTGCTTGCATGTGAGGAATCGCACTGCGAATGCCGAGTGTGCGAATTTAGATTCACCCTTTATATAGAGTTTTGAAAATTGCATGATCTGTTACAAGACACTGCATAATCTTAGAAAACTCGCCACATCATAAAATACAAGCAGTGAAATCCGAGAGGACCTATTTTCACTTTAGCAGTGGCGTGTGCGCTGACGTGAAACTTCCTGGCCTATTAATGCTTTCTGCCACACCAAGACTCAAACCCAGGAGCTTCATCTACTGCAGGAAAGCGCTCTATCGACTGAGCTAACAGGGCAAGTGCCACGGACCCTTAACGCACATTCATATTCGCCAGAACATCGACTCATACCTTCAACATTTTAGAGAATTACTCTTGCGAAAGTTGCAGGAGTATCACTCTTCAAAGAACTCGTGTAGTAGAGACATGGTTTAGCCACAGTGGAAGTGATGTTTCAAGAATGCAACCTGCATTCTGCCGCGCAGTGTGAGCTTATATGAAACTTTCTGGTGGATTACCAGCTGCCTGGGCACGCCTCACGATCCGTCATCACACTTTTACATTCGCCTGTAAATCGTTTCCTACACTCCAGACTTCACAGTTGCTATTCCTGCGAAGGACACTCCTTAAGGAGCCCGAAGGTGAAAAATATGTGAGTCTTCTTTTCGACTGTTCTACAATATTGCACTTCTTTCACCTAAGACCTTCAGTTTTCTCACGGACTGTAAATTAGTAGTAAAACGGTGATTAATATTGTCTCCAAACGTTCACTTCAGGTGCAGTTTTCACTTTCCACTATTATATTCATTGAAAGAGGGATACTAACACAGGCTTAAATGCTACCTGTTCTGCGTGGTGTTGATGAAAAAATTGCAGTTTCAGTTAAAGAATGTAGCAGCAGTAGATGATTTGCGGCAGTGACATTACAGATATTTGCGCTGTCTGTGGCCTGAACTAACTGATCTGCCCTGTAGCATGAAATACGAAAACAAATTTAAGAACAAACAAAACATTTTCGCAGGAACGTCCTTCTGGGTCGATTTCATAGTTTACACTAGAGGGCTGCAGGCGTCTATCACGTTTCGTTTGAGAAAAATTGTTAAATGTTTTCTTCAGTATGTCCAGAAACTAAGTACTCACCAAAATGGCGAATAAATTCTACATTTGTAACACCAATTAATTGAAATTAATATTGTACGTACATACATTGTAGTACAAGAACTTGTAAGCATGGTTATAAAATGAATGTAGACGCCAGTGACGTCTACCAATCACATTAAACGTCGGGCACTGGGATCTATAGTCTTGTGGAGCAAGTCGTTATGCATTGGCCTAT
Organism: Locusta migratoria; assembly: GCA_026315105.1. Classification (NCBI taxonomy): domain Eukaryota; kingdom Metazoa; phylum Arthropoda; class Insecta; order Orthoptera; family Acrididae; genus Locusta; species Locusta migratoria. Next base: position 543,559,754 of record CM048747.1, on the reverse strand, counting down.
TAATCTGAACTTGTCGAATACATGCCTGCCTTTCAGTGTGCCGCGTTTAATCGCTACCCTTCAAATATTGTCGAGTCCCCTTTCAAAGGAGTCATGCGGTGTCAGATGTCGACTCGACTTCTTGCAGGGCTCTCTTGAGCCTCGGGTTTTTCTGCTCAACGTCCGAGAAAACTTTCGTCTAACAGCGAACATATGGAAATTGCAGAGCGATCTGGTGCGCCATGTTGCACTCAAATAATGTGTTGTCAGTTATGGAAACTATAGTGAGAGTGTGTGTGAGTGTGTGTGTGTGTGTGTGTGTGTGTGTGTGTGGAACAATATTTTTCATTATGTAAACGTGCCGTTCTGCATTCATTGTGGGGTGCAGGTTAGATGGTCAAATGGCAGCGAAGATGGCGGCCATGTGTTCGTGAGTAACGTCTGAGTGATTGTGTCAACTTAAGCACGCTCATTTCTTTAACAATGGAAAATCCGATTGGAATGTCAATAATGAAGGATAGGTAAAAACCATTGATCTCTATACTCTCTGGATGTTGAACTTCAGTTTTCTTAGCGTGCCAACCATAGATATTCATATTTAGTTTCTTGCCAAATTCAAACATGGCTGCTAAGAAGCATTTAAAGGAAAAGAGAAGAATATATGTTTCGATTCCGTTCCCATATCAGGCTACAACATCGAATATTGAATTAAATTCCAAGTCAAGAGGTAAGCAAGCAATTCTTTGTCACGTAATAACTGATGGAAACTCGTTTGCCAAATTTAAACATGGCGGACAATGCGAAATCGTGTGCAAAACATCTGAATGTGCAGGCACGCTGCAATTCAATGCTGAGACACCAGAGTTATACATCCAGTTTGTATAGAGATCATTGGTAACAACTCACCGTAAAGAGACTCTCTGAGCAGCTGACAGACACGAAAACATAAATTCACATTCACAAAATTTAAATTTTCTGTCAAGGTCTACGTCAGGAGAAGACACACACATTTTCACGCAATCACTCAGACAATTACACACACTCACACATCACTATGTCCGGCCATCATAAAATTATTGACATTCCTAACTGGACTCATTCCTTCGTTAATAATATGTCCGTGGTAATGGAAAAATGAAAACAAATTTTTAAACAATCAAATTAATCCTCGAGCGGCAGCGCCGGTCCAAATATGCTACCACCTTTCTTTAAACGCTCACTGTTGTCGCAATAATGGAGGTGCCGTATTTCTGCTTTAGCTATTTTTCTATTAAGCCTTAATAATGATATCAGTGAAGGTTCTAGTGCACGGCTGTGCCTACTCAAAAAAAAGTTTTGTTAAAGAGTGCATCATTGATTGCAGATATGCACCGCGCTGCCTATCATGTAAGTAGATTTCTAATGTTTTGAGATACGTCTAGTTTTCCTTGCAAATGGATTTGTGTCAGTTTCTAGTAAATATTTATTGTATAAATTTTACCCTACATATTAGAATGCTCAAAAATTTAAAATAATTTCATAAACAGAAGTTTAACACTTCACCAATTGTCCTCTAGTTTCTCCTGATGAGCCATGCTACAGTTTTCGTCAATCTCATTATTAACCCTTCGTAACCCTTAAACAGTGCGAAAATGTAATTTTCACGTCTCGTAGACGTGGCATGGTTCTAACAGATGAGGAAGTAGACTTCTTTCAACAAGTAATGAAGATCTTAGTGATTATTATCTGGATTCCTCATCAAATCATGAAGAGGGTACTATTATTCAAATTAAATCCTAGTTCCGATCCCGAACGAGATTTCAGACACAATGAATCTGATTGATTACTGTGGAGTAAAAACGCCATACAGGCAGCACTCCAAAACACAGAAAAAGGATATCATAAAAATCTTCCCTGGTTCAAAATGAAATGCAAGGGGTGTGAGGTCAGAGACGCAAGCTATCATTCATCATAGATGATAATATGATTGATGACGTAATTATGTGTGCTAAGTTCTACATAACACAGAAAAAAGCTGCCACTAATTACCCAAGAGACAGGAGCTACAGGCAAGTGACGAAAAAGAAAATGATAGTACTGCTCGTTCTATTTTATATGATTATTGTCCACTTTCGGAATACTGTTACATTGGTTATATTTATGCATTGAAGGGAAGGGATATACTAATTCAGTTGTTAACTAATGTGATATTTCTACCTGTACATTAAATTGCAATGTGGTCAATTAGTAGCTATATAGCAGGTATGTAATACGGAATACTCAGTGCTAGCAAATCTGCACTGCGCTGCTGCTGAAGTTATAATAACTGGCGCTGCCCTTTATCAGTATAATCAATCTCAAAAAATAAGGTATTTTTACTTTTCCTCTGACATTTCTTGGTCTTCATAAAGAACCTCTAGCTCAAGAGGGTATTGCCTTACGCTACAGTCATTCTTCAAAACCTTACAACTATCAATTATTTCCACTTTAATAATTGCATTCTTGTATTTCACAACATCAGGATTGCCTCCATCTACTGCTATCCATTTAATACTGAAGTTCAACTACTTAGTCTCAATGAAACACGCAGATGGTAGAAGGCGTGGACAGACACCGAGTGAAACTCCTGGCAGACTAAGATTATGTGCCCGAACTGGTATTCGAACTTGGTACCTCTGCCTTTCAGGGGCAAGCGTTCGATCGTGTGAGCTATCCGAGAACGATTCACGGTCCGTCCTCACAACTCTACTCCTGCTAGTACCTCACCTCCTACTTTCCAGAATTCACTTGATCTAAATCCTTTGCGTTTTAGAGTCTGGGGTCACCTCAAAAACTAAGTGTACAGTACACCCGTTAACATGGTAGAAGAACTGCAGCAGAGAGCTCTACATGCTCCGATGCGCGAGGCCGTTCCCCGTCGGGGGTTGAAATCCCCCTTTGGGCATGAATGTTTTTGCCGTCTTTAGTATAACGTAGTTCTTAACTAGTTTGTACATTTAGTGACTGATGACCCCGCAGTTAAGTTCCTTAAGCTTTACAAACCTTTGAACATTTACAGTTCTACACACTTGTCAAGAATTCAGAAATTATCCAAAGGTTTTCGAAAGAATTCGAAATGCACTGCGGAGACGAGCTGAGTATTGCACCCAGATGCAAGGAAGACACTTCTTGCTTCTATTATCATGTACTTTCAACCGTGGAAGTTTGCGCTATCCTTTTTGATAAACCTCGTAAATATAAGTATCATCCGTAGGATTCAGTTCAGGAGCAAGTCTCTATGGTCATGGAAGGATGGTGTACACGAAATTGTAGCAGAAGAGTAGTGATAGGAGAAACATATTTGACTGCACGCACACGACAAGCTCCAGCCTAAATAAACGGAACAAACAGTGTAGCACATTTTTATTTTTATTTTTCCTGGAGTCCCTCGAGAGAATAGAAAGAGTAAGACGTAAGGGAACTCTTCAGTTGGGAAAATGTGAAAATATGGGCTTGATAAATTGTATATATTGTTGCTGCTTACTGAAAACAGATGCAGCAGAATACTGTGCTAGGTTCATGGAGTTCTGATAGAAATGCAGATTCGATTTCTGCCTAGAATTAACTGAGTGAAAGCAGCTAATTCTTCGGAATAAGCTGACATTGTTGACAACCAACGTCACTAAAAGAAAATACTTATTGATAGCCCCATAACAAAATTCCCAGACTGCTGAACAGGGTCGACAAGATATTCACGAGTTTACCCCACATATTGCTTGACCGGTCGTTTCTGCACAATAAATACCGTTTATGAATCAGGATAACCCTAAAAAGAACCTTACGTCACAAGCGAATGAAAATAAGAAAAACGTTGAACCTATGTCTTGAACGGCATTTTTGGTACTACAAAGAATATCCTTCACAACCAAATGGCGTCATCAGCAAAATTATATATTTTTCAATTTAATGTTATACTAGACAGCATATTATTTATATACAAAGGCAAAAACGGCGCTCTGAGGACACACCCCTCGGGAAAACCCAACGTAATTGTGCTCCTTTGTGAGAGCACGTCACAGCAATTTTCAACACCGCCGAGAATTATCCTCTGTCGTCTTTTTTTCTTTTTCTTTTTTTTTTTTTTTAATAAAAGGTGAAACAAATGTGAGATAATCCCGTTGTGTTGTTGTGGTCTTCAGTCCGGAGACTGGTTTGATGTAGCTCTCCACAATACCCTATCCTGAGCAAGCCTCTTCATCTCCACATAAGAAAGGCAACCTACATCTGTCTGAATCTGCTTACTGTATCCATCTCTTCGTCTTCCTCTGCGGTTTTTACCCCACACACTTCCCTCCAACGCTAAATTCACAATCCCTTGATGTCTAAGAATGTGTCCTACCAATCTACCCCTTCTTTTAGTCAAGGTATTCCAGAAATTTCTTTTCTCCCCAATTCTGTTCAGTACCTCCTCATTAGTTGCGCGATCCACCCACCTAATCTTCAGCATTCTTCTGTAGTACCATATTTCAAAAGCCTCAATCCTCTTCCTGTCCGCACTGTTTATCGTCCATGTCTCACTCCCATACAAGGCAACATTCCATACAAATGCCTTCAGAAAGGACTTCCTTACGCTTAAATCAATATTCGATGTTAACAAATTTCTCTTTTTCAAGAACGCTTTTCTACCCATTGCCATTCTGCATTTTATTTCCTCTGTATTGTGACAATCATTTGATATTTTACTGCCCAAGTAACAGAACACATATACCTCCTTTATTGCTTCGTTTCCCAATCTAATTCCTTCAGCATCACCCGATTTCCTTACACTGCACTCCATTACCCTAGTTTTGCTCTTGTTAATGTTCATCTTATATGCACCTTTAAGCACACTGTCCATTCTCTTCAACTGCTCTTCCAGGTCTTTTGCTGTCTCTGAGATTATTACAATGTCGACGGCAAAACGCAATGTTTTTAATTCTTCCCCCTGAACTTTAATTCCTTCTCCAAATTTCTCCTTGCTTTCCTTTACAGCTTGCTCAATGTACAAATTGAATAACAATGGAGAAAGACTACAACCCTGTCTTACTCCCTTTCCAACCACTGCATCCCTTTCATGCCCTTCAACTCTGTTAACCGCTGTCTGGGTTTTGTACAAGTTGTAAATAACCTTACGCTCCCTATATTTTACTCCTGCTTGTTTCTGAACTTGAAAGAGTTTATTCCAAACAACATTGTCAAAAGCCTACTCCAAATCTACAAAAGCTAGAAATGTAGGTTTGCCTTTTCTTAATCTATCTTCTAGGATAAGCCGTAAAGTGAGTATTGCCTCCCGTGTTCCTACATTTCTCCTCTACCCAAACTGATCTTCCCAGAGGTCGGCTTCTACCAGCTTTTCCATCCTTCTGTATATAATTCGTGTTAATATTTTGCAACCATGACTTAATAAACTGATGGTTCTGTAGTTTTCACACCTGTCTGCACCTGCTTTCTTTGGAATGAGGATTATAACATTTTTCTTTAAGTCTGAGGGTACTTCTCCTGTCTATCTTGCGCACCAGGTGAAACAGGTTTGTCATGGCTGGTTCTCCCAGAGACTTCAGTAGCTCTGAGGGAATATCATCTACTCCAGGGGCCTTGTTTCGACTTCGGTCTTTCGGGGCTTTACCCGTTATTCCATAAGAAGTCAGCTGCTCACAAAGAATAAAGCATTTTCAATTCTTCAACAACAAACGGTACATTTAGCAGCAAATTATGTGAACTGAAATTATCAATTAACCTTTAATATACAGCCATTTCAATAACTTTACCAAATAGCGATATCACAGATGCCAGTCTAAAGCTGTCTTCATTATCCCATTCTCAATTTCCACAAAGTGGATTCAGAACGCATTACCTTATCCCATTAGGAAACTGACGACTCCGAAAGAAAAATTACAAATTTAGATTACTACTGGCCTAACAAGTGCAGAACATTATAATTCTGCAAGATAGTGTATCATATCCATAAGTGTCCTTCAGAGGTTTATTCAGTCAATCTGCCTCTTGTCAGTATCACAGGCGGCTACGTGAGGTAACAGACTCGGAATTCTATCTTCTACATCTAGATCTACATACTCTGCAAATCACATTTATGTGCCTGGCAGAGGGTTCATTAACCACTTTCATAACCTTTCTCTACCGTTCCATTCTCTAATAACAGTGGGAAGAAAAAAAAGCGTTCAATCTGATTTTCCTTATTTTATTTGAACGGTCATGTCTCCCTATGTAGGTGGGTGCTAGCAAAATATTTTCACATTCAGAAGTAAAAGTCGGTGATTGAAACTTCGCAAATAGATCTCGCCACAACGAATAACGTCGTTCTTTTAATGATTTCCACCTCAAATCGCGCAACATTTCCGTGACGCTTTCCCCCATATAACGTGATAAAACAAAATGAGCTTCCCTTCTCTGAGCCTTTTCAATGTCTTCTGCCAGTCGCACCTGGTGAGGGTCCCACACTGGGCAACAGTACTCCAGGAGAGCATGCACAAGTTTGATTTAGGCAGTCTCTTTGGTGGAGCTGTTGCATCTACGAAGCGTTCTCTCAATGAAACGTAAACTTTGGTTCGCCGTCCCCACAATATTTTCTATGTGTTCTCTCTACTGAAAGTTGTTCGTAATTGTAACTCCTAGGAATTTGGTGAAATTTACGACCTTAAGGTTCGACTGATTTCTCGCGTAACTAAAGTTCAACGATTTCTTTTAGTGGTCATGTGCATTACTACACACTTTTCATTATTTAGTGATAACTACCAATTTTCGCGCCATGTAGAAAATTTGTCAAATCACTTTGCAGTTACTTTTGATCCTCAGTTAACCTCACTAACCGATAAACGAGAGCATCATCCGCGGTCTAAGAGGGCTATTCAGATTCTCTCCTAAATCGTCTATAAACACAAGGAAGAGTATGGGATCTATAACCCTTCCCTGGGGAAAGCCAGATATCACTTCCGTTTTACTCGATGACTTACCGTCAATTACCACGAACTGTATGCTTCCTGATAGGAAATCGTGAATCCAGTCGCACAGTATATTCCACACGCACGGAATTTCATTAGAAGCCGCTTGTCAAAAGCCTTCCGGAAATATGGAATCGATTTGAGATCCTTTCTCGTTTGCACTTATCACTTCAGGAGAATAAAGGGCAAGCTGTGTTTCGCAATAGAGATACTTTCTGAATCCGTGTTGACTATTGGTTAATAGGTCGTCGTTCTCTTCGAGGTAGTTCGAACAAAGTATACGTTCCGAAATCCTACTGCAAATCGACGTTAATGAGATGGACCTGTAATTTTGGGATCACTCCTATTGCCTTTCTTGAATATCGTAGTGACCTGGGCAAAATTCCAGTCTTGGTGTAAGGATATTTCACTGAGTGATCGGTTGTATATGAAAGATAAGTATGGAGCTATTTCATCAGCATAGTCTGAGAGGAATCTAGTTGGAATACTATCTGGCACGGAATATTTGTTTTTGTTTAGGGACTTAAGTTGTTTTACTACTCAAGGAGCATCTACTTCTAAGTTTCTCTTGCTGGCAGCTATTCTTGGTTCGAATTCTGGGATGTTCACTTCGTTTTCTTTGGAGAAAGGATTTTGGAAAGCTGTCTTTAGCAATTTTGCTTTAGCAGTACTGTCACCGGTAGTATTACTATTGCTATCTTGTAGTGAAGATATTGTTTTGCCGTTAGTGTACCTCACATATGATCAGCTAGCTTGCGAGTTTCTGTAAAAGACTGCCAGTCTTGGGGATTCTGTGTCTGTTTAAATTTTGCATGCATTTTTCTTTGCTTCTGGAACAGTGATCTGACCTGTTTTGTGTACCATGTGGGGTCAGCCCCCTCTTTTATTAATTTATTTCGTATAAATCTCTCGATTGCTACGGATGTTATGCCCTTGAAAGTAAGCCACAACTGATCTACACTGGCATTTTTAGTTTTGAAAGACCCAAGACTATTACTCAGAAAAGCGTGAAGCGAATTTCTATCTGCTCTGTTGAATAGATATATTTTTCGTTTAATTTTTGTGCATTTGGGAATTTCGATAGTCTCGCTACTATAATCCTATGTTCGCTAATCCCTGTAACTGTTTTGATGCTCTTTAATAACTCATGATTACTTGTTGCTAGGATATCATGAGTATTTTCGCAAACATTTACTCTTCCAGTGGGTTCATGAACTAGCTGTTCGAAGTAGTTTTAAGAAAAAAGCATTCAGAACTTTTCAGAATATTATATGATTACCTGTAGGAGCTGAGGTTCCTTGTAGTTCACCTACTATAGTCAGAAAGTGATTGTTTGTGGAATAATGAGTAACAGATAAATTTCTGATTTATGTACTCAACCTGTTGCTGCTGACAGGAATTTTATTTATAACTGACCATCTACATTTGAAAATAATTTAAGAGACCTTAATTCCGTCGGTCAGGCCCTTTTCCTTCTTTATTTTTTAAATGTTTAACGAAAGATATTGAAACATGTTTTTGTCATTAAGTATTAAAAATCACGTGATCAGCGCATTCCTTCGTTTCTACATCTTCATCTACATACATACCACGCTTTCCACCCAAAGGTGCGTGGCGGAGGGTACTCAGTACCACTACTACTTATTTGCTTTCCTGTTCCACTCCCTTATATAACGAGGGAAGAACTAGTATGCATCGTACGATCCCTCATCTCTCTAATCTAATACTTTTCGTCTTTATGCGAAATGTATATTATCGGAAGTAGAATGGTTCTGCACTCCGCTTCAAATTCCGGCACTCTAAATTTCTTCAACAGTGCTTCTAAAAATGAACGTTGTCTCCTGTCCAACGACATCCAGTTGAGTTCCCGAAGCATCTCGGTAACACCAGCGCATTGATCACATTTACGAGTAACAAACATACCCGCCCGCCTCTCAACACCCACTATGTCCTCCTTTAAACCGCACTGGCGGGGATCCCAAACACTACAGCAGTATTCAGGACTGGGTCGTACAAGCATTTTATGTGCAGTCTCCTTTATGGACGAATCACTCCTTTCCAAAATTCTCCCAATAAAGCGAAGTCGACCATTTGCATTTCCCACGACTGTCCTTATATGCTAGTTCCATTTCATATCGCTGTGCAGCGTTACGCCCAGGTATTTAATGTACGCTACACTTTCAAGCAGCATATTTCTAATGCTGTATTCGAACATTACGGAATTGTTTCTCCTACTCATCTGTATCACCTTATTTTTTAATATATTTAGCACTATCTGCCATTCCACATACCACCTAGAAATTTGGTCCAAGTCGTCATGCGTCCTACTAGTCATTATACTCAAACTCTATCACCTGCCGTACATTTATCATGGTTATCTCCTTGCTGTGAATGTTGCAATCCTGACGTTTTTAAAGTAAATTCGCTAATTAGCATACTCACTGAATCTAAGTCTTTCATTTAAGATTTAAGGGTACACAGAACGCCCTATGCTTACAATGTTAAATTGAGGTAAAACTGAGGAACATTTTCTCATTTGTTATTTGGACGATACTCTTGATTATTTTCACAGAACCCAGACATATGTTCTGCTTTTATGCTGAATTAGTAATTTTGGAAAAATAATGTATTGTTCCTTACGTATTTTATTTGTTGTAAATGTTTAAAAAAGCAGTACATTTTAAAATACACGTCCATTAATAGAAAATAATTTCACATACCTTTTAATTCAGATATATTAGAAGGTCTTAAGGACCAACTACAGAAAATTTCATCTTTTTACTATAAATAGGCCCTGAGAAAATGTACCTTATACAAAGAAGAAAGTTACGGGACATTAGCTTCGAAATTTTTACTTCAGTGAATGCCTGCTCCTTAGCTTGTATCATCGGAATTGTCCAACAGCTTCCTCTTGATGGCTCTCCTATGCTGCGGGCGCTGATAACCTCGTTGTTGAGCGCCCTAAAACGCCAATCATCATCATCATCCTATGCTGTCTAGTTATCTTTGAATATACTTTTATGGCACTATCTGAATACATGAGCCGTTCCTTATCTAAACAAAGCATAGCTGCGGCAGTTCGTAATCCTACACAGAGCCCCAATGTCTGCAGGAACTTCGCACTTTGTTAAATTTTCCTGATTGGATGATGAAACAGCATCATAAACGCCAAACTATAGAGTCTTTATACCCACAAACACCGTTTCAGGTAGTCTATTCCATATCGCATGGTTCACACACTCATTTGGATTTTGAGTCCGCACACATTTTCCACATTGCCTGCAGCACACACTGTTCTCCAAAACGTCTGATAATAAAGAGACGTTAATTATCTCATATTTTGTAGTCCCAGCATTTAGTTTCTTGTATTTTTCTTCAATTCCAGCTAGTTTTCTTCTTGAAGCACTTTCGGGTGTATTGGTAGCAGCATTACTCTAGCTGTGTTGAAGTTAGTCGCTACTGGGACATAAAGTACTGATGAAGAAGAATCAGACGAATTCTGAGTACACTTAACTTTCTTACGCCAATGTACACGCTTTCTAAATACCTTAAGACTAGGTCTTGGCATGCTGAAGAGAAGAAAACTCAATGACTTCTCAAAATACAACTTTCACAACAAGGACATTGTTGTACTCACAAAGGAAACAATATAAATGGCGCAGAATCTATTGTCAACTGTCGAGCAGTGTAGCCAACAGAAAAGCTAACTCTCCTGTGCACAGTTATATCTCTGGCAAGGCTGTCTATATCAGGTATATTTCGCGTCACATAAACAAGGTGCGGAACATCGCGTGGCGAAATTCATTTGAAAATATATTTAATCAAAAATTATGTTTAATTGTTTGTAGAGCTTATGGGACTTAACTAAGGGGGTCATCAGTCCCTAAACTTACAAACTACTTATGAACTAGCTAATACTAAGGACGGCACAAATATCCATGCCCGAGGGGAGATTCGAACCCCGACCGTAGTGGCCGTGCAGACCGTGACTGGCGCGCCGCAGAGCGCTCGGCCACAGCGGCTGGCAAATATATTTAAAATACGTCTCTGCACGTTATCTCTATATTTTATACATGGTTTTAAACGGCAGAGTTTAAAAATTAATTTTTTTTTTTTCATCGAAAAATTCATTCCGTATACCCTTACACTTAAATTGGCTGATTCTGAAGAAAGTTAGAAGTGTACATTCAACCTGACTTTCTTTCTTCAGTGTTTTATGACTAATAAGTTATGGCCAGAGTTTATATTTGCCCCTGGGTATGTCTTACAGTTTCAAACCTGGTTCCGAAATCTATGTCTTACCATCTATCTGGTATCTCCCGGTGTCTCCTGGTCTCTTCCACATATACAACCATCTTTCATGATTCTTTAACTAGCTGTTTGTTATAACTAAATTATGTTCCGTGCAAAATTCTACCAGGCGGCTTCCTCATTTATTCCTTTCGCCCAGACCATTGTCACCTACTACCTTCCATTCCCATCCGTGTCCTCCTACCAAATTCCTGTCTCCCATAACAATTAAGATTTCCTCTTCTCTAATTGTCTGAAGAATTTCCTTTAGTTCATCATATATTTCTTTGATCTCCTCGTCATCGGCAGAGCTAGTTGGCATATAAACCTGTACTACTGTGGTCGGTGTTGGCTTCGTATCTATGTTGACTACGATAATGTGATCACTGTGTTGCTCATAGTAGTTTACCCGCATTGCTATTTTCTTATTCATTATCAGACCTATTCCTGTAATACCCCCAGCTGATTTTGTATTTATAACCCTGTTCTCACCTGACTAGAAATCCTTTTCCTCTTTCTACCGAACTTCACTAATCCCCACTATATCTAACTTCAACCTACCTATTTCTCTTTTTAAATTTTCTAACTTTCCTACCCGATTAAGGGATCTAACATGCCACGCTCCGATTCGTAGAATGCCAGTGTTATCTTTTCTGGTGATCACATCCTCCAGAGTAGCAAGATTACTATTAGAAAATTATTAAGTTCAGCACATTACCAGAGTGTCCTAGGTTGGGTGTATCTTGTAGAATCTGCTTCTCTTGTGAAATTCTTCAAATGCCTTAAATTCTGGTTAAGGTTGCGTGCTGTACAGACCATCAGGTGCTGTGAACTCAAAACAGAAGTCGCTCTTTTCATAAAACTGTATTCAACAAAACATGACATTGTTGGTATTCAACCACATACTGACATAGTGACTGCCCAAAGTCAACCTTAATTATGACGCCCCTAGTCTCTCTGCTCGGTTCCTTATATACTGTTTCCACATGTAAACAACAATACAAACTATTGTTAGAAACATGCAGTTCTAAATTTACCATAAACGGTGGATTTGTTACAGGATATTGGTAAGTAGAGCATAAAATGTTGGTTCTTTTAAATACGATCGCTTTGAGAACAATTTCTACAATTAAGCAATATATGGTATTATATTTACACGAAAAATAGAATCCGTAAAGAAATTAAAGAGAAAATTACGTTATGAATACAATTCCTAACATGTACGGAGCTATGCTTTAGCAAGCTTTAACTCTTGACAGTCTTTCCAGTTCTTCAGATATTATAGTTCCCAAGGAATGCTTAAATGCTTACCATGTGGGTATGTCGGTTTCGGATTAAGTCTTCTGAATTCATATAATACATTATTGCCAGTATTACATTAACTCATCAGATGGCATTTTAAGTCTATATACTAAGTTTGATGTAAATCTAATATCATTTAATATGATTCCTATTACGACCTATTATTGCTGCATGTGCTCACGGAATACAGCTTTAATAGGCAGTAAAATTGCTTCCTAGCAATGGATGAATACTAACCGGGCAGCTATTAGTTTTGTAGTGGGTTTACAATCTGGTAATATTCTTAAACCAAAGTTATCTGATACCTGTAGTTCAGCTAGCGCTAATACACAGGGATTTTATTATAAGAGTTACATACTGTGTTAGAGTGTTACCTATATGCAAATGTACAGTCGTTAGGTGTTTCCCTAAGTGGTCTGTTACGTCTCATATTCCATTGCTTATGAAAATCGAAAGCTTCTAATTTTCATTCTGCATGAGTTATTAGTTTCATAATGCTTCTCAATCTATTTTGAAGAAAGCATACGGTGTAAATATCTTTTTTATTGACACATGGTACTACAGAATATTAGCTTTATAAAAAACATTAACCTTTTTTTAAATCAGATTTATTAACAAGTGGTAGTACAGCATCTTAACATCCTAATTAAAACATTAATGTTTTCTTATTTCCTAAGAGTCGTTTTAAAATGACACTATTTCTCGAGCATGTGAACGTAATTTATTCGAAAAGTTCGATGGCGGGTACCTTACTGTCTGAATGCATTATAGTCCATACAGTACAGCGAATGAAATAGAAAGAAAAGTACAGAAAATTTCTGAACGGTTGTCGCAATTAATCTTTCTCGTTTAACGTGTTGTTGTGTGTTAATATTCATCTCATTATCACTCTCTACCTGTTTGTCCTCTTCCCCCTACTCTACATCAGTTTCCTTAACCTCTTCTATCACTTCTTAGATCTATAGCTAACCTAGAGCCATGTTTAGTGCTATGTTCAAAAGCTCATATCTTCGAATGTTCTGAAAATTTAACACAACGTTCTGCTGGAATATGCGCATGTTTTATATACATATTTTTTTCAGTATATGCCATATATGAATTTATATAAATTTTAAAATGGGTCAAGGGTGATACTAAAAATTGCAAAAGTAATACACTATATATGGAAGGTATGTATGTACCTACAACCTCTCCTCTGTTACAATCCAAAGTTGTGTCAAAATTTCAAAGCGATCTGTCAAATACCTTCAGAGATTAATGGCTATACACAACCAACAGAACTTTTAATGTATAGTGATTACTGACAGCGAGGGAGGGGTATCAGAGGGGGAGAATGGCAACTATTGCGTAATTACCCACTCTTAGAAAATATGAACCGCCAGGCCTAATGACATTCAAAGTAGCCACAACTGCTGGAAGGCGATGCAAAAGAAATACGGCGAACGACAAAGTGTATTTAGCTATGAGATAGGGAATGAGTTTCTCCTATGCAGCTCTGGTGGGGGACATGTATTTTGTTACTCTCTTCGCGAAATATGGTAATTATTGTTTGCTCACAAATGAACTGTTAAATGAGGCAGCCGTAATTAAATTACTGAAACATATTAAATTTCAGTCCAAACAAATATAATTGTATTGATTCGTGTGCAATCCCGTTCCTCTAGCTTTGCGCAGGTATGAATTACTGTATTTAATTGCAATCATATCATCACGGGTATGATTTTAATTTTCCACATACATTTTAAATATCATTATTTATGATTTCTCAAATTATTGTAAATACTGTTATTTTATCAGTGACCTTCGCGATGGTTTAAAGGAACACGTTGTGACGTCTGAGATTTTTACAAATAGAATCGATCGTTGCCAGACCACTTATTTATGAATATTCCAGAAACTTCTTTAGTCGTATAAGTGGGGCACGTTGTTTTTAAAGGGGATGATAGGTGAATTATTCATTTGAGCGTTATTACTATTCTTTTTCCATTTTTATATTAATGAGAATAATGGATATATTTCTTATCAAAGAATTCGTGAATCCAGAAATTCATGCCTAAATAATACTTATTATGATGATTTAAGTAAAATGGAATACTGTTATACATTTTCTAAAATGAAAATAGTCATATATAACAAATTATGGGACGAATATTAAATTTTTTTGATAGTATCGAAAAGCACAGAACCTACGTTTAGATGTAAATATCCAAATATGAATCTCTGGTATGAGAGAGTCTTTGGACTTAAGCAGCACTATTAGGTAATGCAACCTCAAGCTCATTATACATTCCATGAGTCAGAAATGGTTTACCCTGATCGTTCAAGTTTGCAATAATAAGTGCTTGAATGCAACTCAACAAAACCAATAGTTCAAAGAAAATGTAAAAACTGTATTTCAGCTGAAACAATGAAAAACTCGGAGCTACGTAACTGGGAGTTCGAATATATTATTTTTGATGCCGTACTATTGTAGCCGAAACAAGATAATTATCTGAACTAATTTTTCGTACATTCAATATAATCAAGACAGCTACAATATTTATATAAAAGTGTATTTCACTTGAAATGTAATGCTGACAATTTATTGAAGCTAGTAACTGCCTTGTGTCACTATATCGTATTTCGCATTTTAATAGATTGGAAAAGTATTGCTTCAAATTCAGTAGAAACAAAACCGATTTAATACGGACGGCTTATCTTGCAAACGGATGAAGTACCGTGCAACTCACAAACATATGATTTATGTCTTGCAGGCCACACGCATACATTAACTAAACTGGTAATATCCCAGGTATTATTGAAGACTAAGACCGACATAACGCCTGCAAAAAACATCACGAAATTTGTGAACTGTACGGAAAAGTACAACCAAACAGGAAGCATTTCTAAAGTTGGCGTTTATCACTGACTGGCTTATATAGACACTCGCGCGTTGTCTGATGGAGAGCGACCGTTTATTTATTTTCCATATTTTACATTCGCTGCCATCATTCGCCGTATCCATTGTCAAATTTTTATGCGTGAACAGAACGTTTCCGACCATCAAAGGTGGTGGCAGACAGCCTCCCCCTCCCTGCTGTCATCAAAGCAAAGTGCACCGAAGGTCTATAGTGCGATCTCCATTCCTTATACCTCCATTATGCAACGTGGTATCGGTTCATTTGGAAGATTTGTTACTCGGCATTTTATTTGCTTCTTTGTGTTCTCGTGGTTTTTAAGATATTTTCGACAAAATATAAAAACATGATACCTGAAAGCATTAAACGGTTTTTCGTTGTTAATCCAAGAGTTGTTAAATGAAACAATATTCCGTTGCTCTGTCGAACCGTAAAAGATAATAATAAAATTTCATTCTGTCACTGGTCATATATAATAGTTGTCGAAAAAGTACCTTTTTGTTTTAGACGTGACGATTAAAAAAGTGACAATTGCTTTCGTTATGCCCTGCATTTATTAAAGTCCAGACATAGGAGGATCCGGTGACCTACAGTAACAGGTTAATACCGCGCAATACTAGCATACTAGAGAACGGTACATACCAACGCGAAACGTAACAGACGTTCATTTAACTTCATTGTACATCGTGTACTTGATAGCCAACACAATACCTGCGGTAACGTCCATCAATTTATCCGTTCCATCCCTCACGTACTGGGCTTACATTAGTCTGTTTGAAAGCCGAAGAGTGAAACAAAACTGTACTCCTGGGAACAGCGTTTGGGAACTAACCCCGGATTACGTTCGTCGGCAGGCGAAACCCGTTAATCCCGAAAGCCACGCTGACAAATTGATGAACAAGGGCTGCCCGCGCACTGACCCAACACCGTGACCATCAGGTGACGTCACTACCGCTAACTCAGGTGCTCCCGAAAACTTTCTGCACTCTGCCGTTGCAGATCTACATTCCCCTGCTAACGGATTGTGAAAAATTTTATTCCCACGTTTGAAAACGTCGTCAAATAATAACACTACGCTGAGTTTGTTATACTTATAATGATAAGTGGAAAGGGTAAGATGCTGTTGGTGACAAACTGATAGAAATTCTTTTTCCTGCATATCTCGTCGATATCGTTAACCCGTACAGCTAGGGAGTCCCAGATTTTGCTGAATATCTCGAAAACGAAGATCGTTAGACGAGTGCCTGAGATAGCTTCTTTTGTTTAAAATTTGGTAGAAATATGGATTTACAAACAGTCCAAATAGTTCGGAAAACGGATAACAGCTGGCGCTTTACAAAGGCCAGATCGTACATTATCAATGTCCCACTGTCTTTCACTGTCTTTGTAACCACATCACAAACTATTAGAAATGCCCACTGTCCCCATAACAAGGTCCTGCAAATGGACAATAAATTTTGATATCACATCTTGTGTCTCAACAGATGTAGAGTCAGATGCCTCACAGATGGTTGATTCAAGCTCGTTCATCGTCGTGGAATGATTCCGATAGGGAGCATCTTTCACTGTGACCCGAATTATCCAATCCGCCTGGTAGCAGGCAACGCCTATACGTGATGCTAACATTGGTGACTTTTTTCTAGGTGTGCATCGTTCAGTCCTGTCGTGGGGCGACCCCTGGGCGTGTTCGTGCTATCCCCGCTGCCGTTGCTGTCACCAACCGTCGTCGATGCTACTGCTGCCTCCAGCCCAGCCCAGCTGTGGCTTGCCACGCTGGATCCAGATCTAGGTACACTCCATCCTTCCTTCTGCTGCCTGCCGCTGATCGCCGCCTGGGAAGTGCCTAGGATTCGGCAGCCCCGTCGTCGCTGCCGCCGAGAAACAGCCCGTCTCCAGGGACCATATTGTCCTTCCATCAACGAGTCGGCCGAAACCTGATCTTCGTCCGATGTCGTCGCCGAACCTCACGGACACCGTCGATGCCCCGTTACTGCCGGAGGCCTCCAACCGCTCGCCAGCGGCCTGAGCCTCTCCACAATCCTCGCTGCCTGCTCTGCTGTCGACGCTGAACCTACAACATCGCTATCGTCTTCGTTTTTCTCGGTGGACTATCCCCCTTTATTTCCTCCTTCACCCCACTACCAATGTTTAATCCCACCATGAGTAACATTCCCAATACTACCACCGCCAACCTCTACACCACAACCACAACTGCCCGCACCACCCCTAATGGGAGCTCTGGAGCTCTACTTACGCCCAACCTTCCAACAAAATCCACTACTACAGCTTCCTTGGACATGCCTCCTCCTCCCCACATGACTGTCTGCCCCCAATAATTCCCGCCCATCACCCCCACCTGCATAAAGACTCGCTGGTTGATGGTGGCTGACACCCCACAATCGCCTCTACAGTTGCAGGAGCAAACCCCCCCCCCCCCTGCTATACCCTCACCTCCTCCTCCTCTACCTTCTCCACTGGCGCCCATAAAATATCCATCAAGTGCAAGTGTGGAACCCCCTGACTCCACAAAAAAAGATCCCACGTCCCCCCTCTTCCCGCACAACAAGAAGCTGCCGGTGCAATGGACACTGTCCCCCATTCCACCAGTCCTGCCTGCTCTCTACACATTTGTCCTTTTCCAACTCGATTCCCACTTGTTCATCAATAAGACCCTCTCCCTTGAGATTCGTAAATACCTTCCTGCTGCCCCAATCGCCCAAATCATTTCCCGTAGGAACTCCACCCTCATCAAGTCTCCCAGTGCTTCATTCCACACCGAAATCCTTCAGTGTCTCTACAGTATCCACTTTGGTAGGGACCAAAGTGGATATTGTAGAGACGCTACATCCCTACGACAGCTCCTCCTCTCCCAGAACCCCATACTACCTTTCTGCCCGCCCACTCTTGTAACAGTGATCATGAAACTAAATCCGTTGATCGCAGTGGAGGAGATCTTGGGGCAACTCAAAGCCATCACAGAAATCTCCATCTAGTCCGCCCAGTGGACCCATATTGCATCGGCCCCTAGTCTTCATCTTCCATCTATCACCTCCTCCTTGAAGGAGCGTTAATCTATAATACCCATCACAAGGTGAAATCCTCCCAATCCCAACCCTAGTCCTACCACTGTGCCACGTGTGACATTTATAATGACACCTGTCCCCACTGAAAATCCTCCCAGGTCTACGCACTGCCCCAAACTCGCCTTCCCTCCTGCCTGCAACGCCTGTGGTGGCCCCCACCCCACATACTCCCACAAATGCAAATCTGTCGCCATCCCACTATTGCAGAACTCACAATTCCTGTATGCCCTGTTGATCCTTCTATGCACTCAAACCATTCCCTGTGCAACCGCACCCCCCCCCCCCCTCTGCACTGTGGAGGACATCATCTGGTTCAGTCACCATACTTCAGTTAGCATAGTCTAACCAGACGTTAATCTTCTTCCTACCCCTTACCTCCCTCTTCTCCCTTTCAGACCTCAATGGTAAGTCCATCCTATACCTTCATCTGCCGCAATTGACGCCAGACCACCAACAAACACCTCCTTATGCATACTCTCTCCCAACTATGTTCGCATGCCTTCCTCCTCAATGAAATCCTCCTGCAACCCCATCATCCCATCAGTACAGCCACCTAACTCCTCCTCCGACGGTCCCCCTTCCATCGTCTGAGATGGAGTGGCAATAGGCCACCTCCAACATCACCTTTGCTGGCTACAACCCCTCCTTAATTATCCTACCGAATACCTGATTCTTAGCTTCTTTCCCCCATCCCTCACCATACCCTTGCCACCATTCATATCTGCAGCACAGCTCCCCTCCTGTATGACTTCCATATTGATCATCCTTCACGACCTATGTGATTGCTACTGACCTAAACGTGCTGTATAGCCTTCCATGCTGCACTGGCTTCCCTTTACAATGTCATCCTGTGCACCGGTTTCTACCCCAACCTGGAGAAAACCTCCTGTATCCTCGTTCCCCAAACCTGACAAACCCCCGTATCAGGATTCATCCTACCGTTCCATCAGTCTCACCTCCGTGTTCAGTAAGGTTCTGGAAACCTTCCTCTTCTCCTGCATCCATCAACACCCCCACCAGCACCAGTTTCTCCCCTTGCTCCAATGTGGCTTTCGACCCTCCTTCTCTGCCGACGAACACCTCCTTTGCTTTACTCACCTCCTCTCCTTACAGCTAAATTCCGTCGTTCCACCATCTTCGTCTACCTCGATATATTTATGGCATGCTGGTCTCCTTTCCAAGCTCCACATCTATGCCCTTCCTGTTAATTGTATCCACGTCAGTGCTTCCTTCCTTACCCATCGCCCCTCCTACGTCAGCCTGCAACTCGAATCCCTCAACTGGAGTGCCTCAAGGTTCTGTTGTCTCACCCCTCCTTTACCTAATCTACTCCGCTGATATGCTGCAACCCCAGTCTCTGTCCACCTCTTGCTATATGCTGATGACAACACCTTCCAGGCCCTTGCCTCGGCCCTTTCCCATTCCCAGTACTTATTTCAGTCTCACCTCACCGAGTTTGCTGCATGGTGCAATCGGTGGGCCAGCTGCGGTGGCTGAGCAGTCTGTGGTGCACCACTCACTTTCTGCACGACCACTACGGTCGGGGGTTCGAATCCCCCCTCGGGCATGGATATTTCTGCCGCGCTTAGTATTAGCTAGTTTAGGGACTGATGACCCCATAGTTAAGTCCCATAAGCTCTACAAACATTTGATTTTTTATTATTATTAATTTTTTTTTCAAATGGTGGCTTCTTCAATCCAGACAAGTCCAAGTCAATCATCATAGATCGTATCACCCCGTCCTTCCGTTTCCACAATTTTCAACTAATCCTCCATGACCATTGCATCCTCCACATCCCCATTTATAAGTACCTCGGCCTCTCCTGGCCCTGAACTCTGTATAGTCCAAAAGAAAACTAGTCTTGCCTTAACCTCCTCACTCTCCGACTAGACGTTGGACGTCCACACATCCACTATTCTATATATCTACAGATCCATCATGTGTATCGGCCTCTGGATCTTCCGTCCCACCTGGGTTCTTGCTCCCCCATTCCAATTACAAGACCCTTCAAATCCTCCATCGCCATGCCCCATGCCTCGCCTACAGCATCCATGTTCTGTCCCCCATGCAGATCCTGTACAACCTCATCCCATTCCCCCACCTCCTACAGTTCCTCGAACATATGCAGCTCCTATACGGATCCCACAAGCCACAATTTTGTAACCCCATGGATTGCCCCAGCCTGACCAATCCTGGGCCTCTGCCACACCTACACCACCGTATCCCGCATTCCATTCAGCTTCACATTCTCCACATCCTTTCCTGGGGTAACTTACGGCACTTCCCCCTCCAGATGACCCCTCTGTCACAACATCTATCCTTCCTATCATCCCTGATCCTCTCCCCATGGATTTAACGCCCCTTCTCACCCTTCTTTTATCTACCACTGTTTGGTCTTCCCTTGCCTATCTACTCCGTCCTACACTCCCTCCCTTCTCCTACACACCCCCCCCCCCCCCAATTTTCTCCCACCGCTTTTCTGCCTCACTCCACCTTCCCATCCCCTTCCGGGTCCTTAGTGCTGTCAATTTTAAGTAGTGCGTCGTTTCCTGTTGTGTGTATTGCTGTGCAGTTTAAAAATTGTGTCAACCACCTCAATACAAACAAATGTCGACGCCGGAGGTTTTAACAGTGTCTTCAGTGTTTGTTCGTCATTCCAGTGCTGTGTATCTTACTGGGTGCTTTGAGAGTCACGATGGCCTAATGATTTTAACAGATTTCATATGTCTTTATAATCTTGCTTAACAATTGTTCTACTAATGAACCTCTGTGTGTCAACTTTTATGTTTTTATCGTCATGTCATTGGTTTTACATATTCTTGCCCATCATACACAATCAATAGGCGTAAGAAGCTGCTGCCAGTCTGCAATAGTAATATGCATTGGCATAAAATAACAATAAAGCAAAAAAGTGTTCCAAAAGAAGTAGTGAAACGGAGTCAGATCATACGAATACGGAGGCCAATCCATCTCTTCGTCGGTAAATGTGAAATAATGCAGTGCATTTCAATTAAGCGAAACACCTTTTCCGTGAGATATGCTATAGCAAAGCTTTGAGTGAATCACTCAGTGACTGGTGGATCCTCCAGATCTACGTGCGTTGGTACAAACAGTTCCAAAATTCAAATGTAATTGTCAGTAGTGATAATTTCTTCCTTGAAAAAGGAATAACGAAGTATCATCTGCATACCACACCCCACAGAGAAATTTTGGGAGAATACAGAGGTTTTGCATTATATAAGTGGGATTTTCAGCACCACAAAATCGCTAATTTTGCTTATTCATAATTATATTCAGGTGGAGGTGTGCTTTATCTGTGATCCAGAAGTAGCCAACATCAAATCCTTCATTATCAGTTGTGAAGAATCTGATTGGCAAAATCAGCCTCTCGCACCAGTGCCCGTATCGAATGGAAGCATTACATTTTGAATGGGAACATGTGTTGGCTCTGTTTCAGTATTATCTGCATGCTTTAACTCCTCAAATCACCTTAAGCAGCTATTCTTCAGAAGCCTTTCGTTGTATTTTTCTGGATAATCACCGAAGAGGTGATGATATGTACCTGGCACCAACATTCCCTGCCAGATCATCAGCAACGTTGCCTGACCGTTGTAATTGTACGAAGAGTTTGAGCATTATTTTCGTATCAGGTGCATCTGTCACGTTAAACTCTGTTTGGAAGCAGCGCCAAGTAACTGTAAAAGTCTGTTCCAGAACCATAAAAAGACATTGTTGGATGGAATACATGACTGCAACCTCCTCATTCGGTACTTTTTGGTTGTAGCTTAAAAGTCGACCACTGTACGAAACAAGAGCCTTGTTTTATAACTAAAATTAGCAAATGAGGTCCGTGTGAACTACCGGTTACTCCCTAATACAAAGCCTTGTTCCCTGTTCCAAACTGATAGCTGATTTGTTTGAAATTACTTCAATAACAGGAAGTTAATACTACATTGGTCAATATACATGCCAACTCACACGTTATTACACACAGACATTAATAAGCAAGCCACCACATTTAAAGTTATCTTAGAAAGGTGGCTAAGAAAACATTAATGGCGCATTTTGTGTTGATTTTGAAATGAGTGATCTGTCATGGATGATTTTTCGTCTTAGCAAACACGTAAGCATGTCTCATTTTGCAGCCAGATATGTCCCATAGTGTATACTGTTTGGAGAATTAACAGCAACCACAGTCGTTGTAAATTCCTGGTGTTGAGGACTTTCTTTTGCAGGTCCATTAGAGTGTGTTGCTGGGGCGTCTGAACACACACACACATAATGTTGTCTCATTTCAGGAGTGGTGTAATGGAGGAGCTATGCGCAAAAGCATGAAAACTGGCCGCCTGTCCACGTGAAGCGGACTATAGATACCAATGAAGTTGTGAAGTCTGTATTTCTCTATGTAGTCAACTTTTGTCATATTATAATTCATATATGACGTCTCATTTTCAAGATACCACACTCAAGTGCCTCTTTGTTGTCATTACACCTTTAAGCTGTAACCAGGGCAGTGCAGTGAAAACTCATATGTCAACCAAATGGAACAATGCCGCAGTCGAACGTGATACGTGTCACACTTCAACCGTTTCTATCTCGGTGGGCCCAGGTGTCTCGACAGTGACGTCACGCGGTGACACAGCTGGCCCTAGCTGGCTCAGGGCCTTCTGCAAAATTTTCCCAACCTCTCCAACAGAGGTTATATGCTAATAATAATGAAAACAATGAATAACACCACCGTAAGCTGTATATTCAAATGGTCATTTACTGGTAACCACTTTCGATGGTCACGCCATCAACATCAGGTTCTTAGAATACGACAAATTGCATTTTGCTGCATTAAAAAACAACATAAACAACTGGCGTCGCGCAATCATGGAAGCTAACAGTAAGAGGGATCATTACCATATATACTGCTGAGGCCTGAACATCCATATATAAAATGGACAAAATGAACCTAGGGGTTATTACCTTCGTCACCTTCAATATATTTTAAAATACTGTTACAACGGTAGTTTGAGAAATACATAAAATGTTAGATTATTAATTACGTTTTAATCCTTGTCGTACCAGTGGTTTCTGCCTGAAGCCACCATTTAATTAATTATGTTACGAAGGACGGGTGGCTTTCGCGCAAAACAAATGATGCTAGTGCAAAGCAGAGGCGTCTAGTAACTAGTGGCAAAAGTCCAGGAAAACAATTGCATAAAAGGATAGTTGAGTAATTAACTCGGAAACTGGTAAACAATAACTATAAGATTTATTTTCACAGTTTTCTCCAAGTTGTGTATTCGTGTGAGACAGTAAAACGAGGTCAAAAGGACTTGCCCAAAGGTCAGAAACTTGAAAAAATATTCTGTATGGAGAATATGACTACAGTTGCAAAGAGGCATGTATTGCACTGATATCGAAGGACAAGAAGGAAATATTATTTATGTAAAAATAAATAAATCAATAAAAATAAATAAATAGTGTCATTTCGCCATGCATAAGGGAAACATCGATACAGCAGACATTCTGAAATTTCTACATGGGACTGGTAAGAAAAGCAAAAGTTGGTGGCTTAGAATATTTTGGCACATGCTGGATGTCTCCATTCTAAATTCATTTTTGTTGTTCCAAGAGAGAAGCGATGTGGCAACAATGGAACTGAACTGCGTTGATCCATGGACTTATTGGAACAACAAATGGTACATCAAGAAGGTGCAAGAGTCGACATGGAAACACATTAAAAAGACGGTGCCGCAGGGAGGGAAAGAAAGTCGGGAAACATGTCAATAAAAGAACAATCTGTCATTGTGCACACTGCAGCACAAAAGGTGAAGCTCCGAAAACAAAATGTAATTTTAACAGTGTAATGTGAGATTTTTCTGGGAAATTCCGAAATTCCCTTCTAGAAATAATAGTAGGTTGAAGACCGTGTGTCCCAGTCAGTGGCGTCCGGTGCTTCAGATGACTGGGGGTTCACTTCTCCGAGAGCCGGATGTTGACAGTGGCGCAACCCCCTCCTCTCCACTCGACGCGGCTTCTTTGATGTTTCGACGCCCCCCCCCCCCCCGTGCTCCTCGGTATCCAAGAGGAAAAGCGCTACGGTTTCCTCTCCCTCCCCCACACACTCCGTTTAGATACATTTTCATTAAACGATATTCATAATGTCTTACCTCGGCTGCTTTGCACTTGTTTCAACTCTAGCTGAGACGTCGGCCTACAAGCTTCTATAACTACTGAAAGTTATTCATTTTTCTTTCATAAGAAACATCAAGAACATATGAATATGCACATGAACACTAAAACACAGTACATTACTGATTACACTGTTAAGTGACTGTAACAAAATAAATCTGTTACGAAAAAGAGAGCAAAGACTCCTCTCTTGCCATTTTATTCAAACGTTCAGTATTTTTGTAAGGGAGGGTATAAATATTTACCTTCAAAATCACGACACATTTGCTAGAACGTCCAAAGATATGTGCCAAGTAACAATAAAAAGTCATTATTGTTCTCGTTAAAAAGATTGCACATAACATCGAAAAGAGAGAGAAAAAATTAAAACACAAAGATACTACAAACATCATTCTGTTCTTATTGTCTACCTTCATTTGGTCATTGTACTCGGCACTAAACCTTTACCCCTATTGTTTGCACATGGTCCTTCGTAATCTGCTCCAAAGTGGTGCCACTGTATATACGACCATGCTCCTCTTCTTTATTCTGATACCGGTATCCTAAACTGTTCATAAGTTCCTGAGGACTATTGCCATTCCAAAGATTTAGCACTATGGCTCTCAGTTCTGGCTGGTCTATGTATGAAACACAAGAACTCAGAGTATTAGTCATTCAGAATTTTTAAATGCAATAGTCTACATCACTACATTTACTGATTAATTTTACAAAATGGATATTTACATTATTTTGCTCATATGTAGCATTTATAAAAAAATATTCTAAAGAATGAAAAGGATTTGCTAATACGAAGCTGCTTAGTGATCATTTGATTGGTAGCTCTTCAGCAATACCTCTCCACAACACAACCTTTAAAAAGGGGAAAACATCTGTCAGTGAATATCAGACCTAAACTGCAATAATTGGTAATATTTTACCTTCACATTTACACATGAAACTGAATGCACAAAATAACATCTCGAAACATCCACTAGTCCACCACATCACTAGCGATTAAGGCGCCTCGGAATAGTCTAAGCATGATTTCCCTCCACATCACAAACTTTAATTTAGCTTCTGTATTCCTATGAATTATTACCACTACTGTCAAGACTCTCCTTGCAGCGGAATAGCACCTCGGTAATGGACATATTGGAACGTTTCTGCCTTTAACGTAGGCTAAGGTGATGTATATATCATTGTAAATAGAAATTAACAAACACTGAGACTGAAACATGTGAAAGACATTAAAGATGAAGGTGAAGCATTGAAATAAATCACCGTAGCCTTGTGTTAAAGGCAGGAATGTTCGAATATGTCAATTGCTGAGGTGCTATTTCACTGCATGGAGAGCCTTGGCAGTAGTGGCAATAATTCATTGGAACACAGGAGCTGAATTAAAGTTTGTTATGTGCTTAGAATATTCCGAGGAATCTTAATCGCTAGTGATGCTGTGGTCCAGCGGTAACACGTCTGCCTAGTAAGCACTGATGTCCGGGTTCGATTCCCGGCCGCGTCATAAAGTTTAATTCCATGCTTCACCTACATTTTTAATGTCTTTGAAATGTTTGAGACGAAAAACAGTCTCAGAGGTTTGCGCCGCATATAATATGCAGGAAGGACTGGGACATGTACTCGGATTGCACGTGATTCATTGTCTTAAATAACGCTTTATTAACAACAAGTATAAACAGTTGCCTCGGAATTAAGGAACAGTCTTACATTAATACTCAGACCATCCATAATTATAAACAATATTGCTTGTTGCGCATCCTAGGACAGGCACAATGCCCAGAACATCAATTACCCTAAGAAAAAATTTAATGATTTGCAGTAAACACTAAAAAGAATGATTAAAGATGAAGACAATAACAGATTCCTCCGGAGACCTCTGCAATAATAAGACATTACCAGAATTATAAGAGACTGCAAAAGTATTGGCCAATAATGTATAGACTGCAAATATGGGTCTCGGCCTTTGCCACCTCAATATTACTACTACTAATAATAATAATAATGAATCAGGAGTCTCTCCTCAAACACTAAGTCTAGCACCCTCAATTAAACAATAATTAAAACAATTAGGGTATTAAATCAACAGTAGATTGTTAGAGTATTTATGTAACCTAAACAACTGAACGACTGGATGAGTGAAGATGCTAAACACACAAATCTTCTGCATTATACATTGATGAAGCCTACAACAAACGCTCAACAGCATTGAGTACCTTAGCACTAAAACATGAATCGTTCATTTACAGAAATGAAAACTACTTCAAAATTGAAACTTCCTGGCAGATTAAAATTGTGTGCCGAAAGCGGGACTCGAATCTGGGACCTTTGCCTTTCGCGGGCAAGCGCACTACCGACTGTGCTATCCCGACACAACTCACGATGCCGCCTCACAACTTTACTTCCGCCCGGTTCCGGCACACAATTTTAATCTGCCAGGAAGTTTCATATCAGCACACACTCCGCTGCAGAGTGAAAGTTTCATTCTGGAAACATCCCTTAGGCTGTGGCTAAGCCATGTCTCCACCATATCCTTTCTTCCAGGAGTGCTAGTCTTACATCGTTCGCAGGAGAGCTTCTGTGAATTTGGAAAGTAGGAGGCGAGGTACTGGCGCTAAAGGCACAATGCCATTTATTAATTTTTCCCTTTTAAACTAAACATATTTTTGTGCGGAGGCTGAACCAGCAGGGCTGTTGACTACAGGTAGATTCCGTTCGTGGGATAATGACGAGCCACAGTCAATCGACCGAGAAGAACTCGACACATAAATGTCACAAATACCGGCTTGTCAAATGTTCAAATGTTTGTATACCATATGGGTCTTAACTATCAGTTCCTAAACTTACAAACTACTTATGAACTAACTACAACTAAGGACGGCACAAATATCCATGCCCGAGGGGGATTCGAACCCCCGACCGTAGTGGCCACCGCGGCCGGCGCCGGGTTGTCAAACCGATATCAAACAAACAGTGCTCACCCACTATCACTCTCAGTTACGCGTTTTCACGTCGTCTCCACTGCCCTGAAGAACCAACAAGTGACATCCAACGTGCTTTCGCTCAGGCCACAGAAGGAAAAAAATGCTTGTTAGGCCCGAGCAAACGGCCTCACTCACGGCGTCACCCACACTCCTCAGGGAACCGCGCAGATTTCAATCAGTACAGCAATTCCAATTCAACAACTCCCCGCACTCGGAGCAGAAGTTACACCACAAGCGTCTAGGGGCAGTAGTGCGTCGGACCCCAGTTACCCATACCAACCGATAGATGTCTCTACCGTCATGCTACCGTGATGCTATGCGAGTCCAGGGCTTCTATTTATCATTCCTGCTGTTTAATATACGCAAACATTTCTATCATCGAATTTTGAAATTCGAAATATGAATCATTCTAAGACTTCAGTGTTACTGTAACAGAAGTGTGTCTATAATATTCCACGATTTTTCTGTAAGACTGTGCTATTAAAATGACGAGTAAGACTTTCCAGCAGTCTAAAACGTGAAGTTTGAAAATTAAACTGTAAAATGACGCAATATAAAGCAGAGGATACTTTCCTGTAAATAAAGCGGAAAGCATACCTGAGGTTCTACACGAATTTCTGTTTTGATATTGAGAATATTCACGTGTTAGTTTTCGAGTGTCATTTGCATGAGAATGAATGGCACTGGTGTATTAAATATTCTTATTATTTCACAGATTTTGACAGAAAAGTTCGGCTTTTAGAGGAAACTGAATGTATTCTTTTTTCGTTGACGGTGGTGCATGAAGAATTGGCGATATTACGTCAATTTAACTTACGGTGAAAGTGGTGGTGGCACTAGATTTTAATTTTGTAGGTTTTTTAGTAAATTTTTGGTGGTAATCTAGGTGATAGGAGCCAACGCCTGAAGTGGCAGACCTTACGGGAAGGTAAAAACAACAAAAGATAAACATGCAAAATAAAAGAAAAATAGAGGTGTGTGTGTGTGTGTGTGTGTGTGTGTGTGTGTGTGTGTGTGTGTCCTTGGTGGTTCGTTTCTCGCTTCCGACAATATTTTTATTTTTCACTTTGAGTCCCAAAAGTTTTCTGATACAATTATTAAATTGAATTTACGAGTTGCAATATTCCGACATATTTGCAAGTACAGCCGCTTTTTCTTAAGTTTGTTTGTTCTATCTAGTGAACATGCCATGAAATATGGTCCAACAAATTGTAAACACTGTCTTCTGAACTACAGTACCTGCACATAAAGTGCGGACACATTGTTATAGTGAATGTTGCAAATGACATGTTGATACAAATAGTTTCATACATTTACTACAAAATACAGACAAAGGTGTTGATCGGTTAAATGGCTACAGTATTAGCACCATTATCTTCTCACAAACAGTGCATATAGGACGCAAGAACGTGTATCACAACTGCTAAAAAAAAAAAAAAAAAAAAAAAAAAAAAAAAAG
The DNA here is from genome assembly GCA_026315105.1 of Locusta migratoria. Taxonomy (NCBI): domain Eukaryota; kingdom Metazoa; phylum Arthropoda; class Insecta; order Orthoptera; family Acrididae; genus Locusta; species Locusta migratoria. The sequence goes on along the minus strand of CM048747.1, from coordinate 543,530,629 downwards.
GCCACTTCAGTCTCATTAAGAAACGACAGTTGCCACATAACTCTAGTACGGAATCTATGTATAAAATTATTTGAATCAGCATGACGTTTAGAACATTAATTATTATAGTGTGTCTTCAGTTTGTGCGCAGGTAGTTCTAGAGACAATGTTTACAATTCGTTCGCCCATATTTCACGGTATTTTCACTAAAGAGAAAAATCGCTTGTATACGCAAATATGTCGAAATATCGCAAAATATAATTTCCTTTTACTTAATAACGGTGTAATAAATGTTTTAGGAGTCAAGGTAAAAAAAAAAAAAAAAAAAGCTGAAAGCGGGAAGAGATCCACCATCGATGCTCATCAGAATATCACGTTTACCCGCTACGCTACAAGAAGCACTTGCATTATAGCTCCCTGTTTTACATTAGCTTCAATATCAAGGGTTACTCGCCAATATGGCATTTATGGATCGTAATTTACAATTGATTGTATTAAGAACTACATGAGTTTGGTACCTATTAAGTGTGCCGTAACTTTGAAATAGCAACACGAGAGTTATAAGGAGAAAAGCATGAAACTACGAAAGGGAATATGGCGTCTCCGCAGGACATAGCTTGTGAGCGTAGAGACATCTATCGGTTGGTACGGGTAACTGGGGTCCAACGCACTACTGTCTCTAGACGCTAGTAGTTATACCAGGCCGGAACGATTCCGTATTGACAACGGTTGCCCATCAACGCGGCCACCCGTCTGCCGAGCTAAGTCGTCACTTGTTACAGCCCCGTGCTACGTACTCAGCCCGCTTTCCACCGGCCGCTATGGCGCAACTGCCGTCAAAGTCAAGTGCCTTCTTCAGCGTACTAAGAAGGAAAGTACTTGGGCTCGAACAAACATATCTATATGAACGTTTGGTTACAGTATCTCTACGTACACCTCAGTGTGCTGGTGGGTGTCTTTTTATGCAAACCTTTGCAATCAAGCTCTAGATAGCACTGTAGATGTAATTGTAGACGCCATACGTAATGAAGATATCTGAACTATAACTTACGTAATAATCGTCGTACATGTTCTCTAGTCATCAAAAGCCGTGATGATAGTTGCAACTTTAACCTTCTTCCCGAAAGACTGTTAGTATTCACTGCCACTACTTCCATCGCCTATTCCCGCACTTACCGTAGCACTACCGCTAGCAATGAGTTCTTCGTCATTATCATCCCCTATTATCATCTTTATGTGTTAGTGTTACAACAGTATCTAACTTATGTTCATATTTCTGTACCATCACAGATACGAGAAAGTATGCGAATGATTCATCGTCTACACTAATACCATGTTCACGAAGAATGGTTCTTCGTAACTTCATCTCAACCAATAGCAATACTTTACCAGGATTGCTTACCAATCGCCGCTCCATCTGACGCTTCGCCACACAAATGTCATAAAACGCAACTTCGGAGGCACACTGCACCGACCCTACTGGCGAACCGACAGGTGAAAGTGCAATGTGGCAAGGCACATACAGAGGCCACTAACGGACGACTGCGGAGTTTTGCAGATGCAGGAGTATCACTGGTGCAATAAGGGATATTTACATTATCTCTCATACGATTTTGATGTATATGTGTTTGTTCGAGCCCAAGTACTTTCCTTCTAAGCTCCATACAGAGTCCCAGCAAAGATAAACAGCCGATCGCTGACAGTCGACCAGCAGTCCGGCTCAGGTTTGTTAATTTCTATTTAGAATGATACATTCTATTTTATTTATTTACTGTTTTTCATACTGAGCATTTTTCTATGGTTCACTGAACCAGTGACCACAACCGGCCGCGGTGGCCGAGGGGACTGAGGCGCTCCAGTCACGGTCTACAAGGCCACTACGGTCGGGGGTTCGAATCCTCCCTCGGGCATTGATATTTGTACCATCCTTAGTATTAGTTAGTTCATAAGTAGTTTGTAAGTTTAGGGACTGATAACCCCGTAGTTAAGTCCCGTAAGCTATACAAACATTTGAGCATTTTTCAACAATTCAACAGTGACCACGCAGGATGCGCCGCCACTGGCTGGAGTTACATTTTCGGTGTGGATGGGTCCATCCACACCTGCAGTGTGTAGGCGCGGTCCCCTGCGGACGGCCGATCGCTGCGTTCGGAGGCTGCCGGTCGCGGCTGCGGACCAGTTGGGGCGTGACGGCCACGCATTGGGCGGCCATTGTCGGCCTGGCTGGTGCCTGCCTGGTTGCGCGGCTCTCGCATGGCTGGCCGCACGCGCCGCCCATTGTGTAGAGCCGGCACCGGCGCCGCCGCTTCACACACGCGCTCGCCGTTCTTTCCGCCAGCGCCGTTCCTTTGTTTGGCGGCACACGCCCCACAGCGCGCGGTCTCGCCCACAGGACAAACAGAGCGCGCGTGTATTTAGTGGAGGGGGGCCGCACCCCTGCCGAAACGACACAGCCCGGTCGTTTCACTTGCACCCAGCGTCGAGGTAATGTATGCGAAGAAGGTGGTGCCCAAAGGGAAACTCTGGGAAGATGATTCTTTCCTAACAAAGTGTCATCTGTAATATTGGTTAGCAATACATTACTGCCTGGCTGCGGAGCTTGCAGTCCTCACTCAGGTGTGTGTGTGTGTGTGTGTGTGTGTGTGTGTGTGTGTAGCTTAAGTAGTTTGTAAACCTAGGGACTGAAGATGAAACTAGTTAAGTCCCATAGAATTACAAAGATTTGAACTATGTCATAGTATATTGCTTTTAATCTATCATGTAGGATACATTCTGTTTTTGCGTAGATTACAACGCTTCTTCGAATAAATGCTAGAGGGGCGCTGTTTCGTATGTCATTTTTTCTCTGTAGTTTATTTTAACCCATCTGCAATGACAGTGACGGTCCTTTGAGTCTGTCTGTGTGTTAGGACGCACGCATTACTCAACAAACGTATGTTTCTCGAGATAATTCCTTCAGACCCTGTATAAAGGTCTAAATATGGCGGAGGTATGAAGGAGGGGAAGTACGTTTCACTTCCAGGCATATGAGTTCATGGAATAACGAATACCTACTTATTATTTTCATTTGCCTGCACCTTTTAACGTCGCAAAATAGCATGTGACCCTTTTCTGCGACGCATTTGTTTCATTTATTTCTGTATGAGCTTCGATAATTGTAGCTCAAGGATGAACTGACTGCTACAGTGCCTGGGAAAATGAAATATCTCATATTCCTTTACTATTTATAGACTCATCCTAATGGAACATATACATATTAAATAGCTGTGATATGAAAATGATAACTTTTTAATCCATTCACACAAGGATGGCGCCGGTGGCGACACCTTCAATGTGCTGACTCGAGAAAATTTTCAAACCAATTTTTCATACACCAACAGCAGATGACTGACGTCTCCTGGTAAAACGTTGTTCTGATGCCTCGTGTAAGGAGAAATGCGTACAAACATGTTTCCGACTTTGATAAAGGTCCAATTATAGCCTATCGCAATTGCGGTTTATTGTATCGCGACATTGCTGCTCGCATTGGTCGCGATCCAATGACTGTTAGCAGAATATTGAATCGGTGGATTCAGGAGGGCAATACGGAACGCATGCTGGATCCCAACGGCCTTTTATCGCTTCCAGTCGAGATGACAGGCATCTTATCCGAATGGCTGTAATGGATCGTGCAGCCACGTATAATCCCTCAGTCGACAGATGGAGACGTTTGCAAGACAACAACCATCTGCACGAACAGTTCAACAGGGTTTGCAGCAGCATGGACTATCAGCTTGGAGACCATGGCTGTGGTTACTCGTGACGCTGCATAACAGACAGGAGCGTCTGCGATGGTGTTTGCAATGATCGATCTGGGTGCATGAATGGCAAAATTCATGTTTCCGGATGAATCCAGGTTCTGTTTACAGCATCATGATGGTCGCATCCGTGTTTGGCAACATCGCAGTAAAAGCACATTGGAAGATTGTACTCGTCATCGTCAAACTGGTTTATCATCCGACTTGATGGTATGGGGTCCCATTTGTTACACGTGTCGGTCACCTCTTGTTCGCATCGACGGCACTTTGCACAGTGGTCGTTACATTTCAGATATTTTATCCTTCATTCGATCCCTGTGAAACCTTACATTTCAGCAGGATAATTTTGCAGGTCCTGTACGGGCGTTTCTGGATTCGGAAAATGTTCGACTTCTGCCCTCGCCAGCACATTCTCCAGATCTCTCACCAACTGAACACGTCTGGTCAATGGTGGCCGAGCAACTAGCTCGTCACAATACGCCAGTCACTACTCTTGATGAACTGTGGTCTCGTGCTGCTACTGCATGGTTATCTGTACCTGTACACGCCATCCAAGCTCTGTTTGACCCAATGCCCATGTGTATCAAGGCCATTATTACGGCCAAAGCTGGTTGTTCTGGGTCGTGATTTCTCAGGATCTATGCCCCCAAATTGCATGAAAATTTAATCACATGCCAGTTCTAGTATAATATATTTGTCCCACGAATACCCGTTGATCTGCATTTCTTCATGGTGTAGCAATGTAATGGCCAGTAGTGTATTTAGCTTATAACAATGATGTGTCAATACCGCGTTGCATTATCAATATTTAGTTAAGCTCTCTGTTACACGTATAAACGACTTACTTGAAAAACTCAATACACTTGTAAAAACAGACAGGGAAACAAGTGAAATATCCAGGTGCTAAAGTATTGTAGTCAGCAGAATCAACTAAAATTGTTCGATGCCTTTTTGTCGGTTCTAAAGAGTGGACACAACGACATTACCTCTAGTGTTAATGACAGAAATTTGTTGCAGTGGGGATTAGTTTACTGTACCAAAACAATTACACGAACAATTGGGTTCAGATACGATAGTGAGAAGCAACAACCACATGTCGTACCAAAGCTATGGCATGCAGAGCTATAGGAATGTTGGAAGCGATACATAGGGAGGTGGCTGCAGCTGTTGGAGTGCCCCAAAGTGTACTTTCAGGACATGGGTGGGAAAATAGACAACAGCAAACGTTAAAAGATGTAATATTGAGTGAAGGAAAAGTGTGTAAATAAATTAATGAAATAAAATGGAGTACCTAGTGAAAAGTGAATAATAAGAGAAGTAAATATCAAAACTTAGTTGAGTTTTGAATATTCAAGCACAGGCGAGTACAAGAGAAGACCTGCGGCCTCATGACGACAGTATATCGACTGGCTTACGCAGCAGATTCAGTAGGCAGTTGTCCCACCGAATATTCACTTGTGACGAAATGTGAGAAGGAATCCATCACTCTATCCACGTGCGGAAGCCAATGATTCAGCGGTCGTCGACCAACCACGTCACATGTAACCAGAAACAGTCAAACGAGACCTGCTCTTACATCTCGAAGCAACGTGACCAGAGGCCAGTAACCTAGTGTATTGACCTCCAGAGCTATGTGATCATCGATTTTTCTCGAAACTGTACAAAATGGCAGAAGAGGCAACGACTCTGAAGTCGTTCACTTCCATTTTGCTCCATGAAATAAAGCAGACTCCACCATCGTCAGTATTAGCAGCAGCAAAATTAGTAGCAGCAGCAGTATATCTAGTCATGATCACCCACCAATAGTGAGATAGAACATGGTAGACTGTTGTCATCAGTAGCGGCGTTCGACAACGACATCAAGATTAACAGAGGTACTCGTCCAGGATGACTGACGAGAACGATAGGATGCAGTCTGGTACTACAATTCACCTGTGATCTCCATCAAAGTTTCTGCCATTCGAAGACTTACAACTTGGAGACCGTTGTTTCGGCCCCTGGACAAGGATGCGACGCCTCCACGCCGCGCTGCTACCCCTGGACAAAGCACAGCACAACATTTGGGCACGAAGAAGAAGAGAAAATGACACGACACCACCACGAGGTAATTCCGCAGAATTTGCAGCCGTTTAATGCACGTTCAGAAGAATACTAGCTTCGATGGCCAGCGCTGTTCAACTGACAAGCGTTAGGTTGACATTCTGCCAGCGTAATCAGATTACGATGTCCATACAGCGGAAGACACTTCGCAGTCAACGCTTCACCACCGCCACCGAAGACACTAGCCGAGTCTATTTTCATTACGAAAAATGTCTGATTTATTGGTCTAATAAATGTATTTTGTGTAGATGCTGTTTCATCTACACCTCATACCAGAGCCAAGGAAAAGCAACCACATGTTTATGAAATTCATTGTGGCGCCGCGGCGGAGTGGCCGAGTGCATTGAGGCGCTATGCTACGATGCGCGAAGCCGTTCCCCGTCGGGGGTTCGAATCCCCCCTCGGGCATGCATGTTTGTGCCGTCTTTAGTATAAGCTAGTTCATAAGTAGTTTGTAACTTTAGGGACTGATGACCCCGCAGTTACGCGCCTTAAGCTCTACAAACATTTGAACATTTTTGTAAATGTGCTGTCCTGACAATAAAATGTATCTGTGGAGTTAAAACTTGCCATTCTCACACTAGGGTAATAAATTTACAGTAAAGTTATAGTGGCTTCTTCAGCTCTTTCCTTTAATACGAGGGACACTCCAAAATAAATGTTTTGTGTCCCAACTTCGTCGCCGCTTTTGTGTCCCAGCCTCGTCGTAGGTGTCGGTGGCCGAGTGGAATGAGACCGACACGCTGGTGCAGGTACGGAGGGGAGCAGCCAGAAACTATAAACACTCGAGTAAATTAGAAAGAGATATATATTGCACAGAATGTAACAATACTTAACTTTTACATAGTACTGCAGAATGTTGATACATAGTTGTTAGAGGCCTGCCTAGTGCCTGTACGATAGCAAAGTCTTCACTGGTGCCTATCTGATTACGAAGGTCCTAACTCGTTGCTATCTCAGTCCGAAGTGGCCGATGTCGTTCAGTGGTGGCCACGAGCGGAGTTGCAGCAGAGGGCGCTCGTGGCTGTCGTCGTGAGAACGCCGCGCCGTGCGTGCAAGGCGGCGCGCGGCGAAAGTAGGTGGCGCGCACTTTGTACTTGTGCGACACCACACCCCTCCCCCCCAAACCGCCGCGCCGTCGTGGCGTAGGGCTGAGTGCCACGGTGACGGCACTGGGAGGAGGGCCTGGGCGGGGGCGTTACTGGTGGGACGGGCATCGTAGCTGTGGCTGGGATCGAGACGCCGTCCGCGCCCCGGCATCCGCCTTGCGATCCTCCAGGGAACCCACCGAAACCTGGGGAACGGCGCACCCCCCCTCCCCCCGCCCAGAGGGAGCAGGTCATCTTCTTCTGAGGTGCGTGGCCCAGGCGGCGGCGGCACGCACGGTCCCGGAGTCCCTCTCGGTGACGCTGTCATCTGCGGCGGCGACAGCGGCGGCGTCGCGTCGATCTCCATCGGGACGATCTCGTAGTCCGGGGACGAACGATGTGGTTGTGCTCCCTGGCGGTGAACTGGGTCTGGAATCAAGAAACCGGATACAGGATCGCGCGACCTGTGCAAGCGCAATTGGTTTGCGTGGCGCCGCAGCTCCGACCCTGTGGAAGAACGTACAACATACATATTGCGCCCGAGCACGCGCTGAATGATGCCCGGCATCCATAGTTTCTTCTTGTTTCCAGCAATCACCCTGTACAGCACCGGCGTAGAAACCTGAAAACGCGAAGCGCCATACGAACCGACTAGGTGCGTGGGAGGCTGCAGCAGGTGAAGGAGAGTGCGGTGACGGCGGCCGTGTAGCAGCTCGGCAGGAGACGGGCCGTCACGTGGCATGCATCGATACGTAGACAGGAAAATTTGAAGAGCTTGCTGCCTGGAGTGCTGACCTTTCATCTTTTCCATGTGTGACTTGAATGTTCGAACGAAACGTTCTGCTTCACCATTGGACTGAGGGTGAAAAGGTGCGGTGGTTATATGCTGAATGCCATTCACGCGACAAAACTGTTGAAATTTCGCAGTAACAAACTGATGTCCATTGTCACTGACGATAGTTTCAGGCAAGCCTTCGATGCAAAACACTGATGTTAAGGCACTGATTGTACTAGAAGCTGTCGTTGAGTTCATGGCAATCACAAAAGGAAACTTGCTGAAAGCGTCTACAACAATTAACCAGCGCGTATTCCAGAAAGGTCCGGCAAAGTCAATATGTAAACGTTGCCATGGTCCCTTGGGGCGTGGCCAGTCTGAGAAACGTTGCGGAGGAGCCGCCTGATGCTCCGCACAAACAGTACACTGTGACGTCATGTTCTCTATCTGAGCGTCCATACCAACCCAGGTACAATGACGTCTGGCCATTTGCTTTGTCCTAACAATACCCCAATGTCCTTGATGCAGGAGGCGTAACACTTCTCGTTGCAGGGAACGAGGAACAATCACTCTTGCTTGGTCGTTGTCGGTATGCAACAACAGTACACCCTGACTTAAAGACAATGCATGACGTTGTGCAAAATAACGTCGAACCAGAGACCGATCAATGTCTTTGGCTGTGGCAGGCCACCCTGAGCGAACAAAACGTGCTACCACACTTAGGTTTGCATCCGCAGCTGTTTCCTGTGCAACCCGACGAGAGTTCAAAGGGAAATCTGCGACAGCGGAAGCATCTCTGGAGTCTATCTGACAACATGCCATTTCTGAAGAATCAAACGACACATCCTGGTCAACCGGAAGTCGGGAAAGTGTGTCCGCGTTAGCATGTTTAGTGGTAGGTCGGTACAAAATCTCATACTGATAATTAGACAATAGAAGGACCATCTCTGAAGCTTTTGTGCCGTACGTGGCGGAATCGGCTTTGTGGGTGAGAACAACGACGTGAGAGGCTTGTGGTCTGTCAACAAATAGAATTTTCTGCCATAGAGATAATGATGAAACTTTGTGACGCCGTAAATGATTGCTAAGGCCTCCTTTTCTATCTGACTGTAATTCTGTTGCGTCGGCGTCAGTAGCTTGGATGCAAAGGCAATAGGACGATCGTGACATCCAATACGATGCGACGGAACGGCACCCAGACCGTACGACGAGGCGTCAACTGCTAACACTACAGGCTTCTGTGGGTCAAAGGGAATCAAACATGCATCACTGAGTAGTGCAGACTTTAGTTTGTCAAAGGCAACCTGACAATCTTTAGACCATACAAAAGGAACATTCTTCCTACGTAAGTGATGCAGTGGAGCTGCAATCTGAGAGGCATTGGGAATAAACCTGAAATAATAGTTAAGCTTTCCCAGTACTGCTTGCAATTCATGCACATTCTTAGGAGGAGGCAAGTCTTTGATTGCTCGAAGATGTGACTGTAAGGGATGGATTCCTTGGGCATTAATCACATGGCCTAGGTACTCTATTTCAGTTTGAAAAAACGAACACGTTGCTTTATTACAACGTAGACCTGCTGCAGTCAAAACTTTGAAAAGGCACTCCAGGTTTGCTAAATGTTCTTCAACTGTACGTCCGGATACCACAATGTCTTCTAAATAGTTCGAGCAACAAGGTACCGAAACTGTCAGCTGTTCCAAAAAGCGCTGAAAAATAGCAGGGGCGGAAGAACTGCCAAAGGGTAGGCGTTGAAATTGAAAAAGGCCCATGTGAGTATTAATGACGAAATACTTTTTTGACTCGTCATCAAGTGGAATCTGTAAGTATGCCTCCGCCAAATCAATCTTAGAAAAGAAACGAGTCTGTCCTAATTTGTCCATCAGTTCGTCAGGTCTGGGCAGGGGGTAAGTGTCTACAATTGTTTGACTGTTCACTGTTGATTTAAAGTCCGCACAGAGACGAAGCTTTCCTGACGGCTTGGGTATAATTACTATAGGCGAGGCCCACTGACTCGCAGAAACAGGAGAAATCACCCCACTATCTTGCCAACGTTTAAGTTCTTCGGCAACTGAATCTCACACGCGATAGGCACTGGTCTAGCTTTACGAAATTTTGGAACTGCAGATTCATTTAAAGTTACATGTGCCACGAAGTCTGTTGCACAACCTAGTTCCGGCGAAAACAGGTCACTATATTTGTCACACAATGCATTGATTTTATCCTGAGGTACTATTGACGAAATTTGAAGCACATGTCTTTGAATTGATAAACCAAACAAGTCAAAAGCATCTAGTCCAAAAATGTTCTGTGTCGATTTGGCCTGAAGAACTACAAAAGCAACTGTTTTTGTTACACCTTGAAAAGAGGCGGGCAGGCTACATGTTCCTAGCACGGGAATATTTTCACCTGTATAAGCTGTTAACACTTGCTGTGACGGCGACAATTTTGGCGAACCCAGAAGTTCATAAGTGTCTTTATTAATTAATGTAACAGCGGAACCAGTATCAAGCTGAAATTGCACAGTCTTATTTTCTATGGAGAGATTTACAAAAAGTTTGTGCTTCTGGCACACGACAGGTGCGCGAATGTGGGCAACGTCTGCTACGGTTTGTTTGCTGCGTATGCGCGGGCCGCGTAGTGAAGGACGCGGCGCAGACTCGGCACGCAGGGGATTAACAACACTGTCACTAGATGGCACTACCGCCGGATCGGCGTCCGCGCAATGCGAGGCTACTGCACTAAAATTACTTTCAGTATCTACAACAAGTCTACTGTCACTAGCTACACAGTACTGGGTACTATTACAAGGAGCAGTTGCAGAAGGCACTATTTTCACTACAGGAATGCACTGTTCATAGTCATTTTGCTTGTCCCGAACCCGTTTCCGTTGCACTGTTTTACGCGCTCGTCGGCGCTTGCTACATGGTGCACTATATAGTTTTGCCGTAGGCGCAGAACTACTTTCTTGCAATTGAGATCCAAGGAAAGCACTGTTCAATTCCACAGCCCGTATAACATTTACAGAATGAACTGTTCTCGCACTCCGCGAAGCACTGTTTGTAACGGTACCGTTCTTTGAGTTTTTAATTTGCATACACACAGACTGTACATATCCCGATTTGCCACATTGATAACATGTTGCGTTGCGACTAGGGCAATGAGCACGCTTGTGGCGAGACACACACTGGGGGCAAGATTTACGTACATTTTTCTGAAATGAGCGTTGGCACCCGTTATTCAAATGACATTGTCTAACACGACGGGGCGACCTTTGTGTCGCACTTTTACACTGGCTACTGTTCACTGTCTGTTCAGCACGGCCGGTAGAAAAATAAGAATCACTAGTGCTATACTGAGAACTACGGCTAGGAAAGCGTCCGTTGCGGCGGACTGAATTAATACTGTGGCTTTGCATTTCTACATCTGCTAAGTCAAAAGTATCATGCGCATCTATAAGCTGCAGTACACTGTCTAATGAGGGGTCAGACTGTTTCAGAATTGCTGCTCTAATTCGGGGGTCCTGAATATTCTGCGTAATCGCATCCCGCAACATAACGTCACTATAAGAAAGTCCACAAGAGCAAGTAAATTTACATTGGCGGGTTAAGCCCTTCAATTCCGTAATCCACTCTTGGTGTGACTGCTGTGGTAATTTTTTAAGTCTGAAAAATCGGTATCATGCAGCGGCTACAAGAACTTTTCTCTCATAATGAGCATTCAGTGCATCTACAATTTGTTCAAAGTCTACATCACGAGGAGATGCGAGAGGGAAAAGTTTTTGCAATAGTACGAAGGTCTGGGGGCCCACAATCGATAAGAAAAGGTTCTTCACTCTCTGACCTGTAATTTGATGAGCCGCGACGAGTTCTTGAAACTGTGCGAAATAGTCGCTCCATTCTCCCTCACGTTCGTTGTACTGGCGGAACGTCGGAAGCGGTGCGGCGGCAGGTGTGGGCTGCTGATGCGACGGCTGTTGTTGAGTTGTCAACTGCGCCACCGCCTGGAGAAGTTGTGTTATTTGCGCCGTCTGTAACTGAATAATTTCCATTAAGTTTGGGTTCGGGGTTGTGGCCATGCTGACCGATTAGGCGCCGCGTATACAAGTAACTTATAACAAAACACAAATGCAATATGAAAGAGGACTCGCTCTGCAACAAAAAAGTCCACAAAATACGTAACAATATTGTTCCCCCAAAATTCTTATAATAAGGGTGGGTGGGTGGGAGCAATTTCTGCGTGCTCCGACTGCTGCTGTCTGGCTGCTGCTAGCGTGCTGGTCCACGGTTCTATCACTCCTCGTCGCCACTTTTGTGTCCCAACTTCGTCGCCGCTTTTGTGTCCCAGCCTCGTCGTAGGTGTCGGTGGCCGAGTGGAATGAGACCGACACGCTGGTGCAGGTACGGAGGGGAGCAGCCAGAAACTATAAACACTCGAGTAAATTAGAAAGAGATATATATTGCACAGAATGTAACAATACTTAACTTTTACATAGTACTGCAGAATGTTGATACATAGTTGTTAGAGGCCTGCCTAGTGCCTGTACGATAGCAAAGTTTTCACTGGTGCCTATCTGATTACGAAGGTCCTAACTCGTTGCTATCTCAGTCCCAAGTGAACGATGTCGTTCAGTGGTGGGCACGAGCGGAGTTGCAGCAGAGGGCGCTCGTGGCTGTCGTCGTGAGAACGCCGCGCCGTGCGTGCATGGCGGCGCGTGGCGAAAGTAGGTGGCGCGCACTTTGTACTTGTGCGACACCACAAAATGCACTATTGTTTCCTTTAAATACTGTTTTTATTCAAAAGTTTTGAAAGTTTTACAGTATGTAGATACATCGTTTAGGAACAATATTTTCATTTCTCCACATAATCCCCATCCCTTTCAACTGCTTTACGCCATCTTGGAACCGGACCCTGTACAGCCTCACGGTGAAATTCTAAACCAACATGTTTGATCCACTGTTTAGCAGCAGTTTTGTGATCGCTTCCACCAGGCACAAACCTTTTTTTAATGCCAACACTTCCAGTATTCTGGAAACAGTTCCTTCTTCTATCCCACAATAGGGTGACAATTCGTTTACTGTGACGCGTCTGTCAGCAGTCACCAGTTCGATAACTCTATGCACATTGTCTGCAGTGTGTGCAGTACGAGGCCTGCCGCTGCGAGGACGATCCTCAATATTTCCGTGCCCGCATTCATCACGTAACCTGCTTGCCCACCAACTAACTGTACTGCGATCGACAGCAGCATCTCCACACACCTATTTCAACCTCTTGTTGATGTGTCCCACTGTCTCGTTTTCACAGCACAGAAATTCAATGACAGTACGTTGCTTCTGACGAACGTCATCTGCAGCAACCATGTTGAAGATATGACGTCCCGGCGCTACTCATGGGAACATATTGAACTAAGTTTGAAAACAAGCGGGAAGGATGTATCTACACACTGTAGAGCTTTCAAACACGCAGAAAGAAAACTGTATTTCATTTAGTGTACATGTATCGGGCCAAACTCCGTGGTCATCAGTCCATAAAGGTAAACTAAGGACAACACACACAGCCATGCCCCAGGATGACTCTAACTTCCGACGGCGAGCAATCGCGCGCTCCGAATCGAGATGCCTTAGACCGCTTTTCTCCCCCTTTTTTTTTTTTTTTTTTTTTTTTTTTCTTTTTCTTTTTTTTTTTTTTTTTTTTTTTTTGCCTAATTAAATGACGAAAACCATTAAAATTGCAAACCAAAACATTCTTATTATAAAATCAAAAGTACTCAGCTAGGCGTCTAAATTAGAGCAGACATAAAATTCTCATTTTGAGTATCCATTAAACAGCAAATAAAAATCGGAGTGAGGGTATCGGATCGTCGCCCACAGAATTCCGAGGCAAACGCTACGTGTTCTTTTACTAACTCAGGTGACACAAGTCAAACAGTTCTGGAAACGTAAATAGTCTTTCTTTTCGTTCAATTTCAAATAAGGTTACTTTTTCCTTAATCCCTATTTGGTACTTCTTACTTATATATTTACTTTCTTGATCGGGAAGAAGTTTCTTTTTCATTGTAAATAATCTCTTTTTTCGTTTTATCCTATTCCTTTCTCTTTAAATACTATGTCAATCATGTTACCAAATAAAATTTTGTGATTCCCGATTTTCTTCGATTGCCAGTAAGCTGATTCCATGTACATTTTAAATTTAGTTGCACTATCACCACTATTATTATTGCTTAGTTAACGTAATGGCCTAAGAGCCACATCGACCGCTCGGCTACACCACCGCGGCCGTATCAGCAGTAATACAGCGGTTGTCGAAACTGTTCATTCTTTAACGAAGCGGTAACAGTTCTCTTCAGTAACGCCAAGATTGCCCACATGTAACATCAGCCAGAGCCGGCCATTATCTCCGGTTATCAGGCCGTCGAGACAGTACACTGCATGCAGCTACAACGCAATGCTCGTCCCAGCTAAGAAGCACTGGTGGATAACATGTGAAGGTGAAACTAATGACTTATAACTAGCTATTATTCCAGCTAATGCAGTTAAAATATCAGATGAAAGAGATATTAACGAAAATGTCCCAAATATTAGGTGATCTGTAACTTTTCTTCTAATGTAATGAAATTTATTCAAACTGCTTTCTGTTGCATTTGTCAATAAAGGCTGCAATTTAATGTAAAATGTTCTGCAAAAATTAACTAAAATCTTTTGGCAGGTAATGGACAAATCAGCTGCATCCATTTTAATGGCAAGACTAGTGCGAATGGCATTTCTAATTGTCTCTTCATTGAGTGAGCGATCCATCGAATCATAGTAATCTTCCAGCTTCTTTACAAACATTGAGCAAGTTGTGAAGGAATACGAGGAGAAATTTGGAGACGGCATTAAAGTTCAGGGAGAAGACACAAAAACTTCGCGGTTCGCCGATGACATAGCAATTCTGTCAGAGTCCTCAAAAGATCTGGAATAGCAGTTGAATGGAATGGACAGTGTCTTGAAAAGAGGGTATAAGATGAACATCAACAACAGTAAAACAAGGATAATGGAATGTAGCGTCAGAACGTCAGGCGATGCTGAACGAATTAGATTAGGAAATGAGACAATAAAAGTAGAAGAACAGTTTTGTTATTTGGGTAGCAAGATAACTTCTGATGGCCGAAGTAGAAAAAATATATAATTCAGAACGGCTATGAGAAGAAAAGCGTTTCTGGAGAAGCGAAATTTGTTGACATCCAATATTAAATGTTAGCAAGTCCTTTCTGAAAGCATTATATGGGAGTCAAACGTGAACGATAAGGAGTTCAGAGAAAAAGATGATAGAAGATTATGAAATGTGGTGCTACAGACAAATAATGAAAATTAGATGGGTAGATGACGTAACTACTGAGGAGGTGCTTAGCCGAAATGGGGAGAAAAGGAGTTTCTGTTATATCCTAAAAGAAGGGATAGATTGGTGGGACACATTCTGAGGCATCAAGGAATTGTCAACTTGTAGAAACGCCAGCACAGCACACATGCGAATTTGTTCTCTCACTTCCTCATTTTCTTTATATTCGCGAGTCAGTCCAAGATCATATACTTTCTTCCAGAGAGACTTTCTCGTGTAAAAATAGCATCCATGCACTGAGGAAGTTGGAATCATCTGTATAATAGCAGAAATCGCTGTTTATTCAAAATCTACAGTCATACTTGCATGGTTCCATTGTGGAATATTTTCTAGCACATTTATGAAAAGACGGATGTATGTCTCTTTCGTTTTATTTGGTAATAATGAAAATGCAACTGGGTAGATATTAGTCTCAATTTTATTACCTCCAAAATCAAATTTTAAAAATGTTCAAATGTTTGTAGAACTTATGGGACTTAACTACGGGGTCATCAGTCCCTAAGCTTACAAACTACTTATGAACTACCTAAGACTAAGGACGGCACAAATATCCATGCCCGAGGGGGGATTCGAACCCCCGACCGTAGTGGCCGTGCAGACTGTGACTGGAGCGCCTCAGTCCCCTCGGCCACCGCGGCCGGCTCCAAAATCTGCATGAATTGTATGTATATGTGAAAAGTGTTTGCTACAGCACTTGAACGCACTATCCATAAAAAAGTCTCCTTTACTTCTTAGTGCCTCCCTCCCTGGTCTTCCACAAAAACTATTACCCTGCTCCTGATTTATCGTCGCTTAACAGGACACTGCTGCCATCATTCATAGTTAATAACTCTGCTTTATGTTCAATCTCTTATCTTGTCTCTGGATCCCTCTCACTTCCCCGCGACTCTGCCCTTTGCTTGTACAACGTCCTCTGGGTTGTTCGCTGCTCTGGCATTTCTGTCACAATGTCGTACCCTCGATTATGCAAGGTACCTAGCTCCTCTGAATAGATTTTGGAAATACTTTTCCTCTCGTGCCTCTTCTTTGCCTGGTTCAGAGTCGTATGAACTTCCAACCTTGCGTCATCCGCATCTCCACACTGATGCTCGAGCGAAATGAGTCCTGTAGAATCCTCGGTTTTCAGCTATCCTCGACAATGTTTCTCTTTCTGTTTAGGACAGCGACGAATTACAGTCCCAGCTTCCTTCGTTTTTTTCACTTTGTAGAAATAACCTTATTGTGGCAACTAGGCTTACCACAAATTGTCGTTGTAACCTCTGTATCGTAAGTACTGAGATGGTAATATCCAAATGGCACGATGTGAAGTTACGAAAACTCGAGCGAAACTAACTGGCAGTTTACGAAAACTCGAGCGATACTAACTGGCAGTCGGGAATGTGCAGGCTGAGTTCGGCCGAGCTCAGGGAATAGAGAGAGTAGGGAATTAGGGCGGTCCGACTGCAATCAGAACGGGACACAGTGGATGCACGTACGAGGTGGAGAGTTCGCAGATTTCTCGTGGGGCGGAAAGTTCGCAGGGCGGAGAATTCATACATTTGTTAAGACCAACTCCCTTTGCAGCAACTTTCTGTTATTACCACCATCTCGGTTGCCGTGATGTTGTTACCTCTACTCCGCAGAAGAGACACAAAAAAGTCGAACAATTGTAGATCATACTGCCGAGAGAAAATACTTCAGAACTTAGATTTCTCAACTGATCTCATATTTCTTCAGGCTAGTGCAGTATCTCCTAAGGTAGATAATCGTCTAAATATTTCTTGAGAGGTGGGAACATAGTCTCATTAACACAATTCAATTTGCCGGCCTCGGTGGCCAAGGGACTGATGACCCCGTAGTTAAGTCCCATAAGCTATACAAACCTTTTAACATTTTGAACAATTCAGTTTCTATATCTAAATCTGCATAGATATTCTGCATATCACTTTTAAGTGCCTAGCAGGTAGTCCATTAACCACTTTCATAGCCTTTCTCTACCTTTCCATTCTCTAATAGCACGCAGGAAGAAATAACACCTAAATCTTTCCGTTTTCGATCTGATTTCTCTTATTTTATTGGGATGGTCATGTCTCCCTACGTAGGTGGGTGCTATCAAAATATTTTCACCTTCACCTTGAAATTTCCCAAATAGATCTCGCCGCAATGAATAACGTCTTTCTTTTAATGATTTCCACCTCAAATCGTGCAACATTGTTCAAATGTTCAAATGTTTGTTAAGCTTAAGGGACTTAACTACGGGGTCATCAGTCCCTAAACTTACAAACTACTTATGAACTACCTACAACTAAGGACGGCACAAATATCCATACCCGGGGGGGGATTCGAACCCCCGACCGTAGTAGCCGTGCAGACCGTGACTGAAGCGCCTCAGACCCCTCGGCCACCGCGGCCGGCAATCGTGCAACATTTCCGTGAATTTTTGTCTATATCGCTTTCCATTTTCCTTTGATCCTCCGTTGACTCCACTAACCGATAAACGACTGCATCATCCGCCAACAGCCTAAGGTAGCTATTCAGACGGTCTCCTAAATCGTTTACGAACACAATGAAGAGTAGGGGACCTATAACGTTTACCTGGGGAACGGCAGATATCACTTCTGTTTTACTCAATGACTTACTGTCAATTACTACGAACTGTGTCCTTTCTTATAGGAAATCGTGAATCCAATCGCACAGTTGGGACGATATGCCATAAGCACGTAATTTCAATTAATTGAATGATTAGTAAAACGAAAATCACATCAGGTATATCGAAACTTACATTCGGAACTCTAAGAGAAAAAAGATGTAGGTAGGTAGATAATGTGGTGTCATGACCTTTCATATTAAAATCTTAGACAAACGAATACTGGATCACAGATGTTGTAACTATAATTATTAAATTTCCTTGACAGTTATACTCTGTGGCTCCCTTTGGTCCTTAGACAAACATTTTAAATATCTTATTGGCTAGTTCGCTTCCTAACACTGACGTACACAGATAAAATGTAGTCTGATCCCGAAATGAATTTCCGAGACAGTAAGGTCCCCCTGTTAACAATTACCCTTACAGTCTGAGTGTGGCCAACGTAGGCATTCCCTTACATGTTCCGCCGCAGTGGATATGGAGCACATGGTGAGCTAGCGTGAGTGAAGAAGCGTCTGGATTTGAACTGAACACCCGGCTTCTGCCACGCGCCTGCTACAGTAATTACCAGTATTGAGTCACAAAGACTTGAGCGACGAGGCTATTACAGTTGCTCTTTTAATCACTGAATATGTAAAACACATCACGTAAATCTGAGGTAATTACTCCAAAATTAAAAAGAATGCAGCTTACTAATAATTATTAAACTGAAAGCTGCATCCAGAAAAAGGTCGGAGAAATTGAAGGAAATTAATTTTTGCAACTCGTTGATTCCGGAGTGACAAGGTAATTACACTGCAGCCACGCGAATAACGGAGAGTTCATCTAACATGACATTCACTGTACCTGGAGGCGGAACGCTCATTTCATATCTCAACAACACGTCGGCATGCAGCCATATTGAGGTAGTGGAATAAGGCGAACGTTACGCATACATGTTATCGTCTAACGATCATATCGTTAGAGATATATGACACTGGGTTGTCGTAAGTCATGGGATAGCGATATGCACACATATCCTGGCCATTAAAATTGCTACACCGCAAAGATGACGTGCTACAGATGGTGTACGCAACGACGAACCTGGGTGCACGAATGGTAAAATGTAATTTTTTCGAATGAATCCAGGTTCTGTTGACAGCCTCATGATGGTCGCATACGTATTTGGCGGCATCGTGGTGAACGCATATTGGAAGCATGTATTCGTCATCGCCATATGGCGTATCACCCAGCGTGATGGTATGGGGTGCCATTGGTTGGACGTCTCGGACACCTCATGTTCGCATCGACGGCACTTTGAACAGTGGCCGTTACATCTGTGTGTTATGACCAATTGCAGGTCCTGTACGGGCCTTTCTGGAGACTGAAAATGTCTGGTTAATGATGGCCGAGCAAACGGCTCGTCACAATACGCCAGTCACTACTCTTGATGAACTGTGGTATCGTGTTGATGCTCCTACCTGTACACACTGTACCTGTACACACTATTCAAGATCTGTTTGACTGCCGGCCGCGGTGGCCGAGGGGACTAAGGCGCTCCAGTCACGGTCTGCACGGCCACTACGGTCGGGGGTTCGAATCCCCCCTCGGGCATGGATATTTGTGCCGTCCTAGTTCGTAAGTAGTTCATAAGTAGTTTGTAAGTTTAGGGACTGATAACCCCGTAGTTAAGTCCCATAGACTATACAAACATTTGAACATTTTTTCTGTTTGACTCATTACCCAGGCGTATCAAGGCCGTTATTACGGGCAGAGGTGGTTGTTCTGGGTAATGATTTCTCAGGATCTATGCAACCGAATTGCGTGAAAATGTAATCACATGTCATTTGTAGCATATCTGTCCAATGAATACCTGTTTACCATGTACATTTCTTCTTTGTGTAGCAGTTTTAATGGCCAGTAATTCACTACAAATTTTTATGATTTGCACCATCTTATAGTAACATGCCTTTGAAAGAAATGAGATAATAACATCACAGGATCATACAAAATAAACTGTCAGATATGGTAGCTTCACATGTCTATTCAAGGATAGCAACATCTTGCCAATAAATCTTCTTGTCGCCATTGTAAGTGTACTGAAAGTTTGCCGACTGCTGGTACCACATATTGTAGAAACATGGAAGTAAAACACGTTCCGTAGGTTACCATAGTCCACCCTGAGTTGTGTTCAAAACGTTCAAATGTTTGTAAATCTTTCGGACCAAACTGCGTGGTCATCAGTCTGTAGCTTACAAACTACTTAAAATAGGGTAAACTAACCTAAGGTCAAACACACACACACACACACACACACACACCCATGCCCCAGGGAGGACTCGAACCTCCGATGGCTGGCAACCGCGCGCTCCGCATCGAGGCGCCTTAGACCGCTTGGCTACTCCATCGCGGTCACAGTTGTGTGATGCAGGACCGAACGTCCTAGCGTAGATCACAAAGACATAAGCGAGCAAAAGCAGAAACCCACAATTGCGCGTGCAGGACCTGAAAGGGATAAAAATGCCGCAATTCAACGAAGATGTAACGCACATTAGGCATTTTTACGGCATGTTTCTGAGTTTCGTCGTTAACTATCATGTTTTAAAGGTTATTGTAAAATATCATCATTTGCTTAGCTCACTAACAGGTGAAGCACATGATGTAATTACTCGCCTTACAGTGGCTAAAAAAATGTTCAAATGTTTGTAGAGTCTATGGGACTTAACTACGGGGTCATCAGTCCCTAAACTTACAAACTACTTATGAACTACTTACAACTAAGGTCGGCACAAATATCCATGCCCGAGGGGGGATTCGAACCCCCGACCGCAGTGGCCGTGCGGACCGTGACTGGAGCGCCTCAATCCCCTCGGCCACCGCGGCCGGCTACAGTGGCTAACACTAACCTCAAGGTAGCCTCTGATTTGATCTGTGCCAGATACAACAATACTCGTCTGATCGCATCGGCACATCTAAAAAAACTGTAGGCGCTCCCGTCTGTAACAAAGCCATGTACAAGTGAACTTCGCGCGCTACTGAACGAGTCCTCAAGCTATGTACACGAACTGATAGCATTACAACTGGATATATCTTTACAAGATATTATCGTATCAGAGAACACCTTCCCAAATTTCAAAGAAACGTGTGCCTTTCCCGAAAACAATTGCATTACAAATTGTGAAGACTGAAAGCAACCGCGTCACGGTATGCCCTTCAGGGAACATCAGAAGGCAATTACAGCTTTCCAGAATGGTTTACGTCGCTACCAGTGCTGCATGTGTCATGTGCAACCAGCCTCATTCACAGCACATGGGCACAAAATTCTAACACGTTGCATATACTGAACGTAAAGCCGTTGTGATGCGGAAAACCAATGTTAGAATTCTTTGAAGAGTGTTCATTGGGCGTCCAACTGTACTTTCCTTCGCTACCTTACCTGCGGCAAACGACACCACACGTTGTTGCATTCAGAATCACAACCAACACAGATGGAACGAGATACAATGTATTATACAACACGCAACAGAATCACAAAAGCAACACATCATTCAGGTACGTGCAGTTGTTGTTCAATCCGGAGATAGTAAAGAGCATCAAAACAGATACAGGTATTAGCGAACATCGAGTTGTAGCAGCAAGACTGAATGTCGAAATTTCCAAATACACCAAAAATAAACGAAAAATATATCTATTCAATAAAGCAGATAAAAATTCGCTTCACGCTTTCCTGAGTGATAGTCTCCACTCTTTCAAAACTAAAAATGCGAGTGTAGATCAGTTGTGGCTTACTTTCAAAGACATAATATCAGTAGCAATCGAGAGATTTATACCAAATAAATTAATAAAAGAGAGGGCTGACCCCGGCACACATAACAGGTCAGATCACTGTTGCAGAAACAAAGAAAAACGAATGCAAAATTTAAAAAGACACAGAATCCGCAAGACTGGTAATCTTTTACTGAAACTCGCAACCTAGCGCGGACTTCAATGAGAGAATCTTATAGTTGTTTCCACAACGAAATCCTGTCTCGTAATCTTACAGAAAAACCGAAGAAATACTGGTCATATGTGAAATACACTAGCTGCAAAGCACAAACAATACCTTCAATACGCGATAGCAATGGTAATACTACCGACGACAGTGCTGCTAAGGCAGAAGTAATGAACACAGCTTTCCAAAATTCGTTCACCAAAGAAGACGAAGTGAACACTCCAGTATTCAATCCAAGAACAGCTGCCAGCTTGCGAAACTTAGAAGTAGATGTTCCTGGAGTAATAAAACACCTTAAGTCACTAAACAAAAACAAATCTTCCGGGCCAGATTGTATACCAACTAGATTTCTCTCGGAGTATGCTGATGCAATAGCTCCGTACTTAGCTATAATTTACTACCGATCACTCAGCGAAAGATCCGTACCCAAAGACTGGAAAGTTGCCCAAGTTACTCCAATATTCAAGAAAGGCAATAGGAGTGAACCTCCAAAATTACAGACCAATCTCATTGACGTCGATTTGTAGTAGGATTTTGGAACATATATTTTCTTCGAATATTATGAACTACCTCGAAAAGAACGACCTATTAACCAATAGTCAACATGGATTCAGAAAGTATCGCTCTTGCGAAACACAGCTTGCCCTTTATTCACATGAAGTGTTAAGTGCCATCGACAAGGTATCTAAAATCGATTCTATATTTCTGGATTTTAGGAAGGCTTTTGACACTGTACCCCACAAGCGGCTTCTAATGAAATTGCGTGCTTATGGAATATCTCCCCAAGTGTGCGATTGGATTCACGATTTCCTATCAGAAAGGACACAGTTCGTTGTAATTGACGGTAAGTCATCGAGTAAAACAGAAGTGATATCTGGCGTTCCACAGGGAAGCGTTATAGGTCCCCTATTCTTCCTAGTGTTTATAAACGATTTAGGAGATAATCTGAATAGCTCCCTTAGACTGTTCGCAGATGGTGCTGTCGTTTATCGGTTAGTGAAATCAACAGAGGATCAAAAGCAACTGTAAAGCGATTTAGACAAAATTTATACTTGGTGCGAAAATTGGCAATTGACATTAAATAAAGACGAGTGTGAAATAATACACATGACCACTAAAAGAAATCCGCTGAACTTCAATTACGCGATAAATCAGTCAAACCTTAAGGTCGTAAATTCTACTAAATACCTAGGAGTTACAATTACGAACACTTTGACTGGAGAGAACACATAGAAAATATTGTGGGGAAGGCGAACCAAACGTTACGTTTCATTGTCAGAACGCTTCGAAGATGCACCAGCTGCACCAAAGAGACTGCGTACACAACACTTTTGCGTCCTCTCCTGGAGTACTGTTGCCCCTTGTGGGACCCTCACTAGGTGGGACTGACGGAAGATATTGAGAAGGTTCAGAGAAGGGCAGCTCGTTTTGTTTTATCACGTTGCGGGTGGGGGGGGGGGGGAGCGTCACGGAAATCTTGCACGAATTGGGGTGGATATCATTAAAAGAAAGACGTTATTCATTCAGTTTGCGAAGTTTTAATCACCGACTTTTACTTCTGAATATGAAAATATTTTGGTAGCACCCATATATTTAGGGAGGCATGACTATCCCAATAAATAGAGAAATCAGATCGAAAACGGAACGAAGTAGGTGTTTTTTCTTCCCCTCGCGCTATTAGAGAATGGAACGGTAGAGAAAAGTTATGAAAGTGGTTAATGAACCCTCAGCCAGGCACTTAAATGGGATTTGCAGAGCATCTATGTAGATGTAGATCATCTCTGGAATATTTGTGCTCCTCGTGGCAGCGATAATAAAGTCACAAGACGGTTGTGGCAATTGGCGCCCTCTCGCTATTGCCAGTCGGTCTTCAGAAAAGAATCCAAAGAACTAAGAAGCGAGATAAGTTTGGCATAATAGTTCTCGACCGGTAACGCACGTTTTAGTTCGCGACCAATTGCACATATTTTCGTTCCTGACCGATCGCTCTTTTAGTTCGCGACCGATCGCGCTTATTTTAGTTCGCGACCGGTAGTTCGCAGCTCAGCCGCTCTTTTTAGTTCGTCCACTCTTTTTTGCTAATAAAAGAGCTCTTTATTTCGTTATGAAACCTTTTTTTTATATAATGATCAGTGTTGCCCAATCGTGTGTTATTACCCATATTTTTGGGCATTTAGACATCAAATACTTAAGCAAATAAACAAGTTATTTACACGAATAGATGATACAATGATATTCAACTACTTTGTATACAGAGTACTCGTAGTATTTTATTTTTAAAATGGATTTCTTTATTTTTTAATAGGTCATTTAAGAAACATTACCTACAAATCACGCGATTCTGCGCGCTCTCGCGTCCTCTCGGTGTTCTCCGTCAGTCTTCGGAAAAGGAGCTGACGAACTAAGAGCCGAGGGATCTGCGAACTAGTTCCCGTAGATCGCCTGTGGGAGCGCTTTTCCGAACTAGTTCGTTCGCGAACTACACAAGACTACTATCCAGTCAGCTAGGCGTGCGAAACCTACTCTGCCTGACGTCACACGAGAGTGCCGTGGCCTTCTCCCTAGGTGGTGTTAGTGTTGGGCGTAGCGAGAAGCACGTCGGCACCGAAAAAAAAAAATGCTGGACTTAAATGATATCTTAATGTTCCAATACAAGTAAGCAAGTATAAATTAATTTTTCTTGGGTGGCGTTCGATTACAATGGATAGTGATCTGCCGTGATATATGCAACTAGTTTGTTGTCCAAATCATACAAGTAATTAAATACACAGAGTCATTTTTTATTTTCGCTTTTGTAGCTCTCAGAAAATGTCGTCCCCAAGGTAAAAATAATTGTATTGACCTGGTCCCAAATAAAAATGTCACTCACGCCCCAGATTTAATGTGAGAACGAAGTAAAATAAGAATAGATAAAAGTAACATTAAAAACATTTTTTTACATCCTCATAAGGGACGTCGCAAGTGGTGGTATATGTGAGGTTTACCGGTTATATGTGGGACACGCTGTATTGTATTTCAACCCATTGCACTTTCAAAGAACTCTACACATGTCTCAGAATATATTTATTTATTGATTTTGTTAAGAAGCTGTCTGAGGGGAACTGCGTTTCTACGAACGTTTTGCTGAATCATCTTCGAAAGAAAAATGCGCTAATTTTGTTTTAGCCTCCGACAGGTCGGGTCAGTAAAGGATGAGAAGCGTGTGCCACTTTGTTTCTTGTTCTGTTTTGTTTTCTGCTTCTTGGTGGGGTTGCCACTAGCAACAAGGTATCCCCACCCACTGTCAGCTGAAAATCGAAAGTAACACAGTTCTGACCTCCTACTTACTAGGTGGGCGCCTTAGACCGCTCAGCTACCACAGCGTTACAGACAAAGCGACTACACGGACTGTCTTAAAGCACGTTATCCTCCACATCACATACTTTAATTAACAGGGAACGTTACGCAGAATTGAAGTATTCAAGAAGCAAAAAACAAAACAGAACAAGAAACAAAGTGGCACACGATTCTCATTCTTATGAGGATGTAAAATCATGTTTTTAATGTTAATTTTTTTTAACTTAGTTCGTTCT
This sequence comes from Locusta migratoria, assembly GCA_026315105.1. Taxonomy (NCBI): domain Eukaryota; kingdom Metazoa; phylum Arthropoda; class Insecta; order Orthoptera; family Acrididae; genus Locusta; species Locusta migratoria. Next base: position 543,505,345 of record CM048747.1, on the reverse strand, counting down.
CACTTTAAATCTCGGGAGTGATAGTTTTATTGAGAACAAGATCTATACAATTAGTTTTACCTTGGGGACGACATTTTCTGAGAGCTACAAAATCAAAATAAAAAAATTACTCTATATGACTTAGGCGTAGATGTACCAATAAATTTCAATATAATTTTGAGTATCCTCCTCTTATCATTTCCAACTTTAAAGCGAATAAGTGCCAGAAAATTTTATTATAGTCCACCAACACCAAAGTCGCAATTAAAGTTAATTTATGCTTCTCTTCTAGTTCCAAACACGAAATATATATTTAATTACTTGTAAGATTCACAGGAAACATTAGGCAGAATTAAAGTATGTGGTGTGGAGGGAGACGTGCTTTCAGACAGTCCGTGTAGTCTTTCGCTGCTATGCTGTGTAAGCTGAGGGTCTGAAGCACCTACCTAGTAAGTAGGTGGTCCCGGGTTCGAATCCCGGCCACAGCACAAATTTTTATTCAATGCCTCTCCTTTAATACCTGTAGAGCAGCTCTTTAGTAGGTCCCACAAGGGATGAGGGCATCTCACTTGCCACCAGCATTCGCTAGAACTGGGCAGTTACCCGTACGGGTAATTAGCCACTGCGACCCTCTTCTCATAGAAACAGTCAAGTTCTGTAAACATGACAGGTAACGCACACTTTCTAACAGTGAGATGCAAGCGTGTAGCAGCCGGTCCAGCACCTCCCGCAACGGTTGCAAAGCTAGATATTGCACTCATGGAGGAATGGCCAAGTAACCCTCAAGAGCCGATAGGTATCCTCATACTGTCCATGCCACGCAGGTGTGCAGCAGCACTGGGCGTCCGCGGTGATCGAACACCATATTAGGGGGCAACGAGAATAACCTTCTCTTCTTACTATTTCGGTAACCAAATGGTGCCTCGTTCTAATAAACGCCGTGTAAACCCCAAGATCATCATTTATACAGAAAAATATAGGACTGTCAAAAACAAATTACAATTGCAACCAACATCTGGACAATGGACATTACCAAACAGCTCATGAAGATAATAGCGGAAACTCTGTGGCATTTATATGTGTTTGTAGGTGACACCGATAGCAGTGCCATCTGTTCGTTCGACTTGTAGGCTATACTTGCTTTGACATATGTGATTTCGTAATTTATTTCGCTGCGTACTAAAATTATTTTGCAAGATTTAAATTTGCTACTCAACTAAAGATATTATGTTAAATGATTTTTTTTAATGTAGGGCAGAAGAAACTAAAGCAACCGTTTCTGCCATGAACTGTGCAACACTATGGCGCTTAATGACGTCAGGCGAAAATATCAGAAAAAACTTCCGCAAGTAAAATAAATCAACATTTTACAAATTTGTAACGAACTGTTTTCGATATGTGAAAAATTTTAGATAACCCTCATTTCAGACCACCTAAGATGGTTTATATTCAGTGAAACAAAACGCATATGGTGAGCCGGCCGCGGTGACCGAGGGGACTGAGGCGCTCCAGTCACGGTCTACACGGCCACTACGGTCGGGGGTTCGAATCCCCCTCGGGGATGGATATTTGTACCGTCCTACTTCGTAAGTAGTTCATAAGTAGTTCGTAAGTTTAGGGACTGATAACCCCGGAATTAAGTCCCATAAGCTATACAAACATTTGAACATTTTTGATCATATGGTGAAAACGATAGCTAGCACTTATTGTAGTTGCGTAGACGGACACATAATACCCTCTATAATTCGTACAGTTTATTTGAACAGAATTCGAACTGAAAATAAGACACTATATGACGTAAGTTTTAACCATATACATGGACGCAGTTTACATAAGCAGTTCGGCAGCGGAAAGGAAGGCCAATAGTGAAAATCACTACCAAAACGTGAGACATTTTGAATTTCTGTTTAGCCTCGTATTTCATAAAATTTAAATTTTCCTTAATTATAAACAGCTGACAGTGAAGGTATGGTTCTGACGTTTCTAAAACCTTGTCGGCGCTTTAAATGAAGGGATTCAAATAAAACTTGCAGTTAAACATTTGTTGTTGTACTACATTAATCAGCGAGACGCTTTAGACCGCTCGGCTACTCCACCGCGGCACTACATTAATCACCATTTATTTTAAACTAGACGCAATGAACAAATTACATTTACCCTTGGCTTTTAATCTGCCAGGAAGTTTCATATCAGCGCACACTACGCTGCAGAGTGAAAGTTTCATTCTGGAAACATCCCTTAGACTGTGGCTAAGCCATGTCTCCACCATAGCCTTTCTTCCAAGAGTGCTAGTCTTGCATGATTCTCAGGAGAGAAGTTTGAAAAGTAGGAGGTGAGGTACTGGCGGAAGTAAAGTTGTGAGGCGGCATCGTGAGTCGTGTCGGGGTAGCTGAGTCGGCATTCGAGTCGCAGCCGTGGAGCGAGGACGACGTGCGGCGGCAGCGTTTACGCTCAGCTGTGTCGCTGTTTCTGAGGTTAGTGAGATCACTTCATTAGTGATTGTGGCTTCAGTTATGAACGTTTCTAAGACAGAATGAACACGATCGAACAGCTGAGGAAAGATACGATCAAATTTACATTTGATAGAAGTTTCGTTAGACCAAAAGCTTTCGAAATTAAGCGGTTGTTCGAGGAAAAAGTTAAGATAAATGGCGACGACGTGGTAGGCGACATTTATCAAAAAATGTTCAAATGTTTGTATAGTCTATGGGACTTAACTACGGGGTCATCAGTCCCTAAACTTACAAACTACTTATGAACTACTTACCAACTAGGACGGCACAAATATCCATGCCCGAGGGGGATTCAAACCCAGACAGAATGAACACGATCGAACAGCTGAGGAAAGATACGATCAAATTTACATTTGATAGAAGTTTCGTTAGACCAAAAGCTTTCGAAATTAAGCGGTTGTTCGAGGAAAAAGTTAAGATAAATGGCGACGACGTGGTAGGCGACATTTATCAAAAAATGTTCAAATGTTTGTATAGTCTATGGGACTTAACTACGGGGTCATCAGTCCCTAAACTTACAAACTACTTATGAACTACTTACCAACTAGGACGGCACAAATATCCATGCCCGAGGGGGATTCGAACCCCCGACCGTAGTGGCCGTGAAGACCGCGACTGGAGCGCCTTAGTCCCCTCGGCCACCGCGGCCGGCGACATTTATCCTTTGTATCCAATGCAGTATATGTAAAGATGCAGCGCCCAGAATTCTGCTGGGCTATTGTAGATAACTGCGGTGATGTCATTAAGTTTAATCATTCTGATGGGAAAGTAAGTGACGTTCTAGTCTCTCATGCAGGGCTAGGTATCAGGACCTTACGTGTCTTTGAGCTACCCTTCGAGACTCCGGTCGAAGAAATTAACCGTATATTCAGTCCGTACGGAAGAATTGTTTCGAATATTGCCGAAAAATGGTCGGAGGCTTATATGTTTCCTGTGTTGAATGGCGTCCGCCAAATCAGAATTGCAACGGCATATTCCCTCTTATATATATATGTGTGTGGGTACCGTGCACATGTGCAATACTATGTCCAACCTAGAACATGTGCTTTATGCAATTCCACAACGCACGTTCGGAACGAATGTAGCAGAAGGCGTGTCCCGCAGCTACCAAACGGAGAGGCGGCTGTCCCCGGCCAGGCAGTCAGCCTCAAGTTGACGTACGCTGCCGCCGCCGCCGCCGCCGCTTACCCGCGCGGACCCGCAGAGCTGTCAACAACAGCGCAGGGCGCAAATCCTGTAGCGGTACCCGGAAATATCACTGAATTAAGCAGTAGTGCCGACGTCGGCGGAACTAGTGTACGTTCTCCAGATTCGGAAATAAATGAAGGACCGAATATGACAGGAGGTTTCCCACGTGAGTCGCCAACCGCAGAATCCGATATCGCGCCGCGCTCTTCAGTTCTGCATCATGAAGAGCCAGCGAGTTCTGATGGTAATGGATATAGAACAAACAATAGACAACCAACCGGAAAAGGAGATTCCCAAAAAAGAAAGTACGTCAAAAACAGGAAACGGTCAGGAAGTGATAAGTCAAGCACACGATAACGACCCACAAACAGGCAAAGAGAGAGAAGCAAAGCTCAGCAATATCGCAGAGAAAAAAATTATCTCTGAGATTCAACATGACACTCACAAAAGAAACTCAGACGAAAAGGCAGAGCAGATGTCGGCTGAGGAATCCTCAACTGACTCTGCAGAAAAATCACCTGATGTGTCTCCGGGGGGAACTCCAAAACGGAAGAACAATAAAAAACGCAGAATAGCACACGAAGCGGCAGAGAATATTGTTCCTGCGCTAAAGGAAACCGGCACAAGACGAAGACATTTTTTATTAAAAGCGTGACAGAAACTTTTATGGGGACCTTTATTAGAGACAAATTAAAAAATAATCGGCAAGAAAGAAATTAGAAAGAAAGAAATAAGAAAGAAAGACATACCTAGTCCTTTAATAATTAAAAAAAACTAGTTATTTACCATAGCTTACATGCTGCAAACATACAATGTAACTACATTAAATATTAACAAAATCCAAAATGCAACCAAAGTGGCAGCTCTTAAAGATTTTTTATATCAGTCAGACACTGACATAGCATTGTTGCAGGAGGTGTACATTAGGGATCTTTATGTGGCAGGCTACAAAGAAATTTTAAACGTAGCTCTTGAGCACAGTTGCGAGACAGCCATCCTTGTCAAGGAAGGAATTGAACTGCAAGACCCCAAATTTTTAGAATCTGGTAGGGGCATTAGATGTAAAATTTTAAATAAAACTTTTATAAATGTTTATGCCCCATCTGGCAACAATGCCAGACAATACAGGGCCAAGTTTTATAAGAGTGACATTTTAGCTTTACTTTATGACAATCCTGCTGACGTTTTAACTGGTGGAGACTGGAAAAGGACCAGCGCGCAAATTTTAATAAATCCAGGGAACTTGAGGGGTTAGTCTAGCACATGAACTGGAAAGACGCGTGGGATGTAAAATATCCTACTATGGTCAGGTTTACTTATATCACAAAAATATCTCAGAGTAGGATTGACAGAATTTATGTTTCGGCTAACTTAGAAAACTATGTAGTTGGTATCGAATTTATACCCACCATTTTCTCCGATCACCTTGGAGTAAGATGCAGTGTCAATTTAAGTAAACAACAGACATACTGGGCTTGGCCCATATGGAAGTTAAACATAAGCATATTGGCAGAAAACTACCTAGCTGACTAACTTGCAAGGACCTGGCAGTTCTCCTTAAGATAGCGTCGTAAATACAGATCTAGTATTGAATGGTGGACTGCTGATGCGAAGAAAAAGTTGCCAGCCACATTAAGAGCGTATGGTAAAGAACGAGCGAGGTGGATGAGAAACACAGTAGAATTCTACTACACATGTCCTCGCGAGCTCTACGAGCAACCATTGACACAGGACGTAATAATGCAAATAAACCGAACTAAGGCACATCTAATTAAAATCAAAAGTCAACAGATTGCAGGTCTCCAAATCAAATGACATACACAATCTGTTGTGGAGGAGGAAAATGCCTCAATCTACCATCTCATACGGCATCAGCAGCAGAGGCGAAGAAATTTTATTGAGTGTCTCAGAGCCGAGGATAACAAACTCTTGACAAATCAAAAAAGACATTCTAGACGAGGCTTATAGATTTTATAGAACCCTCTACAATGAATGGCAGGTACAGGAAAACCTAGTAACAGAATTTTTAAACCCATCGGGACTTGGTAACATAATATCAGAAGAGGATAATAGAAAAATCTGTGAAGAAATAACAGAAGAAGAAGTTTTAGATACATTAAAATCCTCTCCCCAGAAAAAATCACCAGGTCCGGATGGATTGCCCCTAGAATTTTACAAAACCTATTGGCATCTCATAGGTAGCAAATTCACTGAAATTGTAAAGGAAATGATGAACGGTGAGGCTGTCCCAACAGATTTTAAACAATGTTTAACTGTCCTGCTTCCAAAAGGCAGGACTTCGGAAATAAAGTACATAAAGAAAATGAGACCAATACCCCTAATGAATTCGGATTATAAATTAATAGCACGGGTTATCAAAGACGGATTTAGACCAGTCTTAGAAAAAATACTAGGTGGCCACCAGACATGTCTCCCTGGGCGTAGTATATTTAAAACTTTGAGTGAGTATAGGGATGTCATTTCTATATTTTGCAACACACCAGCACAAGGCGGGCTTTTATTTATAGACTTTGAGAAAGGCTTTGACAGGGTTAATCACGAATACCTTTTTAAAAATTTGACATACATGGGATTAAATGAAAATACTGTGAACGTTTTAAAAAACATTTTAAAAGGGATAAATACGAAGATATCCATCAATGGAAAATACACCAAGTACATTAAAATTAAAAACTGAGTTCCTCATGAATGCCCTTTATCTATGATGTTCTTTGTTATAGTTTCGGAACCCTTTTTACGTAGATTAAATAATGCACTTGAGGGAATATCCGTATCAGGAAGGAAAATAGTCACCAACGCGTATGCGGATGATGTTGGAGTGATTGTAAGAAGTAACGAAGACGTTATCAGAACAACAGAACACCTCCAGTTTTATTGTTACGCAACAGGGGCAAAAATAAACGAGACGAAGAGTGCGTTCCTGAACCTGAATGGTCTAACATCTGTACAGATTCCTTGGGCGAAATGTGACGAATCTCACACTGCCCTAGGTATAACGTTAAATAGTTGTCCTCTCCGCACTTCAGCCTCTAACTGGAAAAAGATATTAGATAAGATTAGAGGCACCCTCAACTTGAATTACTTAAGGGATCTAAATATAAAGCAAAAAATTAAAATAATAAATTGCGCTATTCTTTCAAAAGCGGTATATATAGGACAAATTCTACCGGTACCAAAGGAAATAGCGAAATCTATTATGTCAACGGTCTGCCGTTACATCTGGAAAGGAGAGATCTTTAGAGTGGCAATCGGGACAACGACCTTAAAACAAGAAGACGGAGGATTAGGACATCCAGAAGAAAACCACTGCTTTGTTCCTAAAGAGATCCCTACAACTCATCGAAAGCCACCCTGATAGCGTAACAGCTAAATTATTCAATCTCTTTAAACCCGAAAGCTTGCAGCCACCAGTAAATATTGGTAACATAGACTACAATTTTGGACACATCAGTTAATATTATTTAGAACTGAGTTACATGACATGTATAATGCAGGATAAAAGCAAGAGAAACTGCCATTATATGGTCACGAAACTAAACTCAAAGGAGAACCAAAACAAAATGCAAGTAAAATTTCCAAATAAGAACTGGAAAAATATTTGGCGAAATATAAATAATAAATTACTTCCTACAGAGACGCATGTAGCATGGCATAGAGTCATAAACAACATTGTAAACAAATGCACGAACTGTAATGAAATTGACACACTGAACCATCGTTTCCTCTGTAAATGATATAGAGAAATATGGCAGGAACTCAAACACCAGATTTCATTGCTTAAGCTTACCGATGGGAGAGAAATTGATTTAAATTATATATACTTCCCAGAAAAGTTTCGTTTACTCCACCGAAAAACAACGTCATACTATGGTTGTTTGCCCACTATATATGGTACGTCATAAATAAGAAAGGAAAAGATGAAATACAGGAGTATAGAGAATTTATACGAGGAGAATATTACAAAATATGTCGTATGTTGGTATCATATCAGTTCACATATATTTATTCTTGGCGTAATAGGAACGAAGGAAGATTAATGTATAACGCCTCGTCGACAGCATGGTCATTTGATACGGTGCGCATGCCGCAAATACAGTAGATGTGGAGAATGATTTTCGTGGCCATGAACGTACACTCTTTGACAAAAAACCTGGCCGCCGGCCGGCCGCCGCTGAGCCTAAGTCCGAGCCGATCGCGACATGGGACAATAAAAGTGGCCGCGCTGATTCGCTCTAAGTCCAGCTATCTGCACAACCTGGCAACACTGCAGACTGCGGGAGTTCATACACTACTTCTTGTGTGCAGTTAGAAGCGATGTCGGTCAGCTACATCCGTGGTCTTCCGGTAAAGTGCGCGACTTGCATGTTCAGTATTAGCGATCGAAACCGACTGATGACAAAAATTTTAAATTCATGTCACTCGTGCATTCAGATGCCACATGTGTAAGGGGAGCATATATGTAACGTATTTCATTTTTTTGGTACACTGGTAATAACATTCCGGTCCAATAACATTGCTGCATCTGGCCGCAGCGCTTGGCAGAGCTCTCCGCGGCCCACTCGCCGGCAGCAGCGGTGTCGGCGCTACACAGCGCTGCCTCGCCCTCTGCCCACAGCGCCTGCTGCCACTCATCGCCCTGGATATGTAAAATGCTGTAGTGTTGCTAAGTGGTGATCCACAAAAAAAGTTGCGATTCGTATTTCACACAGGATATAACGAAGCAGACCACCTATTTTGAATGATGAGCATATAATACATTAGAGACGCAAAAAATTGTCATTGTCCAATCCAATTGCACTCTACGATGGTTAACACTCATTTGTGGTTTAAATCTCGATCCTTTTCCTTTCAGGAAAGCCTTTCATGTAATTTGTTGTTGTCATCAGTTCATATGTTTTCATCAAGACACAATATGTAACTCACTAAAATGGTTTAGTGTCGTTGTTTCATTCCTTACGGTAAATGTATGAGCTAAATTATGTGAATACGTTTCAGTGCACGTTCTAAAGCAACACAGGCACACTGCAAGGTTCGTGTCTTCATGTCTCATTTCTACTGGAGATATTTCGCATCAGTGGAGGTGAATTCGAATTTCTTCGAAGGTGTTTGTATGGTGAAACAAAGATGAGGCCGAAACTAGCGTTTAAATTTTTTGAGGCTTTACTGGATTATGATATATTTTCAGCAAATGACTAGAGAAGTTAAAAATACGGATATTGTGCTTGCAACATACGGAAGGTCAAAGACTGAGACATATGAACTTCCATTCACGATTTCAGTCTCAACCCTCCTTCCCCCAAAAAAGACCAAAACAATTACTTTTTTAGATATCTACAAAAGCTAATTTTTATGTGTTACTGGAAATGAAAGTTGCATCATCCGTCACTAATCAGTAAGGTATCAAACACTTCACATCTTGAAGGCGACATCCCACAATATTCTCAATCCTACTAGCATCTGGCCTCAACTGGCTTTTAGCCATGCATTGAGAAGAAATGCTGATGAATTGATAACTTACCCTCATCAACTTTCAGTGAGAGCTTTATGTAACAAAACGAAAAAGTAATGAATACCATCATTTTCTCCAATGATACTAGGCACTGTTGTCCGAAGATGGACTGTATCTACGTTGAGTCTTGTCAAAAGCGTCTCACATTCAAGGAATATTACCTAAATATTACCTAAATTTAGTCCTCGTGAAGCTGTAACAAAACAGAGAATCTCGGTGGTTATGCATATTCGTAAGTCTTCTTACTTTGCCGTAATACTTGATGCAAGATGAGCAAAATACAATTCCATCATCTATCGGTTTCTTCGATTCTTTGGGCAGTCTTCTTTGGTTTGTACTCCCTCACTTCGTCAGCGATCTACTGGTTTTATTGAAAATACAGTAATCAAAATTACTCGACTATTTGTCCCACATTTTAATGTCTTTGGTTTTTATTCTGAATGACAGTGATGATTTCTGTTCGACTGGTTCGATATATCTGAGCCTAATTAATGAAATTTTATTCCCATGACAGATGAAAGCAATGAGAACCTTGTGTCTCTATAATGAATTTTCATATGAAAAAAATTAACAGCTGAAGATGAGTCTTTAAAAACGTGAAAACGCTCGTGGACCTGTAAAGCAACGTTCTTAATAATAATAATAATAATAATAAAATTTTTTAAAACCTGCTGACGCGGCTTCAGAATTTATTATTTACTTTATGGGATGATTGAAGTGATTTACAAATAAGTTGTTTTATCTATATTTAAAATTTTACCATCATTTTAGAACAATTGATAAATTCATTTAAGAAAATGTTCTTTCGTTTTGTTTGTGATGTCACTTGATATTCTTGAAGTAGGTGGCTACAGCATCTGCTATGAGGTTTCCAGGAGACAGTTGGCAGGGTGATTTTGTTTGACAGTAAACGGATAATTTAAGATGTAACGAAACGAAATGATGAGATCCAGCTTTTGCAACAAAACGCACCCGATTTTTAAATTGGCTAGGTTTTCAGAAAGTGACTATTATACAGCTAGACATTAGTGCTACAAACCCTACCTCATTTATTTACTCACAGCTGAGTCAGATTGCTCGCAACGTGAAAGAGAGTAGGAGTAGTTAATGTATGAAACGACCTTCTTGAACACAAATTCAGTTAACTACGACAAAGAGCATATTATGATGTTAATTTTTCAAAATATTTAATGTAGGAGACATGAAAATGTCAACTGACTGCAGAATTACATATCAGACTCACATCTACATCATGCCCAAGTTGCGAAACAATAGGCCCTACTACGACGTTGGAAAATCTTAATTACATTGATGGCCTGATGAACGAGTTTATGTGGCTGCCGTCCTGCATGTTAGGATCCGGATCCGTAATTCCACTCAGGCTCGAGATACTGTGCTCTCCAAGTTGCACATATGTCACGTGGCCAGCTATTAAAAAAATCATTGAATACCTCATTCAGCGTATTACCAGTTTTGTTTCTCGGTTTATGGTTGATTCGTAAGCAGGACTTATAGTTATGTTTACTGTACTCCATTAACTAACAATAAGACTCACAATTTGTCGCAGAAAAGTCTTCCTAAAAACTCAGATTTTGTTCTGTTTCCTTCGAGTTTGCTTCCTGATAAAATAAAATGTCCGCAGGTCAATATGGAAATTACAAGCGACCTGTTATTGACAGAACATGTTGCTACGTTAATTAGCTTTCCATTTGAATTTTTTGAGCACGTTCCTTGATGAGGTGCTGTCTTTGTTGCCTGCCTCGTCGATTTCATAAAATGTTACGTTGTCTCATGGCCGGATGCGATGCTGGCATAGTTTTAATTGCAGTGTGTTCATTACAGCGCGGTGATAGGTTTCAAAGTACAAACTTAATGGCGACTTTTAGGTGCCAGGTATCTCACGTCGATAGATTATCATTCGATCGGTGTCGTCGCAGATAGCGGACAACATTAATTTACTAACCATTGCTATGTTCAATGCAATTCGTGAATGGAAGTTCATATGTCTCAGTCTTTGACCTTCCGTATGTTGCAAGCACAATATCCGTATTTTTAACTTCTCTAGTCATTTGCTGAAAATATATCATAATCCAGTAAAGCCTCAAAAAATTTAAACGCTAGTTTCGGCCTCATCTTTGTTTCACCATACAAACACCTTCGAAGAAATTCGAATTCACCTCCACTGATGCGAAATATCTCCAGTAGAAATGAGACATGAAGACACGAACCTTGCAGTGTGCCTGTGTTGCTTTAGAACGTGCACTGAAACGTATTCACATAATTTAGCTCATACATTTACCGTAAGGAATGAAACAACGACACTAAACCATTTTAGTGAGTTACATATTGTGTCTTGATGAAAACATATGAACTGATGACAACAACAAATTACATGAAAGGCTTTCCTGAAAGGAAAAGGATCGAGATTTAAACCACAAATGAGTGTTAACCATCGTAGAGTGCAATTGGATTGGACAATGACAATTTTTTGCGTCTCTAATGTATTATATGCTCATCATTCAAAATAGGTGGTCTGCTTCGTTATATCCTGTGTGAAATACGAATCGCAACTTTTTTTGTGGATCACCACTTAGCAACACTACAGCATTTTACATATCCAGGGCGATGAGCGGCAGCAGGCGCTGTGGGCAGAGGGCGAGGCAGCGCTGTGTAGCGCCGCCACCGCTGCTGCCGGCGAGGTATATGGGCCGCGGAGAGCTCTGCCGTGCGCTGCGGCCAGATGCAGCAATGTTATTGAGCAGAAATGTTATTACCAGTGTATCAAAAATGAAATACGTTATACATATGCTCCCCTTACACATGTGGCATCATAATACACGAGTGACATGAATTTAAAATTTTTGTCATCAGTCGGTTTCGATCGCTAATACTGAACATGCAAGTCGCGCACTTTACCGCAAGACCACGGATGTAGCTGACCCACATGGCTTCTAACTGCACACAAGAATTAGTGTATGAACTCCCGCAGTCTGCAGTGTTGCCAGATTGTGCAGATAGTTGGACTTAGAGCGAATCAGCGCGGCCACTTTTATTGTTCCATGTCGCGATCGGCTCGGACTTAGGCTCAGCGGCGGCCGGCCGGCGGCTTGGTTTTTTGTCAAAGAGTGTACATCGACATCTATGTAGGATATTCTGCAAATCACATTTAAGTGCCTTGCAGAGGGTTTATCGAACCACCTTTATAATATTTATCTCCCATTCCCCTCTCGAATAGCGCGCAGGAAGATAGAACACCTGAATCTCTCCGTTCGTGCACTGATTTCTCGTATTTTATTCTGATGATCATTTCTACCTATGTAAGTGGGAGTCAACAATATATTTTCGCTTTAGGAGGAGAATGTTGGCGATTGGAGTTTCGTAAATAGCCCACGCCGCAGTGATAAACGCCATTGTTGTAATGATTTATATCCCAGATTCTTGTCATTTGTATGACGCTGTCCCCTGTATCGTGACAGTACAGAGAAAGTCCAAAAAGTAAGGAACTCTTATTTTCAACACAAACTTACGGTATTATAAATCGATTAGCACCGTGGTTCGGAACCCACGGTAAATTGTAGGTCCCCCTATAACTGGCTGGGTAAGTCAGTTCGAAGTTCGGAGGAAGGCAACGGCATACCACCTCCAAACAGGACCATTCCTAGTAAAGCATTGTGGTGATCAAACCAATATTCGGATTGTTGACTTTTTATACCCCATATTATTTCTTACGTAATCAACAGCATGACTTACGAGAGAGCGTCGGGACACGCAAGCAGTGCGCTTCAAGTATGTCAAACAACTTCGCTTCGCAAATTCTCTGGATCTGATTGACGTATTGCGATGCAGCCAACGCCTTTCTCTTTGTGTTTTTTACATTCATTTGTTTACGTCAGAAATAATACGGGCATCCTTGTAAATAATCATCAGTCAGTATTGATAATAATACTTACGTACTTATAGGCTTGCACCTTAAACATTTAACTTGTCCTCAAAAGATCCATCAATTTTCACCCAAACACGAACAGATTCACCAGCAGACACCTTTCTTCTGTTTCTTGTCCTCAAAGGCTCAAACGCAATGATTTGTCTGTATAGACCGGATTATATGCATTTGCATGTTGCATAAACATATTCATATTTGGCTACTTTTCACCTCTTGTTGCATATTTTGAGTAAAAGCTGGCAATGATGCATATTTTCTCTCTGTGTGTTTCCAGTATTTTAAGAATCTAGATTGGGTGGTAGTAGCTGGATCTCAATTTGAGGTTTCACAGAGTGACGGCGATCTGCAACTACATGCGATCGCTAACCAAGAGACTACCAACTAACAAATAGAGAACTGGATGCCGTGTCTCAAGATTGAGTTTTCGAATTTTCCCCATACCGGACAAAAAATTCCCCAAAATTACACGATTTTGGCAACTTTATCCCAAATAGATTAAAACAACCTTGTCCTTCAAATTAACATTTATTGTCAGTAATGGCAACTTGATGGGGTGTAACTACGTGTTCAGGCCCATAAAATTATCGTATGTATCAGACATTATAGTACACAAAACAATATTATTAATTTTACGGCAACAATGTTAATATTATTACATATGGTTCTTATATTAATGGTACAAAAACCCACAGAGCAAACCAGAAATGTAACCAGTCTTACACATTTCATCACGATTCTCAAGGATCTAAATAAGTAGGTATTAAATAATTTTGTACAGTCTAATTTTGCTGTAACTGTACTAATTCTAAGAAAATGAAAGTAATTTATTCCAGCTTCGTTGCTTTACTTCACACAAGATTTTCAGTCTAGTATGCATCAGATGAAGCACATAGAAAGTATAGAAATTTATTAACTTACCATGAAATTGTGGTTCGGCTTCCTATGCAGGTCGATATCTTCGTATGATAATTTTTTGATGCCTACTTCCTCACTAACTCTCAGATGCTGTATTGGTAGTAAACTACATCTTTGTCAAGGGCCAACAACGAAGGTTCTGCATTGTTGTGCAGTGGCAGTGTAGTGTGCTAATGGTTTAACGACCATTGAATGCTCTTTGAAAACGCAATAGAATGTGGGGAATAACCTTTCGTGTTGCCCATGAAGTAAATAATTAATGCTTTTCCTGTTCTGTAGTTGACAGGTTCTTGTATCTATCCTTTTTTGCTCAGTAAATTAATTACTGTCGTAAATGGAACATTTCGTTGCCAACAAGACCACATAACACTGCCACTCCCGAAAATAAAAATTTTTACCCCAAATTGCCCCTGTACAGAATTTTCTCCCCAACAATTTCCCCACATTTTTTGTTTCCCCAAAAGTTCCCCACAATTTTCTTTTTCCCAGAATGGGTGGGGGGGGGGGGAAATCCCCGGGGGAAATCCCCTAATCTGGAGACACTGAGTCGGAATGAATCCCGTCGTATCGTAAGAGTCGCCATCAATTAAATTTAACGTTAGACGCACGTCCATTGTTTCAGTTTAGTTTCTATTTGTACAAGGCTTAACCTGTTTACGTGTAGCGTGGAACGTGTTGTGCACCATTACGCCCGAAAGAAGGAATTTTTCGTGGATAGCTGACAATTCTGGAACATTTACGTACGACGGAATTGTTTTTTATTGTCCACTTTACGAGACAAACGTTTTGTGAAAAAATGTATCAAATAGACCAGCATGCCAAGACATAGACTCCGACCATACCTTATTGGTCATGAACTGTAGGCTGAAACTGAAGAAACTACAAAAAGGTAGGAAAATAAGGAGATGGGACCTGGACAAATTGAAGGAACCTGAAGTTCTTAAGAATTTCAGAGGGAGCTTTAGGCAACAATTGACAGAAAAAGGGGAAAATAAAACAGTAGAGGAGGAATGGGTAAAATTGAGGGATGAAATAGTGAAGGTAGCACAGGACAAAATATATAGGAAGGCAAGACCTACAAAAATCCTTGGATATCACAGGAGATACTAAATTTAATCGATGAAAGGAGAAAATATAAAAATGCAGTAAATGAAACAGACAAAATGGAGTACAGACGACTAAGAAATGAGATTGACAGGAAGTGCAAAATGGCTAAGCAGGGATGTAGAAGAAAGTATAAATAGGGGAAAAACAGATACAGCCTACAGGATAGTAAAAGAAACATTTGGAGATAAGAAAAACAGTGCTATGAATATCAAGGACTCTGATGGAAAACCCAGTTCTCAGCAATCAAGGGAAAGCTGAAAGGTGGAAAGAGTATATAGAGAGGCTCTATGAAGGAAGTGAACTTAGCGGCAATACTGTAGAAAGGGGAGAAGAAGTAGATGAGGATGAAATACGAGATACTATACTGAGAGATGAATTTGACATAGCACTGAAATATCTAAGGCGAAACAAGGCCCCTGGAGTAGATGATATTCCTTCAGAGCTACTGAAGTCTCTCGGAGAACCAGCCATGATAAAATTGTTTCACCTGGTGTGTAGGATGTATGAGACAGGTGAAATACCCTCAGATTTTAAGAAAAATTTTATAATCCCCACCCCTAAGAAAGCAGGTGCAGAGAGATGTGAAAGCTACAGAACCATCAGTTTAATAAGTCATGGTTGCAAAATATTAACACGAATTATTTAAAGAAGGATGGAAAAGCTGGTAGAAGCCGACCTCGGGGAAGATCAGTTTGGGTTCAGGAGAAATGTAGGAACACGGGAGGCAATACTCACTTTACGGCTTATCCTAGGAAATAGATTAAGAAGAGGCAAACCTACATTTCTAGCTTTTGTAGATTTGGAGAAGGCTTTTGACAATGTTGATTGGAATAGACTATTTCAAGTTCTGAAGCAAGCAGGAGTAAAATATAGGGAGCGTTAGGTTATTTACAACTTGTACAAAAACCAGACAGCGGTTGTCAGAGTTAAAGGGCATGACAGGGATGCAGTGGCTGGAAAGGAAGTAAGACAGGGTTGTAGTCTTTCTCCAATGTTATTCAATTTGTTCATTGAGCAAGCTATAAAGAAAAGCAAGGAGAAATTTGGAGAAGGAATTAATGTTCAGGGTGAAGAATTAAAAACATTGCGTTTTGCTGATGACATTGTAATTCTGTCAGAGACAGCAAAGGACCTGGAAGAGCAGTTGAATGGAATGGACAGTGTATTGAAGAGAGCGTATAAAATCAACATTAACAAGAGCAAAACTAGGGTAATGGAGTGCAGTCTGAGAAAATCAGGTGATGCTGAAGGAATAAGATTAGGTAATGAAGCAATAAAATGAGTTTTGTTACTTGGGCAGTAAAATAACAAATGATGGTCGCAGTACAGAGGATATAAAATTCAGAATGGCAATGGGTAGAAAAGCGTTCTTGAAAAAGAGAAATTTGTTAACATTGAATATTGATTTAAGCCTAAGGAAGTCCTTTCTGAAGGCATTTGTATGGTATGTTGCCTTGTATTGGAGTGAAACATGGACAATAAACAGTGCGGACAGGAAGAGGATTGAGGCTTTTGAAATGTGGTGCTAAAGAAGAATGTTGAAGATTTGGTGGGTGGATGGCGTAACTAATAAGGAGGTACTGAACAAAATTGGGGGGAAAAGAAATTTCTGGCATACCTTGACTAAAAGAAGGGATAGATTGGTAGGGCACATTCTTAGACATCAAGGAATTGTGAATTTAGCGTTGGAGGAAAGTGTGTGGGGTAGAAACCGCAGAGGAAGACCAAGAGATGGATACAGTAAGCAGATTCAGACAGATTTAGGTTGCCGTTCTTGTGTGGAGATGAAGAGGCTTGCTCAGGATAGGGTATTGTGAAGAGTTGCGGACTGAAGACCACAACAACAACAACAGCCAAGACAAATCCTCATATCGCACGGACGCACAACATTTGACAGCGGAAAGTAGCAGCAGCAGCAGGGATTCAAACTTTGAAGGTAACCAAAAAAATCGTTTTAACATGGATTTGTGTGAAGCATTTATTGCAAGTAACATTCCTTTTCACACACTTACAAACCCTACCCTCAAAGATTTTCTGCGGAAATATTGCTTACATCAAAATATACCAAATGAATCAATACTGCGTAAAAATTACATACCTACAATTCACCTACAAATTGTGGAAGAAATTCGCTGTACACTCAAGGACAACATTGTCTCGATTTGAGTTGACGAAATTACCGACACTTGTGACCGCCCTATTACAAATTTTATTGTTGGTGCGTTAAAACAAGAGCATTGTTCTTATTTATTAGAAACGTTGACGACAGGAAACAATTCCTCACCAAGCCCCGCCCATTTGACCTATACCTATATATACTACCTATTACCTAATACCTAACTTTAAAACAATTTATCTGTAGTTTAGCCTTAAGAAGGTTAGGTATAGGTTAAACAAGCAGTTTTTTTTTTTTTTTTTTTTTTTTTTTTTTTTTTTTTTTTTTTTTTTCACTGCGTGAGGACGCGTAGCGCCCGAATTTACGGTTCAGGAACACTAAGTCGATTTATAGTTGTACGTTCGATATATCATTTTAAGTTTCGCGGGTAACGTACCATCGATTCAATCGACTTTGAAAGAAGCAGCGCTTAGCCTATCGTAGGCGGGGCTCCCTATACATGCGGGGCTTGGTAAGGAATTGTTTCCTATCGCGAACGTAACGGCTTATTTATTGGCCTGCAAAGAACTAGAGAAGACAAATCATTCTACGATAGCCAGATGTGTGAATGAGGGTATCAGAAAAATATTTCCAGAATCCTCTGAAAAGAGTGGTTGTGTTTCTCTCAGATGCTGCTCCCTATATGATCAAAGCCGGAAAAGCCCTCCAAGTGTCTTATCTCGATTTGTTTTGCTCACGGGGTTCATTAACGTGCTGCAGAAGTATGATCCACATTACTTCAGACTTAAACTGGAAAGAACCGGTAGATATTGTCGTGGGTAAAGCGAACCATGGACTGCGTTTTATTGCCAGAACCCTTAAAACATGCAACAGAACTACTAAAGATACTGCGTGCACTACGCTTGTCCGTCCTTTTTTGGAGTATTGCTGCCACGTGTGAGATACTTATCAGGTTAGTTTGTTGGCGGACATTGAAAGAGTCCAAAGAAGGGCAGACCGTTTCGTATTGTCACAATACAGGGAAGACAGCATTACGGAAATGTTAGAGGATCTGGGATGGGAATCATTACAACAACGGCGCATATCGCTCCGGCGTGAGCTACTTACGAAACTCCAATCGCCAATATTCTCCTTCGAACGCGAAAATATGTTGCTGACTCCCACTTACATAGCTAGAAATGATGATCAGAATAAAATATGAGAAATCAGAGCTCTAACGGAGAGATTCAGGTGTTCTTTCTTCCCGCGCGCTATTCGAGAGTGGAATGGGCATAAATAACATAACGGTGGTTCGATGAACCCTCTGCCAGGCACTTAAATGTAGTTTGCAGAGTATTCCATGTAGATGTAGATGTAAATGTAAGCCGCGGCGGAGTGGCCGAGCGCAATGAGGTGCTATGCTGCGATGTGCGAGGCCGTTCCACGTCGGAGATTCCCCCCTCCCCCCTCGGGCACCGACGTTAGTACAAGGTAGTTTATAGGTAGTTTGTAAGTTTAGCGAATGATGACCCCGCAGTTAAGTCCCATAAGCATTACAAACATTTGAACGTTTTTGAAAATGTAAATAAACCCTATTTCATCCACAAAGACAGTGTTCCACAAGGCACCTGTTTGCATCAGGACCTACAAAGAAAAACTACCAAATGGACCTTACCTCCCGAACCAGTGGTAACCCTTTGGGGTACGTGGGTCGGAGGTGTGTTGTTCTACAGTGAACATTTTGAGGCCATCAGAGGCGTAGTAAACGACTTTGATAGTGCGGTGGATTTGGCAGTTTACCAGTGCAAGGAAGCATTTAATGACTCCAGTATTAAAAAAGACATTGCCGTAATTAGCACACAATCTTTTCATATGCCTGCTAGTCTTAAAAAGCTCGAAATTCAAGGCTTGATGCTGAATAAATCTATTCAGTTAATGAATAAAATTACTGCACTGAACTCCTCATTGCAGGAGGTAATCCGAGAAAACTTAAAGAATAGTTTGAAAATACTTTAAACAATAGCCCAGACTTTCAACCGTTGTCCAAAATTGATAGTTCTATTAATGGAATGAATGAACTTTCGTGCAAATAATGTTTGAAATTTGAAGGTATTAGCTTGTTTAGTTACGAATGATGCAAATAATATATGAACAAATATATATGACGTTTCGAATCTTCCACAGTCCATCTCTTCCTTCTCTTTGTTCGCCAGTCCCTTTCTCTGTCCATTTCTTCCGCCCCCTCCCTTTGTTCATCTCCTTTCAATTGTCTATCTCCCCTCTCTCATTGTCCTCCTCTCCCCTCTATGTGGTAGTTTCCTCTCTCCCCTTTCCGTCCGTCTTCTCCGCCTAATCCTCTCCGTCCTATATATGAAAATATATATATAGGCGCCAAGTTTCATGGTGACTGGTGAAACTGTGTTAAAGTCGCAAGGTACCCTCCGCTACGCTAAATTCACTGGTTTGCAGATTATACAAATCCATGAAAACATACATTTATGTGCTGACTTTCATGGTGACCAGTCAAACAACTTGGATACTTGTAACGTCCCTCCGCCTTGCACCTACGGAGGCTTACGAAATATAGCCCATATATTAATTCAGGATATAAGCTATCTTCATCCCACATTTCATTCGATTCCGTCCACCCGTTTCAGCGTGAAGAATAACAAACGCGTTAACACACTTAGCCGTTTAGTCACGTTAATTAATTGAAACGACTGTACGCAATCTGAATATATTAACACTCCACTGTTCAATCATATTCAAAAATTTCATCAGGATCGGAATACAACTGTAGAATTTGACGAAGACCGTATGTAAAGTATCCTCCGTCATGCACCATCCAAAATTTTATGTGACAGTGAACTCCCTCTTGATATGATGGTCAAGTGTCCAAATGTCATGAAGATTTTAAGATGAATAAAGTGTCCTTCTTCGCATGTCGCATGATGCCACAGGTTTTGAACCATATAATTGTTTATGACGTCATATTTCCTGATCTATATATCGTAATCGGTTCTTACCCCTACGTCAATTGTGACCTCATGGAAGGCATATATATACCAAATTTGGTTGAAATTGATACAGTGGTTTAGAAGCAGACATCGCATGATGCAGCACTTTTCTGCGCATTTTCTTGTTTATCACGTCATATCTCCTGAACTATTCGTAGTACAGTCATTTAATTATGCCTATGACCATGGCGAAAGTACAAGCAATATGTTGACGAAGTTTCGTCCCCATCAGTTGAGCGGTGCGGCCGCGCATAAAATACGAAACCACAAACATACATTTCTATATATTAGATATGTACTGTTCCAGTATTTAATATCGCGCAGGAAACAGGAGCCGCTAGATGTTTCCGTTTTCAATCACTCTTGTTTTATTAAGATGATTTTATCTCACTATAAGAGGGGTGCTCACAGAATGTGTTCATATTCGGAAGATAAATGTGCTGTAAGAATTTTGTAATAAATCTCTCCGCAATGATTATTTTAATTATTTACACTCTCTGGCGCAGCCGCGGAAGGGGGTCGGGCTAATGGGGCTAACCCCCCCCCACAGCACCTCCCAAAGATTTTCTATTTTGTATTGTTTCCCTTTATTAATTTTTTTTAAACGAACCGATTTTTCACATGCGGCGACCCGCTGCTTAGCAGGTCAGCGGCGCCACCGAGTTCAATCTTACGAACAACAATAGTGTTATTTTAGCTCAATTTTTAATCATAGAAGCTGCTTAATTATTTTACGAGCTGATTACGTACACTCCACTTCCACCACGTTGCTCCTCTTCCACTTTCAAATTAATACCAGCCTACTTATTTTATTTCTTGTGCAATTGTTTTCATAGTATAATTGGTTAATTTCTAAAAAGTTTAAAAATAAGTCGTAGATAAATTCAATAGGCTTTATTTTTAATAGTTAGCTCCCTCCGCCCCCCAAATCCTGGCTGCGCTACTATTTCCACCCCAACTTGTGTTTCATTTCCGTGTCATTCTCTTCCATACATCACGGTAATTCAAAACGAGCTGGCCGGCCGCAGTGGCCGAGGGGACTGGGGCGCTCCAGTCACGGTCTGCACGGCCACTACGGTCGGGGGTTCGAATCCCCCCTCGGGCATTTGTGCGGTCCTTAGTCTTAGTTAGTTCATAAGTAGTTTGTAAGTTTAGAGACTGATGACCCCGTAGTTAAGTCCCATAAGCTAAACAAACATTTGAACATTATCAAAACGAGCTGCTCTTCTCTAAACTGTCTCTATACCCTCCGCCAGTCCCACTTGATGAGGATCCCACAATCAGCAGCAATACAACAAAACAGGACGTGCAAGTGTTGTGTTCGCAGTTTCTATAGCTGAACTGATGCATCTTCTAAGTGTTAGCCTTCACTTTAATATTTTCAGTGGGTTATTTCCAATTCAAGTAGCTCGTAATTGTTATTCCTATCTATTTAACTGACCTTAGGGCATGACGATTTAGTGTAAACGATGTTGCATTGATATCTTTTAGTTCTCAGATGCCTGACTTCACAGTTATCATTATTGAGGAAGAAATGCCTTTTTGCACCATATAGATATCTTGTCTAAATAATATTGCAGCTGATTTTGATCTTCTGGTGACTCTAATCTCTATATAAAAAAGAAAGTGTCCCGATTGACTGACTGACTGACTGACTCATCATCGCCCAGCTCAAACCACTGAAGATAAAAACTTGAAATTTGTGGAGGGTGTTGATCTTACTCTGTAGGCGTCATTTAAGAAGCGATTTTTCGATATTCCGTCCGTAAGGGGGTGAAATAAGGGATGAAACGTTTTTTGAAAATACGCCGCTATTTACGCAATTTTGAAGCTAGAACTACAAAATTTCGGATTTTAATTCAGAGTTTGAATTTAAAAGACACGTGTTTCGGTATTTTTGGAAATTCAACCACCAATGGGGTTAAATTGGAGAGGGGATGTTTTTCGAAAGTCTGTTGCTATTTAGGCAATTTTGAAGTTAGAACTACAAATTTTCGGATTTGGATTCGGGGTTCGAATTTAATAGATACGTGTTTCGGTATTTTTGGAAATTAAACTAATAAGGGGGTGAAATACGGGATGCAAAAATTGATTTTCAAAGATATCTTACTGTTAACTCAAATTTCGAGCTATACCTACGAAACTTACGATATGGACTCTTCATCACGATTAAAAAGAAACAACTGGCGCAGACCAACTAGCCTACTCATGCGAAGCAGCTGGGGTTCAGCTAGTAACTGATAAATGACATCGTATCCGCCAAAAGTTTAAAAGACTGACTCACTTTGTCTCCCAAATAGTTTATAAAGATAAAGATATGAACAGTAGAGGTTCTTATAACATTTACATGGGGAACTCCAGATATCACTTTTGTCTTAATCGACGACTTTTTGTAAATTTCCACTTACTGAGAGGATATCGCGAATCCTTTTAATAATTTAAGTTTTTATTTATATAATTTGTAAGTCTAGGGACCGATGCACCTAGAAGTTTGGTCCCTTCGCTACGCAAAACTTTGATCTTCGTTGATAGTTCGATTTTCCGTGGGCCAACAACACGTTCTGTTGCGTAATTGCTTATTCATTTGTAAGAGTACACCTGTCGCTGTATCTTAGTTTGATTTAACGTAATGTATATATTGTCTTAAATTTGTTTATTTAATGTATTTTTCATTTCATGTATGCTAGATATATTTCTTATGTAACGTCATTTTCTATATTGAATCATTTAGTGTAAACATGTACTATATGTGTAAACCCACATGAATGCACGGACATTCTTATGCTGTAAGTTAGCAATGCGCCAGAGAAAATGTTGAACCTGTTGTAAAGACTGTCTTTGGTACAGAAGTAGTAGCTGTGAGTGTCGCGCTGCTGAAGCAGTCGCGGAGCGGACTCGCTATAGTAACCACATAAATGTTTTGTTGATGGTGGAGAGGCACGGTAGGCGCAGTGTGGCGCGAGTTTTAAAGCAATCGTAATAAGCCTGAGAGGCGTACTGTTTAATGTACTGAAGGAAGTGCGAAACAAGTTAATTTATCTTCGAAAGTGATCAATGTAATCTTTTTTCATGTGTGCAAGAAAAGTAATTGTTTGGTATCAAGTCTATTTTCACCGAGTGTGATCGTTGTTGTAGTAAGAGTACCTATTGTAATCATATCTGTCTTGTTTGGACTTCACGACGAAGAGGACGAAAGCAGATGAGTACTTTTGTAACATTTTATTTGTATGCATGTAAATGTAGTGTCAACCCAATCAGAACTTTGGTTCAATTATACATGACTTATTTTGAAACCAGTCTTAATTTAGTAAGTAGTTGTAGTCACCCCATTATCACCATTATTAGATTATGTTGATTATGCAAGCCTGTACATTGACTAACAAGTTCAATCATTTTCAAAGTAATTACGATCAGTTTTAAAGAAATTGCTAGACGAGTTAAAGAATTGCTAAACGTGTTGCAACCACAGAGACTAGTAATTAAAGTGCAACAGAGTTTGCAAGTAAAGTAAAGTTGGTTTCATTTATGTAGAAAGTAACCAGGCTAACAGTAGTCAAAGTATTATAGTAGTTTTACCAGACTTGACTGAAGTAATTTTTTATGAAATACGTTAAATGCCAAACTCTGCTCAGCCAGTTATACGCGTACGCTACCCAGGCCCTGGAACCAATTACAATTAAAAAAAATAGTTCACGTAAAGTTTTATAAGGAACTTGAATGCTTTAAACAATAATACCAAAATTATTGAGAACTTTGACTGTAGTATTTGTGAAGCTCATTGCACCACGGAGTTTCACTGTATTGAGCTATTATCATTGCAATCAGAGTATATCTGCTATTACAATTTTGAATATAACACGAACACGCCATCACCACTACATGAATTCTGACACATTTGTTAGTGAAGTTGTGCTGTTCGTGAATCGTAAGAGCTGCTAGTTGGAGGCTGTAGTAAATGCTAAGTCAGATAGGGCCAAGCTTAATTAATTACTACAGTGACAGTTTTAAGTTAATTAATATCAATTTTTTATTTATTCCAAATTCTAACTTACACTGCGAAAGTGTTGTTGCGACCCATTAGTTGTGATTTGCTACAACATTCAATAACAAAAATATAATTACTAAAGCATATCATTACGCATTCTAAATTTTGAGATTATTTGACGACCTCCAACCGGCAATTTTCTTACACATTGATGCCAGTTATTTTGACTAAACAGAGAATAAACATCCACAATTCGGATGGCGTCCGTATTAATTACTCCTGAATAATTGAATTCGTCTGTGCTGTAAAATATTCGTAATACGTGAAACTCCTTTTTTCGTCAAACTGTTCTTCCACGATTACCATTATCAAATGTAACAACAGTAAAAGGCGTCAGTTGAATGAGGTGTCCTCTGTGTAGACTTCTTGTACAACTCTTTCCATATATATAGTATCCTTTGCCGGCCGCGGTGGCCGCGGGGACTGAGGCGCTTCAGTCACGATCTGCACGGCCACTACGGTCGGTATTTCGAATCCCCCCTCGGGCATGGATATTTGTGCCGTCCTTGTTGGTAAGTAGTTCATAAGCAGTTTGTAAGTTTAGGGACTGATGACCCCGTAAGCTTAACAAACATTTTTTATAGTATTCTTTCTCGGGAGTGATCGCGTTATGTACATTTCGATTGTTACCATTAGCCAAAAATAGTCTCGGACCAAATTCAAATTAATAAATGGGTTATAAGGGTAGGTCTACAAGAAATATTGTTCTAAGGCAAGCTATGAATCATTTTCCCATGTCAAGAGGAATATATTATTCGTCAAAATTAGAAACGAAAATTGCACGCTGTAATAGGCATAAAAGACCAGTCACAGAACTAATTGATACTAAAGACAGCATAAACAATCATGCAAGAGGGTAGGATTCGAACCCTCGACGGGGAACGGCCTCGCCCATCAAAGCATAACGCCTCAACGCGCTCGGCCACTCCGCCGCGGCGCTTGTGAACAGCAATGTTATGTAACAGTGACTTTTAAATTTTGAAAGCAATAAATTTTTGTCACAAGTCTCAAACGATATTAAAATCAAACACAGGAGAAACGACGATTATAAGAATAAGGGGATGCAAGGATAAACCCGTCTGTATTTTTTATCGGAAGAATAAGTTGTATCGAGGGTGAATAAAGAGAAAGTCGCTCTTCAGAACAAACTCTGGTGTTTACAATTTTAACTTCTCCTTCCGTAAATTATTAATTCAAATCTGGGAGGTGAAGACATTTTAAGTCACCTTTTCCTTTTAACGTTGGAGCTCGCTTTTTGTACTTCATCTGACTTCTCGACGTCTCTTTATAGGAGTTTTAAAACTTTCCTCGTATCTGCAGCCTGCGATTTCTTTCTCGTGTTCACCTGTCATCTGTCAGAAGTTTACCGACTGCTAGCTTCCGGGACTGCGTCTTCTCCACAGAGACACTCAAACTCCTCCGAACAGCGCCGAACATTCGTCTGTGCTTATTTCTGATCGGACAACACAGATATATCCTGCACACCAACTTCACTAGATACCTGACGTTGTTGTTCTTAGTGTGCCATCACCATCAGTTTTCTGCTAATTTTATCGGGTCCTTTGCATCCTCCTTATGTTCTTGGATCCATTGGTTCCTTCTTTTGCTGCATGTACTGCCTGCCATTCTTCACATCGACAAGTTTCTGAAATCTTTTTGTCTCTTCAGTTCCACATAGTCCTCTAACAAGGAAAGTACATGGGGTCGAACAAACATATTTGTATGAACGTTTGGTTACAGGATCTCTACGTACACCTCAATGTGTTGGTGGGTGTAATTTTTCTGCAAAGCTCTGCAACCATGCTCTAGATAGTGTTGTAGATTCAATTGTAGACGCCATACGTAATGCAGATATCTTAACTATAACTTATGTAATAATCATCGTACATATTCTCTAGCGAATTGTCATCAAAAGCCGTGATAAAAACTTTAACCTTCTTCCCCAAAGACTGTTGGTACTCACTGCCACTTCTTCCATCGCCTCTTCCCGCAATTACCGTAGCACTACCGCTTGCAATGAGTTGTTCGTCATTATCATCCCTACTATCATTATTATGAGTTTGTAACAACGGTATCTAACTTATGCTCATATTTCTGTACCATAACAGATACGAGAAGGCATGCAAACGATTCATATTATACACTAATACCATCGTCACGAAGAAGGGTTCTTCGTAACTTCATCTCAACTAATGGCAATACATTAGCAGGATTGATTAGCAATCGCCGCCCCATCTGACGCTTCACCCCACAAATAACATCACAAAACACAACTTCGGAGGTACACTGCACAGTGCCTACTGGCGAACCGGCAGGTCAAAGTGCAATACGGCATGGCACACCAAGAGGCCTCTAACGGACGACTGCAGAGTTTTGCAGATGCGGGAGTATCACTAGTGGAATAAGGGATCTTTACATTATCTCTGGCACACGCAGAGGCCTCTATCGGACGACTGCAGAGTTTTGCAGATGCGGGAGTACCACTAGTGCAATAAGGGATCTTCATCTCACATACGATTTTGGTGTATATGTGATTGTTCGAGCCCAAGTACTTTCCTTGTAAGACTGCTCTTACGAGCCTCTCCTTCTTTATTAACACACTGCCAGTCCAGTTTCATTTCCTAGATTTTATTACATCCATTTGTGCTGTACGACGCTTCTTTGTAACTCTTCATGTTTCACTCTTTCCGTACAAATTATTCTCTCCATCCTCTGCGATGTCGACATGTGGAAAACCTACAGTCTTGCCCTCTGCTATTACCTCAACGTCTTAGTTTCAACACCACAAAGCAGAACACTCCATAAGAAACATATTATTAGTCTTATCCTCCGGTCTTGGTTCTTACTGCTGCAGAAAATTTTCCTTTTACTGCAAAATGCCTCTTTGTACATTGCTATTCTGAGTTTAATTTCTGAGCTGTTCCTACGGTTAGATTCTGTCTACTACCGAGGTATTTAAAGATTTGTACTGCTTCAGCGTAATCTTTGCTCTTTTATTTACTTCCGCGTTATTACATTATTTTTGTATTGATTTTCATTCCCTAAATTTCTACCTTATTTTCAATAGCATCTACTATTTTTTTTTCACCCTTTGCTGGATCTACCCCGTCATCTGTAAATCTCAAACACAATACTCTTGTCCTCCAATTTTTCCTCCTTGCTATCTATTAGGCAGTGGTCAGTCCTAAGTATCGACTGAAACGGGCAGGAGACATACATTCCCCTTGTCTTACTCCTTTTACTCCCTTTACTCATAAACAATTTAAAATCAGTTTAGACTGCATTTTTTTCTTATGGGTATCGACCCTTTTACCAAGTCATCTTCAGACCACTCTGATCAGACTCCTGTTCTCCATAATTTTTGAACAATAATCCTTCTATTCAGGCACTGTCCTTGAAGGTTTCTGGTTTGAATATTATCATTTTAACAGTCGTTTGATTTTACGATCAACTTATCCCAATGAGTACGATATGATAAATAAGTGCCTAATAGCACATTTTTGACAACGAGATACTAATTCTTCTACCTGCAAATAAATCACATAATTCAATTCGTAATTGTCGAACGACGTAATTTACTCAATCGAAAATATTGCTCAGACATTTTCTAACCGAGTGGTTATTCTTTCCGAAGTAAGAGGCGTACCACGTAATTACCTTTGTA
This sequence comes from Locusta migratoria, assembly GCA_026315105.1. Classification (NCBI taxonomy): domain Eukaryota; kingdom Metazoa; phylum Arthropoda; class Insecta; order Orthoptera; family Acrididae; genus Locusta; species Locusta migratoria. Next base: position 543,477,349 of record CM048747.1, on the reverse strand, counting down.
AGTGGTTGTACTACTAGTTTCCCTCATTTGCTGTCTCTTGAACATAGCGTTTCAATCTATATGTTTTGGGTTTCTTGAATGGAGTACATGACAGAGTATATTTAAGCGTGTAATGCAATTCTGAAGCTGTTTTATTTCAGTTGGAAATGTTCAGATGTTGTAAACCTATTAATCCAAACTACTGTGGCCATCAGTCCCTAGTCTTATAAACTACTTTAATTAATTTGCACTAAGGACAGCACACACACAGACTCATGCCCGAGGGAAGATTCGAACTTCCGACGGTGAGCAACAGCGCGCTCCGCAGCAAGGCGCCTTAGAACAATCGAATACTCCACCACGGCTTTAAATTGCAGCCATTCAGATGATTTAGATGCATGATCAATATCTTAGGGAAGGTTTTTTTGGTTTTTATTTTACTATTCTTTCACGTTCCTTGTGGACAAAAAAGCTCTTCTGTCTTCCTTCCGGAGACTGGTTTGATGCAGCTCTCCACTCTACTGTACCCTGACCAAGCCTCTTCATCTCCTCATAAGAACAGCAGCCGACATCCTTTTCAACCTTTTTACTAAACTCGTCTCTTGGTCTCCCCATGGGAGTTTTAAACCACACGCTTCTCTATAATTGTAAATTGACGGTTTCTTGATTTATAAGAATGTGTTCTGCCATGCAATTTCATCTTTTAATCAAGATATGCCAGAAGATTCTATTCTGCCCATTACGTATATAACACCTCATTCGTTGAGGTCGTCTGTGGTGGCCGAGGGGACTGCGGTGCGCCAGTCACGGTCTGCACGGCCACTACGGTCGGGGTTTCGAATCCCCCCTCGGGTATGGATATTTGTTCCGTCCTTAGTGTTAGCTAGTTCATAAGTAGTTTGTAAGTTTAGGACTGATGACACTTTAGTTAAGTCCCATAAGCTATTCAAACATTTGAACATTCGTTAGGCGATCTACCGAACTAAACTTCAGGTTTCGTCTGTGGCACCACATTTCAAAAGCTTCTATCATCTTCTTAAGTATGTACCCTCCATGTTTAATTCCCGTACAAGGTAACACTCCACACGAATGCCTTCTGAAATGAATTCCTTCCACTTCAATTAATATACGATGACAGCAAATATATATTTTTCAGAAGCGTTATTATAATTTTTTTCAGCGTTACATACATACCTTTAGGTTTGGTCTTGTTAATGTTCATGTTATGCGTTCCTCTCTTGACAAAAGTTCCCCTTTTCAGCATTTTTAATGTTTAGTTAAGGTGTTCTAGAGCTCACTGAATATTTGGTTCCGTATCTGCCAGAATCCTCACGAACAGGGAAAATAATCGTGACGAGCTATAAACGTACACGCGTTCGGTTTTAGTGGGTATCGTATCCTGAGTCTAGGTACCCGTAAAGGAAAGTGTCAACCAAGATGTTTCCACTCCTGTATCATTAAAAAGCTATCCCTGGGCACGGTATCGACCTGATACACGCCATATACATATATGCCTCCAGGACGATTATTAAAATTTTGAAACGTATTCTAGACAGTTACTTACAGTTGGTTCACCAACTGCAAGTAGCTGTTTAGACTACGATTCAAGATTGTAAATACAGTAATTTATTGCCATACACGTAGCTCACCACAAAAACGAGTTCCACAATGTTGTGGAAAACATATAAAACATGTATACCGCCTGATGATGAACTGCCAGGCAGTTCGAAACCGGTCGTGGTAATTAAATATGTAAGAAAGTTAACTGGTGCTGTTATTTTCTAATTTCTTTAATCAACGCTGTCGCAGGTTCCACACTTCCGGAATGCATACAAGTTTAATTTTAGTATATGCTTTTATTGGTTGATATGTTCTACGCAATGTGCTTCAGCCCAATGGATACCATGCTTATACAATCCAAACGTGTTTAATCCATATTTACATACTACTACACAGTCTAACTTATAAATAAAAGTTACGTGCAGCAGTTGGAACGACTGTAGTGCCTGTATCGAGAAATAGAGAACAGTAGCGGACTAGCGGCACTCTGAATACTCACGGAAGCGTTGCTAACGCTCCAAGTGGCAGCAGTGCAGTAACAGAAGAATGGCGCAATACAAACGGATGTGGAATTTTTAATGCCGTTATCTTTATATTTCCCAGTCACTATATAGTAGGTGAAATTTCCATTACGGAATGGAAAATGACATTAATATTCCATCTCCTGTTAAAATCAGCCTATAACAGTGTTTCGCGATCTATGGGCCAGACCCACTAATCAGTCTAGTGTTGATTTTTTTTCCTTTTTTTTTTTTTTTTTTTTTTTTTTTTTTTGTCCACGATAGTTGCTGTACAACTCAAAATATCTAAGTGAAATTCTTTCTGAAATAAAAATTTATTTCCAGATGAAAGTTTTATATCTGAACAGTTTTGTACAAAACCCATTCTAAATAAGAAACCAATGTAGCCAATAACGTACCCAGGACGCTGCGAGAACAATGCAGTAATAAAACTCGTTCTTAATTGCTATACAGAGTGAGACACTCTGTATCTTGATCACCGAAAATATCTCTGTAACAACAACAACTATTGGAGCACGACTTTCACCGGTATCAAATTAAGGCAGTAAGGCAGAAAACACAAACTTACGTATTTTGAAAGACGACTGTCTGCCGTCTTCCCTAGGTTTTTAACTTCGTAATTTATGCTAATAATTTATCATTCGGTCTATGAATGTGGCAATATGAACGGTTTCTCCGTGACGCCACAGTCCCTGTGAGAATGTGTACTTGCTTTATTCTGTATGTGCATGTATGAGAATTTTCTAGCGTGTCAGTCTGAGTGTATGTATGAGAATTTTCGACGTCTGCTGCTTGCTGCACACTTCGCATCTCTGGAATAGTGTCGATAGGTAGTCGTTACCAACCTCTGCTTTTGATGCTACCAAAGAGGTTACTCCACACTTCGGTTACAAGTTGGGTTGGCAATGACCGGTAGCGAGCCTCGGTAGGACGCGCGAGTCTAAGCTCTCAGCACCACCTCGTATTTCTTGGGTTTTTAGGGATTTCCGGTAGGTGGCAGGGGTCTCGTGGGCCTATTCTGCAAGGCAGACCTCAGAAATTACGTTCATTTTTCGGAATAAGATTCTTCGATCGTGTACGGAAGCGTTTTCAATTTCATTTCCGTGATTTTGCAAAGGTAAGCGCGGTGAATATGTAACTAATTCGGTTTTATAACGGCTGAGAATCGGTAATCTTTGTGACACTAGCTGGCGGTGTACGAACTCGGTTTAATTTCTTTGTAGCTTTGTGGGATGCAAGTAATATGCGGGAATATTTTGATTCAGTATAGTGCATGTGTAATATTCTTTTCCATTTTATCCTTCCGCGAGTGATATGTACTCCACGTGATGTGTTCTTAGAACAAAGCCTTCAGCTATCCCTGTGTCTGTTTCAATGCCCTTCAGGCAAGAAATTCTGCATGTATCCTTCTGATTTCCATTAGTACTTCGCGATCTCCTCTACCTCTATTTTAAATTGTTGTTTCGTTTCCAAACTTGTACTTTGCATTCTGACTCCCCCTTTAAATTCTCTTATTGCCTTGTACAACCCCCTTTTATTAGCTTGCTTATGAAATACTATGTATTTCTAGGGGCTGCATGTCGTATTTCTTAGTTGATTTGACTTTGAATATATTCCACTTTTCTGAATTTTGAAGACTGGAATTCGTCCATCCGTGTAAAACCTTCCCAATCGCGTTTAACTGATTTTCTTTAGCATCCTTATGATATCCTACGCATTTCTAAGGGTTGAATACCGTAGCAATTATTCATTATTCTCAAATTGAATTTTAGTATTTTTACTGGTTTTCGGAACCACGTGGTTCAGAACTGTCTTCACGAGTTTATAGCTAGTAACTTGAGTTCTCGCCACTGTTCACATACTAGTGCCTTACTGTTGTGTATTCTTGCTTCGTAACCTATGATTCCGTTGAATTTTGTTGAAATGAATACGACCTTTAAGCACTTCGCCTTCAGTGGGTTGTGAATATGTAATGTAGCAGACACGTGCCGTGTGTCTCAGTAAGTCTGCATGCTCACAGTTCGATTCACATACAAATTAATCTCTCTATTATCGCGTACCATGACAAGTAAAGAAAGTCAGACCAGAGCCGCCTACGAAGTTTATTTTCCTTGTGTCGTATGGTACATCCTGGTTCCTTGAATTTAGCCTACGGTAGTGGCGCCTGCTTCTGCCTCGTATCAGCACGCTGAGTTGGGTGAGTTTCGCTTTGCTTCGCGCGTGTGAGTGGCTGAATGCTTGTTGATTATAAATCCCTCCGCGACGATGTTCAGTTCATATTACTTTAACATTCAATGGGATGCATTTTTATTATGTAACAAAATTGATTCCCCCATATGCTCGTGTTTGAAGTGAATAAATGATTTTATCAATATTTTTCCGCAATTGCGTCACTGTATAAGGTATAGATGTTGCACCAAATGGTGACAGATGAAAATTTGTGCCGGGCCGCGACTCGAACCCAATGCGGGAATACAGATTAAGCTGCGAGTGCTAAGGGATGAATGTAGTTGACTCATAAGTGCCGTCAGTGTGGCATATGGAAGTTTGGGACGGTCCTGGAGTCGTGTTCGGATAACCTAGTGGTTAAGGCCACCACTCGCGAAAAGCTGGAAACCCTGGTTCGAGTCACAGCCCGGCACAAATTTTCATATGTCACCATTTAGTACAACATCTATATCTTATACAGTGACGCTAAGAGAAATTCGCAATTGCGAAAAATTATTGATAAATATATCAACACTGTAAATTGTCACCATACAGTAATTTAATAAATAATTTATTGTCAGTAAATTTGACCCTTCCTATGAATATTAGTTTATGAATACCCTCCCTTTTTTTTAAATATTGTTTTACACCAGTGCTGAGAACAAATTATCATGTTTTAATTCCGTTGTTCCATAAATGTTCTCACATCCACCTTAATGAAATGGTTTAGTTCGGGGTGGCTTGTGAATTAATGATTTTGTGTAATAATCGTGATCTACGACGTATGTTGCCCACCGTCTCTTTGTCTTCCTGGTGCTAAAGTAAAGTTTGAGTCAGGTCTAAATTCTGGGCCAGGGAACAAGATTCTGTTGAAGGAAATAGTCACTAGTTCACGTAAATCCTTTAGCTGGTTTTACAGGCAGAGTTTTATGTTTAAAGTAACCTGTTTAACTCGCTCCTTTCAGCTAGAATTTATTTTACAGTTAACGCTCGTCTTACAATTTTTAAATGGAAACCCTACATTATGTCGTCAGCCATCTGTAGCATGCGAAATCTCACAAACAATAGCGTTCATTGCATCGCAATAAGCCAATTACATCCCTAGATATTGCGAAGAGAAGCTGATGCTTGAAATAAGGGAAACGCGCGGCAAGCCCAACCTCAGCACCAAGGGATTCTCGCCTGAGTCTCAGGATGTGTGCTACCAGCGTGTTTCGCGTATTTCAAGCGTCAACTTAGCTTCGGAATATCTAGGGATTTTGTGAAACGGGGGCTGTAATTAGTTTATTTTTCATACTAACCTTGTAGTACTTTGTCTTTCTCTTTAAGCTAATTATTGAATTATGTAACATTTTCCTCTGTAAATCTTTCTTTATTTTGATTTCTGTGCCTTTGGGGACACATCATGGGTGATGGGCTCCTGGGATTGTAGTACATTCTATGTTTATATAAAATTTCGAGATTTTAATGTTTATTGGCGCAGCGTGGCTGCTAAGAAGTGGTTTTCCGTGTTGGGTACGGTCAGGCCGCGCAGAGCAGAGATGCTCTTGGAGGTCTCCCCCTCCCACCAACAATCGCTCGCCTTCGGGGAAGGACGAGAGGGGCTAGTTTGACCTGTTTGGCGCCGACGCTACAGGCGGCGGAGTATACCTGGCAGAATTTTTTAGTGTGTAGGACGCTTTACACAATGCTGGCCCGCGGTTTACGGTGGGCGATAGCGGGGACTGCCTTTTTAGCCATTCGGCCGTTTGGCAAGAGAGGAATTTGCCGGATACAAGCAATAACAGGGTGCTCTGGGCCCTGGGCTGTTTATGGAGATGTATTGCCCTTAGGCGTTATCTAAAAAAACTTCCTAGAAAGCAGCAGAGTTTGAACACAGAGTGACAAATGGTTAGGTTGAGAGGATAGCTTTCTGCCCGTCTGGCACCCCAGGGGTTCGGCTCCAGCGGCTGTATATATAGCACAACGTTAACATTTTTAGGTCGTCTGACCGTAGCTAGGAGCAAGGTGAAATTCCTTGCAGAGCATTCACCCTGGGAACGTTGAAATCCGCGGGAAGCTTTGGTGGCGTGGGCGGAGCCTCTTGGCAGCCGCAGAGAACGCGTCCTGATTCGGCAAATTATTTTAGTATGACAGCTAAACAACTTGTCAACTGCGCTACGCCATCCGATTGGTTTGACTATTAGCCGTTAGCAGAGATTGGTGTGTATTTTGCATATGGGTGTGGCCGCCCGTCACTTGCCGTGAGCTGTGGCAGAGCGCGAGAAGCATGAGAACTCCTGTTTGAACGTCCGAAGTGTACGGACCTCGGAGGACTCCTGGTCGACCGCCCAAAGTGTTCGGACCTAGGGAAACACCCAAGTCTCCGTTCAGATTCGCGGGGAGGACATCGTCTTAAACGGTCCTCTGGTTAGACTTGTGTTTGATTCCGAAGATTCGGACCTTCTAGAACTTGTGTTTACTTCACGGACGTTACATTGTCCGGTGGTTACAGTGTGAGCGGCCACAGTTTAGTTCTCGTTTTGCTAGAAGTCTCTATTTGAGCATTCGCGCCTTTGCGAATCTGGCATTGTTTTTACTGATCTTATTACGCAAGTGACCGATTTGTGCCAAGTGGCCTTTGTGTCACATATGCAAAATATTGATTAGTCTGCTAGCGTGATAGAACCGCACAGCAACTGCCTAGCTACGCCGACGCTTGTGACACTGTATTAAGTTAAATGTCGATCCTGCTTAACAGGTAGCAGCAATTACGGTCGGATAAAAATTTCAGCTCATCCGCTCCCACCGCCTGCTGCCTCCGAGCCTGAGACGCTGCCGTCAATGATCATCTGTGTGGGTAAGGTGACGCACTTGCTGGGGGGTTATATGAATCAGACTTGTTGGACTCTGTCCCTTATTTTATTTTCTTGAGATCTGCCTATTTACTCTGGGGAGCTTAGGGCTAACGATAATTTCAAGCCCCTGTGTAGCCAACGTAATAGCATTCTGTTTTGCAAAACCTCCAACCTTTGACTCAGCCAGTCATTTTTGTGTCTCAATATTTTAACATTTGTAAAAGATTGTTTGAATACCATTATCTGTTTTATATCAGATGTTCAGATGTTTGTTAAGCTTAAGGGACTTAACTTAAAAACTACTTATGAACTACTTACGAACTAGGACGGCACAAATATCCATGCCCGAGGGGGGATTCGAACCCCCTACCGTAGTGGCCGTGCAGACCGTGACTGGAGCGCCTCAGTCTCCTCGGCCACCGCGGCCGGCTATCTGTTTTACATGATAGGAAATGTCATCTGATTTATTAGTGTCAATATAGGATTTTTCATGTTTAATTATAATAAATGGATTTTGAGCAGATCGTCTTTCATTTAAGAACATTCCTTTTTCACTATTTTGGAGGGGAAACAGAATAGTTAAATTCCACAATGTACCAATAATTTTTCAAGTACATTTTTTCTGTACAACTGATACAATTCAATAGAGTAGGAATATTTATCATATGTTTGAAAATACCTATGATCACATCATAGCCGATCGGTAACGTTTAATTTTCCATATTTTGGAGAAATATGGTGGCGACCCAAGATATTAAAAATTTAACAAACGACATAGTTCACAATGTAATTGGCTTATTGTGATTCAGTCAACGCCATTGTTTATCAAATTTGTCATACTATAGATTGCTGATGAAAGGATACGGGGTGTACATTTAATAACACATAATTCGTGTTAGAAACAGATACGCCTTCGTTTTAGAATGTATTCAAATATTTACATTCATGAGCCTCTGCCTTACATTAATACCGGTGAAGGTCATTTTTCAATAGCTGTTGTTGTTCCAGAGATATCTTGAGTGGTCAATAAAAATGGGACACATTTATTTTTCCTCTGATGGCAAGATCGTACCTTACTAGCTTGTTATTCCTACCGTGTTGATAGATATATAATTACATGAATCTCAACAACGACTAACGTATTATTATTTACCGATCGCATGTTAAAAGGGGGCCACGAAATAAAAGCTTAATTCTGGTAGGAGGTACCCAGATAAGAGTTTACTGACATAAGAAAGCTTAATTTTAGCAGTAAAATTAACAAAAGGTCCGTGTGAACTACCGGCTAATCCCTGCTGTAAAACCTTGTTTCCTGGCCGTAATTGAGAACTGAGTTACTCTAATAAAAGGAAGTTAGCGATACAGTGGCCAATATACATAGCAGCTCACACGAAATTACACACAGGCATTAATAAACAAGCCACCAAATTACAGTTATTTCATAAAGGTGGCTAAGAAAACATTTATGGCGCAACGGAACTTAAACATAAAATATTTGCCTCTGAGCTTGTTCTCAGCACTGGTGAAAAACAATATTTAAAAAAAAAAAAAGGGGGGGGTGACGGAAGGTGCTCGAAAACTACAATTTATAGGCAAGTCAAAATTATACCGAACTTAACTTGTTTATTCAGGTCGAACGCAACCAAAATGGAAAACCAATTTCGTTAATACAATAAAAAAGTATCCCATTTACATTAACTAATACTGACGATGCCCAGCATTGAATTTAACATAAATTACACAGAAATTAACGCTACTCGGGGAAGGATCTACAAACAACACTCACTCGCTCACACACACACGACATGCAACATCGAAACTCAGCATGCTGAAACGAGGAAGAAGCAGGCGCCGCTATTGTAGGCGAAATTCGGCAAACCCGGAGTTATCACACAGCACAATCTATACTAACAATAAATCTGTAAATGTAGGCCTGTCGCTGTTCACTTAAATCTTCAAAACTACTAGACGAATCTTCACGCGGTTTTCACAGGAAACAAGGGAACAGTTTGGGTCACCATATATGCATAATTTTATCACGGAAACAAAAGATATCGTAATTTTAAGTGTTTTCAGTAACCGTCATGTCTGTTTATTCAAGTATTAAAGACCACTTATCTCCAAAACTACTTCACGAATTTGCATGGGGTTTTCACAGGTAACTTCAGCGTAACTCTGGACAACATATAGCCTTTGTTTCATAAAAATCGTATCACGGAAAAAAAGAATATCGTAATTTGAAATATTTTATCAACTACCGTCATGTCTGTCTCTTTGGAAACGTTTACCCCTTAAACTATTTGACGAATTTTCATGGGACTTTAACACGTAACCTGGGCATATCGCGCGGTTTCATAAAGGCTTCAATAATTGAAATCGGATCATAGAAAATAAAGATATCATTATGTAATCATTTGTTTAAAGGCCATCGTGTATGTCTATTTGTTAAGGGTAATCTCCAAAAGTACTACACGAACTTTCATGGCTTTCCACAAGTAAATTTACAATAGTTTGGAGAGTAACATAGACTTCATTTAATCAAACTCGGATCAGATGAAGGAAAGGTATCGTAACTTCAAATTATATGTGTATACTATGCTTATAAGTATCGTGTAGTACAGGAAATCTCCAAAAGTACTATACGAACATTCATTATATTTCATTTGTCAACTGATAGTACGTTGGGGTAACATATAAGCTTCTTTTAATCAAAATCGGATCAGGGGAAGAAAAGATATCGTAAGTTGTAGTTTCTGGTGTGTGCTATGCTTGAATTGCAGTGTAGTATATCAAAGATTCACTAGAGGCTCTGTTACTTAAATGGTATACATAGACCAAAGATCTTTGTCGATGCTGCGTTTTTTATTCACATAACTAAGTTGTAATACAAGGGATACAACTTTCCTTGCGGCAGCGGTGTAGTGTATTGATGTTGGCAATGGCCGTTGAATCCGTTTATGAAAAATCAGACATGTACAATGGGGGGAATAATTTGTTGTATTGATAATGAAATTAATAATTAATGTTGTTCCGATCAGTAAATTAATGATCTCCCTAAAGCGAATATTTCGTTGCCAACATTAACATAGTAAACCGCTGCCACTCCAAATAAAATTTAACCCAGGTACGACACAAAAAAATTCATTTACTAAGAATTTTTGGTTTTGTAGTGCTGAAAGAAACAATACATGATCGTGTGTGCGTATTCCCTCAGTAACAGAAGTATTTTGAATTAAGAGCCGCAGTCTTATCTCTGCAAATACGAACTAACATTGAACAGCGAGTTGCTGATTACATTTTGTATATTCACAACTTAAAAACATTTGTTTGCTTCTTTTGACACGGAACATTTGAATTTCAAATATAACGACATTCCTTCGCGTCTATCAATGCTCTAATTTACATAAGAATTCTTTGCAAGAAAAAGCGAATTTATGTACTTCCCATTTTGATTTAGGCGTATCCTCATTACATTTTGAGTTCATTCTGTTTAGGAAAGCATCGAAACACCATAGTACAAGAAACGACAAAGTGAGACGCCATTAGTTACATAGTACACCAAATAACTAATGATAGCGTTGCTGCGTATTTTGCATTCTCATAAATATGGTGTGATACACTACAAGAAGGGGTACAATTTTACTTACGGTGGCGGCGTTGTGTGCTAATGTTGGCAACGGCTGCTGAATGCTTTTTCAAAAATCAGTCACGTAGAATGAGGGAATTATTTCTTTATGTTCACAATGAAGTAAATAATTTATGCTGTTCTGGTCATCAAATTAATTCTCCTCCTAAAGCGAATAGTTCGTTACTAACGATAGCAAACTAAACCGCTGCCACTGCAAGTAAAATTTAACGCAGGTAGGACACAATTTTTTTTTTCTCTTAGCTGTCTCCCATATACTTTGCAATGTAATGGATAGAAAAGAAGTGCATCTTTCTACGGGTATAGCCACTAAATTGTATATAGAGTTAAAATATCTATGAAGTAAACATTGCGTTCTGTGCATTTTCTCAACATTAAGCTGGAATTACCACGTGATATTGAGACAAATTCACTCTTTCCACACAATTATTTGCTCTTACGGTTGGTTTGTAGCGCATTGGCTGTAAGGAAGTGCTACCTCCTTTTCTAAGAGCAACCACATAAGATGAAATAATATCTAAATAAATGTGTCACAGAAACAACAATAAAGTTGAGGAAGCGTCACTAAATGGGCCATTTACACATAGACACCCGTCTTAATAGAACAGAAAAGGATTGTGTTTTTGCTGACCTACGTCCGGAATCCAAAGAACCATTATATACACAGGTCCCTCTTTAACAACCGTTGCGAAGCACCGGCATATAAGCTAGTATACAATAAAACTGCGAAGATGGCTCTTCTCTGTCGTGCCTGATTTGAGTTGGTCCGAGAGAATAGCAAAGTTCAGTTGTATTTAGATTAGACCGCGAGCAAACACGCTACCGGCGACACACGGCTACGTTACATGATCGAACTCCACTGCAGGTGAAGTGGTTAAAAATCGGATTCATTACACAAAATCGCGGCGGACTCTTAAGTTGCAATCTGAGGGGGAACCATCTAGGCACTGGTTTTATGAGAAGTGGCGTGAATTCAGGTGACTAGCTGCAAATCCTTGAAGTCGGAGTTGAGACCCACGTGGTTCCGAAAACCGATAAAAATGTGTAAATTCAATTTCCGAAAAATAAAGAAAATTAACTACGGCATGCAAACCCTAGAACTGCGTAGAATTTCATAAGGAAGCTACTGAAATGTGGCAACATGTTAATCATTTTGGAAAACATTGTTTCCTTTCTTGGAATAAACAGCGAACTTATTATTTAATGATAAAAATAACAGTCCAGTTCGCAAATTATTTTTAAATTTTATTAATATAGGTGACCGGTTTCGATCTAGGTTTTAGATCATCTTCAGACCTCGCTACAGATGCTCAGGCGGTGAGCGTGCGGCGACTGCTCACCGCTCACCGCTCACCGCCTGAACATCTGTAGAGAGATCTGAAGATGATCTAAAACCTAGATCGAAACCGGTCACCTATATTAATAAAATGTAAAATTAATTTGCGAACTGGACTGTTATTTTTATCAGTAGCAACATGTGTTTGGGAGCGTTCACAGAGACGGAAGAAGTCCAGTCTCAAAATCCGGAAAATAAAAATAAACACTACGGCATGCCATGCATAGAAATGTTTAGAATTACATAAGGAAGCGAATGAAATGCAGCTACAAGCGATAGGGAGCGATTACAGAGAAGGATGAAGTCCAGTCTCGAAAAACGAGAAAAGTGAAACAATTACAAAGACGGAAAAATGAGAATAGAAACCACAGCATGCAACCTTTAGAAATACATAGAATTTTATAAGCAAGTTATTGAAGGAGGTTGTACAAGGTTCGGAGAGAATTACTGACGAAGACTGAGTGCATACTACAAGTTTCGAGAAGGAAACAGCAAACTTAAAGTAGGCGCTGAGAGAAGATCGCGAAATGTTAGTGGAAATCAGGATACACGCATAGTTACTTGTCTGATGGGTATGGAAAGAACAATAGTGGAGTCTGAAGGCTTCGTTCTAAGAACCAACCACGTGGATCACATGTCACACATAGAAGGAAACGATAAGAAAGATTTTTACATGCACATTATAAAAATGAACATATCGTCTGTTAGAAATCGGGCCCCACGAAGCTAGCAGGAATTTACACAGAGTATACACACCGCCAAATAATCACAAAAGGTTTGAATATACCAGGCCGTTATGAAACTGCATCTAGTAACACATACACCGTGCTTATCTGTTGGAAATCACTGGATTGAAAAACTAACACACATTAACACACACTAACACACATTGTCGCGTTGCAATGGAAGCAGGCTTGACTTCGAAGGCAACTAAACACAGCACTTATACTGAAAGCACGTTTATTACGAACTCAACATACACGCAGCACTGACTGCCTCTCAGGCAGAGTGCTCTGCTATTTATACACAGACAGAAGTTACGGTTAACATAAGAAACAAGTAGAATTTACAAGTGAACATAAGAAAGATGTAGAACCTTCTGGAATTGTTATTAATTACAAAGAAATAAATTTTTTGCCGGTGGGCGGGATTGAACCGGCGACCTTCTACATCGGAGTCCGTGACGCTATCCCCTGCGCCACGCCGGCAGTTAGTGTTCGTCGTCTCTCGCGGCATTGTTCCCTCTCCTGAAGAAACAGCGACCCGCTGTTATGATCCCTGTGGAGCCAGCTGCAATGTTCTGGATCTTGACCGTGTCATGGGTCCTCTGTATGACAGTTCAAGAGAATCCTTTCCTTCTCCGCGATTATCGACGATAGACGTTCCTGGCGTGGCTTCATGAGGTACATTACCGTCCTTAAAGTCCTCGAACAAGAAGCCATTGTCTTCAGGATCGTAGTAAGGCTTCATGCGCAGGACGTGAACAATGTCTCTTCGTTTTTGACGTTTCGACGACGGCTCATAATCCTCAACTTCGTATGTGACGTCTGACAGGCGGCGTATGACACGATACGGACCAAAGTATCGCTCCAATAACTTTTCTGACAGTCCAGGGATAAAAATCCATACCAGATCTCCTGGGCTGTACACAACAGGTCGGTGCTTGAATTATACCGCTGACGGTCCTTCTCCTGGGCGTCCAGTGTCCGTATGCGAGCCAGCTGTCTTGCTTCTTCGACCCTGATGATGAGCTGTTTAACATAGTCATCCAGAGTGTCGTCCGGTTGGAACGGGAACAGCGTATCCATTGTTGTCTCAGCTTCACGGCCATGGAGCAGGAAAAACGGAGTGAAGCCTGTTGTGTCTTGTCTTGCGGTATTGTAAGCAAATCTCACGACTGGCAGAATTGTATCCCAATCCTTCTGCTCAACATCGACGTACATCGACAGCATGTCGGCTAACGTCTTGTTAAAACGTTCCGTAAGACCATTTGTCTGAGGATGGTATGCAGTTGTCATTCTGTGGACAATGTTGCACCGTGACATTACTTCTGATACTAGTTTTGACTGGAATGCTTTTCCACGATCAGATATCGTGACACATGGTGCTCCATGCTTCAAAATAATGTCTTCTACAAGGAATTTTGCGATCTCTAGAGCTTCTGCGGTCGGCACAGGTTTGGTGACAGCGTAGCGTGTGAGGTAGTCAGTGCAGACTATTATCCCACGGTTACCCTAAAAGATCGATTCCGACTCGGTGAAATGGAGCTGCTGCCGGCGGAATCGGCAGGAGATGTCCTGGAGGTAATTGCGGTACATGCTTCCGTCGCTGGCACTCTTTACAGTGACTCACATAGTGCTTGACAGATCGGTAGAGACCTTTCCAGTAATACCTGCGTCTGATTCTGTCTAGGGTCTTCACGAATCTCAGATGACTGGATATTGGAGCATCGTGGAAATATTTGAGAATAGCTGGCTGGAGATGAGCTGGAACAAAAAGTAGCCATTTGGGGCCCAGTGGATCGTAGTTGCTCTTATACAATGTTCTGTTTATAAGTTGGAACTCTCCATTGGTCGGTTCTCCTTTCTCCAAGGCCTCTATCGTTTTTAATAGTGCTGGATCTTCCCTCTGTTCAGCTGTAACGTCATCTAATTCAGTGAGAGCTGAAATTTGATTAATGATGTTGTGTTCCACTAATGGATTCCTCGAAAGGCAGTCGGCATCCTTGTGTTTGCGACCGTTTTTTAATACCACTGTGACATCGTACTCTTGGAGTCTTAGTGCCCATCTTGCTAGTCGACCTGATGGATCCTTCAAGCTAGTCAGCCAACACAAAGAATGGTGGTCAGTCATGACGGTGAATGGTTTGCCAAATAAATACGGCCGGAACTTGTTGATAGCCCAGATAACCGCGAGACATTCTTTTTCAGTTGTAGAGTAGTTTATCTCGGACTTTGAGAGTACTCTTGACGCATAGGCTATCACTTTTTCGGCACCTTCCTGAACGTGTACAAGCACTGCACCAATCCCATAGCCACTGGCGTCTGTGTGAAGTTCCGTTTCTGCATTCTCGTTGTACAAGGCTAGCACTGGTGCGGAAGTTAGAGCGTCGTTAAGTGCCCTGAAAGCTCTTTCTTTTGTCTCATCCCAGTAAAATATGGCGTCTCCCTGCAAGAAGTTGTGGTAATGGACGTGCCTTGTTACAAAATCCTTTTATGAAACGTCGGTAGTATGAGCACAGCCCGAGAAAACTTCTCACATCACGAATCTGCTAAGGAGGTGAAAATTCTGTGACTGCCCTTACTTTATCTGGATCAGGACGGACACCATCTCCGTTGACTAGGTGCCCCAGGATTTTTACTTCTTTGGCGACGAAGAGGCACTTATTTGGATTGAGGCGGAGACCTGCAGTCTGAACACACTTCAACACAGTTGACAGGCGACTCAGATGTTATTCAAATGTTTTCGAGAAAACGACAATGTCATCTAAATAGCAGAGACGCGTCGTCCACTTAAGGTGTCGAAGCATGTTGTCCATCATGCGTTCGAATGTGGCTGGAGCATTATATAATCCAAATGGCATTACTTTAAATTCATAGAGGCCGTCAGGTGTAATAAAAGCCGTCTTCTCCCTGTCAGCTTCGTCAACCTCGATTTGCCAGTGACCTGTCTGCATGCCCATAGTTGAGAAGTATGTAGCTCCTTTCAAGCAGTCTAAGGTGTCGTCAATACGCGGCAGTGGGTAGACATCTTTCTTTGTGATACTTTTCAGCCGCCGATAGTCCACACAGAATCGCCACGTGCCATCCTTCTTCTTTACGAGGACCACCGGAGACGACCAAGGACTTTCCGAAGGTTGAATAATGTCATCTCGCAACATCTTCTCCATTTCCTCCCGAATTATCCGTCTTTCAGCTGGCGACACTCTATACGAACGCTGGCTAATTGGCGGATGATCCCCAGTATTGATACGGTGCTTTATCGTGGGCCATTTCGTCTGACTTTTCCCCTGCTGAGGTGTGAATGCACCCGAAAATTGGCGTAGTATACCTAACACCCGCTGGCGTTGTTCCTTGGTCAGTCCAGGCCCTATTGGCCGTTCCACGTTTGTTTCCTCCAGCGTGTTGCCTGTACTAGCAGCAGGGCATGGGTCTTCATTGATGACGATGAGCTCACCGTCCTGGATTGGTTCAGCTGTCCCGATACACATTCCCTTGGGGATACGTTGTGACTGCTCGTGACAATTTGCGATCCAAATCTCTCCTTGACCACCGGTAATGCTTATGATAGCCGCTGGTACGTAAATTTCTTTTGTGAGCCTCATAAACTTTTTACTATCAACAAGAACTTCACAGTTTAACAAGGCATCTGTGTTTGTGACTGCAACTCTTCTCATTGTCAACGGCGGTATCGTCACATTGTCAACGACGAATAGCTTCCCAGAAAATTCTGTATTACGTGTATCCGGCGGAACAACTTCTTCGATTTGCAGCACAGATCCTCCACAGTCAATGATAGCTTGGGATGCCTGAAGGAAGTCCCATCCGAGGATGACATTGTGACTACATTCTGTTAACACGACAAATTCAAACGGCTGCGTCCTGTTGTTGATGGTTATTCTTGGGACACAAGTTCCTGCTGGATGGACGTACTTTCCATTCGCGATCTTCAGCACAGTTGCTCTCGTATCACAAAACATTGTCTTCTTTAGTGTGCGGCGGTAATTATCCGATAATACAGAAAAAGAGGCTCCTGAATCAACAAGTGCCCGGACAGGTTGGCCGTCGATTATGACGTCGATGAGATTTCCCGACATTCTTGGCAACTGTCGTCCATGGAGGATTTTCATCTGCGGCGGCCTCACCTCCGTAGATGGTCGCCTCGCTTAGTTTTCCTGGGCGTGGCGGCTAGGGGAGCGGCTAGTACCTCTGTACGGCGACGGTGAACGGCTGCGGCGCGTCGGGGAGCGACCTCGTCTAGGATACGGCGATGGGCTTCTTCCCATAGGTCGACTGAATTCATCAGAAGGTGACTGCCTGGAATAGAATTGCTCCGACGGCTGACGTCTTGTGGCAAAATAATCATCGAATACTCGCCTCCTCTCTCTGCAGTAGCGTACGACATGTCCAGGGCGTCCACAGTGGAAACACAGCGGTTTGTTGTCTTCTGTCCTCCAGACGTCGGTTCTTCTGCGGGGCGTCATAGTTACCGGGGGAGTTGGCTGTGGTCGCGTCGGCCGGTTCATGGGCTGCCGTTTGGCGGCTGCAGCGTAAGTCATAGCAGGGCGACGCCATTCTTCACGTCGGATGCTATTGACGGGGCAGACAGGAGCTAATGTTTGAAATACCTCGTTCTCAGTGGCGTCGGCTACCTCGTGACTTACAGGGCTCACATCCATATCCATAATCTGATGCTCGCTCGGTCTAATAGTCCCGGCTGCCATGCACTGTTGTAATTCTTCTCTCACGATTTGTCGTATGAGAGAAGCGAAGTCATGCTGGTCTTCCACAACGGCCATAGGGACTACATTTGGGAGTCTGTCATACTTCTTGCATCCAACCCTCCTTTGTTGCATTTCTTCAATACGCTGGCACCACTTGATGAAATCTTCTGCCGTAGCGACGTCTTTTATCGGAAGAGCTTGGTACATATCTTCTGCAATTCCCTTCATCAAGTGCGTAATTTTGTCCGCCTCAGTCATGTTCGGATTGACTATGTTACACAGGGTCAAAACATTCTGTATGTATGATTGTGTCGGCTCACCATGTCGTTGGGCCCGGTTCTTCAGTTGTTCTTCCGCCGAGCGGATTTGTCGCTGGCGGTCTCCAAACGTCTTCTTCAGTTCCTCCTGGAACGTCTCCCAGTCATTCAACTTGTCTTCGTTGTTCTCGAACCATTGCTGGGCTGTTTCGTCCAGATAGAAGTAAACGTTGGCCAAGCACATCGTATGATCCCCTCTGTTGTACTTGGCGACTCGGTCGAACCCTTTTAGCCATTTGCTTGGATCCTGTCCAGCGTCTCCAGAGAACACCGACGGGTGTCTGATGTGTAGCTGGCTTCGTTTCCAGAGTTCGTCTGATGATACGGACTCTTGGAAGGACGTACTCGCTGTATCCCTTGTATTCCGGTTCCAGTCCTTGTAAGCGACGGATTTACGTTGCCTAATCGGAGCCACGGTGATGCAGCTGTTGCACAGTGTACCCGGCGCCTCCACCAAACAATGTCGCGTTGCAATGGAAGCAGGCTTGACTTCGAAGGCAACTAAACACAGCACTTATACTGAAAGCACGTTTATTACGAACTCAACATACACGCAGCACTGACTGCCTCTCAGGCAGAGTGCTCTGCTATTTATACACAGACAGAAGTTACCAGAAATTAGAAGAACGGTTAACATAAGAAACAAGTAGAATTTACAAGTAAACATAAGAATGATGTAGAACCTTCTGGAATTAGGAAAAAAATAATTTATTTGCCGTTGGGCGGTATTGAACTGGCGACCTTCTGCACCGGAGTCCGTGACGCTATCCCCTGCGCCACGCCGGCAGTTAGCGTTCGTAGTCTCTCGCGGCAATATATATTCCGATAAATGAATGTAAGTTCAAGAGTCTAAGGCGGTTACCCTAATATCCCTATTTCTGACCCAAAACTTTCAAAAACTTACCTATTTTCTTTTCTACGTAATTTGACACTTTTTTTCTAAATATTTTGCATTGGCAATGTGGTGTCGCACAAGTCCAAAGTGCGCGCCACCTACTTTCGCCGCGCGCCGCCATGCACGCACGGCGCGGCGTTCTTACGACTACAGCCACGAGCGCCCTCTGCTGCAACTCCGCTCGTGGCCACCACTGAACGACATCGTTCACTTGGAACTGAGATAGGAACCAGTTAACACTTCGGAATTAGATAGGCACCAGTGAAGACTTGGCTATCGGATAGGCACTAGGCAGGACTCTAGCTCAGCTATGTATCAACATCCTGCAGTACTGAGCTATGTAAAAGTTAAGTATTGTATAAATTCTGTGCAATATATATCTAGTTCTAATTTACTCTACTGTTTCTAGTTTCTGCTGTCCTACTGGCTGCTTCCTCCGTACCTGCACAAGCGTGCTACCTTTATTCCTGTGTCGGTCTTCTTACTCGGCCACCGACACCTACGACGGAAACGAGACACACAAGGCTGGGACACAAAAGGCAATTCAGTTTTTAATTTTATCTTGAAATTATAAGGAGATATTGAAGGTGGGAAGATATTATCCCGAGATAACGCGGGCTAAGCAACAATGCAACAATTTCGGAAAATATTCGTGAAAACACATAATTTATTATAAAGATGACATTTTTTGACTTAACTATACAAATAAGATTGTAGATAAGATGTACATACATACAGTGTGTTTCACTAAGTGTGTTTGCCTCTGTAACTTATAAAATAATAGGTGACGGGAAATTTTACTGCGGTAGTTCAACACAAGAAATATTTCACTTTCTGCGGAGCTATGGACATAGTTTATTGTATCATTTTCCAAACAGTTACACCACATAGATATAATTCTTTAAATGGAACAATAGTTTTTTTTCTATCGTGTATTGGATTCGTTTAAACCAGCTGCGTCCAAATCAATTTAAACTACATTTCTATCACTGTTAGTTTTGGACCTACAACCCTTCAAAGTTCCGTGGGCGGAGGCTGCGATAGCGTTACTAACTGGCCGAGTGGTTATTCCCTTGGGCACGGCCCACTGTCTCATGATCACCAGCTAGTAAGCTACGCTGTCGTGGCCTCAGCCCCCTAAACTTTGAAGGGTTGTAGCTCCCAAACTAACAGTGATAGGAATGTAGTTTAAACTGATTTGGACGCAGCTGGTTTCAACGAATCCAATGCACGATAGAAAAAAAACTATTGTTCCATTTAAAAATTATATCTTTGTGGTGTAACTCTTTGGAAAATGATACAATAAACTATGTTCATAGCTCCGCTGAAAGTGTAACATTTCTTGTGAACCTACCGCATTAAAATTCCCCGTCACCTATTAATTTATAAGTTACAGAGGTAAACACACTTAGTGAAACATCCTGTATATTGAAAGTCCACTCCTGTATGATAGATTCTGAAGCACGGTGTGACGCACAAGGCGACCCGGCACTGGGGCAGTTGTACCGCGTTTCTCTCCGGATGCGCTTGCCACAGGCGTCATTCTTCTTGGAACAGACTGTACACATTCTTGTTAGATTGCTTTTCTTCTCTGTTGGTTCGATGACTTCTGGGAAATGTCTTTCAATATTTTTTCCGAGATAATCAAGATAAATTCCAGGCAGTCCTTTTTCCTCTCTAGATTTCCCATACCAAATAAAATAATTCCAAACAGTAATTTCTTGCGAACGGAAAAAGATTTTCTTATAATATTTCTTGGCTTGCTTTCTGGGTATTGGATATGATGCCATTCTCTGATCGGCTCGGCCCTCTCCACCCATTGTGTCATTGTAGTCAAGCACAAGCTTTGGCTTTATTATTTTCTTTGTCTCTTTTTCAGTCTCCACCATATCAATAGTGTGGATAGTTTACAGAAATACCATGTCCTTTTTGTCCTTCCAACGCAGTGCTAGAAGTTTTCCACGTCTTTGGGCTGCAATTTCCCCCTTTCGTAATTTTTTATTTCGGAGAGATAGTGGCATTCCTTTCCGGGTCATTTTTGCAGTTCCATAACTATTAATAGACTTCAAAATGAGGAAATCTGCTAACTGTGGGGATGTGTAAAAATTATCTGTCGTCAGACAGTAGCCTTGCCTTAGGAGTGGTTTCACAAGTGTCAAAAGAATTTGTGACGAAATTGGAAACTCATCAATGTTTGCATCCAGATTTATCCCTTTTTTCCATGTGAATAATCAGGGACAACACATATCCGCTAGCAGGCTCACACAGCATGTAGAATTTTATTTCAAATCTTTCCATTTTCATCGGGATATACTGTACCCAACCCAGTCGACCCTTGTACAAAAGTAGACTTTCATCCACAGTGCCGGCCGCGGTGGCCGAGGGGACTAAGGCGCTCCAGTCATGGTCTGCTCGGCCACTACGGTCGGGGGTTCGAATCCCCCCTCGGGCAAGGATATTTGTGCCGTCCTAGTTCGTAAGTAGTTCATCAGTAGTTTGTAAGTTTAGGGACTGATGACCCCGTAGTTACGTCCCATAGACTATACAAACATTTGAACATTCATCCACAGTAATGTCTCGTTCAGGAACATATGAAGTTCTGAATTTATTTTTTGGGTGTTGATAAACTTGCCAAATTTTGTTTAGCTTTGGATTTGGATGGTTTGCGGCATCAAACACTTCTTTATCAGAAAAGTGAAGATACTTTCTGATTTGGCAAAACCTCTTGTGAGGCATTACGTCATTGAAAAATTGAGTTGAAATGCTTGCTCGCCGCGGCCAGTGCATCTGCAGTTCAGGTATCTGAATAAAACCTTCAATATGGTTAGAACGAGGAAAATTTGAACTACTTCACATGACGGCGGCCAAACATTACAGCTGGAGGTTGAAGCACATAGGCTGATATATTTAGCTGTTTCCCTCTGTATCATTCCTCCGTAGCTCAGCGGTAGCGTCGCTGACTACCATGCAGGAGGCCTGGGTTCGATTCCCGGCAGGGGACTGGGTGTTGTGTGTTGTGCTAATCATCATCATTGGCACGTAAGTCGCCCACGCGGCGTAAAATTGAAAGATTTACACTACCGTGGCCGAAAAAACCCGCAAGGGTTCTTCCAAGAAAGCCATACGCTCTTTTCATCTGTATCATTTCCAACAAGTCCTTATCATAAAAAGTTTCAAATGTTGCAAGTTCATCATTGGCAAACGGAATCATACATCCAGTTGTAGCAGAAAACGGAAATCTTGGGGGAGCACGATCAGTATTGGGCTCAACAGCATACCACACTCTCACCTGAGACTTTTTTTTTTTTTTCCTTTATTGTATTTTCACACTAGCGATTTCCCCAGTAGGCTGGCAGCAGCTCCAGAGCTGCTCTTCAGCTGAGAGAATAAACTACATTGATGAGATGAAAAATTAAAATACATGACAGGCGAAAAAACAACGGAGGAACAATGAGTTATACATGGTGACAATTCGAGGTACAAACAGTTGACAGGTGAACAGTTAAAAACGAGGAGCCACGGTGACCTAAAGAGCACATGTTGGACGACAAGAACACAGGACGGCGAGTACACGGAGACACTAATTAAAATACACGGTGCGACACTTGTCTGGTTGCGGTGGATCACCTGAGACCAATCTACATCTGTGTCATCCTCACATTCTTCTTCACTTGATGAAAGTTCAAAGGCGACATCACCAGATTCGGAAACGGAGATGTATTCCCACTACTCTTCGTCACTAGAATAATCACTATTCATTTCAGAATACTGTAAATAGACGTAATACAACAACAGCCACACAGAAATGCTACTCATGGTAACTACCCGCTCTAATGACGCAAAAAACGCTATCTTGCGGCAGCAGAAGGAACTACAACCATTGTAATCGGAATTCTGGTGCTACCTAGTGGCAGTGGAAGACCGTAAAACGATTCCAGTGCAGGCACGCGGAAATTTCGCGAGGTATCTCGGGATAATTTTCGGCAAAACAGTTTATCCCGAGTTATCTCGGTATAAACTGTTAGGGGGTTAAACCTGCTAGAAAACGAATAGCTACCATCTCCGTGGACACAAGAACAAAACCAAGCTTATCTCACCACAATCCGAGCACAAAGTGAAGACCGAGCAGCCAGGAGGTGGGAAAGCTACAGGAAACCGGGTAAACCCAAGACCACTACCGTTCCTACCATAGGGGCACAAGGGGCACAGGCCCTGGGCCCCCAGCCTGATGGGGGTTCCGAGAAACTCGTTCCTCTCTCCTAGGCAATGACTTTTCTAAGTGAATTTTTGTCGCACTTATTCATTATAAAGACTCAGAATTGTCTCGAAATGTGTCATATATGTTGTGGCAAGTGATTTGGTTTGCTGCCTGAGTGCAAAATCGTACTTATTATTGCGGGTCTTTGCTACAGAACACATAGCGACACTGCTGTAGTAGACCTAGTGGGAGTCTGTTTCAGATATAACTTGGCGGAACATTGTATCCAATAGCAACTTTCACACGACTCCACACGGGGCTGCTGTTGACTGGCCAAGCAGCAGGTAGGTGCTTACGTAACGAGACGTCAGCGCAGACAGCACCAGTAGCGGCAACAAAGTTGCCTACAACAATACAGCTGCTGCACCGTTCTCAGTAGCAGCACGTGGCTCCGCGCCGTGGAAATGCATGAGCGCCGCAGAGTGTAATGGAGGAGGAAGTCCAACAATCACAGTGCTGTATACTAGAGACGGGTAAACCCGTTCATTTTTGGAACCTTGTATACTGATGATTGTTTCTTTTTTGGAACAGTCTCTTTCCACTCATTCACTGCCTTGCTCCTCCAACCAGTCAACTGCAAATACCGAAATAACTCGCTGCATACTTTCACTTTCTCCAGAAAATGTTCAATTTTTTTCCTGCTTTGAACAATCGATAGAAAGTTTTGAAAGAGTGTTTAGGTGCAAATAAAGTTCTGAGGTCCCTATCTGCAACCAGGTGGTCTGCTCGTGCTGACGCTCTTAACGCTTTGTATAATGGCTACAATGATATTTTTGAAGATTTAAAGTCAATTAGCAGCAACACTGATCAGCTAGTGAAACAAGAAATGAAGCTCAAAGTCTTTGCAAGAAAATGGAAAAAAAACCTGGAAACCATTCTTCTAACGGAGATATGGGATGACTATCAACAACGCAAATTTAACTTTACAAAGTAGTACCGTCACAACAGACGTTGCAACTAAACGTTTTCCATCTATTTCCGATTTCATCAGTTCTGCACGCAGTAGATTCCCAATATTAATATTAAGCCAGAGAGAAAAATCCAGGTGCTGGCTGTATGAGTAATTCCCAAGGGACGAGAATTTGCAGCAAGCATATAACTTTTTCCGAAGATTCGTCAGAGACTGTCCAGCTGAGTGCCAAAGAAAAGGTTTTTCAGCCTATAATCGACACATTGGATTCTAGTTTGAAGAGGCGTTCAGAAGCATACGAGAAAGTTAGCAAATATTTTAGTTTCCTTTCTCAGTTAAAACGAATTGATTCTGAACAGTTGAGAAACAGGTGCAAAGATTTGCAGAATTTTGTGAAGCAGACGTTAATGCTGATGAGCTCATATCAGAATGTTTACATTTAAAGCAATATTGAAAAATATTCAAAATGAATCTGCAGAGCTAAGTATATTATTATTACATTCTTTAATAAAAGCAGATAAAATAGAAGAAACCTTTCTGAATGTAGAAGTTGCTACCTGGATAGTTCTTTGTCTAATGGTAACCAATTGTAGTGGAGAGCATTCATTTTCCCAGTTAAAAAGAATCAAAAATGATATGAACGACTATGCTAAAGGAACGATTTACTAATTTGTCAATCAAGTGCATAGAAAGTGTCGTCCTTCAACAGTTGGACTTTGAAGACATAATAGAAGGTTTGCATTTCAGAAATCCCAAAAGAAACCTTTAACAGCAACGCAAGTCCAATTTGCAAAACAGTAATCAGTAGTATTTTATTTGTGTATTTCTAACAATAATAACCAATAAACTCACTAAACAAATGTACGTCATTCTGATGAGTTCATTCAAAGGGAATTTTTGTTGTTGTTGTATGGTCCCGTAATCTGTGTGCCAGTTATCTGCATAGAAAGAGACATACTCCAAAAATTGTATATTTTGTATTCTGGAAAACTTTCAAGAAATCGTTAATTTTAATGAAAGACTGATTTGTGGAACTAATAATTAGTATATGGTTTGCAATATTTTAATCAGTTAAGTCACTAAATAAATGTACACCATTGTGATGCATTCATTTAGTTTTTTTATGGGCCCCAAAACACTGAGTGCCAAGGGGCCCCTGCATTGCTTAAGACGACCCTGCCCAAGACAACAGCGGTGGTGGGGAGGGAAGATCACGAGACTCGCTCTGGAGAGGGCTCATCGACTGGCTTGTAACCAAAGGGTGTAGAAACCTCTGTGGGCGGATCGGCAACAAAGTTTGATAACGACTACCTATCGACTGGGAGTCAGAGAGAGCCATGCAAAATGAGCTATCACTGCCCACATTTAGACAGCCATTAGATTCTTGCACATACACTTAGAAGTAAAACAAGTACACATTCTCAGAGGGACAGCGGCGTAGCGGAGAAGCCGAGCTTATTGCCACATTCATAAATACAATAATAAATAATTAAAATAACAAAATCCTAGTAATATTAACTAACATTTCAGAAACTAATATTTTGAAACATGGAATAAAAATGCTATTCCTCATGCCTTGAAAAGATTGGGGTTTTAGTTTTAACAAAATGCTAATCTAGCTACATCAAATAAATTACAGTCTTATAAAAATATATGGAAGACGAAAGAAGGTCGTATCGTTACATCTCCGTTTAGGTATCCCAGACTTGAATTTACGTCTTTGATAATGATAATGTATAAATCAATGAAATATATATATATATAATTTCGATGAATAATGAAAAGTTTTCTCTTTTCTTAATAATTTTATAAATAAAATTACAACTATTTATTTTGTGTTTATTTCGCTATGGGCATGTTGATTGACACTGCATCATCTCATATGTACAGTGTTATGGGGGAGAGTTACGAAATAATTACTGACTGATAGCCACAGTTTCTTAGTTTTCGAGCATGCATTTTTTAGTTTAATTAAAACAAATTATATGCTAAACGATTTACGCCTAAAGCTACAAGTTTCAAAGTAACGTTAATGTTGCTGTTTTTGTCTTAAATTTGGAACATTCGTGCTTCTCACACGCCCAGTTATATGTGGCTCGCGCTACAACTTGCCACGCCAGAAAACACTTTCTACTATAACCTGCCTATTATGTTACATAACGGTCTGACATGCTTGCGTAGTCTCTATACATTATTCCTTTCCTGCTCGAACTGTAAAGGCAGTTTTGGAAGATATTTGGTTGACGAGTAGACATGTCAGCTGTTTTCACGCCATATCATTCGCATTCACGACTTGGGACAAGTCGGGAGATTGAGCTTGGTAGGGACGTTGCTGCACGTCTTGTAACAAGTTGAATTTCACGCACAGAGTGTGGGCAAACATT
The DNA here is from genome assembly GCA_026315105.1 of Locusta migratoria. NCBI lineage: Eukaryota > Metazoa > Arthropoda > Insecta > Orthoptera > Acrididae > Locusta > Locusta migratoria. The sequence goes on along the minus strand of CM048747.1, from coordinate 543,451,055 downwards.
ATTCTGATGAAACAAAACACAATATTCTGCACTGTTTCGTGATTCGCTCGCTATTCAATCTTTCAAGTGACCGTGTGATAGCAACAGTCTTGCGGTGCACGTCGGTTCTGTGGCGTGAGTGGAGGATGGGCTACATGTGTGTGTGTGTGTGTGTGTGTGTGTGTGTGTGTGTGTGTGTGTGTGTGTGTGTGTGTGTGTGTGTGTGTGTGTGTGTACCCAAACTCCCACTGCTAGTGTCCGGTCGGCAATAGCTCGTGTTGACACTACCACCGATCGGCCTGCGTCAGTGACATGCCCTGACATTGCTAGCAATGAGGCGGACACCCTACCCATGGTTGCGTGGGAGGTTGCTCCAGTGCGTGGCAGGAGGCGCAAGACATTCCGGGGGACCGATCGTGAGGCTTCCCTGGTTCGTCTTGCGAACACATTTGAGACGCTATCTGTTCAGGACAACGTTCCCGAGTCGGATGATGTCTCTCATCCTGAAGTCACCACTGAGCCTGCAAGATCAGGGCTTTCACAGCGGGTGGGTTTGCTTGTTGTTGGGAGCTCTAACGTTAGGCAGGTGATGGAGCCCATTAGAGAGATAGCTGCCAAGGAGGGGAAGAAGGCCAACGTGCACTCCCTGTGCATACCGGGTGGAGTTGTTGCAGATGTGGAACGGGTCCTTCCGGATGCCATGAAGGGTACGGGGTGCAGCCAACTGCAGGTGGTGGCTCACGTCGGTACCAGTGATGTATGTCGCTTTGGATCTGAAGAGATTTTGAGCGGCTGTCTGCAGTGGTAAAGACTGCCAGTCTAGCTTGTAAGATGAAAGCAGAGCTCACCATCTGCAGCATAGTTGACAGGACCGACTGTGGACCTGTGGTACAGAGCCGAGTGGAGGGCCTGAATCAGAGGCTCAGAGGGTTCTGCGACCGTGTAGGCTGCAGATTCTTCGACTTGTGCCATCGGGTGGTGGGATTCCGGGTTCCGCTGAATAGGTCAGGAGTCCACTACACGCAGGAAGCGGCTAGACGGATAGTGGGGGCTGTGTGGCGTGGACAGCGCGAATTTTTAGGGTAAACAACTTTGCGAAAAGAGTAAATGGGCTTTCTCAAAGGGTGCAGGTCGATCACAGGAGAAATATAGATCTAGAAACTATCGGTATTACAGTTGTGAATTTACGTACCTGCGTCGGGATAGTACCAGAACTCCAAGCGTTAATAAAAAGCACCGAAACACATATCATTATAGGTAGCAAAAGTTGGCTCAAGCCGGAAATAAGTTCAGCAGAAGTATACACAAAAGATCTGTGTTCAGAAAGGATAGATTAAACAAAATAGGTGTAGGCGTGTTTGTAGCCGTCAAAAGTAGTCCTTCGTGTAGCGAAGTTAGTTGATAGTTCCTGCGAGCTATTATGGGTAGACGTTGTACCTGAAAAACTTAAGAAGTTAATAATTGGTTCCTTTTACCGGCCTCCCGACCCTGACGATACAATAGCAGAAAGGTTCAAAGAAAACCTATGTCTTATTGAAAACACGTATCCGACTCACACAACAATAGTAGGCGGTGATTTTAAATCACCCTCAATCTGTTGGCGAAATTATATTTTCAAATCAGGAGGTACGCATAAAACATCGTGTTAAATCGTACTCAACGCATTCTCTGAGAATTACTTCGAACAATTAGTTCATGAGCCTACTAAAATTGTAAATGGATGTGAAAACACACTTGATCTCTTAGCAACAAATAATCCTGAGCTTATAACGAGCATTAAAACGGATACAGGTATTAGTGAACACAGAGCTGTCGTAGCGAGATTGTTTATCGAAATGCCCAAAGTTACCAAAAATAGACGAAAAGTATATTTGTTCAGGAAAGCAGATGGAAATGCAATACATTGCTTCTTGAAAGACAGTATCCACTCGTTCCTAGCACTAAACGTGAGTGTAGACCAGGTGTGCCTCAAATTCAAAGTAGTGGTATCGACAGCAATTGACAGTTTTATACCAAATAAATTAATGAAAGAAGGTGATCCCCCTTGGTACACAAAAGCAACGGAAAAGGCATGCTAAATTTAAACGAACACAAAATCCCCAGGATTGGCGATCCTACACTGAAGCTCGAAATTTAGCGAGGATTTCAATGCGAAATGCCTACAGTACTTATCACATCGAAACTATTTCTAGACATTTGGCTGAAAAATCTTAGAGATTTTGGTCACCTATATATTTTGTAATGGAACTGTGTAATCGTAATGGACCGGCGTCAAGGCACCAAATAACAAGTTAATGTGCTCCTTCGTGTCCATACTCCAAATTACAATCCTCTTGAAGCATGACTGTGGGTGATAAAACGCTAAAGCATATGAGAAGCATTCTCACATTTCAGAAAACCAACAATGCAAGAGAATGGTCCGAAATTGGGTAAATAATTTATTGACACCTGGAACACATGCAAACTTTAGGGGACACTCAATTTGAGAAGAGCCTAATTCATCGAATAAGTTGAGATATTTACAAAAAGTCGTATTAGTCGGTCCTGCGTACCTCTTCAACTTTGGAGCAAAAGGATTTCTTTTACTAATTTCTTCGTTTGTTTGATGTACAGCCTTCTCAATAATTCAAAGTAGAAGATAGTCGTTTTGCCTGTTCGGGCAGTCCCTTTTTCATCGGCAAGGTGTTTAATAACGTTCCTTCGTGGAGTGCCGGTTGCAGAATTTTTCAAATTCAAAGAGGTCCAAATTTGATCTCCATCAATGAAGTCTTCTCGGGTAATTAGCCGAGTGATGCCGTCGTCTTTTCGCAACGTTTCGATGAGCTTCGTGCTCATCATCTTCGCCAGAATAATGGAATACGCCGAGAAAGTATAAAATCGCATGGATCTCCATCCTTTCCCAAAACGACATTTCCATTTTCAGAGACGTCGAAATTTTGCTGTCGCAAGGGAGCCACAGTTTAATTCAGAAGCAATGACGAACTTTTGAGACACAGTAACAAAGATTGGCAAAATTTCGACGTCGAATTCACTGAATGTATCTTCAGAATCTTTGTTTCCAAAGTGGCTCTATTCTCTCTTTTCTCTCCTATTTTGCTAGAATTTGCACGTCACCGTCATACAGGGGACCTCGTAAATGACCTGACATTTTGTCACCAAAAGGAAACCCGAAACAGCAAACTGTCCCATTCAAGTCTGGGATAATACATCCTTTTAAAATATCTGTATGGGCAAAAGCAGCCGGCCGCAGTGGCCGAGGGGACTGAGGCGCTCCAGTCACGGTCTGCACGGCCACTACGGTCGGGAGTTCGAATTCCCCCCTCGGGCATGGGTATTTGTGCCATCCTTAGTATTAGTTAGTTCAGAAGTAGTTTTTAAGTTTTGGGACCGATGACCCCGTAGTTCCATAAGCTATACAAACATTTGAACATGTGGCAAAAGCATCTGTTTTTAATTATCGGTTAAATAGATTACGTAGACCACAAACCCTTATGTAGTTCAAAATCTTTGAAATTTAATGAAACAGAATTTCTCAAGTGTCAGGATTTTTTTCGCGTTGTGAAGGTTCCTCGCCTAACCTTCCTCCTGACAGTGGCATAACAGGCGGACAGAACTCCGTAACTCAGATGACGTCAGAATAAGCCCCACTAATCCCCGCACACGAATCCCTCAACGTTTCCTTCAGATAGAAGCTCGCATGCCTAGGGCTTCCTACTTACGTGGCGCGACGAAGGTTTCAGGAAGGGGTGGGCAAGGGTGGTGCTGGTGGTTGGAGAGGGGGAGAAGGGGTTTCTGGAGCAATTTCGACAGTCATCCCATAGACTTGCATCTATCGCGTCGGAAGTTCAAACCCTCCCTCGAGCATGGATGTGTGTGTTGTCCTTAGGTTAGTTAAAGTAACTACGGACTAATAACCACGCAGTGGAGTCAAATAGATTAAAAAATAAATTAAAACTTGCATCTGATAATAGTAAAGAGCACCATAGTGGTGAATCCATTGCCAAAATTCTTTTCCTCAGAAAAGAAAAACGGTATTATCCACTGATACTGAAGATGAACAGTATAAATGGCCCGAAACTTCTCTATTATACTCTACAGCCAGTGATTGCAGGAGGCGAAATCAATTGCAAAACACCTCTGTGGACGCTGTAACAGAAACAACCGTAGTTTTCAGAACAGCGACACATAATGTTTTATAGTTAATGGTTGCAGCGTTGACACATACTGGAGGTTGGTAAAACGGATGATAGTTGAGGTCCAACCATATTAATTGGAGGAGCGTATCCAAATATTCACTATTGGGGTCTGAAGATAGTAAAATTGATCTACCGAAACTAGTCACCTAAATAAAATTATAACGTGAACATCTGTTGGAAAATATTTGCAAGAACTGAACTGGCCAGCCGACGTCCCACATCTATCCTCAAGAATGGATACACATAAACTTTTATCAGTACTGTTGTATTGCTACAACAGTACCAGGAGATGCGAGCTGAGGAGACTTGTGGTTCTCACGCCACTTCAATGCTGTCATTAACGGAATCGTTCTCGTAATAGTAAATGGGCTATCACTGGGTTAATGACATTAATCAACACAACTAAGTTAAATATTTCAGCGTGGGAGGAACGGGCGAGAGAAGAGAAAGTGTGAATGTGTGTGTGTGTGTGTGTGTGTGTGTGTGTGTGTGTGTGTGTGTGTGTGAGAGAGATAAAGAGAGAGAGAGAGAGAGGTTGGTGAGGAGGCTAGAGAGAGAGTTCGGCTTGTTTCATTCAGTTGTCTTTCCGAAATTGACTTGGTCACGCTACCCACAAGACATACAATGTAGTAAATGCGTACAGATTTACTGCAACTGAAGAAAAGCTCATCCCCTCTTGAGGAACGTAGAGCTTCTTTGCATTATCTCTAAAGTCGTGCTCGGTACAGGTGACGCGAACAGCAATTGACATTGCATCTCTATTTTGATACAGTGACAGAAGATTAGTTTGAAGCGAATGACCACTGCACTTCTTGGAGAGAGGTACGTCATCCCCACTTCATTTCCATTACGGCCGGCTGCAGGGAGTTTACATCCACGAGCAAACGTTTTTAGTTGCCAAAACCGATCCCTCTCCCACATTTTATCGACGTAGTCAACTTTTCTCACAATATATTTCGTATATGACGTCTCAATTTCACCTTTGAACTCATGCGCCTCTTCCTCATGAATATATCTTTAAGATCAAAACAACGTATTAAGTTTGTACTGCATATAATCTATATAGCCCCTGGCCAAAACTGCAAAATTAATATGTCAACCAAAACCCATTTATGTCACCAGCAGTCGATGAAGCTAAAAACTGTTCACTTTATCTGATTCCTTGAACAGAGGCAAAGTGTCTTACCCATTAACGTTGTGTAAATCAAATCTTCAAATGTTTGTAATTCTATGGGACCAAACTATGTTGGTCTTCAGTCCCTAGTCTTACAAACTTGAACTAAATAACCTAAGGACACCACACACATCCATGCCCGAGGGAGGATTCGAACCTCCGACGCGGGACGCCTCGCGATCCGTAACTCAGTGTGCTGACCTCTCGGCTACTCCCGCGCGGCTTGTGTAGATCGTAGGTTCCTTTAAAGAACTTTGTGTAGGGACGTTTATCTTCAACTAAGGCACATAATCGTCGCAGCACGTAGCCCCCAAAAGAAACTATAGCAGCCGTGTTCACTGACCACTGAAATAGGGCCGGGACATCGATAGAGTTATATATTGATGTTCGATATTATCGGCTGTTGCTAGTACCAATACCGATAATTTGTACCGGTAAGAACATTCATTTTATGAATAACTAGCAGGCACTCGGCGCGTTGCTGCCGCAGAAGATATAACTGTGAAAATAACGCTTGAAATTTGAAAGTGTTAGCTTGATTAGTTACGATTAGATTAGTAGGACACAGTAGAACGCTGATCTGTTTGTTTGTGTATCATTAACACATCCCGATACCTCAATGGACATTCCAATACATTTGCCGGTACGACACACGCGCCACCAATTGTAAGTTAACTATACTATGTCCATAACCTTCGTGTAAGAGCAAAAAGTAAGTTGACGAAGTTTTATCGCAATCAGATTAACGATATGGCAGCGCATAAAATAGGAACCAAGGAAAATATATACATACAGTTTCCAATCTTCCATTAGTCCATTTCCCCCTTACCTTCCCTCTGTTAACCTGCTCTTCCCTCGTCTCCAGTTGTCCCTGTCTCTGTCAATTTCCTCCTCCACCTCCCTCTTTTCTTTTCCTTTCACCTGTCACCATTTCCCCTCTCTCATTCTCCTCTTCTACCCTTTCTCTGTCCATCCCGCCGGCCGCGGTGGCCGAGGGGAATGAGGCGCTTCAGTCACGGTCTGCACGGCCACTACGGTCGGGCGTTCGAATTCCCCCTCGGGCATGGATATTTGTGCCGTCTTTAGTATAAGGTAGTTCGTAAGTAGTTTGTAAGTTTAGGGACTGATGACCTCGTAGTTAAGTCCCATAAGCTTAACAAACATTTGAACATTTTTCTGTCCATCCCCTCTCTCCCCTTTCCGTACGTCTCCTCCTCTAAGTACTCCTCTCCTTCCTACATATGAAAGCTTACATATATGCGTCAAGTTCCATGGTGACTGGGCAAACGGTGTCAAAGTGGCAAGGTACCTTCCACCATTACTGGCTTCCAGATTGTATGAAACTCCTGCATTTCAAACTATTTGGATGTCTTCTGTGACGTACGCTCCGCCATGCACCTACGGAGACTTACGAAAGGTAGCCCATATAGTAGTTCGGAGTGTCAGCTATCTTCATTCCACGTTAAATTCAATTATACGCAGCCTTTTCAGCGTGAAGAGAAACAGCATATTAACTCATTGAAGGTACTTTTCGACAAGCACCGTACGGGGGCTTAAGAAAAATAGCACGTATATTAAAGCAGGGTATAAGCTATCTCCATTCCAAATATCATTCAGATCTGTCCATTCCTTTCAGCATGAAGGAGTAGGAAACATATTAACCCATTGCAACGTACCGTCCTCCACACACCATACGGTGGGTTACGAAAGGTAGCCCATTTATGAATCAGGATATAAGCCACCTCTGTTCAAATTTCGTTCATATTCGTCCAGACATTTCAGCGTGAAGGTGTAAGAAACGAATTAAATAATTGTAAAAATGTTCAAATGTTTGTAGAGCTTATGGGACCTAACTACGCGGTCATCAGACCCTATACGTAAAAACTATTTATGAATTACCTAATACTAAGACGGCACAAACATCCATGCCCGAGACCGTGACTGGCGCGCCTCAGTCCCCTCGGCCACCGCGGCCGGCTAAATAATTGTAAAGTATTCTCCGCCGTACGCCATACGAAGTTAATTTTAGTATGCATATAACCAACGCGCGAGAGCAAGCAACGAGTTGACAATGGACTTGCAATAAACTTTAGAGTGTTGACCACTAATTTCAATTTATTGAGGCCTCACGCGTTTCGACGTTCCGTCATTATCGAAGGCTACAGCAAGACAGTGAAATTAATATTCATCAAACATTCCGATAAAATATAAATGAGAACACAATCATCACACTCACCATATCTTTTAAAACTTATTAAAAATTTAAACTAAACAAACATTCCTTTTAAAAAATCACTGTCTAAGACATATGTCAAACATAAAATAAATTTAAAATTTCAAATCCCCCCCCCCCCCGAACATCCCTGTAGGATGGTCAAGTGCATACTAAGGTCAGCAAAGCGGTCAGTTATTAAGTGGAGAATCCGCCAGATGGCGATGTTGTCACTCTACTTCTCTCTCATTCACATATGCGCACTCATTCCCTCTGGGATATTTTTTATTAATAATACCTTAAACCTGCACAATTTATTGTTACTCCTTTTACTTTCCTTTTACATTATACAATTATATGAGTGCTGCACATTTTTTTTTTTTTTTTTTTTTTTTTTTTTTTTTGCCTCACTATATTTTGACATCGTTAGGAAAGATAGTGTTTAGTGACACATTGCTGGCAGTCACCAAAATCATGATATCTATACAGTATTCAGGTAAGGAAAAGTGTGTTTGGAGGAGGGGGACATAAGTGCTGGGAAGTAAGAACAGCCATCAAGCACCATCTGCATATAAAAACCACAAGGTCGTTTCTATACCGTACAAGTTTGCATTTGCCTCTCGTATAAATTACAATGTTGTCCTATAACAGCAATGCAAAGCAATATGTTAAAGTAGTATCACATTTATATAAAGTTGTTATAGCATTTGTAAGATGACGAAGTACTATGTACAGTATTACAGTTTAGGCAAAGCTGATGTGAAACCATATCTTCAATATAAAATCTAAGGGTAGTTAAAGTATCCTCTTCCATAAGTGTATTCCACATGTTAGCCCTCTATTGTGAAACATGAAATAAACCAATTTTAAGGTTTACTGATCAAATGCATTACACTCAAGGCTCCTAAAATGAATGAATATTTAAAGTAAAAAGGGGGGAGATGATTGATGGAGCAACTACAGGTTACAGAAAGTAATTTTGTGCACTCTTACAGTTTTTAGTAATATTAACCCAATTATGAAGCTCCATGAAAGAAACCTTAGTTTTTTTTATAGCAATGAGTAAGGTGTGCATAGATATGATGTTACAGCATTACATCAGGATACAGCTGCTTATACTCTAGTAGCAAGTATAGTGAGGTATTTTTATGAAGCCAAGAACACACTTGTAATTTTTATTTTTTAATGATAAGTACACCTGTCACTGGAAACATGGACTTTAAGTAATACAGTATACTACGAGCTACGATGGGACTGTAAGGCTTCAATAAAGGCTTCAATAAACTGAAATTAGTGGTCAAGACTCTAAAGTTTATTTCAAGTGCATCAAATGGCCACGTCTCACAAATGTCTAATGGAGACAGCAAGGAGTTGACAATGTTTTATCGCAATCGGTATGACCGTGCATAAAATACGAACAATAAGAGAAAGGAACAAACAAAGATTAATTTTTATGTATTAGATTTGTGTTTCCAACTTAATCCTACATTCATGTATGCAAGAGACCCACTTCTCACACTCTTCTTCAACCTAACACTTTGGAAATACAGAAGATGTTAAAAATGTGTCGTGTAGGCCACTGACACAGTTTCCTCCCCTCCCCCCTCGACTACCACGATCTGGAGCCGTCTATGATCACTATTCGCCGTATGTGGAGCGTGTGATTACGGCACGTTAGGCTTTTCATGCTTTGCCTTTACAACGCTTCCGGCTGTTCGTCGTGACCAACATCAGTTGCCAAGAAGCGGTTCGTTACGAGATAATTGCGTCCCAGAGTAACGCTGTCTCTAATGAGCACGGCGTAGACTGTACGTTGAACCCTTATCTCCCTCACTTCCTGCAGAGGAGGTACTACCAGATAATTGAGAGCGCAACCCGGAGTCTCGCACATCGGGAACCTTTATGAATAGCAAAGAGGGGCTATGAGACGATCTGGTGTTCTTTCGTACATGATCAAAATAACAGCCGACATTCACTGACATAAAATACCGTAAATATATGTGTATGAAATATACAAACATTTAGACCATTTCAGGGCAGTGAAAAAAAAAATTGAAAAGTAAAAATGGAAACGTGCTGGGCCACGGTTCGAACCCGGATTACCAGCATCTGGCAAGAGGCCGCTCTAACTAATTGGGCAGTTCGCCACTCTACCTCTGGTCTTCCGTAGCCGAAGATGAAACGTTTGGGGAAAGTTTTACAAATCGACCACGGCTTATGAGCCCGAAAGTTTTAAATGCAACATCGAGGCACGCTTCCTCTCCTTCGAGGCGCACAGTGGCACGGAATCCCCAAAACGTGGCCAAAACCCCGAAAACGAATTTTCGATTCTCGGAATTTTGATGGGTGGGTTGGGTAGGGGAAGGATTAGAGCACCTCATTCCAGAAGGAGAGGTCCCCAAATTCGATATCTGTCGAGTTACATCAGTTCAAAAGTGACCTTCGTCGAGAGCACAGGCGGCGCTGTGAAAGCAAGGAAAATTTACTCTCAGTTTGTGAGTGAATATTTTGCTAGTGAAGTGAAGATTTTCAGGTCCACAAGATGGAAACGGTTGCTATAGGTATGTACAAAATGTTCGTTCAATAAATCGGTATAAATTTCATGGTTATCCTATTGATATTATTTTTTCATGCATGTGCAAAACGAACATGCTTTGCCAAACTTGCATGTTCAACTAGAGCAACAGTAGCATATACCGCAACATACCGCGAAATTTCAACTCCCAGACTATAGACTGATTAATTACCTGATAGAATTGAGAAGAATCAGCTGCCAAACTCTGCCATTTCTTTTGTATAATGAATATTACAGGTGCCCGTGCGGCCGACATTTCGTAGCACAACATGGTCGATGAAGCATGCGGCGCGGTTTGCTACGGAACTATTTGTTTCCCGTGCCACTCGCTTACGATGTCTGATCATTCGGCGACACTTACTGTGTTACTGATTCTATTTTAAAATTTTCACACAGGTTCGGATGGTCAATACGTGAAATTCACTCGGTAATAAATATTCAGCATTGTTGATAAACGGTTGAATGATGGTCTACCTGCATTAATACATTACCTGGAGGAAAAAATTTCCGAGAAAACTGGTCGACTGTTACACGTACCGGAGGATATGAACGTCTCTGTTCCCTCATTCCTTAGTAAACTGAGAACAAGAAGCCAAAATGCTAAGTGGACAGAGCGCGTATTTTTGCAACAAAACAACGAATGGCTTAGTGCACCCGTTTCATTTCCGGCACCTACTCTTAATGGCAATTCTCAGACTTACTATGATCTGCCATCAACTAGCAAATGCAGTGGATTTTGCGTCTGTCACTGACTTTGAAAACTGTCTCATTGTATTATTGAATTAAAATGTGCGTGGTACCGAAGAAATTTTTCCGATGCATTATCAACAAATATTTCGTTATAATGAATAAAGCACTTTGACACTGTATATTGGATTCTAAATACTATATATACGCAATTATTAAAAGAAAATTTAAGATGGTCATGAGTTACGTTACTATATTAGCTCCGCCATTTTTTAGGTAGAGTTTAGCATTAAATTCGTAATCATCGACCTCATGTGATGTGTTTTATGTGAATTAAAAGCCTTCTTGGTGTTTTGGCCACGTTTTGGAGATTCTGTACCACTCTGCGGCGTGGGACATTACGATCGTAGTGAATTGTAAGACGAGAATTTGGGCTTAGCCCAATTGGTTAAGGCGAGCGCTCGCATGAAACGGGAAATCTGGGTTCGAGTCCCGATCCAGCACAAAGTTTCAGTTATGCTGTTGAATTTATTTCATTGGCCTGAAACGGTCTAAATATTTCAATATTTCGATTAGATACGTGACTGTACCGAGGAGGGGACAAATAAATACTGCAGTGCCGTTTGGATGATGTGTCGATATTTTTGAGGAGTGGTTCGAATATTGCAACTTGACATGTTGGTCGTATTCTACGGCCATTCATGAACAATCGTTGTACTACCGAAATATTTCGTCTCACGAGAGCAGGAATGTCCCGAATCGATGGATCATATTCTCTCATTTGAAGAATGTGTCCTCTTTAAAATTCGCTGATACATGTCTGCGGGATATGCTGCACGTTCGCTCATGTCACACTGACCCACTACCATCAGTTTATGGCGTCAACCGGAAGGGCAGTCACTTTTCAAAAATCAAAATGTTCAAATGTTTGTAAATCTATCGGACCAAACTGCGTTGTCATCAGTCCGTAGCTTACAAACTACTTAAACCTAGGTAAACTAACCTATGGACAAACACACACGCCCATGCCCCAGGGAGGACTCGAATCTGCACTGCGAGCAACCGCGCGCTCAGCCGCGAGGTGCTTTAGACCGCTCGGCTACTCCACCGCGGCTGTCACTTTTCACTCGTAGGTGGTGTTGCGCCGAGTTATAGATGTTTACCTCTGAAATGAACAGTGCTCAAGATTAAAATCTTGATATGTTTGTAAATCTATGGGATTTAGTTTCTTTGGTGATCAGTCTCTAGGCGTACAAATTACTTAAACAAACTAACCTAAGGACAACACTCACACCCATGTCCGAGGGATGACTAGATACTCAGACGGCGAGCAACGGAGTGCTGCGCCGCAAGGCGTATTAGGCCGCTCGGCCACTCAACCGCGGCAGTCAATCTTCACACAACGTTTATTTTCACAGTTCAACAAGTACACTGAATATACTGCACCTATGTAACAGTCCACATAGGTTAACCATTACAATACAATTGAGTTACAACTCCGTGTGTAGCCATGGACAGAATAAGTCCCGGTTGTAAGGCCATCTTCTTCTTCTGAAGGTCACCGTTGAGAAGCCTAGAGTTGTCACAATAGTACTGCGTTCGCTATCCATCGAATGCTCGCTGAAGAGTGCCTGCGTAGCCTTAAGTGGCGGCAGCCAACCAATAGCATCCTGGCGTACGTACACCTTGGTGTGTAGTACGCGATAGCTGTCTCCAAAAACAACAAATTTTGCTGTTGCTGTTTTCCTGTTATCGAGCGTGTTGACGTGCAATTCGACGTAAATGTGGATTGACCGGTAAGCAGGAGTGTGTGTGTGTGTGTGGTTGTCCGCCGTTCAGGGGTTGTATAAGGCCGCCAAACAACCTTGAATTCCAATCCGACATGCTTCAAATGCTAGTAAATTCTACAGAACGTGTCCTTCTGAATATTACATTGTATGTCCCGTCAATATGAACCTTCTGTCTCTAAAGTTCTTTTTTCTGAACATTAATACATATTTCATAAAACAACATTATTTGAAATATCATGTGCCAACGTGTTTATTGTATCAAACAATTTTGGTCGGAATTAAGCTTGGATTCAAAGGCATTTATTTAAGCACCGAACTACAAGCAATACCATAACGGTCGTGTCGTATCTTTGCTGTAGGTCTAATTGTGTGAGCCGGCCGCGGTGGCCGAGGAGACTGAGGCGCTCCAGTCACGGTCTGCACGGCCAGTACGGTCGGGGGTTCGAATCCCCCCTCGGGCATGGATATTTGTGCCGTCTTTAGTATTAGCTAGTTCATAAGTAGTTTGTAAGTTTAGGGACTGATGACCCCGTAGTTAAGTCCCATAAGCTTAACAAACATTTGAACATTTTTAATTGTGTGAACGTGAGCTGTTCTGAGGTCGTTACCAAATACGTAAAATCGTAAAATACTACCTCTTTCATTCTTTTTGCCCAGTTCATATTCACCTATTATTTTTCCTTCCCTTCCGTTTCCTACTACCGAATTCCAGTCTCCCTTAATTATCTGAATAATTTCCTTTATCTCCTCATAAATTTCTTCGTTTTCCTCATCATCGGCAGAGATAGTTGGCATATAAACCTGTACTACTGTGTCTGGTGTTGACTACGATAATGCGATCAATGCGTTGCCCATAGTAGCTTACCCGCATTACTGTTTTCGTATTCTTAATTAGAACTACTCCTGTAATACCCCCAACGGATATTGTATTTATAATCATGAACTCACTTGACCAGAAATTCTGTTTCTCCTTCCATCGAACTTCAGTAATCCCCACTATGTCTAACTTCAACCTATCCATTTCCCTATTTATACTTACCTACCCGATGAAGGGATCTAACATTCCACCTTCCGATACGTAGATTGCCAGTGTTATCTTTCCACATGACCACATCCTCCTGAGTAGTTTTCGCCCGGAGATCCAAATGGGGGACTATTTTACCTCCGGAATATTTTACTCGTGAGGATGCTATCATCATATATTCCTACAGTAGAGCTGCATGTCCTCAGAAAAATAACGGCTGTACTTTCACCTTGCTTTCAGCCTTTGCAGTAACAGTGTGACAAAGCCACATTAGCTAATGTTACAAGGCCAGCTCAGTCAATCATCCAGACTGTTGCCCCTGCAACTACTGAAAAGGCCTCACAGTGGTACACACGTGAATTACATTACATTAAAAGTAGTTTTAGGAAGAATATTATGGGTTGCAGTTTTCAAATTACGTTCCAATGTTTCGCCCGGGGCCGCTACGAGTGCGGGGCCCTTTGCTACAGCACCGAGTGTACACGTCTATTGCCGGCCGTGACAGAGGCCGTCCTTTTATGATATTTTGTAAGATTTCGGAAAAGAAAAGAATTCTAATGGAGCCATTACATGGAGAATATCCCGGGTGAAATTTCAAACCCACAGTCATGCACACTTTTCATTATTACGAGGGCTTTGTGCAGTGGTGCGTTGTCCCGGAGAAAATAAATAAATAAAATATTATGGGAACCAATTTCCCGAGCGTTTTTTTCATCTGTTCTCTCAAACGGCGCAGGAGGGTGCAACAGTATAACACATCGATACTTACCCCCTTTTACAAGTGATCCACCACAATTGCCCCTTCTCTAACCCAGAAGACGATCCCATCAACTTGCCGGCTGGTTTTTGCACCAGAATTCTTTTTTTGTAGATCTTGTAGGATGTTTCCAATGTTACGACTCTTATATTGTCTCTGAATCAAATTGCTGAACTCACGTATTTTTGGCCATTGTCACAAAACTTACAAGAAAGCCGACCAGATCCGCTTAAACTTGGTGGACGATTTCTTCATAACCCTGAATTCACTCCCGTCTCTGATCATAATTCAATCAAGTCTTTCCGGAGCAACCGAGCATAAATTTATTTTGACAAGTAGGCTCAACCACATAGATCGTGTATAAAACACTAAAATATGACGCGTTTCAACGGTGAAGCTCTCATCAGCAGATAAAATATACAAGAATCTTTAAAACCCGAGACAAATAAAATGTAAAACGTGGTTACTTCCCTTGTAACCGTGTCTCCGCAGAAAGCTCCTCAGCATACTGTGCTTCGTCAAAATTGAAAACAGACCCCAGCACTGGCGGCGCATGACACTAGCGAAAAGCACGAAGTCAACAACAGGAGTGTGGCGCACGTATGCATATGAAAAACAAAGACATCTAAATACCAAAGATCATCCACAAGGTAGTGGGTACATTCAGGTGTCGCGAAATCGTTTGCACCGTAATACAGAGGTTGAAGTTTAAAATAAACGACTTTTGTTATAATAGGTACACAAAGTTTTTTAAAAAGCTGTATGTGTTGCCTTGAACTTGTTCATTTAATGAAACGTCGCTTTTTGCGTTATGTATTGTAATCTCCAGCTGTTCTAGCAGATAAAACTTTCTTCCCTTATCCTGTTTATGTAAAATCTTAAGGTAATCTTTAAACTGCTTTAATGGGTGGCCAGTTTCGCGGATATGTGTAGCTACAGCGGACTTGTCAAAATTATTAAGTCGGAAGGCGTCCATATGTTCCTTGTACCTAACTTTAAACGATCTACCGGTCTGACCAATGTAGTTGGCATTGCAACTACTACACTGTATCTTATAAACCGTTGCTTTGTCATATTTATCAGTCTTTTGGTTTAAGTTATTTCGTAATTTATGGTGTAACGTATTATTAGTTTTAAAAGCAGCTTCTACTTTAAAAGGTTTTGGTATGTTGGCCACTTTCTGAGACAGATTACCAAAATATGGAACCATCTCCCTCTTGATATTATCCGTGCCTTTTATATATGATTTCGCAAGTTGTTTCTTTCGTATTAGGTTATTCACTATGTTTTCTTGGTAACCATTCGCCTTAGCAAGCTGTCTAATAATGTTAAATTCAGTGGTTCTTTTTCGTTCATTGGCACTTTAAAGGCACTATTGAATAAATAGTATCGTCTTGTAAATACAAGGGTTTGTAACTTAATTTATTAACAACCGATACAAAAGTGTTACGTATTTTCACCTGCTACAGTCCTACAAAGTAGTCACCAGCGTTCTGTAGAACCAGTTGTCAGCGATGTGGAAGGCGTAGTATACCTTTAGCAGAGCCTGTTCTGTTGATGGTGCGAATGGAGAGATCTACTGCCGGTCGAATCTCTGGAACAGTTCTAAAGCGAATCAAAGTCACAAGGACTTACGTCCGTGGAGTATGGTGTGTGGTACAGTATTTCCCAGTCTCAATTACTGAGCAGAGGACCCAAAGTTCGTGCTGTATGCGCCCGCACATTGTCGTGCAAAATGTTGGGTGGGTTGTACAGAAAGTGTTGCCACTTGTTTTGCAACGCTTCAGTCCATGTGACTTGGATTTTATTCGGATGTTGAAGGAACCACTTCGTGGCATTCGCTTCGGAACTGTTCCAGGGATTCTCATCATCAAGAGAACAGGCTATGTTGAAACTTGTCAGCAATCAGTCGTAAATATTTTGTTTATTGAGATCTAGATTTCGATTACTGTGGGATCACTGTGTGATCGTCTACGAGATATGACAGTCCATTAATTTTAGCACCAAACTACAATATTTTTTTTACGTATTTTAACGTAAACCGTAAGAGGTAACTGTGTTTTTGTTATAGAAGTTTTTAAAAGAAACGTTCGTATAACAACTTACCACACCTTGTACCGACTGTACTTATTGCTACAGCTACAATTTGTAAAGCTGATAGTATTTAATGTTATAATGTATACTGCAAACATAATAATTAACAAATTATCTAATTTAAAAAAATGTTTTCAAACTGTTACTATAATATACAATATTAGCAACAACATTTTAAGGCACCAGCTTGTATATATTATTATCACCAATCCTGTTTAAGTGGTAAATAATATTTATTAATACAGAATAATAAAAAGTGCCTATTAAAATAAAAATTAATTGTAAGCATTATTGTAATAAACATCAAATACACTTTTGATGTACTAACATTTAAAAAGGGCACTGTGTAAGAATTGTAACAGCTTCATCAGTATCAACGTAACCTCCAACATGGAGGTCGAAAAGTTTTGTGCGTTTCAACAGTTCATTTCAGGAATGTAATTTTATCATTGAATGTACAACTGGTTTTTAACTTGGCATTTGTATTATATAACCGGTCCTTTGTGTTAGCATTGGTAATGATCACGCAGTGATCGAAATCTAGATGTGAATAAACAAAATATTTACGACTGATTTCTGTCAATTTTGAACAAAATAAAAAAAATTAGAAAAATACACAATTGTTGAGTACAAGAGTCACTGTGGATTCAAGCCTGACAGAACAGGCTCTGCTAATGGTATACTATGCCATCCACATCGCTGGCAACGGGTTCTACACAACGCTGGTGACTACTTTGAAGGACAGTAACAGGTGGAAACATGTAACGCTTTTTTATAGATTGTGAATAAACCGTAGCCGCTATTTAAGTCCCAACCATCGTACGATTATGGCATTTGGTCGTCATTGTGAATGTCTCAGGGTCGAAACAATCCCGATATTCTCTGTGATTATCATTTTTTGTTTTTGTTTTTTGTGTTGCAGAACTGCAAGAAGTTTAAGAAATTTCCCCATATACACCGAGTCTTTCAAGGGTGAGTGCTACTTTGGTGACACGCGTTACTTATTCGATGAGGGGAGGGCGGATCGGGAGGTGGAGAATGGCAAAGACGGAAGGGGGGCGAGTGGGTTGGAACACTTGGCGCACAATACTGACAGCTTGTGATTCAGATGCGCCACCAAGCAGACATGTCGGCAAAAGGGCTGAGTGCAGTAGTGTGTGTGTGTGTGTGTGTGTGTGTGTGTGTGTTGTGGCCACGGTCTGTTGCGTCTGCCTCCCTCAGGCGAAAGCCACCTGTCGTGGGCTAATGTGCTAAAGTGAGTGGTAGGTTGGGATGAGGAACGGGAGGGGGAGGGAACTTAGCTTCTGGGCGACGGGGCTGACAGATACGGCGGCGCCCTACCGCAGCTTCCAAAATTCAGCAAGAGGTGGCAGCACAAACAGGTTTCACTTAGAGAGCCTGTATAGGGAGAGAGTGGCCATGCGTATGACCGCTCCTGATTGACTGACAGGCCAGGACGCCATGTTTTTACCAGATTTGGCGGGCTTTGTATATGTGTGAATAGCTGCAGTGTCCGTTTCTGTACTGTGGTGTGTCTTAAAAGCTTCCAACAGCGATTTAACTTTACAGTTATGTACGGGTTGAATTACGGTAGATACTGCTCCACTTTTGGACATCTTTCGGCGGTTCTATTTACATGAATTGACGTGTTGCTCCGTTGGTCATTGACCATAACTTTATAAATTTGCAGCAATTTTTAAGATATATGTTGATTTGAAGTGATTACTTTCGTGTCTCATTGCCGCCGGTTGTCCTACGTGTCGGTGGCCGAGTAGACAGAGACTGACACAGTGAAGTAGGATGCACGCGCATGCAGGTATGCAGTCTGAGGTGACCAGCCAGTGGGACATCAGAAACTAGAAACACTAACCTAGATTACTACAAGATATTATAATACTTATCTTTAACAAGTTTCATGGCTGCAGACTAGTGAAATGCTGAGACAATGGTTAACTAGGTAGAGGCCTGCCAGCTGATGAGAGTCTGTTCTAGTGCCTGTCCTATTGCCAAGTGGCCGATAGAGTTCAGTGGTTTGGGTTTGCAGCAGAGGGCACTCGTAGCTGACGTCGTAAGAACGCCGCGCCGCGCAGCGAAAGTACGTGGCGCGAACTTCAGAGTTGTGCGACGCCACAATTAGAGTGTATTTAATAATGTGTATTACATAATCATTCAGGATAGTCAAGAGAAATGCGTCGTTGTTCCTGAGTTGGCTGTAAAAACCGAAGTGAAAGTTGTTATATGATGCTTGTGTTCGCAAAGAATGAGGAAATACGAGAAATTTGGGCAGTGAAAGTTAACCGAGGAAATGGAAACTGTAAAGGAGACTTGTGGAAACCAACGAATTATCCTGCCTGTGTGAAGTAAATATTTTCTGCTCTCCTCTCCCCCCTCCTGCACAAAGCAAAAAGGAACTGATCAAATTCAGTAATAGAACAACTGTCTGTGAAATTCCCGCGTGGTGTAGTGTTTGCGTACTGAATTTGTAATGTGAAGGTCGTGATTTCCAATCCGGTTAAGTGGTAAATTTTTTTAAACAGCATTCTCTAGCTTTTTGTTAGTTCATGTTTCTGGTTTTTGAGATACCGTGGTAGAAGGTATGTTTTAACATGGCTACGGCACATCCCCCTTGCCTGTGTATTACTGGCTATTAACAATTCAATTATGGGATATGATATGAGAAAGGGAGGGGGCGGGACTTTTAATTCATTGTAGATATTCAGTTACCTTTTTTGAGCCTATTTCTGCTGTTTAACAAGAAATAGTATTGGTATTTTTCCGATTTTCTGTAATGCAGTGCCCCTAAAAGTATCTACAAAATAACTAATTCGGTATTTCCCAGCGTAGGAAAATGTTATAAGATCGACAGCACACTTAAAATCGGCGTATATTGTACTAATTTCAGCTATTCATACTCTGACTGAAAATTCTGAAATCGCATTATTTTATTTGAGATACTTGGAATACCTCTCTTTCTTATTAATCAACTGCCAACTGTTAAAATTACCAGAACATTGTAAAATATGGTATTAACATTCGACACTCATAGAAACTGTTTAACGAGACTTATTTCCATATAAATTTAAATGTTTCAAATGTGTGTAATTCTTACAATGGCTTAAACTAAGGCAAACTAAGCTAAGGACAACAAACACATCCATGACCGAGAGAGGATTCGAACCTCCGACGCTGGAGGCCGCGCGATCCGTAACATGGCGCTCCAGACCGCTCGGCAACTCCCGCGCGGCTTACAAATTTATCTGTCGTTTATAAACATAGATTAATGGCATTACTTAAACAACGTACAGATTACTAAGCTAGAAGATGTCCTTTACTCTCATGGGTGGAACTGATGCCTTATTTAAATCGTCAAGTGGCTGCACTTCTACCAGGGTCGCTATGTAAGCGCACGTCCCACGCGCAGTCTGGTAAAAACATGGCGGACACCGGTCGGTTCGTCACTCTGTCCCTATGTAGGCTCTGCAGTTTTACTCTTCCAGCTCGTAGGACACTCAACCATAGCGGCTGCAAGCTAACTCTTTTGTTGAGCAAGTACCTGTCAACGTCCATAGAAACTGTTCTGGCCTCTAGAGAGCACAAAACTGCCAGTCGCTCTTACGCACCTTAGCGTCACTTTGATGTCTGGTACACTTTAGTCAGTTTTCTGGTGGTCGCTTTTATCATCCCGAATGCAGTTTAATGGCGCAGTATTGCAGATGGTATCATTTTGTTTCTTATATTATAGGAAATGACAAATGCGACAGTGGACATGTGAAGCCCAAGACTGGCATGAAAGTCTAAGCACGTTTTATACTTTCTGTTGTTAGCACCTCTTAGGTGAATTTGACGATTTGGTTAATATTTCAAAAATTGTCTGTCTGTGTCTCAGTCAAATGTGTAGCTTTAGTTTCTAAATTAAACTATAGCCTCTGATAGATTATAAATATAATGCAGAACAGTATGTGCGAGGAACATAGCTGAAAGCTGAATCTAAAATGGAAAGGATGGCGGAAAAGAAAAATGAATCGTGGTTGCAATTGAAAAAATGTCTGGACTCCTAACGAAAGTGATGATCCATTCTGTTGTTTACGAGCGGATGATGCACGAACAGGAAAACATGAAAATGGTAGTTTTGTCGGGAGTACCGTATGAATCACAGAAAATTCCTACGCTGTCCATGATTTGTTCCGCTAACAAGAAACCAGAAAAAGTCTAGTTTCCCTCCAAGTGACACGAACGTCAGTAAATCATTATAAAAGTAACGTTCTGGCTGTCGTTTAAGTGTTTCACAAATTTGAACGGTGTATTTAAATGGTACTTCATATTGTGATAGTGACTATTGGTCCATCTGAAGTACAACGTGATCTTTGTGTAATAGCAGAAATATGGCTAGATCGTGAACGAATTATTAACGGTGCTGTTAACATTTGCGAATCTCTCCCACAAATCAATTTGAAACTATAAGAATTTAAAACTGTAAACAAAATTTGGTGTATTGCGACTTAAAAAAAAAAAAAAAGACAGAAAACTCTTCAAACGTCTAATAGTTGTATGTCATTCACGACTAGAAATCAACGTGAAGGAATGTACTGGAAAGGATGTACTCTCTGCTGCTAAACTTCTATATTCGTAGCTGATGGAACAATGTATTGCATACAAGTATAAAGTAAACTAATGTACCATTCAGAAAACCTTACATCTGAAAACATAGATTATGAATCTGAGTGAAAAGAAAATAAAAATTTAATCTCAGTTTGAAGGAAAAATTTAGGCGCGCGGGAGTAGCCACGTGCTCTAATGCGCCTTGTTGCGGAGTGTGTCTCTGAAAGATATTACCTTTAGAAGAAATGCTGTTCCTGCTAGAAGTAATATCTTTTAGATACTTTGATTCATGTATTATTTAAATGGCCCCTTTTGTTATACCATTCTTTAGTCCTTATTATGTTACTTCAATGGTGATTGTTGGGTCATTTGTATTTGTTGTTCTTTATATTTTATATGACATATGTGGAACATGATGCTATAGATAAAACACTGATTTGAAACTTTGTTTGTATAATGCTTGAAGATGGTATTAATGTAATACCGAAATCGATTGTTTACTAAAACAACTTAAAATTTACAGCTGTTGGTGACTCATTAATTATTTGTAATTTTAGTTTTTAGGTCCTGGTTCGCTTTTTTGATGAATACTCACCAATTGATATTCAGATAGCAAAATCAGCACGGGTTCACAAGACAGATACCTCGTCTATCAAAATATTACTGGCCATGCACTGCAGCACTTTAAGGCGCGATGCTGTAGAGTGCGCAGCTATTCCCCATCGGAGGCTGGAGTCCTCCCTCGGGAATGGGAGTGTGCGTTGTCCTTAACGTAAGCTGGTGTAAATAGTTTGTCTAGCGACTGATTATTACTGCAGTTGGGTCCCACAGTCTCACAAACATTTGAAAATATTGGTAGTAAAATTTGGAAGCATTCGTAACAGAGATCCGGAATTTTCTTTGTTGCATTTAAGTTGTAATAATGTTATTCTGTGACAGAGAACTGGATGAATACCGATGTAGGAACACCTGAAATATTTAGCGAAATACAGGTTGTGTGTCAGAGTAGGCATCAAAGACGGGGAGATGGGGGAGAGGGTATTCATTACAGTCGACAAACATATTGTTACTGAGATCGAAGAGAGAGTGCGGCTTTAACCCTCCGTCGGGCACAGTCGGCCTCACAGGCCAGCAAAACACTTTTTTGATTCCCGTGCTTAACAGTGGTGGCCCAGCGGCCCGCCTCTCCGTTTACTCGCGTAACTTTGGGAACCTCACACAGTGCCGATACGCAGGCTGCCATCGATTTCCACGCAGGTCAATGGGAATTCCTTGGGCCTCACAGGCCGTCTGCGCCTGATTACGTTATAGTTTTTAAGGTGAGATTTTTCAAGGTAGTTTTATTTTATTACTTCGTTTCAATCAAAATAAGTCTGTCCTCTGTGATTTTCACCGTTACCTTCGGGAAAAAAAAGACTTTGACGACCCTGGCCCTTCAGACTGAGTGCGCCTGATCGAGTTCTAATTCCAGTTTTCCTTTCATTTCCTACGTTATCACATCCATATTTTCTGCTGAAATGTCCAGAAAAGTATATTATGCCTCTAAGCCAATGATCTTGTGGAAATAATGCGCCTCCTCGAGGACGAAACTGCTGAAGATCGAGCCGCACTCGAAGATTTAGTCGATGAGAGAGACACCCACTCTCAGGATGAGGTAGGAGAAGGCAAGGAGGACTCAGCAACTGAACAGGAAGTTTAGGGAACAGATCGGGAATATGAAGAAGAGAAGATAATATGTGAGGAGTTTTTATTTTGCAAACAATAAGAGGACGAAGTAGTCTAAGTAGATACCTTCTACTAGTGTGAAGAGTCACATCATTATTACACAACATCCAGTGTAAAAGATATTGCTACAAATGACGCCACCAATTGCAAAACCTTGTGTCATCAACTTCTAACTGGACAATTCAGCATGTGTATGCTATGAATATATGTGGAATGTCAATTCGGCTGCAAACTCGACTGAAAAAATGTTTACCCCACAAGGAACGGGAAAGTTCTCCCACATTACCTCCCAAATGCCTAAAACGTCGACCATGCGTGGCTGAAACAAGAGTTAGGAGGGTGAAGAATCACGAATGTTCAGCTTGTCATCAATCAATATGCTTGAGCGACGTATACGTTCTGTGCCATACCTGTGTTTCAGCTGTTTATTTGGGAGCTATAGCATCGGTTTTTGGCTGCAAATGTGGCGAGAAAAGATGATTCCATGTCGGAATAGACTGCCTAATGTCCTTTAAAAATAACTTCATTACTTTTATGGACGTCTGTTCGACCAATTTTTAATGCTCTTTGTGGGACATTGGTAATTTTGGTCACTTTAGTTTAAGATGTATTGTGTTCAATAAATCCATTATTTTGCTTTACGTTTGCTGTAATTCCTTCCTTTAGATCCTCTTCAAGACTAGCCAACACGCATTTTGAATTTGATTTAACATGGTGGAGCTAGTCCACAAAATATGTGGGTGGCCTCTCAGGCCGGGTGTGCCTGATTTTGTTTCATCTGGAGGTGCGCCCGACGGAGGGTTAAAGTTATGCCCAAGCGCATAACAGGCGCAGCAGAAGGAAACGTAACTGTTGGGTGTTTTTACTAGGCATCTATCTCCACCGTGGCGGTGGGCGTGGTTCCTTGAAAGTTATTTACATTACATATTTCTTGAGGAATCTGTGTCGCTCTTTATTATAATTAGTTACATTACATTCGTTCAGTCGTCCATGAAACGTTACACATATATAGAAGGTGCACAACAATTCTTCTTGGTACCTCTCAGAAACACCTAATATCCCGTTTTGCACCCGTGACGTACATTCACGGCTCCCAGAAGTTTTAATCAGTCTGACATGAAAAGCTTCCAGAGACACGAACTCTAACGATGTACAGGCTCCCGATGTAATCTCGAGTAAGCTACCTACAGCAAATCAATTGGCCGACCACCTAACTGGTATTCCGGGTAACGAAGTTCCGAAGTTTAGTCGTCAATCCTAGCGGTGGAAAATCCGACGATTCTGTACCAGTGCAATTTCGCGAGGGGAAATGTCAGGGGGTTAGTAACGGAAAC
The DNA here is from genome assembly GCA_026315105.1 of Locusta migratoria. Taxonomy (NCBI): domain Eukaryota; kingdom Metazoa; phylum Arthropoda; class Insecta; order Orthoptera; family Acrididae; genus Locusta; species Locusta migratoria. Next base: position 543,426,909 of record CM048747.1, on the reverse strand, counting down.
GTTACTTGCAGCCTGCGCATTGAATTTCGAAACACAGCTTCTGCGAATCATTAGTGAACGGAGTATAACATTGAATTTTCCTATGTTAACGAAGGGGTACTCTATATTTCAAGTGACAAATCATGAACGTAGAATAAAATTCTTGTTGCAGGTTCCGTATGTAAGAGTTTACAGATGTAACGAAAATTTATTCTTCATTATTTCGTATAATTACTGGCCCGATCCAAAACTTTAACTAGCTCTTGTAATCAGCTCAGTAAGAGGCGTAGTGTGTGTTGAAAGTTGTACAATAAAACAAGTGTTATAGCGTTTACACAAACGTTAAGTTATAATGTAACTTTGAGGTATAAATATACGGATGAAATATATACATTGCTCCTAGGAATTATGAACGTATATATTAATCCGAAATATTTCAGTTTGGTCATTTGTAAGATATTTTAATTAAGTAATGAATACTGCAGAATTATATTACAGTTTCGTTTTTGGCGACCATATAACGAGCAGGTTGCCCGGATGTTGTGTGAGAGAGTCAGTTGGAAAAAAGTCGGTAATAAAGAGGCTTTTAATGAACAGGTGAACAGGAGGCAAGATGTATAGAGGAGAGGTTTGGACGCCAGTGTTTGTTCCGGAGCCGCCATACTGGAGCTAGAGTAGACGATGCACTGCAATATCGCTACGTGAGAAAAGAGTCGCTTTCGGAAATTGTTATTACTCTGCAGCTAATTTGAGTACCGTTGTAGTAAGAAAATATATTTTTAAGATTAAAAATAAAAAGCTTATGATTCGAAAAGCCAATATTGCTCAGTCTTGCCAGGGCAGTCGCAAGTCTCGCAGTTTGGATCAAATTCTGTGAGAAGAACCGGGTGGGTGAAAGAAGGAGATATATGGAAGTCAGGATATAGTTGGCATACTTGTGTCACATGACGTAGCAAGTTTGCGGACTTAACTATTGTCGTGGCAGAACTTGCTCCATACCGTATAAAGGCACACTGACCACCCAGTCCCTATGTATATAGCAATAAGATGATAGCTTTTAACTAGTCCATTTAACAACAAGCTTACTGTTAAACCTTGGACTTACACATACATATTTATTCATTAGTATTGCAGGTAATTACATGATTGAGGAAAGTATAAGTTACCTTGTGAAACACACCTGAGTTATATCTTTGTTTCAGGAGGTGGTAGGTTCAGTCAGAAGCATTCAGAATTTTACAGTTCCTCGAACGAATCAAAGATATCCTGAAGGATGAAATGACATATTATTTTTCTTGGCAAAATTACACAGCATGCCATGCAACCGAAAACTGAATAACATTTTGGGTGTTCTATCATATTAATTGAGCTCCTTATTTACTAACAACAGCATCCCTACACAACACATTTTCAAGCAGAAACGTGATGAAAAAGACGATAAGAAGAAAACAGCATGGAGGAACCTTTGGAAAAGAACTGACGTTGCAAAATAGCCCGTTGACAACATTTGAACTTCAGAATACTGTAACTTGTTGTACTGTACTGACAGCTATATTCATAATCAAACCTCAAAGCCGCGCGGGCTTGGCATTTCGCTCTAAGGCTTTTTGCTGTTGAGTACGAATCTGCTCCCCGTCGGAAGTCGAGTCCTCGCTCGAGCATGGGTGTGTATATTGCGCTTTGCATGAGTTAGTTTAAGCAGTTTGAAAGTCAAGAGACTGATGACCATTGCTAATTGGTCCATAGCTTTACAATTATTAGATTTTTTTTAAACACTGGAAAATACTGGCTAAGGTGTCAATACTGCTAGCTGTGAACACAAAGAGAATTTGTTGAAGTCATTTTTACGCCGAAAATTTGTTTTTATGTCTACCAATAGGTTGAATACTGAGAAATACTATCCCAAAAACTCCACATACATTATTCTATAATCGATTGTTGTTGTTGTTATGGTTTTCAGTCCGGAGACTGGTTTGATGCAGCTCTGAACCCTACTCTATCCTGAGCAAGCCTCTTCATCTCTTCATAAGAACGCCAACCCACATCCATTTGAATCTGCATACTATATGTGTCTCTTGGTCTACCTCTGCGATTTTTACCCCACACACTTCCCTCCATTTCTAAATTTACGATTCCTTTATGTCTAAGAATGTGTCCTACCAAGCGATCCTTTCTTTTAGTCAAGGTATATAATCGATTAGAATTAGTAATTATGTTCTAAATAGTAACTTCTTGTGACATTGAAATTAGAAAATTAAAATGATATTGTTGAAGAATTGATACAGTAATCGTTGCTTATTTGTTCTTACCGAAAATGGAATGAGACAAAGTCCTGTTAAAAATTTAATTTAATTCGTAACATATTAACCAATAAAATTGAAAAGCCGAATGGTATGCTATTTTATTCCGACATCCCATAATTTTAATGATTGAATAATTCATATTTCTTACATTGATATTACATGTAGATATCGTATGGTTTATTTGTTTGGAGATATGAAATACAGATCAGGTTTGCTTTTGGCAAAAATTAAATTCCTTGTAAAGACTGTTAGATCACTCAATAGGAAAACTAATTTTTCACTTTCAAAATACATTAATAAGGAGTTCATGTGTTCTTTCCAAAGTTCGTGGCGTAAATAATGTTGGAGTTTTAGGGAGATATTGTGAATACAGTAAAATGACCCTGTGAAGGTCGTATGTGTTCAAACAATAATCTCTCGGCAGACGAAGCTGTCATTCATTTTCTTTCGTCATAGATGTTAGGAAATAATAAATATTGTAATATAATGATTGGGGGAAGCATTGTAAAGAGTAACAAAATGAAAAAAAAATCATTACAGTTTTAAAGTACTTCCCGACTGTAACCATAAAAAAATCTCTCTGATAACCACGATGTAGACAGAATATTAAACCCTAACCTTCCCTTCTTCCTTTGAAACAATGAAAACTACGTAAGTCATCGGTCCTCAAGACCGACAAATCCATGCGAACTGTAATGACGACGACTGCAAATGATTTGCTACAGTTGGGAAAACTGGTGCATTACGGAAAACAATTGTCTGCTTCGAGGCAACTGCGGCAGCTCTTTAACCCACGTGCCAGAGGCATACAGTCGTGATTGCCAAGAGCACTGTATCAGACGGGCAGAGCGCTGGAAAGTGTCCAGAAGTGTCTCTTATTACAGTCGCTGTTTGGTTTGCAGATGTGCAGTGGTGAACAATTCCGAAACTGGTTTCATCTCGCAAAAATTTTCATTGTAGACAAATAGAATCAAACACTTGACTACCTCTTTATCTTTGGTCAATGCCGCATTGAAGTGGGTCCGTAAGCTACTGTCGGTTTTGGAAGAGCCTTAAGGGACGACTGGGTACATTTCTTGCCGTCACTCCATTAGCTTGGCACAATCCGCAACCTCTGTCCACAATTACATCTAATAAACAATGGGCAACCAGAATGAAAACTCGCAATGCAGCAAAAACAGAATTTTTTTAAATAAGTGTCATTCTCTCTAGAGATCCTACTTATTTAACATAATTTAAATATTTAACTTTGAACATGGCTAATTAACAGCAACCGTAATCCAATTTTTTTAACAATTTAGTATATCAGCTAACCGGTTGCGTAATTTTTAGGTGCTTGACCTAGGTTTGGTTGCCACTAGTGACAACTTCATCAGAAGAATAAAAACAGTTACATGAAACACATGCTGTCAAAAATATTACGAGCAGGATTGATCAAGTCGATTACAATAAAAAATTAGCATTCTTGCCATACAAATAAAACCAGTATGCTGTGAAGGGTATGAAGGAACTCACCGAGGGTGTTAGGTCGTATGTTTGTTGTACGTTACACAGTTTTGGGAGAGTGTTTGCTCATGTTTTGTGATAGATTTTTTCAGGTGTTATTGCCTACCCAACATGACGCAATTTTAAATTAATTAAATGGGACATGTGTGTGTAAATGAACACTACATGTTCAGCAAATGCATAGTGGCCTATTAAGTTTACGTATTTGTAGATATACAGCAAGAAAACGTACATATGTCCTGACATCACAAACGAATGGCCTTGCTTGGTACTTTTGCAACACACTTAAGGCTATGGTGAAAAGCTTTAAGCAACCGTGTGCTTTCGCGTCGTACAGAGGGCCGTCAAAATGATATGAATACCTAGAAATCACATTACATTACATTTATTATCAAAGAGTGGGAACACTTGGAAGTATTCAAAATGTTCAAATGTTTGTAGAGCTTAAGGGACTTAACTGCGGGGTCATCAGTCCCTAAACTTACAAACTACTTATGTATTACCTTATACTCAAGACGACACAAACATCTATGCCCGAGGGAGGATTCGAACCCCCGAAGGCAACACGAAGCTCCAGCACGCGCGGCTAATCCGCCGCGGCCGCAAGTATTCGAGAAACAGATTCGTTATGTGTATTTGTAGTTTCCTACAGAATGTCACCCATTTTTGTACCAAAACATCCCCCAATTACTTGGACACAGTACGTTGTAATTGACGAAATGACATCGAGAAGAACTGAAGTAACATCTGGCGTTCACGACGGTAGATTTATAGGGCCACTACAGTGTCTTATTTTGATGAACGATTCACGGGACAATGTGAGTAGCTCTCTTGGGTTGTTCGCGGATGGTGCAGTCACCAGAAGATCATAAGCAACTGAAAAATTATTTAAATAAGACATCTGCATGGTGCAAAAATGCCAATTGACCCTTAATAATGAGTTGTTTGATGTCATCCATTCGAGCACTAAAAGAAGCCCGTTAAACTAAATTTACACGATAAATCAGTCAAAACGACAGGCCGCAAATTCAACTAAACACCGAGGAGTAATGTTTAAAAACAAATTGAAACGAAAGCATTGAAAATATTGTAATGAAAGCGAACGAAAGACGACATTACTTTGGCAGAACTTTTCGAAGATGCAACAGTTCCACAGTGCGTGCTATTTTGGGGTATTGTTGCGCATTGTAGGATCTCCACCAAGTGGGACTGACAGACGATTTACAGACAGTTCAGAGAAGCACAGCTCGTTTTTTATTATCGCGATATAGGCGAGAGATTGTAACGGGAATTATTCACAAGTTCGGGTGGAAATCATTAAAACAAAGGCGTTAGTCGTTGCGACGATCTATTTGCGAAATTTCTTTCACCAACTTTTCCTTCCGAATGCGAAGATATTTTATTAGCACCCACCTACATAGTAAGACATGATCATCAAAATAAATTGACAGAAATCACATAGAAAACGGAAAGATTAAGGTGTTCCTTTTTCCCCGCTTGCTATTAGAGAATGGATCTGTAGAGACACATCTTGTACTTCAATGTAACTTGTAGAGTTTTTCTGTAGATGTAGTTGACTGCGACAATGTTGGAGCTGTAAATAGTGTCCCCACTCTCTGTTTTAAAACTCCACATAACGGACCATTTATGTTAGGGAGTAGTGATTTTACTGCGCAGGAGAGATGATACATTTACGTTACTGTACAAAGCAACCCTGAATCTTTTCGGCTGCGTGAATAGGCTTATTGTAATTGTGGAATATGACAGGAATTGTTTGCAGTATGTTAGTCACTCAAATTTATCCCATCAATGAAGATTATAACAGAAACAGTTAAATACCGCAATACAGACGCCCAAATAATGATGGAACGTACCAAATGCATAAGTACAGTAAGCAGGCATGCCCTAACCTAATCTTCTTTTGGAGGTCTCGTTACATAAAATTTGTCGTTAGTAGCAAACAACGTAAATGTCGATTCATGGCAACATATCAGACACATTCATTGCTTCCCAACCGCTTCTCTTTCGGGGTTGTTAGGCTCCAAGCATACTGTTTTTATCGAAATCGTTCTTAATTTCTGTCGGTCGTTGGCAGTAGGCTTCGAGTTTTACCTAAAATTCCATTTGGCTTGGCCGTTCCCCGTCGGGGGTTCGAATCCCCCCATCGGGTATGGATGTTTGTGCCGTCTTTAGTGTAAGCTAGTTCATAAGTAGTTTGAAAGTTTAGTGAATGATGACCCCGTTTACGACGTTTAACGACCATTGTCACCAGTGATGTTTCAACAAAGTGCGCAGCATCGACTTGGAAGTGCAAGAGATGATGCATTTCACCAATCATTAGTGTTGACTTTAGCAGAACAAAACGTGTAGTGTACTGCACGGTAGTAAAAACGGATGGAGAATATACTAACGCAATTGACATAAATAAAAGAGTCAGGCAAGGAGAGGGATTATCACCCCTATTGATCAACATTATAATACAGGAAGCACTGGATGCAGTACGTGAAGCAGAAGAGGGAATTAAAACAGGAACGAAAATAAATGTACTAGCCTTTGCTGATAATATACTACTAATCGCTGAAAATCTGGATAACCTTAAAACACTAGCAAAAAGGTTGTTCCAAAAAACAAAGGATGTTGGTTTGGAAGTAAATGAGGATGAAACAAAATTCATGAGGAAAGAAAGGAATTGCAAAACAAAAAGGCAAGAAACTTTAAAAATTGATAACCATACTTTTGAAGAAGTAGATGAGTTCAAATATCTGGGAGTATTAATAAACAACAGAAATGATGAGAAGCAAGAAATGGAGGCGAGAGTCAGAGCTGCATCCACAGCTACATACTCGCTCAACAAACTACTGTCATTCAAATTTTTGTCAAGAGGAACAAAAATAAGAATTTATAAATCCATAATCAGACCAGTGTTATTATATGGTGCAGAAATATGGAGTATAGACAAACATACAGAGAGAAAGATAAAAGTGTTTGAAAATAAAACCCTGCGAAAGATATTCCAGTCTTTGAGGGAGGAGAATGGCGAAGAAGAAAGAACAGGGAGCTCAAGGAACTATACAGTGAACCAGTTGTTATCGCGGAAGACAAGACGACTAAGATGGGCCAGCCATGTCTTTAAAAGATAGCAGGGATCTCTAATGAAAGAAGTCACGGAGAATAAACCAGAAGGACAAAGGCCTCTTGAGAGACCAGATTTCCAAGGATTTGCGGGTACTCGAAGCAAAGGAGGAAGATGCCGAGGACAGAATGCTATGAAAGAGGCTACTTGACGAGGCCAAAAACCATCTGCGGTTTAGGAGAGTTGCAGTAGTATACTGCACGGTAACGTCCAACACATCGTACGTCAGTTACACAGTGCGGGTGAGAGTCAACATGTAAGCAGTGGTGCCAACATGCAATAAGAGGTAATACACAACATTTTGATCATATTATTTTGCCCAAACCCTGTATTTATGTTTTGATGAACTACAACATTGGCAATCGCAACTTCCGTTACTTGGACGCGCGGGAGGGTGGGGGATCAGAGATATTAGGAAATTGTTAAATGTAGTCTTAGGCATATTTATTACTCCAGGAGAGCGGGCTGTGTTTGTTGCTTTGTTCTGAAAGTAGAACGTGGTGCAGCACGCAAAAATTAATTTTTAAACTTTGTAGGATCGAATTCAGTGCAGAAAAAGGAAGAAAAGGCGCCTATTGGAACCGAGAATGGGCTTCATTACTTTGGAGCTGCATCCAGAGATCCGGCTACGCTGGACTCCAGCTCAATGGCAGAGCATCAAAATATGATGGCCGCTTCCGTGGGTGGGGGAGGCTGCTGAAAGATTCAGCACCAGCGGGCCGGCAGTAGAGTTCCGCCATCGTCCCAAATGCCCGATAAACCAGGAGGCGGCGTTTTGTGCTCTCCGCAGGCGGACGGTGGCTGCTGACAGTTACGCTACGAGGGCTGGAGGCATTTTTCAAAAAAAAAAAAAAAAAAAAAAAAAAAAAAAAAAAAAAAAAAAAAAAAAAAAGAGTTTTGCTTAACCTTGGTTCCTTGTCCTCCTGAACGCTGACTTGTAATGTGTTTATTAAGTCAATTAAAATTGTGGGCTGGAATACGGATTCGAACCTGGGAACCTTGTCTTTCGCGGGCAAGCGCTATAACGACTGAGCTCTCCCGGCACGCTTCACGATCCACACTGATAACTTTACTTCCGCCAGTACCTCGCCTCCTACTTTCTAATCTTCACAGAAGCTCTCCTGCGAAACTTGCATGACTACCACCCCTGGAAGAAACGATATGGTGGAGACATGACTTAGCCGCAGTCTAAGGGATGTTTTCAGAATGAAACTTTCACTCAGCAGCGGAGTGTGCGCTGATATGATACTTCCTGGCAGATTTTAATCTGCCCGGAAGTTTCATGTATTGTCAAATCAAATGTTCGAATGTTTGTATAGTTTATGGGACTTGACTACGGGGTCATCAGTCCCTAAACTTACAAACTACTTATCAACTAACTACGACTAAGGACGGCACAAATATCCATGCCCGAGGGGGGATTCGAACCCCCGACCGTAGTGGCCGTGCAGACCGTGACTGGCGCGCTTCAGTCCCCTCGGCCACCGCGGCCGGCTTCATGTATTTTAATATACCAAGAAGCTCCATAGCAGGGCACACTCCGCTGCAGAGTGAAAGATTTATTATGGAAAATCCCTTAGGCTGAGGCTAAGCCATATCTCCACCATATCCTTTCCGGAGTGCTAGCCTTGCAAGGTTTGGAAAGTAGGAGGCGAGGTACTGTGGAAGTAAAGTTGTGAGACGGGATCGTGAGTCGTGTCGGGATAGCTCAGTCGGTAAATAGCTTGTCCGCGAAAGTTCGCAGGTTCAAGTCCCGGTTCCGGCACACAATTTTAATCTCTCAGGAAGTTTCATTTCAGCGCATACTCTGCTGTAAGGAGAAAGTTTCATTCTAGGAAGGGTGTTACTTAGTTCGTTAATTGATGTCTCTCAACCTTCTGAAACATGTATACTATCAGCCATGAGCTGTGCCATTGTAACAGAGTAGGTAAGATTGCTGATTAGTCATAACACCAGGAATAACGTCAACACTAGTTGACGTGGATTCTGCACGTCTACAAGGTAAATTCCCAAGTTTCATCGTTTCCGCATTGCTAAGGCACGCTCACACGGGACGCGCTGCCCCAACGTGCCGCATGCCATAAGTGCTTTCTATCTAAGTTTCTGCACGCTCCGAAACGACATGCTAGATCCCACGGAACACAACGTGCTGATCATCGATGATTGCGGGCTGGTACACCGATAAACGTGGTTACAAAGATAATGTGCACAAAATTACAAAATATCTCTGTTAGAAAAGAAAAAAAAAGCCTGAATACTGTAGCTTTCTTCTGATTCCAACGTGACTTACTATACTGTTCCAGAAATTGTTCAAATGTTCAAATGTTTATTAAGCTTAAGGGACTTAGCTGCGGGGTCATCAGTCCCTAAACTTACAAACTACTTATGTACTACCGTGTACTAAAGACGACACAAACACCCCTGCCCGAGGGAGGATTCGAACCCCCGACGGGGAACGGCCTCGCGCATCGTAGCATAGCGACTCAATGCGCTTGGCCGCTCCGCCGTGGCAGGAATTGTTATTTATCTGAAATCAATATGTACGACCAAATATATCATTTGCACCAGCTCCACTTGTGTTACTCTCTTATATTCCTCTTTCACGTTGTGCATATTTTGCAAATTAAAATGTTTACTTTGGAATTGCTTCGAAGATAATAGGTTCTGACTGACACAATTTACTTGTTGATACCCGCGGACAATGCCTCAGCTCGACAATGTTCGTTGTGATAATTTTTGGTATTTGTATTGTTCGTAAATTACTACATTTGCTTCGGTAACCACACGCTAGCCCAATTAATTGTTGTTGTTGTTGTGGTCTTCAGTCCGGAGACTGGTTTGATGCAGCTCTCCACAATACCCTATCCTGAGCAAACCTCTTCATCTCCACATAAGAACGGCAACCTACATCTGTCTGAATCTGCTTAATGTATCCATCTCTTGGTCTTCCTCTGCGATTTTTTCCCCACACACTTCCCTCCAATGCTAAATTCACAATTCCTTGATATCTAAGAATGTGTCCTACCAATCTATCCCTTCTTTTAGTCAAAGTATGCCAGAAATTTCTTTTCTGTAGCACCATATTTCAAAAGCCTCAATCCTCTTCCTGTCCGCACTGTTATTCGTCCATGTTTCACTCCCATACAAGGCAACACTCCATACAAATGCCTTCAGGAAGGACTTCCTTAGGCTTAAATCAATATTCGATGTTAACAAATTTCTCTTTTTCAAGAACGCCTTTCTACCCATTGCCATTCTGCATTTTATATCCTGTATACTGCGACCATCATTTGTTATTTTACTGCCCAAGTAACAAAACTCATCTACCCCCTTTATTGCTTCGTTTCCCAATCTAATTCCTTCAGCATCACCTTATTTTCTTACACTGCACTCCATTACCCTAGTTTTGCTCTTGTTAATGTTCATCTTGTATGCACCTTTCAGCACACTGTCCATTCTCTTCAACTGCTCTTCCAGGTCTTTTGCTGTCTCTGAGATTATTACAATGTCGACGGCAAAACGCAATGTTTTTAATTCTTCACCCTGAACTTTAATTCCTTCTCCAAATTTCTCCTTGCTTCCCTTTATAGCTTGTTCAATGTACAAATTGAATAACATTGGAGAAAGACTACAACCCTGTCTTACTCCCTTTCCAACCACTGCATCCCTTTCATGCCCTTCAACTCTGACAACCGCTGTCTGGTTTTTGTACAAGTTGTAAATAATCTTACGCTCCCTATATTTTACTCCTGCTTGCTTTAGACCTTGAAAGAGTTTATTCCAATCAACACTGTCAAAAGCCTTCTCCAAGTCTACAAAAGCTAGAAATGTAGGTTTGCCTTTTCTTAATCTATCTTCTAGGATAAGCCGTAAAGTGAGTATTGCCTTCCGTGTTCCTACATTTCTCCTGAACCAAAACTGATCTTCCCCGAGGTCGGCTTCTACCAGCTTTTCCATCCTTCCATCCTTTTCCATCCCAATTAATTATTTGTTTTAAATGCTACAGAGATAAAAAAAAACAGTCAGAATTTTTTGGCAGTAATTCTGAGGGCAGTTGCATATGTTTCCTTTCGCACAGATACGCCAAAAATCAGTGTAAATTCTTGAGTGAGATAATTGGTCACTTCTGCAGCAAGCTGACGTCCTATTGTACAAACAATTGCAATATTTAATGAAACAGATTATTTTCTACCGAAGATAAAATTACTCATTCTATGAATTAAGTCACAGGTTCAGAATTGGTTTTTCTAACATATTTAGTTTTTGTTCAAAGTCATGCTTAACTAATTGGATAACGTATTCAGTCAGAGAATCTAGTTTGAGTTACAGTGCAGATTCATTTTACAGCTACCCATACACACAACTACACACGACACAATTGTTTGAGAAGTCTTTAAAGTAAAGGCAAGCAATGTTTATTGACAACCAGCGAGTTCAATACTAAACAGTACTATTTTAATTACAACACCAATCATTATAGATTTATTTTGAGCAACAACAGACCTTTACAGTTTTGTTATTAACAACTTTCAAAGACAATCAAACCGCTATACACTACAGAAAAAATATTCTCCTACTTATAGTGCCACCATAACGACAGCATTTCGGTGAATGCTTCATCTTATGAATAACAATTCTTGTGCATAATGTGCACATCTACTCAATGCGTTCCTCTATGGTAGTGACATCGGACCGTTAGAAAGACTTACACGTAGCCCAGACATGAACACTACCGAACATGCTAGGTATACATCAAAAAAGTGTTAGAACGAGACTCTCCACCAATCAGTCTGATAGATCTACGCCGAATAGGCATTGAGAAGTTGGACAACCAGGACCAGCGGTCCCAAGATGATCTAGTCGACATTACGCACAATATGGTACAAGGAACACGGGTATGCATTAGCGCACGAGGACCTGTTACCATGAATTAAAGGTACTGGTGTACTCTGCAAAATGGAACACAAATTCATGACGTCTCGGTCACTTTCGTACAAGATGACAATTTATGTTTTCCAGAGCAATGAAGAGAAGTGCATGTTGATTTTGTGTATGTCTGTTGTACTTTTATGGAAATGGTGACGTAACACTTTTTTTTAATGTGTTTAATTTCATTCCACCAAAGGACACCGGAAAGTAGCCTGCGTAAGACTCACTTTACGATGAGAAGCGCAGGGAAGTTTCGGCACGTCTTGAGTTTCACGCACAGCGTATGTGCGAACGTTAGCGTTGGAACAACGCATCAACTTCCTGTTGCAAGCATGTCACAAAACTGGTCTTACGTTCCGAACATTGGTCAGCATTCCTTCCATGCGAGCGTTGTAGCTTATCGCATTCTAGACAGAGTAAGGCCTGTGGCATTGCCAGTGTGTCTTTGACGAATACACTCTACGACACAGCTGTCTCCACGTCTAAGTAGTACGCGGCAACGCTCCTCACTTGCATGCTGACACAATCTCATTTTATCGCTGACACATACTGAAAATGTAGTAGAGGTGTGCGCCTCCGTAGTCCACTGCTAGTACCTGCTTGGCAGAAGTTCAAGTTGCACTTCTACACTCACAAACCTGTTTCATCTGCGCTTTGGTAGCTGTATGATCTGCCACTGCTGTCCTTAGTGAATAGAAGGAGACGGGTAGAATTAAAATTTATGCCACTCCCCGGATTCGAACAGGGGAGCGCCTGCTTTCCAGGCAGACGGTTTATCCATTTTTTTACAATGAGCGTAGTGGACGTCTGTGCTGCATGGACATCGAGAACCTCGTCATAGGGTGTGAGGATGTTCTCGTGACCATTGCCACAGCGTAACATATACAGAGGAGCAGCCCCCTCTAAACCACTGTCCTACGCTCCCCTCGTAGTTCCGTAAGATGCTACCAGGTGTCAGGCGGATCGCTGGCTTAGGGTGCCTCTCACACGTCAGAGGGTAGCGTGGAGGGGAGGCTGAGGGGAGAGCTTGTGCCGCCTGCCCTGAGGCCACGGCTGTGCCCAGCTTGCTGGCGTTTGAGGGGCGGTGGTGGTTGGGAGAGCTGCTACCTGCCGCCTGCTCTGGCCAGTTTAAAGGGCTGCTTCTGACCGCAGCGCCATCCTGGGACATCTTACGGAACTGCTGAAAACCCTCCCTCCCCGCACCCCGGAGCGTAGGACCGGGCCCTTACGGAGGTTTTCCGTCTGTATATATTTGTCTGTGCCATTGCAAGCCTGCATCGTTACAAAACTGTCATAGAATGTCCAACTTGAGTGGCAAAGGATCATCCGGCCATTAGGAAAGCTACAATTTGACCCGTTTCAAACTCGCACATTTGGCTGTTGGAAGTACTAGTGCGTCTCCGTTGTATGTCGCCCGTTTGCTTTACACGTTGATGGCGTACTGAGCCTTATCGCTGTGTATTAACCCGTAAAATTTACGGGCCTAGAATCGCGAGGAAATAACCAGACCATTGTAATTTACGGGCCGCTACATTTAATTTAATGCAAAACACTGCGACGTTAATTCTACGGATTTGGCCAGCGTTATATGTCCTACAGATGTTTAGTAACAAATTGCGTCCATAGATGGTACGAATGTGAATAGTGCGACGTTGCACTCTGTCTGGAACGCTTGCTTGAAAATCTTCCACAGTAAATATCAATATGATTGTGTGTGAAATTTGTATGCAGTTACTGTAGACTGACAGAAAGATGTAATGTAGTGTCATACTGTTGGTTAAAAATAAGTCACAATTGCATTATCTTATTTGTATGACTCTTTTAAATTCTCAAAAAAACTCTGTGTAATTTCTATAACTGTACCCTAAATCAATGCATTCCAAGTAGTTTCTTTCACACGAAATTAAAGTAGAAAAGTGAAGCTTCAAAATACTAAAAGTTTCTCACAATTCTAACAGTTAATTTCATTCAGTAATGTTTTTTTTTTTTTTTTTTTTTTTTTTTTTTTTTTTTTTTTTTTTTTTTTTTTTTTTCAATATTATGCGTTATTGCTCAGTGTCTATGGACAGGTACTAAAATAGGTCTGGTACAATGAGTGTTAAAGGGTACACACATATTACTTTATGGCAGTTATTCCACTACGCTATCTACACTGGCCTCCATTATCATCGAGATGGAATCTACATAAATATTCTACACTAGCTGCTCCCCGCGGGGTTACCCGCGGTTCAATAGTCAGACATTAAAGTGCCAAGAAAGGGCATAAATAACTACATGACTGTTTGCGACATTGTTAGCACGGAATATATAATTGTCTTGGAACGGATGGAGAGCCAAAAATCTATTGCAATTCGTCCCTGGAAACGACGTTTCGAGACTTCTTGTTCTCCGAGTATACGTAGAGATTTCTAGCTCTCGATACACGGGAGCAGGCTACGTGGAGCTGTCTGTGCGAGAAACATGGGGTAGCCACATGAATACCTGCCACTTTTAATGTTTGTCCTTGACTCTTGTTTATAGTAATCAAGAAGACTACTTCCAATGGGAACTGTAACCGTTTAAACTGGAATGGCACGTTTGTTGGGATGATTGGAATTCGTGGTAGTAATACAGTATCTCTCTTGGCTCCACCGGTGATGATGGTGGCCTGCACGATATGCCTTCCCAGGTCCGTGACGCGTAGCCTGGTGTCATTGCATAATCGCGGTGCATCCAAGTCACGCATCAATAAAACAGGCACATCCACCTTCAGCTCCAACTTGTGGGATGGCACCCCTGACAGTAAGTAACTACAATAACAACAATACAGTAATCGAAAACAAATGCCAAGTAAAGGAACAAAATAAACAGCAAACCTAACGGAGAAATGTAACGAAATAAACAACAAACCTAAAGGAGAAAAGTAAAGAGATAAAAAATACATTTAACGGAGAAACGAACTGTTGAGATCCTACAAATGCAAAGCGAACGAAAAAAAGAAGTAAATGCAAACGTTCGAATGCTATAAATAATCGAAATCACCAAAGAAACTATTATTCATTGAAATCCAAAGAGAATACAATTTTAAAGGATTACGATAACATCACAATGTTCGAACATCTATAACGTTTCATATGTTAACTGCAGCGTACCGCCTGCCATCTGTTGAGTGTATTTGCTACTACTTTCGTTGCAGTTTACGTATGCTATTCATACGTGGCAGTTCGCGCTTTGTACACAAAATAGGGCTTGGTATCTAGATCCGATTCTACACAAAACGTCAATGTTTTTTCTTGCCATGGTACTTAGAGCATATTTTACTAAAGTTTTCAATTTATATACATACTTCCTTCATCTGTTACAACAAATAAAAATGAATGCGGCATAAACGCCAACATTCAGATTTCTTGTGTATGTAATTATATATCAGTTAAGCCGTTTTGGCAGTATCCAACAATCTTTTTGTATACTCGAAAGTAAAAAAGATAACAATAACAAAGAAAAAATATTTCACTATAGCAGGACCCGAACCATTGCCCAAAATAACGAAAGTTATTTACCCTCGCGGCTAAACATAACATACGGTACAATGTTCTTCTGCTGTTCTATTAGAAGCTTTTTACAACCGTTACGTATTTCTATGGATATATTTCAAATAAATAACTTGTAATAAACATTTTGAAAAGTAGCTTATGTCCTAATCCAAGACATAAGAAATCTCTATATGAAATTTCATCTAAATCAGTGCTGTAGTTTTAGCGTGATGCGGTAACAAACATACAAACTTTCGCATTTATAACATGTATAGGATACATATCTATTGACGAACTCCGCAATCCAAAGGTGCTTGGTGCAGCCACTCCAGCCCTGCAACCGTCATCGCCGGGCACATGGGCTGTATGAATGTTTCTGAAGATGACCTACAGAAGGTCGAAACCGATTAAGTAAAATAATTTTCTGCGATTCAGACTAGTTTTTACAACATAAATATCTGCAAAAAATATCGGTGTTCATTCTGTGACAATGATTACCTAATTAATAGTGTATATCTTGCTATAATGGCACAGCAGAGATACCAGACGATTGCTGGTGAGACGACCAGCGTTGCAGGTTTCATCGTAATTTCATGAATATTCATATGTTTGTAAACCTAAGAGACCCCACTGCTGAGGTAATCGATCTCTATAAGTACAAACAACTGAAACTTTTGCTAATGACGTCTCACAGGCCCATGCCCGAGTGAGGACTTACGGGTAGCGGTCGCACACTCCGTGGTCTTTTCCGCGCTGCTCCTTGGTTTCATATTGAAGGATTTGAGGTCTCCCGTATTTGTTTCCTTTCGTTAAAATAGATGCTGATGTAACAGCCCTGTCCTCCTAAACACTAGTTCTAGTGTGTACTGCAGTGTTTGAATTGCATTCGTTGTATATTGCTTGTCTTCTGCTCGATTTTAGTTGCCACGTGTTATATAAGATGCAGAAATCTATTTCATAGTAACGGGCAACATTTTCCGGGGTACGTGACCGTATAGAAGGAGAAGTGTTGAACGTTTTCGTGTACAGGATTCAAACCTTGGGTCTCCTGCTTACTAGGTAGACGCTTTATCCACTCAGCTATTACAGCGGCTACTAGTACTGTTTTAGGACACGCCTCTCTCGACTACTCAAACTTCAGTTCCCCCCCCCCCTCCCCCACCATTTCCTAAACCCGGAGGTGGTGCATGTGGTCGAACTTAATGTTAATGGATGACCCTCCTCGAGGTAACTTGTATCATATTATGTTTTACAGTCTGATTAGTGTTGTCCCAAATAGTGTAAATTTTAAATGCCTCGCCCGATGCGTAATCTAAAGATGGAGCAAGAGCTATGTTCATTACATCAGATAGTTCTTAGTCCAGATTAATATAAAAAATCGCACTGACGTGTTTTACGGCCCACTTTACATTTGTAGTTTTCCAAGTTTTTGCAAAACTTTCGGACCAAAATAATAATCTAAATAATAAAAAATTAATTAATAAGGAAAATTTTAGGAAAAAAACGTTAGGTAATGGCGCGTTCCGAAACACCGACCTTTAGCGTCATAGACCAACGCGTTGCCCACTACGCTACGGCTATCAATCGAAACATCAGTCCTTTAATCTCATAATATTGATGACCGTTGTTAACTGATGCTAATATGGCATTTGTAGATACTAGATTATCATTTATCGTACGAAGAACGATGTGTTTGTATTAATTCTTAACTGCGCCATTACTTTGAAATGACAACGTGTAAGTAAGATGGCGTATGCCAGAGAGATTTCTGAGCGAGGAATGTTACGTTACATCTCCGAACGGCTGGTTTTCGTTAATTCAATGGAAGGTGTCAAATCTCCGATATTTTTGCAACTATGTCTCAAACGATACGAGATATGAAAAAAATGTAAGGGAGCCAAGTTGTAGAGAATTATCTCCTCTACCAATTAGGTTATTCAATTTTTGTGTCAGATGACACAATTGCAATTAGAATTATATTACAACCGGCTTTTTTTGGTATTACTACCGTATTTTTTGTCCTAAAAATTTGAAAAAGGGGGGTTCTGGTCTCTGGCGGCCTACAATCATGACTGTAAAATTTGGAACACGTTACGGACAGACGGACACACAGACAGACCTACATTCCAAAATCGCCGTTATTGGTTCACTTTAGGTTACGGTAGTAACACTAAAATCGTCTTTTGACAGCTCGAAATTTAAATGAAAATAACGGCTTAACTATTCATCTGACACGAAAATTGAATAACCCAATTTGTAGAGGAGAAAATTCTCTACAACTTTGCTGCCTTATGTTCTTTTCATATCTCGTATCGTTTGAGTCATATTTGCAAAAATAACGGATATTTGACACCCTCCATTGAATTAACGAAAACCAGCCGTTCGCAAATGTCACGTGATATTCCTCGCGTATTTGATGATTTTCTTATTACACCTACACGTTGTCATTTCAAAACAACGGCACACTGAGGAATTAACGAAAACACATCGTTCTTCGTACGATAAATGATAATCTAATGTCTACAAATTCCATCTTAACATCAGTTAACAACGACCATGAATAGAATGAGAGTAAAGCAGTGATATTTTGATTCATAGGGGTAGCGTAGTGGGCAAGGTGCTGGACTGTGACGCAAAAGGTTTGGTGGTTCGAAACTTACCACTACTTAAATATTTTTTACTAAAAGGGTTTCAGACATTCTTATTAATTAATTTATTATTATTTAGATTATTATTTTGGTCCAAAATGTTTGCAAAAACTTATAAAACTACAAATCTAAAGTGGGCCGTAAAACACGTCAGTGCGATTTTTTTTTTTCAAATATCTTTGAAACGCTACGAGATATGAAAAAATGTTGTACAGAATTTTCTCCTTTATAAATTCGGTTGTTCAATTTTCGTGTCAGATGAATAGTTAGGCCGTTATTTTCATTTAAATTTCGAGCTGTCAAAAGACAATCGCAAAGGCCCACTTTTAGTGTCACTACCGTAACCTAAAGTGGGCCAAAATGATGTAAAGAGACGTCTAAGCCATTCTTGCAATTATTATTATGATAAATGTGAAGACAGTAGCCAGTGGAACGGTGAGACCTGCCCCGTGGTTTGGCTCTCGCTGTCTGGCCAGTATCTGCGGCAGGACCCCTCTCCCCCTGGCAACGGTATTGCGGTCCAGCCGCCCTGACCACGACGTCCGTTGTCAGGGGCTGCTGTCGGCAGCCACCGGCCAGATACCGGCTCTCTGGTTACGCCGGCTCAATCGATGGTGGGGTGGCTGGCCCATGGCGGACGTGGGTGGGTGGGGAGGGCGCCGAAAGAGCAACGTGCCGGAAATTGCCTGGTGTGTGCCGGCCCACATTTTAATAAGGAAACCTCTACTCTGTCATCTACAGCTGATGCAGGCAACTCCAGAGGCCTGACACAAGATGCGTCATGTGCTGAAGTTACGGTTGACGCTAATCCAATAAATAGTTGTTCACAAATAAAACGATCCTGTGAAACGTCTTGCGTATCGTGTAGAACAAGCCATAACATCAGTGAGTCATTGGCCACTTATCCGTCGTGAGAACACACCTCAGTGTTGCTGTGGCGACCGTTTTTCGGTAGCCAACATTTTAATGGATTGCCCAAACCAAACCTCCCAGAGGCGGCGTTTTAATCTCCTCGTCGTTATGAGCTTGATTTTAGGAGACGATGCCACTACGGTTGATAGAGTTTTAAATTTTATTCGTGCGAGTGGATTATATCATTCTATATGGCTTTTATTGAGTGTCAAGTCTTTGTTTTCCTCTTGCCTATCTCTTTTAGGTAGGTGGTTTTATCACGTAATAGAGTGGCAGAATGTTCTACTTCTAATTCTGTGGTCACCCGGCCAAAACTCTCTGGTACACTCTTTACAGCTTTCTCTTTTTTGCCAGGTTTTACTTTTGATTCTTTTATTTCTTGACGTGTTAAACTCTGTGCTTGCTGAAATTTAACACATTTTTCTTCACGACATTGTAGTGATTTTTATTGAATTTTCTAAGATTGGGACAGATAACCGTAGTCGTTTAGTCCCTTTAAAAATAATAATAAAAATTAAAAAAAAATTAAAGTATTGGAAAAAACATTCTTATCACTATCCCCCTCCTGTCTCTCAAACCCCATTTCCCCATTTCTCTCCCAACGTCTCTCTCTCTCTCTCTCTCTCTCCACCTCTCTCCTTCCGCTCTCCACCCTCCCCCTCCCCCGCGTCTCCCTCGGACACACAAACACACACACACACACACACACACACACACACACACACACACAGCCACACACACGAGCACTCGAAGACATTGTGTGTCGCGTGTCTATCTGTCCACACATTTAACACATAACAATGACAACTGTCACATTGAAGGTTTCCTTATCGTAGGCAGCTGTCCTTTACTTAGTTGTACAATGTTAACAAACGTACATGCCTTCGAAAGCAGGCGTCGAATGGCATTCCTGAACATTTTTGGTATTACTGTACGTCGGATAATGACTGTTCATGTAATTTAAACATTACGTTACTCACTGACATTACTTTTTACATTGCTCTTTTTCACATGGGAACATAATGCATTACGGCCTATGTTGACCTCATGTGTCCAATAATGGGAACAATAACATTTTAATCAAAATATGTGATAACTTATTTTCTATCTTTCTAGGAGAACATGTTAGTGCGTCGCCACCAGCTGTGAGCTCCATTGCGCTAAAGCCTACAGATGATAGAAGAGGACGTCATACAAACAGACCACAGAAGATTAGTACCGAAGCCAAAGAATCTGTGAAAAGTCATATTCGCTGCTTCCTACAATACGCTTCCCATGATAGTCGAACTAACAACCCAATTCGGACACACATACCAACGGTCAACCCCTTTGAAGCAATGTGCATACTTTATATTAAAGATCAGATCAGCAGCCAAACGTAACACCTGAAAAGCTTAATGTAAATCGTGAAGTATTTAATACCTGCTTCAACATAGGTTTTAAGTTACCTTTGACAAGTACTTGCAAGATTTGTGAGTAGTGCACAACCAGGGCCGGCGCAAGGCACGTGCGAAGCGTGCGGCCGCACGGGGCGGCACTTTCCAAGGGGCGGCAAATTTGCCACCCACCTTTTTTTTTTTTTTTTTTTTTTTTTTTTTTTTTTTTTTTTTCAGGACAAACTCAACATTCATGTCTTAGAGGGGATTCTAAACCAAACCTCGGAGGCTTTGGGAACTGTGGCACGGCGCCTCGACTACGTGCCGGCAGCCCCTATTGAAAAACGGGAGGGAGGAGGACCAATTTCTTCCTGGCCACTGTGGCAGCGCCATCGTGTTTACGCCGGAGGATCAGAGAGGGGGAAACAGTCTGGAGTACACGCCGACGCCTGTATTCTTATGAGTGGAGTGCTGCCAGCCTGTTACGCGCCGAGCTTTTACTCACAACAAACAGAAGACTAATTTGTGAATTCGAATGGAATGTTTGATACTGCGGTTACATGTTAAGTCTGAAGCAATTCTTCTAAGCCCTTCAACGACAGTTTCCGAGTGTTTCATTCTCCCCGCATTATGGAAAAAAATGGTTGAACATTGCTACAGTCAAACATGTCCAACACCTACAATGGCTCGAAGTATTCCGAATGAGTAAATACGCTGCGAGTAATTACACGGGATGAAGACATTAGTAGTAAGCCTGGCATAAGTTGGGTTTCGACGTAATTTTGAACATCTTTGCTATCCGTTTCTGATTGATAGTCGGACGTTTTGGTTTTTGAGCCATGAAACACCTGTCTCCGCCTGCATGAACAACAAACACTGACCAGCACTTTTGTTTGACAATACTACTCACACGCTATCACTTTGCCAACATTTATTTACTGTATAATGCGTGTGAATCCACGTTTCATCTAAGTGAACTACTGGTCGCTTTGATTCTGATGAAAACCTGAGAAAGTATGGCCTTTTAGCAACAATGCCCACTCGTCCGTACAAAACGAAACTTTACTTTTGACGCCTTGTAAAACAAAAATCCATAGACAGAACATTGCTTCAAAGGGTTTCCTTGGTAGCTTTGAAGCTCATTTCTGTTTTACAAAATTGGTGCAGTTTTCGCAAAGTTCGTATTTCTTTCTATTGTTCGTAATACCATAAAATTGCTGCCTCATAATACATTTATCCATAGCATCGGTCACATACTTATTGTGAGCTTCTTCTTCTTCTTGGGCGCTAGTTCAACCATAGCCTCGCTGTACCTCGTCACGTGACCTAGTTCCTGGCACTGCCGCGTCACCACTTCGCTTTTCCAGGCGATAGGTATTGTTCATTGTTGCGTTCTTTACAACGAAAACCACAGAATTCGTTTCGGTAGATGGCTGAGGGATTCAAGATTGGTCAGAAGCACTTTCATTGCATTTCGTAAGAACAGAAGAATTGGTGCGTCCGAATTTCTTGCAACTTGAGATGTAATTGGTAAGTGCTTTTCATATAACTTACAATTAGTATTGCGCATGCATGTTACTCATCGATTAGAATTTGTCTCCTTCCAGATTGCAGAATACGTAAATTTATTTTTCTTGTGATCTGTTACTTCAAAAATTGGCAAGTCGGTAAATAATCACGCGTCACCCCAGTAGCTAGAATGAAAATAAAGCGTAGAAAAGTGACGTCATACGGCGATGACTAATGTGTTGCCCCTTATTCCATAATCACACACGAAAGTGCTGACACATGGAAATTACGACAGAAGTCTAGTGTCAGTTCTTTGAAATGAACAACCGCAATGCAGCGAGTTAATATATTTCGACAAGCATTAGTACCCGTCGATGCCCGGGTGAGTATTTATTGCATTATATGTAACTCCATCTCCTTATTCTTCCTCTCTCCATTGTCTTCCGCCCCACTTTTGGCCGTTTCACCTGTGTCTGTAGTGAAATTCGGTCTGAAAAGCGATTTCACGTGGCTCAATTATAATGACTTCAACAGTGTACCCTACAGTAATATAAGATTTCACAAACATTTGAACATTTTTGTAAATTCACAAGGCTTATTAAAATTAGCTAGATTTCTTCAATCAGGTTTGACTCCATTTTTGAGCTGGTGCCCAGCGACTGTTTTGTACAAATCTGAAGAGAATGTCACCAATCAGTCTTAATTTTTGTTTTTATTTTCCAGATCTACATTGATTTCGGGCACAGTGTGGCTCATCTCAATGCTTTGAGTTACGTTCAAATGTTTGTATAGTCTATGGGACTTACGTACGGAGTCATCAGTCCCTAAACTTACAAACTACTTATGAACTACTTACTAATTAAGACGGCACAAATATCCATGCCCGAGGGGGGATTCGAACCCCCGACCGTAGTGGCCGTGCAGACCGTGGCTGGAGCGCCTTAGTCTCCTCGGCCACCGCGGCCGGCTTTGAGTTATGTTTACATCTGTAGCGTCATGCTGAACGTAACAATAAAATGTTCAAATGTTTGTAGAGCTTATGGGACTTAACTATGGGGTAATCAGTCCCTAAACTTACAAACTCCCAGTGAACTAGCTTATTGGGGGGGGGGGGGGGGGGAGGCGGCAAATTAGCAGCTTGCGCCGGCCCTGTGCACAACCCTTAACCATCAGCAACAAAATAACAGCACCTAACTCAAGTGACAGCTGTGGAGAGTTAATGAACCAAGACATTCAGTTGTGTAAAAGTGAAAGTTTTGGAATTCTCCTTGTAACTGCTGATATTTAAAGAGCTCTTCACACAACTCACATTTCGATGGAAACAGTGTTTTCTTGCTATAGACGTATCAGTATTCACAATTTAAATGACGAGAGTGCAGTTATGAATGTACGGTCTGAAACTGTAGGTTTTCTTGCTTGTGAAAGAATCAGTTTTTTTTTTCTTTTTCTTTTTTTGCCCCATCTGAAATCAAAGTTCATTGTTAGTAAACTCATCATACGGACTAACTCTTGCGCTCGGCAAGACAGTAATTTCCATATTGTGTCTCTTTAGATGAAAATGAAAGTTTTATACTCCATAACACATACGTAGCTTCAGATAGGAAGTTTCCAGTTACAGAGAAAGAGTAAAGGAGGATGCAGGTTTTGTATAGCCCTGATCAATGATGTAATTTCTGCAGCAGCACGAGTAAGAACCTATTAACAAAATGAACCAGGAGGACTTTACTGATATACATAATGGTATTACTTCAAACCTTACAATCAGAGGAATGAAATTATCGTATGGCATTTCTGGGCGGGAGATCCCGCGTAGGACACTTCGACCGTTTAGTGCAAGTCTGTTTACTTGACGCTACTTCGCGACTTGCAGGTCGATGTAATTACGGAAAAAGATGTCGACTGGGTTCCTTTGCATTTACTTAAGATTATGTGTATTATTGTATATCCCTAGATTGTTAAATTTTATTCATGGTATTCCAACTTCGATGCGGATAAAAAATATTTACATATAAATTTAAAATACATTTAAATTCCAGATAATATCAAGTCATAATGTTAATAAGTTTCCAAGTTTTGGAAACAAAGTGAAAATGCAAACTTTCTTAGAGTGAACTTTGATTCGTAGATGCCGTTATTATTCTAAGCGCTTAAATTTATTCCCGTTGTCTTATATAATTTCTGCCCATAGCAACTAACAGAAACTATCTACTTCAATTTCCGTGCAAGATAAACCGTTGTTACAGCAATACATACGTCACCACATGTTTTATTCAATCCATGCTTTCTGAACACCATTTGTCGCCTTGTTAAAATTTCACCTGACCTTATCTCCGAGTTTAGCCAGCTATCTATATCGACACGGGATACTCTGCAAATCACATTAAAGTGCCTGGCAGAAGGTTCATCGAACCACTTTTATACTATTTATCTCCCAGTCTTCAGACTTCAAGAGAAAAAATTATTAACCCAATTCCAAAGAGAATCGGAGTAGACAGATGTGAAAATTACAGCACAATCAATATAATAAATCATGGTTTAAAATCCAACTCGAATGGAAAAAATGGTAGAAGCGGAACTTGGGAACGATCAGTTTGGGTTTAAATAAACAGTAGGAACCCGCGAGGCAATTTTCAAATCACGACTCATTAGATTAAGAAAGAGCAAACCTACTTTTCTTACTTTTGTAGACTTGGATAAACGTTTTTTGACAATATTACTTCTCTTTCAAGAAGTCAGCATGGCTAAATTAAGGGGAACGGAAGATTATTTACAACTTGCACAAAACCAATCAGCATGATAGGAAAGCATTGGTGGGGAAGGGAGTAAGATAGGGCTGTAGCCTCTCCCCAAAGTTATTCAGTCTGTAAGCTTTGAAGGAAAACAAGGAGAGATTTGGAAAAGTGATTAAAGTTGAGGACGAACAAATCAGTCCTTTGCGATTTGCAGACGTCATCGTAATTCTATCTCAAACAGCAAAGGGCGTGGAAGGGCAATTGAACGGAATGGACAGTGTCTTGAATGCAGGTTATAAGACTAACATTGACAAGAGCAAATTCATGGGGATGAAATGTAGCCTAAGAAAATCAGGCGATGCTTTTGGAATTATATTAGGTAAGAAGATTGTAGATGAGGTTTGTTACTTGGCTAGTAGGATAACATCCGATGGTCGCAGTGCAGAAGATATTGAATGGAGATTGGGAAAAAGAGAAATTCGTTAACATAGAATCTTAATTTAAGCGTAAGGAAGTCCTTTCTGAAGGCATTTGTATGGAGTGTTGCCTTATACGGGAGTGAAACATGGACGATAAGCAGTGCCGACAGGAAGAGGACAGAGGCCTTTGAAATGTGGTGCTACAAACGAATGATGAAGATTAGACGGTTGGATCGCGTTATTAATGGTTTTTTACTGTGTAGAATTGCAGAGAAGAGAAATTTCCGGCATACCTTGACTTATCGATTAGTAGGATTCATTCGTCGAAATCAAGAAATCGTGAATTTAGCACTGGAGGTAAGTGTTTGCTTCAAAAATACGAGCAGGAGACGAAGAGATTTATTCAATCTGCCGTATTCTTGCCGTTTTCATGAGAAGAAGGCTTGCTCAGGAAAAAGTGGGGTGAAGAGCTGCATTGCTACAACTGGCTTGTTCCGGCTGCAATAAAAAGCGCATGTGCGACTCCGGCATCAGTATTGCTCAAGTACTTGGGAACCTCACCAGATCGGTTTAGAGAAGGACATAGGGGCAGTCAAGAGGCGGGTGGCTATGTTTGTGACTGGTAGATTTGGTCAATGCCCTGAAATACTTCAGGAACTCAAATGGGAGTCGCCGGAGGGAAGGCGATGTTCTTTTTAAGAAAGAAAGGCGAAGGCAGAACGGTTTTATTGCCGCCAACCTACATTTCGCGTAAAGACCACAAAGAGAAGATCAGAGATATTAGGGCTCGTACGGTTGTATACAATCATTCGTTTTTCCTTCGTTCTATTTGAGAGTGGATTGCGGAGTAGGTTGAAGGACGGCCGTCTGTCGTCTTCCATAGGTTATTTTAAATTTGTGATTTATTTAAGGTTTCTAGATGAGCCTTTTGATGAATGAGAACCCCACTGTTTTTGAGGCGTGAGGAATAAGATTCATTTTTTTTTGTGTCCCAACTTTGTCGCCGCTTTTGTGTCCCAGCCTCGTCGTAGGTGTCGGTGGCCGAGTGGAATGTGACCGACACAGGAATAAAAATAGCACGCTGGTGCAGGTACGGAGGGGAGCAGCCAGAAACTATAAACACTAGAGTAAATTAGAAACATATATATATATTGCACAGAATGTAACAATACTTAACTTTTACATAGTACTGCAGAATGTTGATACATAGTTGTTAGAGTCCGGCCTAGTGCCTGTACGATAGCAAAGTCTTCATTGGTGCCTATCTGATTACGAAGGTCCTAACTGGTTGCTAACTCAGTCCCAAGTGAACGATGTCGTTCACTGGTGGCCACGAGCGGAGTTGTCTCAGAGGGCGCTCGTGGCTGTCGTCGTAAGAACGCCGCGCCGTGCGTGCATGGCGGCGCGCGGCGAAAGTAGGTGGCGCGCACTTTGGACTTGTGCGACACCACACATTTCATATTTAATTTTTTTCTCTATTAATTCTGAGCTACATTTACTTCCATTTTTATTATGTTTATGAATGTGGCAATGAAAACTGTTTTTCCAATGCGCCACGAACCTTGTGAGTGTGTGTGTTATTCCTGTGTGCCCGAATATGTCAATTTTGTGAGGTATGTGTATGTGTATGAAAAATTTCGTTAGGATTGGTCTGCCGGCTGCATGCATTTCTTTCTCTTTGCGCTTGGCGTCGGTAGAGAACCATTGCCGACTCTTCTTACGATGGTACCAATGAGGTTTCTGCGCTACCTGGTTGGATTAAAGGGTAGGCTGTAGGGCGACTAGTGTCTTTGTACTCTCCCCTCCACCACACTCTCTGGAGTTCCCAGCGTCCGGCTGGAGGAATCACTGTGCTGGTGGTCGTCTAAGTGTTAAGTTTGGCTCTGCTCTCATATGGTGAAGATTCTTTTTCTCGCTTAGTTGGAATTCGATTCTAGAATTTTAACTTCACTTTTCGTGCCTATTTTCTCGAATCATGCACATAAGTGTTTTTATTTATTTATTTCGTTTCGGTGATTTCATACGCGGTCAGTATGTACCCAGTTAGAATTAGGTAACGGCATTGGCCCGGGATTTTAATTCTTGCATGCTAAAATTTTTGTGTCCCAACTTCGTCGCCGCTTTTGTGTCCCAGCCACGTCGTAGGTGTCGGTGGCCGAGTGGAATAAGACCGACACAGGATCAAAAATAGCACGCTGGTGCTGGTACGGAGGGGAGCAGCCAGAAACTATAAACACTAGAGTAAATTAGAAAGAGATATATATTGCACAGAATGTAACAATACTTAACTTTTACATAGTACTGCAGAATGTTGATACATAGTTGTTAGAGGCCTGCCTAGTGCCTGTACGATAGCAAAGTCTTCACTGGTGCCTATCGGATTCCGAAGTCTTTACTCGTTGCTATCTCAGTCCGAAGTGCCCGGTGTCTTTCCGTGGTGGCCACGAGCGGGGTTGCAGCAGAGGGCGCTCGTGGCTGTCGTCATGAGAACGCCGCGCCGTGCGTGCATGGCGGCGCGCGGCGAAAGTAGGTGGCGCGCACTTTGTACTTGTGCGACACCACAAAAATTTTTTGATTCTGTTCCGGTTTGTGAATTTCGTGCAGGTTTCTTCTATCTATCCAGGTCAGTACTAGTGTTCAAGGGTATGTTAAATTTGCGTAATTCGCGTGAAACGTTTTCCTTCTTTCTTTCTGTGAGTGATATGTGTTCCACGTGGTGTGTTCGTCGATCGAAACCTTCAGCTTCCCCTGTGTCTGATCTACGCCATTCAGGCAAATAATAATGCCAAAGTTTTCTTAAGGTGAGTGCTAACAGCCGTCATGTATTTAATAAAAATGCGTCTTTAACCATCAGCTGTTTTATAAAAATCCTGAAAATCGACAAGTTCCGGTCCAGGACCAGCAGCATAGATAAGAAGATATTATAACAGGTTAGTCAACAGCATTAAATAAAATAGATCTGGCTAAAACAGCAGGAGTAACTTTTAATAAAATTACAAATGTCATACTACATTATCATAGTCAAAACAAACATGTTTGTTTTGACTATGATAATAATATTCTGTATATATTAGTGTTGCTGTTTCTTTTCAGAACTTGTAGTTTGTTCTCGCTCTTTGTATGTAAGATCTACTAGCCTTGCACAACCTCCTTTATGAGTTCCATCTAGAAATTCTACATATTTTCAGTAGTTGCATGTCGTGGCTCCTTTTTCATCTCGTTTGCTCATCTAATTTTTCACTTTTCTGGGTGTTGGAAACTGTGATTCTTCTCTATCTCTGTAGGCTCTTTCAGCCGCCTGTAGCTACCTTTCAGTAGCTTTATAATGGAATTCTATGCGTTTCTAAGGATTACATGCCACAGATATTTTTCTTTATTATCCGGGAATTCAAGTTTCTCTATATTTACTGGTTTTCGGAACCACGTGGCTCCGGACTCCGACTTAGGTCAATAGTTAAGCTCTTGCATTTTTGTTTCCTGCTCCTGAACCAGAGCCTAGGTTATTTAATTCTTGTTTTTAATTTCGATTTTGCTGAGATGTTTCCGGTATTTAACCACTCCGCCTTCAGCCATGTCCCCTGCAGTTGTTTACTCACGGCCTAATTATAATGCAAATTAGTTTTGATTATCTCTTGCTCCACCTCAAGTCGGAAAGGGCAGACCACAGCCAATCGGGTACAGTATTTTTATCGTGTGCGCAATTTCTTCCGGGCCGCTGAATCTTTCTCCCACGTCGGCAATACGCGCATCCGCCTCGTCGCAGCACGTAGATTTGGTGGATGTCGCAATAGCGTTGCGTACGAATGAGCGAGTTTTTGGTGATTGTAAATTTCCCCCCAATAATATTCAGATTTGTCTAGTTTCCAAAGTAATATTTAATGCTGGGCATCGCCAAACTGCTATGTAAGTGCAATAATTTTGTTTGGTCGACGCTAATACGGAATAGTCAGGATGGGTAAGAAAAACGCTACAGTGGAGGTGGCACAAGAAGCTTCCACGGCAGACGCTAATCAGAGTTTGATAAATCAAGTAGCACAACCGAAGAGTGAAAACAAAGTTTTTCATCAGCATTTAAGTCAGGTCCGGAAAACGGGCACGGTTCCACCCACCCTTGATTCTCCTACGGCTTTACTTGTCACGTCATTCTCTGGCAAACCTGAGGAGGATATTGCTGCTTTCTTCGATGCTTTACTTACAACATCTAAGTTAGGGTTATGGACAGTTGGCGAATTGTTGCAAATGACAAAATTACGACTGATAGGGGTGGCTAAAGTGCATGTGTTATACCACGAGAAATTGCGAAATGCAGTAACATTTGATTATTTAAAGCAGGGATTACTTCGACCGTTTCAAAAGCAGAGTAACTGTAGATATTACACGGATAAATTAAATGCAGTGGGACGAGAAGCATAATGAATCACTGTAGCGTTTCGAGGATAGAATTAGGAACATTAACGTGAATACATACCAGTTAACAGAGAGCGATGAGGCTAATAGAGTGATTCTATAGGAATCCGAGAATAGAGCCTTACATCTACATCGGATACTCTGCAAATTACATTTAAGTGCCTGGCAGAGGGTTCATGAACCACCTTCATACTATTTATCTCCTATTCCATTCTCGAATAGCACGCGGGAAGAAAAAACAACCGAATCTCTCCGTTTGAGCTCTGAGTTTTCCAAGGGAGTCAATAATGTATTTTCGCATTCGAAGCAGAATGTTGGCGATTGGAGTTTCGTAGGTAGCCCACGCCGCAGCGATAAGCGCCGTTATTCTAATGATTCCCCCCCCCCCCCCCAGATCCTCTCTCATTCCCTTGCATCGAGACAATAAAAAACGAGCTGCCTATCTTTGGACTCTTTCGATGTCCTCCGTCAAACCCACCTGATAAGGATGCCACATTGGGCAGCAATATTCCAGGAAAGGACGGACAAGCGCAGTGAATGCAAGCTCTTTAATAGTTCTGTTGAATCCTTTAAGGCTTCTGCCAATAAAACGCAGTCTCTGGTTCGCCTTTCCCACGACAGTATCTACGTGTTCTCAAGTAATAGAAATTTGTAGAGATGTTGTGGAGTTTACGGCCTTCACTTTCGATTGATTTATATTGTGAACAAAGTTTAACGGATTTCTTTTCGTACTCATGTGAACGACTTCACACTTCTCATTACTTAGACACAATTTCCAATTTTTGCACTTTAGTGATATCTTATTTAGATCATTCTGCAGTTTGTTTTGATCTTCAGATGATTTTACTAGACGGTAAATGACGGAGACATCTGCAAACAACGTAAGAGAGCTGCTTAGATTTTCTCCAAAATCGTTTACGTAAATAAGGAACAGCAGAGGGCCAATAATACTACCATGTGGAACGCCGGATATCACCTCTTTTTTAGTCGACACCTTACCATCGATTACTACAAACTGTGTCCTCTCTGACAGGAAATCCCCTCTCCAGTCGCAAATTTGGGGCAACGTCCCATAAGTACGCAATTTTATTTAAAAACCTTTTTGCACGGATTACCATCAGAAACTTCCCGTCTGGTGAGGGACGAGTTTCCGAACTCATTGGCTGAAGCCGTTACTATTGCTACAGTTTTCGAAGAAATCGACTCAGTGACAGGGACTAGGATGCGACGCACGGTTTCTCCACAGGAGTAGGATGTTTTAAGTGTGACCGTCAGGGACACATTGCGAAGAATTGTAGCCTTGTGTTTGCCATAAGATGGGCCACATAGCTACGGAATATAGGAACCGGAAACCTTTCACGAATGAGCCTAGAGACTAATAACCAAGCACTTAAGTCCCATACATGTACAAACATTTGAATATTTTGCAAATGGTTGCTGCGAAGGTTAGAAAGTTTTATCTAGTGTCCTCTACCATATGTTCTATTAAGATGTGTCTCAACAGTTGTGACAACTGTAATTGTAGCCATTTTTAGCTCTCATTTCAAGACTCGGCGTGTGATCAAATACGGTGCAAGAGCAAGGAGAGCGCGTACGTGTGGATCCTCCGAGTAATGGATAGCCGGGAGGTCGCCGCAGGCATGAACGGGAAACCGCAGCCCGCAGCCGCAGCCATGTTCCCGCAGTGCAGCACGTAATCCGTCGGGTTTCTGCTAAAAGAGGCATCCGGGAGCGAGCGCACCAGCTAATCAGCACGGCTTTATGCGCCACATGGTCGCGGTCTGCTCCGAAGATTCCAAGAAGAGCGCTTTATTTTGTGAGCGAGTGTGCGTGTGTGTGCCGACAGGATGAGGACTGTCACAGAAGAGACCTAACATTGGCTCTTCATCTCAGTAATAACCAATGCAAATGGCTAACTTTCATATGCAGTGTGGATTTATCCATTAAATATTACTGACAGTAATTACAGCGTGAGTCAAAGTCGCTGTATATAAACGCTACGTCGAATCTGTTTACATGAAGGAACTTGTCAGGATGTACTGACGTTACCGCGTTACCATTCGGAAAAATTAATGATGGTCGATTTCGAGATAGCGTCTATGTTCGGCAGTTACCGTTAAAGATAGACCACTTTTCCCATAGCTTACTGGAGTCTCAGGTTTTGCAGAGTTTTTGAAATAAAAAGGTGTAGATGCTAATTTTGACTAACCCTTTAGTGTATGACATTTTATCGATGAGCATAAAAGAGGCTAAATGGGTGTAAAATTATGAGTACCTGGATTATTTCTGTTCTGCCGGCGTCTGGTCGTCCACGAGTGGCCAGCAGACCAACCAACAAACAAAATGAACTGGTTGTCTACCTATAAGGCGTATCAGATAACACCGCCGAGGGGAAACACATTTCACAGTAAACAATAACAAACAGACTAACCAGAACTACATTTTCCAGGTGCAGCTGTCACGAAAACAACATCCAGGTGGAGCTGTCAACCATGTACGAACGACATCACTCCCCCAAACCTGGCTACTTAAGCCCGAGCAGCCACCAAGCCTGACCCTTCCTATCAACTTTAGCCTTCCTTGTAGATTACTGCCACGTCCCCCTCCACCCATCCTTCTCTTCCTCCACTTGGATCCCCATCCCCACCCACTGCCTTGGAGTCCTTCCATCCCATCTTATCCCTTCCCCACTCCGCGCCCCTCCCCTCCTTTTCTAACCAACGTACTTTCCTTCCCCCTCCCTCTCCGCTGCGGAGCCTGCTCAGTGTTTTAGTGTGTTTAAGTGATGTTACGTGTGCAGTGACTTCGTGCTTAGAGTGTACGTGTGTTTTTAAAACGTTAGCAACCGCCGCTAAGGCAGAATACTGTGTTGCCATGTTTTTAATTGTTTCTGTTATCGTCGCCATTCACTGTGCAAAATTTTTGTTTTTTAGCCGGCGTGGCAGTTTTTAATACTGACTATGTGTGTTTTAAAGCCTTAATTTCATTGCACTTAGTTGGCCTATTTTCTCTCCTTTTTATAGTTAAATTCAACATTTTTATCTCCTTTTCATCATTAAAATTGACATTTTTATCTCCTGTTTTAACCTACCATTTCTGTTGTCAAATAATACATGTGTACACTAGGCTAAAGAGCATTAAAGAGTGGGGCATTAAAATACAATAAAGGAAAAAAGACCAAGACTGACAGTATGCTCTTCGTAGGCTTCCTGTGGACTGTTTCACGAAGACCTCATCACGGACTTCGGATCATATCCTGGAAAGGGACTGCTTCTGCGGATATCGACCCTGGCCTGGACCTGGACTATCTAAGAGTGAACGTTTACCTGAGGACTTGCACTCTCTGGGACTTGGTATCTCATACTAGTGCTCCAGGACTTTGTGATTAGTGATTAGAGTTGCACGTTCTCTTGTATCGACTGGCGATTGAGTAAACTGTGTTTTTCTGAATCGAGCCTTCTCAGACACAACAATTTCACTTTTATTAATATTACTTATTGCTTTAATGATTTATTAGTTATTTCCTTATAGGCTACTCTATTATGGCTAAATTCGTCTTATGGTTTTCACTGTACGAGTATTTTTACAGCACAGTTCCATAATATATACTGCGAAAATAAATTTCTATTGATTGATTCAAATTCATTGTAGTTATATGAAATGCTAAGTGAAACCTATAACCATTAATACATAAATTTCCTTTTGATAAGATTTTTTTAATTACTGCTCAGTTGATACTATAGAAAACTTTTAGCATTAAAGATCCTGTCAATCTACACATCAAATTGCAAGGTCCTCTGATAGAAAAATTGATTCACGATAATTTGCGTTATTTCTATATGTCAGTGTTTGAAAAACTTTAAATGAAATACCGATGCTATCGTCCTTCCTAACTAGTATGAAATAAATGTCACTGCTACAATCTCGTAGCAATCCGTGTCTCTATACAATCAGGTAGGTGGGCAAAATAAGGCCATAGTCCCCAATAGGTTCACCCCCTTCATTTCAGAAACTTCCATTCAAATCTGTCGGATGGCAGCACCTACATGTCCGGAAACGGTGTCCTATTAACAAATGAAAAACAAGAAGCGCCATGCTTCCCGTTATTCAGTTGCAAAAGTGTATCTTTGGTTTTGGCGGTTTTTGTTAAGCTAATGAGAAAAGTTTTGGTTAAGCTCTGAAGTAATTAATTTTTGGAGCTACTTTATCAACTGGTGTTTCTTTTGAAGCATATTTTTTGTAACGATGAAACGTTTGAGGTATTTTCAGATTAAATAGTTAGAAATTACAGAAATATGCACAGGATGGGCAAAAAACTGCGTGTAGACCAATAAGGCCACGCTGGCCTTATTAGGGCCAGGGTGTACTTATTGGGCTCTAACAACTGTTTATCCCATCTTTACTGTCTTCCAAGCAACACAACCCATGCCCTCCAGCCAATGGATACGTCTATGTTCAAACCATTTGAGTAATTTTTGGATGACGAAGTCTTTAGATACCGGGAAAATAACCCTTACAAAAAAATAACGAAAACTTCATTCGGAAAACTTTTCTCAAATGTGTGGCCAAGAACTTTGAGACCAAGCAACATATCTGTTGGGTTCCGGAGCACAGGAATCCATCCCTTCGACCCGAATGTCATTCCTCCTGAATTTTTTGATCCCAGTAAAGTCACTGAGAAAGAAATGCGGGAACTTACAAGGACCCTCGACTTGGAAGATTTCACGAGTAGGATAATGGAGGATGATGACTGCGTAGACGGCGATGAAAATGCCACTGATCTGGCTGACACATCTGACAAGGAAAGTACATAGGCTCTAACAAACAGAAGTACACCAAAATCGTATGATAGATCATGTAAAGGTCTCTTATTGCACTAGTGATATTCCCGTATCTGCAAAACTCTGCAGTCGCCCATTAGAGGCCTCTGCGTGTGCCATGCCGGATTGTATTTTGACCTGCCGGTACGCCAGTAGTGACGGTGCAGTGTGCCTCTGAAGTTGCGTTTTATGACGTTCTTTTTGTGGTGAAGTGTCGGATGGGTCGGCGTTTGGTAATCAATCCTGCCAATATAGGGTGACTGGTTGAGGTAAAGTTACGAAGAAACTTTCTTCGTGTGGATGGTATTGGTGTAGTAGAGGAATCATTCGCATGTTACCTATTAACTATTATAGTGTTTCTATTCGATTCTCATATTTCTGCACTATAATAGATACCAGAATACATGTGAATGATTCTTCGTCTACACCAAGACCGTATTCACGAAGAAGGGCTCTTCGGAATTTCATCTCAACTAATTGCAATACATTAGCAATGGCCGACCGATCTGACGCTTCACTACACAAATAACGTCACAAAGCGCAACTTCAGAGGCACACTGCACCGTCACTACTGGCGTACCGGCAGGTCAAAGTGCAATGCAGCATGGCACACGCAGAGGCCTCTAATGGGCGACTGCAGAGTTTTTGCAGATGCGGGAGTATCGCTATTGCAATAAGAGACCTTTACATGATCTATCATACGATTTTGGTGTATTTCTGTTTATTCGAGCCTAAGTACTTTCCATGTGAGATGCAAGCTATCCCTTCAATGGAAACTGGTAAAACCCATATAGCTGATGGAGTGAAAGTGAACAAACCGACATAAGACAAATATGAAACGCCTCTCAGCTCACCTTCCATCATCTGCTTGGAGATCATTCAGCGACAACTTAAAAACTACAAAAATGAAGAAGAGTCGCACGCAGACAAGAAAAAGTTTGAATTACGTAGGGAACAATGTAACCCAAAGTTTATTCTAAGAGAAACTTCAAACATCAGCACAGGGACAACAGATCAGGACCTCAAACTTTGAAGATAAACTCTCAAGCAGAACCCAGCTTCTCAAATCCTGATGTGTCCTCTTCTTGGTATCGTTTTATCTGCGCTGAGGACTTGGTAGAAGACATCATTCGCTTCTCACTCTGTGGACTGCACGTTCATGAGCTTTGTGCCGGGATCGACAAGAGAGACACTGTTGATAAATATTTTTGTCTCAACTGTGGAATAGAATAATTTTTCTTTTTGCTTTTCTTTTAATACGTAGTAAAAGTTACTTTACTGTATATTCTGAATTTCACAGTACCAAACCCCTCCTTTTCCAGCTATGGCCTTGTTGGGTTGCATGGGGTGACGATATTGCGAACTTCGTGTGCCCCAATAAGGCAATTTCCTACGTTTTTTTAAATTTCAGCTTAGAACATACTTCCACTGTTTTCAACGATCAGAATTTTTGGCGCACCTTAGGTTATGACAGTAACACTAAAAGTGGGCCTTTGCGATCGACTTTTGACGGCTCGAAATTTAAATGAAAATAACGCCTTAACTGTTCATCTGATACGGAAACAGATACATGAATTTTTTAGAGGAGACATTTCTCTACAACTTTGTTCTTTTATGTTTTTTTCATATCTCCCATAGTTTCACAGATATTTGCAAAAATAACAGCGATTTTGGGATGTCTGTCTGCCTGTCTGTCCGTAACGTGTTCCCACTTTTTAAGTCAAGCCATTCAGCCGATCGGCGCCAAATTTCACAGACATAATTGTTGGCCACCAGAGACAAGAACCAGGTTTATTGAAATATTTCTGACAAATACTGCGTTAGTAACACCCAAAGAAGCCATTCGTAATATTATTTTAATTGAAAACGAACCGTTCAACGTACACGAAAATTAAATAACCGAATTTGTAGAGGAGAAAATTCTCTACCAAATTGTCTCATGTTTTTTTCGTATCTCATATCATCTGAGAGATATTTACAAAAATAACGGTGATTTGACACCGTCCATTGATTTTACGAAACCAGCCGTTCGGAGGTGTCACGTGACATTCCACGCCCAGAACTCTCTCTCTCGCATACGCCATCTTGCATTGCGTATTTGATGGTTTTCTTATTATATCTTAAACAATATCATTTCAAGGCAACGGCGCACTGAAGAACGAAAACATGTCATTCTTCGTACGGTAAGTGCTAATATAAAGCCTAAAAATGCGATATTAGCTTCAGTTAACAACTGCCATCAATACAACGAGATTAAGGGCTGGTTTGTCAATGTCTCGTTAAGTCCCAGTTAAGATTTTAACATGTAGTTAGTGGAGAATTGCGTTTGTCAGTGTTTCGTTATGAGTTAACCTGACGTTGGATAACCTCAAACTGGCCGTTAACGAGTAGAATTCTGCTCGTTACACGGCTAACGACCGGTTAAGTGAGAATGTGTATGAAAATGGCAGGATTACAAAATGCAAAAAATACCGGAATATATTACATGATAAAGACCGATTTATTGAACAAAATAACAGATGCACTAGATGTATGAAAAACATGTGTGGAAAGGACCTTTACTGGAAAATTTTATCGTCATATTAATCGCCCCCATCCGTGTCAGTAGCGATGAGTTTGATATATTCCAGATACATAACATAACCTTAAAAGTATTGTTACGATATCAAAATACAAGCTTACGGGTAACGGCTAGTTAAGTGAGAATCGGTAGGATGAAAATGGCTGGAATATGAGATTTGGTGGACAATGAAGAGGATGTCAAACCACCAAGCTAAAAGGAACCGTTCCAATGTTCCTTGGTTTCCACGAAATTCGAGATCAAAGGCCAGCGCGTAACAGCTATACCTCTATTAAGACACCAGCGGTACGTGCGTCACAGTGGTGTAATTAGCAAGGAGCTCGATTGTCACATAGACGACCCGACTTCAAATCTCACTTGGATTTTTTTTTTTTTTTTTTTTTTTTTTTTTTTTTTTTTTTTTTACACTTGACAGAAGATTTATTGTGAATAATTATATGCTTTCATACTAACTCTTATGTTAATGCTTGAATGATTGGTCATATAATAACAACTTGTGTTAATTGCTCAATATGTTATGTATTGCGCGAAGATTATTACATTTAATTAGTCATTTCGAAGCATACTTTTACAGCGACTGAAAGATCAGTAAACCATCTGTAGTTATCACCTTTAACATTAGTGCAGCATTTGCTAGCTGCGTTTAGTCCCCGTCCCCACTTCTTGTAAAATACGAGCTTCTTTCACTTTTGTTACGGTCCGCTAACCTTTTCGCTGCCAGTCAAATATGGCGAATAGCTGTTCATTCAGACGGCACATTCATTTGGTCTATTGCCAACATAGTCGAAATATATCATACGTCCTCGTTTTCTGCAGGTTAGCAAACGAGAGGTGTATCTGACAATGACAAACGCAATGCTCTTAACTGACACATTTAACTGGACGTTAAAGTCACCTTCTCGTCAACTAACGAGAACATTAACGAGAGATGGAGGTACCGGCCCTAAAGGATGAAATATATATATTCTTCAGTGAGAGCGTACCGGCCCTAAAGGATGAAATATATATATTCTTCAGTGAGAGTGATGCTTCGCGTTCGGTTGTTTATGTTCGTTCTGGGTTGTTCGCTGAGAGTTTTACTTAGTTTTTTATTGCAGGTGGAGTTAAACCAACACCGTCTGAAGAGAAGTCGCGTGCACAGCCGTGCCACCACAGTCTAACACATACAGTCACGACACTCCCGCAGATTTTTGTTATACACTGCGACAGCAGCGCTCCAAGCGGAGGGCAAGCTACTTTTATGGATACGATAGTGGATGAGTGCGAACAGTATCGTTTAGATTGATTTTAACACATTTTATACATTATGAAATGTATGTAATACCATAAAACAGGTAATAACTTAAAACTAGCTCCACCTATGTGTTTATTAGGTTTTCTAAGATCCGTGACAAGGTTGGAAACGGTACATTGCGGCATAGTTTATTTAATGTTATCTTGTAACACACAGGGTTATACTGAATAATTTAATTTACTATTAAAAATATAAAATTGCTAGGAAACACCGAATACCCGCACTTTGGCAGAAAGACGTGTTTTTTCTTCTCAAGAACGTTAACGTTTCTCCATTCCAATTCCAGTGAAATCGGTGAGGGTGGAACGTAGGAAACGAATGTAGACTGCAATAACTACAGTATTTAACGTACCAAATCAGCCACCACAACTGTAGCTGAAGGAAACATCAGAAATGTGACAAGAAAACTGAAAAAGCAATCAAACTGTGTTCAACAAAGAAGAACCCAATTCCACAATTGTTGCTACAGCTTAACCACAAACGGCAAGAATCTTCAAGACATCGTCTTCTTAAGCTAAAGTAATCGCACTCAAAAGAATATGCGATTATAAAAAAGACGAGTGAAGCCTAAAAATGTGCGAATCATTAGACCCCATTCCACTATGATACGTGTCAAAAAACTCTTTGTCATAGTAAGAACAGACCAAAATAGAAATTTATGTTTATATTATGTTTATATACTTTCAGCGGAATAAGCTGCAAATATACACATATTCGTAAGTATTGGTTCATGACGAAGTTCTTCGTTATACCATTGAATCAGTTAAGTTCGACTGTTTTTACATTAATTTCCGTATTAAGTATGTCTCTTGATATATTACTAATGCTTGTAACACAAAAATTATATTAACTATTTCGTTAATTACGCACACAAATAATTATAAACAAACATCTCTCTTTCGGCGGCTTACCCACCGCTAGGAGCGCTAGTGTCGTTGAACTGTCAGTTGGTAACAACTCTCACAGCAGTGAGTGTCGCGACTGTATATGTTAGACTGTGGTGCCACGTCACGCCTTGTAGAGTTGATCGCGATCGCGTAGCTCACTGGCGGGCTGATAGGAAATATTTCACTGCCACACATCGGCCAGACGGAGCTACGCGACCGCGACCTACTCTGCGTGACGTGGCACGGAAGGGCACAGGCCTTCTCTTCAGACGGTGTTGGTTGAACCCTCTTCCCTTTTCTCTCTTTTCATTGGCTCTTCGGTTTGATCGGTAATTTGCAGACTTTTTTTTTTTTATCGCTTCGTCGATCACTGTTTTCTCGTTACAGAGCGCGCCGAGCTACCATGCCGGAAACTGACCGAGCGCGCTGAGCTACCACTCCCTAGCAAGTTTCGAACCACCGTCTAACATGTTCGTAAATAACAAGTAATTCCTCGCCCATTACCATATGACGAACAGCTGCGAGAGTAATTCGTAATTCTCGTACCATCGATGGCAAGTTGCTTTTGTCCTAGGAACGACGTGTTTTTAATAATTTTCAGTGAGCCATTGCTGTAAAACGACAACGCTAGAATTATAATAAGAAAATAATCAAGTAGAGAAAGCCAAATGGTGTTCGC
Organism: Locusta migratoria; assembly: GCA_026315105.1. Classification (NCBI taxonomy): domain Eukaryota; kingdom Metazoa; phylum Arthropoda; class Insecta; order Orthoptera; family Acrididae; genus Locusta; species Locusta migratoria. Next base: position 543,387,283 of record CM048747.1, on the reverse strand, counting down.
AAAAGAGATTTTCGGGTGTGGGATGTCACTTAACTGATTTACGAACGCTAAATGTAGTGTGTTGTGTTCCATCCAGGCCATAGTTACTCGTCCGACCGCCAAATGTACACTACGTTCGTTCCAGGCTATTGTCATTCGAAACCAGTACAGGCAAAGAAAATAAACTTTAACAAACAACCAAGGCAAGACAGGTGATAAAATTTTAACGTAAAAATATAATTAAATTGTGGAGGAGATATTAAAATGATAGTTTAAAGAAGTAAATGTTCAAAAAAGAGTGTTCAAAAAAGAGTATGTTTGTCAAAGCTAAACTCAAATACATAAATCTCGCTCTTGTTAAAATACGTTCAGAAAGAATATTACGTGTTGGGTGCACAGACTTTATCACAATAGTGGAGTCGTAATTGTATCACTATATATTTTTTTTATTATTTACATTATTATTCTTGTCCGAAATGTATGCAAAAAAATGTTAAAACTACAAATCTACAGTTGGTCGTAAAACACGACAGTGCGATTTTTTTTCTTAGCAGCTCAATTGCTATTCCTAATAAATGTGAAGTTTCAAGTTAATCGGCTGTCTAGTTTGGCGGTTAAAAATTGCCAAACCTTAAGGTGGCCTTATTTGCCGCACCTACCTTACCTTTGTCGTAATGATAAATTACCAGAATTTTTGTAAAATTACGCTCAAGCTTACAGTAGTGTCCCGGAAGAGCTGAGATAAAATTATTAAATCACTAGCAAACCCAGCAATGCTTCGCATTGTCCCGGAAGAGCTGAGATAAAATTATTAAATCACTAGCAAACCCAGCAATGCTTCGCAGTAGCTAATGTGTATGGAATATATACCCTTTTCTTCTCCCTGTCTATCCCTTCCTCCCTCCTCTATTTCCACATCTCCTCCTCCCCCTACCTTCACATCACTTCCTCTTATCCCACGCCATATCCATCTCCTTCCCACCCCCACCCCTTCTTTCTCCGTCTGTATCAACAAAACCTTGCCCTTTAAAAATCCGTTTCATTCCAAAAAGCAGCTTTCCAGTTTTTGTTAAAAAATCACCGGAAAACGAAAAGTAAAATTGCGCATATTTACAGCACAGCTTTAGCAACGCTTTTCTCTCAGCGAGCAGAATAGAAATGCTTTTTATGACAAGTTTATTTCTTCTTTATAGTGTTCGAACTAAACACCAATTAAATCTGTCTAGTTGTTTTGATCTTGTATTCTAACCTCCTTGGCATATTTGATGGCTGCGTTACAGCGTATTTGGTTGCTAGGCTAGCAGCGGATGACTAAGCTGATTGTTGGAGAATCTAGAAACTGATCCGAGTTGGGTGCGTACTTTTAGTGTTTCTCAAATTGTGATATTTAACAGTAGAATTTCCAAGAATTTTCTTTGATACAAACCATTTCCTGGCAATTACGAAGAGAACAAAGAAAAGATCAGCAAAAACGGTGGAGCCATTCTGAGGTGATGCGTTTTCCTACATGTGACAAATTATTTTCTTTAATATAGATAACTAAGCTGATTACCCGCCGTCCCTGATTTATTGGAGATACTGTTTTTATGTTTGCCACGCAATTGTGATAGGATGCTGCAATAATGGTCGGTGGCTGCTCAACGAAACAGCTACTAAAGTTTTGCAGAAAATCTCTGCAATCGGGTTTAAATATTTCCAAAATTAATTGAAACCAACAGACGCATATTTAATGGACATATTTTACCATATTAGGCAACTTTTTGTATTTATACACCTTTTTTTACTGATCGAATCCATTAATATCGAAAATCAATCTAGTGACACCTGAACTAAAATTATACCGCTCTCTCATAAGTCCTACCACAACGACATACTAAGCAACAAGAAGAACAATATTTTTGTGTTACAAATATTTATACTTTAGTAATGACGTAGATAATAATATTTTTACTATATTACATTATAGTCGTTGCATACATAAAATATCAAAGTCTTTGGTTTACACAAGTAGGACATTGGAAATAGTTTTTTCTTGCACATTTTACGTAATATCACTACATTATAGCGTCACAAACATTAATTAAAACGATGTGGGTTAGAGGAACACCAAACAACACACGACTGTTACTCGATATACGCAAAAGTGATGGTTATGATTATCATTTCAGTGCAAGCCGTAATAACCTCGTTCTATTATGTGTAGCTCCAATTACCTCGGACGTATATGAGTCAAATTACGTAACACATTATTAACGAATGCCAGGCCTCAGTAATGGTCACCACTATCCAGTGAGATAGTGTTACATCTATTAAACGCTGCACCAGTCCTGGCATTACTACTCAAATAAACCTTATGATAATTTTGACACAGCGGCATGTAACCTACATGTACTGCGAGAATTACTAGTAATAGCTGGCCTCCAGGCGTAGTTCTAAATTACGACATTCATACAACAGATTTGAAATTTGAGGCGTATTAAGAAATCAAATGATTCCTTCTCTCTTTCTCTCTCTCTCTCTCTCTGTCACATACACACACACACACACACACACACACACACACACACAGTGTCAGTATATTATTTGTTTATAGAATGGTACTCCACATGTATGTAACAGTGTATTCAATTAAAAGAATATGTAGTATCAAAAAGGAACAACTTCCTGATGTTCTGCAAAACTTTTTTATTGGTCAGAAACCGGCTTTCGGCTTCTTAGGCCATCATCAGGTGACAACTGAATGTAGTACACATGTTTTCAAAGATGTTAAGATTTACAAAGATGTTATCAGTGACAATCGATACTTCACAGGAAAGTTATATCGCAAATACTTATTTATGAGAGTTATTAACATTTATATAAAAATATAAAAAATATGTGTACAGATTGAAAACTAATATGATTATTATTGATAAGGAAGGTTGAAAATAAAACTTATTTCAGTAGAGGTGTAGAGGGGAACTGGATCTGATCGTTTAATACTAAACTAGCATCCTGAGCCAAATGTTTATTGATTTCCAATATTTCCAGTAGTGTCATCTTTGTGCTTTTCTTCAGGGGATGTAGAATCTCACAGTTTATATCATGATCATGGCCTTTTCTGAGCAGATGTTCAGCAAAGGTTGAATCTGTCTTTTTTAACCTCCAGCTTCTCTCATGTTCTGATAATCTAATAGCTACAGCCCTGCCAGACTGACCAACATCAGGAAGTTGTTCCTTTTTGATATTATTATCATGTTCTGTCAAGTACCGACGGAAAAATCAATTAAAAGAATATGTCCTCGAGTCTCTTGATACATCTCCAAATCGTTGCTAAATGCTCGATCACTGTTTGACGATGTTTTCCATGGATTGCTCCTCCGCTCCGCAGTCAGTCAGAAGATGGAACAAAGTCTCCCTTCACCCGCCTGATATGTTTCAGTCTCGACCCAGTTTGATATGGCAGATGGAATCCCTCAACATTCTTTTATTGACCTTGGAGCAAATGGGTTGTTTGTTTAAGTTGAATTAACCTTTTTTATTTTTTTCTACTGGTTAAGTAGCTTCTTATTCTTTTCGTTTATTTTATTATGCAATATCTGGTGATAATAATTATTCTGTTCATTCTTTTAATGATAGAAGTTATTTCATTTCTTTTGGCATAGTTGTTTTTTTTCGTTTATTTATTTATTTTTTCGTTGGTTGGTTGGTTGTTTATGATAGGGGGACTCAACTGCTAAGGTCCCCAAGCGGAAGGCGAAGAACTGAGGATAGGATAGGAGAAGGGAAGGGAAATGCAGTACAGGGTGTGAGGGGGCTGACATGGAGCCGTTTATTTCGCATATTAATATATTAGGTGTTAAAGAAGTTTTCTTGGTTGGAGAACTGTGTATTGGAGAACTGTGTAACGCAATAGTAACAGAAAGGGTGAGAGAGAGAGAGACAGTAGATGAGCTTGTATCCCGTGGGAAAGCTCCGCCCCTATTGCAAGTTGAGATCTGATTGGCTTCCGCCTATACTAGTTGTCCGCAAAAACTTTAAGTTTCTTTTATTAATATTTAACTTTCCTATGTTTATTAAAAATTGCCTGTATACTTTCTGTAATGCTTCTGTGCTAAGCTATATTTCGGTTAATTCAAAGATTTAATTATTTGTATATTTTGTAATAAGTTGAACTATGTTAGTCTAGAAGTTTCGCTTGGCGCCACACGGTGGCTTGTGGCGCGCAGCGAGGTGCGGCGTCAGTCAGTCGAGCGCCTACCGCGATACCTTGCACATTCATGTTAGTTCAGTGCGGGCCAGGGACAGTTTATAAGTTATGCAACGTTCATATTTTTAACAGTACTCAGTCTGTATATTTGTGCTTGGATATACACTGGCATTTATTCAATAAAAACAAGCACTGGCATCCTACAAAAGCTAAAGTTAATCGTTGTGCAGTACTTCCTAGCCACATTTCAACACCTCTTTAAGCATCACTTCAGGTACAACGGATGCGCGACCTGTGTGCTTCAACTGCGCAATGGGACATAAACTACGACATAAGACACAAGGTTAGTAAAAGAGTGAATTCAGACATGCACTGAAGTTGCATGTCGACACGGCACCTCGCGTGCAGTACTGCCCCGTTTACAAACCAGGGCACTGGCACGAAGTGCGATAGTAACATCGTCGAGGAAAGGCAAGAAAGAGGGGAGGTGTTTTAGGAACTTTGTCAACTATGCACTGACCTTCCCTCCCTGTCTTTTTAAAAAAGATGCCTCGCCGTAAGGGACGAAAGAAGGAGGAAAGACTGGATTATCTCGGGGCCCCGTCACGCCACACAAGTACTCACGAAGGAACTGCGAGCCCCCTGGGGAGCGATGGATGTTCATTCTAGTGTTATCACTTGGAGGTCACATCCATGGAACTGGTACTTATCTGTGTACCACCAGGGAGCTTACAAGCGATTTCAGGTGACATGCTGCGGAATCCTATACAGCATCATAAATGGGTGAGTTCTTGTGAGCCATAATGTTCTTGATCAATTATACTGCAGCTCCTTTCACACACACACTCACACACACACACACACACTGTAGTGGGACAGATTATTGTCTCCAATACTATTTTATGTAAGCTTAGTTTTGCAGAAGATTATGTTTATATTTTATGTATTTAAATGATTTTTACGTAAATGTTTTATGTTATGTTATGTTCTTAAGAGTTTTGTATGTTTCTTGTGTTTCATGTGCTGTGACGGCGATTAAACATACGAGAGCAACATCTTCGACGCCGAGCTCAAGGAATAAACATCTGGCCACTTCAAGTCGCGGGCAGACGCCACGAGGCGAGAAGATGCTGGTCTCTGGGTTATCGTCGCGGCTATTGACATTATTATACAAACTTTCGTGGAAAACAGAAAAGACCATAAAATCAGTCTTTGTTTAACTGTAATTAAGTAATTGTGAGAGCAATAAATGTCATTGTGTCTCGAAAGTTAACCAAGTGTCAACGATAATTATTTTGATGTTAATAGAAATTTTACAAGAATTATATTCATTTATACGAACTGAAGAATTATTTACTGTCAAACCATTTTACAATTTGAAAGAAGACATTTACGGAAAATTATTCTGTTTGACAGATAAAGCAAGAAGACTTTTATTAATTTTTAGTATTTTAATAAATCGATCTTATATAGCGATCGATCACCAGTGAAACGACTTGTAATATCTGTGTCTATGGCAACCAGAACAACTACGAACTTCTGTTTCACAATTCGATCTTTAAGGGAACTTTAAAATATTTGTTTCAAAGTGACAGTTTAAAGAAGTACAAATCTAGAATCGTATACTTCTTCTATCTGCGCAAGTATCTGTCATTGAAATTTCACAATACACGAAGATTAGGCCTAAATTTATTGGACTTTTTTTTTCTTATTTTGCTTGTTGACTTTCGGATCCTGAAGTCTGACACGGCACATAAAAAAAAAATTGGTATTTAGTCCCATGCAACAAGATGTCGTACCGCCGCAACACACACACACACACACACACTCACACACAAACACGAACACTCACATACATGCTCTCACCCAAACATAAACTAAACATATCCGCATTTCGTTACGCAACAGATTTAACCGAAATTTTGCCGTATAGTAATAACCATTACTCAAATTAGACTACCAAATCCACATGAAGTGCCAGAAATGCATGAAAAGAATGATACCCTAACATATATAAATAAATGAAACAAAAAACCAGTAGTTAGGAATTTACTTACCGTTTCTCTTCATTTATTTGTAGTGTAGTTATTCTGGGCAACTTGTTTGTAAGCTGGGTCCACTGGCCAAGATTGGGATCACCGCAGTTGCGGAAGGAAAACGGCACGTTTGTCATCAAACTGTTAACCGATGATAGAATTGGTGCCAGGTAGTCAAAGGCATGCGGTCACCATTTTGGAACATAATGGCAACGGCGAGACAGGAGGAAGAAATCGGCAGGCTCTAAACTTCTGCTGTGAAATACCACTGAAGAATAAAAAAAAGAATGCTGGAAGCGGCACTGATGGAATAAGTCTCCTTAACTCGAAGACCAATTGTCTGAATATTGTAAGTAAATGAAGGATTCGTCCACCAGAATTACTTATGTTGCTCTGATGAGCATTTGCGAGTGCGTATGTGACAGTGACTGTAGCATAAATCCAACCTCAAAGCAGGAGAGACGTTTTGCTTTCATGCTCACCTAGATGTGTTTGTCACTGGTTTATTCGAGCATATAAAAAACTCATAGACACGTATTTCCAACGCAACAGCCGGGGATGAAGGTTGTGGGGGTGTCATGTGAACCTGTGTGATTGTAGAAATGACAGCGTGTTTCTCTGACGAAGTGTGTGTTCGAAAGCTAAGCTAGGCGTCTATGAGTGTCTTTTTGTATGGGTCTTTCGCCGCTCGACAAACGCTTTTTCTCTGAGTTGCACACTACCCTCGTCATATTGTTGAATTCCATCCCGGACATACCGTTGTTAAGTTTCATACAACTCTGAATGATCAAATCCTCTGGCATCGAATTCTGGAGGAATTAGCAAGATTTTTATGCGATGGGAGGCACACTTCGTATTAGTTTACTAGGGATAACTTAGTTTGTAAATGCAGGTTTCGCTGTTTCTCCTTTTGCGCTTCAGCTATAATGCTTTTGACGTTCTGTCTAAGAGTCAATCGCAGTTGATGGGTCATGGTGGAGTTGTCAAGCGGTCTAAGGCGTCTTGCTGCGGAGGGCGCGGTTGTTCGCCGTCGGAGGTTCGAGTCGTCCCTCGTGCATTGGTGTGTATGTTTTCCTCTATGTTAGTTTAACTGGTTTGTACGCCTAGGAGCTTATAACAGCAATAGTTAATTCCCTTAGATTTACAAATATTTTAAGAGTTGATGGTGATAAACTTAGATGTCGCACCTACCTCTGCAGCTCTTACCCAGTTCTGAGTTTACAACGATGGTATGTGTAACAGTACTTTTAAAGTGTAGGAAAGAGCCAAAAGACCCATTAAACCTCCTTTCTTTTCCACTCCTTTGTCATTTGTACAATGCATTGGAATTAATTATTCTAGATCGAATATCAGAGTATAGTGATAAAACCTTCTTAAAAGAACAGTTAAGCTTCCGACCAGGAAGGTCTTGCTGTGGACAGATCCTTAACTTGACTCAACTTATTGAGGATGTGTATGAGAGAGGTGAAATAACAGGTGTGGCTTTCATCGACCGCGGCTTATGACACATACAACCATTGAAGACTGCTTAGAGAGTTATACATAGCTACAAACTATTACCAACTAACACAGTTAATCCAATGCATGCTGCAAAATAGCAGGTATTTCGTCTCTAAAACAAAAAGGGCCGACGGAGGGTGCAAAAAAATTGTATAACCCAGGGAAGCGTACTGTCCCTTGGCTTGTTTGTTTAAGTTGAATTAACTTCTTTATTTTTCTTCAACTGGTTAAACAGCTTCTTATTCTTTTACTTTATTTTATTATGCAATAGCCGGTTATAATAATTATTATTCTGTTTATTCTTTCAATGATGGAAGTTATTTTATTTCTTTCGACATAGTTGGTTTATTTACTATTTTTCTTTTCGTTAGTTGGTTGGGATAGGGGGACCAAAGTGCTAAGATTACCGGAAAGGGGAAGGAGTGAGGATAGGAAAGAGGAGAAGGGGAGGGAAACGAGAACGATGGCGGAACCATGAGTAACGTCACTGTCTATGGCTTTCATTTGTAATCGGCGATGTAATATTATATCCCTCGTGCAGTGATGTATGTGTTGTCATTTAATTTAGTGGAGATGCGTCTATGCGACTATTGTTTGACTACCGGCTGACATGACTTCCTCATATTCGTCAGCGTAAACTGAAGTCTGGCAGCACCTTAATGGCCTCCGCTGCGTTAGCAGTATCACTTGGAGGGCAGACCACAGTACTATGCTCTTTTGTTACATAGTTCAATTTTGTTGAGATTAAACTATGGAAGCACTGCAGATGCTGGATGCAATCCACCATTGTGGAGTTAGGCTCGCAAAAGGAGGTTTCAGAACAAGCCCTGTTGACAGTCCACTTTTGAAAGCTGGAGGTGCGCCACTACGGACCAGGTGCCAACTGCTGCTTTCCAATTACACTGCTAACGTCAGTGGTTTGCGTCATCATCCAAATTACCGTCTCCATTTCCCAAACAGGCCACTTTCTGTTCCACAACGTGGCCGAGATCGAGGGTGACAGTGTTTGTGTGCGATCACTTCTTAGTGTAATGAAATCTATTGCACTACCTCCCCTCTTCCAGTTCCAACCACGTACACCACAAGAATTTTTGGGGAAAGACACACTTCGTATTAGCTCACTAGGGAGAACTAGTTTTGATAATGCAGGTTTCGATCTTTCTTCATGTGCACTTCAACTATAGTCCTTTTGAAGGTCTGACTCAGAGCCAATCACAGTTGATGGGTCACAGCGAAGTTGTCAAGGCGCCTTGCTATGGAAGGCGCGGTTGTTCGCTGTCGGAGGTTCGAGTCGTCCTTCGTGCATTGGTGTGGGTGTGTGGTCCTCTAGGTTAGTTTAAGTAGTTTGTAAGCCTAGGCGCTTATAACAGAACAGTTAATTCCTTTATATTTATAAACATTTTAAGAGTTGATGGTGCGAAACTTAGCTGGCGTATCTACCTCTGTAACTCTTACCTAGATCTGAGTTTACACATGACGTGACGAGTCTGTCACAAGGTAATTTATTTAGAATTAGATATTTCGCTTAGCAGAAGGAACTGGTAGTCACTTTTCCACCTCTGTACTCTGGATGATAAGTAAATCATCAACCATTAGCATTTTATCTTCAAACAATGGCAAAACAAAAGGACGAACAGAATAATCCAAAATCATGACACAGGCAAATGAGAAGGAGTATCTAACACTCATTTTACTCTAAAATAACTGTACACAGTGTTTCCATCTATAAAGAGCAATAAAGCTGCTGGTCTACACGAAATACGAACAGAACAAATTGAAAAGTTTGGGCCTGTCACAAAACAGTGGAATTTAAATCTTATGAACAGTTGCATTTTAAAATTGCAAATCCCCAAGATTTGCCGCTAAGCCAAGGTAATAGTATTTTTAAAGCGTAAGAAAGAGCCAACAGACCCAAAAGACTTCCGTTTGGTTTCACTCCTTTTTCATTTGTTCGAGGTATCGGAATGAATGATTCTAAATCGAATATCAGAGTATATTGATAAAACCTTCTTAAAAGACCAGAGAGACCTTCCGTCCAGGAAAGCCTTGCTGTGGACAGATCCTTATGTTGACTCAGCATGCTGAGGACGGGTATGAGAGAGGTGAAATAATAGGTGTGACTTTCATTCACCGCACAGCGACTTATGATACATTCAACCATAGAAGAGAGTTATACATAACTACAAAGGATTACCAACTAACACAGTTAATCCAATGTATGCTGCAAAATTTCGCCTCTAAAACAAGAAGAGGCGATGGGGGATGAAAAAAAAAATTGTCTACTTCATGGAAGTGTTCTGTCACCGTTGTTGTATAACATTCTAACACCAAACCGCGATCATAGCATTATGATCACCACATTTCAGATATTAGAAAATATTTCGTTAATTATTTTAAATGAGCATAATTTGTAATTATTTCGCATGTAAAGGGAAAATTAATTACCATCTTTGTTAATCAGAGTAGAAAATAAGCACAGAGAAAGATAGACAAAAGACATTACATAACAGCCATCATTTGTCAGAGCTTTATTATAAAGTTTAAATAGTACCTGCAGTTGCTCTCTCTCTCTCTCTCTCTCTCTCTCTCTAACTTTAACTTTCTCTAAGTTTAGCTCTTGGGTTGCTCTCTCTGTGAGTTCAACACTCTTTGAATTAGGTTCAATAAATTTAGTTTTCTGTAAAGTCAAATCTCAATTCTACGTTTAGCGCTCTTCGTAATAATAATATCAATGAAATTCAGATCGGGTATAGGCTATAAGAAATAGTGGGAAATTCTAGTAATTTTAGTATGAAGTTTGTAAGACGATTTTATCATATTATCAAAGATAGTTGATAAGGGAATACGGCCATCATTTTAGGTAATGTCAGAATAGTTACGAACAGTAAACAGAAGCAGAGATATTGTTAGAAGAAAATCAATAAATCTGAGGAACTGAAATCCCGAACAGTTAACTATCATACGTGTGTGTTTTCAAGCGTTATAATTGTGAACAGAGGTTTCTTTTTACTGAAATATATGGTCAAGAGATGTAAATATAGTGTTTTACAAGCTTATTTCATAATCATAACCCTGACAACATCTATGAAATATTTTGAAGAAGTGAACTATAAACAATACCCCTGGTATTTCACTGTAAGGTTTTTAAAGTAATCACCTTTTGCTACTGTGAATAAAGGGTTTTATTTTTATATTTTTAAATCACCAATACGCGTTTCGCCTTTCTCTCAAGGCATCATCAGTGGGTGTCCTGAAATATTTACTTGTTTCTATTTACACATATAGGTTAGGTTTCTGACATATGTACAAAACATTTCATTTCTGATTTAAAACAGTTCGTTGTTTGCTATAAAATGGTGTACTTACAGCACTTGCTACTCCACCTTAGTCTCTTTCTGGCAACGAGATCGAAATGTTACATTGTTTTTTGAAACACATTGCAGTTTTCTGGTTCCACTGTCACCTGCTGCCATACTGTGTCCATTGCTGTTTGTTTTGTAGTGTTGCCAATCTTAGCTTATTTGAAGTTCAACTGTTTCATTGAAAAGTGTATTGAAGGTGTCTTTGTGTGTGTGTGTGTGTGTGTGTGTGTGTGTGTGTGTGTGTGTGTGTGTGTATGAGTGTTTATAATTTTTTAATCTCTGTTGGTTATGTGTGTGTGTGTGCTGGGGAGGGGGGATTTGTGATTATGTGTTGGGATTTGTGTCTATCATATGGTCAATCAGTGAGAACAATGACTGATTGTTTGACAGGTTTATTTGGTCATTCAGTAGCAACTTTTCCTCAGCTTTTGTTTTATATATGTGATAATTTTCTTGTAATGTTAGGAGATGTTTTTCATTATTTATTCTAATTACCTTCATATCTTTTTCTATTGTGGTGGGTTTCTGGTTATATGCTTTTAGATGTTCTGCAAAAGTGGAATGGTTTGTTCCGTATTTCCATGCCCGGATATGTTCCTTGCATCGGGTATCGAATGTTCTGATGGTTTGTCCTACATACCTTCCATCACATGAGTTGCATTGTAGTTGGTATATTCCAGCTCTTTGGTAGATATCAGTGTCTGTTTTGATTTTTGGGATATATTTTTGGATTGAATTATCTGTTTTGAGAGCTATTTTTATGCCTTGTCTTTTGAAAATATTTATCATTTTATGTTTAGTTTGTGTTTGAATGTCATTGTGTACCATCTTGAATTTTCTTTTTTGCTTTCATGTGTTCTTTGTACTGTAGTTTGTGTTGTGTGTGTTTGTGTGCTGCTTTGCTGTGTTGTTGTCTGTGGGGTCTGTACGCTTGGTGTTTTTTTTCCCGTATCTGTTTTATAATATCTTTGTTTAATTTTTCTACTACATTACCATCGTATCCATTGTTTGTTGCTATTTGTGTGATGATGTCTAGTTCCTTTTGGTAATTTTCTTTGTTGAGTGGTACTGCGTTGTGTCTGTGGAGCATGTATCTGATTGCTGATTGTCTTTGTTCATGTGGGTGATTGGAGATCTGGTGTATAATTGTATCAGTTGTTGTCGATTTACGGTAAATGTCAAAGGTATGCTTGTTGTTTTCCTTTTTGACGGTTATATCCCACCACACAAAACACACACACACACACACACACACACACACACACAAACAGAGACAATAATAATAATAAAATACAATAAAAAATATAAAAAATAAGAATAAAAAAAATAAAAAAATTACAAATACTCATACACACACACACACACACACACACACACACACACACACCCACACACACACACACACACAAAGATACCTTCAACACACTTTCAATGAAACAGTTAAACTTCAAATAAGCTAAGGTTGGCAACACTACAAAACAAACAGCAATGGACACAGTTTGGCAGCAGGTGACAATGGAACCAGAAGACTGCAATGTGTTTCAAAAACCATTGTAACATTTCGACCTGGTTGCCAGAAAGAGACTAAGGTGGAGTAGCAAGTGCTGTAAGTGCACCATTTTATAGCAAACAACGAACTGTTTTAAATCAGAAATGAAATGTTTTGTACATATGTAAGAAACCTAACCTATATGTGTAAATAGAAACATGTAAATATTTCAGGACAGCCACTGATGATGCCTTGAGAAAAAGGCGAAACGCATATAGGTGATTTAAAAATATAAAAATAAAACCCTTTATTCGCAGTAGCAAAAGGCGTCTACTTTAAAAACCTTACAGTGAAATGCAATTCAGCTGATGATCAAAATGGCCACTGTAAGCAACGTACTATCCCTGGTGCTTGAATGAACTTTGTAAGTCAAAGAAATAAGATTGATATCTTGGAGGTGAAAAGAATCACAAATTAATACTAAATTGCAAAGTCAGTAGCAATTAAAATTGTGATTTAGACTTTTTTTAACAAGCTCCAATTTAACAGATCTAAGAACTAACCGGGAAAAGATAACAACATCAAGTATGTTGTGACATCGTAAAATCAAGCCCTTGAGATCAAGGAATTTTCATGCTCGATATCCTCAAAAATATAAGTTACAAAAACAAGCTAAATAAAGAATAAATGTGCGGCTTCTAGTGCCAATATAGAAGACAGCAATTTATTACGCAAAATAATAAGCAAGAGTACAAACCTACCATTCCAGTAGACAACTAACTAAAATTCAGAGCCCATAAATTCTATATGGGTAAAAAAATTAAATTCAGAAGGAGCCAGTTACAAAATCTTCACAAATGATCAACTAGTTAACTTCACAAAGTAAGACATTTGAGGAGGTAGAGATGAAACTGAAAGCAGCTCTTGAAAACATGGGCTAGTATTACAATGAAAATCCACTGCATCTGTATCTCGGAAAGACACAAGTCTGTGCATTTCATCTTAGAAATTGGGAGGAAAAACGGAAACTGAACATCACCAGCAGAGGTAATCGACTACTACACAGCGACACTCCTAAATATCTTGGGGTGAAAACTGACCGGTCCTTTACACTCAAAGCCCACTGCGAAGAAACGAGGCCCAAAGTGGCCGCTCGGAACAACATGGTCCGCGAAGTTACAGGAACCACTTGGGGTGCCCAGCCAAAACTGCTTAGAGCATTCGCCTTGGCACTACGTATCTCTGCCGCAGAATACTCTGAACCGGCCGGCAAAACACTGCACATGCTAAACAGCTAGATACTACTCTGAATGACACAGGTTGCATTGTGACAGGCTGCTTACGACCTGCTCCTGTCAACCAACTACACCAAATTGTGGAGATAGCATCATTACGCTTTCGAAGGCAAGTAGCAGCAGCAGAAACGGAGAAGAAGAAACATGAAACCGATCCCCGACAATTTTTGTTCGGATACGAACTTCAACATCCGAGACTGAGATCAAGAAAAATTTTCCTGCAGAAAACAACAACAATTCGTTCAACTCCCAGAATTCGCCGACAAGAGCTCTGGTGAGACTGTCTCTCTCTCTCTCTCTCTCTCTCTCTCTCTCTCTGTGTCTCTCTCTGATGAAAATGAAATAAAAGTCAAGGAAGAACCAGCCGAAGGCTCACACCTACCATACGAGTCCTGGAAGACGTTGAATAGACTGCGAGTTGGGGTGTCAAGATGCAAAGCCAACCTCAGGAAGTAGGGCTTCAGCAACGACGATGAAACTTGTCAGGCGACGCACAGGACCATCAACATCTGCTAGTCTGCAGGAACCTACTGACTACATGCATTATTGGTGATATTTGCTGCAGACAACCAAACTGTTGTGAAAGTCAATAAATATAATCACCTTGAAATTTGATTGCTTATTTACCTTATTGTACATCTTTCACCTATAACCTTAATTGTATATCTTTATGTGTGACTGTATGTTAGTCTTTGTAATTATTTCATGACCTGGACACGAAAAATAATAAATAAGGAAATCTGCAGACAGTAATTTATAGTCTGAATTGTCATTTCCTTTTCAGCTCTATTCATCTGCAGCAAGGTGCAAATTGTATATTAATCTGTTTGAGCCTTCGTGGACACAGTAATAAGCTACTTTAACAATGGTCCACATGGGATTTTTTGCTACACACGAGACATGTAAAACATTTAGCACTACGGTCGGTGGTTCGAATCCCCCCTCGGGCATGGATATTTGTGCCGTCCTTAGTATAAGGTAGTAAATAAGTAGTTTGTTAGTTTAGGGACTGATGACATAAGCTTAACAAACATTTGAACATTTTTAAAACATTTAGCACATTAGCAACGATCATCAACATACTGCAAACAAGTTACAGTTCCAAATACAAAATTTCAGATGTGTGCTTAAATCCACCTTATGCAAAACACCTTGTTTTGTTTTTAACACCCAAACACGTTTCCGCACTTGCCGTGCCGTCTTCGGTGGGTTTTTGTATTTCATTTTCTAAAATAAAATGTTACAGATTTTTGGTTATGCAGTCATTTAGACGAGTTGTTTGAGCTGACAATTTTGTTTGATATTAGGCCTCATTTATTACGTTACTTTCATTACGTCATTCGCAGGAGTTGTATCGGTACTGACTGATGAATGACAAGTTTTCACAGCATGTCATCTGCAAACAACAAGACATTTTTATTTATGCAAAGTAATTGATTTATTGTGCATTCGCCTGTAAGTTATGTTGAAACATCGTTATATGTCGCCGTTTAGTATACTACTTGCATTTGCTTTGTGGTGTTGCTGCTTGATTATTTGTTACGTGATATTATGTTTTATAATGTCGTTTGTGTCGCCATTTGTCTTGTTGTGGTGGTTGTATCGTGTTCATTGCTTGTGTAATATGGCGCGTGATTTTGGATGGTTTTGATAGTGGCGATGTTTTGTGTTTGTGTTTGTGTGTGAAACAGAGAGAGAGAGGGAGAGAGAGAGAGAGGGAGGGAGAGGGAGAGAGAGAAAGACAGAGAGAGAGAAAGAGGGAGGGGGAATGAGAGAGAAAGAGAAATATTATGTGTCTGGGGGGGGGGGTTCAGATGGTCTTTGTTTATATACTTCTTTTATGTTCTCAGAGAAGGTTTTGTTGCATGGTGATGTGTATTCGTTGAGTAGTTTCTTACCTTGGGCTATTGCTTTCTGGATATCATAATTTTTTTCTATCGTTCGTTTTTGGAATAAGCTATTGCTAGTTTTGAGAATTTTTAGGTCAGTTTCTATGTTCGATGGGGTATCATTTCGTTTTATTTTAATAAAACACCTAAAAAGACTATTAAAATTAAAGTCTCCGTGGACGAAAGACAATCCAATGAACCACATTTGCCTATTCATAGCAAACGATGAGATAAATCTAGTTAAAAAAAGAAGCCAGTAAGGACGAGATGATCATGGAAAGTGTGTGATGTCGGAGTGTCCGTAACTGTTAATTTATTATTATTATTATTGTAATATACTGGGAAGTTCAAAGAAGTGTTGTATGTAATGTACATAGGAATTATGCATAAAACGAAAAATAAGTTTTGGGTTTAGTTTGAAAAGAAAAAAAATGAATATGAAAGAAGATGTAGTTTTAGTGTAATAATAAATGTTAAGTATTCAAAATTAGTGGACTTTTTGAAGCACATTAAAAACTTTCCTTGTTTTACAGTGTAACCACCTCTATATATTGTTTTATAAAAATGGATTTATTTTAATTTTAATGCGCTGTAATAAGGCAATAAAGAAGGATAAAACCAAATGTAACTGCCTATCATATCCAAAAGTATTTGTGAACATATGCAAAATTTTTTCCAGTTTCTGATGAGTGAGTATGGGAAAACCCAAATATGTGACGTAAGTAGTCATATGTTTGGTTTACATAGAGTCCTATACTTAATTATTTAACATCGCTAAAGGTGCGCGGACTACACTACCAGGTAAATATTTCTGATTGATTGCAATATTATCTCGAATGAGAAACAGGGGTCTCAAATTCAGATGTTGAAATGTTTGTAACCCTAACAAGGAGACCACATGCGTATCGGATTTTAGCATTTTTGATATTTATGGTACGTGAAGTTCAGTACTCAAACAACAATCGGCCACAGTTATTCGACGCAACTCTCAAAATATCTCGAGAAAATCGACTCTGAAATTTTGGAGGTAAGGGTAAGTACCAATCACTTAATAAACTGCAGTATCTGTTGGCGTAGATCTGGTGACAGCATTCTGGTCTTACAACCGTACAGTCATTGGTTCGTATCCTCTCGTCGCAGAATTTTTGATGTTTTTCATTGTCTTCGAATACTTACATAATTTCAATATTTAATGATATTTTTTACGGAAAGTGCACGTACTTTCGATTATTCGTAATTTTCTATATTTTATAGAAGGTTGTTAATAATCATACTTTCAATTTTAAAAAAAAGTTACATTTTCACAGTAATAGTTGACGACGGTTGTCATTGTTCATTTTATGAAGAGCTACGACACTGGTTTTGGAAGTCATCTCCGTACCTACTAATGGCTTTCCAAGGAGCTAACCTACCCAACTATTTTACGTGACGACTGGGTTTTCAGCTCGTCTACATACATATAAACAAAAAACTGACGCAACACTTTGCATTAGAGACCCTAAAAGGTTTTATATATCTTAATTCTAAAATTAAAAACATTCTATCACAGTGGGATTCGAACCCGAGACTCTACTTCTGGGAGTCAAGAACGCTACCAACTATTTTGCTTTCTTCTCCTCTTTTTTCTTTATTTTAATGTTAATTTTTTATAATTAGGGCCTCCAACCTCCCCTTACAGACCCTACTTTTGCTTTCTAAACGTCGCCTACTACAGTCTGTAGTCGAGTCCAAAGTTCGTCTTCTCGAATAAGTTTTGCTTGCGCAGTTGATTCCTAATCCATGATTTTTTAATTTTTTTTTTTTTTCTGTGAGAAAGAAGTAGCCTGTTGCTGAATTTTTTTTCCCAATAAGAAGGTCATGCTATATGGCTATACGAAAAGTGAAGAAAAGTTGTTTCTCTGTTAGATACAGCTCTGATGACTCGTCAGTTCTTTAATTACTGATTAAAACGCAACGATTAATTTCTTGATACTGCCAGTATCTTCCGGTCGTGTAACAAAGTGTAAGTAGCTCTATATCCAGTACTTTTAATTTACATTTTTACATAAATTAGTTTCTTCAATTAGGAAAGGAAAATGAGAAAACGAGCTGCAGTGATCTGTCCTTAGCTCATACTAAAATTACTGTATGACCAAGAACAAAAATCGTGCTTCATCTCTCGCACAGGATATATTTTATTGAAATTTTAACTCTTCAGTAAATAATAATATTATTTTTTATTTCACCGTTTCTTTCTGTCCTTTTATCTCCTTGTTTTTTCTGCTTTCTTATATTTTCATCGTTATCCAACTGAACTACACCGACACGTGCTGGGACTGTTTTAATTATTGGTACTTACGTGTACTTGCAAAACTTAAACGTAGATTTTCTAGAGAATTTTTTGAGTTGCAACGAATGGCTTTGGCTGATTGTTATTTGTGTTCTGAACTTCACGACCATATACATAAAAAAATTATAAAATACGAC
This sequence comes from Locusta migratoria, assembly GCA_026315105.1. Lineage (NCBI taxonomy): Eukaryota > Metazoa > Arthropoda > Insecta > Orthoptera > Acrididae > Locusta > Locusta migratoria. Next base: position 543,369,078 of record CM048747.1, on the reverse strand, counting down.
ACCCATGTGGTCTCTTTGTAAGAGATTTAACTACGTTGGTCATCAGTACGTAGGCTTCCAAAGTACAGAAATCAACCTAAAGTAACTTATGCTAAGGACTACAGAAACACACAAACCCCGAGCGAGGACTCGAACATCCGATGGCGAGCAACCGCGCGCTCCGCAGCAGGTCGCCCTAGGACGCTCGGCCACTCCAGCGCGGCAGGGCTCTCAAAGGTCGCACCGACAGTCAGACATACAATGAGACGACGGAAGTCATGGCATACCACTTAAAATCGTGGCGTACCTCGACGTGTGATGGTATCAACAGCTCTCCATCAAGCCATTATGTCTCTGAATCCGTCGATAATCGCAAAACTGTTGATGGAATAGAATCTTGTGTACGAACTATTCTATTATGTCCTGTATATTATAAATCGGTTTCATTTTTGGCAATCTGGGTGGCCAAACCATTCACACGAACTGTCCAGAAAGTTCTGGAAACCAACCGCGATCAAATGTGATACGGTGATATGTGGATTTGTTACCCATAAAACATTCCATCGTTGTTTGGGAACCTTAAGGCCATAAATGGCTGCAAATGGTCTCTATGTAACCGAAACTATCCACCCTTTCCAGTCGATGATCGTTCAGAAGGACGGTTTCAGTTCCATGTAGAAACAGCCTATACCATTAAGGACCAATAACCACATTGTATAATGCCTTGTTGGGTGCATGGCTGTGTGGGGTCTGTACGAAACTCTCCAAAGTCTCCCACGAGGTGCACTGCAACAGATTTAGTGCTGTTACCGAAGGCACTAGAATCGGTGGTATGCTGCATCAGTCCATTAACTCGAAAACGCGATGAACTGAAAGATGTTCATCGAACGCCCACTCATGTCGCTGTTTTTATTTCACACAGTGTTCCTTTCCCGTTAGCACTCACAAATCTACGCAAATGCCGATGATTTCGGCAAGAAGTAGGGGAAGTCCTGCATAAAGTGACGTACCATTTTGTTTTTAGGTCATTAATTGTTCACAATTCACGATATTAAACTAAATTTGTATCAGTACTTGGCCTGATTCACTAGTAGGGTCCCCCATGTTGCCATTATGTCTTACAACTAATATGACCCAAATATTTTTACACTTTTTTCCAAAGGTGCGTGCTATGTCATCTTACACGGACGTAAGATTATAGTGTCGAGCAGCTAAGAAAGTAAGATAAATGTTAGTTATTTGATATATTTAATAGATTTAACATTTACAACCAACAAACAACTATTATTGCGCGATTGCTCAACAGCATAAATTTCAGTTTACCTGTTGAATGATGAAACGTAGTCGAAGGTAGTTACATCTGAGGTCTGCGATGCTGAATGTCTTCTGTACCTGATATCTTTGGCTCCGAGAGTACACTCTTCGGCGGGCTGCACCGCGTTTGAGATGGCGGAGTCGTACTCCCGCCAGTGCCGAGTGAGTAGTGGCAGTGTGTTATGTAGGCGGTGAAAAAGTTAGGTATGCAGTGTGAGCAAGATGCATAGCATTCTTTTGGTAAAGAATCAAGACAAGAAAAATCATGATTGGATTATTAGCTGCTCCTGGTTGTTGTATTCTATCTCTTGGCAGGCAGTTAGCATGAAGGGCGAAAGCTTTTTTTATTCACTTTCTAGCAAACCCGGCAACGCATCACAGTAGCTAATGTGTTTGGGTTATATACCCCAATCCCTCCTCTTCTTCTCCTTATGTCCATCTCTTCCTCCCTCATCTATTTTCACATCGCCTCTTCCCCCTGTCTTTTTTCCATCACCTTCACACCACTCCCTTTTATCCCACACTACATCCATTTCCTCCACCTGCTCTCTGCGTCTATATCATCCCCCCTTTTTAAATCAATTTTATTCCCAAACTCAAACTCCTCCTCCACCTCTCTCTGATCTTACTTGTTGTTATTGGGACCCTGATTGGTAATATAAGTCAAAATAGGTGGGTAGATCAATTGGAAACGGGTTATTAGAGAAAGCTTTCGAGTTTCTCTATCTGTGAGGCTAGAAGCTTTAATGGCCGTACTTTTAATGATTTTATTGTGCGAACAGGGGTGATTATACATTTAAGCATAAGAAAACCTTCCTGTTTCATGTTAAAAATCACTCGAAAAAGGAAATCGAAACCGCACATTTTTACAGCAAAACTTAGTAAGCTTTTCTCGCAGCGATCAGAATAGAAACGCTTTTTATAACTTTTTTCATACCTCCTTGCGCGTCTATAAGTTGAAAAGAAAGCCGGCCGTTGTGGCCGAGGTGACTGAGGCGCTCCAGTCACAGTCAGCACGGCCACTACGGTCGGGGGTTCGAATCCCCCCTCGGGCATGGATATTTGTGCCGTCCTAGTTCGTAAGTAGTTCATAAGTAGTTTGTAAGTTTAGGGACTGATGACCCCGTAGTTAAGTCCCATAAGCTTAACAAACATTTGAACATTTGAAAAGAAAGTAATTATAGCATGACCATACTTTAATGATATTAAGTCCTTATGAAACAAACTAATCAACTAAAATACAAATCCGTTTCGGAATTATTTGTGTTGTGTTCATTGTAACGCTTGTTGATGAAAGAAATGTTTTGTCGTTCCGTCCGGAGAGAAAACGAACAGTGCAAATGGTTCACCAACTCTCTCGAACACGTAACGTAAAACAGCCCATGTGAAAGACACGTCGATTCAAGACTTAATTCACAAAATTCTAACGACTGGTCATGCGCTTTATTAATCGTCATTGCGAATTCAAGTCGAACGGTAAACTGGACACGCTTGAATTGAAACGGCAAGTCGGTTGGAATCAGTGATATACTTGGAATCAGAAGATCCTCTCCTTCAAACTTTCCTGTGATTATCGTTGCTTCAATCACATTGATCATAAGCTTCTTCACAGAGAATCTTGTTCCATAGCATAGTTTCGGTTGGCTCAGATTGCGTAACATGATTATCACAGAGCCAACCTTGATTTGCAAATCGTGCGGTGGCATTCCTAGCAAATCCAATGAATTCAGGAATATTGTTCGATAATTGACGACTTCAACAAGATCGGAAATGGAAACCATCGAAGTAAATGAATGCAAAGATCAACAATAATACATTTCCTTGAGACAATATTAATAAATGTATGTTGTTGGCCAGCGATTTGGCTTGAATTTTTATGTTCAAATCGTCTACGTTCTTAGTTTTCGCTGCCAAAATGGCTAGTTAGCTCAACCAGATAGTATGGTTTGTGTAATTGGCAGCAATATTCGTCTGTTTGTTTCCTCACCTAAAAGTGAATAATTAACTCTTATTAGGAATCTAACTGAAACACGATTTACAACATTGTAATATACCGGTAAATTTTACAATCCGCGACACAGACGTGGTATACCTACGTTGGCTGCTGGATCGTGCTGAAGCCGACCAATCGCGGCAAAGCGAGATAGCCAATGAAATTTCAGGTGGCCACAGTTTTATTTTCATACTAAATAATACTATTTGGATAATCCGCATAATAATTTAGTTTCAGACACATCACATTAAACTTACTGAGGAAGATGATGTTTCTCATGTATTCTCAGCATTGATAACACCGTCTCTCTTTAATCTAACCTCCTTGGCGTATTTGTTTGCTCCAATGCAGCGTATTTTGTCGCTAGGCGAGTAACAAATGAATAAGCTGATTCTTGGAGAATGTAGAATATGATTCGATCTGGAAGGGTACTTTCAGTTTTATGTCACGTAACTTGCGAACGCTGTCGAACGGGAAAAAAGTCTCCTATGTCCGTCTCCTTCCCACCAATTTTCAGCCAAATCGGTTCAGACGTTCTTTAGTTATAAATAGTGTAACTAACACGACTTTCTTTTATATAAACGAATTGGTAGTCCAGAGATTTAACATTATTTTTTGGAATATGTATTGATAAGGAAAGGTGCAAATAGGATGAGGATATTAGGGTTTTGGAAGTCATTCTTTCTTTAGGTATAGACGAAACAAAAGGATTGTTGTCATAATGATGTAAAAGCTTTGTTTTCATGCAGTCTTACGATCAATTTGTCACCCTCACCAGTCTTGCAATAAGTTTAGTATCAAATGAGTCCATCGTAACTTCTGTTAAATTCAGCCTTCAAAAGTTTTTCATTCCTACTTAAGTAAATTGCACTTTTTTTTGTTGAGAACTTCAATTTGTAGCTTACACATAATTAATTTAGATAGTTTCATTCATTAATAGTTAAGATTGTTTCTTACCAGATTTTAAACCGTTTCCACTCAATGAATGAAGTTTCAATGCCAGAACTTATGTTATACATTTGGTTTTTCCCCTAAGTCACATACAGTCGACTGGATAAAGCTTTCTGTCAGATTAACAAAATTTTAGTTAAAGTGCAGAATGATTAACAATCACCCATAACACACACAATAACATACGACACGATTCCGAAAGAAACACTCAGTTGCGGTTAAAGCAATATCTAGAGCTATAACTTTATTGATAACTTTCACTTGACAAAAATATATTTTATTAATAACTTTCATTAATACAAGAAGCTAAGATTAAAAATATATTTAAAATATTCATCATCAAAGGAAAGATTAAAGTTCAAATTACGAAAAAGATAATTATCAGCAATTTGTGTCTACTTTTTTTTTTCTTGTGTGAGATACTCCTGCACATTCCTGTTTTCCCTAAAATTACACTTCAGACACTAATGTTCTCCAGATTTTGAAAGTGCATTCGGATTATTACAAGTACTGATAATCTTCAGAACCACCACTGTTGTCGAAAAAGTCCTTTTACGGAACTGTTTCTTTTGAAAAATTATGGTTTCTGTTTGCTTTCGTTGTTTTCCGAATGTTCCCCTTTCTCACAAGTCGCTTCATGTTGTTTTTTGTGGAGGGCTACTGTTGTTCTCACATGTAAACAACTACATAAATAACATAAAAGAAATCGCACAGAATGGAACTATAATCAACATCATGGAAAATGATATTCTGTATCACTTTATCCTGACACATGGTAACTTCTCTCATTAATTCCAAAAGAGTAAAAGTACTGCGTGTTCTGGCATAACCTCCTACCTTCCAAAACGCTTGAAATGTGTTTTATGAGAGTCTCTAACATGTTATTAACTGCAGTAATATTGATATAATATACAGGAAAAAACTTAAAAGTTGGATCTTACGTTCACATCAACAAGACAGAAGCTGGCAGTTTGTCGCAATATATGTACTAATCCACCTGTCTCTAAAGAACGACTCAACTGCTTTTCGAATACCATTTTAAGCATTAAGCTGTACAATTTCATTCTACGAAAAATACAAAATAGTGTGCACGTATTCTTTGATATTATTTACAGATGTTAGATGTAAAATTAGCAGTTTTGGTACACACGGTCCTCATTTGATGACACCTCCCAATTGGTCTATTAACCCTCCGTCGGGCGCACCTCCAGATGAAACAAAATCAGGCGCACCCGGTCTGAGAGGCCACTCACGTTTTTTTGTGGACTAGCTCCGCCATGTTAAATCAAATTCAAAATGCGTGTTGGCTAGTCTTGAAGAGGATCTAAAGGAAGGAATTACAGCAAACTTAAAGCAAAATAATGGATTTATTGAACACAATACACCTTAAACTAAAGTGACCAAAATTACCAATTTCCCACAAAGAGCATTAAAAATTGGTCGAACAGACATCCATAAAAGTAATGAAGTTAAAGGACATTAGGCAGTCTATTCGGACATGGAAACATCGTTTCTCGTCTCATTTGAAGCCAAAAACCGATGCTATAGCTCCGAAACCAACAGCTGAAACACAGGTATGGCACAGAACGTATACATCACTCAAGCAGATTGGTTGATGACATGCTGAACATTCGTGATTCTTCATACTCCAAACTCTTGTTTCAGCCACGCATGTTCGACGTTTTAGCCATTTGGGAGGTAATGTGGGAGAACTTTCCCGTTCCTTCGAGTTTGCAGCCGAATCGACATTCCACATATATTCATAACATACACAGGCTAAATTGTCCAGTGAGAAGTTGATGACACAAGGTTTTGCAATTGGTGGCGTCATTTTTAGCAATATCTTTTACACTAGATGTTGTGTAATAATGATGTGACTCTGCACACTATGAATAGTAGAAGGTATCTACTTAGACTACTTCGTCGTCTTATCGTTTCCAAAATAAAAACTCCTCACATATTTTCTTCTCTTCTTCATATTCCCGAGCTGTTCCCTAAACTTCCTGTTCAGTTGCTGAGTCCTCCTTGCCTTCTCCTACCTCATCCTGAGAGTGGGTGTCTCTCTCATCGACTAAATCTTCGAGTGCGGCTGGATCTTCAGCAGTTTCGTCCTCGAGGAGGCGCATTATTTCCACAAGATCATTAGCTTAGAGGCATACTATACTTTTCTGGACATTTCAGCAGAAAATATGGATGTGATAACGTAGGAAAAGAAAGGAAAACTGAAATTAGAACTCGATCAGGCGCACTCAGTCTGAAGGACCAGGGTCGTCGAAGTCTTCTTTTTTTCCGAAGGTAACGGTGAAAATCACAGAGGACAGACTTAGTTTTATTGAAACGAAGTAATAAAATAAAAATATCTTGAAAAATTTCACCTTAAAAACTATAACGTAATCTGGCGCAGACGGCCTGTGAGGCCCAAGGAGTTCCCCGTGATCCGCGTGGAAATCGATGGCAGCCTGCGGATAGGCACTATGTGAGGTTCCCAAAGTTACGCGAGTAAACGGAGAGGCCACGGTGGGCCACCACTGTTAAGCACGGGAATCAAAAAAGTGTTTTGCTGGCCTGTGAGGACGACTGCGCCCGACGGAGTGTTAAACTATCCCTTTAGACAAATTATGATGAATTCTGCCCAAGATAGGTCTTAAGATAAAAATAATTGATCAGAAATTTTGTTCATTTTCGGGTTGATAATTCGTGCATGAGAGGGTTAAGAAAGAACCAGCTTCGCTGGTTGCTAGCGTTACAGTAGATAACAGCAAAAGTCTTGCATTTAATTTCTGACCATTACAACGTTTCCGATTAGATGCTTGAGATTAGATTTAGGAACCAGGTTTTAAACTGTAAAACATACCCAGGGGCAGATATAAACTCACAATCACACCATATCTTATTGGTTACGAACTGTAAGCTGAAACGGAAAAAAACTGCAAAAAGGTAGGAGAATAAGGAGATGAGACCTGGATAGAATGAAAGAACTTGAAGATCTTAAGAATATCAGAGCGAGCCTTAGACAACAATTGAAAGAAACGGGGAGAAATAAAAAGTAGAAGAGGAATGGGTAGCATTGAGAGATGAAATAGTTAAGGCAGCAGAGGAAAAAACAGGGAGAAAGGCAAGACCTACTAAAAATTCTTGGATACCAAAGAAAATACTAAATTTAATTGATGAAAGGAGGGAACACAAAAATGCGGTAAATTAAACAGGCAAATGGAGTACTTACAACTAAGAAATGAGATTGATAGGAAGTGCGAAATTGCTAATCAGGAGTGGCTAGAAGGCAAATGCAATTCAGTAGAAGAATGAATAAATAGGGAAAAATAGATTCCGCATACAGGAAAATAAGAGACATTTGCAAAAAATAAAAGCAACAGTATGAGTATAAAGAACTCAGATGGAAATCCAGTTCTCAGAGAAGAAGGAATAGCTGAAAGGTGGAAAGATTATACACAGGGGCTCAACAAAAGAATTGAGAGAAGAATTTGACAAATTCAACTGAATTTATTGCCACAATATTTAGACCTGTTACCTTGAAACTCTAAACAGGTCGTACATAATCATTTTACATTGTCTCATACACTGTTTTATGAATGTAAATGTAGTTATTACGTATGTTAATTGTAATCATTTACAACATTAATGTAAATAAAATTTGACAGGGCACTTAAAGAACCTAGTCGAAACAAGGAGTGGACGACATTCCGACAGAACTACTGAAGTCTCTGGGAGAGCCAGCCATGACAAAACTATTTCACCTGGTGCGTAAGATGTATGAGACAGGGAAAATACCCTCTGACTTTAGCGAAAATGGAATAATCCCCATTTCAAAGAAAACAGGCGCAGACAGGTGTGAACATTAGAGGACCATCACGTTAATAAGTCATGGTAGCAAAATATAAACTCGAGTTATTTACAGAAGGATGGAAAAGCTGGTAGGAGCCGACGTCGGGGAAGATCAGTTTGGATTCAGGATACGTGTAGGAACACGGAACGCAATACTCACTTAACGGCATCCCCACATCCACTTGAATCTGCTTACTATGTGCGTCCCTTGGTCTCCCTCTGCGATTTTTACCCCACACAATTTCCCTCCAATGCTAAATTTACGATTCCCCGATGTCTAAGAATGTGTCCTACCAAGCGACCCCTTCTTTTAGTCAATGTATGCCAAAAATTCCTTTTCTCACCAATTCTGTTCAGTACCTCTTCATTAGTTATGCTATCTACCCACCTAATCTTCAGCATTCTTCTGTAGCACCACATTTCAAAAGCCTCCATTCTCTTCCTGTCCACACTGTTTATCGTCCATGTTTCACTTCCGTACAAGGTAACATTCCATACAAATGCATTCAGAAAAGACTTCCTTACACTTAGATTAATATTTCATGTTAGCAAATTTCTCTTTTTCGAAAATGCATTTCTTCCCATTGCCATTCTGCATTTTATATCCCCTGTACTGCGACCATCGCATGTTATGTCACTACCCACGTAACAAAACTCATCTACCTCCATTGTTTCGTTAACTAATCTAATTCCTTTAGCATCGCCTGAATTTCTTTGTTTTGCTCTTGTTAATGTTCCTTTTATACGCTCTCTTCAACACACTGCAAATTCCATTCAATTGCTCTTCCAGGTCCTTTGCTGTCTCTGACAGAATTACAATATCATCAGCAAAACGCAATGTTTTTATTTCTTCACCCTGAACATTAATCCCTATTCCAAATTTTCCCTCCATTCCTTCATTGCCTGCTCGATGTACAAATTGAATAACATCGGAGAAAGGCTACAACCCTGTCTTACTCCCTTCCCAACTAATGCTTACCTTCCATGCACTTCGAGCCTAATAACTGCGGTCTGGCCTTTGTAATAGTTGTAAATAACTCTTCTTTCCCTGTATTTTACCCCTGATGACTTCAGAATTTGAAAGAGTGTATTCCAGTCAACATTGTCAAAAGCTGTTCCCAAATCTACAAAAGCTAAAAATGTAGATTTGCCTACCTTAATCTATCTTCTAAGTCAGTATTGCCTCCCGGGTTCCTAAGTTCCTCCTGAATCTAAAATAATCTTCCCCGAGGTCAGCTTCTACCAGCTTTTCCATACTCCTGTAGATAATTCGTGTTAAAATTTTGCAGCCATGACTTACCAAATTGATGGTTCTGTATTTTTCACACGTGTCTGCGCCTGATTGGAGTGGGGATTATTACGTTTTGCTTAAAGTCTGAGGGTATTTCGCCTGTCTCATACATCTTACACACAAGTTGAAATAGTTTTGTCATGGCTGGCTCTCCAACAGACGTCAGTAGTTCTGAGGGTATGTCATCTACTTCAGGGCCCTTGTTCCGACCTAGGTCTTTCAGACCTCTCTCAGTATAGTATCTCGTATGTCATCTTGATACTTCCTCTTCCCTTCCTACAACATTGTCTCTAAGTTCATTTCCTTTATAGATCTCCTCTATGTACTCTTTCCACCTTTCAGCTTTCCCTTCTTTGCTGAGAACTGCTTTTCCATCTGAGTTCTTGATATTCGTAGAGCCTTTTTTATTGTCCCCAATTGTCTCTTTTATATTCCTGTAGACAGTATCTACTTTTCCCCTTCTTATAAATTCTTCTACAGATTTGCATTTGGCCATTTTGCACTTCCTGTCAATCTCATTTTTTAGTCGTCTGTACTCCATTGTAATTGCTTCATTTGCTGCATTTTTATAATTCCTCCTTTCATCAATTAAATGTAGTATTTCCTGTGATATCCAAGAATTTTTTGTAGGTCTTGCCTTTCTACTTATTTTGTCCTCTGGTCCTCTGCTGCCTTCACTATTTCATCTCTCAATGCTACCCATTCCTCTTCTACTGTTTTATTTCCTCCCGTTTCTGTCAGTTATTGCCTAAAGCTCTCTGAAATTCTTAAGAACTTAAGGTTTTCTCAATTTATCGAAATTCCATCTTCTTATTTTACTACTTTTCTGCAGTTTCTTCAGTTTCAGCCTACAGTTCATGACCTATAAGTTATAGTGAAGAGTCCCTACCTGCCCCTGGGTATGTTTTACAGTTTAAAACCTGGTTCCGGAATCTATGTCTTACCATTATAAAATCTATCTGATACCTTCCGGTGTCTCCTGGTCTCGTCCACGTATACAATCATCTTTTGTGATACTTAAACCAGGTGTTTGTTACGGTTAAATCACGTTCCGTGGACAATTCTACCAGACGACTTTCTCTTTCATTCCTTCTGCCCAGTCCATATTCACCTACTATTTTTCCTTCTTTTCCTTTTCCTATTACCGAATTACAGTCTCCCATCACAATTAAGTTTTCCTTTCCCTTAATTGTCTGAATAATTTCCTTTACCTCCTCGTACATTTCTTGAATCTCCTCATCACCGGCAGAACTGTTGACAAATAAACCTGTGCTACTGTTGTCGGTATTAGTTTCGTATCTATCTTGACAATGACAATGCGATCACCGTGCTGCTCATAGTAGTTTAGACGCATTTCTACTTTCTTAATTATCAGACCTACTCCTGTAATACCCCCAACTGATATTATATTTATAATCCTGTACTCACCTGACCAGAAATCCTGTTCATATTTCCACCGAACTTCACTAATCCCCACCATATCTAACTTCAGCCTATCCATTTCCCTTTCTAAATTGTCTAATTTTCATAACCTATTAAGGGATCTAACATTCCACGCTCCGATCCGTAGAATGCCAGTATTGTCTTTTCTGATGACAACATCCTCCTGAGTAGTCCCCGCTCGGAGATCCGAATGGGGACTGTTTTACCGCAGGAATATTTTACCCGAGAGAATGCCATCATCATATTTTCATAGAGCTGCATATCCTCGGGAAATGTAACGGCTGTTGTTTCCCCTTGCCCCTTGCTTTCAGCCGTTCGCGATAACTGTGTGGCAAAGCCACATGTTGCAAGGCCAGCTCAGTCAATCTTCTAGACTGTTGCCCCTCTAACTACTGAAAAGGCAGCTGGCCCTCTTCAGGAACCAAATGTTTGTCTGGCCTCTCCACAGATAACCCTCCGCTGTGGTTGCGCCTACGGTACGTCTATCTGCATCGTTGAGGCACGCAAGCCACCCCACCTCGGCAATGTCTGTGGTTCATTATATCTACAACTGCAGTGTCTCTCTCTCTCCTCTCTCTCTCTCTCTCTCTCTCTCTCTCTCTCTCTCTCTCTCTCTCTCTCTCTCATAGTAGTTTAGAGAGAGGGAGAGAGAGAGACAGACAGACACAGAGAGAAAGAGACGAGACATGCTTCAGTTCTATGCTCACACCCCTCAGGGGGCTCAGCATTCATTTCTTTGGTAATGGCTTGGCGAACTCAGGAACCCTAACTTGGGGATGAGGTGTAGACACTGGAATGTAGCGACACTTGTGATAAATCCTGGATGCTAAGGGACCGGCAAAGGGTGTGTCGCAAATGCTGCGCCTCTACCTGCTCGGCCACGCTTGCTGCTGCCGCTTGGAGTGGCTGAGCGCTCTGCTTGTGGTGGCCGGGCAGCTGCCGAGGGACATTCGCACTCCTCTAGTGCAGCCAGTTTACATTATTTCCGAATCTTTTGGGCAAGGAAGAGTGGACTTAGTAGAATTTGAAATCGGAGCTGAGTAATATTTTTCTTTCTGAGTGCCGCCAGTCCTCGAGACACCGTAACCTCTGGGCACCTTTCAGCAACCACCGTGTGGTGCGACAGTGGAACGTTGTATGAACCTGGGACTGGGGCTCTTAGCTTGACCACCAGAGTAGTGAGGAAGGGAATACCTCAATAAAAAGAGCCCTCAATCCTACGTGCTGATGGGATGCCTGGCAGTTCATGGAACGGTCGCTAACGAGCAACCTCTAGAAATACTGCCGCACATCAGTTGTATAAGGCTTCCCGAGACTTGAGGAACTCTGTCTAGGTGGACATCTAGTTTCCTAACTGCTCGTGGAATCGAGATGGATCGAGAAATTTTCCACCTCCTAGTGGAATGGGTGTACCACTGGGGCGTTCCATCACACAATCACATAAGAAGGCTCAGGTAACCAGTCCTCTGTGTTCATTGAAAAAAAATGCAGTGTATCGTAACAGAGCACATGCTGCTCTGCATGATGCCTTTTTAATAATTAAAAGGAAAGAGAGCTCCTTAGAAAAGGTTTCGCTATTTTGTATCCAGACGCATTTGAAGGGTATCTTAGAAAGTTTAAAATCTTTGAGACGGTTGCCCATTCGGACGTTATTGATTGAGACACCAAGTTCCCAGGAGGCAACTAACCTACAGACATCGAATTTCCTCGGTAAATTTGCCACTGAAACTGAGTTTCACTCCACATTAAAGTACAGCAAAGGTGTCGTGCCGTGCAGGGATCTGGTAGATATAGCAAAAGAGTAACTGAAGGATGAGTGGGCTTCTGAGAACATTGTGGATGTGCCAAATATTACAAAAAGGGTGGCACGGAAGTCAATCAAATCTGACTCATTTATCCTCTAACAGTCCGACGCAGCCAGAACATCTCAAGGCAGGCTTCCTACATCAGATGCTATATTATAAATGCCAGCGCTTTGGACATACCACTTTGGTTTGTAAGGATGAAGTGATGTGTGGCAAATTTGGCAAGACTGCCCCTGAAATAAGTGAACGTACCTCACCTGCTAAATGTGTAAACTGTTCTGGGGACCATGCTCTCTTTAGTAGGGACTGTAAAGTGTACCTTGAGCAGAAGAAGATTTAGAAAATCAAGACGTCAAAACGCATCTCATATTCCGAAGCTAAGAATTTTGCAACATTTTGCATCAGTCCTCCAAAGTCCAATTGCTAAAGCTGATGCCTATACTCACACGGAGGTTGTTAGTGTTTGCACCAACATCTGCACTTACCTGTGTACCGCTCAGCGGTAGCTTCAGGGCCTGTAGCTCCATCGACATTAGAAAAAGCTATGGATTTTGGAAGCCCTGATTCCTTCCGGAGTAGTGGCTGCTAAAAAACTTACAATGAACACTACTATTTCTACAGCCACAACTTCCAAACCACAAATGGCCAAAAAAGAGCAACTGTAAAGTCGCAGACACTGGTGAAATCGGAAAGTAAGCCTTCAGTACCCGTCACTGTAGTTCTGTCAGATGCTTCTCATGGAGTTGGACGTCGATCTGGGGCAAACATCTCGCCCCCACACTGACCAAACACTGAACGTCCACCAAGTTCAGTGTCTCCTGCTAAGAAGAAATAGCGAGTAACTATCCAAGCTCCATGATGAATGGCTCCAATACTGCAGTGGAACTTGCTGGGTAACAGATCGCATCTACGGGTACTACGTTTACTGACAGGGTAGACGATCCGTATATGCCTCAAAAAGACAAACTGTAAATATACCGACGAACCTGAGCTACGTGGCAACGTTCTCCATAAGAAGGCAACCTTAATGGAGACAGAGCTAGAGGCGGAGTTGTTATATTTACTAATACAGCCTATCACTCTCTCAGCAGACTATTATAAGACATAGCAGTATCCTTACATGTGCGCCATCATTTTACATTGTGCTCCATCTACCTGACCCTACACCATTGATGTAGAGGCTCTCGAAAACTCCTCCACCCAATCGTCCTCTGGGGTGATTTTAACAATCAGGATGTGCTTCGTGTCTCTTCCAGGACCTGCCCCAAGAGTCGAGCGCACATTTATTAAACACAGTAGAGACCACACATTTTGTACTGCAACAAGGTTGTTCTCTGCCATAGATCTCTCATTTTACAATCCGGCCAAAGCCAACCTCGATGGGTGGTCAGTAAAGCCAACTGGACAATGTTCAGCCAACTCGCTGAGCTCGAACCTCACGAGACTGTCTACGAGTGGGTGTATTGTATCACGCAAATGATCTACAATGATGCTGAATCATCTATGCCGCTGTTTTAGGACAACCAAAACGGCGACCTTTCCATTGGTGGACTGCTGAGTGTCGCTCTGCAATTAGGGCCAGGAATGCAGCTTTGCGCAGGTGTACTAGCTGGCCAACTGCAGACAACCTGGCGACGTTTCGGATGGAGGGGTCAAAATGTCGCTAAATTATAAGAGAGAGTCGAAAGAGATATTGTCAACAGTCCCTGAGTATTAACTGTTCCACTAAAAGTTCCACAGTATAGGACACCATTAGAACGATTTCTGGGTAAGGAGGGAGGTGTCCAGTGCTTGCTGTAATGGGAAATGGCACTTTCCAACGTAACCCCGAGATATTGCCCCAAACCATGGCTATATATTTTGTCAATGTTAGTGCCACTGACAGTCATGATCCAGCATTCCATCGCCACTTTCTGAGAGATGCAATTTGGATTTCAGGTCTACTGGGTATCAATTTATAACTGCATTTCCACACCGTGGGAACTGGATTCTGCTTGGCCTGCGGCTCGAGATACATCCCATGATCATGACAGAATTTAAAACAGTATGCTCCGTCACCTAACAGAAAAATAAAGAAATCATCGTCAACCTTTTTAATATTATTTGGGCGTCAGGTCACTTTCCTGAAACGTGGAGAGAGGCCATTTTAATTCCCCATCGTACATGCTGTAGCAGTTATCGTAGTCTTGCCCTCATTAGTTGCGTGGGAAAGACCTTAGAGCTGATGGTAAATAGCCGCTTTGTGTTGATGGTAGAACCCAGACAGCTCCTTAATCGTTTCCAGAGTGGGTTCCCGGGATATTGTTCCACCTTTGACAACCTGCCCTTCATGGAGGCGGCTATACAACAGAATTTCTTGCGCCGTCATTCACATTCTAAAATTTTTGTTATATCGAGAAGGCCTACGATACTTCTTGGAAGCTGAGGCAGTTTCACGAATGGGGATTTCGTGGTTGTCTTTCCATCTTTATTCGGTCTTTCCTTTCTCCGCGTTATTTAAGGTATCGAGTTGGTGACGTGCTCACTGACCGCATTGAGCAGGAAAACGCTGTCCCTCAGGGCACTGTTTTAAGTTCAAATGTTCAAATGTTTGTAGATCGTATAGGACTTAACTACGCAGTCATCAGTCCCTCAACTTACAAACTACTTATGAACTAGCTAATACTAAGGACGGCACAAATATCCATGCCCCTGGGGAAATTCGAACCCCCGACAGCAGTGGCCGTGCAGTCTGTGACTGGCGCGCCACAGAGCGCTCGGCCACCGCGGCCGGCACTGTTTTAAGTGTGACTGTTTGCCATAGTAATTACCTCTGTTGTGAAAAGTCCAGTGTTCATTATTTGTTGATGACTTCTGTGTCTTTTGCTCTTCTTCTAACCTTGTAACGACAACTAGTGAGATGCGGCTAACTCTATGCAGGCTGGAAAAACGGCGACAGAAGACTGGTTTTATTTTTTCAACCGAGAGGTCTTTGCGTGTTGTTTCTAACCGTTTATGTTCTGTTTTCAGTTTACCTGAACTGAATTGTAAAGACACGGTGAGTTTTCTGGGTCTGACATTTGACTGTAAACTTACCAGGTTACGGCATCTATAAGACTTAAAGCGACGGTGCCTCAAGGTACTAAGTATTTTAGTCTTAGTCACACTCTTTGGGGAGCAGACAGAGCTCATTTGCTCCGGTATTACAGAGCATTTGTACGATCCCAGCTTGATTATGGCTGCACGGTGTATGGGTCTGCAAGACCTTTTCCCTATAAATATTGGACGTGATGGACCATGAAGGGATTCGGCTTGCTTCTGGAGCATTTCGGACTAGCCGTATACCAAGCCTTTGCGCCGTGGCAATACGTGAAATAGTGTCGAAAATCTTAGTAAAGTATCCTCCGTCGTAAACATTAAGAAATTTCGTGTATGCAGCAATGTTTCTCTGCTTTGGAAGCTATAGGGTGTACAATTACATGATTATCGGAAGAAAACTCTAGATTGGTGTAAAGTCTGTTTAAAGTACAGTCTGGCATGAAGCTCACGAAATTTGACAACGCCGGCCGCGGTGGCCGAGGAGACTAAGGCGCTCCAGTCACGGTCTGCACGGCCACTACGGTCGGGGGTTCGAATCCCCCCTCGGGCATGGATATTTGTGCCGTCCTAGTTCGTAAGTAGTTCATAAGTTGTTTGTAAGTTTATGGACTGATGACCCCGTAGTTAAGTCCCATAAACTATACAAACATTTGAACATTTTTTGAAATTTGACAGTGATGACACTCTTGTTTTCAAGGTCAAGTGTGTAAAATTCCATCAAGACATTAAAACAGTAGATTGGTGTCGACCTCTACTGTAAAACACACTCCGACATGCACAGTAAAGAATTTTATGTAGACACTGCCGTTGCCTTTTTATTTTAATTTCAAGTGGCCAAAATTTAATGAATATCAGAATGAAAGTATTGCTTATGATGCCATATGTCCCGATCTGTCTGTCGTAAGAGGTTCTTACCCACGTAGCTAGTAGCTATTGTCACCAATGTGCAGGAAACATGATTGAAATCGGTCCAGTGGTTTAGGAGGAGATGTGCAATACAAACACACAAACACTGACACACTATATATAACTAGCTGAAATGCCAGCATTGCTAGGTTGTTTATATAGTCCACATTCTTGTGTCACCTCTCCACTCTTCTGTCCTCGTTCTGTTCACCTCATCTTCCTCTCTCTAGGCTCATCTCTTCACTCAGCCTTCTGTCCGTCTTGTCGTCCTGTCTCTGTTCACCTTCGACTCCACAGTTCACATCCTCCATCCCTAGTTTTTTAAATTTTTATTTGTTTTATTTATCTATTCCCTTGTGTCTCTTCCCGTCGGCACGGTGTCGTCATGATTGACTATGGAATTATCACGGCGAAGTACCCTCCATAACACAACATACGCGTCATATCTCTCGAACTATCTGTCTTAGAAACCTTTTTTACTCTTTTGCCAAGATCGCTTTTTCATCTACCACAATGACCGGTTTCAACTCATCTCACAGTCATCATCAGATGTGTGGAACTGTGGTGATGACTGCGAGATCATTTCAAATCGGTCATTGTGGTAGATAAAAAGAGATCTTGGCAAAGCAATAAAAAAACGGTTCCACAGAAAAGGAGATAGCATCTAGCAACACGTGTAAATTGGTTATGTGTCTTAGATCGTTCTTATCCTACATCAATTGTTAATTCACGGTAACGAATATGTGTACCAAATTTCAAAATTTTTAACATGGCTGCAGTTCAGCAACGGTGGAACACGATCCATAAGTCAACAAAATTTTAGCCGACCAGTTGCATAAAAATGGTTTACACGCATAAACCTTGGCCCAGGTTTCGGTAAAAGTAATTTTGCCTCTTCCAGAAGTATTTCCTTTAGTATACACTTATGATCATGCAGTTGTTATTGTTTCATACTTCAACTGAAAATGGGCAAAGCTGAAAAATGTGTACACAGCCGTGATTCGAACCCGGGTCTGCTGCTTTCTAGGCAGTTGCGCAGAGCCCTACATTCCTGAGAACACGGTGGTCACCGTACCTGCAAGGACTAACTAAGTACGCCCCCCGTCAGATACAAATTCCCAGCTTCATCCTGCCCACAGTACACAAACACGTACTTATGGAAGTAAGGGCCACAAACATGGCCACCCCTCCCCACTTTCGGAACAGACGCCACACACACACACACACACACACACACACACACATATATATATATATATATATATATATATATATATATATCGGTGACGGGAATGACCCTATCGTTAGTGGGGAGGGATGGGGCACGTTTGTGGCCCTTACTTTTACGGGAATTAGTTTCATAACCTCGAGAATAAGTACTGCGGGCAGGGTGAAGCTGGGAATTTGTATCTGACGGGAGGCGTACTTAGTCCTTGCAGGTGGGGTGACCACTGTGACCGCAGTGGTGTAGGGGTCAGTGCAACTGTCTAGGAAGCAGGAGACCCGGGTTCAAATCCCGACTGGGAACACATTTTCAGCTTTGCCCATTTGCAGTTGAAGTCATATATTCTGTGAATATTTCATTTAGATCACATTAAAATAGTTGTTAAATAAAATTTAGCTGACTCCATGTCATGGAATAAAATATGAAACATGTGTACAACATAAAATTGTGAAGCACGGCCACACACAGGTCGAATGAAATACTTTTGAATCAGACAAAATTACTTTTGGCGAACCATGGGTCAAGGTTTCTCTATGTAAGCCATTTTATGCAAGTGGTCTGCTGAAATTATGTTAACTTTAGGATTGTACCACATTTGGTTGAAATCGGTCACGTGGGTAAGGAGATGAACATTGTCGTGTGGTGCGGCATTTTTTCTCACATTTCATGGTTTCTGACGTCATATGTCCTGAACTATATGTTACACGTGCTCCTTGCACAGTGGGCGACCATCCTATGGGACTGAAGGTCAGGAGAGCTAACTTTCAAGGTTGGAAAAAAGTCGAATTTTTGTATACCCCCCTCACCCTCACTCACTCTCTGTCTCTCTCTCTCATATATATATATATATATATATATATATATATATATATATATATATATAATGATTTCTGTTCTACAGAGCGATAGTGTTTACCCGCCGAAGGATGAATGGGATTCTGAGGACATTGTGGAGGTGCAAAATATCACAAAGAGCGTGGTTGGGGAGTTGGTCAAATATGTTTCCTTTATCCTCTAACAGTCCGACGCTTCTAGAACATGTCAAGGCCAGCGCTTTGGGCATACCACTTTGGTTTGTAAGGATGAGTTGATGTGTACATGCACATGCACATGCACGCTTTCGCTTGTAATCACGCCCTACAATGGGATCGTGCAGTTTCTGGCCGGTCGCTACCCTTCCGCCTTCCCTCCTCTCATGCTGCTGGTCAGCTCATCCATAACGCAGACCTCCTGCCTGCAGACAGGACAGCGTCCAGAAGCCGCTGCCTCAGTAATTAGCTGCCATTCAGCCAGGCCGGCTCTCAGGCCGACAGCGCAGAGTTACGGTGGCCGCGATTTGGTGCTAAGCGCGCCGCGCTGTCACTGTTAATCCACTCGCTCCACCTGCTCCGATCCGCTGCGCCAAATGTACCGCCGGTAGCGCTGACACCGCTGCTGCGCCCGAAACGCGACCATTTCGCGTAGCCACATCCCCATCTAAATGTATCTGATTACTCTGCAATTCACATTAAGCGGCCGGCATTTCCAACTACTCTCACTCTCTTTCTCCGCTGTTACCATTTTAGAACCGAGCGCGGAAAAAACTTACACATCATTTACTTTACATCGAATTAATTTGACTCTTTAGGTTATAACGTTGCCCTTGCTTCGTATGATGCCATAATTGTTAAAAGTAGATTCCGCGATTATATTTTTCGGACAAAGAATTGATGGTACCGAATGTTTGAAATTTGAAATAAGTTAGTTACAGTACAGCGCAAAATGAACATTAAAGCAAATAAACCGCGGATTGCATATTAAAGTTGGGCACCATACAAGCAACAGTACGTTATAAAACTTACGGAAAGCATCTAGCTGGATCCTGCACTTCGTATTGTAAAAGCTGGAAATGATAACTTTAAGTCTTATTTAATAAATGAATGTTCGAGATACTTTCCGTAGGAGATAATTTTTTTTTTTTTTTTTTTTTTTTTTTTTTTTTTTTTTTTTTTTTTTTTTTTTTTAAATCATTACCAGTAGCTGCATGTTCCACCCACGGTCACACAACAATGAAAAGCCAAGTGAACAGTCTGAACATTGATCTCCTACGGAAAGTATCTCGAACATTCATTTATTAAATAAGACATAAAAGTTATCATTTCCAGCTTCTACAATACGAAGTGCAGGATCCAGCTAGATGCTTTCCGTAAGTTTTATAACGTACTGTTGCTTGTATGGTGCCCAACTTTAATATGAAATCCGCGGTTTATTTGCTTTAATGTTCATTTTGTGCTGTACTTTAACTAACTTATTTCAAAATTCAAACATTCGGTACCATCAATTCTTTGTCCAAAAAATATATTCGCGGAATCTACTTTTAACAATTATGGCATCATACGAAGCAAGGGCAACGTTATAAGGTTAATTTATTATACCACAGGCATGATGTTGGCCTGTAGACATTTTTAGGTGCCTTCAAGTTTAAAATTGTCCGATACGCCTATCCTTTGGACGCTGTAAGATGATCACCGACTGTTGCAATAAGTTGGTCGCTACACCTTCACGTGCCTCCTGTCGCCAGTCATGGTCTGCAATTTTATATATATGTATATATATATATATATATATATATATATATATATATATATATGAATGTTTGTCTGTATGTCCTCTGTGCCTTCATAAACCATTCATTCGATTGCAATGAAACTTTGGTGAGCTGTTCACCGTACGTCCATGAAGGTTTCTGACACAAAAACAAAACACGACGCATAGCTCAAGAGATATGACGTCATAAATAATGAGACGCTGCGTGAGAATACCCAGATTTATGCGTCAATTATTGGAAAATGGGAGTAGTTATGGACCTACAGCAAAGGTTGCATGCAATTTCGGATGTCTATGAAGCGTTTTGTAACTTACCCTCCCCCCCCCCCCCACACACACCGAAAAATAAAGAAACGAAAAAGAAGTCTACAGCTCACAAGAGTTTCGCTGTAGATGCTGTAAAAGTGTCGCATCAGGCATGACCTTGTATCAAATAAATTTAGCATTACAGATTTGCATGTTACTATTTATTTTTTGTATCCAATTAAGCAATCTATTTTCTTTATCTCTGTCTATATAAAAGCCAAAGAACACTCACTCACCGACTAAACACGAAATCTCTAAAACTGCTTCACCATTGAAGCTGAAATTGGGAATCCATGTAGTTTGCTGGTAGAAAACGTCAACTAAGAAAGTATTCCGTGATAGGTGCATGGCGGAGAATACTTCTCTTACAGACTCACGAAATCTACAGTTTCATTCCGATCTTCACGAAATTTCGCACTCTTGATCTTAGAAACAAGAAGAAGGTCACCCTCTACCTTACGTTTCATACATTGCATTGGGGAGGGTACTTTGCAACATAAAAATGGATCCCTAAATACCTTGGTTCCGCCATAACTTGAGAACGGCTCGACCGATTTCACAGATCCTTTTTCGTTGTTTTCGTTATTCTCAGAACAAGGGTTGTATGAAATAAAACTGCAATATTTGAGAAAGTGCGTTTTTCAATGTGACCCTGTGTTTCTATTGCAGAGAAACTATAGTTTTGTTCCGATATTGGTGAAATTTTGCACACTCTACGTTAAAAGCAAGATGAATGTCATTGTCTGTATAAAATTTCGTTCGCTGCATGGTGGAGGGTACTTGCGAAATTTAAAAAAATGCTTAGTTTTGCTGCAATATTTATGAACTTTTACTCTCATGACCTTTAAACCAAGAGGAACTTCACTGGATACATAAATATTGGTACGGTACATGACAGAGGGTACCTTGAGGAAAATTTTCCGAGAGAGGGAAATGTGGAAACGAACAGAGAGATGGGAGAGAAAGAGGTGGATGTAGAGTGTGTAGGATCAATGAACATCCGGGCATGCCGGGCTTACAGCTAGTATCTATATAACAACTGCACATTATACACTTCGTATGAAACAGTTAAAACTCTGTAACGTTTCTAATATGTTGTGCACACTTTACAAACAAATGCCAACATACAGATACAACCTTTTAGAAACCTTAAGTAAAAGTTTACCACCGGTCGTTTAATATGTAATATTATCGTACTCTGTTAAAAATACTGTTTGACATACAGCTAAACTTACAAGTTTATTTAAAGAAATTATTAATATTTGCTAGTGCGCCTAGATAGCACAGTGGTAGATTACCACCCAACAGATCCAAAGATCGCTGGTTCGATCCTCGCCAGCGCCCATGATTTTTATCTGTCACTTTCCACTTCTTTCACCTCTGGCAGTGTTGCTGATGTGAAAAATATCGATTAGCACCGTGGTTCGGAACCCAATTTATATTGTAGGTCCACTATAACTGGATGGGTAACTTAGTTCGAAGGTCGGAGGAAGGCAACGGCATACCACCTCCAAACTTTACCTAGTAAAGTACTTTGGAGATCAAACCAATCTTCGGATTGCTGACTGCTTTATCTTTAATAATATATGCTATCTCGTTACGTAATAAATAATGAGTTTTGATACTTTCGTAAATAACAATCACTACTATTAGAAATACATTACACATATTTACCGAATAAGTTGCTCGCATAAATTCGTGTACCAATATTAATGTAACAACATCACAAGTTGTAACTATTGCACAACGTTATTACATATTTACCTTGTGTTTAAAATAATTAGGGCAGGTCATGATTTATATATCACTGGATCCTAAATCAAATTAGAAAGCACTATTATATCTGACAATTCAATAATCTGACATAAAATACTAAGTTATTGCAGAACTTAAGGAAAATCCTTCGACACTAAACAAATCTGTATTTATAAGAAAGTAAACCACAAATTGAAACACCAAAAAATTACGAGTCTAAATAAGGGAGTACACCTAAACAATATTTTGAAAACATATATGTGTCCACTTCGAAATCACCAACACAGTTAATAAATTGACTGAATGTAATATGAGTCAAAACATGGCTTTTACTTTGCGTATAATGTCAAATGCAAATTTCAAGAAACGCGTATACACATTGAGCTTAATAGTTAAAACCTAAAAGTAATATCTTAATTGATATATTTTGGCCAACTCCAAGAAAAGTGTGTTGTTTAATTAAGGACTGCAAAACTTTATCATTATTCTTATAACACAGTATTGCTAGTGAGCTTAATGTAGAAGCCATGTACTTGATTGTGAAATCGTAAGCAGCTCTCTCATCAGCTGCTGTATTTTATTTGTAGACATGGTGTAACAAAAGTATGCTTATTAAGACGGAAATAAAATTGTTTCCAAAAAGGTTTCATCAAGTGCTTCTGATTTCCGACCAGATCCTATAAACATATCTTACATTTAGTGAAATTGCAGAACAAGACGTCAACGCAATGTCCAACGAAAAATAGGAAGATAACATATTTTTCTAAACGTTACCAACCTACAGTAGAGTGGTTTGCTGGAGGTCTGTTAAAATGAAATAATTCTCCGTTGTTTAGGAAAAATCATTGAAAAAGCTTAAACCATACCGAAAAGTATTGGTGCAGATACAACTTGTAGAGTTCTAATATTGGGACATCAATTCAAGTTGTTAGGGATGATCTTAATTTGACTTCATTTCATCGGCACATCAAAATGATCGCTATTGATGTATGGGCCAAATAGGACTGCGTGAAGTACAGCCAGTCAACGTCTCTTTTGATGGTTGGCCTTGGTTTCTGCCCTAATGTGTCTCGCCCTTTCGGAATGAAATATCTTTGTACGATATTCCCTTCCGTTTTCTAATTTCCCTCTGGCCAACTTTCCAATCAGATATTTTTCGGTCACTGTTTTTTTTTTTTTTTTTTTTTTTTTTTAATGTCACGTCGGCATGAACTATAAAGGATACTTTATGATCCTCCTCAATGGCAACGATCCATTTAATTATTTCATTCTTTCCTTATGTTTTGATAGAATTCAACTATTATTTTTAATCTACCCATTAATGCAAGACTTTCTTTTCTCATGTCACCATGTAAGTGTGTATTCTTTTAATTCTTTATTACTTCTCAACACGTAAGTTTCTCTATGGATAATTTTCTAGGACAAATGCTTTCCTAATAATCTTTTTGTCTTTCTCTTCAATTTTTTTCAATGCCCCTCTTTGAAATTAAAATTAAAGATTGTGCTCCATGAAGACTTCCAGGTTCCATTACAACTCTGGAAAGCCTAGGTTTACTGCTTTTATAATGTGTTCTCTTATTAAAAATATCTTCTGTTAATATTCATCCTCGCCGTATTCCTTGTCTCTAAACCACAGACTTTGTACCATTCTTATTTTTCCTTTAGTTGACTCTGTATCTTTGTTTGTCACTTTTGAAAGTGAACTTTGTTAGCAGCCTTTTTACACAGTTTGGTTGTTTCATTTTCCGCAAGTATTTAAGCTGAGACGACCTTTTCCATATTTGTATATTATATCGAACCTGTTGCCAGTATACAAAATAATTAAAACCTAAAAATACATGGTGTGGCTACATCAATTTGCAAGGCCGAACACGTTAGAAAATGTAAGATGGTTCCATAAGAATGTCGCTCCTGAGCACACCTGTGCTTATAGTCACAAGAGGTATATTCTATTGGTAATTTATTTTTCATCAGGTTTTGAACATGAAGACTGATGGAGCACCTCAAAGTATTTCACGTTCTGTAACATTAATATGACGATGATTTGCAGTCTACAAGTATCATAAAGTAAGTTGAAGACACTTATAAATGGTAGTCAGCAAAAATCATGATTGTCATATAATAAATTAATGAAAACAATAAAATCGTGGTAATTTATAAAACACTATTTTACAATAGTAACTCACAGAAAAAGAAAGAAAAACATTAACTCTTAGTGTGCTACTTGTGATATCTCTTATTTCTTTGTGATGATAAATTACAAAACTGTTCAAATGTTTGTATAGTCTATGGGACTTAACTACGGGGTCATCAGTCCCTAAACTTACAAACTACTTATGAACTACTTACGAACTAGGATGGCACAAATATCCATGCCCCAGGGGGGATTCGAACCCCCGACCGTAGTGGCCGTGCAGACCGTGACTGGAGCGCCTTAGTCCCCGCGGCCACCGCTGCCGGCTGATAAATTACATCTATAAAGCATTACGTGCTGGTCCACATGTTTATGGCAGCCGAGAACCGTATTTCTTAAACCGGTTTCCGCTGTCGTCTTTACTTGCTCAGGCCAAAAGTGCATTTGGTACCACAATGAAATATGTCGTCTACGAAACACCTTGAAATACGTGACTTAGTCAGCACAGTCGCTGTTCCGATTACTTAAATGTGCTACGCATTATCTTCCAAAGTTTATACTAATGTGTAACTGCAGAATATGTCACTCTCTCCAAATAAGCCGAAAACTCTTAACAAGATGAAACCAGACAACACAAACACATTCGTAAAACGATTATGTTTTAGCGTGGGCTCGAAAGTCGACTGTGGAAGTGCAGAACCGCTTGACAGAAGTGAATTTCCAGAGGTGATTTGCAGTGTTTGCCTGACCAAACGGGAGCGGAATTGGGAAATGAGTTTACGGAATCCGATTTTGATGGCCCCGTTTTAAAGGGGCGTTGCCGGGCGTGAAAAAAAAATTTTTTTTCGCCATCGGAGGAAAAACTTTCCTGTACAGCCATCGCAAAAGCGGAAAACGTCTTTGCTTCAATAATTAATTGCCGCGCAAACTCACGTATCGTAACCCTGGAAAGTGTCACCCTTGCTCCGTGATAATACAAAACAAACTGCCCTTCCTCAACCCGCGGAAACTTGCGTATCTCACACCTGGAAGGTGCCCACGATAATACAAATTAAACTACTGTTCATTGAACATATTCGATGTCCTACATCATCCTCTCTGTTGCGCCTACACCAATACTCTGGCAGAGGCGTACTATACGTAGCTTCGTTTGTGGAAGTGTTGCGTTCTCTCATTGTTCTTTCAGTAACATTGCTTTTGGTTCGCCGTCCACACAGTATTACCTGTGTGACTCAGTTTGAAATGTTCGTCATTGTTAGCTATAGACATTGACATACGATTATAGCCATCAGATGGGTGATCTATTGTCTATCGCCGCGTGAAGTTGACAACCGTTGTAAGGTGCCTTGCTGCGGAGTGCGTGGTTGCTCGCCGTCAGAGCTTCGTGTCCTCCCTCACGCATGGTTTTCTGCGTCCTCCTTATGTTAGGTTAACCTATCTTATATATTTTGTAAGCCTAATGACCAATGAAGTTAAGTCCCATACACGTACAAATATTTGAACATTTTGTCAATTATAAATTTAACAGATTCCATTTGATACTGAATTGCACGACTTCACACTTCTCACTATGTAGGGTCGTTTGACACTGTTCCCAACGTACGGACAATACTGACTACATTATTTTACAGTAATACTTTATCTTCTCATGAAATTACTAGATGATTAAAGACAGCACAATCTATAACAATGCGGTGTCGATGCTCAGTTTATATCCAAAATCATTACTAGATACCACCTGCAAGACCAAATCAAGAAACAAATTTCTATCGTAACGGAATGAATCATTACATCAAATTGTAACAAAACAGTAGTAATTGATAAAGGGGAAACAGATAGTGATCTTATCCACACGACAGTCCTAAGAATAAGTAGATAAAAGATCTTAATTCTTTCTGTCGTGGGAAGCCCATGTTCAGGATCTTGTTCAAAAAAATAAATGCTATGTTGTTTGTCATTCGAACAGTTTCTGACTCAAGGAATAGGTCAACACGAAAAGTAGCCTCTTCTTTGACATTTCCATTGGCTTATGATATACGGTGATTTTTTTTAAATTTTTTTTTTAATTTCATTCCGTAGATACTAGACAGAAATCGAAACTGGACTCTGATCACATCTCCTTGATCCTTGTGCAGAAAGGTGTGCAATAATCTACCTCATCCATTTTAATTAAACTGCTAAATGGATTCAAACTGCTAAGTAGTAGCCCTAGGACTTTCAAAGTTTCCTCATGAATCATTCCATTTATTCTCTTCAGTTAAACTATGGAATAGATGGAATGATTTATGAGAAAACTTTTCAGTTTATGGAATAGATAGTAAAACATTTCTCCCAAATTGTTAATATTTTTAGAGATGACTATTATTTAATTAATATCTGTATGCAAATATTCTTGAAATGGAATAGCTCCGGAAAATGAAACTGTTCCGCGATTTAATAAAGAAAAATTAAAACAATATTAATTTGAATTCAGTCACTGTAAGAGCCAGATTATATTTTTGAAAAGCTATCAAATCAAATTCAAATGTTTGTAGAGTCTATGGAACTTAACTACGGGGTCATCAGTCCCTAAACTTAAAAATTAGTTATGAACTAGCTACAACAAAGGACGACACAAATATCCATGCCCGAGGGGGGATTCGAACCTCCGACCGTAGTGGCCGCGCAGACCGTGACTGAAGCGCCTCAGTCCCCTCGGCCACCGCGGCCGGCTGAGAAGCTATCACTGACGGCGCTATAAAGATTAAAAGAGAAATATTTCAAATTGGTGTCGTTTTATTTACGCGAGCCATGAAAGGTGCGCCTATTTTTAAGGGAATAAAAAAATACAGCACTGTAAAAGAATGGGCAAACTATGCACTAAACACCTGTTGTTGATGGAAAACCGCCGTGAACGTAACTGTTGGAGACATCATTTACAATCACTATCTATTACTAATATAGACCACGGCTACCTCAAATTGTTTAAACTGAAATTTAATAAGTCGG
Source organism: Locusta migratoria (assembly GCA_026315105.1). Classification (NCBI taxonomy): domain Eukaryota; kingdom Metazoa; phylum Arthropoda; class Insecta; order Orthoptera; family Acrididae; genus Locusta; species Locusta migratoria. Next base: position 543,341,481 of record CM048747.1, on the reverse strand, counting down.
CACAAATTTCAGGATCGTATTCAGAACAATTATGTAGTGAAGAATGGGATGAAAATCCTAATCTCATCTCCAACAATTAGTTTCGTAATCAGATGTAATGGCGGAATCCGTTGTCCTGAAAAATAAATTGAGTCACAGTTAATAAAATGTGAGATGAAAAAACATAAAGGAATCAATTTTCTACTAAATGAGAACACATTCGAAGTTCGGTTAAACTGCAGAGCTTATAATTGGATTACATAAAACTTACATCACTTACATAGCCCATAGATATCCTGGAAAAATTAGTAATAATTACAGAGCTCAAATCATTTACGACTTAACTGTCTCAGTGTTTGAACAAGAAGAAGGGAAATGGAGACGCATCTCCTGTCTTTATAGATGGTATGAATCGATCGTTTCATTGTCTTTGTATCCTTTGTCGGCGGCCAGGAATACCTGTAGTGCCTAACTCTCCCTCCCTGTGTTAGGTTACCAACAAAGACGTATTCGCGTACTGCGGAAGTGGACAGTTGTCCATTGGCCGATTCTTGAAGACTGACGACACATCCCATTGCAGTTTGTAGAGGTGTCCACATCGCGAAGACGTGTGCTTCAGTTTACGTCATTGAGTAGAACGTGCTTCTCGTTAACTTGCGAGCAGTTTGTCTTACCCAGCTGCGACAAACCGGCTATGTATCGTGCTTCGATATATTCCGCTATTTCGACGATTGTGATACTTCTATCTCTGCATTTTAACTCGAGATTCGGTTGCTTCAAAACTGTATGTAGTGTGATAGTTTCCTTGGTCCGATCCCTGTTTCTCTGATAGCAGCGTAACGCATGGCTAGATCTTACCACCTCACTCTTTCTGAGGACTGATCGTCATTCTCTGAAAGTTTAATCAATGTATTACAGACTTGAAACTTCCTGGCAGATTAAAGTTGTGCGCCGAAACCGGGACTCGAACCTGGGACCTTTGCCTTCCGCGGGCACAAACGCATGCTACCCCGTCACGGCTCACTATGCCGCCTCACTTCCGCACTTCCTGGCAGCGAAAGACAAAGGTCCCAGCTTCGAGTCCCGGTTCCGGCACACAATTTTAATCTGCGATGAAGTTGCATATCAGCGCACACTCTCCTGCAGAGTGAAAGTTTCATTCTGAAAACATCCTTTAGGCTGTGGCTAAGCCATGTCTCCACCATATCCTTTCTTCCACGAGTGCTAGTCTTGCAAGGTTCGCAGGAGAGCTTCTGTGAAATTTGGAAAGTAGGAGGCGAGGTCCTGGCGACAGTGAAGTTGTGAGGCGGCGTCATGAGACGTGTCGGGGTAGCTCAGTCGTTAGAGCGCTTGCCCGCGGAAGGCAAAGGTTCCAGGTTAGAGTTCCGGTTCCGGCGCACAATTTTAATCTGCCAGGAAGTTTCATATCAGCGCACACTCCGTTGCAGAGTGAAAGTTTCATTCTGTTACAGACTTGTCGTACAGCAAGTATATTTTTGGAACAGTGAATCTATTCAGTGAGCAATTTTTCTGTTCCTGAACAGTTACGACAGGGCTTCTTCTTCTCCTTCTTCTTCTTCTTCTACGTGATCAGACCCAATCAGACCTAAAGTTTCCGTCTCCATTGCTTCCTATTCACTGCTCTTATCCGCCACCTGTCCACGTCTATTAATGCTTGCTTCAGGTCCTAATGGAGGCCGTCCCTCCTATGCTTCCTTGGTCTTCCTAGGGGCACCCTTCCTGCAGGAGTGAAATCCAGGGCTGGCCGCTGTGGCCGAGGGGACTGAGGCGCTCCAGTCACGGTCTGCACGGCCACTACGGTCGGGGGTTGGAATCCCCCCTCGGGCATGGATATTTGTGCCGTCCTTAGTGTTAGCTAGTACATAAGTAGTTCGTAAGTTTAGGGACTGATGACCCCGTAGTTAAGTCCCATAAGCTATACAAACATTTTGAAATCCAGGATCTGCTGAGGCCATCTGCAATATCCATCCAGTTCACATGACCGGCTATGCTGGGCTGTTAGGATAATTCATGAAACTCTCGGTTGTGCCTGATCCTCTATTCACGTGTGTCTGCATCCAAAACGGAACCGTAGATCTTCCGAAGAACTTTTCTTTCAGGAACGAGGAGCTTGCGAAAGTCTTGTTTTCGAATACCCCATGTCTCTCCGCCGTATAAAACAACAGGCTGGATCAGGGTATTGGACAGCTGGATCTTGGTTTGGAGAGACTTAGAGAGCCGTCTTATTCTTAATACATTTTTTTTTCAAGTTACACTCGTCACTTTCATTGCCTGCCGCTATCCTTACTGTCCCATTTATTTAAATTAATAATCTAATATGCAACGGAACACCTGCTGAAGAAACGGTACAAAAGATCTGCACGTGCGTGAACTTTAATGGAGCAGTGTTAGTCGGTGGTTCTTTAAAAATTAATTCTTCTATCTTTTATGAAATAATCTCATATAAAACGAGAGACCGCATCTACAGACCAACACCCCCAGGCTAGACACTACTACGACCTTCGGTACTTTTCCTGGTCTCCGATGTTTCCATAACTTTCTCATTGACCGTTTTCTGCGAGGTGTACTGCAAAACGGTTGAATAACAGGAACGGATAGTCAACAATTTCTAAAGGATCCAGGGGTTATCGAAGGAATTTAAAATTCATTGAAGGAAGGAGCACAATATTGCAACCGGATGCCAGGAAGATACTTGGAACACCTCATTTCATAGCTGATCCATACCTGAACTAAATTCAATGTAAAGCCTAATAATGAAGTATAAATTTCAGATTAATTTGTACTAACTAGGACGATGTTTACATAAAAGACAGTGAAATGTGAACTAAATGCGACATAAATCTTAATAGGAAATTCTATATTTCGAGTTAATATGTAATAACTTGTGCGATGTTTACAATGCCGTAAGTGGCGGCTTGGAACCATACATAGGTAATTTTCTCGCAAACGGCTCATTTCCGGACCCATATTTATTAGAATACTTTTGCTTCTATTGTCGTGTACTTTCAACAATGTAAGTTTGCGTCATACTTTTCAAAGGGTAGCACAGACTATCAAACTGAAGTTCGTGGGATCAATCCCCGTCAGCTCCTAGGGTTGTTGTCGCTTTCCACTTCTTTCACCTCTGGCAGTGTTGCTGATGTGAAAAACTCCCAGTAGCACCGTGCTTCGGAATCCACGTTGAACTGTACGTCCCCTTATAACTGGCTGGGTAAGACAGTTCGAAGGTCGGAGGAAGGCAACGGCATACCACCTCCAAACAGGACCATGCCAGGTAAAGCACTATGGTGCTCAAATCAATCTTCGGACTGTTGATTGCTTTACTTATATAGATGGCAAAATATTCGTATGTGATAAGCAAGTGTGTAACACCAAATTTCCATGAACCGCTCAATCACACGATGTTCATCAACTTATAATTCACGATTTCCTATCAGAAAGAACACAGTTCGTTGTAATTGACGGTAAGTCATCGAGTAAAACATAAGTGATATCTGGCGTTCCACAGGGAAGCGTTATAGGTCCCCTACTCTTCCTCGTGTTTATAAACGATTTAGGAGACAATCTGAATAGCTCCCTTAGATTGTTCGTGGATGATGCTGTCGTTTATCGGTTAGTGAAGTCAACAGAGGATCAAAAGCAACTGCAAAGCGATTTAGACAAAATTTTTGCATGGTGCGAAAATTGGCAATTGACACTAAATAAAGAAAGTTGTGAAGTAATACACATGACCACTAAAAGAAATCCGCTGAACTTCAATTACGCGATAAATCAGTCAAACCTTAAGGTCGTAGATTCTAACAAATACCTAGGAGTTACGATTACGAACAACTTTGACTGGAAAGAACACATAGAAAATATTGTGGGGAAGGCGAACCAAAGGTTACGTTTCATCGGCAGAAGGCTTCGAAGATGCACCAGCTCCACCAAAGAGACTGGCTACATCACACTTGTGCGTCCTCTCCTGGAGTACTGTTGCTCCTTGTGGGATCCTCACCAGGTGGGATTGACGGAAGACATTGAGAAGGTTCAGAGAAGGGCAGCTCGTTTTGTTCTATCACGTTACGGGGGGAAAAGCGTCACGGAAATGTTGCACGAACTGGGGTGTAAATCATTAAAAGAAAGACGTTATTCATTGCGGCGTGATCTGTTTGCGAAGTTTCAATCACCGACTTTTAGTTCTGAATGTGAAAATATTTTGCTAGCACCCACCTACTTAGGGAGACATGACCATCCCAATAAAATAAGTGAAATCAGGTCGAAAACGGAACCATTTAGGTGTTCTTTCTTCCCACGCGCTATTTGAGAATGGAACGGTAGAGAAAAGTTATGAAAGTGGTTAATGAACCCTCTGCCAGGCAGTTAAATGTGATTTGCAGAGTATCTGTGTAGATGTAGATGTAATGCAAAAGTTGTGTTTCTTACATATATCCCGATTTGTGAATTAAGGTACACTGCTGTATAAAACAACAGAATTATTCCTTTGCGAAGTTTTGCAGTTTACAGTCTACTTATTCTGATTATGAAGGTCATTTTTCTTTCGTTATTTGGAAGGTAAAGAATATTTTTATTCGGGAACGTGGAATTAACATGCAATAGACTTTTATGGAAATATATCGCATGACTGAGACCATATTTTACCTGGTAACAACTTTTCATAAATTAGTGCTAGGTCTTAAACGTCTTTGGACGTCAGAGTACGGGAAAACAGTGGCTCTCTCGTTTCTGATTTACTGCTGCTGTCAGCTGTGCCTTTACGATTTCCTCCCTAGGCCCCTGTTAATGACGCTCGCCTCTGCCTTAATAATGAGAAGTTTAAATTTTACAGCAGCTAAGTTTAATATAGGCCTAACATCATTCACGTAAATATGACGAGACAACCCTCCTCTAAATCTGTCCATGTTAACAAACAATTACTGTACACTTTGACATAACATATCAGAATTGAGCTGTAGGATACCAAAAGTGGCTCGTAAATCCTGTTACAGCTGACTGACGAACTTGCGTTAACCGTTCTAGCTCTGCACGTAATAGGCATAGTACTGTGATAAACTGTATCTCTGTATTACTACAGCAAAAAGACCATATCTAAATATCGCTCAACAAGTAGTTCTTTACAGAACTTTCTAAAATTATTGGGTACCCACTTACTGTTGTGATGAAGTAAATGAGATGTACTTTCCAACTAAATTTCGCAATGAAATTTACATTATACAGGTTTAGGGCGCATTTTATATGCTGTACTTGGAAATGCGTCACCAGAATTTTCTGGTAAGTTTTGTAAAATGCCTTACCAGAACGCCATCAAACTGTGAGTAAATTAAATATTAGTGCAATTGTTTTTCAGACTAGTTGAAATCATCAAAATTGCTCAGAGATATAGGTCCTAACAGAAATCTCTATGATATTTGATACAGGTGTTATCACTGCGTTTCTTCCACCATCAAGAACATCAAATAGACGTTTGCAGATAAGAAAACCAAATCCATGAATATCAAGGAGTAAGATGGAAAACCAGAAATGAGAAGGGAAAGCTGAAACGTGGAAGAAATATAAAAAGTCGGTCTACAAAGGAAATTAAGGCAGGATTGTAGGTAGGGAAGTACATGAATATCAGACAGGAGACACGATAGGGCGAAAAGGGCAGCGATCTTCCAGTCGGTATTCACCTATATGAATTGGGCAATACATAACTCAGGGTAGTAAAAGTTTATGGCTGGTTGTCTCTGTACATAGGGGTGAGATATGTATGTCAGCTTCTATGCCCTAAAGAGCTACCCAATCTGTTTAGACAAGATCAATAATTAATCTGTAGTTTAGCCAGTCTATTAATCTGCATATGATGACGTAAAAATATATTTAAACAAACATAAATTAAACTTCTGAATAACCAACAAAATGGATTCTAAGATAAAGAAGTGGTTCACTCACGTAGTAATTATTTATAAATAGAGTTTATTACTCTCATTAGACATGAAACGCAAAAGTGGTCCTACTTTATACCTCGGTAAATAATTGAATATTTCCCCAACTATTGTTCATCAGAGGAACAAAAAGTAGCAAACATATTCGAGAGTGAAAGTTCCAAATTAATCCGCGATTAAAGTATTTGTTATAAAACACTGTTTGTAATCACATTAGTACACGATTGGTGAATTATTACAGTTCCACAGCCCTTCTACCGTCATAGTCTATCATTTTTCAAGCAGAGACTAAGTGCTTCAGTCACAGTCCCGTAAAGTCCACACATGCCTATCTCTCCAAATCTCAAGTTCGTGACGCGGCTTCAGACGGCCCAGCATCACAAACTTTCATCACCACGTCCAAGTTACGAGTCCCTTCCCAAGCGTTCGAAAGCGTGCTGTACTTGCTCCCAAATTTGTATCCTTCCGCGCATCCTAGCGCCTCAACTTTAAAATACAATGTTTCTTCCAAATTATTATACATTTGAATATCACAGAATTAAATTCTCTGACCACGTCCCAACAAATATTGCTTACATTCAACAAACAAATATATATTTAACAATACTAATAAATGGTTGAGACTGAAGCTCTTTGCTCAGATAGCCATTAAGCGCGACGTCCCACAGTTCAAATATACTGACGCCGTCAAAATATAGTTACACAATAAATATTTAATTTATCATGGCTTTTTATGCAAATATATTCGGTTCTTGTCCACAAATACTTATAATTGTTTATATATAAATTATCTGCTGCATCTCTACTATTTTTAGTCGGCCATGAAATATTAAAGTGGCAGTCTATAACATAAAAACCGAACGATGCTAAGAATAATATTAAATATAATAAAATACATATATAAATGTAATGCACGTTGTTGGGTTCATGTTTTGTGTTTCTGTAGTGGAATCTCTGTTCTGACACTAGAATATTATTACGTCAACGAATAGCAGAACAAGAGAGTAAAACAAAGTTTTTTGAAATTCTACGGAAATAACGTGGTACGCCTTTTGAGATAGGTAGTGTGGTACAATGCTGACCGTTTGCTTCTTAAACCGTTGCTGATAAACACTGTGTATCAATAATTGTAAATATAAGTCTTATAATATTATTATCATAGTATTGCAATTTATCGGCTTTTTATCTGTAAGGGATATTTAAATTTTAATTACGGCGTTTGATTCTCCCAAATCTCCTGATTCCATTCATATAATCATATTTGTCTTATTATTATTCCCTGATTTTATATGGATTTTTAGAACAATTTGTGCGGCTATATTGTATTTCGGTTGCAATCTGGAATAGCCGCCATCGGTCAGCCAAAAGCGCTTCTAGTTTCCGAGCACATTAGGGAAACTAGACTACCTGTAAGCCGGCCGACTGGGGAACCCAACAGCCTGGCAAAACCCGCCTTTCACATGGAAACAATCAGCTTCCCCCTGTATCTGTAATATCACAGTGTTTGTCAGAGAACTGGAAGGTTGAGTCTAAGCAAGGCCCCTACAGTAGATGATACTCCCTCTGAACAGGTGATACCCTTGAGAGAGCCAGTCTTGCAAGATGGGAACACAAAGTTTAATAGAAAGAAACTACGTCAACCTAAAAAAAATAGTAATCAGTTTTAACAGAGCATAATTAGTTACATTCCATGCTGGCACCTTATTTAGCAAAAAGTAATCAATTCGATGAAAGAACCAAAATTGCATTCTTTCAAGTTTTGACATATTCTTTACGATCGAATGTTATGTGTACTAATAATTCTATTATGTAAGGGAAATTTAACAGAAAGGTAAATTCAGTCAGCAGCAATGTAGTTTTAGAGCGTTAACTTTTATTTAAGTTCGGTGACCCTGGGACTAATTCAGTTGTTCAAGGCTATATGCATATGATCATTTACTTACAATCAATTGCTGAATTTGTTTTCAAGCAGGAACTCCTTCGTCACCTAAATAAGTCATGGAGATGAAGATAACTGTAGGATGGCAAAAGGGCATTACGGAATGTCATCGAATGAAATTGCCTGTGTACAATAAAATAATTCCTAAGAGGAAACATTCAATAGCGCTCTTACACTTTCTCCCATTATCAAATTCGAAAAGCTTTCACAACACTAGGAGACAAAGAACAGGTTTCAGACATTGTACCGATGTTATCCACTTTTGTCGTCACCAGTGAAGCAAATTAATTAATTTATTTATTTAGCGTATAGCAGTTCGAAACGTAATAATGGCACATGTGTTGCAGATTACACATTACAAATGTTGAACCTTAGATTATATAACAATTTTTGACATTATCTATATCTATAAAAATGAATTGCTGTTCGTTAGTCTCGCTAAAACTCGAGAACGACTGAAACTATTTGGCTAATTTTAGTGTTTAAATATTCGTGTTAGTCCAGGGAAGGTTTAAACGGTGATAAAATTTGGAAACATTTTCCGGAAAAGGGGAAAATCTGAAAAAAACCGAAATAGCTTTTTCCAGTGAGCTATCAATACCGTTCATCCAATTACGATAAAACTTTGTACATTTCATGTTGAAACCAAGAGGAAGGTTCGCATCAAATAAAAATTTGGAAAAGTCGCCCGGAATGTACGAAAATGTAGGAAAAACCGAAAGTGATTTTTTTCTATGAATAAAAATCAATTGTCATATGATTGTAAGAGCATCACCTGAATACGGCTTGACAAAACAAGATTTGTATGAAATACATTTTCTGGGATAATCTACCGGAAAATTGAAAAATTTGAGAAAAACTTGAAGTGCGTTTGCAATGTGTTTTTCATTGAATTCTGAACTATAACTGACTATTCGCACGACGGAAAGGGGTAATTCTCTTTTGTTTTGTTCATTATGGTCTTGGAAAAGTTTTCAGTAAAAAAATAGGGACATTTAAAAAGGAAAGTCACAAAATTTGAACGAAGTTCATATTCCAATGAGTATCTAAATGTACTCAACATTATAAGTTGAGAACCGTTTATCCGATTGCGAAAACATTTTGATCATTTGACCTTCAACGACCTCCTTGGAATTTTTCCATATTTTATCGCCGTTTAAACCTTCCCTGAACTTCCACGAATGTTACATGAACATTATCCTGGACACGTGTGATTTGCCCCCTCTTTCCGCCCACTATCGAGCCGATACTTAGACTATCTGATGATGCCTTTATAAAGCTACTGGGTCTAAAATACGTATGATTTAAACTAATATGGTTCATATTAAGAGGTAAGTGATACGAAGTTCAACGGATCATCTAGTTGATTTATAAACAAACATCTAGAGTTTTTATATATTTTGTAGTATGAGTATTGCCGTATAGAAAGTCATTGGAAGTTCCACAGTATGCGCGGTTTCTACAATCCTTCACAATATGTTGCACAATTTGCCTCTACGCGCCAAAGTCACATTCTGGGGAGGTGCTTTTTCCCCATTTGTGGAGAGCGTCTGCACACCTCCCATGTCCGGTGCGTATTCGGTTGAGGGCTGTTCACACGGCGTGGGGCTGATGGAGCCCTGGTGGCTTCTCCTTGATGCAGGGCAGGCTTCTGAACTGTGCAGGGCAGTTTTTTTACCATTGTTAAGTCCATGACTGGAGGACGACGAACTTCCCTACCGAGAGGTCCCTGACTGTCACAACGGGAGGATGTCTCGAACTCAGCCTTCTCCGTTCGGCGTGGGCTACATCTTTCAGAAGTGGTAGCTGAGTATTACCCAGGATCATTCGATATTTGCGCATGAGGGCGCACTTCTTTCTGTCATCTGGCAGTGGGATGTGACTCAGTACCGGCAACCAGTAAGTAGGAGTAGATAAGTTATCGTCAAGCGGTTCAACATGCTGACCACATAACAAGGAACTGATGATTTATAAAGAATAAAAGTTTGAATTTACGTACCTTTTGCGGACGATATGTCAGATCTTGTGACCTGTGGATCACGGGTTGGCAATCACTGCACTGAACAGCAATGTGATCCTCAGCTGCATATTCAAAAACATTTGAAACCTTCACACACTTTAACGTGTAAAATACTAGTACATCTGGGAACACACACTATATCGTGCGTGACGAGGCGGAGGGTGGTAATGGGAGATGGCGAGGTTTGGTGGAGAGTTGGATGAAGCAAGGACATCCGGCCACGTCTTAAAAATAGACAAGGGCGAAACCATGCCATGAGTATGCCAACATCGCATCAAAGGGACAACAACGCAAAGATAAAGAAGACAAACAGGATTGGAAATAATGTCGGCTGATACCAATGGGGAGGTTCTTTGCAGTATTAGTGATGAAAGAAACAAATAACACCAACTAGAGCAAGATATTTCTGGTCAATTACTGGATGTCATCAACTTCGTCGCTTTGCTTGGCTCTGTTTTAATGTGAGTCAAGGTATCAAGATAAAAGCGTCGTAAGGTACCCTCCATATTCCAAATTACACTACTGACCATTAAAATTGCTACAGCAAGAAGAGATGCAGATGATAAACGGATATTCATTGGACAAGTATTATATACTAGGACATGTGATTAAATTCTCACGCAAGTTTGGTGCATAGATCCTGAGAAATCAGTACCAAGAACAACCACCGCTCGCCGTCATAACGGCCTTGATACGCCTGGGCATTGAGTCAAACAGAGCTTGGATGCAGCTTCAACACGTTACCACAGTTCATCAAGAGTAATGACTGGCGTATTGTGACGAGCCAGTTGCTCGGCCACCATTGACAAGACGTTTGCAAATGGTGAGAGATCTAGAGAATGTGCTGGCTAGGGAAGCAGTCGAACATTTTCCGTATCCAGAAAGGCCCGTAAAGGACCTGCAACTTGCGGTCGAACATTATCCTGCTGAAATGTTGGGTTCCGCAGAGATTGAATGGGGAGTGGAGCCACGGGTCGTAACACACTTGAAATGTAACGATCACTGTTCAAAGTTCCATCGATGCGAACAAAAAGTGTAACCAGTGGCACCCCATACCATCACGCCGGGTGATACGCCAGTATGGAGATGACGAATACACGCTACCAATGTGCGTTGACCGCGATTATGCCAAACACGGATGCGACCATCCCGATGCTGTAGACTGAACCTGGATTCATCCGAAAACATGACGTTTCGCCATTCGTGCACCCAGGTTCGTCGTTGCGTACACTATCGCAGGCGCTCCTGTCTGTGATGCTGCGTCAAGGGTAACCGCAGCCATGGTCTCCGGGCAGATTGTCCATGCTGCTACAAACGTCGTCGAACTGTTCGTGCCGATGGTTGTTGTCTAGCAAACGTCCCCATTTGTTGAGTCAGGGATCGAGACGTGGCTGCACGTTCCGTTACAGCCATGCGGATAAGATGCCTGTCATCTTGACTGCTTGTGATACGAGGCCGTTGGGATCCAGCACGGCGTTCCGTATTGCCCTTCTGAACCCACCGATTCCATATTCTGATAACAGTCATTGGATCGCGACCAACACGACCAGCATTGTCACGATACGATCAACCACAGTCGCGATAGGCTACAATCCGACCTTTATCAAAGTCGGAAACGTGATGGTACGCATTTATCCTCCTTGCCCGAGGTATCACAACAACGTTTCACCAGCCAACGCCAGTCAATTGCTGTTTGTGTATGAGAAATCGGTTGGAAACATTCCTCATGTCCGCACGTTGTAGGTGTCGCTATCGGTGCCAACCTTGTGTGAATGCTCAGAAAAGCTAATCATTTGCACATCACAGCATCTTCTTCCTGTCTGTTAAATGTCGCGTCTGTAGCATGCAATTTTAATGGCCAGGAGTGTACACTCCCAGGCAAGCATCGAAAAACGTAGTAGTATTTGTGGTCGTCAAAATGTAATATGACTTCTCAATGGAAGACCAACAGCTGGTAAAGGCGAGAATATTTGCTGCAGCCTGATCGTAACTCGCAGCCTTATTCCGAAAGCACAAAATTATTGTGAATTTAAAATGCATGAAATATTACTTTCACATTTCAACTGATGAAGTCGTTACCAAATCTGCGGAAAAGTTATGAATTTTCTGATTAAGAAAGACCCTTTTCTTCTGCATTAGTGCAAGTCCGCTTTTCTTTCAGCCAATATATTCCTTCCAAATTCGCTGTTCCTCATTTCCCTCTGATTGGCAGCTTTTTGGCCAGAGACCTGCCGACACACACACACACACACACACACACACACACACACACACACATATATATATATATATATATATATATATATATATATATATATATATATATAAATCTCGTAGAGGGGAGTGAGTACATAATACATCATGAGAAATGTGGCTCAGTACGTTCGTTTAAAGGTCTCCAAAGCTAAACATGTATACTGCAGCTGGTGGTAGCCAACCGCGCGCCGGATGATGCATGACCAAAATTACTTTCCGATTTTCTTGCTGAAAAAAATACTGTATGTGTATGAAACAAAGCTACATCGCACTCTGGTATCAGGTTTTGGATAAATACTCTACTTCTCCTGTAAATAAATAAATAAATAAAATAAAATGAAAACCACCTCTTCCGGTTTTGTGCGATTTCCTTGACGTAGGATACTTCTCACTCGATTCTGAGGAACCTAATTGCCGTACATCACCGAGTTTTGCACATCTTGCAGGATGGCATAACAGCTTCATGACGGCGTGTCTGTTTTTTCGATATTCGCCACAGTTATTACGATACTTAATTTCCAATTAACCTATTGCATAACATTTGAAGCTTTTGCAGTGAAAAATATAGTCGCTGACTACTTTTCGTTTGGTTGACTTTATGTTATACATTACTGCATACTAAATGTAGCCAACATTGCGAAATTGTATTTTAAAGCTGAAAAGAAAGCGATGCATCGCTCCAGTATAGCGAACAGGGTGTTGTTATTTGAGGGCGCTCTCCTTCGGCGCGCCATGTGCACAACTACTGAGCCTCTACCCTGCATCTCAGTCAGTCAACCTTGGTAATAAAGCACATGCTGGAGCCAACAGAAAATGACTTTAAAGAATAGCAAAGTTGATCTGGGACAGGTGCCAGTTCTCTAACTCGTTTTAAAATATTGATGGCATACAATTTCGGATAAAAAAAGGATAGTAAATCAGGTTCTGTGTATTATAGATACAAATATTGGGTTGCTAGCTTTCACTGACGGAAAATTGTAAGTTGATTATGTGAACTGTAGGGTTCTAAGGAAAAGAGAATGCTAGTGTTTTGGTGGAATGCCCCTTCCGACATACAATAGAAATAGGAAAACTAAAATTACCAGAAGAATTTTTGACAGGATCCAATAGCAAGCGTCTAAATGTTATCCAAGGAGCTGCAGCATTATTCCTCTGAATCAATATTTAATTAGACTTTCTCCACAAAAAACAATAGCAGGAGACACTAAAGTTGTTGACAATGGCACTGTTAAGTTGGAATATGCATCTTCTTTCTAGTTGAGTTTAATTCAAGTTAGTCAGTGGCGCTATAATGAAACTGCTGTTATGACTTGGCACCATCAATGGATGATGATAACGAAAAAAAAAAAAAAAAAAAAAAAAAAAGTTTTGATCGCAAATTGCGTAAAATGCGCAAACTGGACTTATTAGTTGCTGGCATGGGGTAGTAACTTACATCACGACAGGGAAAAAATTGTAACTGATGTCCTTTAATCTCAATACACATACAATGTAACTATATAAGGCTTTCTATAGTCCATGGTGTAACTCATACAGCAACCAGTCAAATTTTAATTTCAAGTAAAAACAGTTTTGGTTGCAAAGCGGTTTTATTAATTGCCAATAACGCGTTTCGCCCTCACAGCAGGGTATCATCTCATTATCTGCATGACAAACGTTTCGTAAATTACTACAACAGCCCCTGTTTTACTACTTTAAATGTTGTAGTAATTCTTGTGTAACGTTTGTCGTGCAGGTAAGATGATAGCCTGCTGTGAGGGCGGAACGCGTCATTGGTAATTAATAACACCACTTTGCAACCAAGACTGTGTTTACTTGAAATTTCATTGTAACTAACAGTGTACCGTCTGTCACAGTGTGTGTAATTTGAGATTATAGTAGGACAGCAGTTACAGTTATTTCACTGTCAAGGTTCCTAATGACATACCGACATTTTTATACCGTTCATGAACAAAAAAATTTTTAGGTAAGGTAAATTGACATGGAATAGCAGCAAAGTAATTATGAATGTAGCCTAGTGTCACTGGCTCACAAAAAAGCCAATTTCACGTGCAACCTTTAGCAGAGAAGTAACCATTTCATATTCTGAGCTAAATAACCTATCTATACGTAAATTATCATGAAATCTAGTTCTTTACTATATTACAGTACTGGTATTCCTGCACCAATAAGGTACAATTAAAGACTTTGCAAATCCGGTTGTGCAAGTCTATAACAGTTCAATAAAATTCAGCTACAGTGAATTAACATCCTTTCGTTCAACACTTTTCAGATAAATGCGTATATACATATAGCGTCTGTTCCAAAAGAACAGACGTCACTTCTGATCCTGCAGTTGTTATTATTTAATATTCACAGAATATATGACATCAACTGCGATTGGGCAATGCTGAAAATGTATACCCATCGGGGATTCGAACTCGGGTCTCCTGCTTTCTAGGCAGTTGCGCTGACCCCTACACCACTGCGGACACAGTGATCACCGCACCTGCAAGGACTACCTAAGCACGCCTCCCGTCAGATACAAATTCCTAGCTTCGCCCTGCCCACAGTACTCAAACTCGTAGTTATGAAACTAGTTCCGTAAGAGTAAAAGGGCTGCAAACTTGCCCACCCCTCCCCACTAACGATAGGATCATTGCCCATCACCGGCATATTATATACATACATTTGGCGTCTGTTCCGAAATTCTGGGAATTAGTATCTGACGGGAGGCGTGCTTAGGTAGTCCTTGCAGGTGCGGTGATCACTGTGTCCCCAGTGGTGTAAGTTCGGCTTCAGCTGCCAACGCGAACGGACCTGCCCGCTGCTGCTCCGTATACGTTAGCGCTCGCACCGGTGTATTTGTTTACGTTCAATGTTCCTGTCCTTTCTGTGTTCGTACACGTACTTGAAGTGCTGTATAGTGGTGTTTACGTGTTTCGTTTGTGAACGTCTCGTCATTTGGCGGGATTTCGGTGTTCACCGGGATTTCTACGCCGCTGAAGAAAATGGCTGATTCTGCACGAAAAAATAATCTGGTTTTCTCTTTCAAGAGGGAAACTCGTCCTGTTCAACCGTCTGCTCTGGAAGTACACGACTGGCTGTTTGAGGTACTGGGCATTAATTCTGATTCTGTACATACCACTCAATTAGACGCTGATCAATACTTTGTGTTTGTAAAGTTTTTTAGTCCGGTGACGGTCGACAAATTTCTGACAAAGTGGGGTAATGCTGTAGAATTTGAACATAGAGATGGATCTAAAAGTATAGTCTCAGTACGGAAAGCTGATATCACGTATAAAACTGTGAGGGTTTTAAATATCCCTATTTAATCTGATAATCTGTTGATTAAGGAAGCACTTTCAAAATATGGGGACGTTATTTCAATTGTGAATGAACGGTGGTCCAAGCAGTACAAACTGCAATGTTATAATGGAATACGATCTGTAGAAATGGAAGTTAAAACTAATATTCCCTCTTATATTACCGTAGAAGGTTATAAAGCTCACATTGTGTATTCTGGACAAGACCAAACTTGTCAAATTTGTAACGAATCTGGACACTTCAGACAGGACTGCCCACGTCGTGCCGTTGTTTTGAGAACCAATTTAATACAGCGGCAACGACTCACACTCAGTAACATTATGGCCTCTACTGAGCAACCCCCTCCTGTTAAGGTCGCCATGGAAGGTACTTCTGATGTGGTCACCATACCCGAAAAGGAGTTCCCACCCTTGAATCCAGTTACAAATAGCGGTTCTGCTGTGCGTGAAAGTGAGCAGCAACCCAAGAAAAGACCCCTAGAAAAAACGGAAGATCAATCGGATGAAGATTCCTCTCCTGTACATTCCGCCCGCAAGCAGAAGCCGTGCGAAGCGGAAGAGCTAGAGGGAACAGGGAACGTTGACATGAAAGAACTGCCTTCGGAGGACGAAACCACGCTACAATCTCAGTCAGACAAAGAACAAGAAGTAATGCAAGAGACGGAATCTGATAAAATAGTGCCTGACACGTCGGCGAACAAGTTGCTGCTCTCTGAGGAGCCGGACGTGTCTCAACACAAGCAGACCGAGGCAGCAGTCGACGAGCAACACGCCGCGTCAGACACACCGATGCAGGTCGCGCAAGACCGTCAACAGCAACGCGGAAGCGGACAACAGACTTCGCCTGATCGAAGTTGTAACACGGCAGACGAAAACATGGAAAGTGAACAGGAAACCACGGCGACTCAGGACTTGCTGCGCCGCCGAGTCAAACCGCAACAAAATCTGAGAGTTACTCGGAAGCAAAGCAGACAACAGCCCGCCAGGGGCAATAAAAAGCCGCCAAATATCAAATATGAAATAGTCACTGAAGGTTCCTTGAAGGGAAATTCCAAAAATGTCTTACAAGGAACTTCCCCCTGTAATGAACATACAGATATATCCCAGGGTAGCTCCTAAGTATTTCGTAGAATTTACAAACATAAGGTATGACTGATTTATCGTCTAATTGAAGTTCAGAGGGTTTCTTTTAGTGGTCATGTGTATTACTTCACTCTTTTCATTATTTAGTGTTAATTGCCAATTTTCGCGCAATGTAGAAATTTTGTCTAAATTGCTTTGCAGATGCTTTTGATTCTCTGTTGACTTCACTAACCGATAAACGACAGCATCATCCGCGGTCAAAGAGAGCTATTCAGATTGTCTCCTAAATCGTTTGTAAATGCAAGGAGGAGTAGGGGACCTATAACGCTTCCCTGGGAAACGGGAGACGTCGCTTCCGTTTCACTCGATGACTTACCGGCTATTACAACGTACTGTGTCCTTTCTGATAGGAAATCGCGAATGAAATCGCACAATCGGGGTAATATTGTTTCGGAAGAGCAATACTTCGTGTTGACTGTTGCACATGGACGTCAATGAGATGGACGTGTAATTTTGGGGATCACTCCTATTGCCTTTCTTGAATATTGGAGTGACCTGCGCAACATTACAGTCTTTGGGTACGGATCTTTCGCTGAGTGATCGGTTGTATATGATAGCTAAGTATGGAGCTATTGCATCAGCATACTCTGCGAGGAACCTAGTTGGTATACAATCTGGCCCGGAAGATTTGTTCCTGTTTAGTGACTTTAGGAACGTCTACTTCTACGTTTCGCATGCTGGCAGCTGTTCTTGGTTCGAATTCTGGAGGGTTCACTTCGTCTTCTTTGGTGAAAGAATTTCGGAAAGGTGTGTTTAGCAATTCTGGTTTAGCAGTACTGTCATCGGTAGTGTTACCATTGCTATCACGTAGTGGAGGTATTGTTTGTTTTACCACTAATGTACTTCACAAATGACCAGAATTTCTTTGGATTCTCTGCAAGGTTATGTGACAGGATTTCGTTGTGGTAACTACTATTGTCTTCTCGCGCTACATTGCGAGTTTCGGTAAAATATTGTCATTCTTTTAGATTCTGTGTCTGTTTAAATTTTGCATGCGTTTTTCTTTGTTTCTGAAACAGTGATTTGACCTGTTTTGTGTACACGGGGAGTCAGCACCCACTGTTATTAATGTATTTGGTATAAATACGGACTGGGCGACTGCTCTCACTGGAGGTTCAAGTCCTCACACGGACTTTGTATATCGCATCTAGGATTTGGTTCTGGAACCCTATTTTTATTTTATTTTTTTAATAAAGATTTAATTGATCTATGACATGTTTACACTTTTTACAATTTAACCAATTATACTAAGAAAATAATTGCACAAGTAATAAAATGTGTACGCTCGCATCAATTTGAAAGTGGAGTTTATATAATCAGCTCGTAAAATAATTGAGCAGGTTCTATGTTAGTAGCCAAAGAGAAAGGTCTTTACAGTTTAATTAAGCTGAGACATTAATTTGTAAAATGTGAACTAAGAATAACACTATCGTCCATAAGATTCCACTCGGTGGCGCCATTGACCTGCTAAGCTGCCGGTCGCCGCATATGAACAATTGGCTCCTAACTTCAGAATTGCAGTAACAATAGCGGCAGCATCAAAGCTGGTCATGGCGGCATTTTGGATAAAGTTAATTCGGGAGTGAAAGTGGAATATGAGATTCGTTCGGAATTCACCTCTGTGTCCTGTCTTTTTTCTTTTTCTTTTTTTTATGTTAAAGCTTCCGTTGATGTGACTGCGGCCTTTACCTACAGATGCTTCCTGATAGGCTTTTGCAGGCTTGACACCGCTCAAGCCCTGGATGCGATCTACTGTCTTGCATTGGGAATCTGCTTGAGCAGAGGTGCCAAGGTCGCCTGTTTAAAATTTGAACTAGCGCCAATCACTCCCCTGCTTACGCAGATTTCCATACCTTCTTATACTCGAAAATATCGATTTCTTTTCACTAAAATATGGGCAGACATCTCGTGAAAGGAGTTCTCTGTGTGAAAGTTGTTACTAAATAAATTTGTATGGATTGTTGTTGCTCGTAATAAATCTGTTCTGATTGGTGTTGTAATTAAAATAGTACTGTTTTGGTATTGTACTCGCAGGTTGTCAATAAAAATTGCTCGACTGTACTTTAGTGACTTCTCATACAATAATGTCGTAGGTAGTTGCGTGTGTATGGGTAGCTGTCAAATGAATCTGCATAATAACTCAAAGTTGCTAATCTGACTGAACACTTTCTTCGATTAGTTAAGCATGACTGAACAAAAACGAAGTATGTAATACAAACCAATTCTGACTCTGTGATTTTATTCATAGAACGAGTAATTTGATCTCCGTTAGAAAATAATAAGTTTCATTAAAGATTGCAATTGGTTGTACAATAGGACAGAAGTGACTAATTATCCACTCAAGGATTTAAACTGATTTTACGGCGTACCTGTGCGCAAGGAAACATGTGCAACTGCCTTCAGAATGACTGGCAAAATTGCTGCTACTGCAAGCTCCAAAACTAACTACAGAATTCGCAGCAGTGCAATGCGAATCCACTAACCACACAAATACTAATTTTGTCCATCTGTATAATTAATTAGGTTTCGGTATGAATAACTAACACAAAACAGACATCAGGTTGAAGTTTAAACTGAAACACTTTATTTTATTTTTTACTCTTTCTTCATAAAAGGAGAACATGAACTTAAACAATATTGCACAATACGGGTAATTACAACTTGGGAACGTCTTACATAAGTCATTCCAAGAACTCATTTACTTCTACTGTTATTTTCAACACAGAAAAAAAAACAGTTAGTACTTTATCCAACGTAAATGAAAAAAATCGAAATTGTCTACATTACATTTCGTCCGGTTTTCTTTTTCGTACAATAAAAACTTACTAAATTGCTTCACTATACTTTTAATTATTATAAAGAATGGACATAAAGGACGAAAATTAAACCTTTCATGTTGGATGTCTGTTAGAGAAGCGCCTAATAATGAAAGAATGATTCTCCTTACCTTTATTCTTCATAATCACAGAGCATTTTCAAATTCAAATACTTCACAACATTATTACACATAAAAATATTCAAAAGATTCAAGCTCACACTGCAATTTGCGACTTCATTCCAAGGCTGCTTGCACAACACTACTGCTGCTCACCTGTCGGAGGCCGGCAACCAAACCCTGTCAGCTCAAACAAGGGACAGCGCACATCAAAGATTGTACTCACCGAGCCAAAGATATAATTTTACAGACATTCAACGTTATTAACTTTGCATACCTACATTTCATGGGCAATTAGAAGTTTCCTCAAACAAATAACCTTCTTGCGTCTCAACTAGGAATGGCTTGCCAGTTCATGCGCTCTGGCATTTATGAAATATTTTTTCTTTACATGTACACCTACATGCATACACCGCAAGCCACCCGATAGGTGTGTGTCGGAGGGTACCTTGAGTACCACTATCGGTTTTCCCTCCTATTCCAGTGCCGTATTGTTCGCGGAAAGAAATATTGTCGGTATGCCTCTGTGTAGGCTCTCATCTCTCTGACATTATCTTCATGATCTCTACGCGAGATATACGTAGGATGGAGCAATATACTGCTAGACTCCTCAGTAAAGGTATGTTCTCCAAACTTCGACAAAAGCCCGTACCGAGCGACAGGGCGTCTCTCCTGCAGAGTTTTCCACTCGAGTTTATCGATCATCTCCGTAACGCTTTCACGATTACTAAACACTGGTGAGCAGTATTCAAGCCGTATGCGAACAAGTGTACTGTAACCTACTTCCTTTGTTTTCGGACTGCATTTCCTTAGGATTCTTCCAATGAATCTAAGTCTGGCATCCGCTTTACCGTCAATTGATTTTATATGGTTGTGCCATTTCAAATCACTTCTAATGCCTACTCCAAGATAATTTATGGAATTAACTTCTTACTTGCTGACCCGCTATAGTTTAGCTAAATGATACAGGATCTTTCTTTCTATATATTCGAGGCACATTACACTCGTATACGTTGAGATTCAATTGCCATTCCCTGCACCATGTGTTACTTCGATACAGATCCTCATGCATTTAAATACAATTTTCCATTGTTTCAACCTCTCTATATACTACAGCGTCATCTGCAAAAAGCCTCAGTGAGCTATCGATGTTACCACAAGGTCATTTATGTACATCGTGAACAGCAACGGACTCACGACACTCCCCTGTGGCACACATGACATCGCTCTTACTTCGGAAGACTTCTCTCCATTGACAATGACATGCTGCTTTCTGTTATCTAGGAACTCCTCAATCCAATCACACAATTGGTCTGATAGACCATACGCCCGTACTTTGTTCATGAAACGTCTGTGGGGTACTGTATCAAATGCCCTGCGGAAGTCGAGAAACACAGCATCTACCTGAGAACTCGTGTCTATGGCCCTTTGAGCGTCGTGGACGAATAGCGCGAGCTGGGTTTCACACGATCGCCTTTTTCGAAACCCATGGTGATTCCTACAGAGCAGATTTCTAGTCTCCAGAAATGTCATTATACTCGAACACAATACATGTTCCAAAATTCTACAACTGACCGACGATAGAGATATAGGCCTATAGTTCTGCACATCTGTTCGACGTCCCAATATAGATGACCTGCGCCACTTTCTAATGTACCGGAACGCTACGCTCTTCTAGAGACCTACGGTACACCACTGCAAGAAGGGGGGCAAGTTCTTTCGCGTACTCTGTGTAAAAACGAACTGGTATCCCATGTAGTCCTGCGGCCTTTCCTCTTTCGAGCGATTTTAATTGTTTTTCTATCCCTCTGTCAGTTATTTCGATGCGGTGATCTGTTAAATTAAAAGAATAAACGAACAAGTAACACACCAATGGTAGGATGAAATTAAAATGGTTATTTACTTCAGTGAAGGAACTGATCATTGTCGGAATACGTATGTGGTCAGATGGGACAATTTTTCATACGTAACGGGAAGCAGTTACTTAATGCGTCAGTAAAATAATTTAAATAAGACTATGAATAATGATTAAAAAGTAGATGAATTTCGTTTTCAATCAATTTTTCCATGCTTTCTACAACATTAATATTCGTCCTTCCTTCCCGGACACGCTATTCCAGTCCGAAATCACTGCCATCAGGGCGTGTGTGGAGGGGAATTTGCGTAGGTGCTACAAAGATCGTAGCATCTATATCTATTCAGACAGCGAGGCAGCCCTGAGATCACTGGCAGCTCCTGCAACAAGGTCTAAAATTGTTGCACAATGTCACAGGGTTCTGGTGGAGCTAGGGGAAAGCAATAGAGTAAACCTATTGTGGGTCCCTGGCTACTCGGGGATCAGTGGCAACGAACATGCCGACAGATTAGCCAGGATGGGGGCAGAGACTCCATTCATTGGATCGGAACCTGTCCTGACAATCACCAAGGCAATGATCAGATTGGAGCTATGTAACTGGCTCAGAAGACAGTACGTAGAATATTGGACCAAAGTCCATCAACAAAAACATGGCAAGGTAATGATGCCAAAGCCATGTTTTAAAAGAAGCTCTGCAATCCTGGGTCTGAACAGGAGAGAGATTAGACTCATGGTTGGATTGCTGACAGGCCATGGGAATTTCAAAAAAAAAAAAAAAAAAAAAAAAAAAACCTACATACAATGGGAATAACAGAAGAGGACCCTAAATGTAGGATCTGTGATGACGGTGATGAAACTGCATCACATCTAATCTTCGAATGCATTGCATTGGAGAGTAAAAGGCACAGAACATTTGGAACAACTAAACTCGAAGAAATTGTGTCTAATAAAGAACTGGTAAAGGGACGCCTTACTCTGCTCAAGGGCATTGGTTGGCTTTACTAGATAAACAGGGAGTAATACCGCACAATAAACTTAGTTTCGGTCCGGGCAGTGGCGGGTTAGACCAAACTGTTTTGGCTTCCCTGGAAAAATCAAATCAAATCAAATCCCGGACACGCAGTAAATCTCCTGTGACACTGCAAAAGCAGAAGGTGCGCAACTCAGACCCGCCCCGGTATTTCCACGCATGCGCGTGCTCGGTGCGTGCATACGTCACGCTGGCGGCCGCGAGATAACAGCTGACAGCGGTAGTTGACGGCGGCAGATTAGGCCCACAGAGGCGGGTGGGCTCGTTAATTGGACCGAGACAAGGCCGGTAATTGGGATCGCGGCGTATTCGTTGATCACCGGCGGACAGATTTTCCATTTTTTTAATCACAGTCACCGAGAGGCAAGGCTGAAATGGTCATAATTGCGAAAGTTTATGATAAATTTTCGCAACAGTCGAATGAAAATTGGGTAAAAAAAAATCATTGATAGCGGTCTCCACACAAACAGACGACGTTTGTGTCGGGTAGGGGAGAACCGTGTAATGACGAACAGTCTGAAATAGGGATGGCGGTTATTGCTGAAACAACCGGTTTTCGGTTTTACCGGCTCCTTTCATCTCCAGTTTAACCACACTGTAAAAGTTGCTCAAGATAACCGGTTTTTTAAATAACCGGTTTTCGGTTTTTTATTGCTATTATTTCCACTAGAGTTAAACCGAAATATATTCTGCGGCCGAAACAGAAATCGTAATCGAATTTTCGGTTCCTGTAGTTTCGGCCGAAACGGAAACTTACGAAATTTAGTAAAAATTTAGGTAAATTTACGTTATACGACAAATCACTAGTCTTACCATATTTTGCAAGGTCCCTCCCAATACTACGCCTTCTTGAGTGTGTATAAGCCTAGCCATGAGTCCGTAGAAGAGATATACAAAGCATACGGATTTCAAAATGTTCAAATGTTTATAAAGCTTATGGGACTTAACTACGGGGTCATCAGTCGCTAAACTTACAAACTACTTATGAACTACTTACGAACTAGGACGGCACAAATATCCATGCCCGAAGGGGTTCGAACCCCCCGACCGTAGTAGCCGTGCAGACCGTTACTGAAGCGCCTCAGTCCCCTTGGCCACCGCAGCCGGCATACATACGGATTTACTGGTCTAGTATTTCCATCCGGCAGTTGTAAGTTGGACTTGTGAGCCAGCGCATACGAATATCTCGTTGCACGAACAATATATTAAGTTACAGTCAGTAAATGAACTTCAATCAGTGCTGCAGAAGTATTTCGAAAAATAAAGTCACAGTTCCGACTAACAGTATGATTGTTGTCAGTGTAAATTTACGCAAATTGAACTAGGAAAGCTGTGTACCACATGATCAAAGAACGTTCAAATGGGTATGAGTACATATGAGATCTAACTGCTTAGGTCATCGGTACCTAGACTTAAAAGCTACTTGATCTAACTAACGCTAAGGACAACATACACACCCATGACCGAGGGAGGAGGAAGGACTCGAACCTCTGAATGGAGCAGCCGCGCAGTCCGTGACATGGAGCCTCAGACCGCACGGCTACCTCGCGAGGCAGCTCGTGATATCTAAACCCATATTGGTAATTAAAAAAGCCCCTCGCTTTCAAGGAATCACATTAATAAAACTTGTTAGCATAACAGTGATAATACATTAAAAGTTATGATTCCAAGCTTACATAATAGGTATATGAATCTAATTTACCATCTCTTCCAAGAAACATTTTGGCTGCTTTCTCCTTAAATGACACGGCATGTTTGTAGCACCTACACCCGCTTTTAGCTTTTCACTGCTACCATACTTCGTGAAGTACTTCAACACTCGGGATGGTGCCATTTAAGACACAACCGATGTCTGGCGACGACAGCAAGGGACTGCCGCATGACCAGACGGAGGCAAGTCTTGTACACTGTCGGTGCACGCGCGTTGTCTAATAGGCCACGCCACACGGCAACAAGTGCATCGATGCCTCAGTAGCTGCACCAGTCCTTGAGTTCTTATGCCACGCGTTTGTTGCGCGTTTCTGACTGCTGGGATTGTTCTTAAATTATCACAGATCGTTTTTCTTACTAACTGCGATGACCTAATATTTCACAGCAGTGGAAATTTTAGGAATAGCCCTAAATATTAGGGTCTACTGGTTTTAATTGTTTTAAATTATTTACAAAAAACTCATTTTGAACCAGTACTACAGGAAGTCGTCGTACCGGTTTTTTTACCCGGTTCTTGTCAATAACTAAAAATAGCCGGTTACAACCGACACCAAATAAATACCGAAAAGACCGGTTAATCAAAACTAAAATACCGGTATCGGTTTTAACCGGTCGGTTTTTCCCAACCCTAGTGTGAAATACGGAACACGTACCCTTCCCTCTACACAGGTCTGATTTCCTAGTTACGTGAGGTGCTGCAGTCTAGTGGAAACAATGCGAAACCGCAGCGCCAACGACGCCAGTTTCCCAGTTCAGTTGAGTTAGTGGATGACGAAACTGCGTTATCAGTGTTTACGATCTAAGAACAAAAATGTTCAAATGTTTGTTAAGCTTATGGGACTTAATTACTGGGTCATAAGCCCCTAAACTTAAAAACTACTTATGAACTAGCTAATACTAACGACGGCACAAATACCCATGCCCGAGGGGGGATTCGAAAAGATGTTCAAATGTTTGTAAATCTATCGGACCAAACTGCGTGGTCATCAGTCCGTAGCTTACAAAGTACTTAAACCTGGGTAAACTAACCTACGGACAAACACACACACACACATGCCCCAGGGAGGACTCGAACCTCCACGGCGAGCAACCGCGCGCTCCGCAGCGAGACGCTTTAGACCGCTCGGCTACTCCACCGCGGCAGGGGGGATTCGAACCCCCGACCGTAGTGGCCGTGCAGACCGTGACTGGCGCGCCGCAGTCCCCTCGGCCACGGCGGCCGGCTCGATCTAAGAACATCACCTTATTATTTGAGGTATGTATATGTTATTATTCACTGTTGATGTTTTAATAATATGCTAATAGATTATCCAACCGTTATTTAATACGCATATAGTTGAAATTTAAGTAAATAGGACATTGTTTTTTCACTAGATATTTTTTTTTAAATAGAGTCCTAGTATCGGGTAATGGTGTCCACTGTTCGGTATTCCCCGCCGTTTGTTTGGCATTATCCTCCACATACTTGTCGCTTACTCTCCAGAATTATAGTGGGATTTAATTTTTGCAGATGACAAGCAATCGCAAACGTACAACAAATAATGCCAAGTGATCGAAATAAACACTGGAGGTGTCACTGCAAGGAAATTACCAATGAATAGAGCCAAAGGCTGTGGAAAAAACTCGTCAAGGAATTTCAATCTTCATCGGAAGAAGATTAAAGCAATGTCGATTTGTGTGATGACCATGAATTTCACGATATGGAGACGGACAAATAACGTTTTGTCTGTGATGACTTTGCTCAGAATGGTGAACTTTGGTACAGGTGCAGTTCATGTGGAATGTGGACACATTCATTATGCTCTGGCTGGTAAACTCCAGAAGGTACCAGTCTTGTATTTGCACTTATTATTTGTAAGGATTCCTTATTCAGAGTGGAATGTGCCAAAGCCACCCCTATGAACTACAGACATTGCCGAGGTGGGGTGGCTTGCGTGCCTCAACGATGCAGATAGCCGTACCGTAGGTGCAACCACAGCGGAGGGGTATCTGTGGAGAGGCCAGACAAACGTGTGGTTCCTCAAGAGGGGCAGCAGCCTTTTCAGTAGTTACAGGGGCAACAGTCTGGAGCATTGACTGAGCTGGCCTTGTAACATCAGCTAATGTGGCTCTGCCACACAGCTACTGCGAACGGCTGAAAGCAATGGGAAACTACAGCCGTTACTTTTCCCGAGGACATGCAGCTTTACTGTATGGAAAGATGATGATGGCATCCTCTCGGGTAAAATATTCCGGAGGTAAAATAGTCCCCCATTCGGATCTCCGGGCGGGGACTACTAAGGAGGATGTTGTCAGCGGGAAAGACAATACTGGCATTCTACGAATCGGAAATTTAGAAAATTTTAAAAGGGAAATGGATAGGTTGAAGTTAGATATAGTGGGGATTAGTGAAGTTCGGTGGCAGAATGAACAGGATTTCTGGTCAGGTGAGTACAGGATTATAAATACAAAATCAGTTATGGGTATCACAGGAGTAGGACTGATAAAATGAATAAGAAAATAGGAATGCGGGTAAACTACTATGAGCAGCACAGTGATCGCATTATCATTGTCAAGATAGATACGAAGCCAACACCGACAACAGTAGTACAGGTTTATATGCCAACTAGCTCTGCCGATGATGAGGAGATCGAAGAAATATATGAGGAGCTAAAGGAAATTATTCAGACAGTTAAGGGAGAGGAAAACTTAATTGTGATGGGAGACTGGAATTCGGTAGTTGGAAAAGGATGAGAAGGAAAAATAATAGGTGAATATGGACTGGGCAGGAGGAATGAAAGAGGCAGTCCCCTGGTAGAATTTTGCACGGAACATGATTTAATCGTAACAAACACGTGGTTTAAGAATCACAAAAGAAAGTTGTATACATGGAAGAGACCAGGAGACACCGGAAGGTATCAGATAGATTTTTTAATGGTAAGAAATAGGTACCGGAACCAGGTTATAAACTGCAGGACATACCCAGGGGCAGATATAGACTCTAACCATAACTTGTTAAGCATGAACTGTAGGCTGAAACTGAAAAAACTGCAGAAAAGTAGGAAAATAAGGAAATGGGTCCAGATAAATTGAAGGAAAGTGAGGTTCTGGAGAAATTCAGAGGCAGATTTAGGCAACAATTGACAGAAACAGGGGGAAATAAAACAGTAGAAGAGGAATGGGTAGCACTGGGAGATGAAATAGTGAAGGCAGAAGAGGACAAAATAGGTAGAAAGGCTAGACCTACAAAAATCCTTGGATATCACAGGAAATATTAAATTTAATTGATGAAAGGAGAAAATATAAAAATGCAGTAAATGCAGCAGGCAAAAAAATGAGATTGACAGGAAGTGCAAAATGGCTAAGCAGGAGTGGCTAGAAGCCAAATGCAAATCTGTAGAAGAATGTATAGCAAGGGGAAAAGTAGATACCGCCTACAGGAAAAGAAAAGCAACTCTACTAATATCAAGATCTCAGATGGGAAACCAGTTCTCAGCAAACAAGGGAAAGCTGACAGGTGGAAAGAGTACATAGAGCAGCTCTACAAAGGAAATGAACTTAGCGTCGATGTTGTTGGAAGGGAAGAGGAAGTAGATCAAGATGAAATAGGAGATACTATACTGAGAGATGAATTTGACAGAGCCTTGAAAGACCTAGGTCGGAACAAGGCCCCAGGAGTAGATGACATACCCTCAGAGCTACTAAAGTCTCTGGGAGAGCCAGCCATGACAAGACTATTTGAACTGGTGTGTAGGATGTATGAGACAGGCGAAATGCCCTCAGACTTTAAGAAAAAAGTAATAATTCCCGTTCCAAAGAAATCAGGCGCAGACAGGTGTGAAAATTACAGAACCATTAGTTTGATAAGTCATAGTTGAAAAATTTTAACACGAATTATCTACAGGAGAATGGAAAATCTGCTAGAAGCTGACCTCGGGGAAGATCAGTTTGGATTCAGGAGGAACATAGGAACCCGTGAGGCAATACTCATTTTACGTCTTACCTTAGAAGATAGATTAAGGAAAGGCAAACCTACATTTTTAGCTTTTGTAGATTTGGAGAAAGCATTTGATAATGTTCACTGGAATACACTGTTTCAAATTCTGAAGTCATCAGGGGTAAAATACAGGGAAAGGAGAGTTATTTACAACTTGTACAAAAGCCAAGACGCAGTTATTAGACTCGAAGGGCATGAAAGGGAAGCATCAGTTGCGAAGGGAGTAAGACAGGGTTGTAGCCTTTCTCCGATGTTATTCAATTTGTACATCGAGCAGGCGGTGAAGGAAAGCAAGGAAAAATTTGGAATAGGGATTAAAGTTCAGGGGGAAGAAATAAAAACATTGCGTTTTGCTGATGACATTGTAATTCTGTCAGAGACAGCAAAGAACCTGGAAGAGCAGTTGAATGGAATGGACAGCGTATTGAAGAGAGCATATCAAATGAATATTAACAACAGCAAAACAAAAATAATGGAATGCGGTCTTAGAAAATCAGACGATGCTGAAGGAATTAGATTAGGTAACGAAACAATGAAGGTGGTAGATGAGATTTGTTACTTGGGTAGTAAAATCACATACGATGGTCACAGTACAGAGGAAATAAAATGCAGAATGGTAATGGGAAGAAAAGCATTTTTGAAAAAGAGAACTTTGCTGACATCGAATATTAATTTAAGGGTAAGGAAGTCTTTTCTCAAGGCATTTGTGTGGAGTGTTGCCTTGTACGGGAGTGAAACATGGACGATAAGCAGTGCGGACTGGAAGAGAATAGAGGCTTTTGAAATGTGGTGCTACAGAAGAATGCTGAATATTAGGTGGGTAGATCGCATAACTAATGAAGAGGTACTGAACAGAATTGGTGAGAAAAGGAATTTTTGGCATACCCTGACTAAAAGAAGGGATCGCTTGGTAGGACACATTCTTAGACATCGGAGAATCGTAAATTTAGCATAGGAGGGAAGTGTGTGGGGTAAAAATCGCAGAGGGAGACCAAGAGACGCGTATAGTAAGGAGATTCAAGTAGATGTGGGTTGCCGTAAAGTGAGTACTGGGTTGCCATTCGTATGAGGAGATGAAAAGGCTTGCTCAGGATAGAGTATGGTGGAGAGCTGCATCAAACCAGTCTCCGGACTGAAGACCATAACAACAACAACATGTGCCAAAGAGAAAAATCTTACGTTGTCTAAATTTTTTTCTTACCCTAATTGACCTTATAATAGAGCCCTACTACTACACTGCATTTGCCTAAATATTTAATAAACCTGATGTTACTTCTGAAATGTTGTGTGCATTTCCATTGCTATTTGTAATGGAATAAATGTGTTCGCCAATTACCCGAATTGGCGTGACTGCAAAAAGTTAGAGATTAAAAATATATATACACTCCTGTCCATTAAAATTGCTACACGATGAAGATGACGGGCTACAGACGCGAAATTTAGCCGACAGGAAGAAGACGCTGTGATATGCTAATGATTGGTTTTTCAGAGCAGTCACACAAGGATGGCGCCGGTGGCGATACCTACAACGGTCTGACAACCGATTTCTCATACACAAACAGCAGTTGACTGGCGTTGCCTGGTGAAACGTTGTTGTAATGTCTCGTGTAACGAGGAGAAATGAGTATACTCACGTTTCCGACTTTGATAAAAGTCGGATTGTAGCTTATCGCCATTGCGGTTTATCGTATCGCGACATTGCTGCTCGCGTTGGTCGCCATCCAATGACTATTAGCAGAATATGGAATCGGTGGGTCCAGGAGGGCAATACGGAACGCCGTGCTCGATCCCAACGGCTTCGTATCACTAGCAGTCGAGATGAAAGGCTTCTTATCCTCATGGCTGTAACGGATCTTGCAGCCACGTCTCGATCCCAGAGTCAACAAGTGTGGACATTTGCAAGACAACAACCATCTGCATGAACAGTTCGACGACGTTTGCAACATGGACTATCAGCCCGGGGACCATGGCTGCGGTTACCCTTGACGCTGCATCACAGACAGAAGCGCCTGCGATGGTTTACGCGACGACGAACCTGGATGCACGAATGGCAAAACGTCATATTTTCAGATGAATCCAGGTTCTGTTTACAGCATCATGATTGGTGGATCCGTGTTTGACGACATCGCTGTGAACGCACATTGGAAGCGTGTATTCCTCGCCTACTGGTTATCATCCATCGTGAAGGTATGGGGTGTCATTGGTTACCCTACATTTTAGCAGGATAACGCACGACCGCATGTTGCAGGTCCTGTACGGGCCTTTTTGGATACAGAAAATGTTCGACTGCTGCCCTGGCCAGCACATTCTCCTGATCTCTCACCAACTGAAAACGTCTGGTTAATGGTGATTTAGCAACTGGCTCGTCACAATACGCCAGTCACTGCTCTTGATGAACTGTGGTAGCATGTTGATGCTGCATGGGCGTGTGTACCTGTACACACCATCCAAGCTCTGTTTGACTCAATGTCCAGGCGTATCAAGGTCCTTATTACGGCCAGAGGTCATTGTTCTGGGTACTGATTTCTAATTATCTATGCACCCAAATTACATGGAAATGTAATCACCTGTCAGTTCTAGTATAATATATTCCTCCAATCAGTACCCGTTTATCATCTGCATTTCACTAGTTGTAGCAATTTTAAGGGCCAGTAGTGGTAACTTTCATGTTGCACTTATTTGTAGGGGCGATTTTGACACCTGCCGTCAGATATTGGTTGTAAGGCCCATTATAAACGGGAGATATAAAGAGAAGAACTAGTAGGTGGCGACTTCAGTCCTATTAGAAAAGCTGCTGAGTTAAAAAACATAATTAAGTGTCGACGTTTTCTACACTTTGCACCATATTTTTCATATCTGGCTAGAACCGGTTATCAGACGCTAGAATAGTACAAATTTAGGTTGGTACAACAATATTTCATGATGAAAAAAGTTCCTGAACCGGTGCAAAAGTATCCCTGTAATATAGTAAACGAACACTGCCCTTCTACCGCGAAAACCGAACTGTGCTTTTTTTGATATGGTAGGATTCATCATGGAAATTTGTCTCCCTTACATGATTGCAATTATTTTAATGGGATTACTGCAGTGTAGTTACCGGAAACATTTGTTTCACACTGCTGCAAGAAATATGTGCACTTACATTGTCAGTTTCAGATTTTATTTCTTCAGTCGTTTGACCTTGGTGGACGCTGCCTTCAATGTATTTGCCACCCTACTGCATCCCGGACAAGTTCTACAATATATAGGAATCGTATTCGCTGTCACCGTTGGCCAGTCAATGCGAGGAATGTCTTCCTCTTCTAGATATTGATCCACCAAATGAGCGCGATGCGGACGGGTATCATCCATAACGTGGAAGTCTAGACAAACTGCACCTCTCAAGAGTCGAACATGTTGTTCAAATCCTTAATTTCTGTATCTCTGAGCGGTAACAATGTACCTCGGATCCCCGAGGAAGACTAGCAGGTCCTACGGGAATTCCACAAGGTGCCTCCCAACACCATGACGATACCATGGTGTTCCTGTGGTAGTAACGCCTACCAGGTTCTCTCGAGATTAATGTTCGACTGAAACCATTCTGTAAACTGAATCGGGATTCATCTGTAAACAGCTCATTTCTCCGTTCAATCGAGGTCCAATTCTCATGTTTGTCGATTCCACAGTAGACGGGCCCCTCTGTGCTGGGGTGAGCGAGACGTATAGGGCTAGACGCCTGGCGAACACACCTACGAATCTGAGCGTTTTGGCAGCTGCAATCAAACAGTTAGTTTGCGAGCTGTATTCACAGGATCCATATAAGCACTGCGTCGTTGTACGATATAATAATATCATTTGGTGTAATGTGGTACTATTTAAACGACGTATCAAATGTACGAGTACTGGAAATATGCATGTACGTTACTACTTACCTGTTGTACAATGAACAGGTAACCTTTTGCCTTTCGAAAACGTTACATCCTCACTTTTGTCATTATGGAAAACAAATAAATAAAGTTAAAATGTCTGTAAACTTATTGTATCGATGAAATTGCCATGGTCATGAGTCCCTAGACTTACAAACTAGTTAAATCTATTTATTTTTATGAAATAATTAATACTGAATCACTTATTTTTTACTATTTTTATTTATACATATGTGTTGTTCACTCTGTGTGCCAGAGAGGTTATGTATCCAGCTGTAGACCTAAACAGAGGAATAATTCTGTTACAGAATGTACATTATGTGTTTATGGTGATTAGTAATTATAGTAAAGGGTATTTCACAAAAGACGCCGATTCTAGGACTCAATTGTGCCGTGGGCCCATACACTGAATTAAAGCCTAAAAAAATTGCAATCTGAGTAACCTAAGCTTACTTTAACTTACAGTAGATGTTCAAAATGATGTCCCTGGCCTGACATCTCCTGAACACATTTGCGAACGTTCGACGAATTTCGACTGCCGAAATCTGGAAAATGACTACTCGACTCCCGTTTTCCAACTCTTCGACTGTATGAGTATTGCTTGCATACTCCTTGTCTTTTAACATTTCCCAAAGATAAATGTCACAGGATTTAGATCTGGAGAACGAGGATGCCAGTCAACTATCCTATCAACAAAAACACTTCGTAATGCTGCCATAGGAGTACTGGTAATGTGTGGTCTTGCATTTTCCTACATGAAATAACCGTACAGCTTTTCGTTGGGTGAAAGTTCTTGAAAAAAAAAATAGATGCAGGAAATTGTTCACATACCTTTCAGTATTTATTGTTTCGTGAAAAAAGATTCGACTAGTCATTTCCCAGATTCGGCAGCCGAAATACGTCAGTGTTCGCAAATGTGTTCAAGAGATGTCAGGCCGCTCTTTCTATAGAGGGACATCGTTTTGATCTACTGGCAATGTTTTTTAGACTTTAACTCAGTGTAAGCCCCCTCAGGGGCTCAGCATTAACTTGCTGAGAACGGGCTTGGCAATCCCGGGGTCCTGAACTGTGGGTTGTGTCGCGCCAATAGTCGGCTACACCGTAAGCTCTGTGCGTCCATCGTTCGGCGCGACGGTGGAACGTTGTACGTTTCAGAGCCCAGGTCACTTGCATTAATCGCCCGGGTCGCGAGGACGGTACAACCTCTATAAAAGACCACTCAATCTCAAGGTGTGCTACGTGCCGAGGAGATGCATGGCTGTTGAGGTTGAACAGTCACTAGTGAGCAACCTCTGAGGAACCTGCCGCACATCAGTTGTATAAGGCTCATCCAGGCGAGCGGGGTTCTGCCTGGGTGGACCTTATTTCCCTAGCTGCTCGTGGGACGAAAATGAAACGAGCAATTAATAACGCAGGCGGTCGCAAAAACGCCGTTTCTAAGTGTGGAAAGTCGGATTTTGATGCTACAGCATACGACCTAAGTCGTTCCCTTCCCTGGCTACGCCATGAGAAGAACGCAAAGCTTTACGTCGTTCAGATCCGTACTCGCCACGATACCTTGTTGTTTCCTGGAATGATGGAGATTCTTTCTTGTCCACCAAGTCACAGTTCTTCGTTGACCAACTCGAGGACAAGTATGGTGAGGTGGATTCTTTCTCAAAATTGAGAAGTGGGGCTTTTCTGATACAGACGGCATCCCCAACCAAGTCCAGGCCATTATTGGCCTGCAACAAGCTGGGTGATATTCCCGTCAGTGTCACACACCACAAGAAGCTCAATATGGTCCTAGGTCTTATTTACCACCGAGACTTATTAATACAGTGCGATGAAGAGTTACATACCAACCTGGAACGTTGAGGTGTTCACTTTGTCAGACGTTTTTATAGGGAACCCAAAGATAACAGGGTTGCCATCGGTGCATTCATCCTGGCATTCAAAGGCGATACGCTGCCTGAGAAACTCAAGGTAATGATCTACCAGTGCGACGTCAAACCGTACGTCCCGCCCCCTATGAGGTGCGTCAGGTGCTGGAAGTTCAGGCACATGTCCTCCCGGTGCACTTCCAGCCCCACGTTTAGGAAATGTGGACTTCCAACTCATCCAGACGTTCCATGCACCCCACCTCCTGTCTGTGAACAGTAACCAGCTGCATCCACCGTGTTCTCCGGACTGTAAAGTTCTACACAAAGAACGAAAAATAATGGAAATCAAGACCTTGGACCGGCTATTGTACAATGAGGCAAGGAAGAAATATGAGAGGCTCCATCCAGTGAACGTGAATACTTCTTTTGCAGAGGTAACGTCGTCCCCCCACACTACGGGTACTACTCCTAACAAGGTATAGCTTCCTCCTGTGGGTGCTAGAGGCCATAAAACTACCACTGCCCCCTAGTTATGTGGGGATGACACTCCATCTACTGCTGCAGCACCTGATGTGGGAGCAACTTCCCCACAACCATCAGAGACACGTCCCCAACCACGTCCTTTGGGACGCTCCCTTCTGGGGATTCCCATGGTGTCCCAAGGGGTCCCAGCCCTTGGCTTAAGGATCCGAAACCTGCTGGTCGAAGGGCTTCTGGTTCTTCGACAGTCCCTGATGCCACTTCCAGGAAGCCCTCTCAGCTCTTCATACCAAAGGGCCAGCGAGAGGGAAAGAAGAAGATAAAGAAGAAGAAGAAGAAGAAGGACACGAAGGAGGACTCCTCAGCAACTTGTAAGGGACGCTCGATCACATCTTAGGCCTCTGAAGATGAGGTGGAGATGCTAGAGTCCCCTGAGGATCTCGCCATACTAGGGTCGCCAGAACCGATGGCTCTCGATCCTGCGGAGTCTGCGGAGTTGGCAGCAAGTGGCCCTGCAGAATAACCATTTCACCCCTTAAATTATGGATATTCAGCATGCTGCAAACGAGATCTTGCAGTGGAACTGCGGTTTTTTCCGCCATCTGGCTGAGCTGCGGCAATTACTCTTCCACTTCCCTGTTATCTGTCTAGCCATACAGGAAACGTGGTTCCCCGTCGAGAGTACCCCAGCCCTCCGAGGCCATCAGGGCTATTTTAAGAACCGAACTGTGTACAACAGAGTTTCTGGCGGCGTTTGTTTCTATGTCCACACATCTGTCCCCAGTGCTGCTGTGCCTCTTCAAACACCTCTAGAGGCAGTCGCTGTTAGACTCCGGGTATTGCAAGATTTTACAATCTGCTCAGTGTACCTTTCACCAGATGATGCGGTCTCTCCTGTAGACCTCGCTGCTTTGGTCCCTAACTTTCCCCACCCTTTCTTCTTTTGCGTGATTTTAGCGCCCACCACACTCTGTGGGGTGGCACACAGACCTCGGTATGGGGTACAGATGTTGAGATTCTATTGAACCAGGAGAACATCTGCCGCCTGAACACCAGTGCTCCTACCCATTTTAGCCTCATGCATGGGACGTACTCTACCGTAGACTTGTCTATCTGCTGACCAAGCCTACTTTCACATCTCACTTGGAGAGTCCACGGTGACCTGTGTGGCAGCGATCACTTTTCTATCTTCCTGTCGCTCTGTGTCTGCCTGCCGACCGCCTGCCTCGCTGGTCCCTCTGTAGGGCTGACTGGCCAGCATATTCTTCAGCTGCAGTGATCTCCCCTTTCGGCTGATGTTGATGGATCCGTTGAGCAGTTCACAGAGGTCATCATTTCTGCAGCCGAAAAAACTCTGTCCCCACCACTCCCGGTTCGCTTCAACATCCATCGATGCCCTGGTGGACACCAGAAATCGCTGAGGCCATCCGGGAACGTCGGCGAGCACTACAGCACCACCGACTCACCCTTATGTCGAATATCTTGTAGCCTTCAAGCGAAGCGAGGCACGGGCCCAGTGACTGCTCCAAGAAAGTAAGAGAGCCTGCTGGGAGAAATACGTCGCCTCCATTGGTTCCTGCGATTCTCCTTCCAAGGTACGGTCGCAAGTTCGATGCCTCTTTGGCCACCGCCCATCGGCGGGAATTCCGTGCCTCAGCGTTCAGGGTTCGCTCTGTACTGAACCTGTCTCCGTCCCTGAGCAACTGGCGGATCGTTTTGCACGCATCTCAGACACTGCTGCTTATGGTGCAGACTCTCGCGCCCTTAAAGAGCGAGCAAAGCGTCATCATATTTCATTTTTAACGCGACGTCGGGAACCATACAACATCCCATTTACTGAGTGGCAGTTTGAAGGTGCCCTTTCTGCATGCCCAGATCCTGCCCCTGGACCCGATCGCGTTCACAGTCAGTTCCTGCGACACATATCAGTGGACTCCAAGAGCCAACTTCTCGCCCTATTTAATCGTATATGGCTTGAGGGCGTTTTTCCGTCCTCCTGGCGGGATAGCATTATCATTCCGGTGATTAAGCATGCAGCAGATCCGCAGGTGGCTGACAGTTACCGCCCGATCAGCCTCACCAACGTTCCATGCACGCTCCTCGAACGGTTGGTGAGTCGGAGACTCATGTGGATCCTCGAGGACTGAGAACTCTTGGCGCCACAACAGGGTGGGTTCCGTCAAGGCCGCTCCGCTATCGACAATCTCGTGTCACTGGAGTCGGCCATCCGTACAGTATTTACTCGCCGCGAACACCTGGTTGCCGTATTCTTTGACCTGCGGAAATCATACGACACCACCTGCCGATAACATATCTTGTCTACGCTGTACGAATGGCGCTTAAGGGCTCCACTTCCTATATTAATTCAGAACTTCCTAGAATTGCGTTCTTTTGGGGTTCCTGTTGGTTCTTGTTTCAGCTCATCTCATTATCAAGAGAACGCAGTCCCACAGGGTTCCGTTCTTAGCGTTCCCTTACTTTTAGTCGCCATTAATGGCCTTTCTGCGGCTGTGGGGCATCGGTTTCTACCACGTTGTATGCCGATGACTTCTGCATGTATTATAGCTACTACAGCATTCGCTTTGCCGAACAGCGGTTGCTGATTGCAATTCGAAAGGCACAGTCATGGGCGTTTGAATACGGTTTTCAATTTTCTGCATCCAAAACGCGTGTGATACATTTCTGTCGACTTCGCGCAGTACACCCGGAACCGAAACTTCATCTAGCTGGAGCCCTGCTGCAAGTCGAAGAGACACATAGATTATTAGGCATGTTGTTTGGTGACCGTCTCACCTGGGTGCCGCATCTTCGCCAGCTGAAACAAAAGAGCTGGCGACACCTCAACACCCGGCGCTGTCTCAGCCTCACTGTTTGTGGAGCCTCACGCCCAACACACCTACAACTTTATAAGGCCCTCATTCAGTCGCGCCTAGACTATGGCTGCAAAGTCAACGATTCGGCTGCGCCTTCAGCACAGCAGGCAATAGACTCAATTTTACACTATGGTGTTCCTTTCGCGACAGGGGCTTTCCGCATAAGCCCTAGGACAAGCCTTCTCTTGGAGTCCTCCTGCTGCGGTTCCGCAGGCAACACCTGCTGGCTTCATGCATTGCCCATGTTGACCTCTCCCCTCCACCTGAACCGCCGGCTCATTTTTCCAGACGCTGCAGTCCCTATTATTCCACGACGGTCCAGTTCGGGTTACCCGATCTCAGTCTGTGATCGTTCCCTTCTTTCGTCGCTCGCATCCTCTCCACTCCCTACCACATTCCACTATTCTTTTCGAATCCCTCCTTCGTCTATTCCTCGTTTTCAGCTCCGCTTGGATCTGTCCCGTACGTCGAAGGACTCCATCACCAGTTCCTACAACTCCTCAACTCCTTCCATGCCGCAAAATCCGTCTACACAGATGGGTCCATAATAGATGGCCATGCTGGGTATGCGTTTCTTCATGACGACCATCTGGAACAGCATTCTGTGCCATGTGAGAGTATCATCTTCTCCGCGGAAAAACCAACAACAACAACAAGAACAATCAGTGTATGCGCCCGCAGCACAATAGAGTCAGAGAATCGGGTGCTGCTGTGGCCGGCGGATGCGATAGTGGCGGCTGGGAGCCGTACCGCCCGATACGCAGACGCTTGGCAGGCGTCTTTCGTGAGACACCCTGCATTATGTTTACTTACGTTTGGTCGGTATTTTTCATTTTTTGGCACACAGAGCACAGTATCACCAATATACGACCATTTTCACAGTATCAATCAAATGTAGGTAAACATAATTACTAATCATCACAAACACGCAATGTACATTCTGTAACAGAATTATTCTTCTCTTTAGGTCAATGTTTCGATCCATAACCTCTCTGACACACAGAGTGCACCACACACATATATAAATAACCGTTAATCGCACCTGATGATGGTAGCATGCTGCAGAAACGCTTCGTGTTAATTAAATAATAGTGCAAAGTGAATCATGCAGCGTTAATTATTGTATAAAAATATAACGCGATACAGTCGCAGACATCAAGAAATATCCATATAATATGAATAAATTGAAGTTAAAACTACTTACTCTAAGAAGCGCACACACACACACACACACACACACACACACACACACACACACTCACACGCACAAATGTCTGAAGGAGGACTCGAACCTCCGTTGGGAACTACCACCCAGTCGTGAATCGTTGACGCGATAGACCACGCGGCCGTGTCTCGCGGCTTTGTAATTCGAAATATAAATCATAATGCACTAACTGGAAAGAGTTGACCACATTCTTCCGCCGGCAGACAGCGGCGCCGCGTTGATGAAGCGGTCACGCGATATATTGCGCGCTATTGGGCGCTGGCGGGGTGCGCGAGCCGTCACTTGTCAGGCGCACGCCGCCGTCCATCAGTCACCACTGTGGCGTGCACCGTCAGCTGTCGTCAATGCCGGCCAACGCGCTGCCTGCCAACGGGCAGATACAGGCAAACGCCGAAAACGCGTCACAGCATCACGCCTAATACGGGTAGAGGGGTAGTCTGCACTGGAAGAAGGACTTTTTACGATGATTCAGAGAATTCTCTTGTATTATCCTTGAAAAATATGCAGCAAGATGAAGTAAGCATGATAGACGTCGAAACCGATTTCACACTTCTTTCTGTACATCTACATCTACAATGGATACTCTGCAAATCACAATTAAGTTCCTGACAGAGGGTTCACCGAACCACCGTTATACTATCTATCTCCCATTCCATTCTCGAATAGCGCGCGGAATGAGAGAACACCTGAATCTCTGCGTTCGAGCTCTGATTTCTGGTATTTTATTGTGATTATCATATCTACCTATGTATGTTGGAGTCAAAAATATATTATCGCATTCGGAGGAGAATGATGGCGATTATAGTTTCGCAAGTAGCCCGAGCCGCAGCGATAAGCGCCGTTGTTGTAATGATTCCCATCCCAGATCCTATATCATTTCCGTAACGCTGTCTCCACTTTATCGTGACAATACGAAACGATCTGCTCTTTTTGGACTATTTCGATGTCCTCCGTCAAACCCGCCTGATAAGGATCCCACACTGGGCAACAATACTCCAAATCAGGACGGAACAGTGTAGTGTATGATGTCTCTTTCGTAGTTCTGTTACATATTTTAAGGGTTCTGCCAATAAAATGCAGTCTCTGATTCGCCTTTCCCACGACATTAACTACGTGATCTTTTCAGTTTAAGTCTGAAGTATTAGTAGTTCCTAGATATTTTGTGGAGTTTACGGCCTTCACTTTTGACTGATTTATCTTCTAAACAAAGTTTAAAGGTTTTCTTTTCGTACTCATGTGATCGACTTCACACTTCTCAATATTTAGAGTCAATTTCCAATTTTACACCATAGTGATATCTTATTCAGATCGTTCTGCAGTTGGTTTTGATCTTCAGATGTTTTTACTAAACGGTAAACGACGGCGTCATCTGCAAACAACTTAAGACAGCTGCTTACATTTTCTCACATATAGTTTATGTAAATAAGAAACAGCAGAGGACCAATAACACTAACCTGTGGAACGCCCGATAGGACCTCTGTTTTAATCGATGCCTTACCATCGATTACTACGACCTGTGTCCTCTCTCAAAGGAAATCCCCTATCCAGTAGCAAATTTGGGGCGATATACCGTAACCACGCAATTTGATTAAAAGCCTTTTGTCAGGTACGGTGTCAAAAACCTTCTGGAAATTAAGAAATACGGAATCTATTTGCGAACCCTTGTCGATAGCATGCATCACTTCGTGTGTGTAAAGAAGATTTTATACGGGTAGAGGGGTAGTCTGTACTGGAAGCAGGACTATTTACGATGATTCAGAGAAATATCTTGTATTCTTCTTTAAAAATATGCAGCAAGATCACCTAAGCATGATAAACGTCGATAGCGATCTCACACTTCTTTATATACAAAGCAGAGTGTCCGCGTGTTTCTGTGTTTGTTTGTCAGTACGTAGTCTACACTACTATACTGAGAGATAAATTTGTCAGAACACAGACAGACCTAAGTCGAAAGAAGGCCCCTGGAGCAGATGACATTCCTCAGAGCTACTGAAGTCTCTGGGAGAACCAGTCATGACAAAACTGTTTCACCTGGTGTGTAAGATGTATGAGACAGGCGAAGTACCCTCAGACTGTAAGAAAAATGTTATAATCCTCATTCCAAATAAAGCAGGCGCAGACAGGTGTGAAAACTATAGAACCATCAGTTTAATAAACCATGGTTGCAAAATATTCACACGAATTATGTACAGAAGGATGGAAAAGCTGGTAGAAGCCGACCTCGGGGAAGATCAGTATGGGTTCAGGAGAAATGTGGGAACACGGGAGGCAAAACTCACTTTACGGCTTATACTACTACATTTGTAGCTTTTGTAGATTTGGAGAAGGCTTTCCACAATGTCGATTGGAATAAGCTCTTTCAAGTTCTGAAGCAAGCAGGAGCAAAATATAAGAAGGGAGAGGTTATTTACAGCTTGTACAAAAACCAGACAGCGGTTGTCAGAGTTGAAGGGCATGAAAGGGATGCAGTGGTTGGGAAGGTAGTAAGAGAGGGTTGTAGCCTTTCTCCAATGTTATTCAATTCGTACATGGAGCAAGCAATAAAGGAAAGCAAGGAGAAATTTGGAGAAGGAATTAAAGTTCAAGGTGAACAATTAAAAACATTGCGTTTTGCCGACGACATAGTAATTCTGTCAGAGACAGCAAAGGACCTGGAAGGCTCATATAAGATGAACATTAACAAGAGCAAAACTAGAGTAATGGAGTGCAGTCTAAAAAATCAGGTGATGCTGAAGGGAGTAGATTAGGTAAAGGAGGTAGATGAGTTTTGTTACTTGGGAAGTAAAATAACAAATGATGATCGCAGTACAGAGGATATAAAATTCCGAATGACAATGGGTAGAAAAGCGTTCTTGAAAAAGAATGTTAACATCGAATATTGATTTAAGCCTAAGGAAGTCCTACCTGAAGGCATTTGTGTGGAGTGTTGCCTCATATGGGAATGAAACATGGACGATAAACGGCGGGGACAGGAAGAGTGTGGTGTCGCACAAGTCCAAAGTGCGCGCCACCTACTTTCGCCGCGCGCCGCCATGCACGCACGGCGCGGCGTTCTTACGACGACAGCCACGAGCGCCCTCTGCGGCAACTCCGCTCGTGGCCACCAGTGAACGACATCGTTCACTTGGGACTGAGATAGCCACCAGTTAGGACCATCGGAATCAGATAGGCACCAGTGAAGACTTGGCTATCGTACAGGCACTACGCAGGCCTCTAACAACTATGTATCAACATTCTGCAGTACTTTGTAAAAGTTAAGTATTGTATAAATTCTGTGCAATATATATCTCGTTCTAATTTACTCTAGTGTTTCTAGTTTCTGGCTGCTCCTCTCCGTACCTGCACCAGCGTGCTATCTTTATTCCTGTGTCGGTCTCATTCCACTCGGCCACCGACACCTACGACGGAAACTAGACACAAAAGCGGCGACGAGGCTGTGACACAAAAAAGAGGATAGAGGCTTTTGAAATGTGCTGCTACAGACGAATGCTGAAGATTAGGTGGGTGAATCGCGTAACTAATGAGGAGGTACTGAACAGAATTGGGGAGATAAGGAAATTCTGGGACACGTAGACTAAAAGAAGAGATCGATTGGTAAGACACATCCTTAGACATCAAGGAATTGTGAATTTAGCGTTGGAAGGAAGTGTGTGGGGTAAAAACAACAGGGGAAGACCAAGGTGTGTTTGCGTTTGTGTATATGTGTGGGTGTGTGAGTATTTGTTTACCTTCCTTTTTTCCCCAAGGTAGTCTTTCCTCTCCCAGGGTTGGAATGGCTCCTTACCCACTCCCTTAAAACCCTCATCATTTCCTTTCCCCTCTCCTACCCTTCTGGCTGGAGACGCGACTGTGTTGCGAAAGCTTGCGTTTATGTATGTGTATGTGTGTGTGTGTGTGTGTGTGTGTGTGTTTTATTTGTTACTATCACTTCTAGTGCTCCTTCGCCTGGTACGTAACCTTCATCTACTTTTCCTGCAAGGAATTTTTCCTAAATGGAGATGGACACAGGGAGTAGGGATATGAGAAATACTAACTGAAATTTTGAATCAATAAATAAGAACACAGTAACGCCAGGTTTTCAGCTAGTGTCTGTATAAAGTAGACGACAAACGCTTGATAACTACGAGATGTGACATGTACAGTTGCTATTGAACAAGTGACAGTTCGTCTTGGTGCTCACAATTCTGTTGATTTTCAGATTCGAATGTTGGTAACGCGAAGAGATGGAAATGCTTAGGTCATCGATCCCTAGACTTACCAAACTACTTAAACTAACTTTTTTTCAAACGAAAGCCCATGTTTGAGGGAGGACTCGCACCTCCAAAGGGAGCGGCCAAGCAAACAGTGACTGGTGGCCATTCCCTCGATACCGATCCTGGATTAGGAATCACTGATTGCGCGAAATCCAGTTGCTCTTTTTTCTCATGTCATCTTGCGTACTATGGATGAAGAGCAACAGGCAGACTGCATATGTCTCAATTTTCGATAGGATTTGGACACAGTGCTGCACTGCAGACTGCTAACGAGTACCAGTATATGTAATAGATATCCAAATATGTGAGTGGTTCGAAGACTACCTAAGTAAAACGTTGTCATCGATGGCGTGTGTTCATTAGGGTATCGTCAGGAGTGTCCCAAGAAAGTGTGCTTGGATCTGTACAAATAATCTGAGGAAAGAATGAGTTGCATTCTGTGGCTGTTTGCTGATGATGCTGCGCTGTACAGGAAGGTGTCGTCATGAAATGACTGTAATAGGATACAGGATGACTTGGACGAAATTTCTTGGTGGTTTCGGGAACGGCAGTTAGCTTTAAATGTAGAAAAAATGTAAGGCTATGCAGATGAGTATGAGAAACAATCTCTTAATGTTTGAATACAGCATCAGTAGGGTACTGGTTGAAAGAACCGCGTCAATTAAGCGTAACGCTGCACAGCAATGTGAAATGCAACGAACATATAAGCACAGTCGTGGGGAAGGCGAATGGTCGAATTCAGTTTATTGGGAGAATATTGGAAGATGTGATTGATCTGTAAAGGAGCCCTTCTTCAGTATTTCTCAAGCGTTTGTGATCCCCACCATAGAGGGATAGGGAAAGATATACCTGGTGATCAAAAAGTCAGTATAAAATTAAAAACTTAATAAGTTACGGAATAATGTAGATTAAAAGTCGACCACTGTACGAAACAAGAGCTTTCTTTTATCACTAAAATTAGGAAATAAGGGTCGTGTGAACTACCGGCTACTTCCTGCTACAAAACCTTGTATTCTGGCGCTACTGAGAACTGTCTCGTTTCAAATTACTTCAATAACAGGAGGTTAATACTATAGAGGTAATATACATAGCAACTCACACGTTGTTACACACAGACATTCATAAGCAAGCCACCACAATTAAAGTTATCTTGGAAAGGTGGCTAAGAAAACATTTGCGGCGCAACGGAATTTAGACATAAGAAAAATTGCATCTGAGCTTGTTCTCAACACTTGTGAAGAACAATATTAAATAAAAGAGGAAAGGTGCTCTGAAGCTACAATTTATAGGCAACTTGCGGATTATGCTGAACTTAAACTTCTTTATTCAGACAGAAAACAAGCAAAATGGGGAACCAATTTGATAATACAATAAAAGTGCATCTCTTACATGGAGTAATGGGGACAGTGCCAAGCATTAATTATACATGAATTAAAGCTACTTGGGGGAAGGATTCACGAACAACACTAATTCGCTCAGGCACACGCAATGCCACAGCGAAATTCACCGAATCAGCGTGCGGAAGTGAGACGGAAGTAGGCGCCGCTATCGTAGGCGAAATCAGAAAGTCGGAGGTAGCACAAAACAAAATATACAAAAACACTTTGAAGCTGACTCTGGTCTGTCGTGCCTGTTTTGAGATGGTGCGTGTGTATAGCCAAGTTAAATTACATCTGAATTGGACCACGAGCAAACACATTAACGGCGACACACGGCCAAGTTTCATGAACGCACTCCACTAATGAGGAAGTGCTTGAAAAATCGTATTTATTATAAAAAATCACGGTGGACTC
The DNA here is from genome assembly GCA_026315105.1 of Locusta migratoria. Lineage (NCBI taxonomy): Eukaryota > Metazoa > Arthropoda > Insecta > Orthoptera > Acrididae > Locusta > Locusta migratoria. The sequence goes on along the minus strand of CM048747.1, from coordinate 543,296,997 downwards.
TTAAGTTGCAGTCTGTTAGAAATAGATCTAGGTACTGGTTTTACATGAGAAGTGGCGTGAATTAAGACGACTAGCTGCAAACCCCGGAAGTCGGAACTCGGACCCACGTGGTTCAGAAAACCGGTAAAATTGAATAAACTCAGTTTCAGAAAAATAAAGAGGATGAACTACAGCATGTAACCCACAGAAATGCTTAGAATCATATACGGAAGCGAATGAAATACAGCTACACGCGATAGGGGGCGATTACAGGGACGAATGAGGTCCTGTCTCAGAAAAACCACAAAAATGAAATAATACAAATTCGGAAAAATAAGAATAACAATTACGGTATGCAACCCATAGAAATGATTAGAATGACATGAAGAAACGAAAGAAATGCAGCTACACGCGATAGGGAACGATTACAGATACGGATGAAGTCCAGTCTCAAAAAAGTCGTAAAAGTGAAATAATTACAAAGTCGGAAAAATATAATTAAGCATTACAGCATGCAGTCCATAGAAATGTTTATAATTACAAAAAGAAGCTATTGAAGGAGGTTGTACAAGGCTCAAAGAGAATTACTGACAAAGACAGAGTGCATACTACAAGTTAGAGAAGAAACAGCAAAATTAAATTAGGCGGGAAGAGAAGATCGCGAAATATTAGTGGAAATCAGAATGATACCCGCATTGTTAGTTGCCTGATGGGCATGGAACAAACAAGATTGGAAGCTGAAGTCGTTGTTCTATGAACCAACTATGTGGAACACATATCACTCACAGAAAGAAACGATGAGAAGATTTTTACATGCACTGTACAAAATGTACATATCACCTATTAGAAATCGGGCCCCACAAAGCTAGAAAGTATTTACACAGAGTTCATACACCTCCACATGATCACTAAAGGTTTTAACATATCAGGCCGTTATCAAACTGAAACTAGAATCACACATACCGCGTTTATCTATTGGAAATCTCTGAATTGAATAACGAGAACACATTTCCGCATACGATCCGAGCAAATATTAAAAAAAAAATAAAAATGATTCCAAGTTCACGAATCAAAGTTAAACGTGCTAGTCAATGAAATGCTACCATCTCCAGAAACAAGAGCAGAACCAACCTTACCTCACCAGACGACCAGAGGAGAGTGAATCGCCATGCGGCCACTGGGCCGTGGGAAAACGACCGTAAACCGGAAAATCACTGAAAAAGCGGTGGTGGGGACGGAGAGCGAGTACATCGCGCTGGTGTAGGTCTGCTAACTAGCCCGCAAGCAAAGGGTGTGGAGACCTCTTTGGTCACCTCAGCAACTATCGACTCTGAGCCAGAGAGAACGATGCAAAGCGAGCTATCACTCGCCACATTCAAACAGCCATAGATTCTCTCACACAATTAAAAGTACAACAACTGCACATTCTCACAGGGCAGTGGCGTAGCGGAGAAGCCGAACTTATGCTACATTGATTAATATAATAATAAATTATTAACATAACAAAATAAGAAAAACCTAACAATATTAACTAATATTTTAACACACGAAATAAAAATACTATTCATCAAGCCTTGAAAAGAGTGGGGTTTAAGTTTTAACAAAATGATAATCTAACGACATCACATAAATTATAACTTTAGACAAATATACAAAAAAAAAAAAAAATATGGAAGATGACAGACGGTCGTCTTTCAAGATATGCCAGAAATTCCTTTTCTCCCCCATTCTGTTCAATGCCTCATCGTTTGTTACGAGATTCACACACCTAATTTCAGCATTCTTGTGTAGCACCACATTTCAAAAGCCTCTATCCTCTTCCTGTCCGCACTTTTTATCGTCCATGTTTCACTCCCATACAAGGCAACACTCCACACAAATGCTTTCAGAAAGGACTTCCTTAGGCTTAAATCAATATTCGATGTTAACAAATTTCTAATTTTGAAGAACGCTTTTCACCCATTGCCATTCTGCATTTTACATTCTCTGTACTGCGACCATCATTTGTTATTTTACTGCCCAAGTAACAGAACTCATCTATTATTTCATTATCTAATATAATTCCTTCAGCATCACCTGATATTCTTAGACTGCGCTCCATTACTCTTGTTTTTCTCTTGTTAATGTTTACCTTAGATGCACGTTTCAGCACACTGTCCATTCCGTTCAGCTGCTCTTCCGGGTCTTTTGCTGTCTTTGACATAATTACTATGACGTCGAAAAACGCAATGTTTTTCATTATTCACTGTGAACTTTTATTCCTTCTCCAAATTTCTCCTTGCTTTCCTTTATAGTGTCCTCAATCTACAGATTGAATAAGATTGGAGAAAGGCTACAACCCTGTCATACTCTCTTCCCAACCACTGCATTCCTCTCATGCCCTTCATCTCTGACAACCGCTGTCTGGTTTTTGTACACGTTGTAAGTAACCTTACGCTCCCTATATTTTACTCCTGCTTGCTTCAGAACTTGAAAGAGTTTATTCCAATCAACATTGTAAAAAGCCGTCTCCAAATCTACAAAAGCTAGAAAAGTAGGTTTGCCTTTTCTAAACCTATCTTCTAGGATAAGCCGTAAAGTGAGCATTGCCTTCCGTTTTCCTACATTTCTCCTCAACCCAAACTGATGTTCCCGGAGGTCGGCTTCTATCACCTTTTCCATCCTTCTGCAAATAATTCGTGTTAATATTTTGCAACCATGACTTTTTAAACTGATGGTTCTGTAGTTTATTTTATTTTATTAAATACTCGACGTAATTTTCACATACAACGCTTAGAACAGCATTTCGCCTGGTCTCTGGCCCTGCCAGGCTTCTCTATCACGTTCGTCTCTCAGACTGTATTCAGTAATGTAAAATCTCCAGCTGCATGGGTTCCAAATCTATGGGAAACCAAAAATGTTCAAATGTTTGTACAGTCTATGGGACTTAACTACGGGGTCATCAGTCCCTAAACTTACAAACTACTTATGAACTACTTTCAACTAAGGACGGCACAAATATCCATGCCCGATGGGGGATTCGAACCCCCGACCGTAGTGGCCGTGCAGACCGTGACTGGAGCGTCTATGGGAAACATTTTCGGAATTGTCCTTCAGATGTTCCGCCACTATAGTTACTGAGCCAGGTCGTCTATAAAACGTTTCCGTGATATGGTCTGAGGCATTCTGAGTTTCACCCATTTTATTTCACATTTTCACTCGCTATATCGCTGTAAACGTTATACAGACGTCTCCGGTCAAGAAAACCAATACAACGACCAGGGGTGCTGACGCTGACCATGCCCCCACATTGGGCAGCAATACTCCAAAAAAAGACGGAAAAGCGCAGTGTATGCAGTTTCTTTAGCACTTCTGTTGCATCTTTTAAGGGTTCTGCCAATAAAACGCGGTGTCTGGTTCGCCTTTCCCACGACGTTATCTACGTGTTATTTCCAGTTTAAGTCTGATTTAAATGACGGCGTCATCTGCAAACAACCTAAGTGAGCTACTTACATTTTCCCCTAAACCGCTGATGTAAATAAGGAATAGCACGCCCGATAGCACCTCTGTTTTAGTCAATGCCTTACCATCGATTACTACGAACTATTTTCTCTCTCACAGGAAATCCCGTATCCCGTATGGCGATATACCATAACCACGCAATTTCATCAAAAGCTGTTTGTGAGGTATAGAGTCAAAAGTCTTCTGGAAATCAAGAAATACGGAGTCCATCTGTCGGTAGCACCCATCACTTCGTGTGAGTAAAGAAGTAGTAGTGTGTCGCATGAACGATATTTTGTAAATCCGTGTCGACCTTTGGTCAATAGATCATTCTGTTAGAGATAATATTTGAATACATGATATGTTCCAAAACCCTGCTGCAATTTGCATTTTTCTATCGACACATTGATATATACGTCATACAATTTTAGTAGGTTGCCACTCAGAACAGTATTACAGTCTTATGTCTGCTTATTTCTTACTGGATGTTTTTACGGTGAGCCCAGTATTCATGCCACTAGGTAGCACCACTTGTTCCTTCTGACTACGCATACTACTTTTAAGTCCTTCAATTTCCGCTTAAAGTCTGCTTTGCAGTAATAATAATCATACGTTAGTTATTGAAGGTGACAGGTAATGATTTGGGGGATTATTCATTCTCATATGGTATTTCCCGATTGTCTGTAGTATAGTTCCAACAGCAGACTGATGATCATGGGCCGGGAGTATCCGAGCGGTCTGGAGCGCCACGTTACGGATCGCTAGATCTCCCGCTTCAGAGGTTCGAATCCTCCCTCGGGCATGGTTTTTTTATGTTGACCTTAGGTTAGTTTCAGTAGATTGTAAGACTAGGGACTGACGACCAACTTAGTTTGGTCCAACAGAATTACAAACATTTGAATTTTTTTTATGATTATGCCAGCATATACACTGCTGGATTAATAATTACATCACCTGGAAAGAAACGTCTGAAACAGCAACACACCATATTAGTAAAGGTATTATTCATTTATTACTCAGAACGTAATTACAGGTTTCCATTGATTTAGCTTCTAAAATGCTTTTAATTTCTTTAGGGAGTCAAGTTCCAAACACTGAAACATTCTGTATGGGTAGAGGGGGGGGGAGGAGGGGCTGAGTGTTGGAGGGGAGAGACATCGAATTTCGTATAACAATAGATTAAGAAAAATTCTTTTTTTCTCTTTGTCCGTCTCTCTCGTTTCTTTAGAAAAGGTTCAGAAGAAGCAAGTGTAGCCGGGGTGGAGTCTGCAGCCACATAGCCCACCCTTCCCCAGACTTCGTCATTCGATATATTAAGTCACGTTTAACAGCATTCGGATGGAACTAATAAAAAATCGGCAAGTTATCTTACTTAGGAGAAACAACTGATAGTAAGTAATTTTATGTCTTTCCCCTGCGATTTTAACTCGTAGATTTCTCGGGTGTGCTTAGGTATCCTGTTATTTATTTACGACTACATGACCCGGTGATCTTCGTATCACTTCCATCTTAATATAAGTCATACTAGTTTGAATCATATGCATTTTACACCCAGTAGCTTTATAAACGTATTTGCTTTGAACGTCAAATGTGCAAAAGTTTATCGCAATCGTACGAATGATATTGATATCCCAATGAAAAGAGCTCTTTCAGTTTTCCACAAATTTTCTTATTTTCTGGCCAACTATTCCAAACGTTTACTTCACTCGAACCTTCCTCTTGCTTTGAACGTCAAATAAGCAAAATTTTAACGCAACCAGACGAATGATATTGATATCCCATTGAAAAAAGCTATTTCAGTTTCTCGCGAATTTCCAAACTTTCCAGGTAACTTTCCAGAATTTTTAGTTCATAAGAACGTCCATCTTTCGTTGAACGTCAAATGATCAAAATTTTAACGCAAGTGGATAAACGGTTCTTAACTTATAGTATAGAGTACATTTAGAAACACATTGAAAAAGAAACTTGGTTCGAATTTTGCGACTTTCCTTTTTAACTGTCTCTATTTTTTTAGTGAAAACATTTCCAAGACCATAATGAACAAAACAACAAAATAACTACCCCTCTCCGTCGTGCGAATAGTCAGTTATAGTGCTGAATTCAATCAAAATCACATTGAAAAACGCACTTTCAGTTTTCCTCAAATTTTCTTATTTTCCAGTAGATTTTCCAAAAAAATAAATAAGTTACTTCATAGAAACCTTGTCCTGTCAAGCCGTACTCATTTGATGCTCTTACAACCATGAGGCAATTTATTTTTATTCATAAAAATTAAAAAAATAATCACTTTCGGATCTTCCTAACGTTTCCGACTTTCCAGACTACTTTTACAAATTTTTATTTGTTGCAAACCTTCATCTTGCTTTCAAGATGAAATGTACAAAATTTTATCTTACTTGGATGAACGGTATTGATAGCACACTGGAAAAAGCTGTTTCCGTTTTTCCCATTTTCCTAATTTCCGGACAACTTTTTTCATATTTTATCATCGTTTAAACCCTCCCTGGACTTACACGAATATTTCAAGACTAAAATTAGCCAAATCGGTTCATTCGTTCTCGAGTTTTACCAGGACTAACGAACAGCAATTCATTTTTATAATAATAGTTACTTTGGTAAACATACTCTTTGCCATGTTGAGGCGGTCCCTGCAGCAGTCGCCAGAATGACATGCAAATGGAAACCAGTCCGTTTGGCGAAATAATGTAGAGATATTACGAAACAACCGACGATTCTACAAGTTAAATATTTACTTTTTTACCATCAGAGCAATGCTGAACACATGAACAGGAAGGACTAGCAAAGGACTGCAAACAGAATGTCGGAAAATGTGTAGGGAATTAATTTAATAAATTTGTGAAAATGAATATAAATGCGTAATGTGATTTTACACAAAGCACGTCTGCAAATATATTTATTTATTAACCTGATGTAATATACATTATATTAATCGCTCCAGTACAAACGGGGAATACGGTAAAAAACACTGTGAATTTTTCAGAATTCCAGGTATATTCATTCCGTTACTTATGTTTCATAATTTTGACTGAAATTATTACGCAGAATATTTTTTCAGCGTGCTACTGCAGAACAATAATGCATCAACAAAACGTGAAAGAGAGAATAGCACCAATATAAAACCAGAAAATGCGCGATTTATAACAAAATACAGAAGCATCCGCCAACAGCAAACTGTGTCAAAGGCTTTAGTGGAAAGACTATGCAGTACTTCGTAACCACAATCCGCTTTCCAAGAGCGGATGTCACACTTGTTTACACTTGTGTCATTTAACGGAAATCGTCACTTAGAGATCAAATTTTCATTTATTAAACATAATTTACGTGTGAGACATAGCTATAAATTTCTGAAAACAAGGGCATTTAGACTCTCATTAAAACTTATTATTTTCAGGAACAACCACTCAGAAAAAATTGGGGTCCAGAAGACCTGTGGTTAATGGGCTTATTAAAATTTTTATTGAGACATTTGTTCTTCATGCACGTTATTTTGAAGGGTATCATACGCTGGAACAACATCAAGCTCAAGGTAAATTTGTCGGACATACTTTGAATATTTCATAGAGCACAAATTGTACAACAACGATAACAAAACGTATCTTTCAATAAGAAATGATGGTAAGTGAAGACAATCAATCTCAGAAGTTGCAAGCAGACAACAAATAGAATTGTAAATAAATAAATACTTCCGTTGTGTTATTACGTTCTTGCCTAACGTCGCTCGAATATCGTGACCTTCGTAGAAAGCAGAAACAAAGAAATACAACTAAAAAATTGGAAAAAAGTCTTCTTCATTCGTAAAACGTCACATTCTAGAACAAAGTTGCAAAGTATGTTACGAAACGAAGTAAGTGATTCATGGGATTGTCATACATTACAGCATCTGCGTCATCACGCCACAACTGAAATATACCCGAAATTTTAAGATAAACAGAATACATGAAAAACCAACATTCTTTGGCTGCCGGTATCTTGAAAGTGTGTATAATAGATGAAAATCAAGTAATGCAATGATATTGAAATCGTATTGTGTTTAACTGTGTGTGTCACGAATAAATTAATAGACATCATATACGCTTGATTTCTGAATCAAAGCGTATGGTTTGTCTCACATCAGAAATTACAGTGGGACGAAACTGTAATTCATCAGCAAAAAGAGTAGTATGTGGTAATCGAGCGATTTAAAGACAGAATGCAACAACAAAGGAGTGTAGTCTCTCGCAATGGAGCGTTTCCAAGACAGCGTGAAGTACAAAAAATTTAAACGAGAGAACTTGCATGTGTTGTTAAATAAATACAGTTGCAAACAATCTAGCTTTTGTACAATTTTTAAGACGAAAATAATCTGAGTGTCACTCATATTTGATTTAAGGGAGGAATAGCTTCGCTTCCAGATGATACGAGGCAAATTCACTGTGTTGAGCGAACTGAGGAAAGTGTTAACTCATAAAGGGTCTATAGTTATTTGTGTTCTCAATATGAGATCTGACTTCAAGAAAAAATTTAACCTGAAAAAATTTTCAGTGTAAAATTAACTAACCTAGATGAATAATTAGTAATGTCTATATGCCAGTTGACTAAGAAGTATCATTTGATTCGTTCCTAAAACAACAAAGGGGCAGAATACTGCAGTTCCCAATTATTGAATATTTTGTACTTTCTTGACACAGCTCTCAGCAAGCTTGTTTCTGTATTGAAGGATTTATGTGTGACATAGTTCGACAGATCGTTTAATAGGTACTTCTAATAATAGTTTCTCTACATAATCGCAATCCCTCTCAACTGCCTCACGCCATCTTGGAGTCTGGAGTGTGTTAAGTACGAGGCCTGCCTCTTCGAGTACAATCCTAAATATTGCCGTGACAGCTTTTATCACGTAACCTGCTTGCCCACCGATTAACTGTACTTCGATCGACAGCAGCATCTCCATACACGTTTTTCCAGCTCTTGTGGATGTTTTCCACGGTTTCGTTTTCACAACACAGGAATTCAATGACAGCACGTTACTTCTGACGAACGTCAAGTGTTGCAGCCATGTTGAAGACATGCTGTGACGGCGCCACTCATGGGAACATGTTGAACCAAGTTTGAAAACAAGCGGGAAGGATGTATCTACACACTGTAAAACTTTCAAACATACAGTATGAAAACTGCATTTAAAAAAAATAGTGTGCATTTCTCTTGAAGTGTCCATAATAGAAAAGTAGTTGAACTGTTGTAGATTTTTGTACACTAAATTTTTTTTCTGTATCTGAACACGTTTGTTTTATGTAACCAAACGGAACTTACTTTGTGGATATATTTCGTATTTTCTCGTATTCTAGTAATAGTTCGTAGCAGACATATCTAAATTTGACAAGAAACAACATATGAACATATATGTCTGACATGATCTGACCCTGACAGCTGAAGTTCGACATCCAGATAGGACAGATATTACTGGATCTTCTCCTCTTTCAAGAGCTGGATACACATAAACGTCTATAGCTCTCCGAGAGTTTGGTACTCTCAGTTTTGACTGCGTACTAATAATTGTTATCTTACTATCAGAGAGTTGACTGCAAGTACTTTCTGCAAGTTTCTGGAGTCTTGCTAGAGCAGATGCTGGAAGCATTTACACATATCACGGTGTGAGAATCTTTGGGAGCTTGCCGCGAAATCTTAAGCCATAATTCTGTGCGTGGAGGAAGAAGTTGCTACGGAAGAGCGTTGTGCTGAAGCTGCACTTTTAATACTTTTGGTAGCGAAGAAAAAAAAAAAAAAAAAAAAAAAAAAAAAAAAAAAAAAAAACGTAGGCCATCCCGTTCCTGTTAGGAAAGAGAGTGGCTAAGATGGCTTATTGGAGAAATGAAGAATTCTCTTGTATAGCTTCTTGTGGAAGATCCACAACAGTGCAGCAATTGTAATGGAAGAAATATTCCTTATAATTGAACCCAATATTGCAAACAAAGCCACCGTTGTGTTTAAATCCTCAGTGTTGTAGAGGCAGACTGCTTGAACCTTTAACTAGAAGACCACGTGTATATGGGGTTTCTGGAATTTTTTCATATTTGTGGCAGGCGGAGTTCGCAGCAACCACGAAAGACACCAGATTTCCGTCAGGGTTTTCACGGTACGTCATTTTTCACCAATGAAGAACGCCCGTGTGTAAAATTCTGTCTGAAGGAGAATATGCAGTATAGTCCAGTCAAAACAGCCTGTTTCGTAACAAAATTCCGAAAGTTTTTTTCTCAACGGATCTGCATGTTTTTGGGGGCGCTGAATTTGAATTTAAAGTTTGCTGCCATGTAGGAGGCCGGATTCACAACGAAAAACTCAAAAAACCTCAAATTTTTCGCACTTTTTTCAGTTTCTTGCTAATATCTTGAAAACTATGGGTTTCTCGAGAGTGTTCATTCTGAGCAAACTTAAAGTAGACGAAATTTCCTACAAAATGCACTACTCATGTTTGATTTTCTGACGAACAGTATAGGCGCTAGAACTCAATCAAAAAGAGCTAATTTTTGGCCCTTCTGCGAAAACGTCAAAAATGCACACTTGCACGCCCTACAACTCGAGAAATATAGGTCTACATGTTATCAACAAAATCCCTACACCACGTGAAAGTACATTAAATTTCCTACAATGGACGTCTATAATATTCCATTTTCTCGTAATGGGGGGAGCACCAAAAAGAAAATTACGAGCACTGCTTTCTGCGTCCTATAGTGTAACGCCCCCTCCCACCTGCCTATCTCTCACTGCCGCTATATTTTCGATGTGTTGCACTGAAAACTGATGTTTTGACTCGATTAAAGAGAAAGTATGTTTGAAAATAAAATATTAAATTATATTTAGAACATTTTAGGTACATGACACTAAGCAGAAAACTGAATATGAAATCAGCAGGTATTATGAAATGAGTGAGTGTCGAGCCCAGTAATGGGTTATCAAATATTATAACAAAACCTCCTACACCACGTTAAAATACATTAAATGTGCATCAGCCGAGTCAAAGTGGTGAACCCTGTCCCCAACCTGTAACGGGAGTGTCCTTCCATTCCTTTGTTGGCCACATCCCTGCCAATAGGTTCTCCCTCCAGACACTTTCGAGCGCCTGGCAACCCATCTGATCTTATCTTGCGGTAGTTATGTCAGGTCAGAGTTGCCAACGTGCTGTGGTCGAATCTGTAAAGCTGCATTTTTTTTTTTTTTTTTTTTTCAGGGTCAAGTTTTTATTGTATATGCACGCATAATGTCTCGTGCGGAATGTGTAACTTGTGACAAACTGTTAGAAGATGGGACACGAGTGTTGTGAGAGAAAAATAGGTTTGAAATCTTTCATTCAACCCAGGACATTCAAGCCAGGAAGAAGAGACAGGATGGTAAGTTCCTAGTATTTAAGAGGAACACTGAAACTGAGGTTCATGAAAAATGAAGGAACAATTACGTGACAGGAAAGTCTATTGCTGCTTATTTAAAGAGGGCTCTAGAAAATCCTGAATCAAAACCGTTACATTCAGTTTTTATTGTATATGCACGCATAATGTCTCGTGCGGAATGTGTAACTTGTGACAAACTGTTAGAAGATGGGACACGAGTGTTGTGAGAGAAAAATAGGTTTGAAATCTTTCATTCAAGCCAGGAAGAAGAGACAGGATGGTAAGTTTCTAATATTTAAGAGGAACACTGAAATTGAGGTTCATGAAAAATGTAGGAAGAATTACGTGACAGGAAAGTCTATTCTGCTTATTTAAAGAGGGCTCTAGAAAATCCTGAATCAAAACCGTTACATTCAGTTTTTATTGTATATGCACGCATAATGTCTCGTGCGGAATGTGTAACTTGTGACAAACTGTTAGAAGATGGGACACGAGTGTTGTGAGAGAAAAATAGGTTTGAAATCTTTCATTCAAGCCAGGAAGAAGAGACAGGATGGTAAGTTTCTAATATTTAAGAGGAACACTGAAATTGAGGTTCATGAAAAATGTAGGAAGAATTACGTGACAGGAAAGTCTATTGCTGCTTATTTAAATAGGGCTCTAGAAAATCCTGAATCAAAACCGTCACATTCAGTTATACCTGAGATTGCCTTTAAAACTCACTGTTTCTAATGTGGAGAGCAGGTGCCTTTGGGCTAAGCTAAGATAAAATAAAAAAAACAGAACGTAAATTGGTATACCCTGTGGGGAAACTAGATAAAATGTGCTCACACTGGCGAGAAACTTCAATAACGAATATGGGCGCAGTGCCGCAGTATAGTACGACGTGTAGAGACAGTTACTGACTTGGTAGCAGCTGATGCGATGTACCATTTCCTATGCATGAGAACTCTACTCAAGGCTCCACCGACTCATCATGAAGTTTGCAGTCCCCCTGGAGATGAGGTGGAAGATGCTATGCAAGGAATTTACTGTTTTCTAGAAAACAACGACGAGGAATGTCAAGTCACCATGGAAGAATTGATGGAGAAGATTGAATGTGATTCGCGTCCACATTACAGCACTAGCTTCTGACAGCTGCTTATGAAGTATGGCGACGACATTTTAATCACAACAAGCAAACCTTACCTTTTATGTTTCAAAGCCAATGGACACTAAATCATTAATGAATCCTGATATCGAGATATTCAGAGGCTACCACAGAAAGAAGAAAAGTGTGCCTTAATTGTGGAAGACATAAGCTCGCAAGTATACAATGTGACTGAATAGCTCGCTTTAGAAAGGTTTCTAGAGAATATTGAGGATGTCATTCCTGAGACTCTTCGAGTTTTCATGGACGTTGTGGTGCTGAGCAAAAAGCGAGGGGATCTAGAGGTGAGGTATAAACAATACGTCAAATTAGCCTATCAGACAACAGGAAACATTGCTTCCATACCTCCCACTGAAGCTGCGGCTTAACAAGACAACTTTAGAGTTTTTCTTCAGGTGCAGCAGTGGACTGGAAACTACTTGGATCCGCAGCAGTGGGGCTGGAAGTTGACAAAAAGTGAGTTGGCTCCCATTACCAAACGCTGAAATCCCCGGCACCAAAGAGGCTTCTCCAACTTATATCTTGCAAATGAAAGACAGATTGCCATGGTTGGTGTGGATGCAGGTGAGCATGACTTTTCTGCTCGAAACTGTGCCAGCAATGTGAAGGATTATGCTCGAACGTTGACGACACTTTGAATACAGAAGACGAAGAGGACGTGGACGAGCCACTTGCAGTACCACTGTCTGAAGCAGCTAACGTGAAAGAAGGTATTAAATAATCATGTAATATTTTACATCATTATGCATCTTTATTAATCTATTTTTTCTGTCCCAATATTAATCATTAAATTACATATTTTTCAGTTGAAGATCAACCACTGACTGTTCAGTCTGAACTTTCCAAAGCCCCTGATAGTTTACCTGGACCTTACGTTGCTCGAGGTCCTTTACCTGGACCTTCACGTGACCAAGAAGCATTGCCTGTGCCGAAAACACCCAAATGAAGATTAATAAAATACCTGTGCAAATTACATCAGTACAGATATTTCTTCATACCAGTATCGCTAAACCACTTATTTGTCTTTTGTAACCATATTCCTACACTAAAGGCACACTGTTTTTATTCCAGAGGGAAAAACTATAGGAAGAGATGACCCAATCCTGAACTGGTCATTCACTCATTTCATGATACATGTACTTCATGTTACTATGTAACTTCAGCTTTCTGTTCAATGGCATTTACCTTCCGTGATCTAAACATAATTTCATAATATTTTTTCAAACATACTTTCTCTTTAATCGGTTCAAAACATCGCTTTACAGTGCAACACATCGAAAATATAGCGCAGGCGAGAGATAGGCAGATGGGAGGGGGCGTTACACTATAGGGCGCAGAAAGCATTTTCTTCTTGATGCTCCCACCATTACGAGAAAATGGAATATTATAGACGTCCATTGTAGGAAATTTAATGTACTTTCACGTGGTGTAGGGATTTGGTTGATAACATGTATATTTCTCGAGATGTAGGGCGTGCAAGTATGCGTTTTTGACGTTTTCGCAGAAGGGCCAAAAATTAGCTCTTTTTCATTGAGTTCTAGCGCCTATACTGCTCGTCAGAAAATCAATCATGAGTACTGCATTTTGTAGGAAATTTCGTCTACTTTAAGTTTGCTCAGAATGGACATCTTAGAGAAACGCATAGTTTTCCAGATATAAGCAAGAAACTGAAAAAAATTGCGAACATTTTGAGGTTTTTTGAGTTTTTCGTTGTGAAGCCAACCTCCTACGAGGCAGCAAACTTGAAATTCGAATTCAGCGCCATCATAAACATACAGAACAGCTGAGAAAAAAACTTTCGGCATTTTATTACGGAAAAACCACCATGTGACTGGGCTAGTACGCCGTCGGCACACGGAGCGTGTATCGAAAGTATACGGCCAATGTGTCGAGTTTCAACTAGCAAAACACACACTTTTGAAGCTTTTCGAAAGCGTAGGACAATGAAAAGCATGTCGCGTAATCTGAACGCGTGTATGAACGCACCAATGAGATGAGAAAACGCCACTTACGTCACGTGTGGGCTATCCAGGGCCCGGGATCTTTTCGCTCAAATTTTCTCCAGAAAATCGACTTTTCAAATTACATATAAAATTATCAAACTTTCTGACAGTCGTCGTCGTTTACCTCTAGCACTGCAATTTGATACTTATGAAATCGGAGGATTGATGGTTCGATTAGCACCTTCCCCTCCCACTTTTTTATAATAAACCTTCAGCATTTAAATATAAAATTCATCAAAAATACTCATATTTATTCCCAGTGTTTATAAAAATGATCGTCTTTTTATTGGTAATTTTTTAGTTAATTTTCTTTTCAACTAAAAATAATTTAAATTACAAATTACGATTATGGAGGAATATTGGAAAACTCTTCAGACAGTGAACAATCAAAGGCAACCGTCTTTAATAATGGTGGAGTACAGAGTGTAAGAAAGTCATTGGTGATGCATTTCTTAATTGGGACCATAATTTGTAATGGTCATTCATAATATATTGAAAATCAACAGTAAACAAAAGTTACACCTTTTTGATGAACAATTACTATATATTTGTTGAATTTTATATGGTCTGGTTATTGTACACAACGAGGAAACTAGGAAAAGTCGTGAGTTAAACCACGGACCGCTAAGTTGACAAAGTAAAACAGTACCAACGAACTATGAATGCTCGATTTATAGCTTTTAATGGAGTCACTTACTTTGGAAACACATCGGCGGCATTCATTTCATCGTACGGATCCATCGCCTCAGATGTAGCAATTGTCCCGAGAATATGAGCCTGTGGCTACGGTGATTTCGTTGTGCAATAGATGACGTAATGTCTAACGCGGGACAGTTTTTCCCAAAAGACAATTTTTTTCTCTTCGTATATTAATACTTCGTAACATGTTTACGATGATTTTCCTTGTTGTGTTCCACTGTTTAAGGCAACAACTTTAGATATAAGCTGACTGCTAAGAAATTCTTCATACCACAGCCTTCTACAGAAGAAAAGACTCATACTTTCTTGATACTATGATACACACAATCGTCATCTCTGTCTGCTGATTAGCGAGGAGTAGTATTAGTGAACTGCTGATATTGTCCTACTCATGTCAGTATTTTTGTTTCCCATTTCAGCTTTGACGTCGACTGTCGTAGCATGGCGTCGTTGTCTCGACCTGAGAATATGAAGGAGAGGTTTCATCGTGAGTGCAATGGTACCTTCCGTTGGTTTTCGGCGAAGGGTAATTATTTTTTATTCGGATCTTTGAATATTGCTATATCACTAACCTTGTCATTGTTTCATTAGTATAGTCTCCTTAGTAACTGAAGTAAAATTCTATAGGTCGCTTGACCCAAAATTGTTTTCACTGCGCGCAACTTACAATAGTGTACCTTAATTTAGGATGAAATGTTCAAATGTTTGTATAGCTTATGGGACTCAACTACTAGGTCATCAGTCCCTAAACTTGCAAACTACTTATGAACTAGCTAATACTACAGACGGCACAAATATCCATGCCCGAAGGGGGATTCGAATCCCCGACCGTAGTGGCCGTGCAGGCCGCGACTGGAGCGCCTCAGTCCCCTCGGCCATCGCAGCCGGCAATTTAGGTTGAGGCCAATGTGTCCAATACTGAAAGAGATTGCTGTAGAGACCTTCACGACTTAATAACGTACCCCAAAGCCATTCCATCATCAAGTGCAGAGTGCGTATTGAACTCATGATCAGTTTCCAGTAATTAGAGGTATCAAGTGGCATTACTCCATTTTGCCTGGACGGAACGTAGGCCGAGACATAAATTCCTTTTATCCAGCTGGCTGTTTGCATAGGTGTGTACAACGCGTTCATGGTATAGGTTTACCCACCTATCAGTGAACGCGGCGTTGTAGTTTTGTACATATATTGAAGTTAGCTGACTCATCCTTGACGTGTAATACACAGATGCTGCCTGATGTAGTTTTTAGATTCCTGTTAGGGTTATAATGTAGTTCTGCTATGGTAGGTCAGTTTTCATAAATGAAGAACACTAGTCTCTAAAATTGCTGCGTGTAGGGGAATACACATTAAGCCGTCGGCACACGTTGAGTATAACGAACGTGTACGCTAAATGTGCCGAGTTTCTATCGACACATCGTGCAAAAAATACGATTTTCAAGCTTTACGAAAGTGCAGGGCAATTTCAAGCATGTCACATATTCAGGACTTACGTCTGGAATCTTAACGTTCATCAATTTAAGCGAAAGGCCACTTACTTCGCATGCGGGCTATCCGGGACCCCGGGATCTTTTCAGCACAAAATGTAGAGACGCTATGTTGGCTGTCAGTAGCAGCACGTAATTGAATTGTTTTTATTGTTTAGGTCTTATGAAAATTTACAATTTCAATGCAAGTGATGATAACCAGTCGTAAGAATAACTATTATTGTTGAGATAATAACCTAGAAACGTCTTATTTGGGGTTAAATAATTTTCGAGTTATGAAAATTTTACGTTTCATTGCATACTGAAGATCCACCCAAAAGCATTTTCCTTGTTACGCTTTGTTGTAACTACATGTCAGTTGACATCATATCTCCTACAAGTGTATTCAGCAGACGGTAAGATGTCAGATGGAGAGCGCTCTATTGGCTGATTCCCGCAGTGCAATGAGATGAGTCGCGAACTACATAACAAAACGGTGTGCCGGCCGCGGTGGCCGAGGAGACTGAGGCGCTCCAGTCACGGTCTGCACAGCCACTACGGTCGGGGGTTCGAATCCCCCCTCGGCCATGGATATTTGTGCCGTCCTAGGTAGGTAGTTCATAAGTAGTTTGTAAGTTTAGGGACTGATAAACCCGTAGTTAAGTCCCTTAAGCTTCACAAACATTTGAACAAAACGGTGTGTGGTGGTAGTTGGCGTCTTCATCTTCGCATTTCTTTTCTTATCTTCTTTTTCTCTGATAGGTGCAAGGAATTTCTTTTTAATTAGAGAGAGTATCTGAACAATATTCTATGTTATATAAATAAAAGTGTGCGTTCTCCAAGATTTGAGTTTGTTCATTTTTTATTATTATTTTAACAGGATAGCTTGCACTTTAATTGTTGTAAAATATTCAGAAATTTATTGTTTCAAGTCATGTGTTTTACTTGTTGCAATGATTCTATTACCGAATAATAACAACTAATTGAGGAAATATGACGTCTGAATTTTAGTGTTTTTCTTTGACGTGTTTAATATGCCAGTGGGGGCAGGCTAGCAGTGACTTACATGCCACTGAAACCAAGACAGTATTGGAGAGATTTAAAATCTAAATCGGGCGAGTTGAAGACACATATGATAAATGTTTAAAAACGAGCCGCGATGATATACAGGAAGAGTCTTCTTCTGATAACGGCGTTAAAACCTTGTGTGCGTCTTAGCCTCTTCAATAAGGTTTCTTCATTCTGCCCTCTCCAGTGCGGTTCTTCGCCATCCTCTGATTCGGAGGATTTTTAAATCCTCTTCCACGTCATCTACCCACCGTTTTTGTAGTTTTCCTCTTAGCCTTCTTTCCGTTCGTCTCAAAAAATCTTTCTAGTTAATCGGCCAGTATCCACCCTGAAAACATTTCCAAGCCAAGCTATTCTCGTACTGTGTATTATTCGCACAATGTCAGCTCCTTGTATGAGGCGATACAGCTCAGCATTCGTCCAACATCGCAAGATGGCGTTGTTATCATGAACTGCCCCATAAGTTTCGCAAAATCCTACGTTTGAATATCCTAAGCTGCTGCTCATCAGTGCTTGTTAGCGTCCACGTTTCGCATCCGTAAGTTACAACTGGCCTGATCATAACCTTATATCTTTGCAATTTCAGCCGCTTAATTAATGTCCTAGGGTCTTGTAGTTTATTAAATGTATGGAAGCATCAGTTACCGCATGAATGCGCCGTTTTATTTCAGTTGACATGGTATTTGTTTTATTAATATTAGAGCTCGAATAATCAACATACTGCACAAGTTCAAAACTATACTCCGCTGCTGATAGTCAAGACAAATCATTCTTCTCTGTCCTGTAGAAATTCATATACTTGGTCTTCTTTTCATTTATGGAAGGTCCCTGGCTTACATGGCTTCTTTCAGCTCGCCTTTTGTTCTCTCTGGTGACACCTGTCTTCGGCTAATAATTGCTATATCATCAGATTATTCACATATTTTGGTTAACTTTGTGCCTGTATTACCAGATATTTGGAGCTTACGAATGGCTGCATCAAGGGTCAGATTAAACAGCACTGTAAAGAGTGCATTCCCTTGTCTGATTCCTTTGCGTATGCTAAATCATTTGTTAAGTTCTCCATCCACTGGCACTGCAGCCTTGGAATCATAGAGGGATATTATACAGTTAAATCCTGGAAACGCTATACAAATAATACAACTGGTCAGTACGACGTCAAATTGCAACGGCGGATCATCGGAAAGTAAGGAAAACGTATGGCAAAAGAACAGCAAATAGTGTGAAAATCGAGCAATAGATAGCGCTTTAACCATCATAATTTAATACTGGTGGGCTACAAATGACAAATGAATAATACATCAATGCCTACGTTGTAATGTGGACACTAAACAAAATGAATTAAGCAGTGTGCTTGGGCGTACATGTGACATACTCTCAGTTACGTAAACTTATATACCACGGCAAGGCGACACCATATCCGATTGCAAAGTTTTGTTTCAGTTGACCTTAGTCCAGTTACTGCATAAAAATGAATCAAAATCAAATAGGAATTTTAATTTCCATGTGGCTGGTGCAAAACAAGTTCAATATGCTGTCCACCGTTTCCTACAACAAGTCGGAATGGGGAAACAGTATGTTCCAAAATTGATCGAATTGTTTCCGGGGTCATGTTCAGAATGAGTTGCACTTGTGTGCTTTCAGTGCAGCTTAGCTCGCAATCGGATCCCCGAACACATCTTTCAGATAGCCCCACGACCAGACGTCGCACGGATTACGATTGAGTAATCTGGGCAGCCAGGCCTTAGAGAAATGGAGGCGGATGATCCTAACATTTCCGAAATGGCGACTCAGCAGCTGCAAAACCAGATATGCAATGTGCGGGGGTGTTCCATCTTGCATAAAAATGATCCAATCCATACGTACACAATTTTGGACAGCTGCAAAGACGTGTTACGCAAGAGACACACAGAGCGCTTATCAGTGACGGAATAGATAACGGGACAGGAAGCTCCTATCTCTTAGAAAACATATGGCCCTATGATAAATAATGCTGCAAACCCTCACCAAACAGTGACCAATTTAGGATGAAGCGGTACTGAATGATTTGTGTGTGTACTTTCCGTTGTCCATATTCGACTTTGCTGTATATTGACATATTCTGTTGGACGGAAGTGCACTCCGTATGTCCGCAAAATCATCCACGACCATTCATCGTCCACTGAAACGCGAGCAAGAAATTCTAGATCAAAACTCTCTCTTGCTGGCATGTCAGCAGCGAACAACTCGTGGACATGGTTAATTTCGAATGGATAGCAAAGAAGGATGTTCCGTAGAAAGGGTTGTCCTATATTCGGGCAATTCTCCGCGCACTACAAGTTTACCCACCATCACTCGACTCCTCCTGCATTTCTGTTGCCACTTTGCCGGCCGCGGTGGCCGAGGAGACTGAGGCGCTCCAGTCACGGTCTACACGGCCACTACGGTCGGGGGTTCGAATCCCCCCTCGGGCATGGATATTTGTGCCGTCCTAGTTCGTAAGTAGTTCATAAGTAGTTTGTAAGTTTAGGGACTGATGACCCCGTAGTTAAGTCCCATAGACTATACAAACATAATTAAAATAAACAAACATAAGTCAATGTGGCGACGTCTCCCGGCTAGGCTGTGTTGAGTTTACCCGCAAGATTCAGTACTGGTGTTGAAGATCCTTCACTTATACCTCGACAGGAAGGACGACTTTGACGGACGGAGGCATGATGTTGTAGATGTTCACCTAACACTGTCTATCTGACTGTTGTCTACTCCATTTCCTTTTGTCGCATGTTGAAGTTCTTCCCTGCGTGGTCCTGTGATTTTAGTGTTGTGTTTGTGGTTGACTATGGTTTGTGTGGAAGAACCCCAGCTGTTGCCTTTCCTTAACATCTAAATCTTAACATTTATTATTTGTATTATTAAGGATTCAAATGTGACAGTGATTGAGTTGTCTTAGAATCAATCGTCTGTTTGAAATTGCGAAAGTAGTGACTGTTTGGGCTCTAAGGGAGTCTCGGGTTTTATCTGGCATGTGCCCTTTTGCTACTTCATTGCCTACCCCGAGTGGGGGGTGCGGGGAGGTGGGGGTGGAGCAGGCCTAATTCAAGGTAGTGCTCTTTTCCCTCCTATTGTGTGTACCCTGCAATTGTATCGCGGCTAAGGTTACCAAATTTTAAAAATAAAATACTGGGGGGTATTACAGATTGTGATGTCGCACAAGTCTAAAGTGCGCGCCACTTACTTTCGCCGCGCGCCGCCATGCACGCATGGCGCGGCGTTCTTACGACGTCAGCCACGAGCGCCCTCTGCTACAACTCCGCTCGTGGCCACCACTTGGGACTGAGATAGGAACCAGTTAACACTTCGGAATCAGATAGGCACCAGTGAAGACTTGGCTATCGGACAGGCACTAGGCAGGCCTCTAGCTCAACTATGTATCAGAATTCTGCAGTACTGAGCTATATAAAAGTACAGTATTAGTAAGTCTCTAAGAAATATATATCTAGTTCTAATTTGCTCTAGTGTTTCTAGTTTCTGCTGTCCCACTGGCTGGTCACCTCCTACCTGCACAAGCGTGC
This sequence comes from Locusta migratoria, assembly GCA_026315105.1. Lineage (NCBI taxonomy): Eukaryota > Metazoa > Arthropoda > Insecta > Orthoptera > Acrididae > Locusta > Locusta migratoria. The sequence continues at coordinate 543,276,222 of CM048747.1, read as the reverse complement.
ATCCTTTATTCCTGTGTCGGTCTTTCTACTCGGCCACCGACACCTAAGACGGAAACGAGACACAAAAGCGGCGACGAGGCTGGGACACAAAACAGATAATCTTTATTTCAACCACAACAGCTTATTTTCTTTTACAAAATCATACTTCTGACTTCCTCTAATTTTCATAAGTAATTGCCGCGGTGGAGTAGCCGAGCGGTCTAAAGCGTCTCGCTGCGGAGCGCGCGGTTGCTCGCCGTAGAGGTTCGAGTCCTCCCTGAGGCATGGGTGTGCGTGTTGTCCTAAGGTCAGTTTAGTTTAAGTAGTTTGTAAGCTACGGACTGATGACGACATAGTTTGGTCCGATAGAATTACAAACATTTGAACATTCATAAGTAATTCTTATTTGGTTTTGATATTGACATAGAACTGAGAGCAAGTGATATCTTTTTAATTGTAACTGAAGATCAACAAATCCCTTACACATTGTACAGACATTCGATTTCTTTCATCAGTCCATTGTATATTTAATAATAAAAATACCCTTTCCACAGTGGCATTTTGGGCAGGGATTGCGAAAAAGTACTGATAAATTTTTAAAAGTTCTGAATATTCATCTCTTGAACGCTGATTCATGAAGTCTCATCATCTATCAGATACAGTTTTCTCAAAAAAAAAAAAAAAAAAAAAAAAAAAAAAAAAAAAAATAAAAAAAAAAAAAAAAAAAAAAAAAAAATTATTCAAATGTTTGTAAATCTATTGGACCAAACTATGTGGTCATCCGTCCGTGGCTTATAAACTGCTTAAACCTAGGTAAACTAACCCAAGGACAAACACACACACCCATGCCCCGGGGAGGACTCGAACCTCCACGGCGAGCACCCGCGCGCTCCGCAGCGAGACGCTTTAGACCGCTCGGCTACTCCACCGCGGCTACAGTTTTCTCCAAAAATGTAGGCCCAGTTTCGAATTTGAACGGTTCACACTGATACGTTTTCATTCGAGTTACCTCATCAAACAATTCAATGTCATTCACTATAACTTTTCTGTTTCTCAAGTAGGCAACAATATTTTCCACACTTTCCCAATCAAAGTCCTTGTTTAGAGTTAACCAAGAAATGTTCAAATGTTTGGCAAGCTTACAAACTACTTATGAACTACTTTATACTAAATACGACACAAACAGACATGCCCGATGGGGGATTCGAAACCCGACGGGGAACGGCCTCGCGCATCGTAGCACAAGCGTCTCAACGCGCTCCGCCGCTCCGCCGCGGCTAGATTTACTCAATTGAATACAGTTAATTCCTCATACTGCCCCATCCACTTAGTAATGTAATCACTACATACAGTATAAAAAACGTTCATGTCTTTCCTGAACATGTAACCAACCTGGTCATTGTCACATTTAGCGATGACATCTCTTACTTTTAAAGAAACGAAGTTATTTGTAGCTCTCTCTTGTAGAATTGACGCAGTATCAGTGAGGACAGAATACACTTCTCCGACAGTCTGTTTTTCACCTTCAATATGCAATATATTTATTTGTGTAGGTAACTGGAAACACTAAGTAGAAACTTCTAATTATGCCGTGTGCCGCGACAGACGACACTCATCTAGTTGTCAGCTTATTTTTATCTCTCCAATTTTACTCCGCCAAATCACACTTGACACCACGAAACAATAGTTTGACGTGGAGAAACAGAAAATCTGGGGATTTTTACTGTTTGGATGTTTGCAACCGGGCGTCTGAAACAGAGCGTAAAAACCGGGTGGTCCCCAGAAAAACCGGGTGATTTGGTAACCTTAATTGCGGCAGTCCCTGAAATTTTCAATTGTTTTCTATCTTCTTCCTTCCCTCCTTCCCTCCCGTTTTGACATGATGACCTAGTGTGTGTTATCGCCAGCCTAAGCCGTTGCTGCTTCATATATAGAAAAATAGGGTCTGAAGATGATGCCAGTCCGACTGTAAGACGCTTATTTAATCCATGTAACCATGTACGTTCATAGAGACCACATGGGTATCGGATTTTAGAATTTCTTTATATTTATGGTTCGTGAAGTTCAGAACTTAAATAACTATCAGCCAAAGCCATTCGACGCAACTGTCAAAAATTCTTGAGAACATCTACTTTGAAATTTTGCAATGTGCATGTAAGTACCAGTACTTAGAACAGTTGCTGTATTTGTCAGGTTAACTCAGGCGGTAGTGTACTGGCGTTACAACCGTAGAGTCGGAGTTTCGAATCCCACTCTGGCATATACTTCTTGTTTTAGTTTTCGCAATCACTTATATAAAACATTTTTGGAGCACTAATTCTACGTGTCTACATCTACATACATACTCCGCATTTCACCGTAAGGTGCGTGGCGGAGGGTACACTGTACCACTACTAGGCATTTCCTTTCCTATTCCACTCACAAATTGAACGAGGAAAAAAAAAAAAAGAATACCTATATGCCTCCGTACGAGCCCTAATTTCTCTTACCTTGTCTTTGTGATCTTTATGCGAAATGTAAGTAGGCGGCAGCAAGATCGTACTACACTCAGCTTCAAACTCCGGCCGTCTAAATTTACTTAACAGAAATTGACGAAAAGAACGTCGTCTTTCATCCAGCGATCCCCAATTGAGTTGCCGGAGCATTTCCTTGACACTCGCGCATTGGTCGAACCTACCGGTAACAAATCTAGCTGCTCGTCTCTGAACCGCTTCTATGTCTTCCTTTAAACTGATCTGCTGCGGGTCCCAAAGACTTGAGCAATACCCATACGTGGTCGTACAAGCGTTTTATACGCGGTCTCCTTTACAGGTGAAGTACATCTTCCCAAAATTCTCCCAATCAACCGAAGTCGGCTGTCCGCCTTACTCACAACTGTCCTTACATGTTCGTTCCATTTCATATGGCTCTGCAATGTTACGCCTAGATATTTGAACGACGCGACAGCATCAAGAAGCTCACTACTAATGCTGTATTCGAACATCATGGGATTGTTTTTTCTACTCATGCGCATCACCGTACATTTTACTACATTGAGAGCTAGCTGACATTCTTCGCACCAACTTTTGTCTAAGTCATCCTGTATGCTATTACAGTCAGTTACAGACGACACCCTCCCATACACCACAGCATCATCAGCAAACAGCCGCAAATTACAACTTACTCTGTCCATCAGATCATTTATATAGATAGAAAATAATAGCGCTCCTATCACACTCCCCTGGGGCACGCCTGACGATACACTCGTCTCTGATGAACACTCGCCGTCGAGAACAACGTACTGCGTTCTATTGCTTAGGAAGTCTTCCAGCCAGTCACAAATCTGTCAACCTATTCCATAAGCTCGTATCTTCTTTAGCAGTATGCAATGTGGCACCGCGTCGAACGCCATTTTGAAGTCGAGAGAAACACAATCCGCCAGTTGCCCTTCATCCATGGCTCGCAAGGTGTCATGTGAGAAAAGGGCAAGCTGAGTTTCACATGAACGATGTTTCCTAAACCCGTGCTAATTCATGGAAAGAAGCTTTTCAGTTTCATGGAAATTTACTATATTGGAACTGAGAATATGCTCCAAAATTCTACATGAAACTGATGTCAACGATATTGTCCTGTAATTGTGTGGGCCAGTTATCTTTCCTTTCTTATAAACGGAAGTCACCTGCGCTTATTTCCAATCACTAGGGACTTTGCGCTGAATTAAAAAATCGCGATAAATGCAAGCCAAGTAGGGGGCCAACGCCGCAGAATAGTCTTTGTAAAACCAAACTGGTATTCCATCCGGCCCAGCAGACTTTTTCGTATTTAGCTCTCTGAACTGTTCTCTACACCGGAAATACCTATTGCAATGTCCCCCATTTCGGAATTAGTACGTTGATCAAATGATGGTACATTTGTGCGGTCCTCCAGGGTGAAATATTTCTTAAAGGTTAAATTTAGAACTTCAGCTTTCCGTTAGCTTTCTTCTATTACTGCCCCGGAATGATCAGCAAGTGACTGGACAGTGGGCTTTGACCCGCTTATCGATTTTACATAGGACCAGAATTTTTTCGGGTTCTCGGAAAGATCTTTTGCTAAGTTATGGATGTGATAATTATTGTATGCTTCGCGCATCGATCTTTATATAGACGCACGAATCTCTACTAACTTTTGCCTGTCATCATTTGCGTGTTCTTTTTTGAATCGAGAGTGCAACAGCCTTTGCTTTCTCAGCAGCTTTCTAACATTATTGTTATACCACGGTGAATCTTTTCCATCGTTAATGGTCTTTACTGGCACATATTTCTCTAACCCTTTATTAACAATGCACTTAAATTTAGTCCACAATTCCTCTACATCCGTAGTCCCGGAATTAAACGATGCCCATTCATTTTCTAAGTGCGATCGTAACATTTGCTTATCGGCTCTTCCCAACAAAAACACGCTCCTAGCCTTCTAGATTTGTTTATGAACTTTGGTCACCATCGACGCTATGACGATATCATGATCACTAATTCCTGTCTCTACATCGACATCGTTAATAAGGTCAGGCCTTTTTTTGGCTATAAGGTCTAGAATATTTCCATTGCGCGTGGGTTGCGGGTTTAACTGCTCAAGACAGTTTTCGGAGAATGTGTCCAAAAGTAGCTCGCAAGACTGCTTGTTTGTACCGCCTGAAATGTAACTAGCGAGGTCCCAATCTATACTCTTAAGGCAGAAGTCTCCTCCGACAAATATTACATGGCCCGGATACCTATGCGCTACCTGGTGTAGACTTTCTTTGAATGATTCTAAAAGTGCTACAGCAGCACTGGGGGGCCGGTATAAACAGCCAACTATTAACTTTACTTCTTTTAGACCTGTTATACGTGACCAGATAGCTTCACAGTTACTTTCAACATTGATCTCAGTAGAAACAATATCTTTATCCACAGCGATGAACACTCCTCCTCCAGTTGTATCTGAAGTATCTTTCCGATATACATTTCACGTTTCGCTAAATATTTCTGAACTTTCCACATCAGCTTTCGGTGCCTAAAACTATATGAGCGCAATAACTTCCATGCAGTGCGGCAAATTCGGGAACTTTGTTTCTAATACTCTGTAAGTTCGCGGCTAATATTTTTTATGTTCGAATTTTTGTTCCGAGCGTGGCATAATTTTTGTTTATGTGTATGTGGACGAGTTGAGAACCTTGTCGTCACGTAAAACAGTGGTTGAGTAGGGTAGCTTCTTGGAAGCCATTAGTATCTAGGGAGATAACTTCCCAAATAAAGTCCCGTAGCTCTTCACAAAATCAACTATCAAAGACTACCGTCGTAAAATAATAGTGAAGCCAGTACCGTAAAAAAATGTAACTTACGTTTTTTGATTGACTATTAACAATCTTCCACAAAATATAGAAAATCACGAATAAACAGAAACACGTGCACATTTCGTAAAAAATACAGTTGGATATTAATATTTTGTAAGTATTAGAACACTACGGAAAAAATAAAAAATAATTGCCATCAGAGCAATCGAACCACTGACCCTGAGGTTGGAAGGCCAATTGTTCCAATTATTTTTACTTTGTACTTACGTGTTCTTTGCAGAACTTCAAAGTCTATTTTCTCGAGAATTTTTGAGAGTTGCGTCGAATGGCTTTGGCTGAATGTTATTTCAGTTCTTAACTTCACGTACCATAAATATAAACAAATTATTTAATCTGATACCCATGTGGTATCCTTGTTAGTGCGCTAAATAAGTTTTGTGTTACCCCTTCTAATGTATATGGTTGTGTAATTTTTTTGATTTCTATGGTATCTCGATAGTCTGTGAGCGTTTAGTAAATCGACCTGTATTTCCCGACACTTGTTTGGTACGGTCCCGTGATCGTACTCATGATCGATTTTAGGCGATGGCTGAGGACTCGGGCGAAAATTTTGTAATCTCCATTCAGTTAGGTAATCGGTCGCAAGGCCATAAGCGCATTGCTGCTTGGTTTCTTTGGCAGTAACACAACAATCCCATCACGAAATTCTGGTGGAATGACAGTGTTGGGATCCATTAATTCGTTACATATAGCTAGTAGTTTGGTCTTCATTTGCGGCTAAAAAGTTTGATAAACCTCTGCCGGTAATCCGTCGCTCCCAGGCGATTTGTTCCTCGGGCTCGGCATGACGACATTCTCTAACTCGTCTTCCGTCAGCTCAGCTCTTCTAAAAAAAAAAACTTAAAAATCGGCGTTTAGCTCATCCCGACGCCAAACAAAAAGCTCAGGCAACGTGTGAAAAAGCGCAAGAAATTGCTCGGAAATTAAGTGGAAAAACACCTGGAACTTCGGAACGTAGCAAACAGACAACAAACTTAGCGGCCAATGAAAATCTGAAAAATGTAGAAATGACAACCCAACAGGATATGAAAATTTAACTATCTACAAGGGAACAGTTGCAGAATAAGACTCCACCTAGACTTGCTCCCGAAAAAGAAATGCACCATTGAAATTAAGGAAGAAACTGTTCAGATGAAGTGGATTTCCACAAAGATAAAGATATGAAAGAAGTTACAAGTCGACAAAGAGACTCGTTATCCGTACTAATGGGCGAGAAAATGAAAGGGATATCGCATTCACGACCGGTGCAACAATAGTATAAGACGTTCTGCGCATGTTATATCATCTAATACATAAAGTCAGTCTACATCTCACAATTGCGTTACAATCCTACAGAATTGCGACGATAAATATCAATAAGATTCGTAGTCATTTAAAACTAAAGACCTTAAAAGACATGTTATGCGCTGCCGACATCGATATTGCTATGTTACAAGAAGTAACAGACATTACACTTGACGCAACAATAGGACATAATGCAATTGTAAATTCAGAGGACGACCATGAACTCGGCACGGCAATTTTAAGTAAGGAAGGCATAATTGTAAAAGATGTGGAGAAACTGCCAAATACAAGGCGTATAGCCGCCACCGTCAACAACGCTAGATTAAAAAACATTTACGCACCTTCTGGTACACGTAACATGAGGGGAAGAGCTGTATTTTTTGAAGAGGATATAGTTGCCATATTCTGCGGCCGATATGATCAGATAATTTTTGGCGGTGACTATAATTGTGTCCTGTCGGCTAAAGACCAAACCCCAAATTTTAACCACTGTGCCGAACATGACGCTATTATTAAACAATTAATATTAACTGAAAATATTAGCATAAAAACGGTGCATTACCAGGGTTCGCTTACATCACAAGACAGGATTTACGTGTCAGCCAACCTGAAACAGCACGTTCTGCACACAGAGTTGTGGCCCACCACCTCTTCGGACCGCATAGCGTACATATGTACCGTTAACTTAACAAGGCAACAAACATACAGGGGACGAGGGTTGTGGAAACTTAATACAGAAAATCTGAACGATCCTGAATGTCATGAAGTATTCCAAAATGTATGGAAAGAATGCTAGAAGCGATTCCCATCCTATCCCTCGGCACTCACATGGTGGTTGAAATGCGCCAAACCGAAGATAAGAAGAGCGCTCATAAATTACTCATGGGAAAAGAAGGTCTGGCAGAAGCAAGACGACCGAATTCTACTTTAAAGTCCTCCGAGATTTGTATAGATCAGATACACCTACAGTTAACAAACACATGGAGATAAAAAGAATTCAAGCTAAGCTCATAGCTTTACGATGGAGACAACTTGACGGATGCAAAATAAGGTCAAGACTCCAACATAATATATGTGGAGAAACTACATCAATGTACCTTGTTATAAATGAAAGAAAGGGACAGCGAAGGAAAATAATCACTGAAATAATAACCGCGGATGGCGGAGTATTGATGCAGCAGGGTGACATCAAGACCAAAATTCAAACCTACTTCGCCGAGCTATTAAACAATTCAACATCGGATGTAATAGCGTAGAATGAACTTACTGCAGGACTCACCCGGAAGCTCGACCAGGAGTAGCCACTTTGTTAACAGAAATAATAGAGGAAGAGGTTGAGGACGCAATCATAAGAAGCCCGAAAAATAAATCTCCTGGACCCGACGGGATTTCGGCTGAACTCTATCATACTTTTAGGAGACAGATTATACCTAAACTAACATGTATTTGTCAAGAACTGATGAATCCAAACAATAATATACCGAATGACTTGCGAGAAGGAACAATAGTTCTCATCCCGAAAACTCCTGCAGGGAAATCAGTATCAAATTTCATACCTCTCACTTTACTAAATTGCGATTATAAAATATTCTCACGCATTATGGAAGAGAGATTAAAATCAGTCCTGAACACTGTCATTGGCGCTTATTAATCAAGCGTTGGGAAAGAGCGATCCATCCACCACACAGCGACCATCTATAGAGACATTATTTCAATTGCTGAAGTCTGTAAAATTAAATGCGCGATGGTCTCCTTAGATTTAGAGAAAGCATTTGATAGAGTTAGCCACGATTACCTTTTCCACGTTATGTGCGCTATGAATTTTCCACAGCTTTATATCGCAGTTATAAAGAACTACTTAAACCACTCTACATCGAATATAATGGTTAACGGTCAACCCAGCAGACCAATTATAATAAATAGTTCAGTCAGACAAGGGTGTCCTCTCTCCATGTCCTTGTTTGCGATAGCCATTGAGCCGTTACTTTTAAACTTAAGCCAAAATCTTCAAGGCATAATAACGAATGGCCAGAAAGTTGTCATTAGGGCATATGCAGATGACATCATGTTTATGGTCAGAGATGACAATGAGATCAAAAAGGCACGAGAAACAATACGAAAATACGAACTCGCATCTGTCGCAAAGCTGAACAGAAAAAAGTCTGCAGTAATGAACATCGGAAGCGGATTAGGAGCACCCATCCATGGACAAATTAAGGAGACGGACATTATAAAATGCCTTGCAATAGAATACACGCGAAACATCCGGCACACAATTGCAATAAATTACAGGAGGACACTGAACACCATCCGTGCCAGCATACAACAACACAATATCAGGAGACTAGATGAACTACAGAGAGTGACATTGATATATATTTATTTAACATCTAAAATAAACTATGTAGCACGGATCCTGCCAATGCCGCGAAATGTCACCAACAGAATCTTGGCTGCTTTTCGTCACTTTGTCAATCGCGGAAACATATTTAAAATAAAATATGAAACATTGACATTACCAACTGACAAAGATGGGCTAAATCTTATTAACGTATATAACAAAGTACAAGCACTGTTCACCAGCAAAACGTACAAGCAGTGGACGACATCATGGAATAGCATAGTAAAATTTTTACTGGATGAAATAGCGCCGCCGAACCACGACTCTCCAATCGATGTCCACCACATTCGCAACGAATTTTTCCACCTGAAACATTTCTTGTTAGAATATAGTTATATCCGAATGTGTCTACCAGAAAAAGATTTGATTAGAGTGAAAGAAGTTTACAAAACCTCCATGAAATACCACAGCGAGAACATCATTGAACAAAACTATCATCACTTTAACTGGCACAATATATGGAGAAACATTTATCATCCGCAGTTACCAACTCACGTGAAGGCACAGTGGTACTATGCCGTTAATAGAAAAATACCGAAAAACTTAAAACTCCACGCGATTCATCTGGCAGATTCCGCTTTGTGTACTGCCTGTAACAAAAACGATACTGAAGAACACCAATTTGTCTGCGGCAATGCTAATAATATATGGCAGTCAGTAAGAAGAGTATTAGCAATTATCCAACGAACAAATGTTCAAATGTTTGTTAAGGTTATGGGACTTAACTACGTGGTCATCAGTCCCTACACAATAACTCCAACAAACCTGTTACAGCCGGATGAAGCACTATACCCTAACACGAAGAACAACGCCGTGAACTGGTTAAAGGGTCACACGGTGTTTTACATATTATCAAACAAGGAGAGGAGCGAAGGTGACTTTTGGACCTATATCGCGACCCAACATCAAATCATATTCCGAATGAACAATTACCATAAACATTACGCAAATTTCCTCAAAAGGACCATAAATTTATTAGAAAATAAATAAATCAATAATTATGTACTGAACAAATAAGATCACAATCAAACAACGAACAAGTACTCACAATTTTCATTTCCTATTAAAAATACACAAACATTATCTTGGAAGCAGTCTTAGTTTTGTAAAAGAGACATGTCATTTTTATCCTCTTTTTTCTTACTGATCTCTCAAAACCTAACGAGTTCAGAGTTAGAGAAGATAAAATAAGAATAGTTATAACAAAGCAGAAAAAGTAGTGAACACGAACATAGGAGCGCACAAAACAGTGCATGGAAACACTCCATTGTAACTCTCGCGAAGACGAACTTTAAATTCGTTGGTGAGCAGAGATCGAAAAGAATGGAAAGATAAATTTATTTATTTCTTCTGGTATGAAAAATATATATTTATGTTTGTAACCGAAGAAGGTACTCTTACATTTCATGTGTTACATTTTGCAAAAAAAGGGATGACGTAATTAAGCTGTGGAATAAAGCACTCGCAAGAAAAACTTTCAGTTTTAGATCCAGGAAGGGATCATTTATTTTTATCAAACTTTTGTTATGGGTGACCAACGTCAAGTAAGAACAGCATAAATACCGTTACAAGAAAGAAGAAATAAAGAGTTAAAATATATAAATAAATAAAAAGCACGCCGACGAAGGCGATATTTGGAAAGCGAAATGAGGGACTGTGAGGGGAGGGAGAGGTCTAAAGCGCTTACCTAGCAAGTAGGAGGTCCCAGATTCGAATCCCGGCCGCAGTACAAATTTCAGTTCAATGCCTCTTCTTATGTTTAATACCTGTGGTATAACGAGACAGTGTTGTCTCAAGGAATTGTCTTTTTGGGCGATATTAAAAAAAAAAAAAAAAAAAAAAAAAAAAAAAAAAAAAAAGTGTTTTAAAATTTTTGATTGAACTATTTTATTTTTATGTCATATATTTCATGCACAACACAGATGTCTCTATCGAGGTGTTTTATTACTTGAGACGTTATTTTGTTGATAGCTAACGTTGTCAGATCGATAATGCTAGCATAATCTTCGCCACAACAACAAAGGCAAGACAATTCACGGCTGAAATGAAGTAACATGGACCACACTTACGCTCACACTTACAGGCATCTTTAGACGACAACGTAATACAACCTCAAAGACGGTTAGAATAATGCCTCAAAACTTGCTACACGCCGTACCAAGCGGCAAAATGTCGTACTAGAAGCAGGTTGTTCATCAAAAGCAATGCAACTTTAAGGACTGATACACAAAATATGTTACAAATCAGCTTTTAACACGTTGTTCTCGAGGAACAACACTGGGAATGAAAGGGTTAAATTTCAATTGTGGCATATGTTTAGGTTCCAGGCTGTAAAATGTATTGTGAACTGACTGTATATGAAATTGAATGGCTCGTTAGGTGCTTGTGTAGTACGTTAGCTGTGAGTTAACAGACTATAAATAACCTTGTTGTTCGGCGATTTTGAGAGGAAAATTGTTTGCCCACTTTGTATATGTTTAACTAATAAAATTTGACGTTGATGTTTTGAGACGTTTGTGTGTTCAACTTTGAGTGGGTTTTGTGTACCACCTGTAGACTGTTAGCAGATGTGCAATTTAGATTATGTAGGTACACATGTAAATTATTTTAAGGGGGAGCTCTGTAAACCTATAGTGTGATTGCCCCTTAACACTTATGGGAATTTTGTGGAAAATTTATGAAATCTTTGATTGGCTTTATTATTCATGTTAGAAATTTTTAAATATCTGAGGTAAAAAGGATTATTTTTATTTTTTAGTGTTCTCGTTAAAACAAGGGCCTTTCTTATTTACATTTAATAGATCTTGGCATTTTCAATTGAGCTTCTTCGGTTTTATTGTCGCGTTGCAATGGAAGCAGGCTTGACTAAACACAGTACTTATACCGAAAGCACGTTTATTACGAACTCAATATACACGCAGCACTGACTACCTCTCAGGCAGAGTGCTCTGCTATTTATACACAGACAGAATTTACCAGAAACAAGTAGAATTTACAAGTGAACATAAGAAAGATGTAGAACCTTCTGAAATTGTAAATTACAAAGAAATAAATTTTTGCCGGTTGGCGGGATTGAACCGGCGACCTTCTGCTCCGCAGTCCGTGACGCTATCCCCTGCAGTTGGTGTTCGTGGCAGTTGGTGTTCGTGGCCCCGCGGCATTATTATTCATGTCAGAATACTGAAACTATTTAAGATTAAAATTTTTAAGATATTCTCTTTGAAAACAAGCATTCAGTAACTACATTTAAATGATTTTGCTTGAGTAGAATTTTCTATTAAGCGACTAGTTGTCTTGATTTTCTTAATTTGATTTTTCATGTCTGAGTTTTTGTTTTTGTTATTTTTTGGCTTTTTAATATATTAACATAAAAAATATATTCTTTGGGATATCTGCCTCTATATCACAAACCTTGTTAAACAAAAGAGTGACTGCAAACATGGGCTATCCTTGGTGTTTCTATCCAGTCCTTCCATGCCCTCAAAAACAGTCATTTGTTATTAAGTAAAATAATTTAATATTAAAAAGAAGTCAATCATCCTGTTTGCAGAGACTTATCCTGGAAGCCTGGCGGATACTAAATGACCGCAAGAGAAGTACTACCTTCGCCAAATTCGCACGTTTTAGATATGCAAGTAGTCCACATTGTCCACATGGTCTCAAAAGTGCTTACTTCAGGTGCTTACAAACAAGTAATTCATGGAAATAATAAAAAGACAAGTGTTATTCGTTGCGGCGAAATTTCTCTCACGAACTTTCTCTTCCAAATGCGAATGTGTTTTGTTATCACCCACCTACATTGGGAGACACGATCATCATAATAAAATAACGGAAATAGATCTAAAACGGAAGTTACATTTTTCTCGCGATATTAGAAATTGGAAAGGTAGAAAAACTCATAAGAGTGATTCGATGAACTCTCTGCCATGCACTTCAATGTGTGTGTGTGTGTGTGTGCAACATGCAAGTCATTATAATAAACATGCAAGTCATTATAATAAAACGAGAAGATACGTCAATTAAATCCATAAGAGCAAGATCGGGCATATTTAGAGATGAGACATACCTTGTAATGTCAAATAGTTGTTATATAAAACGATTTACAGTGCATAAGTGCACTAAGTCATTATAATAAAACGTAATTAACACAGTGAGTGACAAAAGCAAACAGTTTGCTTTTGTCACTCACTGTGTTAATTACGTTTTATTATAATGACTTAGTGCACTTATGCACTGTAAATCGTTTTATATAACACCTATTTGACATTACAAGGTACGTCTCATCTCTAAATATGCCCGATCTTGCTCTTATGGATTTAATTGACGTATCTTCTCGTTTTATTATAATGACTTGCATGTTTTAAATATCCGTTTCTCCTTTTAACAGATTATGGCCTTGTAAAATATTTTATTTGACCTGATGATGCTGACATAGTTCAGTGAAACCGGTCGTCATTAATAAAAACTGATGATAAGCGATCTTGGCTATTTTATATCTTTTTCAAAAATATTTAATGGTTTATAACTTTAGATTTGTTAGAAATTTCTGCATCATAAAAAATTAATGAGATTATAACAGAAGTATACAATAAATCTCTTGTTTATTTAAGTTTTTTTTTTAGCTGAGCCAACCTGCGCATTTCTTACTACTACAGATATCTCGAGAAAAAAGCCACAAGGTTAAAAGTAGATGAGTTCGGTGTCTCACTTACTTTTATCACTTATCGTTTTTCCCCCAACTAATAGGGATTAGAGAACGGAAACGGGACCAAGTTGTAGAGGAGGTACTCTCCGCCACAAAGAAGACAGATATTAGTTAACATTGCACTGTAATCCCGATGAGAATTTTTTTGTGTTTTTTTGTCTTTATCGCATAAAAATCAAATGTTTGTAAACCTATCGGACCAAACTGCGTGGTCATCAGTCCGTAGCTTACATACTACTTAAACTAAGGTAAACTAACCTAAGAACAGAACACACTCACACACACACACACACATACACATACACATGCCCCGGGGAGGACTCGAACCTCCGACGTTGAGCAACCGCGTGCTCCGCAGCGAGGTGCCTTAGACCGCTGGGCTACTCCACCGTGGCCTTTATCTCATATCTGATTTAATTTGAACGCTATTCAGAAATTTGTACTGTACCAACAGACAGACTGGAGAAAGACCCAATGAGAGAATGGTAAATACTTGAAAAGAAATAAGGGTATTTACTGCAACAAGTCTACTATCACAGGACACATTTGAGAGATTGGAGCTTGTCATTGCCGCGACAGTGGTGACAAGCAGTGGAGTTGTAAACAAAGTTATTAAAGTTAGATCTGCCCTTTCAATGCAGATGGCCTTTTTTCACTGCTGTAAATTAAAAATTAAATAGTTGTATTGGAAGCCTGCTCTTGAAAAAATTCACAACTTTGTACGAAATGCAAGAATTACTCTTACGGTTTACTACCAGTATAATAAGCGTCGGCAACCATTTCTTGTACTTTCATTTTAGAGCCCAACACGAGAACGGCCATAAGTAACAGAGATTGCGTTCATTTATGAAACTCTCTTGTTGAAATTCACCGCAGTATACTTCCTGGCGGGAGCTTCAACTGCAGGCGAAATTAGCTCTGACCGAGAATTTATTCGGAGCATTTTATAGATGCAATGCATTCCTGTCCGCTCTAGTGAAAATGAGACGGACGTTTTATGAATTGTTGGTCATAATTGTGGAAGGGCCTACATTAAGAGAACTGGCAGTGGGAATAAAACAGAAGTCTCACTTTTTCTCAGGGGCTCAGGTGAGGAGAGAGCTCTAATTTAGCAGAGAGTGGCAATTTACACGCAGTCGTTATTCAGACAAGATGCTCATAACCAAGCTCTACGTTCTCGTCATGGTAATTTCAAGTTTAATACAAAGGTGAAATGCAGTGCAGCATATCACTCCTTATTTCACCAAATCAACTTCTCTCAGAGTTTGGAGATAATATTTTCTGCGAAATAAGGAATTCCAGCATGATATTAAAGAATACGGTAATTGAATTCTTCAAACGACGTTCTACAAAGTTCAGTTTTGCCCAATGCTTAAACCCGATCTATGGAATCCCGAACCTAAGCAAGTTATTGCTAGTTGAGAGCTTCCTCTTCTATGAAGTAAGCTCCATGAAAATTACTGTAGCTAGTTTTTAAAAGGAAATGATACAAAACTCGAATAAAATATTATCCCGTTTCCGTCCGATTGAAATATTTACAACTCCACGAGCTTTCAGCCAAACACTCCTTGGCCATTGTCAAGTGGTGTGACTGCCTAGTGGATGCTAGTACGGACTTATACACACTAGCTGCAGGTTGTGACCTCACTGGTACCCGGCGACAACGCCCTATATGAACATGCGTCGAGTGGGTGTTAGATGTGTCCTCTTTAAGTGCGCGATCGCTGAACTCCACACCGCGCTGAGCTGCAGGGTGCCGTATTTGTTAAATTACCAGTTGCTTTAATTTCGATGGCTTTTTTTAATAATACTGTCCCGGAAGCCGTTAGTGCGAGCCACGACGGTGGTTTCATCAAATTCGATGCGATAAACGTTTACTAAAGCATGCTCAGGTAAAGCAGATTTGCCAGGGTATCGTTAACAATAAAATCTTTCATGTTCCTTCCTGAGTTATTGAACTTATCGTACTGTTTGTCCGACATAAGACAAGCCACACTCGTAAGGTATCACCCTAGACCCTAGGTGTTCAGACAAGGAGAGGACGCCTACTCGTCATTAGAGATGGGCAAAACCGATCTTTTCAGAGATCGGATCAGAAATAGTCACTCACTGGGATGAACTAATTCTTTTTCATGGCTCACCGACTCACCAGCTGATAAAAAACGTAAAACGATGTCACACTGCTTTTTTGTCACTATACCTTTATCTGATTTGGCCATATTGTGAAAGAAGAAAGAAGAGTAATAATTTATTGTAAGTCCTTAGTAGTTTAGAGAATTCAAATTTGTTAGTTACACCTACATTAAAAATTAAAAATGTTATAACAGAATTTAAATATTTTTGCAGGTGAAATAATTGGAAAAAGAAAAAAAAAAATATTTTTATACTTTCATTAAAAAATACAATATTTTGCAGACTAAAATTATACTAGTTCCATAATTATACAGTGAGTAGTTTGCGAGTTTGAGCGAGTTGAATGAAACGTGATAGCGCGAGAGGTCCACGCAGGACGTGGCAACTTCCGCAGCGAAATTGCCATGCGCACTAATGCCGCGTACTACGTGAGCGACAAAAGCGAGCGACAGCGCGCGATATTCAGCGATGCGACACGACAGCTACAAGAGCGACATTCGGCGACACGGCCGGGTGTCCTAAGTGAGCACGACAGCTTCTCGCTACAATATGGCCGCTGGAACCGTTCACCTGTTTCTAAAAACTAAAGTCTGGCACCCATAAACATTAAAATAATGATAGCTTCAGAGTAAGCAATAAAGTTTTATTTAATTTAGGAAATGAGGCGTCAAAAGAGTAATGTCCATTAAATTTACAAAGCGAGAAATATTCGTGGACTATTTCATTCATAACTTCAAATACGTAGAAAAGACTGTGAAGATCAGCAGGCAAATTCTTCGAAAATACGACGACGAGCACAGATACTTTCGACTATTTCGTCAATGAGTTTTTCTTTTGTGAGTACAAACCATCAACAACTGATTAAGTTCGAAAAGAGTTATACCGAAAGTAATAACTAGGTAAATAAACGCGTTGATACTCTTACAGTTGGCGTAGTACAGGGGTAGCATTCTGGGCTCCTATATTCTAAGTCTTACAGTTTCCGGTAGATTTCCGTTCCATCTTATATTTTAATTCCTGTAACTACAACCCTTTTACCTGTTATTTGTGCAAAGTTTTATACATTCTCTATACAGAGCAGGTCAAATTATTTTTTAAGTGCTTCCCAATATATTTTATCTTCAATTGCAAACACACACATCCCGCTGTACCAAACATATTAAATTTGTAATGAAATATTAAAGCAAGATACTTTACTCAGAAACATCAGTGTAGACACATCTCGTTTGACATCTTAGTGTTCTCTCTCTCTGGGGAAACAAGTTTGTTGTTACTGTCAAAGATTTGACGCCAGTAGCAAAAAATTCAAATGGACACATTCCCGAAACTGAATAGTTTCAGAGATAGAAAATATAAATGCACATTGTTATTTTCTTTGTTATTCGATTATATAGTCATTGTCTTCAACGTGCCAAAATAGTTAGATGCATAAAAGACGCATAATTTGTTACAGGGCACTTGTCTATCAAGTCAGGAAACGGCGTGATATAGGCTTACAAAATGTATCCAAGCAACAGAGCATGCACAGTGCACAAGAGTTTGTCTCTCTTGCTCCCTTCATACAAAGATCTTTTTCGCGGAAATTTTATAAGTTAAATTTTGTACTGTAACTCGTTTTTGCTACAGACTGCAGATTTGCTGTTATTAAGAAAAAACGTGTCACATTAAATAAATAAATATTCATCTCGAATACATTTCGGAATAGGACATTTGCCTATATTACGGTTTCTGTTGCTTCAGATGATCGTTTCTGTAAGCGAGCTGGACACTTTATCAGAACACAGGAGTCGAGAGAACCGAGAGACGCGCGGAGTCGCTTTGTTCGGCACTATGCGATTCGCCAGAGAAGTGGGGGGAACCGTGAGTAGTGCGGCACATGGCCGGCTCCGCAAGCGATCGGAATCGGGAGAGTGGTGGGGAAAGGTGAACCGGTGAACCAGCTGACTCACAGACTCAGTTGACGGTCGGATCGCCCCGATCGATGGAGTCGTGTAGAGCAGCGAGCCAGCGGGAGTCCGGAGTAGCGCGCTCACTGAACCATGCTACTTGCGCAACTCACCGATTCTTGATTCACAGCGCGGAGGCGCTGCACTGTTTAGGTACTCATTTTTGCAGTTTTATACTTGCACATGGTCTATACCACATTTATTTTGTAGCTTAGGAAACTCCTGAACCATGTGGCAATGGGTTTAGGAAACTACTAAAGCATGTGGCAAGGAGTGTTTATGTGGGTCATTGCTGTTGCCAGAGGGACGTTTCGGATCGGATGAACTACCACTCTTTTTCTCGGTTTCATCCATCACTCACTCTTTAGAAGGATCTGGTTCTTTGAATCAGTTCAGGAGCAGATTGCCCATCTCTACTCGTCATAGCCAAACTAGTTGAAAATTATGGTATATGTAGGGCGTGGTAGGACATGAAAGTGTCCCAAGTGGGAACTTCAGATGGTCAAGCGCTTAGGAAATAAAAGAAGATTGATACAGATCTATCATCATATGCACCTTATCAACTGTCCCTGTGAGGGCGCGATTTAGGAAGCGGTCTTTGGCTCAGTAGTAAAAGATCGGATTTCTATTGAGAAGATCAGGGGTCAGATCCACCCGGTGGCAGGTTGTTTACTGCTCGTTGACAATGCATACATCTACATATTGTTCCCGTAGGGATCGTGAAGACAAGACAAGATTAGATTAAATACAGCATGCACAGAGGCAATAAAACAATCATTCTTCCCACGCTCAATACATGAATGGGAAAAAATCCTAATAACTGGTACAGTGGGACGTACCCTCTACCATTCGCTACACAGTTGTTTGCCGAGTATTGATGTAGACGCAGATGTAGACTGACGTCACAATTAACCGCAACATCATATAGGTTATTTTACTAATTTATATAAGCAAAAACAGAAAGGGCATTGGATAAAATTCATGACTACAAACTTTTAAAAAGAGGCTGTAGTTAACACCTACTTGGGGTCGTCGTGTATGTAAATCGATACTTCCATTCTTTTGCAATTGATCAATTATGCGTACCGGGGTGATATTCATCCAAGAAACAGGGAAAGCAATAATTCAGACCACATTATGCGCACGTTATGAGCGCCGTCCTTTTTCAGTTACAGGTTTTTTTAATGTCTCCATAGAAAAACAAATTTGATTGTCATTCTGAAAACAGCTTCTTTTATCGCACATTCCAGCAGCGAACCACGCGTAACGCAGCATGTCGCTGAATACGTGCGACGACAGCTGATGATGTATAATGGAATGTAGTTTGATGCAAGTTTCTCGGGATTTCTTCTTCTTTTTCGATTAGGTACGAGCAGTTTTGAAATTTTTTTATTAAAATTTTTTACCTGACGATAAAAATATACACTAGGGGGAATTACTTTGATACTACATGTTGGCAATCCGTCTTCATCTTCGAACAGTTAGTCGGATATTTGTTGTTTTGTTTGTCCACCCCACGAGTCAATCAACAGAAGGCATTTATTCTCTTGCAAGTAGGGCTTCTTCACATCAGTTAACTATTTTTTGTACAAGTCTGTTGTCAGTTCACCGCGGTGGAGCAGCCGAGCTCATTGAGGCGTTATGCTGTGATGTGAGAGGCCGTTCCCCGTCGGTTGTTTGACTCCCACCTCGGGCGTGGCTATTTGTGTCGTCATAATTATAAAGTAGTTCACGAGTAGTTTGTAAGTTTAGGGACTAATGACCCTGCAGGTAAGTCCCCTAAGCTTCACAAACATTTGAACATTTGTTGTTAGTTCACCGGATGTTGAACAGGTGATGATGACACATTTGTATATTTTGCCGCGGTGGAGTAGCCGAACGGTCTAAAGCGCCTCGCTGCGGAGCGCGCGGTTGCTCGCCGTCTGCGGTTCGAGTCCTCCCTGGGGCATGTGTGTGTGTGTGTGTGTGTGTGTGTGTGTGTGTGTGTGTGTGTCTGTGTGAGGGTGTGTGTGTGTGTGTGTGTGTGTGTGTGTGTGTGTGTGTGTGTGTTTGTCCTTAGGTTAGTTTACCTTAGTGTAAGTAGTTTGTAAGCTACGGACTGATGACCACGCAGTTTGGTCCGATAGAGTTACAAACATTTGAACATTTAAACTCATCTACTGGTTTTTGAACCCTGGGTCCAAAGTAGGCAGTAATCTCCTTTAAGCATATGTAAACATGTAGCAATAATTTTCCTGAAAGGCACATAGCATACTGGGCTACTTAGGAGTTCGTTACTTTGTTTATACACTTTCGTTTCACGCACACCACTTTTGACTCTTGCTGTCGACTGATACTGGCAACCTAAAAATAGAAGATACAAATGTGAACATTTTATACGGACATTCCAAAGAGTCTTGCACTTGACGTATACAAATAAAATGCATTGCTTACCTGTCTGATCGGGGTTGATAACAGTCCTTGTCGTATTTTTTGATAAGATCTCTAATCTGGGGTCTAAAATTCTCAAACACATTAAGGGTTTCTTCAATAGTAGCACTTTCCGATACAAATTTTGTAATCTTTCTCTGTAGGATTTTATGCTTGTTTAAACTCCTTCACCCTCGTTGCTGAATCTTTGAATTCCAAATCTGGAAACTGACTCGCAACATCAAGTGCCCATTGTTGCAAGTTTTTACTGGTGACTTGCTGGTTACATATCCGTGCTTCTACGAAGAGATCATACGTCCAGGAATCAATTGTGTGATATTTGTCGTTCCGAGTTCCACCCTTTTTAATACGATCTTCCCAAATTTTCAAATCTCGCATATGCTTCAAGTGAGAGGCACTCCAGGTTTGCAAGATAAGATGTTTTAAATAATGCTGATGTTGTGCACAAAAAATGATTTTGCGGCTAATTGTGAAGTCGGTTGTGTACGCATTGCCAAGGAACAAAAAATATTCGCCCTCGGGCGGAATCGAACCCGCGAATCTTTCAATAAAATAATCTGTTTTCTTACCGCTGAACCAAACACCGCTTTGTAAACAGACTTTTTCAGAGGCAGTGGATAAGGTGCATATGGTGATAGATCTGTATCAAAATTACTTCTGTTTCCTAAACGCTTAGCCGTCTGGAGTTTCCACTTGTGCATTTTCATATCTCACCATAAATTTGGACGATTCTCGGCGATGACGAGTAGGCGTCTTCTACTTGTGAGACCTGCTGCGTCCTAACTGGTCTGAGTAATTGCCGGATTTTCGTCGGTGGCCTGAAGACTAATTTGATCTTCTGTCTCATCAGCAGGTGGCTTATTTTGCCGAACACAGAACCACAGTATGGCAAGAAAGCAAGTTTCTTGTTTCCTTTCTCGTTAGTGGTCTTATTGTGCTTCTTTACTGTGATCACATCACTTACCATTGTAGCCATTATTCCTGAAGACCTTGAGAAGGTAGTTCGGCACATGGTGCAAGTTGTTCGGCCCAGTGACGTCACAGCCGGCAGCAAGTGTATATAAGCCCATACTTGCAGGCAGCAGTAGTCATACCACTTGACAATGGCCAAGGAGTGCTTGGTTGAAAGCTCGTGGAGTTTTAACCACTTGACACACACGGAAACCGAAGAACTTTTTTATTGAATGTTATCGCCGCGATACAATGCATTCTTACGACACAAACCTCGGTGACTGTATTCTGCTGTTCCTAGAAAATGTAAGATTAGACATTCAAGCAAATAAACATAAAATTTAGCGCTAAATTGGAGAAGGGGGATGAGTAATTATCAGTTATACAACCTACTGTTCCTCGCAGGGACACCAGTGCTCACTTTGAAGAAACACAATTTGCCATCTGAATCTGGTAACATTTTACACCCAGTCAGACACCTTTCTAAATCCGGAAATAAAATGTAGTGCACACTCTTAGAATTTTCCTTTTCACTCCAGTGTCAATGAGGAAACAGTGCATATGGAGTACATAAAATGATCACATTTGCTGGAAAATAGCTCTAGCGGTGCTGAGGTACCAGGCGTCCGTCCATACGGAAACTCACGTGTTAGTACGTGTCGCTGATTCTGTCTCCCATCCGACCATATAGATAGTGAATACCGTCATGGGATACATTATTCCACGCCTGCTCAACCTGTGCACATACGAGGTCTGGCTAAAAAGCATCCGATCTTTGGCAGCGCTCGTCACTGTACACAGCAAAGGAGGATTCATTTATGCGTGAATTTCGTCCCCGCCTTCTAGCTCGTCAATCGCTGCCTGTCGGTCGATGAGTGAAGTGCTGCACAACGTGTTCGTCGGATTACCGATTCTCTCAAGATCACTGAACGTGTTGAGAAAAGATACTGCATCAATTTTTTTTCAAAAGTTTCGTGGCTCTCAAAGCGAAATTATTCGTTAGATTCAGCAGGTGTTTGGCGAAGATGCGATGGGTGTCACAAATTAAGAAGTGGTTCAACCAATTCAAAAATGTCCCCATATCAGCTGTGGTACCTGTGGCTTAGCTAGGTTGTTTGACGCCCGGTTTGATGGTCCAACTTGTCTCATACCCCTCAGCTCCACAGAAAAATTAAATAATTTTAGATTGTGAAGGGGAGGAGGGAATTATTTACCAGAGTGACTACGTGAGGAATTTTTGCTACCTAATTTAAAATAGTTTTGATGAATGGAAACAAAAAACGTAATTTTTGTGTCCCAGCCTCGTCGCCACTTCTGTGTCTCGTTTCCGCCGGTTGTAGGTGTTGGTGGCCGAGTAGAGAGAGACCGACACAGGAATAAAGAATGCACGCGTGTGCAGGTACGGAGGTGACCAGCCAGTGGGCAGCAGAAACTAGAACACTAGGCTAAATTAGAACAAGATATATATTTCGTGGAGTCTTGGTAATACTTAACTTTTACATAGTTTTTGACTGCAGAATGCTGATACATAGTTTAGATAGAGACCTGCCTACTGACGATTTCTAGTGCCTATCAGATAGCCAAGTCTTAACTGGTGCCTATCTGATTCCGAAGTGCTAACTGGTTCCTATCTCAGTCCCAAGTGGACGATGCAGTCCAGTGGTGCCCACGAGCGGAGTTGCAGCAGAGGGCGCTAGTGGCTGACGTCGAAAGAACGCCGCGCCGTGCGTGCATGGCGGCGAGCGGCGAAAGTACGTGGCGCGCACTTTAGACTGGTGCGACACCACATTTTTTTTTTTCAAAATCTTGGTGGCTCTCAAAGCGAAATTATTCCTTAGATTCAGCAGGTATTTGGTGAAGGTGCGATAGATGTAACACAAATTAAGAAGTGTTTCAACCGATTCAAAAATGGCCGCATATCAACTGTGGTACCAGTGGCTTAGCTAGGTTGTTTGACGCCCGGTTTGATGGTCCAACTTGTCTCATACCCCTCAGCTCCACAGTAAAATTAAATAATTTTTGATTGTGAAGGGGAGGAGGTAATTATTTATCAGAGTGACTACGTGAGGAATTTTTGCTACCTAATTTACAAATAGTTTTGATGAATGGAAACAAAAAACCTAATTTATTTTATAAACAATATTGTATCCTTGATTATGTTTGGTTGTCTGTACTACTTTGCTGATAATCTTAGTAACCGTTTAGCTTCAGCATATAGTTACAATCTTTATTCCCATTTTGACTTGCAAATATTGAAGTTGTGCCATGAAAATAGAGATACTTTAAGCTAATCTATATTAGATTCATAAAACTACAAACTAGAGTGTTGTTGACTCATAATTGGCCAAAGGTAATAAATAATACGATGCCCGAGGATGTTTGTGTCATCTTTAGTATAACGTAGTTCATAAATATTTTGTAAGTTTAGGGACTGATGACCCTGCAGTTAAATAATATGAGCTTTGAAAAATCTAGCTTAATTGTGCTACTGAAACACTGGAAAAAGCTGAGATCCAAAATTAATTTGTCATCCGATTAGGAGTGTTCATATTCATCGACGAACTGTAATATTCTTCAATATGTCCAATGAAGAGTTTCTTCTGACGAAATTCAGGATTTTAATTTCTGCACGGTTCACCATCTTTATAAATCTGATCACAATTGTCAAATAACTGTTTACATTGTGGAACTTTTAGTTCCTAATGGTTCACTAAGATAAGACCTCTGCACTCCAAAACGGCTACACTATTCAGGAATTTGTAACAAATCTTATGTAGTAACTTTTATCCTTACCAACTTCTAGAGGAGCGTCTTCGGCCGTATCTCTGTGTTTATCTACTTTTTGCCATAGGAATATTCACCTTGTCATACGCGTCCTCTGCAAATCGAAGTTCTTCGTCCATATGTATCACTTGTTTTAAAATCAGCCTTGTTTAACTTATTAATACCCATTCCGAAACAGGCCATAAAATCAGTAAGTAGTTTAGTGCAATATTAACTTATTCCATATACAGAAACCCGAGAAATTACTCAACGTATGCAACAGAATGCTCCAAAGTTTTCTATGCTTTCCACAGAATAAGAAAGTCCCTATGAACAACGACAGTCGTATGAAACACGGTTACAGAGGTTTCACCATTCCGTAGTGATCTATCTATTGCCTGACTCGAAGTGTGTTAACAGTCACTGCAAATGTTTTAAAAAAGTTCTTTCCAATTGAGTGTACAAACTAATTAACATACTTCCATATAGGTGTAGTTTCCAAGAAAAGTGACACAAAACGAAACGTTTTGACGTTCAGTATTTTGTTTACTCCCATGTGAGCTTGCAAAGGGTCAGGTAGATTAGATTAGATTAGGTACTTGTTCCATAGATCACGAATACGACACTTCGTAATGATGTGGAATGTGTCAGGTCAATGAAAGGTGTGTTTACAAATTATTGCATTGTACTAAATATTACATGACACCATTTACTTTTTTTTTTAATTTTATTTACTTTTTTATTTTATTCATTTTTTTCCAGATTTACTAATTTATATATAAAAATTCATCTATAGTGTAGAAGGAGTTGCCATTCATAAATTCTTTTAATATATTTTTAAGTGCTAGTTGGCTATCTGTCAGGCTTTTGATGCTGTTTGGTTGGTGACCAAAGACTTTTGTGGCAGCATAATTCACCCCTTTCTGTGCCAAAGCAAGATTTAACCTCGAATAGTGAAGATCATTCTCTTTCTTAGAGTTGTAGTTATGTACACTGCTATTGCTTTTGAATTCGGTGGAATTGGTAATAACAAAATACAGCTCACTGGCTCATTGGCTGGTGGTCATGAGACAGTGGGCCGTGCCCCAGGGGATAGCCACTCGGCCAGTCAGCTACGCTGTCGTAGCCTCCGCCCCCTAAACATTTGAAGGGTTGTAGCTCCCAAACTAACAGTGATAGGAATGTAGTTTAAATTGATTTTGACGCAGCTGGTTTCAACGAATCCAATGCACGATAGAAAAACCTATTGTTCTATTTAAAAATTATATCTTTGTGCTGTAACTCTTTGGAAAATGATACAATAAACTATGTTCATAGCTTCGCAGAAAGTGTAACATTTCTTGTGTTGACATACCGCATTAAAATTTCCCGTCACACACTTAGTGAAACACCCTGTATATGTGATTTTAAGCACAGTGGCTAATTTAATTATGAATATGTATTTTACAATTCCTTGTTACATGTTTCATTCTCCGTTTATTAATCTCCTATCAGACTGCTTCATTCTGAATTTTATAACCATTCAATATTTTGTAACAAATTGTCCAACTTCGTAAATTCGATTGGCTGAAGAACAGCAGCACTGAAGCTGTTGGCAGCCTGCCACCACAGTTGGCTTTAAAGTATCAATAAAGGGAAAAAAAGTTATGCGCAACGCTTGCCTAGGCCTATATATGTATATATATTGTGAAGAACTTGCATAAATAAGAAATACCAAAAAGACGGGATTTGGAGAATAGCTTCAAATGAAACTGTTTATAAAGAAGTAGAATCAGTGACAAACACAATGAAAAAGAAACGGATCTCTTTCCTAGGACATTTGATGAGAACACCAGAAAATAGAATCAGCAGGACGATAATTGAAAAGTTATGGAACAGCAAGAGCAACATAAGATGGATCACAGAAATCAAGGAAGACATGATGAAACTACAGATAACGATGGAAGATTTGAAAAACAAGACAGACACACTCAAGATACTTCAGGACAAACACGTCACACTACCAATAAAAATTAACAAACAGAGCCTGGGAAGGGTGATTTCGGATGAGGAGAGAAGAGCACGATCTGAAAGAATGAAAAAGTATTGGGCCAACAAAAAAATAAATAAAAATAAAAATAATAACAGAAGAACCTAATTCATAATATTTATGTTCACCATAAAAGTAATAAATAAAACAGTAATAAATAAATTAGCCACTGTATTATTAAATTGTCATGTTTATTTTTGAACTAAATTGTGTTAATGCATAACAACAAATTGTAATAACCTTTGTAAGTCTTTCAGAATCAGCTTGTCGAGGTCTGGGCGTGAAGAGGACTGCAGTTCCCAGTTTGCTTACATTCCCTTTGTAACTACTCAGTGAAAACACAAAAGTAACAGTACCTGCATGCCAACACACATAAAATCGGTTTATGAGAATACGTTCAATAAAATACATTACAGAAAACATGTTACGTACCCGTTGTATTGATATTTTTATCAGATACTCGAGACAAGGTACGTTAGCGCTATATTCAATGCAACTGGTATGCACTGACATTCATGCAATGTACCCGGAATCTGTCATTTGTTTTGAAGCACAGTCCAAACGGACATACTAAATCAACCGTTTATCGCTAGATAGAGTGGAATAAAAGTACCGTGATCGAAAAGAGGGGTTAGTAACACTAACCACCAAGACTGAAAGAGTTAAAGCCAGCCGCGGTGGCCGAGGGGACTGAAGCGTTGCCGGGCGCCGTGGCTCACCCGCCCGGTCAGGGGGCTGAACGCTCTCTTTAATAAAAAAGCTGAGCCAAACATTGAACGAAAAGCCACGAACGAACTGAACAAACGACCGCGATCCATGGATCTACTAGGATAAAAAAAAAAAAAAAATAAAAAAAAAAAAAAATAAAAAAAAAAAAATGCGCTCCTGTCACGGTCTGCACAGCCACTACGGTCGGTGGTTCGAATCCCCCCTCGGGCATGGATTTTTATGCCGTCCTTAGTTTTAGCTAGTTCATAAGTAGTTTGTAAGCTTAGGGACTGATGACCCCGTAGTTAAGTCCCGTAAGCTCTACAAACATTTGAACATTTGAATTATCTTTTGAAGTAAACGAAGAAAGCAATATTTATCCACCGTCACTGCCAAAAATGGTCAACTGGATTAAAAAATGTTGAAGTTTCCCCACAGTAGAAATTGATAGTTCTTCATCACTGTCATTCTTTGTCCTAAACGAGTATGATTTATTGGTACGAATATCTCTTACGAAGAGAATATATCGGTATTGGATTTTATATATTTTTATATTTATGGTACGTGAAGTTCAGAATTCAAATAACAATCAGCCAAAGCTATTAGATGCACCTCTCAAAAATTCTCGAGAAAACCGACTTTGAAGTTTTGACAGTACACGTAAGTATCGGTCTTTCTAATCCTGCCATGATACTGTTTTTAGTTGTCTTAGAATACTTAAACATTTTAAATCTAATGGAAATTTTTACGAAATATGCACGTATTTTTCTACACAACTGGCCGTTAAGATTGCTACACGAAGAAGAAATACATATGATCAACGGGTATACTTTGGACATACATATGACACTACAACTGACATGTGATTACATTTCACGCAGTTTGGGTGCGTAGATCCTGAGAAATCAGTACCCAGAACAACCGCCTCTGGCCGTAATAACGGAGTTGATACGCCTGTGCATGGAGTCAAACAGAGCTTGGATAACGTGTACAGGTATAGATGACCATGCAGCTTCAACACGATACCACAGTTCATCAAGAGTAGTGGCTTGCGTGTTGTGACGAGCCAGTTGCTCGGCCACCATTGAGCAGACATTTTCAGTTGGTGAGAGATGTGGAGAATGTGCTGACTAGGGCAGTAGTCGAACATTTTCCGTCTCCAGAAAGGCCGACATGCAACATGCTGTCGTGAATTATCCCGCTGGAATGTAGGGTTTCGCAGGAATCGAATGAAGGGTAGATCCACGGGTCGTACCACATCTGAAATGTAACGGCCACTGTTCAAAGGGCCGTCGATACGAACAAGAGTTGACCGAAACGTGTAACCAATGGGACCTCAAACAATCACGCCGGGTGATTCGCCACTAAGGCGATGACGAATATACGCTTCCAATGAGCGTTCACCGTGATGTCGCCAAACACGGGTTCGACCATCATGATGCTGTAAACAGAACGTGGATTCATCCGAATAAATGACGTTTTGCCACTCGTGCAACCAGATTGGTCGTTGCGTACACCATTGCAGGCGCTCCTGCCTGTGATGCAGCGTCAAGGGTAACCGCAGCCATGGTCTCTCGAGGTGATTGTCCATGTTGCTGGAAACGTCGTCGAACTGTTCGTGCAGTTGGTTGTTGTCTTGCAAACGTCTCCATCTATTGACTCAGGGATCGAGATGTGGCTGTACGATCCGTTACAGCCATGCGGATAAGATGCCTGTCATCTCGACTGCTAGTGATACGAGGCCGTTGGGATCCGGAACGGCGTTCCGTATTGCCCTCCTGAAACCACCGATTCCATATTCTGATAACAGTCATTGGATCACGACCAACGACAGCAGCAATATCGCGATACGACAAACCGCAATCGCGATAGGCTACAATCCGCCATTTATAAAAGACGGAAACGTGATGGTACGCATTTCTCGTCCTTACACGAGGCACCACAACAACGTTTCACCAGGCAACGCCTGTCAATTGCTCGTTTGTGTATGAGAAATTGGTTGGAAATGTTCTTCATGTCAGCACGTTGTAGGTGTCGCCACTGGCGCCAAACTTGTGTGAATGCTCTGAAAAGCTAATCGTTTGCATATCAAATATCTGGCGGTTAAATTTCGCGTGTGTAGCACGTCACCTTCGTGTTGTAGCAATTATAATGACCAGGATTGTATATTCGTAATTTTCTATATAAGATAAAACGTTGTTAATAATGGTGGTTTTAGTGAAAAAGAAAAGATAAATGTCTACAGTATTGGCTTCACTATTAGTTAAACACACTGTACACGAGCATGTATTTCATCACAGTTATCTAGCTATGTCTTCTTTTCTCTTTGTGAGTGGTCGTATTTGATTTGACATGACACGCGGACGCGCAGCCATCTTGTGCCGCCTCTCAGCTGTCGACAGTCGAGGAGCTGTGGCTGGCAACTGGCACACCTCTGACACACTGGGCTGTGTCCTTTCCTCTGAACATGAAACAAACAAAAGAAATTACAGGATGATTCTTATTATAAAGAAGACAGCAACCAACCACAATTATGCTATTTTTTCCGTCGTTAGTTACGTATCGTTACCATAGATGTATTTTAGAAGGCGCAGACTCCCGGAAATTATGTAAAGTCTATAGTGGAAAAAGGGAAAAAAACTATCAACACATAGGTGGTGCAGGTCGTCTTACAAAAGTGAAATTGATTCTTTGACACAATATTATGGACTAGCAATAAAGAGAAATGTAGGAGATTTAGAGAATATGAGACGAGCTGTTTGGGCAACATAGTTTCACAGAGTGTCAGCAGATGAAACCCCACAGCATGGTTTGTGTCCTAAAGGGGAAGATTCATGGTGCAAGTACTGGTTGATCAATGCTACAGGCATACAATATACCCAAAAGCAATCCTTGCCACTTGCTGTAATGGAGGCAATTAATTCTATACATATGGATCTGGCAAATAAAAATCTGCTTAGGAAATGTATGCATGGTCTCTCGCAGAACACAAATGAAAGCTTCAACAGTTGTATATGGGAGAGAATACCCAAAACTGTATCTGTTGGGCTGACAGTGCTGAAGATTGGTGTAATGGATGCAATAATAACATTCAGTGAAGAAATTGAACATCCAGACGGAAAGGAATATGGCTTTGGCTCTAACTGCTATTGATAAGCGACTGGTAACCGAACCACAGACAGCTGCAGAAGCTGCTACCAAGGAGTCAAGGATAAAGAAAAGAATGAAGAGAAACAGTATGGAGGATAAGGAAACAGTACCACAACTGGATTATGCAGCTGGAATGTTCTAAACCACCATAGTGGTAAATTAATAAATCTATAAATTTTCGTTTGCGAATTACCAAAAACTTTTCTCCTAAATGACTGAAGTTAAACTCACAAAAACTTGTACAGATATTTAGAATGACCACCTCTACCTCCCTAGCCTATTATTTCTTTGAAAAACTTATATCATGATGATGATGTCGGTGATATTAGGAGCTACTTTTTTAAATATTTTGTTGTTGTAAAATAAATTACTTGTCTTTTTCACAGATCAGCATCAGGGAAAGAAATTGGAGGCATAAAACATTTATGTGAATGTTGTGAGTACTGTGATTCTGTTCTCCAAGCAGTGAGGTCAGTAGTTCCAGAGAAAATGGTACCGCA
This sequence comes from Locusta migratoria, assembly GCA_026315105.1. Classification (NCBI taxonomy): domain Eukaryota; kingdom Metazoa; phylum Arthropoda; class Insecta; order Orthoptera; family Acrididae; genus Locusta; species Locusta migratoria. Next base: position 543,245,893 of record CM048747.1, on the reverse strand, counting down.
TTGAAATAGTGATCCGTTTTTTCTACTATTGTAAATATTTTTGTCAGTACCAAACTATAGTAAATATGTAAATATTTTTTTTAGAAATTGCTTTGCCTAATGACCCTACATGTTTGTAAAACGTTTGAGCTATCTCTCATTTATAGATCAGTAGCAACGTGAGGGAGAATATAAAGCTAAAAATGCAGCCCGTTCAGGGGCGTGTCCCCTTAATAGCGCGGTTACCGGTTTCCAACGTTTCAGTTCATCTTCAGACGGCTGTTCACGTCCATACAAATGTCACTTAAATGTGCATGCAATGCACATTACTTACAACAGGCATAAAATAAAAAGCATTGAGGATCACATCAAAATACTGCATTATGCAGATAAAGGCAGCCGTATGAATTTACTTGAAGAAACAGAGGTTTATATACATAAACATAATTCACCACAACATCTCCTCAATGAACACAGTTGGCCAATGCAGTCTTTCTACAAAATTTCACTCAGCGCCTTAAGAATTTACAGTATAAATAATAAACAATACTACTTTCGCCACATGCAGTAATGTAATATAAACATGAAATAAGACAACATCACACTCAGATGCGCAATCATTGAATAAATATGGCCTTCAATTAAAAACGTTGTATCACACAAATATGTACACCTATTTACACTCCTCACGTTACTCTATGCATACCATAGCCTGTGCTATATCGCTAAGTAAAATTACTTTAAGAAACTGTAAATACAGCTCTATGTAATTATAGCCTATGTTACTGAATGTAGAGTTCACACGTATAACGTTTATTCCGTGTAGAATAATTTACGTCTCTCCTTTGTAAAATACTTCAATGTCTAAACAATGTACATATATTTGATAGAAAACATCTTTTACAGTGTTATCTTCGCATTATCACCATCTGTGTATGCAATGTGGCGAATACATTTAGTTTGTCTGTGTGCTTATGTGTGGTTAATCGCGCTATGTTCCTCCATAAAAGTGTTTCAAAAAGTGCTTATTGCAGCAACAGCTGCAGTAGTCAGCGACACAACCTAATGGAACCGACGTTTCGAAGTGAGTAAATAAATAAAAATAAAAATCCTATCACAAAAGTTTGTTCATAATTTTTGATGGTATCATGAGTCACATTTAAGCTCGAGAAAGTCATTTTAATCAGGTTTTGTATTGTAGGGCACCACACAACCAAAGACTTTTCACTAAAAGAAAAAATTATCTGCATAAAAAATGTAAGTGTCATTTGTGTGGACGTGAACAACCGTCTGAAGATGAACTGAAAGGTTCGAAACCAGTAACGGCGCTATTTAATTACTAAATAGCATGATCAGGAGGATCTGCATCGATTTGACGCATGGTGCAGGGAATGGCAATTAAATCTCAATGTAGACAAGTGTAATGTGCTGCGAATGCACAGAAAGAATGATCATTTAGCTACACTATAGCACGTCAGCAACTGGAAGTAGTTAATTCCTTAAATTATCTGGGAGTAGTCATTAGAAGGGATTTAAAATGGAACGACCATATAAAATCAATTGTCGGTAAAGCAGATGCCAGACTTGATTCATTGGGAGAATTCTAAGGAAATGCAGTCCGAAAACAAAGGAAGTAGGTTACAGTACACTTGTTCGCCCACAGCTTGAATACTGCTCAGCGGTGTGGGATCCGTACCAGGTGGGATTGATAGAGGAAGTGGAGAAGATCCAACGGAGTGCAGCGCGCTTCGTTACAGGATCATTTGGTAATCGGGAAAGCGTTACGGAGATGATCGCTAAACTCCAGTGTAAGACTCTGCAGGAGAGACGCTCTGTCGCTCGGTACTGGCTTTTGTCGAAGTTTCGAGAACTTACCTTTACTGAGGAGTCTAGCAGTATATTGCTCCCTCCTTCGTATATCTCGCGAAGATATCGTGAGGATAAAATCAGAGAGATTATAGCCCACGCAGAGGCATACCGACAATCCTTCTTTCCGCGAACAATACGTGACTGGAATAGGAGGGAAAATCGATAGTGGTAGTCAAGGTACCCTCCGCCACACACCGTCGGGTGGCTTGCGGAGTATGGTTGTAGATGTAGATGTAGATCAAAAGTGGTTGGTTGCTGTTTTCTTTAATATAAGAATCACCTTGTATTTCATATACAACCACGTGCTCAAAACGTCAGTTTTTGACAAAATAACCTTAAATAAATTCAACTTAAAATTTTAAGCGACCTTAATAAGAAAAACTTTAGATTGTAAATACTTAAAAGAAACATCAAATTATATTCCTATTTAAATGCAAACTGAACTGATTCAGTTGGATAAATGACGCTTCCATTTCGTGTCCCACTATAAGTACAATTGTTGTCTATTAGCAGCAGTATCACCACATTAACACAGCAAAATGTTGGCGAGGAGAATCACGTTCAACGTGAATTCACTCTCCGTAAATCAACAGGTCACGTGGTGCCATATTTTTTCCCAGAACGAGCCTGCAGAATGTGCGAGTCACAGATCTGGAACGGCTGTTAATTACTGCAATAAACCGGACGTGTCTCCGCCATAATTAATGAGATAACTGCGAAGCACCGCGTGCGGCGTTCCGCTGACCCAAGCCCTTCCGTGGGGTGAAAACACGGCGCACGCTTTGCTGCATCAGTACCACTGCCGGGATACGTTGTGGGGCTCACAAACGTTTACGTTCTGATTAACGTGGAGGTATAAACCCCTGCAGAACAGCAAACTGACTGACAATACCAGCTGAGCTCACAGCCGACCTATAGGCAAGACAGGGAGACCATATTCAGTGCACTAAACACAAATAAACCTATACAGTCCCACAGTTCTATGACCGAACTGTCTAACTACTATGACAAACCTGGCTATGTTCACAGGTATTCTGCCGCAGCCGACTCAGGAGACTTCACAGGAGCTCAGCTGCAGCAGAACCTCGCATCAACCGGACTGATTCTTTATGACGAACCTAGAAAAGTTAACGGTACTGAGATATACCCTTTACTAACATTACCAAACCTTGCATGATCTGTCGCAGATAGCATACCGCTATAGCCCTTAAAACCTACCCCACTGTCGTAGAGGTTTTTTTTTTCCCCCTTGGCTCTTGCCTTGGCACTCTTTTTCCTCTGCCCTTACTTACCTTTACCCTTCGTATACCTTCGTATACCAATTCTATCTCCAGATGCACCATATTAATGGGTGATCGTGCCCACACGTACGGATAACATCGCGGTTCCCACATCCCGTGATACACCTTAGCAAACTAACCAAATCACGGAGGTGACAGTAGAACTTTTGTGATGGTCACCACGTTGGTGTGGGCGTGGAGGGGCCCAATCCTTATTAACGTGGAAGTATGAAGGAGCGTCCACTTAAAGGCACTTGTGATTGTGAACAAATGTATACAATGATACCCACTGACAAAAACCGCAACAACTATTTTAGAGCCATTATGACCTTTTTCTACCGTGAGTAATTAATAGAGTAATGGAATTTTCCGCTAACTGTCGCAATGCATATAGCTGTTAAAATTGTTTATTTAACCTACCTGTTTCGAGGCATCTGCCTCATCTTCAGGCTTTTTGGCATACACAAAGCTATTACTACACGTATATTATATTACATTCTTGCGATCTGTTGCAATAGACATGTGAAAACAAAAAAAAACAAAAAAATTTCAGATGATGTCTCTATGTCCTCAAATTGCGTTTCATTACGAAAGTTTATTTTATTTTGTGCCATCTGTTTGATTAATGTTCTAAAAGCAGCATGCTTGTGTGAATTGGGGTGTGTGGAAGATTTGTTCATAGCGGTGTATGTGCTGGTTGGTTTCCTGTGTACTGCGATGTTCAGTTATTGTCATGACCAAAACGTCTATTTTGTTTTCTTTGGGGTATTCAATGGTAAATTGGATGGTTTTTGTCCAAGTTATTGAATATGCTTAGCAAGGTGTCTAATTCCTCTACTGGTCAGTCATAAGTCATGTGTGTGTCATCAAAATATCTGCAATAATGGATAATTGGCTAAAATTTGGTGTGACCAGCACGCCAAGAAGTGCTGCAACTATTCCTCCAAGCAGTAACAGCAGAAAAATGCTACTTCACATAAAGATCGTGAGTTAATAATATAAACTTTGGTCATAAAATGAAATTTCAAGTCACAGAGACATCATCTCAAAAAGTCGTATTTGTGTTTTCACAGGTCCATTGCAACAGACTGCAAGAATGTAATATAATATACCTATTATAATAGTTTTGTGTATGCAAAATAGCCTAAAGATGAGGCACATGCCTCGAAACATGTAGCGTAAAAAATAATTTCTACAGCTATAAGCATTGTGACTGATAGTAGAAAATTCAGTTACCCTGTTAATTATTGTAACACAGTCATGATCGAAAAAAGATCATAATGGTTCTAAAATGTTTTGTAGCAACAAGCCAACTTGTTCGAGTATTTCAGGCATACAAAAACATCATACTGATAATACTAAAATCCAACTGTAGTGTAAAGTTCAACAAAACCTATTTGAAAAAAGATCTGACACCCAAATATATAGAGAAACATATCAACAATAATCAAACAAAATCTGCAATAGATGAGAACCAGTTACTCAAAAGTATCAACACCAAACTCACTAACAGTAAAAGCCGGTAAAAGATCTACAATAGTCATCATAGACCAGAATGATTATGTAAACAAAACACTTGACTTTTTCCAGAACAATCACATACAAGAAATCTGAAATGAACCTATACAGAAATTCAATATTAAACTTAAGAAAAGGTTAAATGAAACATGTTTTCTATTTACCAAGGAGGAAAGTTCATGACTGACAATCGTGAACCCAATAGCCGCAAAATTACGAGCCCAACCCAAGATACATAAACCTAATATCCCGGTCAGACCTCTCGTGAATGCTAGAAACCATCCAGCTTACAGAGTCATGAGAAAGCAACATTATATCTTACAAAATCACTACAAATTTCAATCCTCTTTCTCCATGAGAAACAGTTACCAACCAATCTAAAGCCTCAAAGAACCCCAGATCCCAATCAATGCAAAAGATGTGTCCCTTGATATAATGAACCTGTGCAGCAGCATACCTGTCAAGGAATCCATAGAAATAGTAGAAAATAACTTATTGCAACAGACCGCAAGAATGTAATATAATATACCGTAGTAATAGTTTCGTGTATGCCCAAATAGCCTGAAGATGAGGCACATGCCTCGAAACATGTGGCTTAAATAAATAATTTTAACAGGTATATGCATTGTGACTGGTAGCGGAAAATTCGATTACCCGGTTAACAACGACAATAAGATGAGGCACATGCCTCGAAACATGTTGCTTAAATAAATAATTTTAACAGGTATATGCATTGTGACTGGTAGCGGAAAATTCGATTACCCGGTTAACAACGACAATAATAATAATATGCAGAAATTTTGCAACAAAAGATAGAACTGCGTTTTTGTAATTTTGTCGCTTTCTATGTATTTACGGGGATATGTGACAAGAAGAGAATACTGTCATCTTTGGCTACTCTCCCTTTAGGAGTTGTTTATAAATTAGTATCGGGGTTTTAACGCTTTAAAATACTGATTACACTAAACTTACAGTTATAAATCATGTGTTAAATTAAAGAGCAACTAAAAGTTTTGTTTGGCACCAGTGCGCATGCGCCGAGTGCAATGTTTCCGCCACAATCCGCTAGACAGCGGTAGTATCAAAGATAGCGACTAGTAAACAAAAAGCGTTTTATGTGTTGCAGTTTGCAAAGAGGCAATCACTTTGGCGGCGCGTCCTGTGAGTTTACTGGTTCAGTGAAACCCCGAAAAAAAGTCGTCGTGAAAAAAAAAAGATAATTTATTATGCACATTCAAAGTATTTTTATCGCATGAGAAACGTTTTAAGTAATACAGACGGCACGTATACGAGTCGTAGGACGGTATATTAATATAGGCGGCTATGGCCGTAGAGTTGCAATGTGCATGCGCGCCTGAGTTCAAATTCTTTTCTGAACCCCATGGAGGCAACATATTGGCGCTCCCGCGGCAGGGAGGGGCGAGGGGAAACGCCGCTTTTCACATTGGTAGAGACGCCAGCTCCTGGCTATTCAAGCTCTGGCGGTTACGCATGAATTGTCTCGAAGCAAAGACAATGGAGCTACTGCCCACCTCGCCTTGTCCACAGTCAAACATCCGCCCTTTATATTGCTTTTGGCGCATTGAATATTCATCAAAATCATGTCATATTTGGTGAAATATCTTATACCTATAAATTAAAGACGCACCAAATGGAGAAGCCTTCATAACATACGATCGTAAATAGTAATGAAGTCACTACTCTCCACCTAGCAAGAATAGCAGTCTTGTTAGCGGCATCACTATGCGCTGTCGTAGGTAGTGGGTTCGAGAGAGACTGCAAGCAAATGTTTAAAACCCAATCTTCTTTTAACAGATATAGGAACAACATTGACTTTTGTATTGTTATTTACCACATATTTTTGGTCGTTTTATCAAATGTTTCGTGATTTTGAGGGTAAATGACATTTATACTCTTTGTTGTAACAAATATTTAACTGTTTGAAAAGATTTGAGGTGAAGCAGCAATGCCACATGCTTGAGGTAAGAAAGGGATGTTGTTTACAATGTCACGTGACCTGAAAGTAGCTTGTCTCTTCATCGTAAGAGATTCATTTTCCTACAGTCACTTAACAGTGGAATCAGTTACTTACCGTGTTTCAGTGTTCAAGATTCGGCACTCAAAGAAGTGAACTTCCAATCGTCTCAAGCACCTGATGCTACTGATCAATCTGTTGTAGGTGTGCAACGTGCGTTCCGGCTAAGGTTCGGACGTAATGCTCGAAGATACAATGGCATTCATAGATTGACCAATATTTTTTTCGCAATAGCAAATTCAATCTTGCGTCACTGTATAAGGTGTAGATGTTCTACCCAATGGTGACATATGAAAATTTGTGCCGGTTCGGGACCCGAACCCGGGTTTCCCGCTATTCGCGAGCGTTTGTCTTAACCACTAGGCTACCAGAACACAACTCCAGAACCGTCCCAACCTTCCATACGTAATTGACTCATGAGTGCAGTCAGTGTGGAATATGGAAGTTTGGGACGGTCTTGGAGTCGTGTTCGGGTAGCCTAGTGGTTAAGGCGACAGCTCGCGAAAAGCGGGAAACCCGGGTTAGGGTCCCGGCCCGGCACAAATTTTATATGTCACCATTTGGTTGCACATCTACACCTTATACAGTGACGCAAAGTGAAATTCGCCATTGCGAAAAAAATAGTGATAAATATATCAACACTAAATCGTCACCATACAGTAATTTAGCATTCATAGATGCTATCATCAATATCAAGATACCAGCTGCCTTTGTAAAAGATAGTGAAGAGACTGTTGAGCGAGTGAGAGAGTCGTTCACTCGTAGCCGAAAGACATCAGTGAAGAAGGCTAGCCGTTAATTACAAGTTCCTGTGTCGAATGCTTCGAAAGTTTTAAGAAAACGCAGACAACTACGACCTTACCGCTTACAATTATTACAGGCTCTAAAGCCGACAGACCATGGATTATGTGACAATTTCGCAAACGACATGTTGTTCTTTGTCGATGACCATTTTATGCATCGTGTTGCCTTCAGTCATGAATCGACCTTTCACATCGACAAAATTAACGGTCACAACGTAGTGCATCTGGGGCTCAGAAAATCTGCTCGGGATGGTAAAAATGCACCGAGATTCCCCCATAGTGAAATTTCTGCCTTATCCCGGCGGAACGTTGATGGGGCTTTTTTTAGTGAATCTATTGTAACTGGCACATCTTACCTTGATACACTAGAGAACAATTGCTCTTCCTTCAGATGGAAGAAGATGAGCCAAAGAACTTCATTTTCCAGTAAGATGATGCGCCACTTCACTGGCATAGCGAAGTACGCGACTGGTTTAACGTCACTGTACCGAAGTACTGGATAGGCCGCAAGGGACCCAATTACAGGGCTTGCTTTCCGTGGCCTCCACATTCACCCGACCTAACGCCATGCGATTTTTTTAAGGAACTCAACTGTGGGGTCATCAGTCCCTAAACTCACAAAATACAGGGTGTCCAGAAAAGGACTCCCTGATTTCAAAATGAAATATCTCGAAAACAAAGATCGATAGAGTAATGCAGTAAACGGTATGTTTATTGTGAAACCTGTAAGAAGTTTATACATCAGTTCGAAATAATAGTTACAAAAGCTGCTAACAGATGGCGCTGTAATCGCCATACGTAATGCCTAGTGATTCGAAGCCCAGAGCGATCAGTTCCACTATTGAAACGTGAAAGGAGGTTAGCGTACCGAGTTAATGTTCCAAAAGGACCCGATGCGAAAACCATTTGTACGCTCTTCGCAAAATTTCAACGAACAGGCAGCGTAACTGATGATCTAGTGGGGCATGTTGGCCGCAAGCAACCGCAGTTACGCCTGAAAATATCGCCACAGTTTCTGGAATTATTCAGCGAAACCCAATGTCATCCGTCCGTAGAATTGCATCTGAGACAGGTTTGAAGCGTTCCAGCACGCAGAAAATACTGAGAAGTAGCCTACACATGTTTCCATTCAAAATTCAAACGAATTTGGTTGCCTTTGTTAATCAGATGCTCACAATGATTGATGGTGAAGGATTGATGTTGGATGCATCTGGTTTACAGATGAAGCACACTTCCACCTGAATGGATACGTGAATAACCAGAACTGGCGATTTTGAGGTTCAGAAAAGCCATATTGGTGTGAAGCGAAACCTCTGTATTCTCCGGAAGTTACTTTGTGGGCTGCTGTATGCAGCAGAGGCATTATTGTCCCTTTTTCATTCGAGAAACGGTCACAGGTGCCCGTTATGGTGCAATTTTGGAACAATTTGTTGCAACACAGCAAGCGTTAGAGGATCGACCAGGTACTGAATGGTTTATGCAAGATGGAGCCCGACCACATCGGATCGAACAAGTGTTTCGCTTTCTTAGGGAATACTTCGAGAATCGATTCATTGCTTTGGAATATCCCAGATTTACTGTTGCAGGAATGGATTGCCCTCCATTTTCGCCGGATTTGACCCCCTGTGCCTTTTTTTTTTTTTTTTTTTTTTGGGTACAGTGAAAGACATGGTCTACCCGAAGCATCCCGCCACGATGGACGTGCTTGAATCGGCGATCTCTGTGGCATGTGAATCCATATCGGTTGAGACACTACGAAATGTGATGGCGAAATTCATCTTTGCTTGCGCCACCTCTGTAGTGCCAGTGGTGAACATTTTGAAAACATTGTGATGTGATTGTTTGCAAAGAGTGTTTTCATATGATTATTTCACTTACGTGTACTGATATGAGCTATACAGCGTACAGCGCCATCTGTTAGCAGCTTTTGTAACTATTATTTCAAACTGCTGTATAAACTTCTTACAGCTTTCACAATAAACATACCGTGTACTGCATTCCTCTATTGATCTTTGTTTTCGGGACATTTAATTTTGTAATCGGGAAGCCCTTTTCTGGATACCCTGTACTTATGAACTAACTTATACTAAAGACGACACAAACAACCATGCCCGAGGGGGGATTCGAACCCCCGACCGTAGCGGCCGTGCAAACGGTAACTGGTGCGTGGCGCGTCGCTGACCGCTCGGCCACTGCGGGGGCTACATCAAGCATCGTGTGTACGTATCTCCGCTGCCAGCTGACCTCCATAAATTAAGAAAACCGATTGAAGAATGGCAACTAGCTCTCAATGTAGAAAAATGTAAGGTGATGCGCATGAGTAGAAAAAACAATCCTATAATGTTCGAATACAGCATCAGTAGTGAGCTTCTTGATGCGGTCGCGTCGTTCAAATATCTAGGCGTAACATTGCAGAGCGATATGAAATGGAACGCGCATGTAAGGACAGTTGTGAGTAAGGCGGACAGCAGACTTCGGTTTATTGGGAGAATTTTGGGAAGATGTACTTCACCTGTAAAGGAGACCGCGTATAAAACGCTTGTACGACCACGTCTTGAGTATTGCTCAAGTATTTGGGACCCGCAGCAGATCGGTTTAAAGGAAGACATAGAGGCGGTTCAGAGGCGAGCAGCTAGATTTGCTACCGGTAGGTTCGACCAATGCGCGAGTGTCACGGAAATGCTCCGGCAACTCAATTGGGGATCGCTGGAAGAAAGACGACGTTCTTTTCGTGAATTTCTGTTAAGTAAATTTAGAGGGCCGGAATTTGAAGCTGAGTGTAGTACGATCTTGCTGCCGCCTACTTACATTTCGCGTAAAGATCACAAAGACAAGATAAGAGAAATTAGGGCTCGTACGGAGGCATATAGGCATTCTTTTTTTTTCCTCGTTCAATTTGGGAGTGGAATAGGAAAGGAAATGCCTAGTAGTGGTACAGTGTACCCTCCGCCACGCACCTTACGGTGAATTGCGGAGTATGTATGTAGATGTAGATGTAGAAGCCGCTTGTGCTACATTCACTGAAGACGCACTTATTAACGTTTGGGAAGGACTAGGCTATAGGCTTTATGTGTGCCATGTGACAAATGGTGCTCACACTTAACATTTATAAGTTTTTTGGTAAAAATGTTTGAGTTGCTTTTTCATTTGTTGTATAGTTTATAACTGCAGGCTTAATTTTACAAATATTATAAACCATTAAAACCGCGATATTCATTTACAAAAATCCTGTATTAATAATGCCAAAGTATTTATCGCTCATTGCGTCTCTTTTCTGAAGAGAGAGAGAGAGAGAACATGTGCTAGCCTGGAAGTATCAGACAAGTCCCTCAACCTTCACAGAACCAAAACTAACTTAATGTTAAGACCAGAGACACAGACTTGGAAATCATAATAATTAATAACAACAAGAAGAATCTTGTCACCCTACAATATATATATATATATATATACAGGGTGAGTCAACTAACATTACCGCTGGACATATTTCGTAAGCCACATCAAATACTGACGAACCGATTCCACAGACCGAACGTAGTGGGGCTAGTGTAACTGGTTAATACAAACCATAAAAAATGCACGGAAGTTTTTTTAACACAAACCTACGTGTTTTTTTTTTTCTTTTTTTAATGGAACCCCGTTAGTTTTGTTAGCACATCGGAACATATAAACAAATACGTAATCAGTGGCGTTTGTTGCATTGCCTTGTCCGGAGATATTGTAACCTCAAGTTGACGCTTGAGTACCACTCCTGCGCTGTTCAATCGTGTGTATCGGAGAGCACCGAATTAAGTAGAGATCCATAGGGAACGGTGATGTACCTAAGCTACAGAAGAGACTAGAACAGCACATTACTTCCACATGCTAACACATTTACTGGTCTTTTTCACTGACGCACATGTACATTACCATGAGTGGTGAGGTACACGTACACACGTGGTTTCCGTTTTCAATTACGGAGTGGAATAGAGTGTGTCCCGACATGTCAGGCCAATAGATGTTCAAAGTGGTGGCCATCATTTTCTGCACACAATTGTAATCTATGGCGTAATGAATGTCGTACACGCCGCAGTACATCTGGTGTAATGTCGCCGCACGCTGCCACAATACGTTGTTTCATATCCTCTGGGGTTTTAGGCACATCACGGTACACATTCTCCTTTAAAGTTCCCCACAGAAATAACTTCAGACGTGTAAGATCAGGAGAACGGGCTGGCCAATTTATCGTCCTCCACGTCCTATGAAACGCCCGACGAACATCCTGTGAAGGGTCAGCCTAGTGTTGAGTGCGGAATTTTCAGGTGCACCATCATGCTGATATCATATATATCGACGCATTCCAGTGAGACACTTTCGAGCAACGTTGGCAGATAATTCTGTAGAAACGCGATTTATATTGCAACTGTTTGGGCCCCTGCAATGAACTGAGGATCAATGAGGTAGTCGCCAATGATTCCGCACCATACATTTACATTCCACGGTCGCTGTCGCTCTACCTGTCGGAGCCAGCGAGGATTGTCCACGGACCAGTAATGCATGTTCCGCAGATTCACTGCCCGTGGTTTGTGAAACCCGCTTCATCGGTAAACAGGTAGAACTGCAACGCACTCTCCGCTAATGCCAATTGAGAGAATTGCAATTGCACTCGATGATTAACGTCATCACCATGTAATTGCTGATGTAGTGAAACATGAAACGGGTGAAAGCGGTGACGATGCAGTATGCTCATGACACTGCTTTGACGCAGTCCATCGGCTGTTGCAATGTCCCGTATACTCCTGTATCGGTTCACGGCAACATTAGCTAACACACCAACTGCACCCGCATATCCTGTGACGGGCCTGTTACGGACCCGTTTGCGTGGTAGAACCATACCTGTTGCATACAGTTGGTGGTAGATGTTCTGAAATGTGCGGCACATTGGATGCTCTCTGTCCGGGTACTGTTCTGCATACACCATGCAGGCTTCAGCTGCATTTTGTCGACACTCGCCATAGATGAATATCATCCCCGTCATTTCACAGTTTGAATACACTATGGTCACAGTTCCTACAACATCACAGACGTATGGTAACACAGTGCACTACAGTCAGTCTGCACGCGAAGACGAATGCAGAATAACAATAGCAGCAAGCGCTACATGCTGTGACAGCTAGACCAAACCACAACGGTGCACTACATCCACACTCGTAAACACGGTCGTCATCGTAAACATGTCCCTGCAGATGCTGCTCGCCGACCGTCCCCGTGTTTCTTACAACACACAACTGAACGTTCATTCATTCATTCATTAAACTTTAAGAAGTTTCGGTCAAGAGCAGCCCTATTTGTGAGTCAGTGGGGAATACGAGACTTTACGGCTATCAAAAGCCGCCAATCCACTGCCCTTATCAGTCAGATATCTGGGAGAAACAAGAAAAACTTACAGGTGCTGCAGTTTTCGCTCGTACCAATGTAAGTTGTAGAATTAGAATATTATATTTGTGCCTATCCACACCCTCGCAATCGGAGCATTTTCGTACACAATCGGCAAATATGTATGAAAGTCGATGAATCTTTATTAGTAAAAATGGATAAGTTTGCTCGTACAGAACACTTAATATCCGGAAGTTTGACCGATTGTTTAAAATTTTTTATAATAACGTCGGATTATAATATAAAAAAAAACAGAAAACATTTAAAAAAGCTGAGTAATTAATATCCCACATAAAGCATAATGTGTCACAGCATTCTCTATCGTGCAAGGTTCATACACTTTCCTGCAGAGAAGTAGGTGTCTTGGGTTTACTGTTTACACTCGCCGAACTCGTCCGCACTTGTATATCCCAAATTCTCCGAATTCACTCTGCACCGTAATACTCCGTCCGTAGTCTGTTTAGTGCTTTCCAGAAGTTAGAAGCCAGCTGTAAGTTCTTCTCATGCGCTGTTCCTCGTCTCCCTGTTCCAAGTTTCGCCACAGTTCATCTCGCCGTGCTGTAGGCGATAGAAGATTTGGTTGTTTCTAGGAAGCTCTTACGTGATTTCGGCCTAGTCGGGTGGAGATTATGTCCAAACAGTCGATGCCTGTTTAAGTGCCGGCCGCGGTGGCCGAGGGGACTGAAGCGCTCCAGTCACGGTCTGCACGGCCACTGCGGTCGGGGGTTCGAATCCCCCCTCGGGCATGGATATTTGTGCCGTCCTTAGTTGTAAGTAGTTCATAAGTAGTTTGTAAGTTTAGGGACTGATGACCCCGTAGTTAAGTCCATAGACTGTACAAACATTTGAACATTTGCCTGTTTAAGCCTTTCGATTTATGAAGTTCTCCTTCTGATGTCTGGTGGGAGTATCGCCATAAGTTGGTACAACTGATGTGTGGGAGTCGAGACATCCTGTTATAATGCGTCCTGCCTCATTGAGGACTATATGTACTTGTTCCGAATGGGTGAACAATGCCAGACAGGTGCCAAATACTCCGCACCAGAGAAACAAAACGCTTGAGTTGACGTACGGAAAACTGTGGGTTGTGCTCCGCATCTACTACGCGTGAGCTTGGAGATGATGTTCCTCCTGGAATTCACTTCCATTTTTCTGCCTACACAGTGTTCCTTTTTAAAACTTATTGCGACTTTTTTGTAATACCGTGTCCGCATTATAAAATTAAATGAAAGTAGAAGTATTTAGCATATTTAAAACAGGTAGAGAAACACAAGGGCGTGTTCCAGTGCAATATTTCGTCAAAGTTACAAAGCATCGTGTTGTGAACTGTCGTATATTAACGGTTTGGGTCTCCTAAAATCTACAAATTAGTATACATGTAAACGTTTTTTCGTTCAAAATCTCAAATGTCTGAAAGTTATTCGAAAATTTTGTCACAATTAGCATTAGATTTCACACTTTTTTTTATTTTTATCTTATTTTTTTTTATACTCACTGAAACGGCGCCTGGTATATGTGTAATTATATGGAATAAATAAGGAACCTTATGAAAAAGCAAATGTTCCTTCCTACAAAATCTTTATACGTGAGTAGTTTCCGACTGTTTAGATTTGTATTCTAAAAGTGGAGAGTTTAATGAACATATTCCTTAAATACATCATACATCACCAGTTTTTTATGTAACGTTGAAATTTTTGTAAAACATTCATCCGTAATAAAACTTACATAAATTACGCATGCTGTAAATTAAAAAAGAATAGATACATAGAAACTCAAACGTATAAAACTTTAACGTTATCTCAAAATTTGAAAGAGTTTTGTCAACAACATTCGTAGATATACGACTTTTAACATAACACCATGCAAGGCTGTAGGTCAGACAGGGTTGTAAGACCCGATACCAGAGAGAGAAAAAAATTGAGATTGGAGGAGAAAACGAACAGTGAGAGCATGATTATGAGTGCGAGAAAAAGGAAGATGTGTAGATTGTGGGGGTCGAATTGGTTGGACAAATAGAGAGGGATGGAGATGGAGCAGGAGACAGATAGGGAGAGGTGGAGGGGGAGATGCACAGACACAAGAGGAGAGAGGATGTGGAGAGGGAAACGAAAAGACGGACAGGAAGAGGGGGGGACAGTGGTAAGATGTGCAGGAGTGAAGGATGTGCATCCAAGTCCCATTCATAAGACATTACAAAATTACACATGTCAGGAATGAGTTCTTCCTGTTTTCTTTCTTCTCCATTCAATGTGTTCCTTTTTTCCCGCAAGCTATTAGAGAATGGAACTATAGAGAAATATAGTAGAAGTTGTTCGATGAAATCTCTGCCATTCACTTCATTGTGACACGCAGAGTGTGCATGTAGATGTAGATGTGAATCTCTAACAGGTCACAGCAATTCATGACCTGGTACAGCAGATTTTGAATTTTACTTAAGATATACTCTAAGACTCTTGCCTAACCACACCCTCATCAATATCAAAATATTATGAAAAAATGGGAAAATATTTGTGAAAAGTATTAATATAATTGTCGTTGCTGTTCCCATATTCTGTTACAAACGCGATGATAAAAGGAAAAAAGTAACTGCATGATGTAGGGCACCACATCACATTAAAGAATGAGGCTTTTGATGTGTTATTTGTATGATAATAAGCAAACAACAATGCTGGTGAATACGTTTTTTAATAATTAAGTTGCTCTTAATACTTACACATCATTTTCCTCGCCATTACCAAACGGTGACCAGATGAATGGTATTTGTTGCTGACCTTATACAGCTGCGCTCTGACGTCACTGGTGTTTGCTTCAGCTCCATAATGTATGCTAATGTTTACACTGGCTTCTGGCTTGGGGAAAATTTGGTTAGATGGCGACGTTAAAGATTATTACATTTTTTCAGGCTCTTACGTTGAAATCAGATATTTTAGTTATGGAAAAACGATTGCTTAAAGTATCTCCTTTGTAATAAGGCTATTAAACGTTTCCTGAGACTGAAAATTTTTTTGCTAGACCTGTTTTTGTTAGTGACAGTACCATCCATCAACTTGCGCTACAGGTAGGGCAAGATGACGAAATTAACATTTCAAAAGAGACACAGACAGAACATTTCTCCTTTGCATCCGTGTAATTTATGCCCATAAACTGAGCAGAGCCTACTTCATTAACAGGTTTTTTTTTTTTTTTTTTTTTGTTTTTTTTTTGTTTTTTTTTCCATAGTGTACTAAGGTAGCTTCAGAGAAGTTGAATTTCCTAGCGCGCCTTTAACAATCTTACCATTCCTTTCGCGCTGCATTGCCTCTTTCAACGATTCCTTCCTCCATATCTGTCACCGTCTTCCTTCTGAACTGCATAAGTCATCATCTTAAACGCAGTCGACATTTTGGATTCAGACTTATACATGCACGCAGTCTTACACAACAAATTCATTAAAACGTCAGTAAATTAACAAGGCTTAAGATGAATAAAAAAGTATTACTTGCATGAACCTTATTTAAAGCGCAGGAAAGTTATAAAAACAGCATCTACTTACCAGCCTGTTTTTTCAACAAAACAAAATGATCGAGCAGTCCTATTTCCATAGACACGACTGCAGAGCGCACTAAGGAAGCGGTACCACACAGCACGTTAAACAATCTGTAGATTTATCGGAGAAATTCAACATTCCTCATCTTAGACTCCTCGTCAACTTACTGGCGACCTTCCCCTACGTATGTAGCTGTTTTGACCACATAACATATATTTATATGTACTAGTATTGCCTGTGGTCGAAAATTGACCAATTGTGTTTACAACGGTCATTGGGGGTAAAATTTTACGTATCATGTCGGCGGCCTCGCGTGATTATGTTGGCAACATCAACGATACAAAATCTTCGCCCATTTGTTCGAACCACATAGAATGTATCGTACAGACCATGAAGTAAACAAATAATGCTGTTCCTGCTTTATGGTTAACAGGTTCTTGTATGTACCCTCGTCCGCATAGTAGAAATAATTGCCCTCGTAAAGTGAAGATTCCACGAGAAAACATCAGCGTTGTCAAGCGATTGGCTAAAATGAAGACTCACAGGATTCTCACTATTCAGCATCTGTTGCCAGCATTGTCATAGGAGGCCGCTGGGATATTTGGTAAAATTTAACTGGCACTGGGAAGTATGTAAAGGTATCTTTTACTTGTTAAGGAAAATGCCTGACACAATAACAACAAATAAAACCGGAAGTATATACTTCCCATGCCATTTTCGAATTACATATCTTTCATTAGCCTAATATTTGAAAGGGAACTACAATTTCGGTGTTCGTATATTTGTACAACGCCAAGAAATATTGTTATT
Organism: Locusta migratoria; assembly: GCA_026315105.1. Taxonomy (NCBI): domain Eukaryota; kingdom Metazoa; phylum Arthropoda; class Insecta; order Orthoptera; family Acrididae; genus Locusta; species Locusta migratoria. Next base: position 543,228,658 of record CM048747.1, on the reverse strand, counting down.
TCGATACTGCGATATTCAGAATTCCAGAGCTGACAACATGTCGACTTCGTAGTGCCACCCGTGCACCGCTACGTGCGTGTCCCGACGCATCATCATTTATATCGGCATTCTCGACTTCGTAGTTCCACCCGAGCACCACTAGATGCCTCTCCCGGCGCATCATCCTTTCTATCGGCATTCATATGAAAACTTCCTTTAACCACTTTTAATCACTGCGAAAATAAAGCATTTGAACGGCACAAGAAAGTGAGTTGAGAGCACTCCATGTTTCGATATTCACTTATTTTAATACGTTATTTTAATACTCCAGATGCGCTGCATTACAGAGGCTTTGGTCGAGGCGAATAGCCAAACAGAGAGCTGATTGTTAGAGAATGTAGAACTTGATCCAAGCTGTAGATAGGAAAATTCCTACTTCCTTTTACTACTTTTAATGGCTAAATGCACACATAATATTTATATTCGTGAAATGTACGACAAACTATCTTTCTAATTATGTAACTTTCATTGGTCTTCTTTTACGAAAAAATTAGTAATTTGTACCACAATTTTCGTGTTAGCGTATTTATATAATGATGTTTGTTTCTATCTATCTATCTATCTATCTACATCTCTCTGTATTTTTATGTGCATCTGTTTCTAATCACAACTCTCTCTCGGTTCACATGCTGTGCACTGTTTCTAATTTTGCTCCTCGCTTTCAGCTGAAGCTGCGACTACCACTGCAGTTTCCATTTGGATAGATACTACTCGTTTTCCTCGAAGTTGCCCAGTTTACAGTAGGTCTCTCATACACAGCAATCATGTGATTAATCCTCTTTACCTGTTATTCTAGAACTGATCCAAAAATTTTAATTACACAGTTTCGCATTTATCTCCATCCATATCGTCAGTTTTAAAATCGACGCCATAAATTACATAAATGTTACGAAGGAAATAAAATTGCAAAGCTATGTAAATGAGGGAAGAATTACTACGATAACGCCATTGAAACGGCTCTTTGTTCTTGGATCGGGGACGTTCTGTGATCGCAAAGTCGATAATGCTCTGTGAATGGGAATTTTAGTGAGAAGACACAATTCCACGGGATTAAGTAGCGTGCGCGATTGCATTAGCGATGCTAATCGCGTGAATCCCTTAACACACCTTTGTAGCGCTGTTAATTGTCGAATAATGAGGCGGATAATGACTAAGCAATTGTAATGACGTGCTTGTCAGCTCAGCTTTCATGTTACGTAGCAGCAGTAGGGAAGTCGAGGCTCTATTACAGTCGATAAATGGCCTCAGCAGCCTGTTGTAGATCTATGCGCTCGGTAAAATGTAAATCATGTGCCGCTGTTGTATTCGACAACACTAATCTCCAAACCTACCTGACATATTTTCACGACGTAGCCGCAGATAACTTTAACCTGCCTATGGTAAAGTGTTGGCCTCATCCGGCAAATTTTGTCCGGCTCTTTCTCTCTCTCTCTCTCTCTCTTTTTTTTTTTTTTTTTTTTTTTTTTATCTTCTTGGTATAATTTAATAAAATTAACTGGCACGGAATTATTAAAAGTAAAATGACTGCGAGAAATAGCGAAATCTATATCTATACATAAAAGGCTTGTGTGTGTACGTGCTGACAGACTTTTCTCCATGACCACATACTGCCACCCAGTCGTGGTTGTGGTGGTAGATAGCCCTTGGTCTAATGGTGTTGGTAAGGGAGTTTGATCGCGGTGCGTGGCTGTGGGTGAGTGTGACGAGCAAAAATTCCCAAAATATGCAAGAAATTTTCTTAGGAAAAGCTATATACTCTGTGACTTACAAACTTTACGGTACGAGTCAAAATCTGTTTATTCTTTCAATCGTCAGACAATGCAGTCCTTCCAGACTTCAGTATACTAATTAAATGCATTTGAAGAGCACGACTGCTTAACAAATTTGAGTATAATATCCATAGAGCACGAACGAGCTGCTTCTGTAAACTATGATGATATCAAAAACAGTTTTGCAGCAAAAAAACTCGAATAGCGAAATTTTGAATTGATTTTTGTACGATTAGTAATCTTCTAATATTTTTGTATGTATTAAAATTGTTCTGTTTTCCTTTGATCTTAATTCAGTCAATAAAATAAGTTCATGTTGTCAGATTGTGACATTTATTTAGAAATATGTAACCCAATTAGCGTCAAAAAGTCGTTTCTTACAGGTGGGAGGGGAGGTGAAAGAAGGGGCGGCAAATATAAGCTTGCCCCCCTTGGCAAATGTTCTAGATCCGGCTCTGGCCTCATCATCCAGGCATTCTTTGATTGAGTACTGTTGAATCTGTAAAAATTATTACCTATATACAAAAAATAAAATAAAATAAATAAATAAATGAAAAGAAAGAGTGTATAGGAAATTAAATTTTAGATTGATTTTATTTTTTCATGAAATTCGATCTAAGGTGACAAACCAGGCGAAAATATTTCCAAATTTAGAATGAAACTGATTTTCCTTATTAAGCACAGATCTAAAAACGTTAAATTAGTCAGTTGTGGGGTTTAAAATGTTCTATGGATTTCTTTTTAGTAAGTATAGATTGATTTATTTATTAGGTTCAGCGAAACATGCAAAACACCTTTACAGTCCCTTAAAACGCGTATTATCAATTACGTATTGACTTTCAAGTTCCCAAACTATCTATTTACTGCACGTATAGGCGTAAATAAAAAAGTACTTATTTGAAAAATTAAAAAATGCTATGATTAGTTACGTGACCTTCTTCCTTAGTCGTGTTAAAATTAATATAGCAGGTTTTCCGTCTTATGTTGAAGACAATTAGGATAATCGATACAAAGCCGAGTAACAAAGCTGCACAAAAAATTTAAAAAACAAACACATAAAGGCCACCATTAGAAGAGAAAAATAACACAGAATCAAACACACAAGACATGGAAACAAGAACATCACAAAGAGGGGAAAATACAGAAAACAATACATAGAATGATATGATTTGCAACCACAAATACTCACACAGAACATCGAAAATATTTTTTTTTTTTTTAAATTAAGTTACAAAAATAATTATCCAAACCAACGATTCACAACACAAATATTTACAAAAACAATAGAAAAAAATTCAAGCAGAAAATCAGCAATCAACCTAAATGACAATACATGCAATGGAAATAAATATATTACACTAAAGGCCTATTTGACAACAAGTATAGAGAACATGTATACATGTACTAGCCTGGAAGTATCATACAAGTCACTCAGACTTCACAGAACTAAAACCAACTTAATGTTAAGACCAGAGACACAGACTTGGAAAACATAATAATTAATAACAACTAGAAGAATCTTGTCAACCTACAAGAAAATTACCTCATCCCAACAACAGCGGTGACCCAGGGGACTGAGGCGCTTCAGTCGCGGTCTGCACGGCCACTACGGTCGGGGGTTCGAATCCCCCCTCGGGCAAGGATATTTCTGCCGTCCTTAGTATTAGGTAGTTCATAAGTAGTTTGTAAGTTTAGGGACTGATGACCCCGTACTTAAGTCCCATAAGCTATACAAACATTTGAACATTTGAATTACAGATGCACTCACACAAACATACACAGATACACACACACACACACACACATTTAAAATACATAGATACATGAATAAATAAGAAACATTAAAATAAAACAATATGTTGGTAACACCCACATACTATCGAAAAACAGATGAGGTGCAAATGAAATCACAAGTGATTCCACTAAAAATGGGAACTGTGCAAACTTTATTAAACTCAGAAAAATCGGAGTAAAAGAAAATGAAACGGAAATCACCAGATAAAAATAAGAAACATTTGCCGAATATAAAATTAAATAAGCATCACGAAATGGCGAATCCCAGCCAGCAAGACGGAATGAATAGCAGTAGGATATATATATATAAGAGGCAATAACGCCGTAAATACCTTACTCACCAACTTAAACAGACAGTACATGTACGAAAAGTTAATAACAGTTGTTAATCTACATATGAAAACGAGTTGAACAAACCTATATGTAGATATTTACAAAACCACATAAAATTCTTTATAATTAAAAAGCCAAATATGTGTGGCGTGAAAAGTTCACCTAATAAAAGAGAAATAATAAAAAAGTATATATTAATTATATATCGATTTTGGCCCAGGTATTTGGATCTGATGCTGGCAACAACCAGAGCAAGATGCTTCGCACCTTCGAAGTGACGGAATCTCATCTCACATTGACAGGCCATGGCATCCTCACATACGACTTGGCAAACGGTCGGTAATGTGATTGGTAACTATTAATATCAATGGGGGATACACTAGAAAGAAAGCAGAGCTGGAAGAGGCTGCAAGTATGATGGGGTTACATGTTTTTGTTGTTAATAACGTTACGGTAAGGGGAGACAAAGAGGATGAAGTAGGAGAATACAAGGTTTACCTGTCAGGAGTCAAAGCAGGAAGACCACAGTCAGGTATAGAGATTTACATCAGGAAAGCAATCGAAACCAGCATAATTGCAATAACGTACGTAAATGAACGACTGATGTGAATGTATTAGGCAGTATCCAGCAAGAAAATCAGGACTGTGTTAATTTGTTCGTGCAGCGAAGGAAAATTAAGATGAGGTGGACGGCTTATACAAAGCAGTGAAGTAGTTGTTAGAGTAAAGAAGAAGGAGAGTGTTTTCAACGCCAGCATAGGAAATAGAACGGAAAGATTGTTGTTGTGGTGGTCTTCGGTAAGCAGACTGGTTTGACGCAGCTCTTCACGCTACCCTGTCCTGTGCAAACCTCTTCATTTAAGAATAATAACGGCAACCTACATCCTATTGAATCTGCATACTGTATTCGTCCCTCGGTCTCCCTCCACGATTTTTACCCCACACACTTCCTCCTAATGCTATGTTGACGATTCCTTGATGTCTCAGAATGTGTCCCACCATCCTACCCCTTCTCTTAGTCAGGATATGCCAGAAACTCCTTTTCTCCCCAATACGGATAAGCACCTGCTCATTAGTTACATTATCTACCGATATAATCTTCATAATTCGTCTGTAGTACCAAATTTTGATAGCTTCTATCATCTTTTTGTCTGAAATCCTTATCGTCCACGTTTCACTTCCACACAATACTACACTCAAGGCAAATACTTTCAGAAAGGACTGCCTAACATTTAAACTAATATTGGATATCAACAAAATTCGCTTTTTTCAGAAATTCTTTTCTTCCGATAGCCGTTCTGATTTTATATTTTCTTTACTTCGGCCATCGGAAGTTATCTTGCTACCCAAAATAACAAAGCTCACCTACTACTTCTATTGTCTCATTACCTAATCAAATTCCTTCAGCATCGCCTGATTTTCCACTATATTACATTATTCTCGTTTTACTCTGGTTAATGTTCATCATATAACTTCTTTTCAAGGCACTGTCCATTCCGTTTAATTGCTCTTCCAGGTCCTTCGCTGTATCTGACAGAATTACTATGTCGTCAGCAAAACGCAAGGTTTTATTTCCTCTACTTCGGCTTTAGTTCCATCTCCAAATTTCTCCTTCCATTCCTTCACAGCTTGCTCAGTGTACTGTTTGAACAACACTGGTGAACGGATGCAACCCTGTCTTGCTCCCTTCGAAACCACTTCGACATTTTCATGCCATTCGACTCTAATAACTGCTATCTACTTTTTGTACAAGTTGAATATAGCTCCCGCTCTCTATAATTTACACCTGCTACTTTCAGAATATGAAAAAGTGTAGGTGTCGCTTTCCTTAATCTATCTTCTTAGATAAGTCTTAATGTGAGTGTTGCCTCACGTGATCCTAGATTGCTCCTAAATCCAAATTGATCTTCCCCAAGGTTGAATTCCACCAGTTTTCTCCATTCGTCTGTAAATTATTCGCGATAGTATTTTGCAATCATTACTCTTACACTGATCTTTCCGTAATAGTCACATTTGTCTGCACTTGCTTTCATAGACATTGGAATTACAATATTCTTCTTGAAGTGTAAGGGTATTTCCTCTGCCTCACAACTATTGCATACCAGATGGAATAATTTCTTCATTACTGGCTCTCCTAACAATGATAGCAGTTCAGTCAGAACATTATCTACTCCAGCGCCAATTTTCCAGCGCAAATCTTTTAGTGCTCTGTCAAATTCTTCTCCTATCTCATCTACCTCTACGTCGTGTTCCATTTCTAGAATACTGCCTTCAAGTTTATTTCCTTTGTACAGGCCTTCTAAATATTTCTTTCACTTTTCGGAACGGTATAAAATCGTTATGGGTGAGTTTGGAGAGGATATGGAAACGGAAAACAGACCTTGGATTTGTGTGCCAGTATGGGCTAAGTTATCACAAACTCCTCTATACCTGTGAAGGCAGCAGGGGAACCATATCTGTCATTGTATAACAATAGATCAGGAATCCAGGAACGCAGTCAGGGACACGCCTGTTCTAAGAGTTTTCTTTGATGACACTGATCATTATTTACCCATTTTACTACCCTGTCCGCGGACGTGTTTTTAACGCTTACTTGGTTCAAAAAATAGGTTTTTATATATTAGTATTTTTGCTCGGTATTAGCAAGGTTATCTGGCACTCTAAACTTGTATTTAACAGACCTGCATTGTTGTTGCTCTACTACCCAAAGTGCATACTCACGTGTAATCAATTTCTGTGTTTACGATTATGCAGTAGATTTCGTACTCCATGGGTTTTTGCCTTGGGCTAAAGTCAAGTGCTTGACAAAACTTGTTTTGGTAATTTAATAGTGGTCAATGTGTCAAAATTTATCGTCTGAGAAAAAGTGTATGGAACTATGTCTTTTGATTTTCTCGAACGTGATTTACTACCTATCAATTTCATGTTTGTTGATTGTATCTGCCTTATGTTGAAAGATTATATTTTCAACTTATTAGAAGTAGTTCTTCATAAGAGACGATTTCTTAAGGCATATAGTATTTGTACTTGTACTGCAGCACCTATTCGCGATGAAGTGTAAAAACTACCATCTGACAGACTGGTTGAAATTAATTTAACATCTGTTAATTGTCTCAGATGTTAATACCAGTCAATTTTATGTTCCGCTGGTTGCATCTGTTTTATGTTAAAGATTAGATTTTACATTTAACCCTTTCGCGGCTGCAGGGGCGAGCGCCCTGGCTGCGCCCCTGGCTGACGGCGCGGAACCAGTTGTGGGCCTGAGCGGCGGCGGCTGACCCGACCCCACGGCCGCTGTGGGCTACGGCCGCTGCTGCTGCACGCTAGTCGCGCGATGCGGTGACCACACAGCTGCCCCCAATAACTGTCTATAAAATCAGTATCTCGCTGCTCTGCCACAGCCTTTGCAGTTTGTGATACGAAACAGCCTTTCAAATCTAATCGACACTGTTATAAGGTTATCCTCGCCGGCCGCGGTGGCCGAGGGGACTGAGGCGCTTCAGTCACGGTCTGTACGGCCACGACGCTCGGGGGTTCGAATCCCCCCTCGGGCATGCATATTTGTGCCGTCCTAGTTCGTAAGTAGTTCATAAGTAGTTTGTAAGATTAGGGACTGATGACCCCGTAGTTAAGTCCCATAAGACTTACAAACATTTGAACATTTTAAGGTTATCCTCGGTGACATGGATGTTTGTGCTGTCTTTAGTATAAGTTAGTTTATAAGTAATTTGTAAGTTTAGGGACTGATGATCTCGCAGTTAAGTCCCATAAGCTTAACAAACGTAGTATCACCTTGTACTTCTCTCTGGCCATTATGTCAGAAAATACTGGTGTTTGCGGCAAGGTATCTTATGACCAATATTCTTTCACTGCTAACTGTTTGGATCTTGGCGTAAGGAGCGAACAAGCCAAAAAGCAATAAAATTCTGGAGGGTGTACAGGTTTCCATCTTGTTAATCTGCTGGGCTCTGTAGTCATTTTTTCGATAACAAATATATACTTGTTCATATCTACACATATCCGAAGTACAAAAAAAAAAAAAAAAAAAAAAAAAAAAAAAATGTGGGTTGCTGATTCATTGAAATCTACCTTTAAACCACTAAAAGTGTTCGCGAAATTGTGGCGATTCGTCGCAGAACGATTATCTGACGAGTCATACAATCTTTTTTGTGTCGAAATTTTACGTAACACATCATCTTCTTTTTCCTCTTAAGAAGAGGAATCTTCTGTGGAAGTTCTTCGATGTGTTGAATAAATACCGTTAGTTCCATACACATCCAGCTCTGCAGTAGCACTATCATCATCGTCACTACTATTCATCATGATGTCCATTACATACTTGTTGGATAAACTACGTTTCGACAGTACAGTGAAACGCTGTTCTCTTGCCAAACAAAAAATACAGGACGGACCCGATGGCGAGCTCGAGAGCAGTAGTGCTTACCGACATAACAAAGAATACCTGTTAATGCCGTGCCACCAGGAATGTTGAGCCGCGGGTAAAACCGAGTCGACGCCGCTCCATTGTGCGCTCGGGCCGCGGGCGTACATGAATGCCCTTAGCCTTCAGGGCGCTCTACCTGCTGGGCGTATATGAATGCCGGAAGCCGTCTGGGCCTCCTGCCTGCCGGGCGTACATATTCGCCCGTAGCCGTCTGGGCCTTCTAACTGCCGGGCATACATGTACGCCCGTAGCCGCGAAAGGGTTAATAAAAATCTCACTGTCTAGAGATTATTTCTTGCGGCATATTTGTGTTTGTACTAGTATTGCAGTTGCTTGCGCCAGTGTTGGTTCATGTTGCAGTGCTGTCACGCCCGTGAGTTCAGGTCGACCGGTGGCGAGCACAGACGGCCACCGGCAGTGATACACAGCAGGCCTCCAGAGCATTCCATCCATCGGAGGGCGTTTCGGGTTGTGTGCGAGCGCTTGTGGGTTTGGCCTAAGTTATTTGCTTTCTACCGGCACCGGGTTCTCGTCTCCTGTCTATTTGAACTTTCAGAGCTCTCTCTGTTGATTGTAATGAAATAGGGGTTAATTAAAATAATTGTAAAAAATTTTAAAGTGTTTTATTAACTGCCATAAAAATCGCTTCATACTAGGCAGACGGAGAAAGTTATGTTGAAGAAAGAAACATATCCAAACAGATAATTGCAGAATCCAAGCTGAAATCATGCGAAGACTTTAGTATAGAAACTTCGGGTCAAGCCACAGGAAAACCAGTTTTGATTGCTATCAGCAGTCTTCGAAAGGGAGGAAAGAAGGAATTTACAAGTGTCTTGGACAGATGGGGAATGCTGCTGGTGAACACTGTGTATGCCTTGGGAATATTTTAAAGAGTTGTTCATGGTAGGTGAAACGATTAATGATGTGGCCGATTATGACGTATAATGAGATAGGAATAATGATGGGAACAGGATCACATTTGTGGATGTGGAGAGAATGGTCAATAGTCTGCATTGCAGTAAGGCGGCTGGGGTAGATGAAATTAAGACGGAACACACCAAATACAATGGAATATCACGTCTCAAATGGTTGCACACGATAAATGCAATGGCGTGCGAGTTTGTGTCTGACTGGACAAAGGCAGTATTCACACTGATTTCTATGCACGGAAAAAGGACAGATTATGACTACAGACGTTCCTCTTTAATTAGCTTTGTCGGCAAAGTATTCTCAGGTATTGCTGAAAAGAGAGTGCGAGTATAACTTGAAGTCGAGTTGGATAAAAATTATTGTTAGTACAGGCTTCTTAGAGGCTGTCAGGTACAGATATTCGGATTTCTGCAAATAATGGAGAAGTGCTGTGAGTGGAATTGGTAATTGTATCGTGTTTTCTGCATCTGGAAAAGGCTTATGACTGTGTTCCTAGGAAGAAGCTATTATTAGTTGTACAAGATTATGGAATAGGAGGCAAACTTCTGCCAGCAGTTAAAGGTCTTACTATAGTTGGTCTGAACGTGACACTGAGGAAAGTCATCGATTCTAGGAACTTAAATTTTGACGAGATAATGCAATTCAAAACAAAAGTGTGAATTATGAAGCTGGTTAGAAGTGGGTTGATAGACACAAAATAGTGGTTGTAGTAATTAGTGAACTGATAGAGGAAAAGGATGGTAATGTTATTAAGGATGTAGCTGATCAGTTAGGGAGTAATGAGGTAGGACAATTTGATGATGAGGCCATTGTCGCCGTGTTTCTTGAAAGTAAGGGGAAAGATGTGGTTGATAAAAATTGTGAGATGGATGAATTAGTTTCAAGTGACATAATCGTTAGTAAACGTGTATCTCACGGTCAGTCCAGTCTTATTAGTGTAATTGGTTCACATATCTTGCAAAGCTTACAGAAAGGAGACGAGTAAGAAGTAAGGGAACTAGGATTAAAGGTCAAGTTAGAAGGTAAGGGAGAGAAAGTTTCGAGATTACTATGGGACCATTATGGAAATAATGGAAGTAAGTTTGGAAAACCTGTCTAAACTAAATGACGTGTTGTATCCTGAGTGGTGGAACAACAGTCGTAAAGGATTAAACAGCTGTGAAAGACAGTGAAGTAGTAAAATCCCAGGCGTCAACTTTTGAAGTCGAATGTAAGACTTTGAAGCATAGATGCTTGGCGAGAGGTGATTGTAACGAAAATATTTTCTTAGGAACTGACTGTGTTATGAAGGTTAATGCATGTATAGATTTGGGTGGAAATAAAATAATTTTAACTGAACCAAAGACTGGGGAGAAGATGGCTGCACACATGAGTTTTGCATGTGATGAAACGAAATGTAATCATATTGACAAAGAAATAATTAATAATGTTAGACAGTGTTACCTAGAGGATGAAAACACAGAAGTTGTAGATGAGGCAAAGTTTGAGGAGCTGGTAAAAGCAAACGTTGAGGCAGCTGTACAGTTAACTACAAAACAACAAGATGATTTGAGGAGACTATAATGGGAATTTTAGGGCGTATTTTGTGATATACCTGGTAGAGTTAAATATTATGAATGTAATTTGAAGCTTAAACAACATGAACCTTTCTTTATGAAACCCTGCATTATATATTTGGCTCGAAGAGCAGCTGCTGAGAAATAAATTATGAAAATGGAGAACGAGGGGTAGGAGGAATAACCTGAACTGATTACAGCAATTCATTGGTAGTGGTAGGAAAGAAAGGTAATGGTATAATAATTATTCTAGAGTTCAGACATTTAAACAAATACCTTATCAGAGAAAATGATAATTCTGATAACATAGACGAGCTATCGCTTTTGAGAACATTTCTTATATTTCTAGATTTGGCAGCTGGTTTCCATCAGGTATTTTTGATTAACAATTCCAGACAATATAAAGGTTTCTCCTATAACGGTAAATGCGATCATTAACATGTACTTCCACTTGCTGAATTTATTTGTGGCCTGGACTTGAGGCATGAAACTAGCTCTAAGATAACAATTTATGTCGATTATATTTTGATAACTGGACAAACTTGGGAGGAGGATTTAAGTTAGTTAAGGGAAGTTCGCTGAAACAAAATGCAAAAAAATGAAGGAATGAAAAAATCCAATATACTTGACAATATATATAGATATATGTAAATCAGATTTTTTAACTTGTGTTTTTAAAAATCATGATTACAGTGTTTATTTACATGTTTTTGCTATGATCTCCTTTAATTATTATATGTGTATAGTACGTTTTTCATTCAGAGAAGTCCATAATCTTTTGTGGCTGTTTGGCAATTGTTTTCAATGTCACCTAAGTTGGCATAAACATGAACCAAGACTGATTTAGGAATTTATATTTGAGTATATATGTATGAAAGTCATAATCAGTTAGTTTTGTGTTCTTTACTTTCTTTGACATTCTTCATAGAATTCATTTATGTTCAGACCACAACATATATACGAACTCAATGGTTAATACACTTATTTGGCAATAGTCGTCAAATGTATGTAGTCTGTGTCATCCTATCTATTGCACGTTGGGTGGTATTATAACAGCCCATAAGCCCGCAAGTGCTAACTTAACTGTTTTTATACCGTATGAAGGTATTAAGAGGTGATCGATCGGCTGTCTTTCAGTGTATTATTACATTATAAAATAGAGAGGCTGTAAGGTTTGTGGTGAGTATGAATTTTGTAAATGGCAGGAATCGAGGCAGGGGGCGTTAAATTAAACGTTTGGTGGGTATTTAGAACAAGGAATTACGGACAACTGCGGCTGAGCCTCAATAATTATCTGAATAATTGATATTGTATAATTAATAAAGTTGCTATTCAATTATGCTAAATGAATATTTTTCAATGTTGAATTACTTCTTTGGCCTTGTACAGCAACCTCCTAGCATATCCAGTCCCACAGCGATATCTAGACCATTTACAGTTAATAATGACATTCCCCATTAAAATATATGAATTAAAACAGGGAAACTGCAATAAATGATTACGTTAAGAAAAACAAACTTCCTAAGTTATCAGTTTATTATAAACAGCATAATGTTCGTATCATAGATTTAGAGCAATAGCTCAAAAATCTCAATTAAAAGGGCATCAGTATTCATACACAGATGATATAGAAAAAATTTAAACTTACGACATTGCTTGATATTAAACTGATGATCGTCAACATGAATTTAATACTGACGGGCAAGTCAAAATATCCCCTACTGGGAAACGATAAACTTTGCAACAGAATGGAAAATTACGTACATGTTCGTTGTCGTAAGGAAATATTTAGCAGGTTAGATTCATAAAACAACACTTTCCCACTAGGTTGGCGAACCTAATACAACTCTCACTTGCTGCTGGCGAGTGAAAAGCCATACATTACCTACATCGATGACCCGCAGAGTGATTTCGCTGTGCCGCTGTGGCGTGGGCACTTGTCGGTTGGAAGCAGAAAAGTTGGCGACCACGAAATAAAGTCTCGCTTCGATATTCGGAAGCTCTACTGCTTAATGTCAGCCAATGCGCCCTCGGAAGTACACAGTGCCTACCACCTCAAGCAGTTCTGACAAGTCTGGGACACTTTAATTAGCATGGACAAGTGCGCACAAGTACTGAAGGACTAAAAGACTCCAGAAAGCTAAGTATCTCGTAATTAGTGCCTGGGTACAACTAATTTTGGCTGGCTGAACTTACTCTCATTGAACAAGATCTATCAGTGCCAGTTCAAATCTCAGAGCACACCCTTGAATTTGTGCAAGCTCCTAAGTCCATGACTAACCACTGTCTGTAGCGCAAGACCGCCCGACGTTAATTGTATAACTTATGTTCATAATGGAATGATAAAACTCGTATGTCGACACTAGTTATGAAATTAACTCGATTTTATGCGAGCCCCTTTATTTCTTAAGTAGTTGTTGACTTGTAGTTTACTGTTCCTTAGGAACACCAACTGTTAAAAAGTTAACCGTGAAAATTTTACTGACTTCGTTCCGAAGTTCCGGTAGCACAGCAAGAATCAGGAAAAAGGAATAGATCTGTTAAATAGTTCTTGAATAAAATATTAGGTTATTATACGAGCAGGAGGAGAGAATTGATCTGTAACCGTTACTGAAATTTAAGTCAAAGTCTAACACAGGAACTACGGTTTGCTGTTGATGGTTTTAACTCAAGTATTAAAATTCACCGCCTGCTAAACTCGAAGTTCCACATTCACACCCAATATAAATTTCTTGTTACAGTCGAATATAAGTCAATGTTAGACTCCACTATTATATTAAATCTCTTCTCAAAACAAAGTAAAACTTCTCAATGATTCAGATTAGGTTTCCAGTAAATATAAATCACTTTTTAAATAAATCTTCATAGTGTTCAAAATACTTTTCAACATAATACATATGTACTTTCTTCTGAAATAGCACAAGTTGAAATTAGTAATGCTTGTAAGAACATTTGTATTCAGCACGACTAACTCAGAAAGACTGTTAACTATGTCATCAATATATATTCTTCTCTGAAAACGATTGATGCGCAGCAATAGAGAAGGCGCAGCTGGATCCGTAGCCCCGTAGCCGTCGATTAAATTCTGATAGTGGCCGTTTACTGTAATGTTGGCAACGGCGGCGAAATTTCTTTCGGTTTATAGCCTTCACACACAGCTGACAAAGGCAAGTGGAGAACGGCGATGTTCGTCCACTACATTGGCCTATTTCGAAAATCAGAAGCTCTACCCAGCAGCCAACCAGAGACGGTCTGTTATGGTTTAGAAATACGAGCATAAGTTAGATACTGTTGTTACGAATTCATAATAATGGTAATAGGGATGATAATTACGAACAAGTCATTGCAAGCGGTAGTGCTACGGTAAATGCGGGAAGAGGCGATGGAAGCAGTGGCAGTGAATACCAACAGTCTTTCGGGAAGTAGGTTAAAGCTGCAACTATCATCACGGCTTTTGATCACAATTCGCTAGAGAAAATGTACGATGATTATTACATAAGTTATAGTTAAGATATCTGCATTACGTATGGCGTCTAAAATTACATCTAAAGTGCTATCTAGAGCATGGTTGCAGAGCTTTGCAGAAAAACGACACCCACCAGCACATTGAGGTGTACGTAGAGATCTTGTAATCAAACGTTCATACTGATATGTTTGTTCTAGACCATGTACTTTCCTTGTAAGTGGTAAAATGCCGTTCTAGAAGTGTATTTCCTGAACTACGATTCGACTTTAAGGACTGATACAAAGCAGTACGGTGTAAACACGACGTTGCGCAGAAACAGCTCTGGGGATGAAAGCGTTAACAAGCTCTCAAACAACTTCAATGCACTATTTGACAAATTCGGTTATTTGTCGCGTTTCATTCAGCAGCAGGTCAAAATTGACAGTATAAAAAGCTTTGTTGAACTATAGTAGTGTCAATATAGTGGCCTCGCGGTTATTCACGGACAATTTCAGGTTACCAGTTACCATGATTACTGCAGTGTTTACGCTTAATTGTTTACGAAAGATGTACTGATATTCGTCAAATAAGCTAAATTTACATAAGTGTTCATAATTTTGATCATAAGCAATGTAGTCAAGAGATTTGGAAACAGCAGACTATATGCTGATTATTTAGAGATATTAAACATAGGGAGAGGCATTGAATTAAAATTTATGCTGTGGCTGGGATTCCAACCCAGGACCTCATACTTACTACGTAGGTGCTTTAGACCCCTCAGCTAACGCAGCGTTGTAGCCAAATCAACTACACGGACTGTATTAAAGAACGTCTCCGTCCACACCATATACTTTAATTCTGCCTCAAGTAGCCTATGAAATGCGTATCAAATGCCAGGGATCTCCTACATTGGTGTGGAGGGAGACGTGCTTTAAAACAGTCCGTGTAGTTGATTTGGTACATCGCTGTGTTAGCTGAGCTGTCTAAACTACCTACCTAGTAAGTATGAGGTCCTGGGGTCGAATCCCGGCCATAGCATAAATTTTGATTCAGTGCCTCTCCTTATGTTTAATACCTTTGGTATAACGAGACAATGTTGTCTCAGGGAATTGTATTGTTTGTTGATATTTATTTAGAGATAGGTCGGACAATGCTTCTTTTCCAAGATGTGAGGATAGGTTCCATTCAAGAGTGAGAAATTAAGTATATTTGTCAAAACAGCTTATTACCTATCTGCGACATTCTTAGCTGTACTAATACCGTCGTTGTCTATCGCTTTAGTAGAAATTCTCATTATTACTTTTATTTGTTGTTTTCATTGTTATGTATTTTAGATGAAATATATCATAGTTATGTGGCTGGTGGACTCTTGAAGACGATTGTTCATTTGTACGCGGAGGCTCATTGTCTAGGAGAATAAGTTATTCAGTTCGTCAGCAGGGATCTATTTTGCTGTAGCCTTTGCAACAACCAACCTTTGGAGATTTTTACACAGCGTCGCGTCGGTATTGCTGCTGCATATGAAAGAACTGGCATACCTAATTTTGGGATTTCTAACACATTTTTTTACAGGGTACCATAGCTCTCTGTATTCTTTGTAATGTTTGGTTTTCCGACTTGCCCTGAACCGTCCTTGAGCATCATCACTATTGTTAATCATTTCACGTAAATATTTTTTCATCCAAGGAGCAGGAGGGATGTTTTCTTACACGGTTTGTATGTATAGGCGTATGTTTATCATATACCCAAGTATACTTATTCGTAAGTCATAAATTTTAGCATCGAGTGTTGAATCTGTAGTTTCTGATGCCACTAGACTCCTGAGCAATCGGCTGTTAGAGCTCACCGGTCTATTCGTTTAATTTTCCTACAAGTAATATAACGTGAATATGATCTTTGGTATAGAGTAGGCGATAATACGATGCATCAAACAAACGCAAAAAATGCAAGCTAATTAAGTGTACATTGCCGTAGAATATTCTCTCTAAAAATGTTCAAATGTTTGTTAAGCTTATGGGACTTAACTACGGGGTCGTCAGTCCCTAAACTTACAAAGTACTTATCAACTATCTTATACTAATGACGGCACAAATATCCATGCCCGAGGGGGCCTTCGATCCCCCGACCGTAGTGGCCGTGCAGACCGTGACTGGAGTGCCTCAGTCCCCTCGGCCACCGCGGCCGACTATTCTCTCTAAAAGCACAATACATTTAACTGATGTAATGACCCAAGGTCAACACGGATTTAGAAAATATCGTTCATGCGAAACGCAAGTAGCTTCTTACTCACACGAAGTGATGGGTGCTATTAAGAATGGTTCGCAAATCGCTTCCGTATGTCTTGATTTCCAGAACGCTTTTAACACCGTACCTCACAAGCGGCTTTTAATCAAACTGCGTGGTTATGGTATAGCGCTCCAAATTTGCGACTGGATAGGGGATTTCCTGTCAGGGAGGACTCAGTCTGTAGTAATCGATGGTAAGGCATCGAATAAAACAGAGGTGATATCGGGCGTTCCACAGGGTAGTGTTATTGGTCCTTTGCTGTAACCAAACGTTCATACAGATATGTTTGTTCGAGCCCATGTACTTTTCTTGTAAGTGAACTTACCTTTTGTGGCGAAACGGATGTGTGGGAATAAATAAATTGCTGATATCTATTGTCAGAAAGTTTGAGAATGAAAAATGAATTATTTCTTTGAATGCAAACAGGGTTAAAACTTCTTGAAACTCCGATAGGGACAGATGCAGCTACAAACTGATATGCAGTTGATGTGCAGGGTTTCTTCCTTAACTTGGAAGCCGCTTTAGACGAACACATTACCAGGAGTACAAACGATGAGATGCCAGGATTGTCTAGGAACTGTAACGAGGAAGAAAAGCTAGTATATGAGCTAGAAGGTAAAATTTATTTTACTGATTCTAATCCAGAATAAAATCCTGGTCATGAGTAGTAAGACAAACATTGTTGTGAATCGTGTGTTATTATTTTAGGTATTTAATAAAATAATGCATGTGCTAACTCTTTTCAGTTTATGTATTAGTTTTGCGTAAATATCGAAAGTTATTTCTACAATTTATAGATGATTTGACTGCAGCAATTGTTACCTCACGGTGAGGAATATATGCAGCAATATTTGGTTGATATCGATCTAGTAATTGAGAGTACAAAAGAAGTACAATTTGTATTGTAGAAAATGTACAGTCAAACCGAATACAGTAGTTTACTACATGAACAGCGTGAAAGTAGTACTCGCGAAACTTTTTTTTTCGTCATTTTGATAAGTTTGTTAACAAGGAAGACAATAATATAGGTTTCAAATTATGTTTAAAGACTTACGCAAGTCGCCAAGTACTTTCATTTCCATACAGTATATGAATCAAGTCTCGTCACATGACGGATATTTTTGAGACTCCTATTTTTTTTATGATTTCATACCTCCTGTACCATGTGTCATTGGTTTTACCAATACAGAAAATGTTACCCCAAGGTAAGGAATATTTGCACCAAATTCGGTTGAAATCTCTCCTATGGTTTACGAGGGAATGTGTAACATTTTCGCGTGTGCAGCAGTTTTTCGCGCGTTTCACTGTTTATGACGTCATAGCTCCTGAACTATATGTTGCATGTGATCCTTACACCGACGACGACTGTCTCTTGGTGGAAAGTCAGGTGTGCAAAATTTGTGCAGGATAAAAACAAAACTGTAGAACTGCATGCATATCAAACATGCTGACACTCTACTTTATAAATTACTAGCTCAGAACCCGGGGTCTCCTGGGTATGTATTTTTATGTTCTTATGTCACTTAATCCCCTTCTTCCTCTCTGTCGATCGCCACGTTTCTCAACTCTCTTCATTTCACGTGTATCTGTATTACGGTCGATACACTTCTGGAATCCGCAGCTGGGACCAGTGGTGAATCCAGGATTATGTATATACTTTCAGGAAACATTCCTCACACATCAAGAAAGAAAATATGCTATGTAGACATGTGTCCGGAAACGCTTAATTTCCATGTTATAGCTCATTTTCGTATTTCTCTTTAAATGTAAATTGAAATAATTCGTGCAGACAATTGTCAAAATACCCAATTGCTTCGTTAGTATGTAGTGTACTTCCTCGATTCATCGGAAGTTGGCCCGATTGAAGGAAGGTAATGTTGACTTCAGTGCCACTGCTGACATGCGACTCATTGCTCTTCAGTACTAGCGTCAAGCATATCAGTATGTAGCATCAACTGCTTAGAGTTCATCACGAACGTGATTTTGCAGTCAGTGCAATGTTTACAAATGCGGAGTTGTTCAAATGTACAAATGTTTGTATAGTCTATGGGACTTATCTACGGGGTCATCAGTCCCTAAACTTACAAACTACTTATGAACTACTTACGAACTAGGACGGCACAAATATCCATGCCCCAGGGAGGATTCGAACCCCCGACCGTAGTGGCCGTGCAGACCGTGACTGGAGCGCCTGAGTCCCCTCGGCCACCGCGGCCAGCGCGCAGTTGGCAGATGCCATTTTATGTATGGATTAGCACGGGGCAATAGCCGTGGCGCGGTAGTTTATATCGAGACAGATTTCCAGAACGTGATTTTCACAGTCAACATGTGTGGGCTGACGAGAATCCGCACACAATTGTGCAATCACGTCATCAACACAGATTATTTGTGAACGTTTGGGCAGGAATTGTTCGTGATGTCTTGATTGGGCCTCATGTTCTTCCACCTACGCTCACTGGAGCACGTTATCATGATTTCATACGTGATACTCTACCTGTGCTGCTAGTACATGTGCCTTTACAAGTACGACACAACATGTGGTTCATGCACGATGGAGCTCCTTCACATTTCAGTCGAGGTGTTCGTACGCTTCCGAACAACAGATTCGGTGACCGATGGATTGGTAGAGGCGGACCAATTCCATGCCCTCCACGCTCTCCTGACCTCAATCCTCTTGACTTTCATTTATGGGGGCATTTGAAAGCTCTTGTCTACGCAACCCCGGTACTAAATGTGGCGACTCTTCGTGCTCATATTGTGGACGGCTGTGATACAATACGCCATTATCCAGGTCTGCATCAGCGCATCAGGGATTCCATGAGACGGAGGGTGGAAGCATGTATCCTCGCTAACGGAGGACATTTTGAACATTTCCTGTAACAAAGTGTTTGAAGTCAGGTTGGTACGTTCTGTTGCTGTGTGTTTCCATTGCATTATTAATGTGATTTGAAGAGACGTAATAAAATGAGTTCTAACATGGAAATTAAGCGTTTCCGGACACATGTTCACAAAACATATTTTATTTCTTTGTGTGTGAGGAATGTTTCCTGAAAGTTTGGCCGTACCTTTTTGTAACACCCTATATACAGGGTGTTTCACTAAGTGTGTTTGCTTCTGTAACTTATAAAATAATAGGTGACGGGAAATTTTAATGCGGTAGGTCAACACAAGAAATGTTGCACTTTCTGCGGAGCTATGAACATAGTTTATTGTATCATTTTCCAAAGATTTACACCACAAAGATATAATTTTTTAAATGGAACAATATTTTTTCTATCGTGTATTGGATTCGTTTAAACCAGCTGCGTCCAAATCAATTTAAACTACATTCCTACCACTGTTAGTTTGGGAGCTACAACCCTTGAAAATTCCGGGGGCGGAGGCTGCGATAGCGTACCTGACTGGCCGAGTGGCTAGCCCCTGGGGCACGGCCCACTGTCTCATGACCACCAGCAGTCAGCTACGCTGTCGTATCCTCCGCCCTCTAAATTTTGAAGGGTTGTAGCTCCCAAACTAACAGTGATAGGAATGTAGTTTAAATTGATTTTGACGCAGCTGGTCTCAACGAATCCAATGCACGATAGAAAAAACTATTGTTCCATTTAAAAAATTATATCTTTGTGCTGTAACACTTTGGAAAATGATACCATAAACTATGTTCATAGCTCCGCAGAAAGTGTAACATTTCTTGTTTTGACCTACCGCATTAAAATTTCCCGTTACCTATTATTTTATAAGTTACAGAGGCAAACACACTTAGTGCAACACCCCGTATATAATATGACATTGTAATACAATATAAACACCTTTACAATGGTAAGACGCATGAAATTATATGTTGAAACATCAAAGGACCGAGACATTGATTTGATTGCTAAATCCCGGAACATTTTTGGTGTCCCGGCAGAACTCTATGTGGCCCAGGGGACAGGACTCCTGAAACACCGGAAATGTCCCAGGCAAATCGGTACGTCTGGTCAATTTATCTGTAGTGAATTTCAGTCTGTAGTTTCGTTTATCACTTCACTCAATACGTGGGACGTCATTTGTCCCGAACAATAAGACACGCACTCCTCAGTCAGCAGGCGTCTACAAGACGCTACAATCCCTCACCGATCTTAAAAATTGCCTCCACCAAACTCCTAGTTGTCCACATTCAGGCGTCTAAATAGCTTTAAGATTTCGTCCTAACAGAAGCTTGTCTGTTGAGTGCGGTAAAGTTTATAAATAAATTAGTAAAATAAAATACAGTAATAAATACAAGTAATAATAAGTACAGTAAGAATGGAAACTTAGTTCAGTTCAGTCTGGCACGGCCGAATAAAACAGCAGACCTACGCCGCACTCCGACAGTGCGTCTACCGGCTAACGAAGCAGATTCAGCGCGACATTGGCCCACCAAGTATTCACGTGTGGCATGAAGTCCATCGCCCTATCCACAAGTGGAAGCCGTTGATTCAGCGCACAGGTCATCGACCGACGAAATTACGTCAAATCCCAGACTATCAAACGTGACTTCTAGAAGAAACGTGTCCAGAAGTCAATAACCTACTGAATTAACCCCCAGAGCAACGTGATACGAGATACAGTAAGATAAAGAGACATTAAGAGGCAGATAGATTGATGCAGATAGACTGATGGTGCCGTGGCGCGCAACGGCAACAGTACACGCCAGTACACGCGCCACGGCGCAACAAGGTCACCGAGCGTACCCTGCTTAAACCCCGCGCCTCGCCTCGACTCAGCTACGTCACGAGGCACGCAGGCCAGCCGTGGCCGAGAGATGTCGCTGGGCCGTTCCTGCCAGGCGCCGGCGCAGTATCAGCGACACCACGGACTACTTGACGTGGGGGAAGTAGACACGAAAGCGGCCTATCACAGCACGCCGCGGACCGCCAAGCAGCGTCGAGTGTCTCCTTCCGCGCCGCATTAAATACCGGCCCTACAGCCACATCAAGCCTATTCTCACAAATCCCGGGCCTCTGCCACGCCTCCGCCAAACCGTCATCCCGGCCTTCACCTTCATACGCTACGTATCCTCTCCCAGGGCAATTTCTGAACCCTCCCTCTACCGGATACCGAACTTCGTCCCGATATCTACCCCTCCTACCAACTGTGATCCTTCCCCGTAGCATCAGCACCCCTCCACTCTCTCCCGTCCCTTTTCCTTCCCGCCCGCTTGGCTACCCCTCTCCCATGCCCAGAGACTCGTCAATACTCTCCCCTCCTTACTCTCTCTTCCCTCTCCTTCTCCCCCTCCCCCGCACTTCCCCCGTCCCTGTTCCCCCTCCCCCCCTCCGTCACCCCTCCCCACCCCCTGCGGGGGCGACTCGACTTTTTACTACCATGTACAGTGCCAGTGTGTCCAGTGTCGTGTGTTTTTTGATCAGTGCCTCCGTGTTCGCCGTCCGCAAGTTTTATTCTGCGCACCGTCCAGTGTCTCCGTGTTCTGTCCTTCGTGTTTCTGCAATGTGCTTTTAACTCGTCACCGTGTCCAACTCTTTTTACTGACTATTTGTGTCTTTTATTACTACTCGTCTGTTCATCGTTTCCCTGATATATGTTTGTCCCGTTTTGTGCATGTACGTTTTAGTCTGTCAAAAACTCAGCCTGTAAATTGTTTTAACATTCCACATTTTTTGTTCCTCTTTTTATACTTTTCTCTTCTTGTCAATTTATGTATGTCACATGGCTGAAGAGCAGCCACCGCAGCTGCTGCCAGCCTGCCAACTGTTCACAGTTGGCTTCAAAACACAATAAAGGAAAAAAAACGTCAAGGCGTCCTGGACCACGCCGCCGTCGAGGAACGGAGTCGCCGCTGGAAGCCGCTGGAGTCTCTCGGCCGTCGTCTCGCCACGCCGCGCTGCCCAACTCCAGGTCTCCGCCCGGCCACCTCTGCTCTAAAAAAATGTTCAAATGTTTGTATAGTCTATGGGACTTAACTACGGGGTCATCAGTCCCTAAACTTACAAACTACTTATGAACTACTTACAAACTAGGACGGCACAAATATCCATGCCCGAGGGGGGATTCGAACCCCCGATCACCTCTGCTCTCCACGGAAGGCTACGCCAGGAACGCAGGAACCAAGGGATCGTAACAATTTCTAGCTTTCATTAATCTGCTTTAGGAGCAGCTGCATTGCTTGTGAATTTTGGTTGTCAAGTATATTGCAATATTTTCAAGGGAGTTTTTATGCTGAAGAAACTGTTAGAAGAAGAATATAAACAAAAACTTCTAAGGAAAATTGTTATTTTATAATTATAAGAAGAATTATTGTTTTTATTGTTGCGTGGCTTAGCTCCACTATTTCAGTCAATAAATTGTGTCTTGATAGAACAGTCACAACTTAGTTTGCAAGACACTTCAGATGGAGTAGTATCGTCAGACTGGCAGTAGCAGCGTTGGTAACAGCAGCAGCAATAGCAGTGACAGCTGGAGTTGAAGATAGAAGAAAGAATATGGGAGAATCTCGTAGCCGGTACAGCATTCGGGAATATCAGCAGTAACAAGGGTACTCACCCATGATGACTGGCTAGAACGATACGATGCGGTTTGGTCGTGATAGTCACGATAGGAAAATCACACCTCACCGCCACGAAGTAATACCGCAGACTTTACGTCATTTTAACCCACAGTGCTCTTTTCGACGGCGGGCGTAACCAGAGAACCACAGTCATAACAGACGCTGTGAAACGCCTTGTCACCGCCGCAGGCCTTACAGCCACCGAACTCGTCGAGCCAACTAGTTCGCAGTAAAATCTATGTATGGTTTAACTGTTAAATAAATGTATTTTGTTTAAATGCTGTTTCATTTACGCCTCGTACCCGAGCCCAGGAAAAGATCTCACATCTTTATAAGATTCCTTGTAAATGCTATTCTGACAATAAAATGTTAATTAGAAGTTAAAACTTGACATCCTGGCAATAGGGCAATACATTTACAGTTGTTGTTAAGAGTTCAATATTTAGCGAAACGGTAAGGTTACTTCATTAAATGACAAAACTCTTCTCCATTTGATGAAAGAATGCCTCATCATTTGACGTCACAAGTGTCACTCTTCTCTCACCCTTCTTCACTACTGCTGTTTGTCCTGTTAGTTCTTCTTTTTTATGTTCGTAAGACCATTCTATCGTCTTCCATCCTTGGAATATTACCAGCCCTTTGCCGTCTTCTGGAGTTGATGATGTTGAATATTGGTACTTGTTGTCATAGTTTCCTTATTTCATCTATTTTTCCAGGTTTTAGATAAAGAATCAAATTACGGTTTCAAAATTTTCCCTTAAATTATATCTTAAAAAACTTTCATCTGATGTTCTTATTGTTTTGGTACACTCCGTAATTTCGAACCCTGTGTTAGAACTGATCTAATGATTTTGTTGTAAATATTCAGTTGTGTGTTTCTTGTCAATAATTTTGATCCCAATAGATACATGAGGAGGTAGAACACCTTGTTAGCATATTGTATTCTAATTTTAATTTCACAGCTCTTTTGTTTCAAATGTTTGTTAAGCTTATGGGACTTAACTAAGGGGTCATCAATCCCTAAACTTACAAACTACTTACGAACTACCTTATACTAAGGACGGCACAAATATCCATGCCCAAGGGGGGATTCGAACACCCGACCGTAGTGGCCGTGCAGACCGTGAGTGGAGCGCCTCAGTCCCCGCGGCCACCGCGGCCGGCTCTTTTGTTTATTTCGTTAATCATGACACTCAGTATTTGATAAGTTCAACTCCTTCAAAAGCATGTTTGCAATAATTAGAGGTGACCGATTCTTGTATTTATCAATATTCCTCTTTATTATCATGTACTGTCTCTTTTGGTCATAATTATGAGGCCTTATTTTTCAAGTTCTATAAATACATTCCGTATATCAATCTCATTTCTCCCTATGAGTACAGTATCACCTGCATATGCAAGTACGGTATATACAAGATGTATGCCTGTCAGAACTACTTTCAGTAATCTAGTAACTTTTTCAAGGACAATATTGAAGAGGAGAAGGAACAAATCATCGTCTGGCGTTAAACCAGTTCTGTATTGGAACGGTAAGATTTTTTCACGTTTAGGGGAATTCTAAATGCCATCAATACATAATGAAGTTAATGAGTTTAGACGAGAAGCCAAATTCTCTCTTGACATTGCACAAACTGTCTCTTTGAATTGAGTCATACTCTTTCAGGAATTTAATGAAAAAAGAGTCAGTAGTCTGATAGTATTCCCACACTTTCTCACATATCATTTTGATTTCAAATACGTTATCAGTAGTTGATCTAATGCAGCGAAATCCATTTTAGATCACCAATGACTTTCTCTGCATATAGTTTCAAGCGATTTTTAGAGTGAAAGAAGTAGTTTTTAGGCTGTACTAACACGAGGTATTCCAAAGTAATTTAGAATATTTTCTTTGTCTCCTTTTTTATCCAGTGGCAGTACGAGAGTTTCCTTCCACTCTACAGGCATAACTTCGTCTTGCCAAATCATGTGGATGAGTTGGAATTTATGTTTGTATAGTACTTCTATTCCAGATTTAATTAAATCTGCTGGAATGTTATCATTACATGAAGCTTTATTTTCTTACACATGTTTAATACTGTTTACTACTTCCTCATAGTTAGGCTCCGGAATAAAATCATACTGGGGGTGACACTTTGGTTTCGCAACTGGCGATTCTGGATCAGGGCTGTTTAGCAGATTGAGAAAATATTCATTACAATGAAACAGTTAATTCTTTTCAGTTATTAAGTTCCGCTTGTGATCTTTCATAAAGTTGGTTCTTGGTTTGAAGCCTTTCTTTATAGCATTAATTGTCCATAAATTTTATGATTGTTATTATTTTGATAGTTATCTTGTGTTGCTTCAACGTGTTGCCTAAAATATTTTGTACTTTCCTACTAATCAGTTTACTACAGTTTTTCTGTTTCTCTTTCTAGGATAGCTTTATGTAAGGATCCCTATTAAACTGCAAGCATTCTCTGTGTAATACCCTTACTTCATTGATAGCTTCTTGGCATGTCGCATCATCCCACTTCTTTTTACTTTTATTAGGTAAACAACTCTCAGTTGCTGATCGAATACACTGCTTAATACTATTCTACTTTGGACTGTAGTTTACCTCAACGTCATTATTCTCTCTAAGTGTACTGTTATCAAACATACGTATTTTGAATTTCAATATGATATTTTATCCTTTTTCAATAATGATTAAGTTTTCCATTTTATATTTTTCAATGGGCCCAGACGAAGAATTTGTTGGAGTTTGCTATTTAATTTTGACTGTTCCAGTCACTAGATTGTGGTCAGATACAAATTCAGCACCGCTAAAGGATCGAACAACAGAAACATGTTTGCTACCCTTAAGAAAGTGGTCAATGTGATTTGCTGTTTTGACACCACAGGAATACCAAGTTCCTTTATGTGTCTGTTTGTGAGGGAAAGTAGTACTACTGACGATCATGTTAGCTGATTCAGGAAAATTTATCAGCAGTACTCCATTTCCGTAGACGTAACTGGAAAATCCCCAAACGGGGAAAAATGAGACATAAAATAACGCAATTCTCCACGGGCGTAGAGTAGAAATTAGGAAAATGCATGTGGAATGTTCTGCAAGTAATGTTAGTAGTGAAGATATTGCCAATTAAAATCTTTTGTGTGAATGGGTGGTTTATCGTGCCTCTCATTGTTTATGACGTCATGTTTTCTGAACAATTTGTCGTAGGTGGTTCTTACCCCTTCAGCAATTACTGCCTCCTCGTTCTGGTGGTTTAGAAAGAGATGTGCCACATTATCGTTTGAAGCAGTAGTTTTTCGTGCATTAATTTCTTTATGACGTCATATCTCCTAAACTACGTGCGAAGTTGTACTCGACGTATTTTATGAGAATTACTTCGAAAAATTGGTTCATGCGCCAACTAGAATTGTAAATGGATGTGAAAGCACACTTGATCTCTTAGCAACAAATAATCCTGAGTTCATTACGAGCATCAAAACGCATACAGGTATTAGTGAACACAGAGCTGTCATAGCGAGATTGAATATCGAAAGTCCCCAAGTTACCAAATGTAAACGAAAATTATATTTGTTCAGGAAAGCACATAGAAATGAAATACATTGCTTCTTGAAAGACAGCTTCCACTCGTTTCTAATACTAAGCGTAGGTGTAGACTAGATGTGGCTCAAATTCAAAGAAGTAGTATCGACAGCAATTGAAAGTTTTATACCAAATAAAGTAATAAAAGAAGAAGGTGATCCCCTTTGGTACACAAAACAGATCAGGACACTGATTCAAAAGCAAAGGAAAAGGCATGCCAAAATCAAACGAACACAAAATCCCCAGGATTGGCGAACCCACACAGAAGCTCGAAATTTAGCGACGATCTCATGTGAGATGCCTACAATACTTATCACAATGAAACCCTTTCTCGAAATTTGACTGAGAACCCAAAGAGATTTTAATCATAAGTTAAATATACTAGGGGCAAAACACAAACAATACCCACACTGCGTGATAGTAATGGCGATACTGCCGATGACAGCGCTACTAAAGCAGAGTTACTAAACATAGCGTTTAGAAACTCATTCACCAAACAAGACGAAACCAATATTCCAGATTTCGAATTACGAACAGAGGCCGTAATAAGTAACGCAGAAGTAGATATCATCGGAGTAGTGCAGCAACTAAAATCACTTAACATGAACAAGCCTTCTGCTCCGGACTGTATACCCATTAGATTTCTATCTGATTATGCTGAAGAGATAGCTCCTTACTTAACAGCCATAAACAACCACTGTCTCAAAGAAGGATCTGTACCAAAAGATTGAAAAGTTGCACATGTCACACCTATATTCAAGAAAGGCAGTAGGAGTATCCCACTAAACTACAGGCCTATTTTATTGACGTCAATTTGCAGCAGGGTTTTGGAATATATCCTGTATTCAAATATTATGAATTACCTCGAACAGAATGATCTATTGACCTAAGGTCACCACGTATTTAGAATATATCGTTAATGCGAAACACAACTAGCTCTTTATTCACACGAAGTGATGGGCGCTATCGACGAGGGTTCGCAAATCGATTCCGTATTTCTTGATTTCCAGAAGGTTCTGACACCGTACCTCACAAACGGCTTTTAATCAAATGTCTTGGTTATGGTATATCGCCACAAATTTGCGATTGGGTAGGGGATTTCTTGTCAGAGAGGAAACAGTTCGTAGTAATCGATGGTAAGGCATCGACTAAAACAGATGTGACATCGGGCGTTCCACAGGGAAGTGTTATTGATCCTGTGCTGTTCCTTATTTACATAAACGATTTAAGGGAAAATCTAAGTAGCTCTCTTAGGTTGTATGCAGATGATGCCGTCATTTACCGTCTAGTAAAATCATCTGAAGATAAAATCCAACTGCAGAACGATCTGAATAACATCGTGGTGTAAAAATTGATACTAAATAATGAGAAGTATGAAGTCGTCCACATGGGTACGAAAAGAAATCCGTTAAACTTTGTTTACAAGATAAATCAATCAAATGTGAAGGCAGTAAACTCCTCAAAATACCTAGGAATTACTATTACTTCAGACTTAAACTGGAAAGAACACGTATATAATGTCGTGGGAAAGGCGAACCAGAGAATGCGTTTTATTGGCAGAACCCTTGAAACATGCAACAGATCTACAATAGAAACTGAATACACTACGCTTGTCCGTCCATTTTTTGAGTATTGCTGCCCTGTGTGGGATCCTTATCAGGTGAGTTTGACGGAGAACATCAAAAGAGTCCAGAGAAGGGCAGTTTGTTTCGTATTGCCACGATACAGGGGATACAGCGTTACGGAAATGATACAGGATCTGGGATGGGAATCATTACAACAACGGAGGTTATCGCTGCGGCGTGGGCTACTTATGGAACTCCAATCGCCAACATTCTCCTCCGAATGCGAAAATATATTGTTGACCCCCACTTACATAGGTAGAAATTACCACCAGAATAAAATACGAGAAATCAGAGCTCGAATGGAGAGATTAAGGTGTTCTTTCTTCCCGCGCGTTATTCGAGAATGGAATGGGAGATAAATAGTATAATGGTGGTTCGATGAACCCTCTGCCAGGCACTTAAATGTGATTTGCAGAGTACCCCATGTAAATGTAGATGTAGATTTAGATGTACATTATTCTTGCATCCAAAGTGATTCACCTCGCTGTCTGAATGTGAAATGTTGCAAAATTTCATGAAAGTGGAGCAAAACTGTAGATTTTCCTCAAAGTCAATAATTAACAACCCTACTCCATGCACCACTTGACATTTTATAAAGACAGCGACTTCTGTCTTGCTTTGAAAGGTAACTGTGCAACATTTCGTTAAGATCGAAATAAAACTAGATTTTTTTCGAGGTCAGTCATTAACCATACGCGTCATATCTACTGTACAACGTGTTGTAGCCGATTCTTATTCTTGTTGCGATTGTTGCTTAATAGTAGGAAATTGTGCACAAAATTTGGTTGAAATCGGTGCAGTGGTTCATTAGGAGATGAGGAATATTGTCGCGTGTTATAACAGCTTTCCGCGCATCTTATTGTTTGTGACGTCATATCTCCTGAACTATGAGTTGTTCGTGATCTTTACACTCTTGGTGATCGCCCTCTTCTTTATTCACGGAATATATGACTTCAACTGCGAATGGGCAGAGCTGAAAAAGAGTACCCAGCCGCGATTCGAACACGGGTCTCCCGCTTTCTAGGTAGTTGCGCTGAACACCACTGGAGACACAATGATCATCGCACTGTGTCCCCAGTGATGTAGTAGTCAGCGCAACTGCCTAGAAAGCAGGAGACCCGGCTTACAATACCGGCTGCGTACACATTTTCAGCTCTGCCCATTCGCAGTTGAAGTCATATATTCTGTGAATATGGAAGAATAACAACTGCAGGATCGGAAGAGACGTCTGTTCTTTCGGAAAAGTCACCACATGTATGGTCAACTGTGTAGAAATTTATCTACATCTACACTGGGACACTCTGCAAATAGCATTTACGTGCCTGGCAGAGGCTTCATCGAACCACCGTTATACTATTTATCTCCCATTCCATTCTCGAATAGCACGCGGCAAGAAAGAACACCTGAATCTCTCCGTTCGAGCTCTCATTTCTCGTATTTTATTCTGATGATCATTTCTACCTATGTAAGTGGGAGTCAAAATATATTTTCGCATTCGGAGAAGAATTTTGGCGATTGGAGTTTCGTAAGTAGCCCACGCCGCAGCGATAAGCGGCGTTGTCGTAATGATTCCCATCCCAGATCCTGTATCATTTCCGTAACACTGTCTCCCTGTATTGTGACAATAAGAAACGAGCTGTCCTTCTTTGGACACCTGATAAGGATCCCACACTTGGCAGCAATACTCCAAACAAAGGACGGACAAGCGCAGTGTATGCAGCCTCTTTAGTAGTTCTGTTGCATCTTTTAAGGGTTCTGCTAATAAAATGCACTGGAAGAACACGGTAGATATGTTTGCAGTTCAAATCCACTAACACAGAAAGCCACAAATACACGGACACTGTATATAAAGAAGAAGTACAAAGTAATGAAGGACAGTGTAGTACGTTACTATAATTAGAAGTTGTTGGATACCGTATCGTAGGTTTAAAAAACTGTGCTTTACTGCAGGTTTCGGATTTTTTTAAATTTATTTATTTTTTTTTATTTTTATTTTTTTTTTTTTTTTTATTTATTTTTTTTTTTTTTTGTTAATAGATGATTTTTCCCAATAATTTGTCTAGAATTGATCAATTAGTGGTATTAAGTACAAATGTGTGGTACGATTGCTGCGGATGAGTATTAATTCTGATAAAGTTTTTAAAAAAATTTACTATCATACTCAAATAAAACGTTTTTAAAGATTTGTAGATCTACAATAATTTAGAAGCTAATTTGAAATCAATAATGACCAACAGACATTGAAGTGCAATTTTTCTAACAAATAAGTTCTTTAGCGACAAAGTAATAATTACTCCAAAGTAGAAGATTCTACTCTCGAAATACTTTATTTTCCTTTGCGATAAGAGAGGGATTAGTTGTGATTCAATTATAATCCCGTGATTCTAATGAAGAGACGTCTGGGATCCCTTCAGGGTCTGGAGACGGCGTGTGAGTTGCAAAGACGACGCAGTCGGTTCTTTCGAGAAGTTAGCTCCAGAACGTAGAACGTAGAAGCATTGATCAAAGACCTCTCCGACACGTTGCTGCAACGAAAAGAAAACTTTTAATCAGCGACCTGCAAAAGTCTTCAGACGTGAGCACAAGATATGAAAGAGGAGTCTGCGAGTTTTCACTTTCAGAAGAGAGGGCGGAAATCTGAACTTGGCAGGACACCACGAAGTTATAATAACACATGATGTTGACGATAACATCGCGGAATAGCAGGGTGCTTTTCTGCCAGCAAGCAGCAGATATAATTGGTTTTGTATGGTACTCCCCTATTGCGTTACTGTCATTGAACTGTACCTTTTTATTATCAGATAATTTCAGTTAATTTTTCCGTCGAAGCTTGCAACTGAATCCCGCTAACATACGTTCACAGAGGTTGGACTTACAAAGATATTATTACCAAACAGCTTATAAAGATGATAGCGGAAACTCTCCCCTGAAATATGCGACACCGTTCCCGAGCACCTCCTAGCGGTGTGAGTTGTGAACTAAAGCTGACAGCTGACAGTGAACGGCCAAACATCCATAACACCTATTCGATGCATCGATTTGCATTATAGAAGTACGAAATGGTTGGAAGACGGAGTATATGTGCTATGTACGCCTTTAATAACTACGAACAGCAAAAGCACACCGAAATCTTACCTCAGGTTCCCCAAAAATAAAGATGGTGTAATGAGTTTATCGTTAGGCTTACTCAGTTCGTTGGCTTTTACGCTTTGATTCGCCGTTTTTTTTTTTTTTTTTTTTTTTTTTTAATAATTTGGTTATTGATACACGGAGTGTATTATTCATAATCGAAGAGTTGACTTGGATAATATATTGAAAAAGAAGCGCCCAGAACTTTTGAATAAAAGGTATGTATTATGCAACGACCACTTCGTGGAGAAAAGTTACAGAAATACGAGTTTATAAAGTAAGTCTTGTAATTTGTTCTTGCGCGTTGTTGTTATTTTCAGATGTTCAGATGTTTGTAAAGCTTAAGGGACTTAACTGCGTGGTCATCATTCCCTAAACTTACAAACTACTTATGAACTACCTTGTACTAATGACAGCACCAACATCGATGCCCGGGTGGAGAGGGGATTCGAACTCCCGTCTTGGAACCGCCTCGCGCATCGCCTCAATGCGCTCGGCCGCTCCGCCGCGGCGTTGTTGTTTTAAAAAAGTGTTTAATGTAATATAACAGCAAAAGCATAACAGCAAGTTTTATTTGAGTCACTTTATAAAAAGCGTAGATGAGGCTTCAGAAACAACAGCACAATTTTTGTATTGATGCAAAAGTTTTATTTTATGAAACACAAGGCGAAATTAAAATTTAGAAGAATGTCTTTTTTTTTTCTT
Organism: Locusta migratoria; assembly: GCA_026315105.1. Taxonomy (NCBI): domain Eukaryota; kingdom Metazoa; phylum Arthropoda; class Insecta; order Orthoptera; family Acrididae; genus Locusta; species Locusta migratoria. Next base: position 543,196,506 of record CM048747.1, on the reverse strand, counting down.
TGTCGGTTTCAGTTTTTGGATGGCTGCATTGCCTTCCGTTCCTCTGCCTACACTGTCATGGAAAATACGATCATCCGTATGCTTAAAACTTATATCGTATATTGTTTTATTTTCAGTTAGAATCCTATCAATATAACTGTAAAGATTTCCCGTCCACGCCACTACAATAAAATGCCATAATTTTTCATTAGATGCGGATATACAAGTATTTCAGTGTTCTGAACTGAGAGGTAAGTACAATGTGATTGGCTCTCATAGACAGAAAAAAAAGTTAAAAATTTGTAATATATATATATATATATAATTTTTGTCTTAGATTTTTTCGTGACATCATGAAGTACTGACTTGTCGAACAGTTCATGGCAGAGACGACTACGTTAGTTTTTTTAACCCCACACGTTAAAGGAATTATCAACTAACGTAACAACTTAAATGGAGAAAGAAATGTAAGCATTACAAAGTAATTTTAGTACGCAGCGAAATAAAACACTGATTTACAGACATAAAGGCAAGTATAGCCTACAACTCGTACCAACAGATGGCACTGCAGGTAAATTCATATACATGTGACGTCTGTTCCGAAAGAATAGACGTCATTTCTGATCCTGCAGTTGTTATTCTTCCATATTCACAGAATGTATGACATCAACTGCGAATGGGCAAAGCTGAAAATTTGTACCCTGCCGGGTTTGAACCCCAGCTGGGTAAACATTTACTGCTTTGCCCATTCGCAGTTGATGACATATATTCTGTGAATATGCATATAAATTCCACGGTGTTTCCACTATTATTTTCATAGCATACTTGTTATTATTATAGTACATACAGAATGATTTGTTTACAAGAAAGTCTCGTTTATTTTATGGCACTGAATTCACAAATAAATTCATATGTGGCATCATTAACCGTAATATTCAAATGGTGGTAAAAGACATACTGATGAGTATTTTTTGCCTTACGATGTCCAACTATTCTTCCAGTACTAAATAATATTAGAAAATGTACTTAGTTCAAATGTTTGTATAGCTTATGGGACTTAACTACGGGGTCATCAGTCCCTAAACTTACAAACTACATATGAACTAGCTAATCCTAAGGACAGCACAAATATTCGTGCCCGAGGGGGGATTCGAACCCCCGATCGTAGTGGCCGTGCAGACCGTGACTGGAGCGCCTCAGTCCCCCCGGCCACCGCGGCCGTCAATGTACTTAGTCCTTGCACTTTATTGCAGACTCAGAGCGTCAATACAAAAACAATTTTCATCATCAGCGCAGCCCAACCGCACCCATTCCCCCTACGATACCGATTTTTTTTTTTTTTTTCGAAAATAGTAAGCGTTTTCCCTTTGTTAAAACCACTTGTGTCAATGTTGCTTCGAAACCTAAACTTCTTATTTGGGGACACATAATCGTAAAAGTATTTTTCTTTCTGTGGGAGCCTAACCTAACCTAACCTAACCTAACACCTAACCTAACCTAACCTAACCGAACCTAACCTAACCTAACCGGAACTGAAACCAGGTTATCTAATAAGTAGAAGGTTAATAGTTGGACTATTATATATGTGAAAGAATAGTGAATGACGAGCAACATTTTAGCTTCAAGGTTCGGTAACTAGTGAAACTACGGATCTTCCTACGGACACTGATCTAGATGCTGCTGTTTAAAAGTGATTTTCACAAAAAAGACCAGAATAAGAATCTACCTCTGCTCTCATTCTTTTTGGAAATAATTTCAGAGTTTCCGCCACGTATGATGCAGAACGTTTTCCTCTGTAGTTGGACTCGAAACGTCAAAAGCTATCCAATCTGTCAATCCTAATTCTGTCTTCTTCAAGTCTGCATTACTTACTGTACATCCTGATCTCGTAGCCGTTCCCGGTCGTTGATACATATTCAACGGCGACAGCGGATGTGCCGCTTCTCGCTAGCGGTTTCCTTGTCCGCCTCGTCATCCGGGCTCGTTCTCCGGCCTACCAACTCTCAACTGGCTCCACACTACTGCTGCATTGTCCGTCGCCCATTACTCACAGATACACCTGTAGTCCCTTAATGGGTGGGAATATTTTTGTTCGTGTGCACTGTCATGGTTGTCAGCGGAGGGAGGTTACATCAGTTCCTTGTATCTAATACAGATGGAATTTACGCTGTCGCTTACAAATTACGATGTTAGCACATGGCACACGTAGAACGTAAATCAACCTCGGCGGCGTGATTTGCGTGGTCTGTGGTTCAGTGACCCTCCCGGAATAAAGCTCGTCGTTAAAAATGTAAATAAATAAATAAAATAAACTGCCGGCGGCGGTGGCCGAGGGGACTGAGGTGCTCCAGTCACGGTCTGCACGGAAACTACGGTTGGGGGTTCGAATCCCCCATCTGGCATGGATATTTGTGCCGTCCTTAGTCTGAACTAGTTCATAAGTAGTTTGTAAGCTTAGGGACTGATGACCCCGTAGCTAAGTCCCATAAGTTCTACAAACATTTGAACATTTTTTGAAAGTAAACGGTGATTCTTCGTTTCTTTTTCTTTTTAGATAATTTAACCCGCGAGGGAGTAGCCGATCGGTCTGGAGTGCCACGTTACGGATCGCGCGGCCTCCCGCGTCGGAGGTTCGAATCCAACCTCGGGCATGGATGTGAGTGTGTTGTCCTTGGGTTAGTAAGTTTAAGTGTTGTGTAAGTCTAGGGACTGACGGCCAACGTAGTTTGGTCCCATAGAATTACAGATGTTTGAACATTTTATTATTTAAGAAGCTCTTCAAAGTATTTTTATCGCATGAGACACGTTTTACGTTGCGGAGACAGCACGTATACGAGTCGTAGCGCGGCCGCTTGATATAGGCAGTGACAGCAGCGTTGCAATGCGCATGCGCGGCTAAGGTTCAAATTCTCTTCTGAATCCCCTACATGCAGCGTATGATCGCTCTCGCGGCAGGGACGGTCGAGGGGAAACGCCAATTTTAACATTGGCGTTGGAGCTGGTAGAGACGCCATCTCACGGCGGTCATGCACAAATGGTCCCGAAGCAAGACAATGGAGCTACTGTGCACCTCGCCTTGTGCATTGGCACATCCTCCATCAAGGCAACATCCGCCCTTTGTTTTTTGAGAACTGAAGACTCAACAAAAGACGTCATATTTGGTAAAATATCTTATAACTATAAATTAAAGACGCATCAACTGTAATAGACTTTAGAAGATCCGATCATGAATAATGATGACGTCACTACTATCCAGCCAGCAAGAATAGCCGTGAGGTAAGCGGCATCGCTTTGTGCCGTCGAAAGTAGTGGGCTCAATGCCAACTGCAAGCAATTTTTTAAAACCCAATCTTCTTTTTAACAGATAGTCGAACATCAATGACTTTTGCATTGTTACTTGCCACATATTTTTGGATGTTTTAGCAAATGTGTAATGTGTCGCGATTTTGAAGGTGACATTTATACTCTTCGTTGTAATAAATATTTAAGTGTTTGAAAAGATATGGGGGAAGCAGCCTTTGCGCATGCATAATTTTAGAAGGGGATGATGTTTACAGTGTCATGTTTTGTTACAGTCACTTAACAGTGTAATCATTTACTTACTGTGTTTTAGTGTTCAGTATCTTTTGGAAACAATTACTCAGCTTTAAGCTTGTAACAAAAGTGTGAAATAAAGAAGCTTGGTTGGCTTTGCCTCAGCTCGAGTTGAAGCAAGTGCAAACAAGCCGAGGTAAAACATTCTGCAGATATTTTAAAGAAATTATATCTAAAGGGGTGGGGGCGGCAAAACGGGACGCTTTTCCCTGGCGCAACTCACAGAGGTGCCCCAGATTGGCTCTTTGGACACAGATCGTAAGGGGGGGGGGGGGTGGAGGTATCAAGATCCGGCAATCAAAGAAGTGAAACCCCAGGCACCTGAAGCACCAGTCGCCACTGCTTATTACATCTTTCACATCCCTCTTATTTATGTTATCATGTTTGAATTTTTCCACCAATGAGAGTCATCGATAAACCTTCGAAATTGCAGCCGGATAACGTCGACCTCCTGGCAAGAAATTTTGGCTAACAATCTTTCAATTGTCTTCAGGTGGTTGTCACTAGCTGACACTTATCTGAAGATGACTATAAAGCGAAACATTGTGCCAGGAGTTGGACTTAATTTGGCTACTATCACGAAGGTTTACCGAGTATCCTTAAAGCTTTATCACAATGGCAGTCATCTTAGCAGAAGATCGATGGCTGAGTGCTAAGTTGAGGATGAAACAACTTGGATGGCCAACAGAAGCACTATAATAATTCAAAGTCATTTATTGCCACAAACGGTATGCCATGGGCAGGAAACGAATCTCTTTTACAATATTACTGCATCTTCAACACGTAACGTCTTCGGAGAGAATGTAAAAGCTACCGTCTGTCATATCTGGTGAATAGAATTATTACATTTATCAGTTTGTAACCTGTAATTAAAGACATGAACTCGTGTTATGTAACTACAGACATGGAGTCAAAATGACTCGGTGTATTATCTTTGTCTTACACTCAACACTATCAAACCTTAAGCAGAAGTAGATGAATTTATTAGTATTAGGGAAGGAAATGTGTTTAACATATTTAATACTGATTTAGCAGAGTTACACTGTTTTCACACACTGGGTGACTTCAACTTTTGCATAATGTTGCGGTTTTCCTTTTCAGTTTTTTTGGACATATAGAACATTATTTTGTAGATGTCACGTGATTGTGTTTGCTCCCCTAATTTACCAAGAACCTTTCTGATTGATGAAGCAGAATGGCAGAGCGACTCACATTAATGACATCTGAAATAATGCGTACCATTGCTGACTGTTGCAAATATTATTTTCATGGTTTGACAAACAAAAACAGTTTATAACAATAATCCCAAGAAACCACGGAATTTTATTAGATATAAATCCCGCAAATCTTGTCTTGCATTTTCTTTTTCACTCTGGCGAATGTCTGATTAGTGTATTTCACAACTAGTTCCCAAATGTTCATGAAAATAAGTACGAGAAAACTTCTTTTTCAGTCATCGAGGGTTTCCTAAGTTGTTGTGTAATCCAGGTAATTGCATTACTATGTTGCGTTCTGGCGTTCAAGAACGAGAGATGACAAGAGGCTGCATGGACCACTGAAAATCATATTTGTCCAATCAGAAAGCACTATTAGTAAGACGTGATTCTTCTTCTTATGAAATTCCACTTTGTTGGTCATTGTTACTGTCATGTTCACGTACAAGTGTTCCTAGATCACTAAGATCACTGGCACGTGTTAGTGTCGTCCTACCAATGCTTCACAACTCTTCAAAGTCGGCATTAGCTGGTATATTTTCCTTTCTGATACACCTAGGAAGGAAATCCATTTACAGAGTGAAAAAAAATTTAAAAAGTGGAGCAAACTCACACGGTTGAGAGTACACAATAAAATAAGTAAAAATATCTCACTAAACATGGGTCCGCAAACGAGTCATTCGCGCGATAATTACGAATGTATGATTCCAAGCCACTGACGTTATTGTAAACATCGTCCTACTTAGTTCACATTAATGTTAACCTTCAGCAACGTCAGAGTATGTGGTACACGCATGATGGAGCTGCGGCACACTTTACTCCTGCTTTGAGACGGCATCTAACGCGCAGATACGGCCAAAGATGGAAAGGTCGAGGCAGACCTGTGCCTTAGCTTTCAAGATCACCTGGTCTAAATCCTCTCCATTTTTGTGGTTTGAGTCAGCTCAAAAGACAAGTGTATAGCACACCCGTTAACAAGGTTGTAGAACTGGAGTGGAGAGTTGTACACACTTATCAAGAATTCCGAAATGATGCAGGGGTTTTCGAAAGAATTCGAAATTCATTCCAGATAACGAGTACAGTAGTGCACCCAGATGCAAGGAAGACATTCCGAACAACTCCTTTGACATGTAACCCATAGGTGAAGTGTGAACTGAATGCAATGTAAAACCTATCAGTAAAGTCTTAATTTCAATTTCATTTGTACTGTCAAGGACGATATTTACGATAAAGTCAGTTGAGTGTGAACTATAAGGACATGTTAATCTTAATAGCAAATTCTAAATTTCAAATTAATGTGTACTAACTAGGACGTTGAAAATGTTAGTGGCGGCTTGGAACCATACATTCTTAATTATCTCGCAAACGGCATTTTTGTTTCTTTAATCATGTACGTTTGCGCCGTCCTTTTTGATACACCCTACAGAAAAAAAATGATCAGTAAAGTTAGAATAATTCAAGATTTTTCCATGCGTTCACACAATTTAAATGATTTCAGAAGTACAGAAGTTAAGGCACAAGACTTCAAGATTTTTCTCGCGCAGTCACAGCAAAGAAGTCAAACTTAGTCAATAATCCACGTATCTAAATTCAGCAACAAAATACTAAGAAACAATTGGTATGATCTCGATTCTGCATGCCCAGGCTGAGGGAAGATTTATTTTAAGGCACTAACCGTACCGAACGGTTAAGGAAATTTCTTTTTATTATTTTTATTATTTCTTATGTTATGGGACCTACCTGCAGTCGTTATCGGTCCCTAAACTTAATTACTTAAACTAACTTAACCTAAGAACAATACGAACACCCATGCCCGAGGGAGGACTCGAACCTCCGACGTGGAACGGCCTCGCGCACCGTAGCAGGGTGCATCAGTGGGCACGGCTATTCCTCACAGCCTTAAGAGAGGTCCAATAATGTGAGAGTGCCTAGTTTTCAACAATGTGGATTCAGTTTGACTCTGTCTGTAGTTACCATTGGCGTAACTAGGACTTGGCTTTGGGGGGGGGGGGGATAGATCTGCTTGACGAGCAAAATTTTAGTCAGTTTCCAGACAGACCACCATCTACCACTCCCGTTGAAGAAACTAATTCACTCTCATCCACTGAAAGATTATGGTAAAACACCCCAAGTTTTCAATCTTTACCTTATCAGATTGTTCTTAAACGATTGTTTTTTTTGGGGGGGGAGGTTCTGGAGGGGTTCTATCCCCCTCATCCCCCCATAGTTACGCCACTGGTAGTTACGGTTTAATTTACAAAGGCCCACTGAACTTGGGAAAGGGCAAAATGTTTGCTTTTCCTTAACCGTCATTCACGTAACAAGTAAGGTCTGTTACTTCAGTTAGTACATACGGGAGTAAAGGAAGGAACTCTCACTATCAACCTCTCTAACTCATGTATAAATGTTACTTCACGGCTCAATATAACCGCCAACGATTTTCAGTTAACAGTGAATGACTCGGTAGAGAACGTCGTTTAGTATTTACTTTGTGCTTAAGTGCAATCCCCAAAATTATAAAGACTACATAGCGGTCGTAGCATTAGGATCGACATTTCCGTCATTTATAAATATTTTATTATTTTTACGAGGCAGAAATTACGTATTTTTCTAAAACTTAAACAAATTAATTACCATCTAAGTCAATCACAGTAATAAAGGCCATAGAATAAGACAGTCAAAACACCTTAAATTACGGTAATCTTTTGTCAGAATATTATTATAACTAGTTACTCTCTCTCTGAAAGATAAGCTTTTTATGAGCTCAGTTTTCTCTGTAACTTTGGCTCTCTCCGAGTTTTTGTACAAATGCATTTATTTTAAATTGTGTTATTTTGAAGGATACACGAGTGATATTTTAAATTGTTTTAAAAGCAGTCAGTAAGTAGAACCCTTCATCACATAGACAATATCTTTGATTTTCAGTAGATCGTTAAATGTACGTGGAAGATTAATTTATCAGCTAAGTAGTAAAAGAAATTTACCCAAAATGTAATCTGCAAGGTCAATCCCATGATAAAATCAGGTAAATTACTTCTTTTGCAATTGGCTTCGACATAAATGAACTACCGGGCCTCAAAAAAGTATTTCAAATATCTTATTATATTAGAAGCCCCTGGAGAAAAAGAATCATCATGTTAAATCATTACAAAAGTTTTAAATTAGCAAATAGGCTCAGAAAAAAATACGACGCAGTGTATCAAATGAGAGACAGTATTTTATTACGCATTACTGAGCAGTTTGAGACTATGCAGAGCTTAGTTTCCTTCGTCCACTCCATTGATCAGCGTTGTTTTCGTTGTGGTCTTCAGTCCGCAGACTGGTTTGATGCAGCTCTCCACGCTATCCTATCCTGAGTGAGCCGTTTCATCTCTGAATATGAAGGGCAACCAACATCTTTTTAATCTGCTAGTTTATTCGTCTCGGGATCCCAAAGTCTTCCCTCCGTTGCTAAACTGACGGTTCCTGCACGTATCATAAAGTGTCCCACAAATCCATTACTGAAGATACAACAGAAAATTCTTTTCACTTCAGTTCTGTTCAGTACCTTATCATTAGTAACGTGCTTTACCCATATAATCTTCATCAATCGTCCGCAGCACAACGGATCTTCCACGTTTACAAAATTGTTAAATGTTTGTTAAGCTTAAGGGACTTAAATGCGGGGTCATCAGTCCGTAAACTTACAAACTACTGATGAACTACCTCATTATTAAACACAGCACAAACATCCATGCCCGATGGGGGATTCGACCTCCCGACGGGAAACGACCTCGCGCATCGCAGCACAGCGCCTCAATGCGCTCGGCCGCTCCGCCGCGGCTCCACGTTTACACCTATGCAATTCTATACTCCGGAAAAATGTGTTCAGGATGGACTTCGTAACATCTAAATTAGGACTGGATATCAACAAATTTTTCTTCTTGAGAAATGATTTTCTTTCCATAACCTCACTACATTTCATGTCTTCTTTCCTTCAGCCATCAGAAATTATATTGTTACCCCATAACTTTCTTTTACAGTCTCGTTACCTAATTTAATTCATTCGCCTTCGCCTAATTTTCTTAGACCACATTCCATTACCTTTGTTTTACTTTTATTAAAGTACATCTTATACCCTCCTATCGAGACATTGTCCATGCCGTGAAATTGCTCTAGCAGGTCCTTTGCTGTCTCTGACCGAATTACAATGTCATCGTCAAACTGCAAAGTTCTTATTACTTCAACCTGAACTTTAATTTCCTATTTTTATTTGCTTTCCTTCCAAGCATCCTCAGTGAAGGTATCGGAAACCTTACCGCTTCGTTTGAAATATGCCCTTCGACTCTTATAACTGCTGTCCGGTTTTTGTAGCTGTTGAATATCATAATACTTTTCCCCTGCTAACTTCAGAAATTGAAATAGTGTACTCCAGTCAACAATGTTAAAAGGTTTCTCCAAGTCGACAAACACTAAAAACGTTGGTTTGTATTTCCAGCCGCGGCGGAGTGGCTAAGCGCATTGAGGCATTACGCTCCTATGCGCGAGGCCGCTCCCCGTCGGGGGTTCGATTCCTCCCTGTGGCAGTTTCAGGTAGCTTATAAGTAGTATGTAAGTTTAGGGACCAATGACTCCGCTGTTAAGTCCCATAAACTTAACAAACATTTGAACATTTTATTTCCATATCCTGTTTTGTAAGATAAGTTGTAATATGAGTATTCTCTCACGTTTTCCTGCATTTCTCCTAAATCCAAACTAGTTTTCCCAGATGTTGGTTTTACCTGTTCATCCATTAGTCTGTAAATAATCCTTGTTATTATTTTGCAACCAAGACTTATTAAAATAATAATTTGGTACTTTCACACTAGTCAACACTTCCTTTCTTTGGAACATAGATAATATGCACCAGAGGTCTTGGTTCGACAAAAACCTTTATTTGCTCAAATTCTTTTCGCAATATTTTATCTCTTATCTCATCTTACTGTACGTACATCATTTCCGATGCATAAGTGCGTCACATATTTCTTCCATCTACTCGCTTTGCGTTACGTGCTTAGCACCGGTCCTCCATCTGAGCTCTTGATATTCTTGAAGTGCTTTACGTGTCTCCAACCGTCTCTATAATTATCTTCTAAGCGGCATTTATATTTCCCCTAGTTGTAAATTCTTCTACAGACTTACATTGGTCTACTAGTAAAGCTTGCTTAGGCAAATTGTACTTCCTGTCACTTAATATTTTAGCCGTCTGCACTTACTCTCGTCTGCTTCATTTGCTAAATTTCTTGTAGCTTTTGTGATTAAAGTGTTTGTGATGATTTCATAGTACTTTGTGCATTATTATATTAGGCGAGCTTTAAGTCATTCCTTTCCCCAATCCATATTCACCTACAATTTTTTCCTACCGTTCCTTTTCCTAATACCGAGTTCCAGCCCATCTTGACATTGAAGTAATCCTCTCCCTTAACAGTCTGGATAGATTCTTTTATCTCATTATACTATTTTATATCTCCTCATCAACAGTCGGTGATGAGTCTTTCATTACTGCTATTATGTGGTCACTATGCTGTTCATACAAACTTATCCGAATTCCTAATTTCTTATTTATTATTATAGCTATGTTATCCCCAACTGATTTTTAACTCTGAACTCATAATCTTTCAGAGTTCAGTCTAGAGCATAGTACCTCTAATAAAATTCCACCATGAACCCCTATTCAATGTTAACATTGATTCCTCGTCCGATTTTATGCCTTTTACTTCAAAATCATTCTGCACCGAGTCTACGTACTTTCTTCTTGGTCTACCCTGACTCCTCTTACCCTCCGCTGTCGAGCTCATGAGTCTCTAAGGAAACCTTGCTTCTCCCATACGTGTAACATGACCCTACCATCTACGTCTGTTCACTCTAACTGCTTCATCTGTGGTGTTCATTCCCAGTTTTTCTTTGATTTCCTCATTATGGACACCCTCTTGCCATTGTTCCCATCTATTAGTACCTGCCACTTTCATATCTGTGACCTCAACCTTATGAATAAGGTAACCTGTATTCACCCAACTTTCACTCTAATACAACATAGTTGGTCGAAAGGTAGAGCGGTGCGCTGCTAACTTAGTCTTGGTACTGACTTCATTCTTGCAGAAGAGAGTAGATCTTAGCTGAACACTCACTGCATTAGCTTTGCTGCACCTCGATTCCAGTTCTTTCACTATGTTGCCATCCTGTGAGAAAATACATTCCATGTACTTGAAACTGTCTACCTGTTCTAACTTTGTTCCTCCTATTTGGCGCTCAGTCTGTTTAAATCTCTTTCCCACAGATATTACTTTCGTTTTGGAGATGCTGTTCTTCATATGGTAATCCTTGCACCTCATTTCGAGCTCTGAAATATTAGTTTGCAACCTTCCAATCGAGTCGGTCATTACAACTAAGTCATCCGCATATGCTTATTTTGTTTTGACCTATTTTAATCCCGCCTTGCCAGTCTACTGTGTTTAACATATGATCCATGAATAGTATGAACAACAGTAGTGACATGTTACAGCCTTGTCTTACCCCTGAAACTACCCTCAACCATGAGCTTAATTTGCCATCTACTCTAACTGCTGTCTGGCAGTCTACGTAAAGCCCTTTAACTGCCTACAAAAGTTTGCCTCTTATACCATAATCTTATAGAACTGACAGTAGCTTCCTCCTAGGAACACGGTCATAACCTTTTCTAGATCTATGAAACATAGATACAATTCCCTGTTCCACTCATAGCACTTTTCCATTATTTGTCGTAAGCTAAATATCTGGTCCTGACAGCCTCTAAGAGGCCTAAACCCACACTGAATTTCATCTAACTTGTCCTCGATTAATATTCGCACTCTCCTTTCAACAGTACCTGAGAATATTTTGCCTACAACGCTAATTAAAGAGATACCTCGATAGTTGTTACAATCTTTTCTGTTTACATGTTTGAAAATAGACGTGATTACTGCTTTCGTCCAGTCAGACGGAACCTGTCCCGATTCCCACGACTTTTCAATTATTCTGTGTAACCATTTGAGACCTGATATTCCACTGTATTTGATTAGTTCCGGCTTAATTTCATCCACCTCAGCCGCTTTATTGCGCTGTGATCTATCGACCACTTTCTCCACTTCCTCAAATGAGATCCTGTTTCCATCGTCGTTCCTATCCCATTCTAACTGAAAATCTGACACATAATTAAACGTTCCACCTACATTGAGTAATTCTTCAAAATATTCCCTCCATCTGCTCAAGGCATCCACAGGATTGACTAGTAGCTTTCCTGACGTGTCCAAACACTTGTTAATTCCTTCTTCCCTCCCTTTCGAAGATTGCTAATTACGCTCCAAAATGGTTTTCGCCCGGCTTGAACCAGTGTTATAGCTTATTTCCAAAGTCTTCTGCTTGGAGTCAGCAATTATCCGTTTGGATTTGTTTCTTTCTTCAACATAACTTTCTCTGTCTGCCTGATTTCTAGTACGGAGCCATTTTTGAAATGCCTTCTTTTTCTTTTTACAGGCTGCCTTGACTGTGTCATTCCACCAAGCTGTCTGCTTCTTCCTGCCTTTACACACTACTGTTCCAAGACATTCTCTAGATTCTTCCAGTAGTGTCCCTGTACCATGACCATTCCTCTTCCAGTGACTGTAAATCATTACATTCAACTCAATGGCACCTTTCCGACATTATTGTTATGTATTTGTGCCTAATTTCCTTGTCTTGAAAGTTCTCCACCCTTATCCTTCTACACATGGACCTGACGTTCTGCTCTTTTGGCCTCCCAAAACCAATTTCACTGCAGATTCAATAATGATCAGTATCATCACAGAACCCCATGAAAACACGTGTGTCCTTCACTGTCTTCCGGAATTCCTGGTCTATTGTTATATAGTCAATGACTGATCTGCTTCCCCTTCCTTCCCAAGTATAGCGGTGAATGTCCTTATGCTTAAAAGAGGAGTTTGTGATAACTAGGCCCATACTGGAACAGAAATCCAAGAGCTTTTTTCCGTTCCTGTTGGCCTCCATATCCTCTCCAAACTTACCTATAAATTTTCATAACCTTCTGTTCGATTTCTTATCCTGGCGTTGAAGTCAACCATGAGTTAAACACTATCCTTATCCTTCACTTTAACAACTACATCACTAAGTGCGTTGTAAAATCTGTCCATCTCATCTTGATCTGTTTCTTCACAGGGTGAATACACTTTCACAATCCTAATTTTCTTGCTGGAGATTGCCAAATCTATCCACATCAGTCGTTCATTTACATACCTTATTGCAATTATGCTGGGTTCGACTGCTTTCCTGATGTAAAACCCTACACCCCACTGTGCTCTTCATACTTTGACACCTGACGGGTAGACCTTGTATTCTCCGTCTTCGTCCTCTTTCTCTCCCCTTACTCTAACGTCACTAACAGCTAAAACATCTAACCCCATCTTACTTGAAGCCTCCGCCAACTCTACCTTCTTCCCATTGTAGTCCCCTTTGATATTAATAGCTCCCCATCTCATTCCAGATAGTTTGCCAAATCGAATCTGAGGAGTCCGTGGTCTGTCAATTAGAGGAGGGACTCCATCACCTCCAAAGGTCCGAGGCATTTTGCTCTAATTGTTGCCAGCATGATATTGAAGTACTTGCGAAGCAGGTTGCTAGCCTTACTTGCCCAGGGCCCCACTGGGTTTTACCCCTAACGGTTGAGGGACTAACCGGTGGATTTGGTAGTCTTTGCCGTCTGATCACAAAGGTGACCACGACTCAGAATATATCCGAGATGCCCCACCTTATTCCACAGTAACTGGTATCCAAACTGTCAGGACCATTTACTTGGCCACTCATACTCTGCCCATGGTTCATGAACTAGGGCATGACAACAGGAACCCATACCTTGAACCACACTCTGAACTCATGTGATAGGAAATGCTGTTTATCTAGTTACCAAACTTCACAAATACCTACCATATATATCATTAACCTATAAAATTAATTTTTTCGAATTTCCTAACTTAAATATCCGAATAAGGGATAGAACGTTATATGTTTCGATCCGTAGAATATAGCTTTGTTTTGTTCCTGATGACTACGTCCTCCTGAGTAATCTCTGCCTGGAGAACCGAATGTAGGACTATTTTACCTCCGGAAGTCGCCATCATCATATATACATACAGTTGAGCATTACGTCCTCGGGACGGTTAGCAGCCATTCGCAGCAACTGCATCGCAAAGCCATGTTAGCTTATGTCGAAAGCTCAGCTAATTATCCAGGTTCTTCCCCCCCCCCCCCCCCCCCCACTTTCCCGCAACTACTGAAAAGGTTGTTGCCGCTTTTCAGAAACCACAGGTTTCTCTAGCCTCTCCACAGATACCTCTCTGCTGTGGTTACACTTATAGTGCGGGTATCTGTATAGAAGAGGGAGGCAAGCAACCCCACTTTGGCAGTCTGTGTGTGTATCATGGGGGTGAATGGCTCAGCGATCGAAGGCAGAAGACTCAACAAACATTCGATAACCTGAAAAAGGTGAAACAAATAATATTGTTCAAATGTTTCTAAATCTTAAGGACTTAACTGCAGCTTACAAACCACTTAAACTAACTTATGTTAAGCACAAAATACACACATGTGCTCGAGGGAGGACTCGACCCTCCTACGCCGATCAACTGCGCGTTCTGCAGCAAGAAGCGTTAGAACGCTCCTCCGCGGCGGTGAAACAAACATGCATTCTGTTATTCCACATAATCATATAGTCGTGAAAAAGATGCCGTCAGTATTAATGTCAATGTATTACTTCAACACCATACCGTAAGATTACGAAGGAGCATCAGGGAACGACTGTCCATCGTTGAAGATAGTAAGTGTTCGAACAAGGCGCTCTAAACCATCCACTTCCGCTTTTTCTGTAGTCGATATTGGGTGATCAACCACTCTGAGGAACCCTAGCTCACTAATGTGACTGCTTGCTCTCTCTTCATATTTGGCCTTCGTGAGACATGCTCTGCCTCCTCTTTAAGAATTAACAAGTTGGCAACTGCTGCACTTGCAGCATATGTTGAACGCAAACTCAGGAATCGGAGCGTCGACACTCATGCCTTGCCAATCGTTACTGCAAACCAGTACCAAAGTGATTAGTTTTATTATCTGAGAGGTCACTTGAGTAACGTTGTGGAAAGTGCATTGTGACATAAAGAACTCCTAATATCCTTTGATATTTCATAGTCCACTGATATTGAACATGTGACAGCAAAGAGTTAGTGCCCTAGATTCGAGATATGTTCGAATGAAAAGGTACGAAGCCTCTTTACTGCGAAATAAGTTGAATTTTCAATATGCCGTTTAAGAAAAGCATAGTGCGACATCTAGTGATGCGAAGCGTACGTCGTCACCTCCCCTTACAACAATCAAGGCTGTACCCTCAACAGACAAGGTGATGCTCACAGTAATTTTCGACGTTCGAGGTCTGATAGTTAAAGAATTCCTCGAGCATGGAAACATCATTAACAGTGAGGTGTATTGTAAGACAGAACCGTAACCTATGCAATTCCATCAAGAGCAGATGTTCTGCCCTGCTCACGGAGGCAATGTTCAGCTCCCTGATTAAGGGTCACACAATGGGTACTGGCAAATTTCCAACGGGAGCAGCTTGAGTACCCGCCCTACAACGCGGAAATCTTACTCTGGGACTTCCATATCTTTTGTTCACCAAAAAAGACTTCTCAAAGGGAAGCGCTTCAAGTCGGACGACGAACTGAAGGTCATAGTAGAGGACTGACTCATGTCACAGACACAGGAACTCTGGGAACAGGCAATCTTTCGGCTCGTTAAACAGCAGAATAGTGGTGCTCAGGCCTCTGATGATTGCTTTAGAATTATACACACGGTGTCGTTTCGTACCTTTCATTTGAACACCCCTCGAATATTGTACGTAGTTAAGCGTGAAATGGAAACTGCTGCACACTTTCACTATGTACAGTGGTGCACTGTGTCTATTCTTGTCAGCTTTTCAGAAGACGATATGAAGGATTTGCCTGGAGCGTCACCCAAAGTGATGCGACACGCACAGACGTACCATTGATTTATTACAAAAAACAGTCGATCTCGACGCCTCAGATTTCTTTCAGGGTAAACAAGAGAGAAACGGGTCTGTATCGGGTGACCATCTGCT
Organism: Locusta migratoria; assembly: GCA_026315105.1. Lineage (NCBI taxonomy): Eukaryota > Metazoa > Arthropoda > Insecta > Orthoptera > Acrididae > Locusta > Locusta migratoria. The sequence continues at coordinate 543,180,567 of CM048747.1, read as the reverse complement.
GTGACCTTTTGGTGAACGGTATCGTGTACTTTTATACATTTACATTTTTGTACAAGTAGCAAGATAAAACTGTGCAGGTCATCATTTCTCTAATTTCGCAAGGAATACACGTTGTGGATTTTGCAAGATGTTTGCACATTTCACATATCCTATCAGGGTAAAATTTTTGGTAGTGGTCAATCCAGAATTCTGGCCTTGGGTGAGGGGGTGGAATGGAGGGAGGGCTGAGCTCATAGAAATTTTGTGGCATCGCATCTCAAAGTGATATTTTTTTATTTTACTATTATAGCCACCATTGGACCACTTTAATCAATATTATCAATTGCGTTCTTCTGGTTTTCCCCCAATACTTATTTATTCTTACGTATCATGCCGTTATGTGTGCCTCACCCTTCCAGGTCACTGTCAGTTTTTATTGGTAGTATGACGTGTTTGTCCTGAAGTATCTGGAGTCCGTCTGTCTTGTCTTTCAAGTATTTCATTGTTATTTGTAATTATATCATGCCCTCTTTGATATCTGTGATTTACTTTATGCTGCTCTTGTCGTTCCATAATTTCTCAGTTATCCTTCTGCTTTTCTGTTGTCCTCATTAGATGTCCTAGGAAAGAGATCTCTTTCTTTTTCATTGTGCTTGTCACTGGTTCTATTAGTTTAAAAACTGTTCCACTTGAAGCTATTCTAAAAACGTTCGAATGTTTGTAAATCTATCGGACCAAACTGCGTGATCATCAGTCTGTAGCTTACAAACTACTTAAACTAGAGTAAACTAACATAAGGACAACACACACACCCATGCCCCAAAAAGGACTCGAAACTCCGACGGCGAGCAACCGTGCGCTCCGCATCAAAGCGCCTTAGACCGCTCGGCTACTCCACGTCGGCGAAGCTATTCTCCAAACCCCGTGTTTTTTATTTATTTGTATTTATGCATTTTTATACTATCCCCCTTTCTGTTTTCAGTATTCTGTCTATTGCTACAGTGTAGGCTGTTTCAAACAATTTCGCTAGAATATGTTATTTGCAGCTGTGTGAATTTCATAGTATTTCAGTTGGCTATTGAAGATATTTCTTGTTTTTAGTGTCCCTGGTATCGTAATTTGTTTTAATCAATTAACGTAATCTACTGTGCCATTATGGTTGTGCGTTATTATTTCTCCCAGGTATTTAAATTTTTCAACAATTTTTATGTCGTGTTCTCCAATTCTAATTGTATTTGCGAGTGGCGGTTCCGTTATTATAATGCCAGTTTTTCCAAAGTATATTTTAAGGCCAATAAACTGGGCTATTTTCTGTAATTATCGTATTTGTTGCTTGGTTTCTTGAATATTGCTGGCAAAAATAGTGAGGTCATCAGAAAATCCAATAGATTTTATGTCATCCTTTTTGTGTCACAACTAGAATGTTTTGGGATTGGTCTTACACCACTCGCTTACTATGTATTCAAGGGAAAAATTAAAGAGTTGACAGGCCATCTCCCTGCCTTAAAGCAGTTTTGATGAAGAAAGATTCTCAATAATTTTCAAATTTTTATTTGTTCAGGTAAGACCTATAAGTTTAATTAAATTTAGATGGAGTCCTAAATATCTAAAATTTTTAACAATAAAAGTACACTGATAGAATAAAATGCTTTCTTAAAATCAATAATTAACAGAGCTTCTTTCGTTTGCGTTAATAAGCCATGACAAGACTAGTTTCAGGGTAATTAATTGTTCGCATTGCTCCTCCAAGGTCTGAAGCCTCCTATGTTTTACCCCGATTCCTTATCCAGTTGTTCTCTGATTCTGTTGTGTGAATTCATGGAAAAAATCTTGTAGGTGAAATTCAAGAGCGAGACTCCTGTGTACTTATCTGGTGCAATTTTGTCTGCTTTCTTATGGTGGGATAATTATAGCTGTGGTGCAAACTTCGGGAAATGTCTAAGAAAGAAACCAGAAAAGACGTTGGTGCGTGGCCCGCTGATCCGTAATTAAAGAAAACATAATACACGTTAGGAGGCTTTTCTCAAGTAATTTGGGGCAGGGGTGGGACGGGGATGGTCAGCTCCATAATTCACACCCCTGGATTCGCTATTGGTTGTTGGTCAAATACGAAAGTTATCTTGGAAGTTAGTCAAAGAGAATTTCAGAGACAGAAATATAGCAATAAATGTACAATACGAGAAAATATTACTTTGCGTTATATACTTTGTTAATGTGTTTCATCCTTTGATAGACATAAATTGATGCGTTTTCTGAAGGAAACCGTATTTGCAAAAGTTGCTCCCTCCCTCTCCCTCCAGTTCTCTCTATAGTGCTCTTTGTTACCAGCTATTGACAGTGTTACCTTTGTCAGAAAATAATTAATAACGTAAATTGGAGAGAATCAAAGAAAGAAATCCCTTTTATCAGGGTGATATTTGATCTCTACCAAGAGCCGCCTGTGATGCTAAAGTAAAGCCTTTGTGAGGATAATCCACCTCGACTTACAATTTGGAACTTATTTTTCACTCCACACACTGGAGAGAAAATTTGTTCTGCTTGATGCGATTACCCGGGAAGCTGGTGGATTGAGTTTTTAGAGGGATTACAGGATAACGGGGTTTGGCAGCGCATCAATGTTGTACGTGTAAGGCACTCGAGCCGGCAGCCGGTAGACAAGCCGCGATATGAGGATCCGAGGCATGAGAAAAATGTTTCTTGTTTCACTCTAGTATGGGGAAAACACCATACTTTAGTACCTGTCAAATGTTCTTCCCAGTCAGAAAAAGAAATTTGAAAAGAAGGGTACTGGGCGTATTGGTCGCATGATCTTTCCAGCCCAAAGCAACAATTACAATAGGACTCCATTCCGTTCTTCTTGTCAGTTACTATGTAACTTGTGAAAGGTTTAGAACTGATTGACATTGTGCTCAATTTTTGTTGGGAGTAACTACTATCACAGTAAAGTACTGGACGGATAATTTCGGCTTCCCGTTAAGCAAAAGCACCTCTTTAGCGCAGCTCATTATCTATGACGTCAGACCACCTGAACGGTTTGCTGTAGAGTGATACAACTTTGTAGGTGCATTCACTTATTTGTGTACATAGGTGTATATGACGCAATGGCGAAATAAGTTGAGGTGTAAAATTTTTTTGTGAGGATATGCAGCACGAGTTACGTAGCAGGTATCGGTTACACAGTTTCACACATTGAAACATGGTTTTTGACGAAGACAGTACGGTGTTTGATGGTGAGGCTAATATTGTTAGCCCTGGCATCTACATGATAGAAAAAAATATTTATAAAAAAAAAAGTTTGTAAATCTATCGGACCAAACTGCGTGTTCATCAGTCCGTAGCTTACAAACTGCTTAAACTAAAATAAATAGGTTAATATAACACCCATGCCCCAGGGAGGACTCGAACCTCCGTCGGCGAGCAACAGTGTTCTAGGCAGCGAGGCGCCTTAGACCGCTCGGCAATATTTATAATATAAAGATATATACTTTAAAAGTTTAATACATATGTGTAACTGCTCAGGAAGTAAAGGAAAGTTGAATCATAAAGCGAATCATCTTGAATACAAATTTATATTTCACGCTTCCACAAACCTCACTACAACAGCGGACTGAAATACAAATCACTGTCTGGTGCAATGGCTTCCATTCATGAAATTAACTGAAATTCTTATAGATATAGATTGACTGATCAGCACGTCTATCTTCTACTGAAGATTGTTCGCTCTTGCGGTAGCACGTTTCCGGAAAAAAAGTGTAAATGGTTAAATATGACGAGAATTCCACCCTCATAAACCACAGACATTGCCGAGGTGGATTGGCTTCGGTGCCTCAACGATACAGACAGCCGTAACGTAGGTCAACCACTGTGGCGGGGTATCTGTGTAAAGGCAAGACAAACGTGTGGTTCGTGAGGAGGGCAGAAATCTTTTCAATAGTTACAGCGGCAACAATATTGATGATTGACTGAGCTCGCCTTGTGACATAGCTAACATGGCTTTGCCATGTTGTTACTGCAACGGCTGAAAGCAAGGGCAAATTACAGTCGTTAATTTTCCCGAGTAAATGCAGCTCTACTGTATGAATGTGTTATTATGGCATCCTACGTATTGCGTAAGTAAAATCCCCCATTCGGATCTCCGGGCGGAAACTACTCAGGAGGCTGTCGTCACCAAGAAAACCAAAACAAGCATTCTACGGATCGGTGCGTGTAATGTTCTAACCCTCAATTGGATAGGTGGGTTAGAAATTTTGAAAAGAGAAATGCATAGATTAAAGTTACATGTGGTGAGGATTAGTGAATCTGATTGCAGGCCGGGGGGACTGAGGCGCTCCAGTCATGGTCTGCACGGCCACTATGGTCGGGGGTTCGAATCCCCCCTCCGGCATGAATATTTGTTCTGTCCTAGTTCGTAAGTAGTTCATAAGTAGTTTGTAAGTTTAGGGACTGATGACCCTGTGGTTGAGTCCCGTAGGCTATACAAACATTTGAACATTTTCTTATCGCAGGATGGACAGCATTTTTTGTCAGGTGAGTTCAGGGTTATAAATATAAAATCAGTTGCTGGTAACGCAGGGGTAGGTCGGAAAATGAATAAGAAAATAGGTTACTATGAACAGCTTAGTGAACGCATTATTGTAGCAAAGATAGATACGAAGCCATCATCGACCACAGTAGCACAGGTTTATATGGCTACTAGCTCTGCCGATAATGAGAAGATCGAAGAATTGTATGAGGAAATAGAAGAGATTATTCAGACTGTTAAAGGAGAAGGAAACTTAATTGTCATAGGGAACTAGAACGCGGTAGTAGGAAAGAGAAGAGAAGGAATTGTAGTAGGTAAATATGCACTGTGGAAAAGGAATAAAAGAGGAGATCTCATGGCAGAATTCTGTGCAGACCACAATATAATCATCACAACACATGGTTTAATCATCAGGAAAGGTGAACTGTCCAGGAGATAGTGGGAGGTACCAGATTGACTTCATAATGATAAGGCAAAGGTTTAGAAACCATGTTTGAAACTGTAAGACATATCAATGGCAGATGTGCACTCTGCAATTTTTTATTTGTTATGAACTGTAGATGAATCTGCAGACTGCAGAAAGGTAGAAAACTAAGGAGATGAAATCTGATCAAATTGAAGGAGGTAAAACGGAGTACAGACAGCTGAAAAATAAGTTTGACAGGAAGTGCAGACTGGCTAAGCAGGAGTAGCTTGAGGAGAAGAAGATCTTTAATTTAGTCGATGCCTTACCATCGATTACTACAAACTGTGTCCTCTCTGACAGGAAATCCCCTATCCAGTCACAAATCTGGCGATATATTCAGTAACCACACAACTTGATAAAAGCTGCGTGTGAGGTACGGTGTCAAAAGCGTTCTGGAAATCTAAAAATACAGACCAATTTGAGAACCCATGTCGATAGCACTCACTCTTCGTGTGAGTAGAGAGCTAGTTCTGTTTCACATGGACGATATTTTCTAAATCCGTGTTGTCCTTTGGTCACTGAATCACACTGTTCAAGATAATCCCTATTCCATGCTTTCCTTCACCGATTGCTCTATGTAAAAATTGAGTAACAATGGAGAAAGGCTACATCCCTGTCTTATTCCCTTCCCAACCAATGCTTTCCTTTCATGCCCTTCGAGTCTAATAACTGCGGTCTGACGTTTGTACAAGTTGTGTAAAAAAAAAAAAACAAAAAAAAACAACACATTATTTTCCCTTTATTTTACCCCTGCTGACTTCAGAATTTGAAAGAGTCTTTGACTATCAGCATTATCAAAAGCTTTCTCCAAATCTAGAAATGAAGGTTTGTCTATCCTTATTACATTTTCTAAGATAACTTGTAAAGTGAAGTCTCCCGTTTTCCTACATTCCTCCTGAATCCAAACTGATCTTCCCCGAGGTCAGGTTCTACCAGCTTTTCCATTCTCCTGTAAATAGTTCCTGTTAACATTTTGCAACCATGACTTATCAAACTGATGTTCCTGTAATTTCTTTGTAATGGGGATTATTGCGATTTTCTTAAAGTCTGAGGGTATTTCACCTGTCTCATACATCTTACACACCAGGTGAAATAGTTTTACCATGGCTGGCTCTCCCAGAGACTTTAGTAGCTCAGAGGGAATGTCATCTACTCCCCGGGCTTTGTTCTGACGTCGGTCTTTGAAGGCTCTGTCAAATTTATTTCTCAGTATAGTATCTCCTCTTTCATCTTCATCTACTTCCTCTTCTCTTCCTACAACATTGTCTCTAGGTTCATTTCCTTTGTAGAGCTCCTCTATGTACTCTTTCCACCTTTCAGCTTTCCCTTCTTTGCTGAGAACTGGTTTTTCTATCTTAGTTCTTGATATTCATAGAACTGTTTTTCTTGTTCCCAAATGACTTTTTTTATTTTTCTGTAGGCAGTATTTACTTTTCCCCTTCTTATAATTCTTCTAGAGATTTGCATCTGCCTTCTAGCCACTCCTGCTTAGCCATTTTGTACTTCCTGTCAATCTTATTTCTTATTCGTCTGTACCTCCATTTTGTCTGCTTAATTTTACTATTTCCTATGATATCCATGGTTCTTTTTAGGTCTCGCCTTTCTGTCTATTTGGTCCTCTGCAGCCTTCACAAATTCATCTCTCAATGCTACCCATTCCTCTTTCACTATTTTCCCCTCGTTGTGTCAATTGTAGCCTAAAGTTCTGTCTGAAATTCTCAAGAACTTCAAATTCCTTCAATTTATCCAGGTCCCATCACTTCAATTTCGTGACTTTCTGCATTTTTTTTTTTTTTTTTTTTTTTTTTTTCAGTTTGAACCCACAGTTCATGACCAATAATTTATGGTCAGAGTTTATATCTGCCCCAGGGTATGTCTTACAGTTTTAAACCTGGTTCCGAAATCTATGCCTTACCGTTATAAAATCTATCTGGTGCCTTCGATTGTCTCCTGGCCTCTTCCATATATACAACATTCTTTCATAATTCATAAACCAAGTGTTTGTTATGATTAAATTATGTTCCATGAGAATTCTATCAGGCGGCCTCCTCTTTCATATCGTTTACCCAGTCCATATTTACCTAGTATTTTTCCTTCCCTTCCTTTTCGTATACCGAATTCTAGTCCCCCAACACAATTAAGTTTCCGTCTCCTTTAACTGTCTGCATAATATCGTTTAACTCTTCATACATTTTTTCAATCTTCTCATCATCCGCAGAGCTAGTTGGCATATAAACTTGTACTACTGTTGTCGGTGTTAGCTTCGTATCTATCTTGACTATGATTATGCGATCAATGTGCTGCTCATAGTAGTTTACACGCATTCCTGTTTTCTTATTCATTATCAGACCTACTCCTATAATACCCCCAACTGATTATTTTTATGTATAATCCTGTACTCACCTGACCAAAAATTATGTTCATATTGCTAACAAACTTCAGTAACCCACTATATCTAACTTCAACCTATCTATTTCCCTTTTTAAATTTTCTAATCTACCTACCAGATTAAGGAATCTAACATTCCACCCCCCGATCCGTAGAATGCCAGTATTGTCTTTCCTGGTGATGACATCCTCCCGAGTAGTCCCCGCTCGGAGATCCTAATGGGGGACTATTTTACCTCTGGAATATTTTATCCGAGAAGATGCCTTCATCAATATATTCATACAGTAGAGCTGCATGTCCTTGGGAAAACTTATGGCTGTAGTTTACCCTTGCTTTCAGCCGTACACAGTAACTGTGTGGCAAAGCCACATTAGCTGATGTTACAAGGCGAGCTCAGTCATTCATGGAGACTGCTGCCCCTCTTCTGGAAACAGACGTTTGTCTGGCCTCTCCACAGATACCCCTCCTATGTGGTTGTGGTTGCACCTACGGTAGGGCTGTCTGTATCATTGAGGCGCCTAAGCCACCCCACCTCGGCAATGTCTGTGATTCATAGGGTGTATAATAATATAATAATGACCAAAGTAAATTAACATCTTCTGTTATTCATTTCCTTTTTTAAATTTTTATTTATTTATTTGAAAGCCAGAAATTTTTCATAATTATTGGAGTTACATGAATGATTATTAGCAAACAATCCTACAAATTGCTTTAACAGTAGTAATTATAGGAGACATACGAGTTTTGACCTTACTAAGTATAATTCCTGAAGAGAGGCACCTATCGAAAGAAAAGAGGTCAGTGAATGTAATTTACATTTATGATTCGCATTTTGAGTGGTGTGGCAAACTGTTGTGTGTCTACTAAATACTTAGCACGTAATTAATACCCTGGTTTGTTATACTCAAAACTTTTTCGTTACTGAAATCAAAGTCAACTAGTTTGTCAGATACCTACCAGCAGTTCTTGCCAATCGTGGAAAGGCTTTTTACACATTTATTAATTACACCATTTTCTAACAACACAGTAATTAATTTGCTAATGATATTAAGTCTCATTCTCGGAAGGTACCAAATGCACACACTAATTATTACTAAGGTCGCAACAGAATCCATACTTAGTCCGTTTTTGCATTTTGTAAACTAAACTTGGATCTTTACTTTAAGCAATTAATCAATTTTATAAATTTTTAATTATGTGTTTGCACTTCTTGCTGTATTTGTACTTGCTATTCTGTAACTATCAGACACGTTTAGAAATTGTCCGTAATTCCACCTATGAGCACATTTATACTCGGCATCGCAGTCGTGTTAAATATCAGTCTGCACTCTGTTTGAATAATGAACTATTCGTTTGTTTAATTAAAGAATCCTAATTTCAGGTACATTTGTCAGTCAATGGGATTGTTATTTAGTCACACTTATGTTACGAATAGCTAAGCGCACTAACACGACCATCAGTTTACGCCAGGTTGATTAATTATAACATTTATTCTTACTTTACTTAAAGACATTCAGAATAATTTTATATTCATTGTGTTGTACCAGTCTAGATTGCCACTGTTGCATCTGCACACAAACAGACGTCCTCATACACACACGCAACAGTTTCCGATCATAATTCTAATTTTATTTTATTTCATTTTGTGTTATTTAAACATATATGTTTTACTGGGTCCACAAACTGACAGTTGCTGAGTTATCTCATTAATTCGAGTTGGGGGACCAACTCTAAACGACCATGAATACCAGGGTATTTACGGACTATACTTCCAGCTGTAATCGATAATGAACCCTTGAACCAAACCCGGCTCACGGGTTTTATGTACGATGGTGTTCCAGCACTGCCGGCCGCAGTGGCCGAGCGGTCTGCGGCGTGCCACTCACGGTCTGCACGACCACTGCGGTCGGGAATTCGAATCCCTCCTCTGGCATGGATGTTTGTACCGTCTTTAGTATAAGCTAGATCATAAGTAGTATGTAAGTTTAGAAACTGATGACCCCGTAGTTAAGTCCCATAAGCTGTACAAACATTTAAACATTTTGTTCCAGCACTTGTTCATTTATGAGTGTGCCGGCCGCGGTGGCCGAGGGGACTGAGGCGCTTCAGTCACGGTCTGCACGGCCACTACGGCCGGGGGTTCGAATCCCCCCTCGGGCATGGATATTTGTACCGTCCTTATTTGTAGGTAGTTCATAAGTAGTTTGTAAGTTTAGGGACTGATGACCACGTAGTTAAGTCCCATAAGCTTTACAAACAAAAATTTATGAGTGCGACGACTACTAACTTGTACGGACTTGTGGTTACGATTGGATAGGTAGGAGGGGCCTACGAGGTCTCCAGATTTAAATCCGATGGTTGTATGTGTGTGGCATGTCAGAATCCTGAGATACTCTATCGAGGTCAACTATCGTGGGGAATTGTCCTTGTAGATTGAAGCAAATTTCCAGCACTTACATAATTCTCCACGATTGCCTGAGACTCATTTCGGTAACTAGTTCTATGTAGTTATTCAGTCGGATCGACAATATCTCGGATGTCTTCTTTAACGTTTAGAGATGCCATTGGTTCCCAGACCCTGATGAACCGGAACAAAACATTTGTCGTATATCGACACCGGTTGATTTGTGGACTCGTTGCTATTGGGACCCTTTAGCTACTTTTGCTCGGTACTTTCCTTGAGTGAAATACTATCACTTCTGAATCACCCTGGAGATATACATGGTGATTGGAGCAGCAGCCTTTGCCCGTCAGTTCCTGAAAAAAGGCCTCACCAGACTTGCTATCAAGACCATAGTCAATAAATTCCAGCATACTGGTAGTGTTACAGACAAAGAACGTCCAGGGATGCCGGCCATGACGCAAGACACCGTGCAAATTGTGCAGGATTCGATCGTACATACCACTGCCGCATCTACCAGGAAACTTAGAAGGGAGTTGGTATTCCTCAAACCACTGTACGGAGTGTTCTTCGTTACAAGCTATACAAATATTCGTACCATATCCAGGTCGAACGTAAGGTTGAAGCGGAGGACTATGCAGTCAGACAAGCTGTGTGTCATGAAATGCTACATGCTGCTGAAAATGATAATTTGATTCAAAATGTCTTGTTCAGTGATGAAGCTACATTTCATACCTATGGACATGTGATCAGACACAACTGCAGGATCTGGGCAGACGACCAACCAGCTGTGCTGCAGGAGTGCCAACGGGATACAGCAAATCAAAAATCAAATAAAAAGTTTGTAAAGCTTTTGGGACCTAACTGCGGGGTCATCAGTCCCTAAACTTACAAACTACCTGATACTAAAGACGGCGCAAACATCCATGCCCGAGGGGTGGGATTCGAACCCCCGACGGCGAACGGCCTCTCGCATCGCAGCGTAGCGCCTCAATGAGCTCGGCTACTCCGCCGCGGCTACACAGCAAAAGTGAATGTGTGGTTAGGGATAACGAGGTCAACAGTGTACAGGTCATCCTTCTTCGCAGAACAAACTGTTACTGGTACCACGTACCTAGATATGTTGGAGCCCCAGTTGATATCTGATGGGATTGTGGGTACTGTGGTTTTATTACAGGATGCCGTAGCACCTCATTTTGCCCCGGTTGTTAAGGGATTATCTGAATGAAGCAGCCGGCCGCGGTGGCCGAGGGGACTGAGGCGCTCCAGTCACGGTCTGCACGGCCACTACGGTCGGGTGTTTGAATCCCCTCTCGGGCGTGGATATTTGTGCCATCCTTAGGATTAGCTAGTTCATAAGCAGTTTGTAAGTTTAGGGACTGATGATCCCGCAGTTAAGTCCCTTAAGCTTAACAAACATTTGAACTTTTGAATGAAGCATTTCCCGGCAGAGGGATTGATTGGTCGTGCCTCTTCTGACGTGACACCCTTAGACTTTTTGCATGGGGATCTATCAAGTCTTAAGGTATGCCAAGTGAAGATCCGCAACGCTGAACACTTAACACAGCGGATGCGAGCTGCAGCTGCTGAGATTAAACCAGATATTTAATATTCGCAGAATATATGACAGCAACTGCGATTGGGCAAAGCTGTAAATGTGTACCCAGCCGGGATTCGAACCCGGGTTTCCTGCTTTCTAGGCAGTTGCGCTGACCCCTACACCACTGGGGACACAGTGATTACCGCACCTGCAAGGACTACCTAAGCACGCCTCCCGTCAGATACAATTTCCCAGCTTCGCCCTGCCCACAGTACTCATACTCATAGTTATGAAACTAATTCCCGTAAGAGTATATATATATATATATATATATATATATATATATATATATACTCTTACGGGAATTAGTTTCATAACTATGAGTATGAGTATATATATATATATATATATATATATATATATATATACTATGCCGGTGACTGGCAATGATCCGATCGTTAGTGGGGAGGGGTGGGCGTGGGCTAGTTTGAAGCCCTTACTCTAACTGGAATTAGTTTCATAACTACGAGTTTGAGTACTGTGGGCAGGGCGAAGCTGGGAATTTGTATCTGACGGGAGGCGTGCTTAGGTAGTCCTTGCAGGTGCGGTAATCACTGTGTCCCCAGTGGTGTAGGGGTCAGCGCAACTGCCTAGAAAGCAGGAAACCCTGGTTCGAATCCCGGCTGGGTACACATTTTCAGATTTGCTCAATCGCAGTTGCTGTCATATATTCTGTGAATATTGAATAATAACAACTGCAGGATCAGAAGTGACGTCTGTTCTTTCGGAACAGACGCCACATGTATATATAAACCAGATATGTTTGGGCAGGTTTTTCGGCCTACAGTGGAGCGCTGCGGCCGGGCGGAGGGGGGGGGGGGAGGAGGGGTGTGTGGCTAGACATGCAAGGTGGTCTTGTGTCCTATTGCAACAAAAGTTGGAGTGTCATTACATATTGGTTGATGAAATTTGTTTAAGTGCAAAATGGACAGTGACTTTAGAATCACTCTGTACGTTTCTAGGTAAAGTATTAAGTAATTTTACATGCAATTCATAGAGAAAAGACGTGACTTATTTCATTCGACTTTATGAGAATGCGTAACAGTTTTAAAACCGTAAACATAATTTTCAGCTCCACTAAGATATTGTATTACCACAGTTTCTAAACTCAGTGGGGGGAAAAGTATAGCTGAAGCGATGCTAGCGCTCCAAGCGGTCTGTAGGGAGTAGAAGAAGAATGGCATGATATGCAATAACATGTTGCTCTATTTAAATCTGTTACCTTCATATCTACTAGCCACCCAAAATGGTGGACAATCTTATAATACAAATAGGAAGATATCACTAAAGTATTTTTTGATGGTCTATAAGTACAAAATGTTAGCACAGTGTAATGTGTACGGCTCGTATTAACCAAAAGCATTTTGAAAGCAGAAATTAATTTCATCGTGATTTACTCAGATTCGAAAGGAACTGATTTTGATCATATTCGCGTGCTCGAGGGAGTACTTTAACGTTTCACCAGGCCTCTTTGGCGCACTGTATGTAACAGCTTAAACGCTTATCGGACACGATAACTGAATAATCGTATTTGTAGAAGAGAAAAGTCGTTACAGCTTTGCTGTCTTATGTTATTTCGATAAATCGCACCGTTTCAGAGATATTTGCTAAAATAACGGCGTTTGGACTGTCACTTGACTGTTTTACGTAAACCAGTACAGGCAAAGAAAACTTGAAAAAGAGGACAAACTACCACGACACGAAGGTAATGAAGAAGTTGGAAAGGTATTTCAAAAATAGAGATCACAATTCAAAACAGAACATGTATGTCAAAGCTAAACTGAAATACAAAATAATTTAGCTGTTAAAATTTGGTCAGAGAGAATATTACGTGTTTTATGCATCCATATCATCACAATAACAGAGTCGTACTCGTATAGTCTGTAAGTTGTTATTTAATTTTGTGTTCTTTACCTTTTTAATATTTTCTCCGGAGATTAAAAAAATATCATAAAGCTACAGAATAACATGAAGTGGACCACAATTTTAACGGATTTCTGGCACTGTACTTCTCAATATCCCTTTCAAATCGAAATGAGAGATTTCTGGATTATATTTTTGACAGCAGCCACAATTTATAGCGTCATTAGAGCTCCTAAATGTGATGGTATTTTGTACCTTCTACTTCACTTCAAGTACACAGTCAATGTACAATCATTTTCAGGTGTCTTTATCCGACCCATCCACTTAGCAGCGCTGCAGTGAGACTTACCGACCACTTGAATTTATGCTAAGGACACCATACACACCCATTTTGGAGTGAGGACTCCATACTCCAACTATGAGCAGCCGCGCGCACCGTAGTATGCCTGGGAGTTTCGTGACCACTATGTTGGACTCTTGTATTACGTTGTAACTAGCGTTGGCTACGGTTTCATGGTTTCGAAACCAGGTTTCGATACACACAACAATTTCAGTGTTTCAAAACCGGCATGTTTCATGGTTTCGAAACCATGCGGTTTCATTCCGTTCTGTTTCGGATCACATTCGCGGTCGATTGGCTATACACTGAAACCGTTTCTTCCTGTCGGTTTCACGGTATCGTGTCGGTTTCACGATTTCATGTAGGTTTCACAACACCGGTGTTTCAAACCACTAATGCAGAAAGGGGGTACAAACTAACGGTATCGAAATGTGGTGTTTCATTTTACTGCAGCTCCACACAGATATACATATAACTTACTAGTATATAAACCATTTAGAGAGTGTCAAATAGTAGTTGACATTCGTGAGTATGAAGCTTATGATTACTGAAATCAAGATTCATTTCCAAGAGACTGCTGTGTTCCGAAATAACAATGTCTGCTTTATCAATGTAAAAGAACAATAAAACAACATTCACTATTTGCATTGAAATGTTATGGTCTTCAGTCCAGAGACTGGTTTGATGCAGCTCTCCACCCTACTCTATCCTGAGCAAGCCTTTTCATCTCCTCATAAGAACGGCAACCCACATCCATTTGAATCTGCTCACTATACGCGTCTCTTGGTCTCCCTCTGCGATTTTTACCCCACACACTTCCCTCCAATGCTAAATTTACGATTCCCCAATGTCTAAGAATGTGTCCTACCAAGCGATCCCTTCTTTTAGTCAGGGTATGCCAAAAATTCCTTTTCTCACCAATTCTGTTCAGCACCTCTTCATTAGTTATGTGATCTACCCACCTAATCTTCAGCATTCATCTGTAGCACCACATTTCAAAAGTCTCTATTCTCTTCCTGTCCGCATTGCTTATCGTCCATGTTTCACTCCCGTACAAGGCAACACTCCACAAAAATGCCTTCAGAAAAGACTTCCTTACACTTAAATTAATATTCGATGGTAGCAAATTTCTCTTTTTCAAAAATGCTTTCCTTCCCATTGCCATTCTGCATTTTATATCCTCTGTACTGCGACCATCGCATGTTATTTTACTATCCAAGTAACAAAACTCATCTACCACCTTCATTGTTTCGTTACCTAATCTAATTCCTTCAGCATCGCCTGATTTTCTAAGACCGCATTCCATTATTTTTGTTTTGCTCTTGTTAATGTTCATTTTATACGCTCTCTTCAACACACTGTCCATTCCATTTAACTGCTCTTCCAGGTCCTGTGCTGTCTCTGATAGAATTACAATGTCATCAGCAAAACGAAATGTTTTTATTTCTTCCCCCTGAACTTTAATCCCTATTCCAAATTTTTCCTTGCTTTCCTTCACCGCCTGCTCGATGTACAAATTGAATAATATCGGAGAAAGGCTACAACCCTGTCTTACTCCCTTCCCAACTGATGCTTCCCTTTCATGCCCTTCGAGTCTAATAACTGCAGTCTGGCTTTTGTATAAGTTGTAAATAACTCTCCTTTCCCTATATTTTACTCCTGCTGACTTCAGAATTTGAAAGAGTGTATTCCAGTCAACATTGTCAAATGCTTTCTCCAATTCTACAAAAGCTAAAAATGTAGGTTTGCCTTTCCTTAATCTATCTTCTAAGATAAGACGTAAAGTGAGTATTGCCTCCCGGGTTCCTACGTTCCTCCTGAATCCAAACTGATCTTCCCCGAGGTCAGTTTCTACCAGCTATTCCATTCTCCTGTAGATAATTCGTGTTAAAATTTTGCAATCATGACTTATCAAACTAATGGTTCTGTAATTTTCACACCTGTCTGCGCCTGATTTCCTTGGAATGGGGATTATTGCATTTTTCTTAAATTCTGAGGGTATTTCGCCTGTCTCATACATCCTACACACCAGTTCAAACAGTCTTGTCGTAGCTGGCTCTCCCAGAGACTTTAGTAGCTCTGAGGGTTTGTCATTTACTCCTGGGGCCTTGTTCTGACCTAGGTCTTTCAAGGCTCTGTCAAATTCATCTCTCAGTATAGTATCTCCTATTTCATCTTGATCTATTCCTCTTCCCTTCCCACAACATCGTCTCTAAGTTCATTTCCTTTGTAGAGCTGCTCTATGTACTCTTTCCACCTTTCAGCTTTCCCTTCGTTGCTGAGAACTGGCTTCCCATCTGAGTTCTTGACATTCATAGAGTTGCTTTTCTTGTCCCTTTTCTTGTCTCTTTTATTTTCCTGTAGGCGGTATCTACTTTTCCCCTTCTTATACATTCTTCTACAGCTTTGCATTTGGCTTCTAGCCACTCCTGCTTAGCCATTTTGCACATCCTGTCAATCTCATTTTCTAGTCGTCTGTACTCCATTTTGCCTGTTTCATTTACTGCATTTTTATATTTTCTCCTTTCATCAATTAAATTCAGTATTTCCTGTGATATCCAAGGATTTTTTGTAGGTCTTGCGTTTCTACCTATATTGTCCTCTGCTGCCTTCACTATTTCATCTCTCAATGCTACCCATTCCTCTTCTACTGTTTTATTTCCCTCTGTTTCTGTCAATTGTTGCTTAAAGCTTCCTCTGAAATTTTTAAGAACATCAGGTTCCTTCAATTTATCTAAGTCCCATCTCCTTATTTTCCTACCTTTCTGCAGTTTTTTCAGTTTCAGCCTACAGTTCATGACTAACAAGTTAATGGTCAGAGTCTATTTCTGCCCCTGGGTATGTCTTACAGTTTATCATCTGGTTCCAGAATCTATGTCTTACCATTATAAAATCTATCTGATACCTTCCGGTGTCTCCTGGTCTCTTCCACGTATACAGCCTTCTTTTGTGATACTTAAACCACGTGTTTGTTACGATTAAATCATGTTCCATGCAAAATTCTACCAGGCGACTTCCTCTTTCATTCCTCCTGCCCAGCCCATATTCACCTACTATTTTTCCTTCTCTTCCTTTTCCTACTACCGAATTCCAGTCTCCCATAACAATTAAGTTTTCCTCTCCCTTAACTGTCTGAATAATTTCCTTTAGCTCCTCATATATTTCTTCGATCTTCTCATCATCGGCAGAGCTAGTTGGCATATGAACCTGTACTACTGTTGTCGGCATTGGCTTCGTATGTATCTTGACTACGATAATGCGATCACTTTGCTGGTCATAGTAGTTTACCCGCATTCCGATTTTCTTATTCATTATCAGTCCTACTCCTGTGATACCCCCAACTGATTTTGTATTTATAATCCTGTACTCACCTGACCAGAAATCCTGTTCATCCTGCCACCGAACTTCACTAATCCCCACCATATCTAACTTCAACCTATCCATTTCCCTTTTTAAATTTTCTAATTTCCCTACCCGATTAAGCGATCTAACATTCCACGCTCCGATCCGTAGAATGTCAGTATTGTCTTTCCTGATGACAACATCCTCCTGAGTAGTCCCCGCCCGGAGATCCGAATGGGGGACTATTTTACCTCCGGAATATTTTACCCGAGAGGATGCCATCATCATATTTCCATACAGTACAGCTGCATGTCCTCGGGAAAAGTAACGGCTGTAGTTTCCCCTTGCTTTCAGCCGTTCGCAGTAGCTGTGTGGCAAAGCACCATTAGCTAATGTTACAAGGCCAGCTCAGTCAATCATCCAGACTGTTGCCCCTGTAACTACTGAAAAGGCTGCTGCCCCTCTTCAGCAACCACACGTTTGTCTGGCCTCTCCACATATACCCCTCCGCTGTGGTTGCACCTATGGTACGGCTATCTGCATCGTTGAGGTACGCAAGCTACCCCACCTCGGCAATGTCTGTGGTTCATGGGGGTGGTGCATTGCAATAACCACTTAAATTCTAGGTTTATCTACCATATTAAAAACACAAGAGTTAAACTACATTTTTTTAAAAATAAGATATAACATGAAGCCTGAAATGACATTTTTATAGGATCAAGGGTAGATTGCATATTTCATCTCGTGTTAAAGAGTTAATTTCTTACGAGTGAAAACGAAGTTACCTACTGTCGTTATAATTTTTCGACAATCGTTTTAAAGGAATTGCGGCGGTGGTGTAACGGTCAAGACGTACAAGTGGTGAACTTGTCCCTTATTACTTTTGTAATTCCATAGCATTAGTGTGCCCTTTATTCCCTATAATTTATTTAGTATGTATAGAAAGTAGCATTTATGATCCATCACTGTAATATGTATACCGTATTGCAGTTTGTGAGTTCCTAACGGGGTAAACCTTTACCTACCATACCGGTGGCCTCGTGTGACTATGTTGGCAACAACACAAGTTTCGTACAGACCAAGAAGTAAATATATACTCTATGGTTGACAGGTTCTTGTATGTACCCTTGTCCACATAGTGAAAAATATTGCCCTCCTAGGACGAAGATTTCATGACAAAGCATACATTGCTTCACAGTTTTGAAACAGTGTTTCGAAACCACAGATGGTACAGTTTCATTTGTTTCGAAACCGTCAGACGTTTCATTTTTCCCATCTCTAGTTGTAACCTGTCTTATTTATTATGTGATGGCCGAACGCTCTTCAATTACAATCACGCCGTCGCCTCTCCAAAAGCCGGATGTAACTGTGTAGTGAATATTACACTCTCGGGGATAAAAAAGAAAAAAAGAGAAACACTTATTCTTTTCATTCTCCAATCCGAGGAGTGGAGCGGGCTGTTTGAGATCCGGCCCATAAATAGTCGCGGTTCTATTCAGCCAATTATCAGACAAGCTGATAGTGGGGCAAAGGGGAGTTCCCAATTGAGAATAAGTGGGAGGGGCTTACAAGTTCCGGCATATGCCTTACAACCAAGGAAAACCTCCCGAAAACCTTCGGAACCGGGGGATTGGGACCAATTTAATTTATCTCCAGGACTTGCCCCGGACTAAAAATGGATTATCGAGAGAACACGAGTGCACTCACAACAATCAAAGATCGGACGCCCGAGTTACTCTCGTAATCTCGCAGAGATCAGCTCGACCAACAGAGAACAAGCATCCCCCTAGAGGAACCGCACCTATGGGCACGGTATTCTGTACGTCGCTTGATAGACCCCCATGCAAAAAGTCTAAGGGTGTCTCGTCAGGAGAGGCACGACCAATCATTCCCTCTTCCGGGACATGCTTCAGTCAAATGTTCAAATGTTTGTTAAGCTTAAGGGACTTAACTGCGGGGTCATCTGTCCTTAAACTTACAAACTACTTATGAACTAGCTAATACTAAGGACGGCACAAATATCCATGCCCGAGGGGGGATTCGAACCCCCGACCGTAGTGGCCGTGTAGACCGTGACTGGAGCGCCTCAGTCCCCGGGGCCACCGCGGCCGGCGTCGTCGAAATTGTTTGCAAATTGTGAACCAACGAAGTACAGAAATATGCGTCCTGAAATTTACTACCCCTGACTACGTAAACAAACCAACCTCCTTTAACTGGAGGCGTCTAATGTTTGCTCTACATGCATCGTTGTATATTTGTAAAACGGTCTGGAATGTAGATATATCCTTCACTGAAGTCTTAAACGCAGATGTGGAAGTAGGATGACGGATCGGTACTTCATACTAAATTTAAGAGGTCTTCCATTGGGAACAGGAACACGACACAGTGCCTCATGGCCCATGACACCAAATATCAATTGGTGGCTGCAGTACATGTTCCAACCGTGCGTCTAAATGACTGAAATATGTTCCTGATCTCTAGAGAATGTGTATGATATTTATAATACGTGCACAGTTAAGTAAAACCGAAATCAGAGGAAAGAACTTGCATGTGATACGGAGACAAAATACATACATATGAAGTAGATAACTTATTCCTTATGTCGAAAATGAAGACCGTCGAGAGCTTCGTGAAATATAGTTTTATTTACGCAAATTGCCACTAAATGGCAATCATTCGAGTGAAAACGTTTGCATTTGTCTACGGGGTCATTTATATATAGTGGGAAAAGCAAAAGTCCTATAATACTCCCATGGGGCACTGCATAAATTTTCAGTTCTATAGACTACTCTCCGCTGAGAATGACACACTGCTTTCTGTTCATAGAAACACTTCAGTACAATCACACAGATCGTTTGATAGTTCTATCTTCACTAAATAGTACGTAAATGACACGTTTACAATTGTCTTACTTTACATGAATCCTAACGGCAGTTAACAATTAAATAATGGTAATTTACTGGCAAAATACTAACACTACTATCTCTCAAGTCCACGTTTGAATGTCCAACGAGTCTTAGCACATACCAATTCTAGCTCCACTTTAAACCTGCATACCGCGACAACAAATAATTATTCCTAGTTTTAAAATTTCTCTTTTATTTTATCCATTTATCTACTTTTGTGCGAAGTTAGAATAGATCCGTCCAAACCCTAAGTGCAAAATTCAAAAACGTCTCATAAACATATGTTTCGAAAATAATATCAGAAAGAAGAACACAAACATTATGTAATACCATGAGCTAAGAATCAGTTTCAGTCCCTTCTGCAAAAGGAACTAATCGATTCGCACCATTTACTTCGGCATTAAGTCTGGTCTGACAATCAAAATTTGCTCATTTGCGGAACCATACGTACAGTAACATGAATGTTGTAGCAGCCGCTGGTTCAAACTAAAACAAAATCTTGCTCCTAACTCCAATAAAATCGGGGATTCAGCCGTCCGAAATGGCTATCGTTTATGCGACGTTCACTTTGAAATTGTTGTTTTGGTATTCAATCCGGAGTCGGGTTTGATGCATATTACTCTGTCCTGTGCAAATGCTTCCCATCTCCTCATAAGAAAGCATCCCACATCCACTTCAGCCTTCGTATCAAAGTCTTCCTTTGTGGCTCATACCCCACAAGTTTCGCTTCAATGCTATATTGACGATTCCAGATTCTCAGAACGTATCCCACCAATGGAACACTTATTTTAGTCAATATACGCTAGTGACATCTCCATGATTCTGTTCAGCACCTCATTAGTTACTCGATCTAACCATCTAATATTCAGCATTCGTCTGTTGTACAACATTTGAAAAGCTTCTCTCATCTTTTTGTTTTTAACTCCTTATCGTCCACGTTTAACTACCGTACAATGATGCTACATTCCAGACAAATGCCTTTGCAAACCAATTTCTAACATTTAAACTAATTTTAAATGTCAAAAAATTTCGCTTCTTCAGAATTGATTTCTTTTCCATAGCTCTTATGTATTTTACATGTTCTTCACTTCGGCCATCAAAAGTTATTTTGCTTCCCAAACAACAAAAGTCATCTATTCCTATTACTGGCCCGTTAACTAACCGAATTCCTTCAGCATCGCCTGATTTTCTTACACCGCATTCCATTAACCTTGTATTCCTGTTGTTAATGTTCAACTCTTATCTGCTCCTTTCGACACAATGTCCATTCCGTTCAATTTCTCTTAGAGGTCATTTGCTGTCTCTGACACATTGAAATGTCATCATCAAATCGAAATGTTATTATTTCTTTGCCCTGATCTTTAATTAATTTTAGAAATTACTCCTTACTTTGCTTCACAACTTGCCCAATGTACAAATTGCATAACATTGGAGAAAGGCTTCAAACCTATCTTACTGCCTTCCCAAGCACTTCATCCATTCCATGCTGTTCGACTATTATATTTGCTGTCTGGTTTTTGAACATATTGCATGTAACTTTTCGTTTCCTATATTTTACCCTATTACCTTCGGCATTTGAGGTTTGCCTTCCAAGATAAATTGTACTGTGAGTATTGCCTGGCGTGTTTCTACATTTCTCTTACATTTAGATTGATCTTCCCCGAGGTCGGATTGTGTCGGTATCTACGTACTAGTAATTAGTAATTTTCATGCATGTTTGCAATTGTTTTCCTATTTGGTAATGTTACATACAATTTAGCATTGGAGGGAAGTGTGTGGTATAAAATTCGCAGAGGGAGACCAAGATTCGCATACAGTAAGCAGATTCAAATGGATGGAGGTTGCCGAACTTATGAGGAGATGAGAAGGCTTGCTCAGGTTAGAGTAGGGTGGAGAGCTGCATCAAACCAGTCTCCGGACTGATGACCATAACAACAACAATATACGATACATTTAAATTTCGTGTGACCATTTAGAAATCGTTTATAAATGTAAATAAGTTGTTTAAAAAGTTTGCGCCGATGGACGGATAGATGACGTTAGAACGTATAATTACCCGAAAATAATCGCATCGTCGTGTTCTCCTGCATTTTAATAATTTGTTTTTGAAAATGTCGGACAAAATTAGAAAAAAATAAGTAATATAAATGAAAATTATGGACGTCAAGATTCTATTGTTGTCATGATATCTATGCACTGAAAATATAACAATCTCTCTGACCGTATTTTAGCAAACAGCTAAAATGATTTGATATTTGAGTTTACCTTTGACTCCCATATTCTTTTTTAAATTCTTTTTATTTATTTTATTTTTGAAATTTAAACCTTCGAATTGTTATTTTAAAATCTCTCCCATATTATCATTATCATTTCCTGATCAATATTATCACCTGTTATGCCGTTTTAGTTTGTCCTCTTTTTCAAGGATATTTTCTTTGCCTTTACTGGTTTACATAGAATCAAGTGACAGTGTCAAATCGCCGTTTTTTTTGCAAATATCTCTGATATGGAGCAAAGTTGTAGACAGTTTTCTGCTTTACAAATTATTTTACTCCATTTTTCTCTCAGATGAGCCTTAGAGGTGTCATTTTAACTCTGTAGCTGTCAAAAGGCGATAGCAAAGATCGACTTTTA
Source organism: Locusta migratoria (assembly GCA_026315105.1). Classification (NCBI taxonomy): domain Eukaryota; kingdom Metazoa; phylum Arthropoda; class Insecta; order Orthoptera; family Acrididae; genus Locusta; species Locusta migratoria. The sequence goes on along the minus strand of CM048747.1, from coordinate 543,158,126 downwards.
TTATTACTACCACCGTAACCCAAAGTGCGTCATAAGCGTTGAAGATTCGTAAAACAGGTGACGTACCCGTTTATAATCTGGTATCAAGTGCACTATTTGAGACCTGCGGGAATTTGTGATGTTCTATTGGTATACGGAAAAACTATGTTACCATTCGACTGCCACTTATGCATATTAAGAGGAAGAAATAAGTAAACAAATGAGCATACAGAACAAATGAATCAGCAGGTACTCTGCTATTCTGTGCAGTATGCACGGAGTTCAGCTTCAACAAGATTATTATATATAAGGTTGGGCCCGAAGCGAAACGACCTGCTATTGGCCGTTGAAATGACGTCAGCGGCGAAGCAGCACTGCTAGCGATGGGCGCGAAGCGGCGTTGCGCCGTCACGTAGAAGATCACTAAACACAGAAAAGTTAACTGCTTACGCATTGCTTATTGCAGTTACTTACCTCGTTAAATCCTTTCGACAGCCGAAGAATGCCACTGACGTGATTTTCGCATCTGTGATTCCGCTGCTTTCTCTCTCTTCAGCTTCATGTTGATGTAGCGCACTCGAATAAAAATTTGGTCCGTAAGAATATTTTAATGACCTCCGGTGCCACATGAACATATTTCTGCGAAATTGTCGGCTAATATCTTAGAAATATTCTTTTAAGTGTGTCGCTTCCGTTAATCTCATTGAAAGCAGCTCAAACTCTGAGATCTGCCGCATCCACTCGTCAGACGGCACTAACAAATCCCCTCGTGATAGAAATTCTGCCCACCCGTATTTTGCGAGGTGTTTTGGAAGAGGACAAAGTAGTTCATTATACGATACCCTCAGTGAGATATATTTCGCAGCACGGGGTGCAATGTAGCCTGCCAGATATTTGAATCCTTCAGTTGGGTATTCAACATTTGTCACAGCAGACGGTGCAGCAGCCTCACAGCTAAAACTTATGTCCTGGCTCTCTGCTTCCCCATCTGGCATGGTCATTACTTTAGACATATCCGGCAAAATTCCACACTGCGGACTAGATGACAGAAATTGTTGTGAATCTTCTTCCTGTCTCACAGACGAAGTATTAGATAGTGGAATGTCTAGCATTCTTTCCCAGAAGCAATAAACGCAGCCGATATTTTACTTCTTTTGGGCGAGGATGCTGATAGAAAAGGCCACTACCTCTAATCTGTGAAAACAAATTTTTAAGACAGTCGTGGTTCAGCCGTGCTGTTAACCCGCGAGGACTTGCGTGTGAGGATTTTGCTCACAGTAATTTTAAAACAATCGGCTATTTACGAATTTTAAATAGTCAAATGTTTCTGTTCTCTTATAAACGCAACTAGAAACACTTATTTAGACATATAAAGTACATTACAAACAGTTCTTTGACTGTCTGAAAAATGCTATACTCGCAATCGATAGCGTAACTTTTAAAGGTGCATGTTCTCGCGGGTTAATATACACGTAATGCCTAGTGACTAAAGGTCAGAATGAAGGCCAAATAGAGAATTAATTGACATTAAGAGTCCTTTTTGAAATGGTAACAGCTTCCTTCGGTTTCCAATCTGTATTGTTTCACAGCATAAATACCGTGTGCTGAGAATTATTTTTTTGGTTGCTCCTTTATTGCATAGGCACTTGCTAATGTTTTTTGTCAACGATTCTGGGAGAATTTAAAATTACAAACGAATCATTAACATATTAATCGATTTTCTGTCGTAAAACACACGAATAAAAGAAACAAAACATGCCGGCCGCGGTGGGCGAGGGGACTGAGGCGCTCCAGTCACGGTCTGCACGGCCACTACGGTCGGGGGTTCGAATCCCCCCTCGGGCATGGATATTTGTGCCGTCCTTAGTTGTAAGTAGTTCATAAGTAGTTTGTAAGTTTAGGGACTGATGACCCCGTAGTTAAGTCCCATAGACTCTACAAACATTTGAACTTTTTTTTTTTTTTTTTAAACAAAACATACACTGTAAACAACAAGCTACTGCAGGGCTACCGCTGGGAAAGGCGAACCAGAGACTGCGTTTTATTGGCAGAACCCTTAAAAGATGCAACAGAACTACTAAAAAAACTGCATACACTACGCTTGTCCGTACATTTGTGGAGTATTGCAGCCCAGTGTGGGATCCTTATCAGGTGGGTTTGACGGAGGGTCCAAAGAAGGGCAGCTCGTTTCGTATTGTCACGATACAGGGGAGACAGCGTTACGGAAATGATACAGGCTCTGGTATGGGAATCATTACAACAACGGCGCTTATCGCTGCGGCGTGGGCTACTTGCGAAACTCCAATCGCCAACATTCTCCTCCGAATGCGAAAATATATTGTTTACTCCCACTTACGTAGGTAGAAATGATCATCAGAATAAAATACGAGAAATCAGAGCTCGAACAGAGAGATTCAGGTGCTCTTTCTTCCCGCGCGCTATTCGAGAATGGAATGGGAGATAAATAGTATAAAGGTGGTTCGACGAACCCTCTGCCAGGCACTTAAATGTGATTTGCAGAGTATCCCATGTAGATGTAGGATGTAGACCGCTACAACTGCCGCCGCGTGCTTCGGCGGTGACGTCATGCGCAGTACGACGAATTTCTACCTCGGACGGCGCAGTTCATTCGGGCCCCCTCTGGGCTTCAATACAGATCACACTGACTTTGTACCATGATTTCCAATGTAAACATGCTTTCTCGAGTGGCTGCTATGGACGTAACCGACGTCTCTATGATTGGTGTCGCAATTTCGCGGCAACCCCGGGCGGAGCTAAGCTGATTCGGAGTTGAGTTGGTACGGCTGACGCGCCGGCCTGCTATGATGTAGCGGAGCGCGCTAGGGCGCATCAATCAAGAGCTGCCACGGCGCCTGCAGCAGCTGCTGTGAGCGATGGACGGCCCCGGCTGAGCGCTCATTAAGCAGCGCCTGCGACTCAGGGGGGCGTGGGTCGACGCCACGCGCGGGGCACGCGTGGCCAGCTGCTGCTCTTCTGGGTGACTTGCTGCCAATTAGGTCCACTGGCTGCCCCCTCTGTGAGATTAATCTACCAGTGTTAAAGGGCGACTGCACTGTTACACCACAAAAACTGTGACAGGAAAACGTGTTTAATATCTTGGATCGTTTTGTATCCCATCCTCGTCGCCACTTTTGTATTCCATCCTCGTCGCCACTTTTGTGTCTCGTTTCCGACGTTTGTAGGTGTCGGTGGACGAGTAGAAAGAGACCGACACAGGAATAAAGGCTGCACGCTTGTGCAGGTACGGAGGTGAGCAGCCAGTTGGGCAGCAGAAGCTAGAAACACTAGAGTAAATTAGAATGAGATATATATTTCGTTGAGACTTAGTAATACCTAACTTTTACGTAGTTCTTGACTGCAGAATGCTGATACATAGATTATATAGAGGGCTGCCTACTGATGATTTCTTGTGCCTATCCGATAGCCAAGTCTTAACTGGTGCCTATCTGATTCCCAAGTGTTAACTGGTTCCTATCTCAGTCCCAAGTGAAGGATGCAGCAGTCGTGGCCACGAACGGAGTTGCGGCAGAGGGCGCTCCTGGTTGACGTCGTAAGAACGCCATGTGTGCATGGCGGCGCGCGGCGTAAGTACGTGGCGCGCACTTCATACTTGTGCGACACCACAAATCGCTCACCATAGCTGGCCGGAATCAGGTAAGCAGCTCTGTAGTAGAAATGCTCGTTTATCTTCGTGACGACGGCAGAAGCTGCGTCGGCGAGTTGGAAAGCCTACCGTCAGCGAACTGCTGAGTGAGACGGCTGTCAGACAGAGAGGCAGCTAGTAAACATTTCATAACTACACGTAACTCTGTCACAAGAGTGAATAAGACCGCGATTGCGTCCGCGGTAAAGGCACATCGAGAGAAACTAAATTTTAAAATGGGTCACTTTCGATCCGTTTCATACGTCATAGCTTCAGCAAAATTTATATACAGGGTTTTTCACTAAGTGTGCTTGCCTCTGTAACTTATAAAATAATAGGTGACGGGAAATTTTAAAGCGTTAGGTCAACACAAGAAATGTTAAACTTTCTGCGAAGCAATGAACATAGTTTATTGAATCATTTCCAAAGAGTTACTGCACAAAGATATAATTTTTTTAAATGGAACCATAGTTATTTCTATCGTGCATTGGATTTGTTGAAACCAGCTGCGCCCAAATCAAATTTAAACTACTTTCCTATCACTGTTATTTTGGGAGCTACAACCCTTCAAAGTTTCAGGGGCAGATACCACAAACGTTGCGCATAATGCAATGCGGCTTCTAAATGTGATGCGGCCAAGTTGTAACGTCGCCGGTGTGACGAAGCGAGAAGCTTCCTCGATGTGCTGTTAGACTGCCGACTGTCGCCGCACACGGCCGTATACCCGACACTTGGAGCCACACAAACAACCGAGGCTCAATATACCACAGTCACTGACATTGGATGACGATGGCATACACGAACAACGAGTACGTTGGCATGTTGCTGATGCTCGGCGAGTGCCGACACGAGGCGAAGAGCCCCGGCAGCCATTACGTTCTTACGTGCCGAACAACGACTTCGGGAAAAAGGCAGCTTGGTAATGCGCCGCAGTAACAGATGAAGACATGCAAGAAGTGAGGAGATGGAGGTGTTTGTTTTAGCTGCACTACTCCACGACCCTCATGTCAGCTTACGAGCCGTTGCGGCAGTCGCTGGTGTCAGTCTCACATCTGTGTGGCGTATAGTACACGGCCACAGGTTTCACCCGTACCGCCTGTCACTGACCCAGGAGCTGCATGGGAACGATTTCCGTGCAAGAGTGACATTCTGTGAGTGGGCCATGCGTAATTTCACGCTGGAGTCTTTACAAAGTGTTATGTTCTCTGATGAGTCCACGTTCACAAATTATGGTGCAGTGAATCGCCACTACATGCACTACTGGGCCACAGACAATCCTTGATGTGTACGACCTGTCGACCGTCAACGTAGGTGGTCTATTAACGTGTGGTGTGGAATCATTGGGGATGAAATCATCGGTCCACGCTACTTCCCAGGTACAATGGCAGATGTGTTTTATAGCGGACAGTTCGGGTGGTTTCCTTGAACATGTATGTCTACACACGAGAGTCCATATGTGGATGCAGCACGATGGTCAGCCAGCCCATTCTGCGTGTGCTGTTGTGGAAGAACTAAACAACAGGTTTGCAGGAAGATGTTGGGGCGTCATGGTCCTCATTCATGGCCCACAAGGTCGCCCGATTTAACACCAGTAGATTTCTTTTTGTGGGGATATCTAATGGATCGTGTTTATGTCACTGAGACTACATCCCCAGATGATCTAAACAGCGCATCGAGGACGCATGTCGCTCCGTCACACCGGCCATGTTACATCTCGTCCACAGATCCTTTCGACGGCGCATTGCATTATGCATTGAGGAACATGGATACACATTTGAACATCTCATGTAAATCAACTTCCCACCGCCATAACATCCATCACTCACTACACAGCCATGTATTATGTACAGCGTGTGGTAGCTGCCCCTGAAACTTTGAACGGTTGTAGCTCCCAAACTAACAGTGATAGGAATGTAGTTCAGATTGATTTGGGCGCAGCTGGTTTCAAAGATCCCAATGCACGATAGAAAAAAACTATTGTTCCATTTAAAAAATTATATCTTTCAGCTGTAGCTCTGTGGAAAATGATACAATAAACTATGTTCATAGCTCCGCAGAAAGTGTAACATTTCTTATGTTGACCTACCGCATTAAAATTTCCCGTCACCGATTATTTTATAAGTTACAGAGGCAAACACACTTAGTGAAACTCTCTGTATATATATACTTCCGCTTTTAGAAGTAGCAATCACTTGCTCTTCGGGATCGACGATGCTCAGGAGGTAGTCGTCGATTCGCTGGCTTAATCATTGAGCTCAGTCTTTGTCACAGATAGCAATACATACTCGTAGCTGCTAGAGGCAGCTGGTAGATGGAGACTAGTCGACGCCATACTTCGCACTAAGCATCATCCGAGGAAGATGGTGATCCGCTGTGCTGAGGAGTTAACAACCCCATGGTTGCTGCCTGAGGCCAACGCAAAAGCCAATGTTCTTGTCGTCGAGTTGGCACTCGTGTGCTAATCCAGCCAGCCAGTATCCAGAGTCGGGTATCAGCACGGCATCTGACTTCTGAAGGTTGCACGCATGGATCCACTGGCAGCTTCATAGACTGGAGAAGGGACAGAGTACTTCTCAATAACAGTCCCTGCTTGGACTCCTAGACGTCGTGGCAAGGGCACTACCGTCCAGACGGCTCACAGCAATCGGAACACGCAGCGTGACGGCGAGCGGACGCGACCGGAGGCGATAATACCTACTGCTCTAGCTGCTGTCGAGCTAGCGCCTTCATCCAAATTATTGTATGCTATGCAATAAACGTGTAAACTTTAATTCTGTTTTATTAGCGTCCTCCAAGTAAGGCTGGGTACGCACCGCTCGCCACGGCAGCACTGTAGAAACCAACTCAGGTGATGTTATTAGACTACATTATCGGTAAAGAATGCGACTCTAAAATATTCTTCTTTAAAATGTAACGACTTCAATAGCTTCTAGAGACCTGAAACCAGATGTATACAGTAAATTCAACCAAACCACCTTTAATGCGTTGATTAGTACCACTGATGGTAAATTATTCAAAATTTTTTTTTAATTTTTACATGCTGTTGCGGGTTATGTATCATATACGATACATTGGCTTGCTATGGAGACATGTTACTTATTTTTCCTTATTTAAATGACGTATACTCCTGCTAATGTCAGGAAATGCACAAAATTGTTACGAATTGTCTCATTACATGTTCTTGATTTTGAAAAAAATATAATAAAAGAGTAAAAAAAAAAAAAAAAAAAAAACTAAAAAAAATTTAAAACTGGTATGAAGTATGTTCTTGATTTTGAAAATATATATAAAATAAAGAAGTACAAAAAAGTTTTTTTTTTTAATGTTATGAAGTATAGAAATTTACATTTTTTTTTTCTTTACAAATTATGAAGTAAGAAATTTACTGAAACAGTTTCTTTCTGAAGTAAAGCACAAAAAGACCTTACATTCAGATCATGTCACATTCGTTAACTTTGGGCAGCCCATTGTTCTGCACTCTGATCTCTGGTATGTGCCAAGCATATTCGTATCTTTTTGGTCGTTGGTGGTATTGTCTAACAATTTTTTTCCTTATTTTCCTCTTTATTATCTTCAGTTTCATATGTATCGAGATTCTTTGTATTTCTTTCAGTGTTGCTGAACATCAAACTTTCAACAATAACCATCTTTTTGGCAGAACACTTCCATATTTAAACTTGAAAACAAAAAAACCGTTTCTCTTTCAAAGCGCCAGCTTTTCGAAATCAGTGATTGTCTTGTGACATTTTCACTGGCTGGAGTTCTAGAACTCGACACTGATTGGCTTTACGTAAAAACGGCGTTTCTCGGGGGGGGGGGGGGGGGGTCTTGCGCGGAGACGCGGTGATAGAAGGGGACTTCGTGTTTCGTAGCGCTGGAGTACGGACGCGTCTAGTAGAGTCCTGTCCTCCCAGTGTGCGGACTTGGAGATTTTGCTTATTGAGCCGATACTTGGACGAGTGAACGTGTATAAGTTTCAGGGTACACTCTGCAATTTTGAGCTGGTTGTTCTTGTTTTCAGTTTGAATGAGGTCAGCCAGCCAATACTAGTGCACCGAAGCACTAGTTGCGATATAATCAACTTCTGGAGTCATTTAGACCTTCAGTACTCGTGCGTACTTGTCTACGCTCACTCACGTGGTCCTGACTTGGCAGAATTGTTTGACATCGTAGGCACTGTGTACTGCCGAGCGCACAGAGGCTGATATCAGGGAGTACAGCTTCTGAGTGACGCAGCGAGTTTTTTTATTTCGTGGTCGCTCAAATTTTGAGGTCACAGTCGCCCTGCCCCCACGCCACTGTAGCGCAGCACCTTCACAAGCAAATCCTCAGTTTGGTAATGTATGGCAAAGCGCTCGCCAGCAACATATAGTCGATACATCAGGTTCCGCCTTATAGTGGAGATTGTGTAGTTAGGACAGTTAACCCTGCACTGGTATTCCAACTCGATTATCCCGCTACGAACATAATATTATTTCTCGATAGGGGTTTCTGACTTGCCAGTCGTTACTAATTTCCAGTTTCGTAACAATTTGAGTAACTTCATATGCATTAGATTGTTCTTTCTTATTTGGTTGTAAATGTATTCTTGTTGTTTGCGATTTTAGTATTGAATTTATCATTGTGAGTTTTATCCTGCTTAAAAAGGAGTAATAAATATTATTGGATTTGAAAGATGTTTTTTCAACATTATTAGTAGTCAGATTCCAGTTAGTTCGTTAGATTTTTGGTGGGAACAAATTATTAATTATGTTATGCCACTTGCAGGAAGTGGAAGTGTTTCATTACAATTAGAACTGAAAGAGGGCAATTTTTATCATGCAATTTATTTGTTATTATGGTAAATATCACTGATTAATTCAGGATGAACCGCTCCTGTCTTCCTATTGTATTAACCCACATTAACCTTCCCCAGCCGGAATCATTCCTAACCATTTCCTTTTTCCCACAACACTTTACAACTTCTACTATTTTTTTATTTATTTACAAACTAGTTTTCGACTTATTACGCCATAATCGGGTAAAATTTTGACAGGCGTCGACAAGGACGCTATTGCTTAGGTTCTCCAAGATGGTAAACAAAGATACAACACATATCATACACGGTCTTTGAATATGACCTGTATTGGAATTGCCAAAAGTCATATGTTGCCATGTAGACTTATGTTTGCATAATCAGTGGCCTCCTTAGCATTTTTTGCTGTGCAATTTGCAAGTGAAAAGGTGAAACACATAAGATACCAAATATTACTGAATTAAAAACTATGTTAACATTATTGAGACTGTAGATCATCAGCAGCAGCTACAACACAGTCACGATCAATTTTGTTATCAGAACAATTTGCCTCAAAGATCTCATCCAGACACTGAGCAATTTCTGAATCACATAGTCCTTTCAACAATATTAAGGGCTTTAATTAACGTTTGTTAAGTTTTATTTGCACTGGAAGTATTAGTAACACCTATCACTCTATCAAAGCCGGGAAATACGCACTAAAAACAATAAAATAACGTTGAAATATAACGAATTAATAACACAACATGCAGAGACCCGCCATTTACTCAGAGACATATGAAATGCAGTCAGAGAGACCCGATGTATCATATGTGATAGATCTACTAAAATACCATTTTTCAGAAAGAAACGTCTTTCACGTCACTTCGTTTGATAGAATTGTAATCAGGGATCTTTTAACAACATCGTAGTACTGCTTTAAACGAAATAATTGACGCACTAACAATACTAACCTGATCCAAAAAACACTTGTAACTGATTGCTCCTGACAATAAATGCGCAACGAGTAGGCTATCTCGTTGTTTTGTGGATTGTAGCGAATGCAATGTAGTCGAACCTTTTACAAAAAACTGCACACAATGTGAAAGAACCTCGTTTGAACGGATGTATCTTACATCGCTTGAGGATAAGGAGACAAAGCCAAGATCGCTTGTATAAATTATATAAATTACTCATTTACTATATGTCACTACTAGTTTCGGCAAGCTATGTTGCCATTATCAAATGATCAAACGTTACATCGTCAAACTAATAAAATTTTTATTACAAAATGCAAGACATATTAATTAAAAAGTGATACAGCACTCTATATATCACATGTTGTTTGGTACACAATGAACATCTGACGCTTACACATTTAAAGTTAGAATTGACATATCACATGTTGTTTGGTACACCATTCTCATAATACCTTGTTCGCCTGATGCTTGCATGCTTGAAATTGAAATTAGACAAGTTCTTCCGTCCAAAATGAAGTACTGTACTCTTGAATTCGGCGTCTTGTTCCATACCAATTGACCATTACAAAAGTTTTATCAAGACCGTAACAGACGCAATCTAAGTAATCCACAAAATGTCTATTGAAATAGACCTCATTTATGTTTTCATCCACAAAAGAAAGTATAAAAATTGTCAGCCACAGCGATCTGTGCAAGTAGTTGAGCTTCCGACATCCACTTCACAACAGCCTGACAATAATCAACAATAATGACTAGATATGAGCACTGCCGTAATAATGCCATGTATTCCACTCACGTCTTTCTAATTACAGTACTGAAAATTTCGTAAATTTGCTAAATACATGTGATATACTTCTTGAAGAAAATGTTGAGCCTAAAATATTTGTGCACCATCCTATTTTGGATATTCAAATCGGTTGTCACTCTTCTCTTCATGTAGTTTTACATTAATCCCCCCCCCCCTGTTTCCATGATCAGTGAATCTGTTTTCTAAAAATGCAATACAACGAACACTTGAACCCTTCCTATTAAAAAAAAATCATCGATGCAGTACCTAGAAAAATGTTGTTCGTATTCAAACTCATTTAGGCTTCATTATCCAAGGAAAAACTATCTTTGCTACATTTTTGGTTCTTTCATTTCTTACAACAGAAGTCATTTTATGCATGAACTTTTTAAATCAGTACTAGGCTTTTCTAAATGTTGACACGTCTTGTGTAATACTGTACAGTGACAATAATGCAGTTATATTGCATTTTAAAAATCAAGAACTCCAGTAGAACAATACTGCAACAAATTACATTTCTTTACTTCGAACACAGATTTTATTCCATTCCCACTTTCTACTTCAATCTGGTTTCAAGTACAAGAAGAAGACGCACGAAATAACTGTCATAATTTTTTGAAAATTATTCAATAAAAATTGGATATATTTGATTTCACTTTTGCAACAATAGAGCATCAGGAGTTACACGATAAATTACATTCACATTTTAACATATTTGACGACTCACCAGGCACAGTACGAAACTGTCTTTACGAATTCCACGTCCAACCTTAAACCTATTTTTCTGCAAAAATTATACAATTCCATGTGCTTATCGAGACAAAGTAAAAGACGAAATTGAATCAATGTTGCAACAAGGTATTATCGATCCAGCACTTAGCCAATTCACGACATTGTTTAAAAACGTGATGGTTCACTAACGCTTGTACTTGATTTCCGGTGCATAAATAAAATTATAATTCTGGAAATAGACCGCGCATTAATTCAACAAAAGTTCCAAGGCGTTACTATCTTTTTCACTATATATATAGCGTTCATTTTTAATGAAATAAATCGCAATTTGTGATCACTTATGGCTTCACTGTACTCGGTTTAGTTGTAATACCAATGTGCAGGGAATGAATATATATATATATATATATATATATATATATATATATATATATATATATATATATATATATATATGTTATGGTACAGTCATGGAGATCGTCGTATGAAATACAGGACGTCGATCTATTTATTTATTTATGCATTTATTTTATCTGGCAAGATTAGGGCCGTCAGGCCCTCTCTTACACCTAACCAGGCTTACTGAAGGTGAACAATTTCTTTAGTACATTATAGACAATGTATAATATAAGTATTAAAGTAAAAAAAATGTTACAGATCATTAATAGAATTTAATTGTTACAAAAATACTTAGATAATTAATAAGAATCAATAATAATAATTATGACAGTAATAATATTAATGATTCTGCCAGGTGCAGTAAGCATTTTTCGTAATGTGAACTTCAGTCCTATTACAATTTAGGAATTGCCTCATTATGTTCTTACAGATTGTGAGTTATTCACATCAGTCAGAGCCATAATACGGTGGAATATGGTGAGAGATATATAGAAGATTTAGATTGGTTAGAGGAAGAGAAATGGAATAGTAAGATTCAAAGCTATGACGGAGAGAAAGAACTGAGAGCAGGTTAACGAAGGAGGCTATGCAATGGTTAATATGTGAACTTTGAGTTTCCTAACGAATGTCGAGTGGCTTAGTGTAAGCCGTAGATCACATGGCAGTGTGTTCCATAGTCGTACGGCTGAAATGTAGAACGACGGGGAAAAAGATTTAGTGTTGTGTCAAGGTATAGGCAAGATGCTAGACGTCTCCGATCTGGTATTTCGGTTGTGGAATGATGATAGCTGTTTAATGTGAGAAGATTAGTATTGGGGGCACTGGTGGCTGATAAATCGACGAAGTAAGCACAGCGCTTCAAAATCGCGTCACTTATGTGGGCGCATCCAACGTAGCTGGGTATATTAAGGACTGACACGATCGTGCAACCGTATATTGCGCACGTACCGAACTAGCTCGATGCGTCTTTAATTTTTACTATTTGTGCCGTGTTGATCTACATCACAGTAGTAAAGATTTGGCAAGACAAGTATTTGGACTAACTTTCGTTTAACATGGGTTGGAAATATTTTTCTAAATTCTTAGATTGATTATAGGGATGAGAGAGATTTCCTGCACGCTACAACTGTTTGTTTTTCCCAGTTTAGGTGTTCATCCAAGATTATCCCAATGTCGTTCACTGTTTTCTGATATGGAAATTGGTTTCCATTGAGGTGTATTCTAGGGACTGTTTGACGAAAATACAGGGTGAGTAGCTTTGAATGAGATATGAGGATGACCCGGAATTTATTGGGGTTTAACTTAAGCCCTAGGTTTTTTGCCCATCGTGAAACAGAGCGAAGGTCTGCATTCATACCAGCTATTGTATCATCGATGTTCTTAGGGCTGGAACTTGTGTACAGTTGGATGTCGTAGGCATATAGACGGTATTTACAGGAGTGAATCACTGAAGAAATATCATTCTTATACAGTGAAAAGAATAATGGACCAAGGACGGAACCTTGGGGAACTCCAGAGCATACGTTTTTCCATTATGAACTTTCCGACCCACAGATGACTTGTTGACTTTTGTTTTTGAGGTAGCTGTCAAACAATTGTACAGCGCTGTTTGAGAAATTCAACTGTATCAAAGGCAATCAGTGTTAAGATAGTTGCTTCACGTCTTTCCATAGCATGTTTACTGTCGTCGGTTACTTTGATTAACGCAGTTGCTGTACTGTGGTGCTTTCGGAAACCTGATTGATAACTATCATGGATATTATGATTTTTGAGATAATCCGTCAGCTGTTCCTGAACAATTTCAGGTAATATGCTGATCGGCCTGTAGTCTCCTGGCGATTTTGGGTTATCAGTCTTGGGTATGGGTTGAATTAAACTTTGCTTCCACTCAGTGGGATATGTACTAATGATGAGAGAGAGGCTGTAGACGTCTGTGAGAACTGGAACAACAGTATCAACAACGTTTTTTAATCATGCCTATGCTCACTCCGTCATTTCCTATTGCTTCAGAAGAGATTCTCATAATAGCCTTTCGGACTGCGTCTGCAGTGACGTATTTTAGGAAGAACTTGTTTGTTGGGAGAGTGATATCCTGGGGCTGGTAATTCGTAGCTACTTGACACATTACAGCTGTTGAAAGGAAATCGTTAAATTCGTCTGGAGAAGCCTGTAAAAACAGCATCAGGTTTTCGCTTCTCTATGCCGAAACTGCGCAGCTTATTCCACAGTGCAGCAGGATTCGATATGCCGCATACGACAGAGCGTGCATATCTGATTTTGGCATTCCTCGAAGTTTCCTGTAAGCTTCACATAGCTCAGGAACTGGGTTACGCTTGAAGGCTCAATGTGCAGCATCGCGTTTATTCATTAACTGGCTTAATTCTGGGGAAAGCCACGGCGCGGGAGCTCGCTTTACCCTGACAGAGGGTTTAGGGGCATGTTTGTCGTGAAGTGCAATAATTTTGCGACATAATTCATGAACTTTACCGTATAATGTCGGTGCATCGCCTTGTCATTCCAGGGGATGTCTGAGCAATCCTTTTGAAGAGCGTCATGGTTAACGTTTTTTAGATTTCTGTAGGTTACTAAGTGAGATTTTTCTCTGGTTCTCTGAATCGAGTATATAAGAATATCACGTCATGAGCAGAGTGACCCGAAGTAGAAGTCCAACTGGCGCGAATTATTTTATCTTGTCGCTTTGACGCTATCATGTCTATGAATTTATGGCTGTGTGGAGTGTGATGGGTTGGTAATTCCGGGATGTTAAAGTGTTTATGGACCTCAGTGAAGGATTCAATAACGTCTGTCAGAAATGATCACAAGTTTTGATCAGTGTGATTAAATATTCCCAAGGATTTAATAAGATACGGCAGCAAGAAGGCTCCATAACGATAGTTTAATGGAATTATACAATTTTCTGTTTACTATTGAAAGAGGATACAGATGAGACATAAGCCGATCAGTTTGTGATTAAAGGCGTGGAAAGATTTGTCAAGTAACAGCTGAGATATCACTTTAGTTTATGACAAGTTGGGAAAGGCAATTTAATTATTAGCAGTCCTGATACGTGCTGTTTTATTGGTGATACTATAGTTGGCCGAATTTTTTAATGATCCTAAGGGAGTCACATAAAGGCAACGAAATCCTCGTGTGCTAAAAGTTAGGTTTGACAACTACTTATCACAATCACTGCTTTCATACTGCAGATCATAATTGTTCAAAAGTTGAAATGTTATCTAAACTTAAGGAACTTAACGTGGAAAGAAATTCTCATTTGCAAAACGCACGAGACACGAAAAATACGAAAAAGTCTTTTCACCTTCCGAGTTTTACTTCACGAAATATGATCAATTTATTTTTGAAATGAGGAAGTTAAATTATTATTTACAAATTTATGTATAAAAACATAAAGTGTGGTTTACTCGAAAAGTGTTGAATACGTGTTTTCATACATGTGACACTGCTGAATATACAAGGCGCAGAGCCCAAGAAACCGTCCGGCATTTCAGAATTCAGACGCTTAGTCATGACGCCACGGAATTAACACGATGTGATGCTTTGTTCCTAAATGGTGTTGCGTGGTGTAGTGATGTTGGCAACGAATGTTGATTGATCTTTGAAAATACACACATATAGAATGAGAGATAATATCGTTTTGTGAACCATGAAGTGCATTAATACTGTTCCTTCTCTTTGATTGATTGGTTCTTGTATATACTGTTGCCCGCTCAATAAATTAACTTTCCTCGTATCTCTTTGCCAATAAGTCGCAGCTTTTGTTAGTAAAATTTGACCTCGAAAATTCATCTTTCATCAGCCATTTGAATATTTACAAAGATATGATGCCATGTTGATTATATACGAGGCGCGTCCAGAAACATGTTCCGTTTGGTAATAAAATGAAACTGTACACAGATACAGAAGAAATTTTTATTGCACAAAATTCTACAACTCTTAAACTACTTTTCCACATCACTGCCGAAATTTTGTAGGCACTTGTCATAGCGTGCCACAAGTTTTTGCATGCATCCTTCACAGAAGGTTGCCGCCTATGTATTCAGCCATGTGGTAACAGCTCTTTATCATCGTTTAAGTGTTGACCACCAAGGACAGATTTTAGGTGTAAGAAGAGATGAAAGTCACTAGGAGAGAGGTCCGAGCTGTATGGAGGATGATCAAACAGGTCCCATTGAAATTTCCGTAAGAATTGTTTGGGCACATTCTGTGTGTGAGGTCAGCCATTATCTTGAAAAAAGAATGTTTTGACAGTAATCCTCTTCTTACACCTAAAATCTGTCTTCGGTGGACAACACTTCAACGATGATGACGAGCTGAAAGAACGTGTTACAACATGGTTGAATACACAGGCGGCAACATTCTATGAAAAAGGCTTACAAAACGATGTGCCATGCTATGACAATTGCCTACAAAATTTCGGAAGCTATGTAGAAAGGTAGTTTAACAGTTATAGATTTTTTTACAATCAATATTTTTTTTTGTATCTGTATGCGTTCGTGTTATATAACCAAACGGAACTTACTTCCTGGACGCGCCTCGTAGTATGACACGAAGTCGGCATTTTCATTACAGCATTGTTCAATGTAGATAAAGAGAAGTCCACACTTTATCCTATTATACCTCTGACACCCTTAGCTAATACGTGAATCCGCTAAACATACGGCATCATATATTCAACGAACTGGTCGGGCGATTTGAATGACCCATGGTTTTCAACTATATGACAAGTTAAAGCCTAGTTTAGGAGTCAGGATCTTCTCTTTGGTCTTCAGATGTTGGCAGGGAGAGGCAGCCCGTTCGAGGTGCCGTTGGGTGGGGAGGGGGGGGGGGGGGGGGGGTAGGGGGAGAATGCAAATGTGGCTTTGATAAAATGAAGCAATAAGGGGCATGTTTTATGTAACACATAATTTTGCCTTATGGGAAACCACTATGTTTTTATTAGACCTCCGGGTTTTGAAATTTGATATTACGGCAATTAATACAAATAGCTACGAATAATGAGTGGAAAAAGGACATGTAGAGTCAGTCACAACATGGCTATGATGTTTATTTTTTTTAATTAATGAAAAGTGAGTACAATTCATTAGTCAATAATATAGATTTTTCAAAACCTTAAAATTCTTCTAAGTAAAACTACGTAATGGAAAAAAGAACTGTAACATCCATGTAGTGACAAGTTATCGATGTACGCCTCCAACATGGCCACCGGACATTTTGAAAAACGAACATGTATGTGACAGTTTTTTCCATCACGTTGCCTTTAATACAAAGTATTTAAAACGATAGGAAACCATTATAATTGTTCAATGAATTACACTCAATTTTCATTAATCAAAAATACTATGACACTCGGGTAATCACATGTAAACTGATATTTTTAAAGAACATTGAGCTATTTCCTACGAATGTGTCACTGTTCTTCTGAAAAATATTCGTGTGATCGCAGATTTACAGTTACACTCGTCAGAAAAATTGACTTCTTTCAACAAATGTGTCACGAATTTCGGCTAAACACATGTCCATATACAACAAAGTATTGTTTACAAATCAAAATTAAAAGACGCATTTTCATTGGCTCTCTCTATGACACTTCTGATTGGCTGACTTCTGCTACATACAATGTGGACATTCAAAGATAACCTCTTGGCTCTTAAATTAGGGTTTAAAACATGAGAAGTCGAGAATAAGTGCTGCATTGGAAAACATGACCATGAAGTTTATCAAAATGTTCAAATGTTTCTAATTCTATCGGACCAAACTGCGTGGTCATCAGTCCGTAGCTTTCAAACTACTTAAACCCAGATAATCTAACCTCAGGACAACACACACCCATGCCCCAAGGAGGACTCGAACCTCCACGCGCTCCGCCGCGAGACGCTTTAGACCGCTCGGCTACTCCACCGCGGCTGAAGTTTATCTCTCGAGACAAAACACGCACGTCTTTCGATGTCGCACCAGCATCCGGTAACCAATCATCAATAACCTACTGCTAGTTTTGTACGTGCAAGTGATGATTTCAATCACATATCTCAAGCTACAAAACGAGTAAAAGGTCATAGCTAGTCGAAAACCCATACCTCTTGGCTTTGGAGCTATTTGCTGCCCCGAAGGCTGGAGCTGCGAAGGCAACTAATTCAAACTGAAGTCCTCAGAGCGGTTGTTCTGCTGTGACCAAATACTATGGATTCAGACACGAATCACTCACTAACTTTTCTTATGTTTCAGTAAGCGCACGACTGGTATCGACACGAAGAGAGCTTCCAGACAAATTGCAATGATGCCTAGCAACGGCACTGGACCTCCCATAGGGCAAAGCATTGTTGCGAGAGTTCCCAAGGATCAACACAGAAAACTGTAACGATGTGAGTTATGGGCAACGACGTGATGCTTTTTTGGTAAATTATGACAGTTTATAATAGGATAGGATAATAGAACCCGATGAATGTAATTCTGAGCATCGGTAAGACGAAGGTCTTCAAATTACATATTTTAGAATGATCTATATTCATATGAAAGAACATATTTCTCCATTGAAATAAGGTTCAACTTAGTAACTGAATTAATTAAGTAACGTGCTAGCAGAAAATTTTAAATACGGGCAACCCTTGTACAAAATAGACTTGATGTATAGTGGGACTATGCTATTCCGAAGAAACGTTTGTATTTTTCATCAAATGAAAACCACATACCGTACGTAAAGTATGTCAGGATAAAACAACGTATTTGCAGACGACTTTAATGAACAGTAACAACCACAAGGCTACCCATACTGCTCTGCAAATAACGAATGACTATGTATAAGAGTAATAAATAGAAAAAAAACAACGTGGCGCAATCAGTGTGGAACTGACTCGGTCACGCATACGCTTGCCAGGTATCGCCACAACTACTGCCCCATTAGGAAGCAGCGCCCCGTAATCTTGCTACAAACGTATTGGGTTGTTCTTGGCACTGTTGACTATCCTTGATCATTAATGTGCATCAGTTTTCAGCGAAACTAAAGGCTATGAACACTTCCCATTTTTCTCTAAAGTCAGGCCGTTCTATCTGACCGATTTCCTTCATTTTTGCTTTAAACTAAAGGTATTCATTCGCATATTTGCCATCAAGTATCAGAATTAACTTACGTCTCTCCATCCTTTATTTTTAATCACACGCGGTATCCCTCTGTCTTGCATTGAATATTTTAATCGGTTTGTTTTACGATATATTCGGTTCTAATTAATTGACCTAACAACAATCACCGGATCAAGCTCTTTCATTTGCACTTTTAAACGCTTGCATCGATTTATTCTCAAGAAAGCTATGCGTGAACATTCAACTTCCATTTTTCCCAACTTTTTGTTCATTCCACTAACGGTGCGACGTATTCTCTAGTATTCATATAATTCACGAGGGAGGATTAGAATGTAATGCACAAAAACCTCATTACTATAAAGTTTATATTATACACTGGTCAGAACAATTAGGGGATCAGTCGAGATACATAACTTCTGTGGTATTGTCCTCTGCAGAATTAACTAAAATGGTTCGACGTCTTTCTATCAGTTGTACAGAATGGAGACTACAACATTACGGCAATCGAGATAGCGTAAATAACAACAAGTTGCTGCAGACGGTGCTGGTGTTTACCAAACGAATTATACATTGATATTTTAGTGAGCAGGTAGTACAATACAACAGCATCATGTCTTCCCTGGAGCCATGGCATGGAGAACTGTAGGAAAGTTTGAAGCGGGACGGACACAGAGGGAAGGTGACTGCATCTGTTGTAGGGTATAATGTGTATTCTCCAGGACGCGATATCAGTCAACAAAAACACGATAAAGGTCGTCCATGGGTAACATCAGCAAGAGAAGTCCACTATCTTCGGTTTACATCCATCCCATCCAGAAAGGAGTCTAAATGCAACTAAGCTGCAACACAAACCAGGCAGCAACAAGAAGCGCAAGATGAACACAAGCAGTCCCAAATTACCCTCGGATATATACTCTCTACGAAACAGGCCAATGGTATGTTTCCCTTTAAAATGACGTCACCCTTTAGCATGCAGAAGTTGTCATAACGAATGGCATCGGGTTCTGTTCATAGATGAGTCAAGATTTTGTTCAGCCAGGTAATGGCTGTTCCCTCACCGGGAGAAAACGAGGAAGTCAGAACGATCCTGCTGATGTGCAGGAAACATCAATAGATTGCGTTGGTGGACGAAAAGTGTGGGTAGGAATCAGTATTGGCGGACGTACGGATCTCCATATCATTCAGAATGGAGCTTTGAGCACTCAGTGGAATAAAGTCCAGACATTTTGTTGTGTCCTTCGCTGGTGTCAGAGATATAGGTTCCTTCTAGTGGACGGAAACGCTCGTCTCCACAGAGCTGCACTGGTGGACAACCTATTTAAAGCTGACGGAACTGCACGGAGTGGGTAAGCTCCAGTCCCACCTCACCGAGTTCTCCTCATGGTGTAACCAGTGGCTTCTGTCCATCAACCCCGAAAATTCCAGGGAATCGTTATATGTCGTACCACCCGTTCCTTCCGCCTCCCTGACTTCTACCATACCCTCCAAAACCATCCCATCCGCCCTCACCATCATTCTCAAATACCTCGACCTAACCCTTGATCGCTCCCTCTCCTGGCCCCCACACCTCCACACTGTCCGTCAGACTGCCCTCTCTCATCTCAATCTCCTCATACTCCTTACCAGCCGGATGTGAGGCTCAGCACCTGCACCATCCTCACTGGCCGGACTTGGGGTCTCAGCCCCTCCACCATCCCATACACTTACCACTCCCTCATGCGTCCCCACCCTCTGCAGCTTCCACCCCTCCTGGATTTCCACTCACTTATCCTACTATAAAAACTAACAAATCCTAGAACGCCATGCCCAACCCTCACCTAGTATATCCGGCTACCATCCCCCACATCGAGCCTGTATGAACTTATCCCGTTTCCCCACCTCCTCCAATACCTTGGACATCACCAGATGCTTTACACCAACCACAAGATAGACTCCCCCTCAGCAATCCTGACCTCTGCCACGTATACACCGATGCATCCCTCCCACCCTCCATCTCCACACTCTTCACATCCTTTCCCAGGGTAACTTTCATCATCTCCCCCTCCGGGATGACGCCCTCCGTCCTGAAATATACCCACCCTACCAACCCTGATGCCCTCCCGCGGGTGAAGCGCCTCGCTCCTCTCCCCCTCCTGTTCCCTCCCCCCACTTGGTTCTTCGTGTTCCTGCCCTGGGGTTCCTCCACCTCCTCTGCTCCCTCCCCTCCCCCACGCTTCCTACTCCCCCCCCCTGCCTGTCCTTCGGCGTGCTGCGCCATCAGTTTTAACAGTGCTTCGTCCAGTGTTGTGTATAAAGTGCACAACTGTGTGTGTTTTTCTCTGCGTCAGCCGCTTTCAGACATGTGTCGCAATCGATACAATTTTAAGTGTCTCCAAGTGCTCTTCGTCGTGTCTGTGTTTTGATGTCATAATACGTGTTTTTTAATATCATCGTGGCTCATTATTTTAACTGACTACGTATATTTTATTCATCTGCCACAACTGTCATTTCTCCGTTTTTATCGTCTTTGTCTATGTGTTAAAACTCCATTGTTTAACTACGTTTCACGTTTTAATTCCTAATGGTCAAGTATTTTACGTTGTCTCGGCTGCAGAGCAGCACTTAATGCTGCTGCCAGCCTACAGATATGTATAATGTTGAGTGTAAAATAACAATAAAGAAGATAAGTCGGAGTGTCTAACAAGTTCACCAGACTTAAACCCGACTGAGACAGATGGTCGCCGATTGCAGGCAGATTACCGCCGATTGAAGCCAGACCAGCGTATTACACTCACGGAATAATGGCCAAATATTCATAAAGGGCTGATTGATTACCTCATATTGATATTAGAAGGCAATGGTAATTACTTTTCACTGTCGTGATAGCCCCATGGTGACTCTCTGTAGGTTCCATTTAAACATCAAGTTAAGAGTTGAGGCAGTAAGTCATACACAAATTGCAATTGTAACCAATATCTGAACCAGCTGAAAAATTATCCTGTCGAAGCTCAAAAAAGGACAGAAAAGTGTGGAACCAGCTGTCAAAAATCTGATTCCGACTTTCTCACAAAAAAATTTTGGCATGTGAACATATTCGCGCTCTTTCAGCACAGAAGATTGTAAGTACTTTTGCGCATTTAAGCCATCACAGTCATCAATTATGTCTCACTGAGTCTATATACGTCTATATATGTCTTTGGCAGCTTAACATCTTTCTCTCCGATGTGACTTTTTGTCTGTGTCAAACTTTCAATGTCTTCACCTCCCCCCCCCCCCCCCTCAATTCCTTACCGCTGTCTGTTTCTACCACTTCCATTGTCTCTCTGCCCAACCGACATTGTCCTATTCATTTCCTGCCCTGGAGCCAGAGTTCCTTTCTTTCTCACTTTCAGCGAGATCTGTTCCTCTTGAAGATATGTCTATTGGGATTGTTTGATTGGGGTTTGACCTGCAGACTAGTAAAAGTTAACATGCGGGTCTGAGGATGGGATAATCTGAAACAATTGTTTTGTGATAAAGTTCACTGGTCGTGCAGAACCACAACCTCATCGTTTATATGTGGTCTGCATACGTCTCATTTTCCCCACTGTTACCTTTCTCTTTCGCTCCGATTGCTACTGTCTACATCTATTTTGGTTTCTTACTAACATTATTTCTAACATCCAACGTAACGTTTTGCCTCTCACTGCTACCGTTTCGTGCATATGCATTTCTTCTAAACTGCCACTTCCACTCTTCCATCATATCTGGATCTTCTTCCTCTTGTACTGTCTCTCTCCTACTCACTTTCAACGAAAAAAGCGCGAATATGTTCCATTGCAAAAAATTTTTATGAAGTGAATGAGTATTGAGGCAGCTACTTTCACACTTTTCTGTCAAAGAACATATTCGCCTTTTATGTGCTCCGAAAGTAGCATTTTTCAACTGGTGCCCGTATTTTTCCTGTTAAAGCAGTGTATTGCTTATATAATATGAAAAATGGAAATGAGCGTATGGCTTTCTTGGCCGGGAGAATCCTTGCGGGTTTGTTCGGCCGCCTTAGTGTAAGTATTTTTATTTGACGCCGCGTGGACGACTTACTTGCCAATGATGATGGGATGATGATGATTAGGACAACACACAGTCCCCTGCCGGGAATCGAACCGGGGCATCCTGCGTGGTAGTCAGCGATGCTACCGCTGAGCTACGGAGGCGGACATTTGGATAATTTATTTATTTACGTCGATAAATTTGTACAAACGTAAGATGTAATTAATTATGTGCTTTAAAATAATTAAGCAGATTTCATCTGAAAGTGAAACTGCTTTTAGGAAGTAATACAACCTATTCTACCACTATCAGAATCATTCCATATAAAGTGTGTGAATGTTTCGAGTCCAGCTGAAAATTTCGGTTTATACGATGACGGTATTTCATGACAATTCAAATCGTTCACATTGACCCAGCAGTTATCATGGCGAAATTTGCTGATACACTGGCCTGAAACACGTGTATCTTGACGTAACATCAAGGGATTGTTAACATAGCATCATACATGTATATAATTGGTAACATTTTCTACTAACTACGAAATATGCGGAAACCTCAGGTATCCTCTTGTAGATTTATGGATTTACCAGATTCGGCTGATTCTCCACTGGGCTTAATTGCAGCTATTGTTTTGTAACTTTTTCCATTTACATTGATTGATTGAAACTGAAACCAATATATTTTCGCTGTTCCATTCTTTCTTGCTTATTCGTGATGAAATTCTGTTCGAAACTGTCAAGTGTTATCAGCAGATATCTTTCTTGACATCCAATTTCGTAAGTTTCTTTGACCATGCATCTATTCACTCTGCAGCTTAGACATTCGACTCACCACTGCTGCTTCGGCTTTGACAAATGTTTGAGTTATTGATTTCCATTGATGGCTTGTAGTGCAATTACAATCTCATCTTGTATCTCATCTTTAGTTGGGTAACCGCAAGCTATACATTGGCAATGTATGTTTTGGAATCAGGAGAACAAACACTTTATTGCTAGGAATTCGTCTATGTTATTCAGTGAGTTCATGTAAAATTCTGATACATTTCCCTGAACAAGTTCTTTGTACGTAGACGATGTGTGGTTGCTTGCCTATTTTCGAACATTGTCAGCATAGCTACGTTTTGCAGAATGCCCCAGCAAACTGTGAAATTGAATCAGATTTTTGGCTTATTTTGTAGGAATCAGTTTGTTACTCAATGCTCTCATTCACGAAATTTCGGATATAATCGACAGACAGTGACAACTGAAGCATACATTGGATCACCATCCGGTGACTAGCGGAGTATGAATGTAGATGTAACTGTAGACCGTATTTGGGCAGCACGATACACCATTCTTATGGAGGTACACAATGTTGCAGAGGTCGATTGTATGTAGCTACTTTTCTAGTGGGTACTTTGTTATTATTTGTCCTTCGCTGCATTGACTTCTTACGTCATCACTATGTTGCTGATTTTCTACTGTCTTTCTATGATATCACTGTGTTCTGATGGTGATAAGTTATGGATATATTTATCAACAAAACTACATAGATTTTCAATGAGCCTCGCATAACGATAATATGTGACGGGTATGTCGTCTTAGTAGCAGAATGTTTCTTCACAGACAAGACGTACGCCAATATGTGATGGGTATCTTTGTCATAGACACTCTCTACGACAGCCTGTGACTAATACAACTAAACTGAAAAATTGTCCAGAACATGTAAAAATTTACGATGACTTGTGACCTTGATAAATGTTAACGGTAGTCAACGGCGACTATAAACGGAGGTTTCTGGCCTCCGAATCAAGAATCTTTGCTGTACCGTCCTCTATGTTAGTTAAAAACAATTATACATCAGACTGGATGCTACATGCATATATGACGTGCATATGTATGGTAACGTAGAATCACGGCTCTCGGTAACGAAGAGTATTATGGAAAATACTTTCAATGCTTTTCGGGATCATCTTAAGACGGATAGTAAAACTTTCGACGTTTTGTAATGAATAAAAATGTAGATTTGCCAATCAACGCAATTTGTTCTTTTGGTAGAAAAAAATTTTTTTCTAGCGTATCGTGGTAACGAATAGATAATTTCGAAAAAGGGAAAGGATGGTTTTTTTTCCAGAAAACCACCTAAACGACCATTTGAGTCATTTGCTATTCCCCAATTTACGATACCTCAGAAATTGCATTTTCGCATGCGGCGTTTTCGAAACTATTGCTACTGCGGTCTACGATACACTAACCGATATCTCGAAAACCACGTAAGATATCATACTCCTCTCAACTTTAAATAAAATTTCAGTATGTTATCTACATTTGATAAACAGTTTTGTACAACCAAAAATGAACCATACGAGAAAACTACGCAAAGTGTTACTATTTAAAATATGTTGCAATACTTCACCAAATGGATGGTTCATCTTAAGTTTGATGAATAACAAACTTAAAATCACCCCTTCATCGATCGAAGGTTTTAATCTGTAAGATAAACAAAAATAAATTTATTATACAAATAGACGTTTCTCAAAACGGGACTCAACGTGGTCTTTCTGCACAATACGCACTTCTGGTAGCGAAATATCGCGGTTTTTCGGTTGTATTTTAATAACGGAAAAATGATTTTCGAAAACGGAAAAAAGATAAATGTCTACAGCATATATTGTAAATATCTTGACAATTCACTATGTTTAGTTATTTAGATATTTGCGATTCACGGTGCAAAAACGGAAGTAAATAGGATTTTGTGATTTTGTGTAAGACTGTGATACGTTTCAACTTACGTATGCCAGTAACGGATATAGGTATCGTATAAATTAGAATGGAGTTTTGCGAACATCTTCATAAGAACATATGGTAAAAATTTCGACGATTTGCAAGAACAGAAAGTATCGAGGTGCCAATTCTACAATTCGTGTTTTTCGCACAAAATTAAAAAAAAAAAAAAAAAAAAAGCGCCATGGGTTTTCGTGATGTTCTTAGGAACTGCCCATGGGTAAATGATGTTTTTGTAAGCCGTTTAAAGCCTAACATAGAGCACACGTTAAGTGTAAAAAACAACCTATTCTTTCAATGTGGAGGGGTTCCAGCAAGGTTGTCATTCTGAAAATGTTGACGCTGTACCGTATGACAGCTACGGTATTCCCATACTTCTAATATCTGTTCAAACGATCGCTATCCAGAACACTTTGCCCCTTAACTTTGTGATTTATAGAACCAGAGATACGCGCCCTTAAGAAATCTCAAATTCGAGCGCGCCGTTTTTCCATAGATATTAATACCGCGCACGGCGTACGGTACCATGAGCAGTGTATGATAACCGACCTGATCCCCTAAATATATAAATAAAATTCAATTGCTTCATGTATGTAAGAGCATCACATGAGAATATTGTAAGGCTTCAGCTGAACTTATTTTTCATTTGATCACAATTATCACGACATGTACACAACACTTTGGCACACACGTCTTACCTAATGGTAAGGACAGCACACCAGCCTTGGAAAAAAAGTGAAATATACAAAATCAGTTGTGACTGTGAAAAATTCTACATAGGTCAGTCTGGCAGAGCTATTTCCACACCTCTAAAAGAACACAAGGTGGAGACACGGAAATGGTGCCTCCACTTTTGCAGACCACTTACGTGAGAGGGTCACAGTTACTAAGTCAAACATGAAGTTTTACATCACATTCACAAAGGTAAGAAGATGAACTTCCCCAAGTCTGGTAATCAACGAACAAGCAGAATTCCCCTATTCTCCACATCTAACAGCAAATAATGCTAATACGTCCATCTAATAGTAGTACTTATTTTGTACTAGTTTTATGAGTGTCACATATTTATTTACCATCTTTTATCCAAATTTTTGCACAAGAGACTATAATTATTTCATGTGATCTCCTTCGCAAATAAACTATGTAATTATTAATATTATTTATTTATTTTTGCGAATTGTCACTTACTTTTGTAGCAGTTGTCATGTAATTAATTATTTCATATTGTCGCATACCTTTGTTAGCCACTTAGTACAAAACTTAATAATTTCGCACCGGTTCTTTGTATACATTTATTACTGTAAGTACTGACTGTTGAAGCATATTTTGTAAAATCTTTGACGTACTTGTGTTTATAGCAATTGTTGTACCTGATTATGGTGAAACAGCCGAAAACTAGTTTGTATACACCAATAAATATTGTAGAATATTACACCAGCGTCGTGTGTGTTTTAGTGATCATGTATCATGGCAAGGTTAGTATTAAACCAAATTGCTCAGTAATGTACAGAAACTTGAAAAATTTGAGAATTAGACACTGCTTTATCTCAATGTGTGATCGAATAAACTGAATACCATAACTCACGATTGGGACGATGGAGGGGGAATAATAATTTATTTACTTCGTTCATTATTGACCTTGATAAGTGTTCTCATAAAGATAATTCGGAACAGCAGTGTTCTGCTACCGATACCGGATAAATCGGCGGTAGCAGAACACTGTTTAACGGAAGGACACAATATGATATATGACGAAACCCGCATAGTAACTAATACCTCCAGTTTCTGGAACACTATTTACAGAGAAGCCATGGAAATCAGGGTGACGGGTAATTTAATAGAGACATGGGATTTCCTCTTAATGAACATGGAATCCATCACTGAATAATATCAAATTACAATGTTCGACCCGGATTACAGCACCTGGGACTGATTAATGGCCGGCCGCGGTGACCGAGGGGACTGCGGCGCGTCAGTCACGGTCTGCACGGCCACTACGGTCGGGGGTTCGAATTCTCCCTCGGGCATGGATATTTGTGCCGTCCTTAGTGTTAGGCAGTTCATAAGTAGTTTGTAAGTATAGGGACTGATGACCCCGTAGTTAAGTCCCATAAGCTATACAAACATTTGAACATTTGAACTGATTAGTGCAAGGTGCGATATATCGTTGTGCCCTGTTCCACTAGGGGCGGCGCCAACAGCCCTGTCTAGGAAGTAGCAACTGTGACGGCTGGCGCATGCGCCGTACACGCAACCGACGCCTATATAGGACGCGGTACTTCCGATTTTGCACCAGTATTCAGCGGGACTCAGCAGCAGCAGTTTCCTGAAGATGGCGGACAGCTGCACCGTCGAAATGTTGAATTACGTAGCACATTCTTCGACGCCATTTGATCGATCGATAGATTTTATCACCTTTTCACAGACGACCACGAATTTTTACACACTTAATTTAGATCACAATACTTTATTCATCGGGCAACCAGAGTAGAATTGATTTTTTTAATAACACACCGCTGTGATTGTTAATAATTCTTAACTAAGAACTCACGACTGGTTTCGCAAACTTAATTTCCATCATCAGGTTTATTCCATTCAGGTCTTAACCATAATATGTTACTTTGACTCTAAACTAGCTGATCCCATCATTCTAGAGTTGTCACCAACTTGTCTATAAAAAACATGTAAAATCCCTTTTGTGCAAAAAGCTAGGATTGTTTTTGGTTATAGATGGGGAAGTTAATCGGGTGTGCCATTTGAAAGGAACCATCCTTGCATTTGCCTGTAGCGGTTTAAGGAAACCACGGAAAACCTAAATTAGGATGGCCGGCGGTGGATTTGAAGCACCATCCTTCCGAATGCGAATCTAGTATGTTAAGTAGTTGGCAGATTAGCATTCAGTCCTTTACAGTCAGTTCAGTGCCAGCTATTGTCGCTGCCCCAACACCCAGAGCGCTAAGTATCATAATTTAATTGCGTGAAATTTTGTTGCCAGTGAATTTCTTAATTTTCGTTACTGTTTCTGTTTTTTAGAAGTTTCTTCTCAACCACTTGGCACATTTCGTTGGTGCTACTGCTTAACAGTTTATTCTCGCGTATTTTGATAAATACCGTGTGAATAGTTTTCGTCTGCTGCGAGATATGTGTCATATTGTCACTTCCTTATTTTGTCTTTAGCTTTGTTAAAGCTTATATTTCCGCACGTTTGATAACAGTGTATTCCATAGACATTCTTGTTTATTTTGAAAACTGCCGGACTCAGTTCCGTTGTTTTGACAGTGTACTTACCATTGACCACAGTTCAGTCAGCTGCCAGCCTCCTTTATTAAATTACTAGCCTAATTAAAAGTTGATTACTTAGTTTTCTATTTTCTACAGTTAATTGTAACGATAGGATGGATTGAATGTGTGCCTGCTGTGTGCGGACGCAGGAGCAGTTGGCCGCAGTTCGCGAACAGCTGAGCGTGCTGTTGTCTACGGTCAGTCGTTTTCAGGCTGCTGTCTCGGGGTGCAGTGATGGTGGGGAGTCTGATGCGCCGAGTGGGACACCTTAGGTGTCTCACGCTTCGCTCTCTGTCCCTGCTACCGAGGCACCTTCAGGTGTACCGGACGTCGTCGAGCCGCCCTCTCTGCAAGGGGAGTGGCGGGTTGTACTGCGTTCGCGTAGCTCGAGGAGGAAGGCCAATGTGGAGGCTGGACGTCCGTCCACGCCCGTTCTTCCTGTGAGTGGACCTGTGACCACTCCTTCAGCAGGGGCCGAGCAGGTGCACGGGGGGAGGGGATTATTAGTTATTGGGAGCTCCAATGTTAGGCGCGTGACGAAGCCCCTTAGGCAGATAGCGTCCAGATCTGGAAGGAATTCCAACGTGCACTCGGTGTGTCTGCCGGGGGGCCTCTTCAGATATGTGGAGACGGCCTTGCCGGCGGCTATCGAGGGTGCGGGGTGCAGTCAACTGCAAGTCGTGGCTCACGTCGGCACCAATGACGCTTGTCGCTTGGGTTCTGAGGACATCCTCAGGTCCTACGGGCGGCTGGCGGAATTGGTGAAGGCTGCTGCCCTCGCACGTGGGTTGCGAGCAGAGCTGTCGATTTGCAGCATTGTTCCCAGGGTTGATCGGGGTCCTCTGGTTTGCAGCCGAGTGGAGGGTCTGAACGAGAGGCTTCGCCGACTATGTGACAGTCATGGCTGCCGATTTGTGGATCTGCGTCATCGGGTGGGGAATAGTAGGGTGCCTC
Organism: Locusta migratoria; assembly: GCA_026315105.1. Classification (NCBI taxonomy): domain Eukaryota; kingdom Metazoa; phylum Arthropoda; class Insecta; order Orthoptera; family Acrididae; genus Locusta; species Locusta migratoria. Next base: position 543,128,710 of record CM048747.1, on the reverse strand, counting down.
TAGAGAGATCAGGGGTGCACTACACTAAGGAAGCGGCTACTGGGGTAGCAGAGTACTTGTGGAGTGCACATGTTTTTTTTAATTTTATGTTATTTATTTATTTATTTATTTATTTTTTAGTCTAGGCGCTAACTCTGATGAGCACTCGCCTGTCAACATTCAAACAGCGAATTCAGGTCACGTTAGGCTCAAAAATTCTAATATCAAAATATTAGCCGCGAACTTACAAAGTATTAGAAACAAAGTTCCCGATTTTGCCGCACTGCATGAAAATTATTGTGTTCAGATAGTTTTAGGAACCGAAAGATGGCTAAATCATGATGTGGCAAGTTCAGAAATATTTAGCGAGGCGTGGAATGAATATCGGAAAGATAGATCGGATACAACTGGCGGAGGAGTGTTCATCACTGCGGACAAAGATTTCATTTCTACTGAGATCGAAGTTGAAAGTAACTGTGAAGTTATCTGGGCACGTATAACAGGTCTAAAAGAAGTAAAGTTAACAGTTGGGTGTTTTACCGCCCCCGCCCCCCCCCCCCCCCGGTGCTTTAGAATCATTCAAAGAAAGTCTACACCAGGTAGTGCATAGCTATCGGGGCCATGTAATATTAGTCGGGAGAGACTTCAACCTTAAGAGTATAGATTGGGATCTCTCTAGTTACATTTCAGGCGGTACAGACAAGCAGTCTTGCGAGCTACTCCGAAAACTGTCTTGAGCAGTTAACCCAGCAAACCACGCACAATGGAAATATTTTAGACCTTATAGTCACGAAAAGGCCTGACCTTATTAACGATGTCTGTGTAGAGACAAGAATTAGTGATCATGATATCGTCATAGCGTCGATGGTGAGCAAAGTTCATAAACCAATCAAGAAGGCTAGGAGCCTGTTTTTGTTGGGAAGAGCCGATTAGCAAATGTTAGGATCGCACTTAGAACATGAATGGGCATCGTTTAATTCCGGGACTATGGATGTAGAGGAGTTGTGGACTAAATTTAAGTGCATTGTTAATAAAGGGTTATAGAAATATGTGCTAGTAAAGACGATTAAGGATGGAAAAGATCCACCGTGGTATAATAATAATGTTAGAAAGCTGCTGAGAAAGCAAAGGCTGTTGCACTCTCGATTCAAAAAAGAACAAGCAAATGATGACAGGCAAAGGTTAGTAGAGATTCGTGCGTCTATAAAAAGATCGATGCGCGAAGCACACAATAATTACCACAGCCATATCTTACCAAAAGTTCTTTCCGAGAACCCTAAAAAATTCTGGTCCTATGTAAAATCTATAATGTAATAATCGACTGTTCAGTCACTCGTTGATCATTCCGGGGCAGTTAATAGCAGAAAGCAAACGGAAACCTGAAGTTCTAAATTTAATCTTTAAGGAATCTTTCACACAGGAGGACCGCACAAATGTACCATCATTTCATCAGCGGACTAATTCCGTAATGGAGAACATAGTAATAGGTATTTCCGGTCTAGAGAAGCAGCTGAGAGAGCTAAATACGAAAAAGTCTGCTGGTCCGGATGGAATACCAGTTCGGTCTTACAAAGAGTATTCTGCGGAATTGGCCCCCTACTTACCTTGCATTTATCGTGAATCTTTAATCCAGCGCAAAGTTCCTAGTGATGGGGAAAAGAGCGCAGATGACTCCCGTTTATAAGGAAGGAAAGAGAACTGACCCACATAATTACAGGCCAATATCATTGACATCACTTTGATGTAGGATTTTGGAGCATATTCTCAGTTCGAATATAGTAGATTTCATCGAAACGGAAAAGTTTCTTTCTATGAATCAGCACCGGATTAGGAAACTTCATGTGAAACTCTTTTTTCACATGACATCATGCGTGCTATGGATGAAGGGGTACAGGCGGATTGTGTTTTTCTCGACTTCAAAAAGGCGTTTGACGCGGTGCCACACTGCAGACTGCTAATGAAGATACGAGCTTATGGAATAGCTTCACAGATTTGTGACTGGCTGGAAGACTTTCTAAGTAACAGAACGCAGTACGTTGTTCTCGACGGCGAGTGTTCATCAGAGACGAGTGTATCGTCAGGCGTGCTCCAGGGCAGTGTGATAGTACCGCTATTATTTTCTACCTATATAAATGATCTGATGGACAGAGTAAGTAGTAATTTGCGGCTGTTTGCTGATGATGCTGTGGTGTATGGGAGGGGTGTCGTCTGTAACTGACTGTAATAGCATACAGGATGACTTAGACAAAATTTCTAGTTGGTGCGAAGAATGGCAGCTATCCCCAATGTAGAAAAATGTAAGGTGATGCGCATGAGTAGAAAAAAACAATCCCATAATGTTCGAATACAGCATTAGTAGTGAACTTCTTGATGTTGTCGCGTCGTTCAAATATCTAGCCGTAACATTACAGAGCGATATAAAATGAAACGAAAATGTAAGGACAGTTGTAAGTAAGGCGGACAGTCGACTTCGGTTTATTGGGAGAATTTTGGGAAGATGTACTTCACCTGTAAAGGAGACCGCGTATAAAATGCCTGTACGACCACGTCTTGTGTATTACTCAAGTGATTCGGACCCGCAGCAGATCAGTTTAGAGGATCAGTTCAGTGGCGAGCATATAGGTTTGTTACAGGTAGGTTCGACCAATGCGCGAGTGTCACGGAAATGCTCCGGCAACTCGATTGGGGATTGCTGGAGGAAAGACGACGTTCTTTTCGTGAATTTCTGTTGAGAAAATTTAGAGGGCCGCAATTTGAAGCTGAGTGTAGTACGAGCTTCCTGCCGCCTACGTACATTTCGCGTGGTAATCACAAAGACAAGATAAGAGAAATTAGGGCTCATACGGAGGCATATAAGCATTCTTTTTTTTCCTTGTTCTATTTGGGAGTGGAGTAGGGAAGGAAATGCCTAGTGTTGATGCAGTGTGCCCTCCGCCACGCACCTTACGGTGAATTGCGGAGCATTTATGTAGATGTGGATATAGATGTAGGTCGTTGTTACAGTATCAAATGGTTGGACGACGAACTGGATGAAGAAATAGGATGAAATATAGCTCACATTCTTTGACAAAGATATTGGACATAACGCTATAGCAGGTTTCACACTTTCTGTCAATATTTTGTCAAAGTTACTTCAAAATGGCGGATCTACGCTTAGCTGTGGCTTACAGAACAGTTTCGTTGTTCCTCCATATAGAACAAGAGGAGGAAAGGTATAAAAGGAAACATACTTGTATGAAACCGTGGATGTCGCGGCGAGGTAAATAAAAGTGTTGGTTGAACAAAATGTGTTACGGGAGCTGTGAGACGAAGATTTCTTCACTGGTCTTTCTTTTTCGTAGTCTGTTATTGTAGTCCGAATTTCGCGTGTGAGGCCTATATTACACAAACGAATTTTATTTGGCAAAGAAAATTTGTCCAATTATCTCTGACAAACAATCTGTGACGTGATGAAAAGGGGACATAACAATATTAAAAACTTTTTCTTTAAGAAGAATGTCAAATGCGTTGAAAATGGCGGACGAATATTTGCACAGGTTAAAAATATATGTTTGTGCTGTATGGTTGCATGCACTGTTATTGCAGAATCTTGATATTTGGAATACTATCATTATTCATGTCGCTTGCATGTGCAGTGGTCCTCTGCTCTGAAAAATTTCAAGAGGTGGTATCAATATCGGTCTGGCTGGTAACGAGTTAGTGCGCTGTAAACAAAAGCATTCAAAATATTTGTATTTTGTTGTAACTGTAAGTATATATATTTCGTGTAAATGTTCTTTGTCTGCACATATTTATGTACTGATTTAAATATGTGTCGTTATGCACTTTTGCTTGCTGCGATTCATAAATTCCGCGCAACCAGTCCTCACTTAATAGCTAATGACCTCCGCAATTGTCTTTTAGCTTTCGGCTCTATGCAGCTTCTTACAACTGTCTTGAATTTGTTGTTGCGGCTACGCACCATACGAAGTCCGCTGTCGTATTTTAAAACAGTACGTAAAAAAATGCTACTGCGATGCTAGCGCTTTAAGCGGTCCCACTTGTTGCTGCATTTAACTGAAGATGAACGCTTTCTTTGATCAAATCTAAGGCGAGCAGCTATATTTGATCAATGACGATTTGACGAAAGGCAACTTAGACAATACTTCCATATCACAATGTCCCGTTTTCTTTGATAATGATTTTTACAAAGAAAATTTCATAGTTTAATATCAGCCGTATAAAACGTCTGATCCGCTTTATACATTTCTATCAAATTTGTTGTTGCTGAAACACACCACACAACTTTTCGCTCGTAGCCATATTTGCAAATACGAATGCTATGTCAAACAGACGCAGTGGTAAGGAGGCGGCACTACTATTTACCCTCCGAGTGGTTACGTTTATAACTGCAGGAAACAGAAGAAGACGCTTTAGATCTGATCAAAAATTGGACGACTTGAGAAAAAATGCCCTTTTGCTACGTCAAAAAATGCGTTGTCCAATAATTTGATAGTGTAATATCGGCCTTACCACTGCGCCATGTCGTTCGGTTGACGGGGTGGAGGATATGAACAAGGGCAGGGGCACGAGGAGGTGGTAAGAGGAGTAAGTTAACATAATAGAACTTTTATTGTACATTTGTCTTTTTCTATAAGTCACATTTAATCACTTTGATAAAGTTTTCAGTCAGTTGGCCAAATTTTAGTTAAAGTTCAGAATCATTAACTATCAACCATAACACACAACAAAATACTTCACGGTGGCTAAAGAAGACACTCGCAAGCAATGTCTATAGCGATGACTTTATTGATAACTTTAAACAAGAATGACTCTTACGCTATTGTGGCAGATTCATAGTGCCTCGCTCTATGTAAACATCATATAACCCTAATTAGTTGAGACAGAAAATAGCATTCTGTATCACACATATACTATAACTGTAATCAATAACTAAATGAAATACGTTACAATATGTCTACTGTGTATGATATTACACTTTATCCCAAAGAACAAAAGAAGGGATCGATTAACAGGTCAGACTTTGAGATACAACGGAATCGGATAAACTCTAGTCTCCGATACCGCTTTGATCAATGACGTCACATATGACGTCATACATAAACTAGACGTGGTCAACGGGAAATACAGGCCTCAGCACGCACCTCATGTCACGTAAGCAAGTTAGTTCCGAGCCGGAGCGATCGCTAGCTCAGTGGCTGCCCGTTATGACGCAGTGGGGTGTGCCCCAGCGGCCGGTCAATCCGAGAGGTACTATGAACACATGTTTACCACAACACGGTATCGGTAGTTAGATTTCACCTAAATAGGTCAAAGCTACTTACTGATACCACGTCTTCAAAATACATTTAATAATTAGGTAATTTTAAAGAAAGCTTGCACTCGACTTTGAACGGCCTGAAATACAACTGTAAATCGATTGAGTGTTTCTGAACCGGAGATTCGAGCGCTACGCGCCGTCAGGTACTAAAAAAGATTCCTATTTAACCTATACCTAACCTAAAGTCTTCACTGGTGCCTATCTGATTCCGAAGTGTTAACTGGTTCCTATCACAGTCCCAAGTGAACGATGTCGTTCAGTCGGTGGCCACGAGCGGAGTTGTAGCAGAGGGCGCTCGTGGCTGACGTCGTAAGAACGCCGCGCCGTGCGTGCATGGCGGCGCGTGGCGAAAGTAGGTGGCGCGCACTTTGGATTTGTGCGACAACACACCCCTCCCCCCCCCCCCAAACCGCCGCGCCGTCGTGGCGTAGGGCTGAGGGACACGGCAACGGCACTGGGGGCGTTACTGGTGGGACGGGCGTCGTAGCTGAGGCTGGGATCGACACGCCGTCCGCGCCCCGGTATACACCTTGCGATCCGCCGGGAAACCCACCAAAACCAGCGGAAGGGCGCATGCCTACGCCCAGAGGGAGCAGGTCATCTTATTCTGAGGTGCGTGGCCCAGGCGGCGGGGGCACGCACGGTCCCGGAGTTCCTCTTGGTGACGCTGTCATCTGCGGCGGCGACAGCGGCGGTGACGACTGCGTAGGAGGTGCGTCGACGTCCATAGGGATCTCGTAGTCCGGGGACGCTGGACCCGTTGGCGGGCGATGTGGCTGTGCTCCCTGGCGGTGAACTGGGTCTGGAATCAAGAAACCCGAGTCAGGATCGCGCGGCCTGTGCAGTCGCAATTGGTTTGCGTGGCACCGCAGCTCCGACCCTGTGGAAGAACTTACGACATACATATTGCGACCGAGCACGCGCTGAATGATGCCCGGCAACCATGTCTTCTTCATACCAGCAAACACCCTGTACAGCACCGGCGTGGAAACCTGAAAACGCGTAGCGCCATACGAACCGACTCGGTGCGTGGGAGGCTGCAGCAGGTGAAGGAGAGTGCGGTGACGGCGGCCGTGTAGCAGCTCGGCAGGGGACGGGCCGTCACGTGGCATGCACCGATACGTAAACAGGGAAATTTGGAGAGCTTGCTGCCTGGAGTGCTGACCTTTCATCTTTTCCATGTGTGCCTTGAATGTTCGAACGAAACGTTCTGCTTCACCGTTGGACTGAGGGTGAAAAGGTGCGGTGGTGATATGCTGAATGCCATTCACACGACAAAACTGTAGAAATTCCGCACTGACAATCTGAAGTCCATTGTCACTGACGATAGTTTCAGGCAAACCTTCGATGCAAAACACTGATGTAACACGCCAACGCGGACACACTTTCCGACTTCCGGTTGGCCAGGATGAGTCAATTGATTCTTCGGAATTGGCATGTTGTCAGATAGACTCCATAGATGCTTCCGCTGTCGCAGATTTCCCTTTGAACTCTCGTCGGCTTGCACAGGAAACAGCTGCGGATGCAGACCTAAGTGTGGTAGCACGTTTTGTTCGCTCAGGGTGGCCTGCCAGAGCCAAAGACATTGATCGGTCTCTGGTTCGACGTTACTATGCACAACGTCATGCATTACCTTTAAGTCAAGGTGTTCTGTTGTTGCATACCAACAACAACCAAACAAGAGTGATTGTTCCTCGTTCCCTGCAACAAGAAGTGTTACGCCTCCTGCATTAAGGACATTTGGGTATTGTTAGGACAAAGCAATTGGCCAGACGACATTGTACCTGGGTTGGTATGGACGCTCGAGGTGAAAGACAGAACGGGCGGCAAGGGCTGTCTGTTGGAGGGTATGGGGACGCTGGAAGGGATGGACGGTCGTGACAAAACGGATGACGTCATCTACGGTTGGAGGGGGGCACATGGAGTTGTTGGGATGGAGAGGGGGATTGACAGGACGAACAGGGATGGTAAGTTCGGGAGTGGTGGGGGCCAGGACAGATTTACATTTATAGGTGGGGGCCACCACAGGTGTTGCAGACAGGAGGGGAGGCGAGGATGGGACAGTGTTTGTGGAGGTGATTGGACTTGCAGTGGGGACAGATGGGTGGGTTGCAGCAGTGCTATGTCAGGTGATTGTTCTAAGCGAGACACCTGGCACAGCGGTAGGATTGGGGTGGGGAGCGAGAAGGTTCTACCTTGTGGTGGCGGTCATAGATGATAGTTCTTCTGTGCCTACGGCAAAACTATGTAGTACGCCACATAGCAAGCGTCGTCGAGCGTGTAATTCTGTGCAATGGAAAAGGGTTCGGGACAAGCAAAATGACAATGTACAGTGCAATCCTGTAGTGAACCTGGTGCCTTCTGCAACTTCTTATTGTTATAGTGCCCAGTACTATGTAGCTAGTGACAGTAGCCTTGATGTAGCTACTCAAAGTAATTTTAGTGCAGTAGCCTCGCATTGTGCGGACGCCTATCCGGCGGTAGTGCCATCTAGGGACAGTGTTATTAATCTATGTGCCGATTCTGCGCCGCTTCCTCCACTACGCAACCCGCGCATGCGCAAGTGTGGTAAAGAAACTGTGTCAGACGTTGCCCGCTTTCGCGCTCCTTTCGAGCTTTCCAAAATTTGGTACTGCAGTTTCTTTTAAAGATACATGTGCCACGAAATCTTTTGCACAACCTAGTTCTGGCGAAAACAAGTCACTACATTTCTCCCACAATCCATTGATTTTGTCCTGAGGCACTACTGACGACATTTTAAGCACCTCTCTTAATAGATAAGCCAAACAAATCGAATGCATCTAGTCCAAAAATGTTATGTGTAGATTTGGCCTGAAGAACTACAAAAGCAACTGTTTTTGTCACACTTTGAAAAGAGGCGGGCAGGCTACAAGTTCCTAGCAGGGGAATATTTTGTCCTGTGTATGCTGTTAGCACTTGTTGAGACGGCGACAATTTTGGCGAACCCAGAAGTTCATAAGTTTCTTTATTCAATAATGTAACAGTGGAACCAGTATCAAGCTGAAATTGTACAGTCTTATTGTAAAGTGTCACCAAAAGATTTTGCTTGTGGCGCTCGACAGGTGCGCAAAAGTGGGCAACGCCTGACACAGTTTGTTAACCACACTTGCGCATGCGCGGGTTGCGTAGTGGAGGAGGCGGCGCTGAATCGGCACATAGATTAATAACACTGTCCCTAGATGGCACTACCGCCAGATCGGCGTCCGCACAATGCGAAGCTACTGCATTAAAATTAGTTTGAGTAGCTGCATCAAGGCTACTGTCACTATCTACATAGTACTGGGCACTATTACAATAAGAAGTTGCAGAAGGCACCAGGTTCACTACAGGATTCCACTGTCATTGTCATTTTGCTTGTCCCGAACCCTTTTCCGTTGCACAGAATTACGCGCTCGACGACGCTAGCTACATTTCGTACTACATAGTTTTGCCGTAGGCACAGAAGAACTATCATCTATGACCGCCATCACAAGGTAGAACCTTCTCGCTCCCCACCCCAATCCTACCGCTGTGCCAGGTGTCTCGTTTAGAACAATCACCTGACACAGCACTGCTGCAACCCACCCATCTGTCCCCACTGCAACTCCAATCACCTCCAAAAACACTGTCCCAACCTCGCCTCCCCTCCTGCCCGCAACTATAAATGTAAATCTGTCCCGGCCTCATCCCTGTTCGTTCTATCAATCCCCCCTCCATCCCAACAACTCCATCTTCTCCCCTCCAACCGTAGAGGACGTCATCCGTTTTGTCACGACCATCCATCCCTTCCAGCATCCCCATACCCTCCAACAGACCGCCCTTGCCACCCGTTCCGTCTTTCACCTCGAAACCTTCGCCACCCTCTCCTGTGCACATTCCCACTTCACCTTCTCCCGGCAAGTTACCCTAGATACACCGTACCCTCTTTTCCCATCACCCCCTCTCCCTCCTCTCGCCCTGCCCTTTCAACCTCTATGGCAAGCCCTTCCTATACTTTCCTCTATCATAATGTCCGCTCTCTTCCTGCCAATAAACACCTCCTTATGCACACTCTTTCCCACCACCACGTGGATGCCTTCCTCCTGAACGAGACCTTCCTCCAACCCCGTCGTCCTATCAGCACTGCTCCCTACGTCCTTCACCGAACCGAAGGCTCCCCACCCCTCGCCCAAGACGGAGTGGCGATCGGCCACCTCTCCCACCACCCTGTCCGGCTCCAACCTCCCCTTAATGACCCTACCAAACACCTGATTCTCAGCCTCTTCCTCCCATCCCTTACTGTCACCCTCACTACCATCTATATCTGCAGCACTGCTCCCCTCCCATATGCCTTCCTCTCCCACATAGACCGCTCTTTCACGACCTATGTGATTGCCGCCAATGTTAACCTTTCTTCCCATCTGCCTGCTGAACTCCGGCAGTGGCATCAGTTCGTCACCACTTCGCTCCAGAGTGACATCCTTCCTCTTCTCCGCCCTGAAAGCAACACCATGTCTGACGTCGTCCTGGTGTCTCCCAACCTCCTTGCGCGCATCACGGCGGATGTCCTCAACCTTATAGGCAGTGACCACGACCCTGTCCTACTTACCCCCGCCTTGCCTGTGCTCCTAGTCCTATGCCCCCTCCCAAATTCGTTCATGATTATTCCCATTCCGACTGGGATGCCTACCGTCGCTCTATTGACACATCCGTCACAAGCCACCCACTTCCCCTCCACACTCCCGCTGATATTGATCATGCCTCCTTCCTCCAGCAGACCGTTGCTGATGCGGTCCATGCCCACATCCCCACCCGGGCGATTTATCCTCACCGTTCCTACCCTTCCTCGACAAGCCGTCCTTCTCCTTTGTGAATCGCATCGTTTGTACCGCTCCTTCCTCCAAACCCATGACCGGGACACACTCCAACGCCACCGGCAAATCCAACACCACATCCAAACCTCTTGTCCGCGAAAAAACACCGGGACTGGCGCCAGACATGCACCCGTGTCAATTCCAAGCTTCCTGTCAACTCCTCCAAGTACTGGCATGCCTTCTGCCGCCTTACTGGCAGCCACTCCTCCCCCCACTACCCGCTCCTCCATGATGACCGTCCTTTTCCTGATAATGCCAGTAAGACAGAACACTTTGCCTCCTACCTCTGAAGTCTTTTCCATTCCTGATGATCCTCTCTTTGACTATTCTCTCTTCCCGGATGTCCATGAGCACACCGATACCTCCTCTCCTCTGCTCGCCCCTGGCTTCCAGTACTTGGACCACATCCCTCCCTCAGAACTGAACACACCCATTACCACCCGTGACATAATCGACACTCTTCGGACTAAACGCAATGACGCCTCCGGTCACGACCGGCTGACCTACCACCACCTCCGACCCTGCCCCCCCTCCTTCCATGAAGTTCTTGCCACCTTATATAATGTCATCCTTTACTCTGGCTTTTACCCTGACCCGTGGAAGACCTCCCGTATTCTCATGTTCCTAAAACCTGACAAGCCCTCATCCCAGACCTTATCCTACCGTCCCATCAGTCTTACTTCCGTGTACAGCAAGGTCCTGGAAACCATCCGCTACCGTCTTATCCATCAGCACCTCCATCGTCACCAGTTCCTCCCCCTTTCCCAATGTGGCTTCCGACCATCCTTCTCTGCCGATGACCAGCTCCTTCGCCTAACTCGTCTCATATCTGTCCAACTCAACTCCCATCGCTCCGCAATTTTTGTCTCCCTTGATATCCAAAAATACTATAACCGTTATGGCATTCCAGTCTCCTCTTCAAGCTCCAGTTCTACACTCTTCCTATTAATTACGTCCGCCTCATTGCTTCCTTTCTCACCCACCGACCCTCCTACGTCACTGTCTGCAACTCTGACTCCCGTTTGTTCTACCCCTCTGCCGGGGTGCCCCAAGGCTCCGTCCTCTCTCCTCTCCTTTATCTTATCTACTCCGCCGACATGCCCCAACCCGAGCCTCCCGTCTATCTTCTACAATATGCTGACAGCACCGCCTTCCTAGCCCTCGCCCCTCCCTTGCCCGCTCCCAGTTTTTGCACCAGTCCCACTTCACCGAGTTTGCCTCATGGTGTAACCGGTGGCTCCTCTCCGTCAATCCTGACAAATCCCAGGCACCACCCCCTCCTTCCGTCTCCATGATTTCTACCTTACCCTCCACAACCGCCCTATCCACCACACCCCCACCCTGAAGTACTTTGGCCTAAACCTCGACCATAACCTTTCCTGGACCCTACACCTCCGCTCTGTCCGACAGAAAGCCCTCTCCCGCCTTAACCTCCTCAAACTCCTCACCGGCCGGACTTGGTGTCTCAGCCCCTCCACTATCCTCTACACCAACCGCTCCCTAATGCATCCTGTCCTTTGCAGCTTCCATCCCACCTTGATCTCCGCTCCCACATCTTACTATAAAACCCTTCAAGTCCTCGAGCGCCACGCCCTCCACCTCGCCTACAGCATCTGGCTCCCTTCCCTCACGCGGATCCTGTATGACCTGATCCCGTTTCCCCACCTCCTTGAATACCTCCAGCATATCCGTATCCTCTATCCCACCCGTAAAATAGACACCCGTAACCCCCTGGTCCACCCCATCCTTACCATCCCTGGGCCTCTGCCACGCCTCTATCGCGTTATACCCCGTTCCCTTCATCTCCACACCATCCATGTCCTCTCCCAGTGTAATTTCCGCTGCCTCCCCCTCCCTGATGACTTCCTCCGTTCCGACATATACCTGTCCAACCAGCTCTGATCCCCTCCCCCATAGATACAGGGCCCCTCCCCCCTCCCCTTTCAGTCCCCTACTTGGCTACCCCCTCCCTGCCCTGGAGACTCTACGGCTCCTCCCTACCGCCTCTTTCCCCGCCGTTTTTCCTCTCCCCGCGCTTCCCTCCCCCCCGTTCTCGGAGTCCTGGACTGACAGTTTTAACAGTGCTACGTCAAGTGTTGTGTGCAGTGCTCCAGTGAAGTGTATAAGTGTATGTTTTTTAACTGCATCCACCGCAATCAGACAAGCGTCGCACCGTTTGTCTTATTTAGTGTCTCTGTGTACTCGCCGTCTTGTTTTTTTTTTTTTTTTTTTTTTTTTTTTTTTTTTTTTTTTTTTTTTTTTTTTTTTAGATCACCGTGGCTCCCCATTTTTAATTGACTAAATCTGATTTTGATCATCTGTGAACTGTTTAGTACCTCGAATTGTCACCTTGTCTATGTTATTGTTCCTCCATTGTTTTTTCGGCTGTCTTGTATTAATTTTCATCTCATCCATGTATTTTATTGTCTCGGCTGAAGAGCAGCCTCTAGAGCTGCTGCCAGGCTACTGGTGTAATAGCTGGTGCGAAATTACAATAAAGGAAAAAGAAACAAAAGAACTATCTTGCATTTTAGACTCAACAGAAACACTGTCCAAGTCCACAGATGTATTATATTTACAGAATGAACTGTTCTCGCACTGTGCGAAGTACTGTTTCTAATGGCACTGATCTTAAAATTGTTATTCTGCATACAAACTGTCTGTACTTGTCCTGATTTGCCACATTGGGCAATGCGCACGTTTGTGACGAGATACACACTGGGGACAAGACTTACGAACATTTTTCTGATAAGAGCGTTAGCGCCCGTTATTCACATGATGTTGTCTAACACGACGGAGCGACTTTTGTGTCACACTTTTACACTGGATACTGTTCACTGTCTGTTCAGCATGGCCGGTAGAATTTAAAGAATCACTAGTGCTATAATGAGATCTACGGCTAGGAAAGCGTCCATTGCGGCGCACTAAATTAACACTGTGGCTTTGCATTTCTGCATCTGCTAAGTCAAAAGTATCATGCGCTTCTATAAGCTGCAGCACACTGTCTAATGAAGGGTCTGCGACGGCTGAAGCGACGGCTGGTTTTGTTGTTGGTGAGCCTGTGCCGTCCACTGCGACACCGCTTGGATTAGTTGCGTGATTTGTGCCGTCTGTAACTGGATAATTTACATTAAGTTTGGGTTCGGGGTAGTGGCCATACTGACCGATTAGGCACCGTGCATACAAGAAAATTAGAACAAAACACAAATGCAAGGTAATTGAGGACGCACTGCAACAAAAAGTCCACGAAACACATAACTGAATGTTCCCCCAAAAATCTTATCATAAGGGCGGGTGGGCGGTAAAAATTGCGGCGTGCTCTACATCTACATCTACATATACATGGGATACTCTGCAAATCACATTTAAGTGCCTGGCAGACTGCTGCTGTCTGGCTGCTACAAGCGGGCTGGTCCACGGTTTTTCTATCGCTCCTCGTCGCCACTTTTGTATCCCATCCTCTTTGCCACATTTGTGTCCCAGCCTCGTCGCCGCTTTTGTGTCTCGTTTCCGTCTTAGGTGTCGGTGACCAAGTAGAAAGAGACTGACACAGGAAAAAAGGATGCACTCGTGTGCAGGTACGAAGGTGACCAGCCAGTGGGACAGCAGAAACTAGAAACACTAGAGTAAATTAGAACGAGATATATATTTCATAGAGACTTAGTAATTCTTAACTTTTACATAGTTCTTGACGGCAGAATGCTGATACATAGTTTATATAAAGGCCTGCCTACTGATAGTTCCTAGTGCCTATCCGATAGCCAAGTCTTAACTGGTGCCTATCTGATTCCCAAGTGGCCGGCCGCGGTGACCGAGGTGACTGAGGCGCTCCAGTCACGGTCAGCACGGCCACTACGGTCGGGGGTTCGAATGCCCCTCGGGCATGGATATTTGTGCCGTCCAAGTTCGTAAGTAGTTGATAAGTAGTTTGTAAGTTTAGGGACTGATGACCCCGTAGTTAAGTCCCATAAGCTTAACAAACATTTGAACATTTTTTATTTGAACATTTGATTCCCAAGTGAACGATGCAGTTAGTGGTGGCCACGAGCGGAGTTGTAACAGAGGGCGCTCGTGGCTGACGTCGTAAGAATGCCGCGCAGTGCATGCGTGGTGGCGCGCGAGGTATGTACGTGGCGCGCACTTCATACTGCGACGCCACACAGATGACGTTCAGTTGTTTAAATATCTTTAGTTTAACTCAATACTATATAACAAATTTGATAATTTTTAAACAATACTTTTATAATAACATTTACATTCCTTTCCAATATTTGCACAAAACTTCGTTATGTTAAAGACACGTGTATCTTTTGGACTTTTTGTCTTCTCTCTCTTCCTGTAAGCCCTCTTCTTTATCAAATTCATCGTCTGGTTCAGATTCTACGAGAGCTTCTCCAGTACCTTTATTATATGTTCACATTCTCTCTCGAAGTCCTCTTTCTATGTATCACTTTAAAGCTAAGTATATAGTAACAAATGTCTTAACCTAATGACAATATGAAACACACAAATCTTAATTAAACTGCAGACATACGGAGATACGCTCTCCTCAGAAATGAATGCCGGCAAATTTTTGGCACTACAACGTTAGTGTGGTCGGTCTAAGGGAACGAACAATGCCGTTCTCACTGTATCAACAATCAGTTCGGAAGTAATTGAATTGTTAAGTGTAAGACAACGTACACGACACAGCAAGTCATACAAGCTATTATTACAAAATATAATTTACATTCTTGATCCAGTCGGTCTGCGAAAGCGCGCCAAACTAATAGAGGTTGAAGGGACTGTGTCTAAAACTTAAGAAGAACATAAAATGAAAGAAAAATAAAGAATAAGATACGAGTGAAACAGAAATAGTCAGATGTTAGTTGTGAATATCTGTTATTTGATGGGAAAAAAAATACAGCTTATCCTGTCAGACGGAGGGGCTACAAACGGGGCTTTTGCATAGCTTCTGTTAATATTCACATTGGAGACGTTGAGTCTGTGGACAATGTGGCTGCAGTCGCCAGCTACGGCGGTTTCTGGTAGAGGCGGGCCCCAGAGTTACTGCAGAGATAGGGTGTCTGGTCCCGGCAGAACGACACAATTTCCGGATCGGACGGCAGAGCCCGCCTTATCACACGGGTGCCATAACCGGGGCCTGGCTAGCAGGGTCACGCAAAGACGGCCCTGCCCGTAAGAGGGTCAGGCCAACAGCCGTCTCAGACCCAGCAGCACCCATCTGGCACTTGGCACTGCTTACAAATCTCAAAAACACATTCAGAAAAATGGTTATTTATTCTACTTTGGATAGGATTTTCTCCGCTCTTCACACGAGACTACAGGGCGTTTAAAGATTAGATTAGATTATTTATTTGTTCCGTAGATCCAAATTGAGGGGATCCTCGTGGATGTGGAACATGTCAAGAAACAAAATTTACAAGTTGAATAACAAATAATACTAATAATATAAATACATACACTTATAATATAAATACAGATACATAATTTTTTAAGATTTTTTTTTTGTGATAATATAATAATACTAATATAGTATGAGTGCATGCATCATTTGGTACAATTTAGAAATTCACTAATGGAGTAGAAGGAGTTGGCCACTAGAAAGTCTTTTAGGTTCCTCTTAAACTGATCTTTATTTGTAGCTAAATTTTTTATACTTGATGGTAAATTATTGAAAATGTGTGTTCCTGAGTAGTGGACCCCTTTTTGAACTAAAGTAAGTGCTTTTAAATCCTTGTGTAGATCATTTTTATTTCTAGTATTGTATGTATGAACTGAGCTGTTTGTTGGGAAAAGGGATATATTATTTATGACAAATTTCATTAAGGAATAAATATACTGAGAGGCAGTAGTTAATATACCCAGTTCTTTGAAGAGGCTTCTACAAGACGTCCGTGAATTTACTCCACAAATAATACGTATTACACGTTTTTGGACTCTGAAGACTTTTGACTGACTTGAAGAGTTACCCCAAAATATTATACCATATGACATTAAGGAATGAAAGTAAGCAAAGTATGCAAGCTTTGTTATTTTTATGTCTCCTATGTCTGATAACACTCGTATTGAAAATACAGATTTGTTGAGTCGTTTTTGCAGTTCTGTGGTGTGCTCCTCCCAACTAAATTTATTATCAAGCTGTAATCCCAGGAATTTAATTCTGTCAACCTCTTCTATCTGCTCTTCTTCATATTTAATGCATATGCTGTCAGGAAATCTCTTACATGTTCTGAACTGCATGTAGTGCGTCTTTTCAAAGTTTAATGACAATGAGTTGGCTTTAAACCATTTATTAATGTTCATGAAAATATCATTAGCAGACTTTTCTATCACTATACTTGACGTACTCTTCAAGACGTATCTCTTTACTTATAAGACGCATTTTTTGTCTTTCTGTTCTCTTATAACTCAAGATCCAGACAACCAAATAACGTGAAATTTGGTACACGTACACAAAATTACATGGGCAAGGTTCTTAAACAGGTTTCGTTCCAGGTTTGGCGAACCAACCGGAAAATTTGTGAAAAAGTTGAAGTATGTTTTCAATGTGTCAGTGTAAATCTTTATCTTCGCACTGATCGTGATGAAATTTTGCACCATTGACCTCCAAAACAAGAGGAACGGCGCTGTCTACATAAAATTTCGTTCAGTGCATGCTGGAGGGTACTTACAGATTTCGCCAAAATCTACAGTTGTGCTCAGATCTTGATGAAATTTTGTAAACTTGACCTTGAAAACAAGATGAAGGGGTTCGAATCGCCCCTCGGGCATGGAAGTTTGTGTCGTCTTTAGTAAAAAGTAGTTCATAAGCAGTTTGTAAGTCCCTTAAGCTTAACAAACATTTTTGAACAAGTTTAACGTTACTATCTACATAAAATTTCGTTCGGTGGATAGAGAAGAGTACTAACTGCCAAAAATGTTGATTATCACATTGTTTTAACATAAATATACCCTTTTATTACATGCAAATAAACAGTTTTGTACGCTTCTACAGAAAACCTTATTCTAAACCCAGGCAAAGCCGGGTACATGCAGGTTGTAGTAAATATTTTTGGAGGTGGTAGTTGAACCGTGGGTTTGATACCTTGGTTCGGCTGGAGTAGTTTTATCTTTAATTTTGTGGTGTCTTTGGTTACTGATATCCTGCTGCCTGCCGAGGATTGTGTGGGAGTGAAGATTCGGCTCCGAGAGCTGGTTGTGGAAGTACGGTGTGGCAGTCAGAAAGCAAATAGTAATTCCACGTGTGGGTTTTATTCACAGTGATTTCCTGCCCGGGCCAATTTATTCGGGCATAGTTGACTCTGACTGTTTTCCTAGGTTGTGGAGTTCACGGTGTTAGCGGTAACCGGCGTAAGTGTCTTATCAAAGAGTGAATTTAGGAACAGTTATTTTGGTTGTATAACTGTGCTCATTAGTTTTGATTGTTCAAGAACGCGAGTGTTCGTGAGACAGAATGGTTAACCACAGTGTAGTGCGTCCTCCGTTTGCGTCCAAGCATTTGCGTGTGGAGGCACAATTCATGTGAACTTTATTGTGTTGAGGAAGGCGTTCCGAAAATGTGTGTTAGCCTACTATTGAAGTGTTGCATGAGCAATCTGTGGTCTGTTTCATTCAGTGGCTGGCAGTGATTGTTTCCAAGTGAACTTGGGCACTTGAAACTTACATGAGATCTAACTGCCACGACGGATTACGGTAACTGTCGGTTGGTCTGTATCAATACCTAGCTTAGAGCTATTTGTGGGTACATTTCTTCCTTCATTTTAAGTGTATTTTGTAGTTTGTTTCCTAAACCGAACTGTGCTAGTGAGACTCTAGTTACTAATATCATAGCCCTAAGCTTAATTTTAATTAGGACTGAAGACCATGAGCAGTTTTTGCATAGCCTTTTTGGGTCATTCAACTTTTAACATGAATGCTTTATCCTTGGTAATTTTCTGTTTCTTATTTCAGTGAAATACTAGTTTAACGCCTTCTGCTTCGCATGCGTAGGCTGGTTGCTCTGCACCAGTTGTTTCTCGCTTTTAATATAAATTTTCATAGATATAGCTTAAGTACTATCATAATGAAATGTTGTGACACTACTTGTAGCCGCGGCAGAATGGCCGTGAGTATTGAGGCGCCATGGTGCGGTGCGCGCTGCTGTTCACCGTCGGGGGTTTTATTCGCCCCTCGGGCATGGGTGTTCGTGTTGTCCTTATTATAAGTTAGTCTCAGTTAGTTTAATTAGTTTGAAAGCCTTAGGGTCTGATGACCGTTGTCAAGTCTCTTAAGATTTACAAACATTTCAACATTTGATTTTACTGCTTGTAACCCCCTATGGCTCCCTTTAATAGTTGAATTTCGAAAAATACCCCAACATGTGTCTTTTAAATTCTAACCAAGTATGCAAATCAAAATTGGCTTAGTAACATAGGATTTTCCAAAAAAATAAAAAAAATAAAAATTCCCTATTTCACTCCATAAAGGATTAATTTTCTGAAAATACCGAAACACGTATCTTTTTAATTCTGGCCAAGAAAGCATAAACCAGTTTATGTGGTTGTAGTTTCAAAATTGCCTTAATAGCAAAAGATTTTCGAAAAACTTCCCCTCTCCAATTTAACCCCCTTGATGGTTGAGTTTCCAAAAATACCGAAACACGCATCTTTTAAATTCGAACGCCAAATCCAATTCGGAAAATTTGTTGTTATAACTTAAAAATTGCCTAAATAGCAAAAGATTTTCGAAATAAATCCCATCTCCAATTTAACCCTCTTTATGGTTGAATTCCCAAAAATACCGAAACACGTATTTTTTAAACTCTAACCAACAATACAAATATAATTTTTTTCCAGCTCTAGCTTCAAAACTGTCTGGAAAGCAACGTGTTTTCAAAACAAATTTTCATCCTCCATTTTGCCCTCTTGTTGAATTTCCAAAAATACTGAAACTCGTGTTTTCTGTAATCTTAACCAGGAATCCATATCCGAAGTTTCTTAATGTAGCTTAAAATTGGAGTTAACAGGAACATATTTGTGAAAATCAATTTTTTGCGTCCCCTATTTATCCCCTCATTGGTTCAATTTCAAAAAACGCCGAAAGTTGTGTCTTTTAAATTCGAAACCTGAATTAAAATCCGAAATTTTTTACTTCTAGCTCCAAAATTCCCTAAATAGAAACGCATTTTCGAAAAACGTTTCATCCTCTATTTCACACCCTTACGGACGGAATATCGGAAAATCACTTCTTAAATGACGCCTACAGAGTAAGATCAACACCCCTAAAAGTTTCATGGTTCTATCTTCAGTAGTTGGGACTGGGCGATGACGAGTCAGTCAGTCAGTCGGAACATTGCCTTTTATATATATAGATTCTTTATATATGTCTCAGTTCAATGTGCTTCTTGTTATTCTGTTATATGTTCTGGAGCCACTCACTCGGTGTGGGGCGGGGGGGGGGGGGGGACCGAACGCAACGTGCAGTGTCTCCGTCGAACGTCGTAAGGTGTAGGTCGCCTCTTTGGGACTGGTTTAGACAGATACCGTCCCTTGTATCAGGCTTCAAGCTGCGATTTAATTATCTGCTTTATTCCTGTCTCGTCATTTTGCACCTGTTTTACTTAACGCTTTATTTTTTTTTATTTTCTTTTTTTTTTTTTTTTTTTCTTTTTTAACCCTGGGAAACTTTGTTGTTGGAATTAGCTGAACTTCTTTCAAGTTACTACTTATCAGATGGGATTGTCCTAAAATTTATGATCCTTGTAAATAACAATACACAGAAAATTGTATTTAAAAAAAAGATAATTGTTGTTCAATATCATTACTAAAAATTTCTGTAACGAAGTTAATTTGTGTATACTAATAAAGCATTATCATTGTACTGTTTTTAAAGACAACGTCTTTTGCTACTGCCAATGAAGGGTTTTTATTTTTATATACTCGTTTCGCCTTTTTACAAGGCATCGTCAGTGGTGTCCTGAAATATTTACATGTTTCTGTTTACATACAAAGGTTAGGTTTTTTACATATGTTCAAAATATTTCGTTTCTCATTTAAAACAGTTCGTTGTTTGCTATAAAATGGTGTACTTACAGCACTTGCTACTGCATATCAATCTCTTTCCGGCAACCAGGTCAAACGTTTCCCCAAATTCGCATTTTCTGGTTCCAGTGTCATTTGCTGTGTGTGTGTGTTTGTGTGTGTGTGTGAGAGAGAGAGAGTGTGTGTTTGTGTTAATTATTAAATTTGTGTGTGTGTGTGTGTGTTTTCACTGATTGGCCATATGATAGGCACATATCCCAACATATAATCACAAACCCACAATCCCCCCACAGACACACACACACACACACACACACACACACACACACACACACACAAAGATACCTTCAACACACTTTCAATGAAATAGTTGAATTTCAAATAAGCTGAGAAAGTTGACAACAATTCAAAACAAACTACAATGGACGCAGTATGG
Source organism: Locusta migratoria (assembly GCA_026315105.1). Lineage (NCBI taxonomy): Eukaryota > Metazoa > Arthropoda > Insecta > Orthoptera > Acrididae > Locusta > Locusta migratoria. The sequence goes on along the minus strand of CM048747.1, from coordinate 543,108,100 downwards.
CAGCATATGACAGTGGAACCAGAAAAATGCGAAGTTTTTCATAAAACTTTCGACCTTTCCGGAAGGAGACTGACGTGGAGCAGCAAGTGCTGTAAGTACACCATTTTATAGCAAACAAAGATCTGTTTTGAATGAGAAATGAAATGTTTTATACATATGTAAGAAACCTAAACTTTATGCGTAAACAGAAACATGTAAATATCTTAGGACACCCACTGATGATGCCTTGTGACAAAGGCGAAACGCGTATGGGTGAATTATAAAAATAAAAAACCCTTCATTTTCATTAGCAATAGGCGTTTTCTTTAAAAACAGTACAGTGAAAATACATATTATCAGCTGCTGCTGAAATGGCCACTACAATCAATGTATTATAATAAAGCATTGTTTTCAGCAAGGAAAGATGAAATGTGGATGGACTTAACCTTCCTAGTGAATCTTACGATCATTAAATAGACTTTGACAGTATAGTAGTACACACGAATTACAGTAAAAACGGCATATAACACGTGTCCAATTTTAATTGAGCTCAATTCAATGTAATTACATTTCGTGTTTTGGTACTCAGGCTGCTAGAGGTGTATCTATCGAATGTGAGCAACAGAGTGTTGAAATTCGCATTCTGAGGACGTGCTTTATTAAACATTGAACTTTTCATTGTAATTTGTTCCTCAGGTCTATTTTACTGTACCGAGTAACGTATTTACACATTCGGAAGATGCCAATACGTTATATCTTTGTATATGGGTATTGTAATGGAGACGCTTCTGCTGCGTGTAGAGAATACGGCGTACGACTTGCCGAGCGCAGGCTACCAGACTCAATACTGTTTAGTCGTGTGTAAAATACACGATGTGACGGTGGTACATCTCCCGGCAGTCATATTGCATCGATACGTCTAAATGAACAGACTGTGGATGAACTAGAATACATTATTCCGTCGGCAGAGCGTAACGCTTAGACAAGCATATGTAGCACATCTGCATGAATCGATATCCCAGATAAAACAGTATGGCGGGCATAACTTGCTTAACGGGTTCCGTTTGTATCATTTACTGCTCACCCATCACCTTACTACAGAAGATGTGAATAGATGATTGTAATTTTGTAATTCGATTTATGAAACCCCTTCACTTCTGACAGCATGAATAATACTCGTAATTGACATCACCCAAAAGGCATAGTGCAAGGCTTCTCTTTCTAAATGTGTCTGGTATGGTTTGATGGACAATTGGTTGATTTGTCCTATTCTGTTGCCCCGTCGTCTTAAATGCATCGTCTTTCCTCGAAGATGTACTTCGAGGTTAGCTGGCAGAGATTCTCTTCGCTTGAAGAATGAGTATGTTCTTCCAGCTCCTGACATTCTACTAGTCAGGCGACATATCATCTAAACCTAACATTTACAGGAAGATACAAAAGGCGTTGACAACTTTTTCTACAGTCGTCTCAATTTTTGTTTATTTTTATTTATTTATTTCTTTTTTTGCAGGCGTAGAATAGCATTTTAGTGAACATACTTGGAACGTTTAGCTATACACTGATCCCACACAATGTTGGCTTCATCAGTTGTGATGCATCCGACCCGACGTTCTTTTCATGATGTAAATGCACTTTGGTAAAATTCTGCGGATTGACACGATCGCTTGACACAGGAAATAAGGGTCTTTCACACTATCAATTGTTGTTTCGCGCAGGTGGGCTTTCAGATAACCAAATAGGTAAAAATCAGACGAAGCAAACGCCCGGACTGTAGGGAGGATTGAGGAACAATTTTCCAACCTATTTTCCTGATTTTCCCCTGGGTCATAAGTGCTGTATGGGTTTGACATTGTCATGGTGTAGTCATATTAGCTGACCCTTGATGGAATGTCGCAACTTGTCCAATGGCAAAGAGTAACGGTCCCGGTTAATGGTGGTGCCAGGTTCCAAAACGTCAATGAAAATGACACCACACCTGATTCCCGTAGAAGGAGGCCATTACGTTTCAGCCTGGTGTTCGTGAAATTCTTGGTTTCTTCTTCCGAGGGGAACCCGATTGATGCCACTCCATGGTCTGGGTTTTGCTCTCAGGTCTTCATAAGACACTTGCACCCATTTTTCTTATCGTTTTTTTCATTTCTCTTGTCAGTAACCTAGGCAACACTAACAAATGACAAATAAGTCACTTCCTGGCAGATTAAAATAGTGTACCGGAACCGGGACTCGAACCTGGGACCTTTGCCTTTCGCGGGAAAGCGCACTACCGACTGTGCTATCCCGAGTCCCGGTTCCGGCACACAAACTTAATCTGCCAGGAAGTTTCATATCAGCGCACACTCCGCTGCAGAGTGAAGTTTCATTCTGGAAACATCCCTTAGGCTGTGGCTAAGCCATGTCTCCACCATATCCTTTCTTCCAGGAGTGCTAGTCTTGCGTGTTTGCAGGAGAGCTTCTGTGAAGTTTGGAAAGTAGGAGACGAGGTACTGGCGGAAGTAAAGTTGTGAGACGGCATCGTTAGTCGTGTCGGGATAGCACAGTCGGTAGTGCGCTTGCCCGCGAAAGGCAAAGGTCCCAGGTTCGAGTCCCGGTTCCGGCACACAATTTTAATCAGCCAAGAAGTTTCATATCAGCGCACACTCCGCTGCAGAGTGAAGTTTCATTCGACAAATAAGTCATTTAAGGAAACTGTTGTCACTTTTAATCATTTTATCAGTGGTCTCCTTCTGCAGATCACTCACTGGCTTCAGCGGCCTACCGCATCGTGGATTGACCAGCGGAGAGAAATCGCCTTCTTTAAACCTCTGCAGACACCGCTGGATTCTACTGCAATCCAGTGCCTTCTCCATAAACAGGATCAATTCCCTGGGACCGACGTTGCACTGTCATTGCCGGTCTTGAAGAGGAACTCCATCACTGACCGTTTTCGCAACCTGACGTCTACTTCATTTAGCTCACCTGAAAATTAAAATATTTTTATATACCAACTTACAGCTAAATGTTCAAAGTATTCCCACAAAAAATGTTCTTCTCCTCTTGCGAAAACTAAAATAAAATAATAATAACAGTAATAAATAAAAAAGTAAAAAGAAAATAACGATTGAAGATGAGTGCAAAACTGTTTGAACGTCCTTTGTACATCGTTAGATATGGGCACATTACCCCACCAGCAAGATCTACCATGTTCCACCTTACATTTGTGGATAGATGAAGATTGAAATCTACAAAGAGAAAGTAAATCTAAGAGCAATTTGATCATTCGGATTACAAATAGTGCAGTCGTCTTAAGAGAACTGAAAGACGACCTCTGAAGAGTTACACGCGATGCTAGCAAGAGAACTCAAATCACCGGTGAAGTTGGTGGTGTAATTGTGGCGATCATTGAACGTCCTCATTTGCCTTTGCTTCTTTGGTTTACATGCTAACATCTGCATCTTTGTACTCGTGTATTGGATACATGTTATAGGACATTCTGTATTCCAGTTCGTCAATACTACCTTCTCCTGGTACACTATATTTGTTTTTAATTTCCCTTCTTTCCTTTTGCATTTCGTTTCTGAACAGAAAAATTCCACCTGGCTCAAATTTTCTGTTCGATAGGTACAATATTTTTGCACGTAAAATTACTAACATTGATGTAAAAATATGTCCGAATAGTTGTTCAAAATTAGCTAGTTTTGTAGAATAATTTTCACGTTGCTAGGATTTTCAAAGTTCTGGAGTTTTCTCGTGAAATTTAGGTCGAATCTGTTACACAAAAGTTAATTCTAAAATTTACATATCGCACCTTAGTTTTCACGTACGTAACACAACACTATAAACTAACTCAGATAGATCACTGATATACATGGAAAAGAGATTTTACCATTAGATCTGCAACTAAAAATGGAATATACACACAAAATTGGAAACGTTTCGTAAACCTTTAATAGAATCCGTATGCCCTTATTTTCCTGAGAAATAAGAAGATTTATTTGCTTAAAACGCTAGTTTCAGCGAAATTTCACGGTTAGGAACATTTTAGTACCGTGCATTGTGGTGCACCGTCTGATAAATACAAATTACAACAATATTTTGGTAAGGTACGAGTTAATAGCCCAAATTCTTTATATATGATTATGGTCTAGGATCGAACCTAGTTGATTTTTGAGGTATGAACTAACAGCTGATGGTTTAAGATCCATTTTATAAATCGAATTGAAACAGTCCATCACTTCCTTTTCTGGCTTGGTATGTTTATAAATAGGGTATTGCCACAATTAATACTTCGTAACTTGCCTTCCGTTCGTTACGCGGTATGTACACAACCACACACACAATAACTGTTGTACATTAATTCCTGTATTAAAATGTCTGTAACAAACCTCTGCGTCTGAATTAGAATCACGTTAAAAGCTGGGAACATATTCTAAAAAAATACTCACCTTATTTTTCATGGCCTGTCTACAATGGCAGCTGCCGTGTGGCATGCTGGGAGCAAGCATCGCGAGTCAGTTGTTCCGATGACAAATATGATGTAATATGTAAATTTCACTACGCAGTAGCTGTCATTGCAAATAATAATTTTTTTCAAGCGGTTATTTTTTTTATTTTAATCATTGGGCTCGGTCGGTCGACACTTGAAAGTAAACAGATTAGTCTTTGCTGCAAGGCAAAAGGTACTTTGGTAAGTAACAGGAGACCTTGTGGCAAACATTGGGGCCTGAGCCCCAAGGGTATGCACTGGATATACACCACGGTGATTAGACCCAGAATCACCTATGTTGCGGTCGTATGGTGGAAGAAGGTAGAACAGCAGGTTGCTGCTAAGGAGCTTGGTAAGGTGCAGAGATTAGCCTGCTTAGCCGTAACAGGCGGAATTAGCAGCACACCAACAACTGGGATGGAAACCATGCTGGATATGCCCCCATTACACCTGTGGGTCAAGATGGAGGCAGCGGCTGGTGCATTCAGACTCAAAACTGGCAAAAACTTGAACTCTTTGAGTTATCCAGAATCACACACTAAAATACTGAGTGAGGTAAATATAGGAAAGGTTGGGGAAATGCCAGCTGACTATATTATAACCTCATACTGCTTCAACAAGCCTTTCAATATAACAATTGGAAGTAGGGAGCAGTGGGAGGAAATAGTTCGAAACCGTACGGGGGATATTGTCTGGTTCACTGACGATTCGAAATCAGACCAAGGCGTTGGGGCCAGGATATACGGGGTGCAGCCAAGACTGGAGGGTGTCATCTCTCTAGGGAAACTGGCGTCAGTATTCCAGGCCAAAATCACTGCCATCAGGGCGTGTGTGGAGGAGAATTTGCGTAGGTGTTACAAAGACCGTAGCATCTATATCTATTCAGACAGCCAGGCAGCCCTGAGATCACTGGCAGCTCCCGCAACAAGGTCTAAAATTGTTGCACAATGTCACAGGGTTCTGGTGGAGCTAGGGGAAAGCAATAGAGTAAACTTATTGTGGGTCCCTGGACACTCGGGGGTCAGTGGCAACGAATATGCCGACAGATTAGCCAGGATGCGGCAGATACTCCATTTACTGGACCGGAACCTGTCCTGACAATCACCAAGACAATGATCAAATTGGAGCTACGTAACTGGCTCAGAAGCCAGCACGTAGAATATTGGACCAAAGTCTATCAACAAAAACATGGCAAGGTAATGATGCCAAAGCCATGTTTTAAAAGAAGCTCTGCAATCCTGGGCCTGAACAGGAGAGAGAGATTAGACTCATGGTTGGATTGCTGACAGGCCATGGGGAATTAAAAAAAAAAAAAAAAAAAAAAAACCTATATACAATGGGAATAACAGAAGAGGACCCTAAATGTAGGATCTGTGATGACGCTGATGAAACTGCATAATATCTAATCTTCGAATGCATTGCATTGGAGAGTAAAAGGCACAGAACATTTGGGACAACCAGACCCTAAGAAATTGTGTCTAATAAAGAACTGGTAAAGGGACTCCTTGAACTGTTCAAGGGCATTGGTTGGCTTTACTAGATATACAGGGAGCGATACCGCACAATAAATTTAGTTTCGGGGCGGGCAGTGGCGGGTTGGACCAAGACTGTTTTTGCTTCCCTGAGAAAATCAAATCAATCAAACAAATTAGTCTGTGTTGTGAACAGTATTGACACGTTTGTAACAAGAGAGTATTTCCGTTGCTGGTGACCGATTTTTCTAATTATAAATTTTAATTGAATAACGGTGCTAGGTAGTTGAATCTGTGAACGTAATTGGATGAGGTTATATATTGAAAGTGAATAACTCGTTCGAAATAAAAGACATACTTATTTCCAACATCAATAATTATGATCGCCGGCCATAGTAACGCGAAAGATTAACATACAGTCGCAAAATCAACAAATCAGATTCTCGTTTCAAAGACGGCGATATTAATTCCATGGATCTATAAGGAAACGCAGATGGCACTACAGACTATCGTTGTACGTTGTTTTGAAAACGCAATCTTGGATGACGCATAACCTTCTGTTCACGTGAAATAATCTGACACTCGGAGCGGTGGATTATGGAAGCGATTGTAAAAGGGAAGCCGTGCATGTTTGACCTTGTGGTCTAGGGCGTCACCTTACGGCGTCACGCCGTTCGTGTTAAAGGTTCAAGTCTTCCCTCGGGCATGGGTGTTTGTGTTTCACTTACTGTGAGCTATTTTAAGTACTCTGTAGTTCTAGGGTCCGATGACGACTTACAACCTTAGGATCACAAATATTTAAGCATTTTCTTGAAAGTTTGGGTTCAATTAAAGGCCGGTTCCATCAGTCTTTGCCAACTTTGTTTACACAGACAATATTAGAGTACTTTCTACGATTGCCTCTTGTTCTTGATATCTGTCAAGTGCCGGCAATAGCTATTTTAAATACTAGACATTATAATGTTTCAAACGTTTTTTTTTTTATTTCTCGATGTGTGTTTGATGCAGTACTATGACCAATTTGACCTCACCGATGTGATTATTTTTATCTACACATTCGAATAAACAAGAGGAGTAGTATGTCATGTTCAACGGCTGCTTCTTAATGATTTTAATCTGTGATTGACTGAATCTGTCTTGATAGCTGATAAAGCAGGAGCTACGAAAGTAGTGCTTTTATGATTACTGGAAATGATTCTTGTTTCTTACTTTTCAATATCTAAGTACATTTGCAAAACGTGTACAAGCAAGATTTTAACTACACAGTATGGCTATAAGGATTAGTACAACTACGAATGATACAAGATACAGATTTTGGTCAAAGAACTACTACTTTAATCAAAGTGCTAGGAGCTAAATCCCTTTCAGATCACACAATTTAGTCCCCAGTTATTCGAAAAGAAGAAACTAAAAAAATCACATTAAAAAACCTAAATGTGTCGTATTACTGGATAAAATAGCCACTCAATGCCAGAAAATGTTTGAAATTGAATTTCTGATTACACGTTACGCATTAAATACTGTTATATGTAGTACTGAAAAGAGTTTTTTTGTAAAATGATTTCCAGTCCATGCTGTACAGCAATCAGTGAAAATAAGTATTTCCTTCAGTAAACAACTGTCTTGATTGTAAATTGTTTTAAAAATTAATGTCGCGTTTCGCCCTTTAGCAGGGCATCTTCAGATACTCTGCATGACAGAATTTACACAAAAATACAAGGCGGAATTATAAAACGGGTATAATGGTACATGACAAAAGTCCGCAGATTTAATTTTGAACCAAAACCAATCGTAAACCGTAATCTGCTAATGTTTTGGATCACCTATGATGGTGGATGTCGGCTACAATTTTGTAACGACGTCATTAACCTGATTTATACCTTCATGGGTAATTCATTCCATTGTTCCTGACATGTCACTGGTTACATCATGGAGCACGCTGTTGGCTACGTGAAATTAGAAATTGCAGTACAGCAGTGTTTTCAATCTTACGGGATTTTTGCTGGATTGCGTCAAATATTCTTTGTTATAAAATAATAAAATATGTATTAAAAATCGCAAAAGTCTACGATATCTTACTGCAAGTAATTATTTTGCTGTTTGACCACTTACTTACCAATAAGAAATTTAAGGACAATAGAAAATGTCAATATTCGGTAATTTTGTGGTCTTTTTAATCTAGTTAACTGAAGATATTACTCCTAATCTTTATCTGAGGTAATTGTAATCAGTCTTATTTGTTGAGGGAGATTTTGTTTAAGTTAACCAATTGTCTTGATTTTCTTTCAAAAATGAACAGTTAAGTTTCGATTTTTTTTATATAAAATAAGAAGTCACTTCTCGTTTTGGGAATATGAGTTTAACATCAATAGTTTTATCTGTCAATCTACTTCTTATTAGTCAGCGACGGATAAGGTTCTTTCATCTTCCACACTTGTTGGTTAATAAATAGTCATACAACAAAGTCAAATACTTCAATTTTACTCCATCAGTTTCAAAAGATCAAATGCTTACATTTATGTTTGTAGTATTTTTTTGGAGTCTTTCTCCGATCCAGCTTTGATCTGTTTATTGAAATCTTCCTTGCCTTGTTTCAGCTACATTTCTAATGCCTCATCCAAAATTACGCTATTTTATGCTTGCGGATCCGCAGGATGTTGCGGGATATTACAGTTCCTTAAATTATAATGCTGGGTCCCGCTGTAGGAACCCACTTTGCTGGATTGCAATCGCTTCGCGAAATATTGTGCGTTGCCAACCTATGAACGCTACAGTAGCGCCGCCGACACTCGCTCCGACTGCGTGGCCTAATTTAGCCTAGCTTCGCCACTGGCCACTGGCGACTGGCAGCTTACGGACGCTGAATGCGCTGCCGGTAGAGTGACAGGTTTATCGGCTGCCTGCGGCGCTGTGAGCATAGCGCCGTGTGTGTGTGCCTAAGAGCGCCTGGCCGCCAGCAGTTGGCAGCCCTGCAGGCGCTGGCAAAAGTCGCCCTGCCGTTAGAACCGCCCTCACCCCTCGCGCTGATTAGCATGGCCGCCACACCTGCGTTTAATGTGGGCCGAGCAGGGCAGAGCGGGTCGTTAGCCGGGGCCAGCGCGTGGTATACTCCTGCTGCTCACGTATTCACGCCCAACACCCACGCCGTTACGCGAGGCTCTGTTGCCGTAAATACACCAACTGCTGCCATCCCTACACCCAGTGGCGGCCAAGTGTCTGAAACGATTGTGCTTTCAGGACTCACTGCGTTATATAGTTGTCACGATTCTTGAATGAGTTCAAAGCATATAAATGAATAGTAGTAAAAATCGAAGAGTGCTTCGGTAGCACTGTGGTAAGGTGCAAGAATTTCAATCCAAATGTTGCGCGTTTGATACGCGATAGGAAATGTTCAAATGTTTATCGAGCTTATGGGACATAACTACGAGGTCATCAGTCCCTAAACCTACAAACTACTCATGAACTAGCTTATACTAAAGACGGCACAAACATCCATGCTTTAGGGGGGCTTCGAACCCACGATCGCAGCAGCCGTGCTAAAAAATGTTCAAATGTTTGTAGAGCTTATGGGACTTAACTACGGGGTCATCAGTCCCTAAACTTACAAACTACTTATGAACTATCTAACACTAAGGACGTCACAGATATCCATGCCCGAGGTGGGATTCGAACCCCCGACCGTAGTGGCCGTGCAGACCGTGACTGACGCGCCTCAGTCCCCTCGGCCATCGCGGCCGGCAGCAGCCGTGCAGACCGTGATTGGCACTCCGCAGACAGCTCGGCCACCGTGGCCGGCACTCGATAGGAACTACCAGTTTCGTCTATCAATTTTCACTTCTTTTTCCTCTGGTAATACTGCTGTAGGGAGGACTCGATCCTCCGACACCTTCAGCCATGTAGTCCCTGCTGACAAGGCGCCTGGAACCGCTTGGCTATTCCCACGCGGCTCTTTGGCTCTTTATAAATGACGTGTGCACAAAAACGCTGTTTTCAGTACGAAATATTACAGTACTTAATGAGTAACGTGTAGTCAGAAAGAGAGTTTCACACATATTCTATCCTCGAGTGGCATTTAGCTTCTTTAATATGGGTTTTTTGTTTGTATTTTTCGATAAACTACGGACTACATTATGCAATATGAAAGCTATTTAGCTCCTAGCATTTTGTTTAGAGACGTAGTTCATTGACCAAAAATTTTATCTTGTTTCATTTCTAGTTGTACTAATCGTTATGGCCGCACTGTATAATTGAAAAAATGCGTTTATTTCTAAGGGCAGTAGTCATTCATAAATTATGATGCCATGTCTTGCTTGTTTTCTCTTTCCACCTACTTATGGGAACGCAATGAAAAGTAGTTAAATACATGCAAACCTGCACACTAAAAATGTTTTGCATGTGATGTGAAAAATGTCGAGTATCACTTGTGACTGGCCTGGTAGGTCAGAGGTCGGAGGAAGGCAATGGTATACCACCTCCAAAACAGGTTCAAATGTGCGTCTAGCTTATGAGACTTACCTGCAGAGTCATCAGTCCGTAAACTTACAAACTACCCACAACTTACAAAATACCCACAGTGTCAAATCTGCAATATTGATGACCCATTATCTCACAAAAAACACAAAAACCGAAAATATATTTTAAGAAAAAATTACAATTAAATTTCTTTGAATTTAAAATTTTATGAACGAAACCGCTCAGATCAATAGGTCACTGAGGTAATTGTGTTGTGAAAACAAACACGAACACTCTTATATGTTGAAAAAAAATTATAATTTAACAAAAAAGTGCAGAAAAATAGTCATAATGTCATAAGTGTTATAAAAATTAAAAACCAGTAAAGGGCAAAAGATTTAATACAGCAACTTTTCATTTTCATTCCTTTAAGTCAACTAGTCAGTATCACTCAGAATGTCCATTAAATCCTCATCTTCTACATTTCCAAATCCAAAGAAGTCATAATCATTGTTACAGTCGATCACATCATCTTCAGTCTGAAGAACTACTTAATGTCTTCTTCCTGTCCTTCTACTTCCTCTGGGTTGGTTTCTGCTTTTTTTTTTTTTTTTTTTTTTTTTTTTTTTTTTTTTTTTTTTTTTTTTTTTTTTTTATGTTCTCTTTTGGTGGTGGAGCATTCGTAACTTTCCAGATATCAAATTTTTGGGATGTATGGTAGCACTCCTTTTCTGATTACTGAACCAGAATCAAAATGTACAGAGAAATAATTAGCTAGTTATGATTTTTTTAAATATTGTTCAATATTTTCTTTTAAAGTTTTCTTCTGTAAGTACAAAACCGTTAAAGGTAGAGATCTTTTGGGAGTTTCAGTATCTGCAGTGTGCTAAGTGTAACATAGTGTAAAATTATATATATATATATATATGTATCTGTAATAGGTTCTGAGATGATGGGGCAAATAATTAAAAAAATATATCATTTCCGGAAAATCAAGTTGTCCAGTCAATATGTATTTTTACCACGAAAGTTTAGGGGTAGTTTTGATATCTTCGATACCGTATGTTTTTTGGTATGCTGAATCCGAATCTGCCATTTCCCAACAAAATTTCGTGACGCAACATTGAAAAAATAGCAAAAATTCGAAAAAATAGCATTTTCGGCGGTTTTCTGCTTATAACTTGGAAACTATCAACTTTTCACAAATTATCTCCCAGTACAAAATTGGAGTCCATAGAATTTCCTACAGAATTAACTACTTATGTTTTGCTGTCAGACGAGGCGTTCAGGCTCAAGCGCTAATTGAAAATTGGCGTATTTTGGCTGTCTCAGCTAAAATCCACTTTTTCCACTCAAGAATAATTCATTTTACTTATGTTTTGCTGTCATACGAGGCGTTCAGGCTCAAGCGCTAATTGAAAATTGGCGTATTTTGGCTGTCTCCGCTAAAATCCACTTTTCCACTCAAGAATAATTCATTATTAAAAGCTAACATTCATTGAATTATTTCAATTTTATTTATTCTCTCCCGACCTCTTTATATCGTTTTATAACTGACCCATCTGGTTTAAATATCCTTTTCCAGCTCCTTCATACTCCAGCCACGAACAGGACGACAGCCTGACTTCTGAGTTACCAGTCTCGAGTTCCTCTCTATTGTTCACGACGGCTCCCATGCTCTATCCGCAAAACCCACAAACACACTGAGTCACCGGCTATCTGCTCAGGGATCTTTCAGCATTCGTAAGAGTGATAATCTCTAACGAAGTCAATGAAGGGCGTTGTGGCAAGATGGACACGGGGGAAGACAGCACTGCATAACGTGTGCCAAGAGATTGAGCACTTTACGGGAGTTGAATTCGCAACGTCAGAACAACACATTGACATAAGTTGCTGAACTGGTTTCACGAGCATCCTCCTTTCCCAGAGACCACTGATCTAATATAACTAAGTACAGGTGTCGTCAGAGATCAGACGATAAACTGCCACTTGACCAAATAGATGGGCATGAAAAGAATACAGTGCATTGTTGCTGGTGATTTCTAAAGAAAAAAATTCAAACGAAGCGAAAGAGTGCGGCCTCTTGCAATCATGAACAGCTCCATTCAGATACAAGACAGGGCTGTAGTCATCAATCCAACTACACTTTTTCAGCGAATGACCACCGTGAAACATTCAGATGAAGAGCTGCGAGAATTTTTGTGTTACGAACTTAGCTCCTACCCTCTCTCTCTCTCTCTCTCTTTTCAATGAGCATTGGATGAGGAAAGGGACCAAATCGGGCTTGTACCGACTGAACAGGCAGACTTGAATGGTACAAAATATGTAATCGACGGCGGGTTGTTGTTACATAGGGTCAAATGGCACCATGCCCAGACATATGCAGAAATTTGCGACAGTTATATATCTTACGTGAAGTCAAACTACAAATCAAATGTCGTTGTCATTTTCGATGGTTGCAATGACGAAGTAGTCATCAATCCAACTACACTTTTTCAGCGAATGACCATCGTGAAACATTCAGATGAAGAGCTGCGAGAATTTTTGTGTTACGAACTTAGCTCCTACCCTCTCTCTCTTTTCAATGAGCATTGGATGAGAAAAGGGACCAAATCGGGCTTGTACCGACTGAACAGGCAGACTTGAATGGTACAAAATATGTAATCGACGGCGGGTTGTTGTTACATAGGGTCAAATGGCACCATGCCCAGACATATGCAGAAATTTGCGACAGTTATATATCTTACGTGAAGTCAAACTACAAATCAAATGTCGTTGTCATTTTCGATGGTTGCAATGACGAAGTTTGTGAAAGCACCAAGGGCTTAGAAAAGAAAACCATCTGCCACAATATTATTTACAGAAACGATGATGCCTACTGTTTCGCAGGAGAATTTGCTTTGCAAATTACAAACACAAGGGACAGTTCATACGTATGTTAATGGAAAAATTTCATGTTGCAAATTTTGATTCACGGCAAGCTGTGGAGGATGCTGATACACTAATCATCACAACAGCCCTTTACTTAGCTCCGGCAAATGAATACGTGACGATGGTTGGTGATTTTAATGGGTCTGTGTAGCCATGACATAAAGAATGTCTTCTTTTGAATCCAGAAAAAGGAAAGGTGCCTCCAACCCTCTACAATCCTCATCTTGCCGCTGACAGGACTGTATCACATCATATATTTTTCCTACACGCGACGAGTGGTTGTGACACTACTTCTGCTTTGTTTAACCAGGGAAAACTAAAATTTATAAGAGTTCTCCAGAAGTACAATGACTTGCAAACTGTCATTGATGTTTTCTACAACCCTCGTGCACATCAGGATGAGATTGCCGAAGCAGGGAACATGTTTCTCAAGAAACTGTACGGGAAAGGACAACAGACTAGCCTGAACGATTTGCGATATCTATTTCCTATAAACGTAAAACCAACATTGCCTCACTACCCCCCACCGAAGCTGCTGCACAACATTCACTGAGAGTTTATTTTCAAGAGCAGCAGTGGTTATCCAGTAAAATTACTCTCGACGAATAACAAAGAGACCCAAGCGAGTGGGGAAGGAAAAAAAAAAAAAAAAAAAAAAAAAAAAAAAAACAAGGAATGGTATTGTTCCTGTGCCAACAACTTTCGACCCTGCTCCGGACTCGATAGTCCGACACATTTCTTGTAAATGCAAGAACGGCTGCCTACGTAATTGTGGATGCAGAAAAGCGGGCCTCCACTGCTCCCCCATCCGCACATCCTGTGAAGGGCTGTGTAATGCAAACTTACAGAAATCAGCACTGATATAGAAGGTGAAGAGATAGAAAAGAAGAAGACAAAGAACAGGCTGAAGAAACACACCTGCACCGTGTGGAAGGTATGTCAGATCTCACAATCTCACAACAATTCTCCTTGAGATACGTTCACTGTTCATTGATTTCTCACCCACCTTCTTCATTTTCCAGAGGAAGTAGCCCGAATACTGGCGACAGAACAACCTGCACCTGTGCCAGGACCCACCGCCTTTGAAGAACCTCAGGCAGGACCCTCTCGGAAACGACAGCGGCATGTATAATTGATGCACATAATAATGTATTCTGTGTAATACAATGTAATAATATGAATAAAATTTTGTTCGGAGTTTCAACTTTCTGTGACAAATTTTACAATTTCTGATTTTATTAATAACTTGAACTTCATGTAATTTCGTTTTTAATTTCGTATAACTTTACATATATGATCTACAGGAGGCGTGTATAGAGAACCGGGAGAAGCAGTGGATACCAGTCTACATTCTATACGACTTAGAACTTGTAGGAATTCACTAAATGTCAGATTTTAATGATGAGTTACATTTCTTGAGTGGAAAAAGTGGATTTTATTGGAGACAGCCAAATTGCGCCAATTTTCAATTAGCGCTTGAGCCGGAACGCCTCGTCTGACAGCAAAACATAAATAGTGACATCTGTAGGAAATTTTATGGCCTGCAATTGTGTACTTGGAGTCAATTTGTGAAAAGTTGATAGTTTACGAGTTATAAGCAGAAAACCGCCGAAAAATCCTATTTTTTCGAACTTTTGCACTTTTTTCAATGTTGCTTCACGAAATTTTGTTGTGAAATGTCAGTTTCGGATTCAGCACCCCAAAAAAATACGGAATCGAAGAAATCAAAATTACCCCAAAACATCAAGAGATAGAGATACTTAGACAAGTCAGTGCAAGTTGACTGGACTAATGGAGGTATGCCAGAAACAGCCAGGCCCATAATCAGCATTATCTGGATACTGTTCTTGACTATCCTGCAAACCTAGAAGCTTCCTTCTTTTCCTGCCTCTTGCTTCTTTAGTAATTTCCTCTGTTGCACGCTGGGCTTTCATGATCCTAAGTCTATCCATTCGCTGAAAGGTGCGAGGATGAAGGTCGGGGTGAGAGTTTAAAATTGAGAAAGTTTAATTTTTTAAACTCAAAAC
Source organism: Locusta migratoria (assembly GCA_026315105.1). Classification (NCBI taxonomy): domain Eukaryota; kingdom Metazoa; phylum Arthropoda; class Insecta; order Orthoptera; family Acrididae; genus Locusta; species Locusta migratoria. The sequence goes on along the minus strand of CM048747.1, from coordinate 543,092,777 downwards.
CACCAGCTGCGAACCAATTTCCTAAACATGCAAAAACACTGGAAATGTGATTGCGACTGTTTGACTCGTTTTCTAGGGGATGATATCACACGTTCGCAGCTTTCCTTCCTTGCATATGATTAACAAAACAAATTCATAATAAAATCAAGTTCATGAGAGAAAAGGGTGTACTAACTACTATTTTTGAAAACACATGAAAGTTCACTTTATGTTGTTTATTTCACAATATTTGAACCCTGTGGCTGTTGCGTCTGTATGTCGATAAATTTACCAAATGAAGCTATAGCTCGTGAGTCCCCAGACAAAATGAATATTTGTCGCGAATTGTTTTCACACCACGTGGCTGTCTCGAACACCGTTTATGTTCATGCCTATGCGACGACACGTGTTACATTAACAAATCACAGTCACTTTAATTCAATGCGATGCACACCTTGTTCCAACGACTAAATATTCACAAACACACAGTAGCACTCGATTTAACTTGGTGCAGTCTACGACGAGCAACCATACGTGGCGATTGCCACAGACAAATCTAAAGTCACCACCTCGAGATCCACATGCCGACCGAGGCAGCGCGACCCCGCCAGGCCAGCTACACCACGTGCTCTCTGGAGTCCTCACTTCCTGCCCTCGCGCGTGCGCGCGCCAAAACTCAACTGCCGGTTTTTTTTCCCTACGTCATCAACTTCCCCATGTAAGCTGTTGTAACCGATTTGCCAACGTACAGCGCTCAGCCAATACATTTCTAAAACTTTACTTAAAATCAAAATAATTACACTACACATTAAATAAATATTTTCTTACGTTTTTATATTAGTATAAACATCCTTTGTACTGTTTATCATAATCGTGCAATTTCTTATATCACAGATAACTGATTTAACTGAATCTTTCAAGGTAAAATACAAAAGATTGATTGAAAATAAAATGAAAAATAGTTAACATATTATTTTTATAAACAAACATTGCCATGCTAGTTGTGTAACTGTCTTGTCTTCGTTGGTAATTTATTACTTTTCATTGTCAATTAAACATATTACGTTAGATGTGACTATATCAGCTAATGTATTGTTTATTTATCAACAGGCTATTTTGTAATGAGGGCCTTAAAGGTTCCTAACTGCATCGTATTACTTCAAATGCCAGTGGTATTACAATATTTGTGCACCGCACTGTGCCTGGCACTCGCCTTTGTCCCTCTCTCCCCTCACCGGAAACGAACTATAAAATCCTAAGTTGGAACAAGCCACCAACATCGGCCTGCTCGCTGGCCTCCCGTCAGCTACAAGCACACAGCAAATCTCAACGTGGAGAATTTCTACGTATGGCCTAACAATAAATTTTGTCACCCAACTGTGTACATACATTGCTACCATAATTAATAAGATTAAAATCGTGTAACATTTAGTGCATTGGCATGGTCAATGTTTGCAGTGAACTTCATACTGTTTAATTATCAAATGCTATTAATTACCAGTATTTTTATTGGGCGGTAATCTCACAATACCCCCACTTGCGGTATCCAAATCATGTGCAGGATGGCGCAAGTAGCACCAAAATTATTACATTCAAATGAGGAAAATTCTTAAATTACAAAATTATTGAATCGGATTGGCTCAAACACTATGCCAATTATGACCTCAACTAATGAAAAAATTAATAAATAGATAAATAAAAAAATAAACAGGGCAGTGAGATAATTTCCTAATATTTGTACCATTAAGACCACTTATAGTGTGTGCATATTTTTAAGAAAAGAATCCTTATAACTAATTGCATCCATGAATTTTAAGTGTGCCTGTTGTTTATATACAGAATTGGCACAAAATTTATAATATTATTAAACTTTAGTCTTTAGAGAACCTTGTCCTACATGGAAAATCTAGAATTGTCATTATAAAAACTTTTGACGGTGTACACTCCACTTGTTTGAAGGAAATCTCTCATCACTTTGACACTGAGATCCCCAGAGTCATCGTTGCAGCAACTCTGGTCCATGGTGTACAGTCCTATGTCTCCGTCATTTCAACCAACATGCTGTTGCAGCTTAGATTCATGGCACTGGATCAAGCGTTCTTGTTCACACACGTCATATGCACCCTACATGGAACAGGAAGAGCAGAAGGCACTCATGAGTCAACATAGACAAAAGTTTGTCTGGACACCAGGATTCGGTTGGATTTGTATCCCACCCCCCTGCCATCCAGACTTGGTGCAATTGAAACTAAGCATTGAGACATGTACAGTAACATGTAAATCAACAGAATTAAGAACTGAAAGTGGCTGGTGTTAGTCATTATCAGATTAACCCAAACCACCATGCCTGCACTCTCATCAGCCATAGCTTCAGATGAAACAGACAAAAGGATATGTGGCCTACTTGGAATATTACTCCATCAAATAAAAAAAAAAAAACCTGCCTATGTCAAAAAATATATCTTAAAGCTCAAATAATACTACCAAAAGAATGTTATCATAGAGAATTTTCTCTTCCATCAAAATGACACCTACAAACATAAATATAAATCCTACCCCCTTGCACCAAAAAAAAAAAAAAAAAAAAATTATTTTTGCTGGTGTGAGATTAAATTTGGATCCCTGTCATCAGGCTCATGTGTACTCCCCACAATAAAATATCTAAGTTCAAAGTCTAATTTCAAAATTAGTTTCTCACAAAACATCTACATTTTTTACATAAAATATCACCAAACCCTATTGATACTCAGGGTAGACAGAAAAATAGTTCTCGTCAACTGTTGTTGCAGAAATTGTTCAGTCAACAGTTGAGCACCATTAAAGAAACCAAAATGTGTTATCAGAATCAGTTTAATATAACAGTACAGAGCAGTCCCTATTAGACACGTTACCTACCAAACACTCAAAGAGACAGACATTAAAGAACAAACACTTTCTCCCATTGAAACATTTCTCAATCCAACCCACCTTTAGCCTTTAGCCAAAACTGCCACAACAAACATACATTCCTCTCTTCTGACCCATATGGTCAGTCACACCCACATATGCAACACTGTCAGCTGACATTTTCATCACAATTTATCTAAGCCACAGACCCCACTGCCTGCATCAATGTCCACCACTTTCTCATTCTCCGAGTAACCCCACAACTCACACCACATATCCAGCCCTGCTCACATATACACACACATAAACAGTACACTCCCTCTTCCTCTATCCTTTGGTGTTGGCATACATACATACATACATATTTACCTCACATACCACTGTTGAACTGCAAATCTGATACAAGCACATGTTTTAACACAAACAACAAAAGAAAAACATTTACAAAGAACACTTGTAAACTTGACCCCAATGCTTAAATCTAAACACACAAGTAGATACTAACACAGACCACAGAACAAATATACACAAATTCTTAACCTACTATCTACAATGCATTGAATCTCATATTTCATAATTTACACTGGTTTATGGCGGTTACTTGTGTAAACATGCCATTAAATCTTTATCACTTACAACATTTTTGAATTTCACCCTCTTCATGCATTCCTCCAGACTCAATTCTAACACTTTATCTTTATACTTCAACTGAGCTTCATATTTGCACGGGAAATCACTTCCTAACATTAGATTTAAACAAAGTCCCTTTATGACAAATAAATCTTGAATAAACAGCTCCTCCTCAATGATTACTTCAAATTCCGGGTTCCCTTTCATATAGTTTGGTTCGTTCAAGAATTCATTTTGTATCTTAGCTTGCTTGGCCTCCCCCCAATACTTATTTAAAAACAACTTTTCAAACGCCTCAAATGTTACAAATTTATCAGCACACTGACTTGCCCAAGTTTGAGCAGAACAGTGAAGCATTCTCTTTGCTAACTTCATTTTACACTGGTCTGACATACCAGGCACAAATTGGTCCTTGCATGCAGCCAAAAAATCCACTGGATGATAATTACCCACTCCTGAAAACTTTCTTCCATTAGGTGTCTGCACCATGGTCCAATTAGTGTTTCCTGATGCAGTACACAATTCTAGATTATTTATTCTAGTGTTCACCTTCTCAATCGCAGTATAGTTTACTGTCACTACTTGTTCTATCTTTTTCCTAAAGTTACATTCTGTATTTTCTAATTTTCCTGACAACAAAGTTTTTGTTTCCTCAATACCTGCCACCATCCTCTTGTCAACCTCAGCCAACGCCTGCATAGTGCCCTCATTCCTGGGATCACATATTTGTTTCACAGCATCTAACTTGCCTCCTACCTCAGTCTCAATAGCACCAATTCTGGCATGTATCTCCTTTTCCCTGTTTTCAAACCATTCTGTTGGACTTCCTATCTGTTTGTCAATGTCTGTGATTATTTCTGCATTTAATGCAAACATTGAATTTTGTAATGCCCAGATGTCTGCCTTAAAGTCTGCTTTCAATTCTGATTTTACAGTTCCTATTTCTGATCTTAAATTTGATTCTAAATGTGAGTTTGAATTTTTTATATTTGATTCCAAACATGAGTATGAATTTTCTATTTTTGATTCTAAACGTGAGTATGGATTTTCTATTTTTGATTCTAAACTTGAGCTACAACTCGCTAACATGGCTGCGACTATCTCCGGTGTCAACAACATTCCCCCAGTATTTACCCTTTCTGGACTTTCTGGTATGCTACTCTCTGAAATTATGTCGCTTGGCGACATTTTAAAAACCCTATCCATTATCGGTATCACAAGAAAGCTTGATTAACACACAAGAATCTATAGCGCCAGCTGCTTTACTTATCTTTTAATTCAGAAGTTGCTGCAACGAGCTGCGACGTCCCCAACGCTCGCTGCCGTCTCTTGTAGAAGCTGTGGCTGGAATATGTCCTCACTGCATCCCTTATCCTTTGTAGAATCGAAGCTGCTGGGCCCCGACGCTCCGTTGGCGACTTGCGATGTCCCCACGATCACTGCCGTCCGTTGCAGAAGATGAAATTTGAGTGCGTTGAACCCGCACGCCGCCGCTCACTGCTGCCGGTCCGATGGACGGTCGATCGCCTGTTACGGACGCCCGCGCCCGAACTCTGCGTCACTAACCGTCGTTAAACGCGCGACGCGATTGCGTATCTGCTTGTAAGTGTTGTAACTGTTCACTGTCCTATACACACCCTAATCTCTCCGTCCCAGCAAGTCCAATGTGAACTTATCCCGGACGAGCCCCCAAATGCGAGGGTGAAGGTCGGGGTGAGAGTTTAAAATTGAGAAAGTTTAATTTTTTAAACTCACAACCACCAGCTGCGAACCAATTTCCTAAACATGCAAAAACACTGGAACTGTGATTGCGACTGATTCGTTTTCTAGGGGATGATATCACCCGTTCGCAGCTTTCCTTCCCTGCATATGATTAACAAAACAAATTCATAATAAAATCAAGTTCATGAGAGAAAAGGGTGTACTAACTACTAGTTTTGAAAACACGTGAAAGTTCACTTTATGTTGTTTATTTCACAATATTTGAACCCTGTGGCTGTCGCGTCTGTATGTCGATAAATTTACCAAATAAAGCTATAGCTCGTGAGCCCCCAGACAAAATGAATATTTGTCGCGAATTGTTTTCACACCACGTGGCTGTCTCAAACACCGTTTATGTTCATGCCTATGCGACGACACGTGTTACATTAACAAATCACAGTCACTTTAATTCAATGCGATGCACACCTTGTTCCAACGGCTAAATACTCACAAACACACAGTAGCACTCGATTTAACTTGGTGCAGTCTACGACGAGCAACCACACGTGGCGATTGCCACAGACAAATCTCAAGTCACCACCTCGAGATCCACATGCCGACCAAGGCAGCGCGACCCCGCCAGGCCAGCTACACCACGTGCTCTCTGGAGTCCTCACTTCCTGCCCTCGCGCGTGCGCGCGCCAAAACTCAACTGCCGGTTTTTTTCCCCTACGTCATCAACTTCCCCATGTAAGCTGTTGTAACCGATTTGCCAACGTACAGCGCTCAGCCAATACATTTCTAAAACTTTACTTAAAATCAAAATAATTACACTACACATTAAACAAATATTTTCTTACGTTTTTATATTAGTATAAACATCCTTTGTACTGTTTATCATAATCGTGCAATTTCTTATATCACAGATAACTGATTTAACTGAATATTTCAAGGTAAAATACAAAAGATTGATTGAAAATAAAATGAAAAATAGTTAATATATTATTTTTATAAACAAACATTTCCATGCTAGTTGTGTAACTGTCTTGTCTTCGTTGGGAATTTATTACTTTTCATTGTCAATTAAACATATTACGTTAGATGTGACTATATCAGCTAATGTATTGTTTATTTATCAACAGGCTATTTTGTAATGAGGGCCTTAAAGGTTCCTAACTGCATCGTATTACTTCAAATGCCAGTAGTATTACAATATTTGTGCACTCCACTGTGCCTGGCACTCGCCATTGTCCCTCTCTCCCCTCACCGGAAACGAACTGTAAAATCCTAAGTTGGAACAAGCCACCAACATCGGCCTGCTCGCTGGCCACCCGTCAGCTACAAGCACACAGCAAATTTCAACGTGGAGAATTTCTACCTACCTAACAATAAATGTTGTCACCCAACTGTGTACATACATTGCTACCGTAATTAATAAGATTAAAATCGTGTAACATTTAGTGCATTGCATGGTCAATGTTTGCAGTGAACTTCATACTGTTTAATTATCAAATGCTATTAATTACCAGTATTTCTATTGGGCGGTAATCTCACAAAGGCTTGCAGTGTGTTGGCATCTGGAGTGACACCAAGTTCCTCTAGTACTGCAATTCGTCGCTATATACCATTAATAAACGTTATCACAGCATCAGAAACACCCAATTACAGATTTTTCCTTCCTACAAAGACATTTTTTGGTATGCGGGTCTAAATTATATTATTGAAAGACTGATTCGGGTTTAGTTTTCGACCATGCAGACATTTGGAAAGAAAATCAGGATGAGCTAGTTCTCTGTATATTAGTTTAATAGCTTTGATCACTGCGGATGATATCTCACAATTGTCTAAATTGTTCCTCCCTACCCGCTGCCTGGTCTTTGCGGTACTTGCACTATGAATCAGCACCAGGTGGAGAAAGACCATGTATAGGTGTATCATCAGTGGAAGGTTTATGGAACAATGTAGCCCACACTGCTCGGTTCATCCCTTGTAGTTCATGTGTATTGTTTCTTATTGCCATTCCACTATGTTTTCAGTCAAAACTTATGAAATACGACAACCACAAAGTAAATAAACAAAATGAATGTGCTATACCGCCATTTCTGTTTACACAGTGCATCCAACCTCTTAAGACGAACATTAACATTATTTCAAGCAATAAATAGCTGAAAACCACAGCCTTCTTGATTGAATAGTTCAAGAGATAGAGATACTTAGACAAGTCAGTGCAAAACGACTGGATAATTTTACACACGCACTATTAACTTTGAAATGATAAAAACTACACTTCCAGTTGGAATTTTTCGACAAACAATGGATCAAATTATTCAGGAGAGATCAAATATTGATAAGAGATAATAATCTGAAAATGTCACTTTTTGACCAATTCCGCCTTATGTAGTCCCCTTAAAGACGACACAAACAACCATGCCCGAAGGATGATTCGAACATCCAACGGGGAACGGCCTCGCGCCTCGGAGCATAGCACTACAAAACAGGACTATGACTAGTTTGAACTTTTCGTTAGAATGCTGTGGTTCGAATACAAATGCCGAATCTTGCTGAACGATTACGAAAGCCAGGAAACAGTCAATAGCGTGACGAGTGTGACCAAAGGACGTTGCTCTGATTGCACTGCGATGTATTTGTAACGATTAAATATCGTTGTTTAATAGTGTGATAAATTTTCTAACTTTTTTTTGTTCTGACACTATCATTAAAGAATTTCTATTAGTACACTGCGGTAAATAGATAGATAGGTTCTTGCTCAACTTGATATTTTCTGCTTTGAGTACCCATAATTTTTGTATTTTAGTCATTCTAACTGGTTTCGGAGAAGTATCTACCTCATGAGTAGCATTTTGTTTATTTATATTTTATTTTATTTTAAATTCATACTTAAATCAGATGTAGCAATATGTTTGTTGATATACTGTTTTGCTATTTATGAGGTTGCTGTTTACGTGAACATGACATAAACAGTGAACCTTGTGAACACCAAAACAGTGCATCAACAAACATAGTACTACTAACTAATTTAAATATGAATTCAATAAAACCACAAAAATGCCGTAATAAAGAAGTAGCACTGATAAAAGACCAAAAAATTATTTGTTCATGGCAGAAACAAATATACTTACCCTACATAAGGAAGCAAACGCTGGAAAGAATAGCATGAACAACAAAATGATCATAGTTTTTTATTCCAAAATAAATTGTAAAGTGGTTCTTTAAAAAAAAATGCCCTGCTTCTTGTGAAGCAATCTCCAGCTTTTCATAATTTTTGTATCTATTATGTACTCATCACGTAGCGCTTGGGGGGCGGAGGGACAATATACTTTCAATCCATCGTATTAGCAATGGTCAATTACTTTCTCTCAAGCGTTACAGTCCCTTCTACACCTAAGAATTGTAAGTTACTTCTTGATGCGATGCAAGCATTGAATAATGTAATAAAGAAAAAATAAATGTAATCAACCTTTCCCTGGCTATAATGCGTGATGCAGGCACTAGTAAGCCCATCCACCCCCCTCCCGTGTGGGAATGAAAAGTGCTAAAATAGAAAAAAAACAAGAAAAAGGAAAAAAGAAAGGGAGAAGGAAGTTAAAAAAATGACAAAGTGTAGTATAGGCGGTTTCTTTAGTACAACTGTTGCATTTTAAAAATGTTCAAAAGTAGCGCTCGGTTCCCTTTTCTTACAATAATTTCTATGTGTTTAGTTCAAATTTAAGTTCCAGAATTAAGTTTCAAATTTGTTTGTAATTGTTACTCCTAGATATTTAGTCTAATTTAACCCTCGGTCGGGCACAGTCGGCCTCACAGGCCAGCAAAACACTTTTTTGATTCCCGTGCTTAACAGTGGTGGCCCAGCGGCCCGCCTCTCCGTTTACTCGCGTAACTTTGGGAACCTCACACAGTGCCGATCCGCAGACTGCCATCGATTTCCACGCGGATCACGGGGAACTCCTTGGGCCTCACAGGCCGTCTGCGCCCGATTACGTTATAGTTTTTAAGGTGAGATTTTTCAAGATATTTTTATTTTATCACTTCGTTTCAATCAAACTAAGTCTGTCCTCTGTGAGTTTCACCGTTACCTTCGGAAAAAAAGAAGATTTTGACGACCCTGGCCCTTCAGACTGAGTGCGCCTGATCGAATTCTAATTTCAGTTTTCCTTCCTTTTCCTACGTTATCACATCCATATTTTCTGCTGAAATGTCCAGAAAAGTATATTATTCCTCTAAGTCAATGATCTTGCGGAAATAATGCGCCTCCTCCATGACGAAACTGCTGAAGATCCAGCCGCACTCTAAGATTTAGTCGATGTGAGAGACATCCACTCTCAGGATGAGGTAGCAGAAGGCAAGGAGGACTTAGCAACTGAACAGGAAGTTTAGGAAACAGCTCTGGAATATGAAGAAGAGAAGAAAATATGTGAGGAGTTTTTATTTTGGAAACGATAAGACGACGAAGCAGTCTAAGTAGATACCTTCTACTATTCATAGTGTGAAGAGTCACATCATTATTACACAATATCAAGTGTAAAAGATATTGGTACAAATGACGCCACCAATTGCAAAACCTTGTGTCATCAACTTCTAACTGGACAATTTAGCCTGTGTATGCTATGAATATATGTGGAATGTCGATTCGTCTGCAAACTCGACTGAAAAAATTTTTTACCCCACAAGGAACGGGAAAGTTCTCCCACATTACCTCCCAAACGGCTAAAACGTCGACCATGCGTGGCTGAAACGAGAGTTAGGAGGATGAAGAATCACGAATGTACAGCTTGTCATCAACCAATCTGCTTGAGCGACGTATACGTTCTGTGCCATACCTGTGTTTCAGCTGTTGATTTGGGAGCTATAGCATCGGTGTTTGGCTGCAAATGTGGCGAGGAAAGATGATTCCATGTCAGAAAAGGCTGCCTAATGTCCTTTAAAAATAACTTCATTACTTTTATTGATGTCTGTTAGACCAATAATTAATTCTCTTTGTGGGAAATTGGTAATTTTGGTTACTTTAGTTTAAGGTGTATTGTGTTCAATAAATCCATTATTATGCTTTAAGTTTGCTGTAATTCCTTCCTTTAGATCCTCTTCAGGACTAGCCAACACGCATTTTGAATTTGATTTAGCATGGCGGAGCTAGTCCACAAAACATGAGGGTGGCTTCTCAGGCTGGGTGCGCCTGATTTTTTTTTTTTTTTTTTTTTTTTTTTTCATCTGGAGGTGCGCCCGACGGAGAGTTAAGCCCTTTAGCTTTGACTGACTTATCATGTAAATGAAAGTTAACGGATTTCTTTTAGTGGTCATGTGGATGACTTCACACTTATCACACAATTACTTAATAGTAAAGAAAATGATTTTTATGCTTATGGCATCATATATTTGCAATAGGCAATATGTGATTCCGTCCCAAGTAGAGGTCAATCACAACAAACTATATAAACATCACTGTTTAACTCATTATACACTAAAATTTTAAATCTCAAATCATGAAATAACTTACAATTTCAGAGCTTGAATGTCTTAAAGAGGAAAAATATGCATCACTTGTGAGAGCTTCGTCCTATTTGCCTTGTCGGTTTAAAAAAAAAAAAAAAAAAAAAAAAGAAAAAGAAAAAGAAAAAAAAAAGTCTCGCTGATTTCGAATAGAAATGTTCATGGATTTATCTTCTAAAATACTTCCATAATTAGGTAATTTCATTAAGTGTGTTCAAGCTCCCTTAGAGGATAAATTCATAGAAAAACTGTAACACTAATTTCTATAATTCTCACCTAGATATCAAATAATTACCACAGAATTTGGTCAGAAGTCCAAAAGACGTATGTCTTAAATTCAACGAAGAATATAAATATCAATAACTTTCACTGAGTGACGGAATTGTATACATTTATTGCTTAACACATCGATGAAGACTACAGTGCTTTGCGTTATCTTACATTCTAGAGAGACCCGGTAGGTTATTACACAGAGCCAATGTATTTGGTAACGATCGGAGACTTTCGTGTGGCGTCTTGTTGGTATCGATGTTGACAACAGTAGATTATACTGAATGTAAATAGTTATCCGTCGGTGGTCGCGACCTATTTCAGTGCGCAACGAACAAGCGTTCTTTGTGTCGATTACGTGCTGCGACAGGTACGTGCCACACGCAAAAATAAATTTCTCTACAGAAAGAGCAATCATGGATCCTGTGACCTACACAAGAATTGCTAACCCTCTCCCCCTCTGATCAAGGAACCATTTAGGGTCAACAGATTTTAAATTCATGTTCTGCCGGTGACATAAATTAATCTTGGTATGCATTTTAAATTTGTAGATATGTCCTAAATGTATTGCACTTATTGCAGTGCAAACGTAACACTGATGTTGTTCTGCTCTTAACCCTTGGTAGGTTAGTGGTTGATATATTTCCCGTCTACCATAAGTGCAAAAGAGTGAAAATAGTTCTGTGCCTTCCTTGTTTTCAAAAGTTTCATTCTAAATAACAAGTTTACCACTGAAATTTGTAATATTTCATAGTGTTTGGTAATGTTTTATTGTCTGAATATTGAATGCGTTCAATTTTTGTAATTCATTAAATTATTCAATAAACTGTATCCTATTTTCATTCCAAATGCCATTTTAGTTATCTATTCCAGATATAAGAGGTGGTCTTTTAAATGACCACCATCCACAGTAGTGTAAGCCTCACCCAAAATGGATAGTGTTCAATACATAACAACCTATTTCCTTTCACTTCCAAGTTAAATGAACAAAAAATTATTCTGAGTATATATATGCCTATACAGGGTGGTCCATTGATAGTGATCCGGCCAAATATTTCACGATATAAGCAACAGACGAAAAAAACTACGAAGAAAAAAGCTTTTCTAGCTTCAAGGGGGAAAACAGTTGGCGCTATAATTGGCCCACTAGATGGCACTCTCATAGGACAAATGCATATGACCTGCATTTTTAAAAAATAGATACCCCAATTTTTATAACAAATTCGGCTAGTACGTAAATAAATATGACTGTTTTGTTTGGAACACTTTTATTGCTTTGGGATAGATGGCACTGTAATATTCACAAACATATTGCTCACAAATTTAGACGAATAGTGGGTATCATGTAGAGTTTTTAAATTAAAACACAGAACGTAGGTAGGCGAACTTTATTACGGTTTTTCCAATGAGATACATGTACTTTTGTGAAATTATCATACATCATGAGACCGCATGCTGTTACTGCGTGATTACCTCATGACTCCAATAATTGCTTCAACTTCAATGCATTTGGCAATACAAGTAACGAAATTCCTCTCAACCGACTAGTTCGTGCGGGCGATGGTATGGTGCTTCTACCACCAATCCACCTTTCATTAAGTATTCCATGTGCCGGACATCCCTCATGTTGAAAGTACGTCGGCATTCTGCCATGCAGTGAAACATCCTGTAGTAAAATCGGTAGAACATTACGTCAGAAATCAGCGTACATTACACCATTTAGATAGCCATCGATAAAATACGGGCCAATTAATCTTCCTCCCTTACTGCTGCACCATACATTAACCCGCAAGGATCGCTGATGTTCCACTTGTCGCAGCCATCGTGGATTTTCCAGTGCTCAGTAATGCATATTATGCCGGTTAATGTTACCTCTGTTTGTAAATGACGCTGCGTCACTAAACAGAACGCGTGAAAAATATCTGTTATCGGCCCGTAATTTATTTGTCCCCAGTGGGAAAACTGTACCCGACTTTCAAAGTCTTCGCCACTCAAATCGTGGTGCATAGAAAAATGGTACGGGTAAAATTTATGTTGCTGTAGAAGTCTCAATACGGACTTTTTTGAAATTCCAGATTCTCGCTCAATTTGTCTGCTACTGATATGCAGATTAGCCGCAACTGCAGCTAAAACACTTACTTGGGCATCGTAATTTGTTGCATGTCGTGGTTGACGTTTCACTTGTGGTTGAACACTTCCTGCCTCTTTAAGTAACGTAATTATCCGACGAAAGGTACTGAAATTTGTATGATTTCCAAGATAACGATCAACATATGTAGCACAGGCGCGTTGGACATTTTGATCACAATAGTCATACATAAATACCATATCGACCTGCAATTGGTAAACTGTCTTTTAAGACGAGTAATGTATCACGAAGCAAATACCGTCCGCACTGGCGAAATGTTACACGATACCACGCACTTATACGTTTGTGACTATTAGAGAGCCTTCTATCACAAAGCGGAAAAGTGTTCCAATTAAAACATTCGTATTTATTTACGTACTAGACGAATATGTAATAATAAATGTGGGTTCTTATTTTTAAAAAATCAGTTGATATCCGTTTCACCTAGGGCAGCGCCATCTAGCGTAGTGGGACGGATTATTGTCTCCACTACTATCTTATGTCAGTTCAGTTTTGCAGAAAATTATGTTCATATTTTATGTTTTTAAATGTCTTTTATGTAAATGTTTCATATTATGTGATTCTTAAAAGAGTTTTGTATGTTTCTTGTGTTTCATGTGCTGTGACGGCGATTGAACCTACGAGAGCAACATCTTCGACGCCGAGCTCAAGGAATAAACATCTGGCCACTTCAAGTCGGGGGTCGACGACCACGAGGCAAGAAGATGCTGGTCTCTGCGGTTATGGTCGCGGATATTTACATTATTATAGAAATTTTCGTGGAAAATCAAAAAGACAATAAAATCAGTCTTTGTTTAACTGTCATTAAGTCATGATCTGTATTGTGAGAGCAATAAATATCATTGTGTCTCTAAAGTTAACGAATTGTCGACGGTAATTATTTTGATATTTATAGAAATTTAACAAGAAATATATTCACTGACAGGAGCTAAAAAATTATTTACTGTCAAACCATTTTACAATTTGAAAGAAGACACTTATGGAAAGTTATTTTGTTTGACAGATAAAGCAAGAAGACTTTTATCAACTTTTAGTATTTTAATCAATGGGTCATATATATCAATCGATCATCAGTGAGCAGGGCTTGTAATATCTGTGTCTTTAGCAACCACTGCAACTACGCACTTCTGTTTGGCAGTTCGATCTTTAAGAGAACTTTAGAACGTTTATTTCAAAGTGACAGTTTCAGATAAGTGCAAACCTAGAATCATATATTTCTTCTATCTGCGCAAGGATCTGTCGTTGAAATTTCACAATACAGGAAGATTATATTATTTGCAATATTTTTTTCTTGTTGACGAGCGGACGACTTTCGGATCCTGAAGTCTGACACGGCACATAAAAAATTTCGTATTTAGTCCCATGCAAGAAGAGGTCGTATCGCCGCACTATCGACCCAAACGTAGTGCTATCAGTTTTCCCCCTTCAAGCTAGAAAAGTTTTGATCTTTGTAGTTTCTGCGTATGATGTTTATTTCGTGATATATTTGGCCCGGTCACTATCAATATGCCACCCTGTATAAGTCAAGTGGGATATTACCTTTAAAATTATCCGAAAAAATGTCCTATAAAGGGTTAAAGACACTTTACGACAAAGAAGTGCTTCAGTATGATATGCAAAAATAAACGTCATATACGAATTATATTACGAAAAATTTTGACTACATCAGGAAGTTTTCGCGGCGAACGGCGTTTTAAATTGTAGTACAGGACTGCAAAACTCCTGGGTCCGACACTCGTAGAACGCCACGCTAGAGTTGTAGCGTTTTATTGCACGACGCTTCCGCGAACTGCGTGCTTTCAGTTGGCCCCTGTTTACAGAGCGTCGGGCCTCTCTGAGTGGGCACGGAATAACGACGCGTCCACTTAGAGGAGGAGGCCGCGCCACCGAAAACAGACCGCGCCGTCAAAGCCCAGTCAGCGGCCCAGAAGCGGCCAATTAGCACCGCCGCCCGTGCAGGTACTCCGGGGAACAACGCGGCTACTGAAACAACCGCAGCCCACCGCCATCAGCACTCTGCGAGAGCCGCGTCGCTGTTTACCGCAACTGGCGACCATCAACCAGAGGCCAAATCACCCACCTGTCCCAGCCCAAGGCATCGATTCACTCACCACAGTAGCCTGTTCGAACATGTACTGAGTTCAAACGTTAATAATTACTTCAAATAAAACTTCGTATAACCCATAGACCACACAGATTCCCCATATAGCCCTTTACTTTAGTCTTGTGTAGTTCGCGAACGAACTAGTTCGAAAGAGCGCTCCCACAGGCGAACTACGCGAAATACTTCGCAGATCCCTCGTCTCTTAGTTCGTCCGCTCCTTTTCCGAAGACTGACGGGGAACAGCGAGAGGACGCGAGAGCGCGCTGAATCGCGTGATTCCTTTCTGCCAGTTACCGTCATTTCGAGCTGAGATGCAGCTCAGCTGTAGTTTCATAGTTCACTGCCACGAATTTTCTTTCTTAGGTATTCAGCAGTGTCTAAATATACCCCTCATTCCATACTATGGCAGTTCATTCAATGACCTATTAAATAAATAGATTACTCTGTATGCAGAGTAGTTGAATACCATTGTTATCACCCATTCGTATAAATAACTGGTTTATTTGCTTAAATATTTGATATCTAACTGCCCAAAAATACGGGTTTATAGCACACGCTTGGGCAAAACTTATTATATAAAAAAACTGTCATAACAAAAGGAAGAGCTCTTTTAGTAGGGGTAGCAAAATCCAAAAAGAGCGGACGAAGTAGAAAGAGCGACCTACTTCGCGGCCGAGCTGCGAACTAAAAGGAGAGCTACCGGTCACGAACTAAAATATGCGCGATCGGTCGCGAACTAAAATATGTTCAATCGGTCGCGAACTAAAACATGCGTTACCTGTCGCGAACTATTGTGCCAAATGTATCTCATCTCGCTTCTTAGTTCGTTCGCTCCTTTTCCCGCAGACCGACGGACAATAGCGAGAGGGCACGGAGCAGAATTAAAAATCACGTGTTTGCCTTCTGCTGATGAGAGCCATTTCGAGGGGAGCGTCTGCCTGCTATATTATATAGTTTAGTGCTACAAAATTTCTGTTTTCAAGTATTCTGCACTTTGCAATATCTGACTAATATATTCCATAATGCCAAGATATAGAGATAACTCTTAAACGCGAGAAATTATGCACAAACTGTTTCTTTTGGTTTGCGGGATATCGTTAGCGGCTCAAGCAGCAAGCGCATGAAGTGGGGGAACCTCCCTCCACCTGCATGCGCAGACCACGCCGCTCAGCCATCACTGAAAGCGGACGAACTAAAAGAACGAACAAGTTCGCGGCAGAGACGAGAACTCAAATGAGCGCTCCCGATCGCGAACTATTATGCGCAAGTCTACTTTACTTACACAGCGTGATGATTGTTACATGTATGGGATATAAGTTCCACAAGGCTTCAAACACACAGCTTTTAATATAATAACATACTTATGGAATATCATGTCAGATACGTGACTGGATTAAAGATTTCGGGTGAGAGAGGCTTGTGCCTAATGCTTTAGTTGGAAAAAGTTTTTGTGCGGTACTCTGCTCGGCGGAAAAAAAAAAAAAAAAAAAAAAAAAAAAAAAAAAAAAAAAAAAAATCAGGCGTTACATGCTCATCCACATGAAATGACTCAGATGGACATTTTCAGAGAATCAAGAAAATAAAGATTTAAACAAGTGAATACACTAACCAAATATAGCTATAATTTACAGATTCGAAACTATTTTTTATCGTATTCAAGTGTATAGTGTAGATCAGAATACCACCCATCGCCCTTGGACGACGACATATTATTGTAACTAATCAAGGGTGGCGTTCCAGAGTGCGTGTTAATCCGGGCATTATTAGCACATACGAAAATCGGACAATGGAACTGCTTGGATCTTTTAAAGACGGAACCAAGCGTTTGCCGCCGTAAGAAGTAAAACTGCCAGCATTACCAAAAGTTGAACATGTACACATCCAGCCGGTTGAAGAACCATTGGTCAAAGATATTAAAATTCGCTTTTATTTTAGTTCCTGCTAGTGCTACGACACATTATTTTATAATCTTAAACTAACTAAAGTGCGAAATGGTCGGTTGCCGCGGCGGAGTGGCCGAGCGCATTGAGGCGCTATGCTGCGATGCACGACGTCGTCCCCCGTCAGGGGTTAGAATCCTCCCTCGGGCAAGGACGTTTGTGTTGTCTTTAGTGAAGTTAGGTTATAAGTAATTTGCAAGTTTAGGGACTGATGACGCCGCAATTAAGTCCCATAAGGTTAACAAACATTGGAATTATTTTTCATTTTACGGGTTAAGTAAACATAATATTTACGGTAAATATTTTACCTTGACAGTTAGTAGCTCTCAAAACGTGTCGTGCTAAGCGTGAAAACCTACAGAAAGTAACTCGTGCCGTCTTTCATGATTCAATCAATGGAAATTAAGTAATAATGTTGGCATGTACTGTCCCTTAAATTTTTTAAAAGAATTGCCGGAATTTCTCACTTGCTTTATTTTTCCAACGAATAGCAACAATATTGGATACATGCATGTAGTGGCTTATCTGTTTTGAGCAAGGTTCTAAAACTTTTTGGAGTCGGTAAGCAGCTATTCCTCTTTCTCGGTTTAGACTTCTAGGAAATCTCCATTGCCTAATTCGAACATTCCCCTGGGATTGTGCGAAAGTGCAGTTTCAACGATTCGACGGTTCTGATCGCAACTCGAACGGACCAAAAACTTTCCCATTTCTCTTTCCGAAATCCAGTCGACAATTTACAGTCGCTATATTTTTTATAGATTTAAGAAAGAATTTTAGCCGCTACGCTAATAGCGCGTTTGAATTTTAGGCGGTACGCCGAACAACCCCGTACCGACCCAACTAAAGCACTGCATCTGCCAAAACAAACATTGTACCTGGCGCTTCTCTGGGTAGAGTTATTGATGCTCGGTTGTTCCTTATCCAGGCAGACGATTGGGCGAAAAATTATAGTAGTTCTGTTAGGTTGTTTGCAAATGATGCCATCGTTTATCATATACTAAACTCATCAGAAGATCTAAAACAACTGTGGAACTATTTGGGTAAGACATGTACAGTTAGGAAATTCGTAATTGAGCATCTCGAAAGAAAAGTGTGATGCCTGGGAGATGAGTACTAAAAGGAATCCGCTAAACATTGTCTATCAAGTAATTCAATCAAATTTTAAGGCCATAAATTCAACTAAATATCTAAGAATTACATTACGAACGATTTATAAATGTTCAAATGCTTGTATAGCTTATGGGACTTAACTACAAACTTACAAACTACTTATGAACTAGGTAATCCTAAGGACGGCACAAATATCCATGCCCGAGGGGGGATTCGAACCCCCGACCGTAGTGGCCGTGCAGTCCGTGACTGGAGCGCCTCAGTCCCCTCGGCCACCGCGGCCGGCTTATAATGTACCAATCACATAGAAAAAGATCTAGGGTCAGCGCCCAGTACCGGACATCGCAGAAATGCTGCCTACATCGGAAACACACAGCGCTTATACCCAGACCACAGATAAGAGAGTTTGTTGTTGTTGTGGTCTTCAGTCCGTACACTTGTTTGATGCAGCTCTACACGCTACTCTGTCCTGTGCAAGTCTCTTCATCTGTGAATAAGTTTGCCAACCTACACCCTTTAGAACGTGCTTACTATATTCGTCCCTTGGTGTCGCTCTACGATTTTTACCCCACACGCTTCCTTCTAATGCTAAGTTGACAATTCCTTGATGTCTCTCAGAATGTGTCCAACCAATATATCCCTTCTCTTACTCAGGATATGCCAGAAACCCTTTTCTCCCCGATTCCGTTAAGCACCTTCTTATAGTTACGTGATCTACCCATCTAACTTTCATCATTCGTCTGTAGCACCACATTTCAAAACCTTCTATCATTTTTTTTATCTGAACTCCTAATCGTCCACGTTTCACTCCCATACAATGCTACACTCCAGACAAATGCTTTCAGAAAGGACTTCCTAACATTTAAATTAATATTGGATGTTAACAAGTTTTGCTTCTTTAGAAACGCTTTTCTTCCCATAGCCATTCTGCATTTTATATTTTCTTTACTTCGGCCATCAGAAGTTCCAAATAACAAAATTCATCTACTACTTTTATTGTCTCATTACGTAATCTAATTCCTTCAGCATCGCCTGATTTTCTGAATTGCATTCCATTACCTTCCTTTTACTCTTGTTAATGTTCATCTTATATCTTCCTTTCAAGACACTGTCCATCCCATTCAATTGCCCTTCCAGATCTTTATGTCATTGGCAAACCGGAATATTTTTAATTCTTCTCCCTACACTTTAATGCCCTCTCCAAATTTCTCCTTCCATTCCTTCACTGCTTGGTCAATGTACAGATTGAACAACATTGGGGAAAGGCTACAACCCTGTCTTACTCCCTTCCCAACCTCTGCATCCCTTTCTTGCCCTTCGACTCTAATAACCGCTGTCTGGTTTTTGTATAGGTTGAATATAACTCTTCGCTCCCTATATTTTACCCCTGATACCTTCAGAATTTGGAAGAGTGTATTCCAGTCGACATTGGCAAAAGCTTTCTCCAAATCGACAAACGCTAAAAACTTAGGTTTCCCTTTCCTTAGCCTACGTTCTAAAATAAGTCGCAATGTATCGCCTCCCGTATCTCCTAAATCCAAACAGATCATTCCCGAGGTTGGATTCCAGAATTTTTTTCCATTAGTCTGTAAATAATTCGTGTTAGTATTTTGCAACCATGACTTATTGAACTAATAGTTCTGTAATTTTCACACTTGTCTGTACTTACTTCCTTTGGAATTGGAATTACAATATTCTTCTTGAAGTCGGAGGGTATTTCCCCTGTCTCATACATCTTGCATACCAGGTGATACAATTTTCTCACGACTGGTTCTCCTAACGATGTCAACAGTTCAGACGGAATATCATTTACTCCAGGGGCCTTGTTTCGACTCAAGTCTTTCAGCGCTCTGTCAAATTCTTATCATATCTCCTAACGTATCTTCCTCCACTTCGTCTTCCATTCCTAGAACACTGCCTTCAAGTGTATTTCCTTTGTTTAGACCCTCAATATATTCCTTCCCCAGTTCAGTTTACCCACTTTGCTTGGTACCGGTTTTCCGTCTGAGTTCTTGATATCCATACAGCTGTTTTTCTTGTCTCCATATATCTCTTTTATTTTCCTGTAGGCGGTATCTATCTTTGCCCTAGTTATTCATTCTTCTACGGTTCTGCATTTGTCCTGTAGCCACTCCTGTTTAGCCAGTCTCCACTTCCTGTCAATCTTATTTTTCAGTCGTGTGTACTCCCTTTATCGTGTTTCACTTGCTGAGTATACATTGTGTGAACTCCTCTGCATGCACAAAACCTGCATCATTGAAACCGAGTAATGTGCTGTGTTTTGAAGCGGAACAAGACTGGATGTGTTCTGTTTAATTTACTAATTTAGCATTTTAGCTTTCGAACATACGACGGTAGGGACTTCAATAGGGGCAAGTAGTTACTTGCAAACGATACAATAGCGTTACATGTTTGCACCTTGAAAGTAGTCACCATTGTTGTGTAGAACACGTTGCCAGCGTCGTGGAAGACTTAAAAGGAAACCTCCACATCGCACCCCCCCCCCCGACCCCAGTCAAATTTTGTTGTAAGTTGGTGCATTGGATAGGTCGTGAAAATCTGAACACAGATCAATGGAGAAAACAGGAAGAAGCTGTGTGGAACTGTGAAAAAAAATATAAGCAAAATATAAAAACTGAGCAGTCCATGCGAAAGATAGGTAACGTCGAGTAGGCTGTGAGCACAGGAACGCCGTGGTCCTGTGGAGCCGGGCGCCGTGCTCAGCGCGCCCGGTCAGGGAACTCAACGCCCTCTGTAATAAAAAAAGCTCAGCCAAATATCCATGGAACAACCCTGAACGAACGACCGCGAACAATAGATCTACCAGATGAAAAAACAAAACAAAAAAGGAAAAACAAAAGGTGGCTAGCGTGAGGAGCTGCGGACTGTAATGTCCTTGGTTCAAGCGTTTCCATACCCCAAAAGTTGTTCATTTTTTTAGATAATTATTATCTGTCCGTCCATCCGTCCGATGCGGGGTACATACGCCGCAATATGGGGACATATTCAGATTTGCTTGGACATATGCAGGATTTGACAGTCTACATACAGAAAAATACGAAAACGTTAAACCGTATATTTTGACAGAGCAGAGGGAAAACTGTGCGACTGTGAAACTGTTGCAGTTTATGTGACAAACTCTTATGTTTCCATGACATTTTGGGAGTGATTAACACATCCACGAGAAAACCTAAATCATGCAAGGTAGAATCTCTTTACTCATTTACCAAGGGTACAAGTTGGTGAGTCTAAAAGAGATTCCTATGACGCACATACCACTGCCAATGTCATATAGTGTACATCAGATGTGTTTTCCTGAAGAATTGGTTGACCTGTCACCTTGCGATCAAATGTTTTAGGTTCTCATTAGATAGGCACTTCTTTCCAGTTGCTAATAGCACAGTTTTGTGGTGCGGTCGAAAAACACAGACACTAAACCGATTACAGGGAACAGAGACTTCAATGAACGGACTCATAGATCATAATTTTGGTTAAAAAATTAAAAATTAAAATTTAATTCGCAGGAAGGCTTGAACCAAGAACCTATCGGTCCACAGCTCCTCATGCTAGCCACAGGACCACGGCACTCCAACACTCACATTATCGACGACGTTGCTTTTCATATGGCCCGTTAAGTTTTTATATTGTGCTTATTTGTTTCATAGTTCCACACAACGTCTTACAGTTTTCTAGACATCTCTGTTCAGTTTTTCACGGCCTATCCACTGCGCCAACTTATAACTAAATCTGTCGGTGGTGCGATGTGGAGGTTCCCTTGTTAGTATACTGTTAGCAGAGCTTGCTCTGTTGATGGTGTGAATGGGTCTACTGCCTGTCGAATGTCTAAAAAATTTCTAAAGCGAATGCCACGAAGTGGTTCCTTCATTGTCGTGCAAAATGATAGGTGTGTTGCGCAGAAAGCCTTGGCGCTTGTTTCGCAAGGTTGGTCGCGGGTGATGCTCCAACCACAAACAGTAATACTGTGCACTGACGTTACGGTAACACCATCACAGTCGCACATAGTGAAACCGTTACGTTTGGCCGCTCGCTCACAAGTGATTCTGTTTCCTTTCATTGTGCACACGCCGGTGACGTGAGACGGGAGAGACCATTTCCTTAAAGGTGAGGTAGGTATGTCAACAACGTGTGCTATCAGCGACAATAACAGATTGCATTGCAAAGTGGCTTCACAGAGGTGTTGCCACCATTTAAGATCCAACCCTCGTACCTACAAATAAACGTTTAATTTATAGTACGATAGTATTCTATTCTCAGTTCTAATACAGTAAATTCCTTTAAGACGGGAAAGCACCGGTCCATCCATCAGTGCGAATTTAGAAAGCATCAATCATGCCTTGCGAGTTGTGCTTGAAAGATGACAGGCCGGCTGTATATATGTCGATTTCCGAAAGGAGTATGACACGTTACCGTATTGCAGACTGCTAAGGAAGGTACAGGCGTATAGAATAGATACCCAATTACGTTATTGGCCGGAAGACTACTGAGGTACTAGCAGATATATGGCTAATTCGAATTTAAATAAATGCTCACTCTTTCTTCAGATTTGCGAAAGATGAAGACTAGTAAGTGATCACGGCTATATGCAGGGGTTTAAGGAAAAACAGCAGGTTTTTAAGAGGTGGTAGTGTTGTGTTCAAATGTTCAAATGTTTGTAAAGCTTATGGGACTTAACTACGGGGTCATCAGTCCCTAAACTTACAAACTACTTATGAACTACCTTATACTAAGGACGGCACAAATATTCATGCCCGAGGATGGATTCGAACCCCCGACCGTAGTGCCGTGCAGACCGTGACTGAAGCGCCTCAGTCTCCTCGGCCACCGCGGCCGGCGTAGTGTTGTGACTAATACCACAAAACGTTTTCCCACTACAGAGTTCACTGAAACAAGATTTTGCTATAGAGTCTCAACGAACACCCAGTAAGTTCAAAGTTAACTGAAAAGTATAAGGTTCATTTCCTTGAAAGAACAAAAGTATCTACCTCATTCTTTAACAGGGAAATCTTACGACTGCCTGAAAACACTTGTTCCAAACCGTTACCACCAAACACAACTTCGAGGACAGACAGAAATTAGAAATATAAACAGGCGTCATCACTATCGAGGATAGTCGTCGTAGAATAGAACAGCAACTGGCGTAGATCAGCAGCAATGAAATTCAAAGGCCGTCGCAATCCGCATGACTCGGCAAAAAGCCCTGTGTAAGGGACAAGCAGCCTCATGTCTCGGTATATGCTACCTTACTATATAATTCAAGAAGCATATGTTGTCCTACTCTGTACTAAAGTTACAATACCTGCTTGTTTATAATTATGCTACTCTAAACCCACTTCACATTTATCACTACTGTCTTCACAGCGATTAGGACTTTACTTTGGCATTCTACTCTATATATGAAATTATCATATTAGTACGTTTTGCCCTGCCTTTTTCATCTGAGACTTGATCTACACACTTGTGTGTACAATGTTGTTTGCATAATCTTCGATCTTGACACATGAAACTTGTTTATAATGATGATCACTTTTATTTTCTTAATTATAACACGATACATTGATGTAATAACTTCTTATGTTTTGTTTAGTATGCTGTGACACTGTATTTTACTACACCACACATTATTTGTTATTGTTAACCTTTGTATACATAAATTTCGTCGTAATTTGATGATGACTAAACTTTGTAACTTTGTTTACACATGTATCCAAAGATGTTCATCCAAAGATAGTGTACATCCCTGAATGGTTCTACTAATATCGATAACACATGTTTTATCGTCTCTGACTCATGCAATTAGCACAAGCCACTCCCTCCATTTTTATTCATAGACCGTTCTCACCTTTTATGTCATGTTTGACTGATAGATTTTATCTAAGATGACCATAGTAATTTTTTACATTTTTAGTTGTACTGACTCCTGTTTATCTCAGTTGTATTATTTTGTTTGATGTATTTTACCATTCTCTGTTAACACCTTGTAAGTATTTTAACTATATGTTAAACTGACATAATTCTCTATTTTCAGTCTCTCTATATGTAATTTCCCTGATTATGTCCTCTCTGTGTTTGTGCACATCAATTACGTTTATTTTGTATTTTTTGTATAGTTTATCCTTGAAGATGGTCCATGACCGAAACTAGTAGATGAATAAGGTTTTTAATAAACAGCTGATGGTTTTTATAAAAATGCATTTTATGAAAAAGACTGGCGTCTGCATCGTTTCGAACTGCTTGTATAGCTGACAGTGGCCAATCAGCGGTCGGCCTAAGCATCCTGGCTGTGTGACCGATAGACAGCGACATCAGTAAAATATAGTGGGCTCAGTATTATCTCTGACATTGAGGTCCACTATCCACTGTCAGTCGACATCTACTAGAAACAGCGGACCTGTCTGACAATTGTTTGCCGCTTAACGCCTGCTGTGCCGCAGCCTACTTGGCACTGTAGTCCGCTGGGTAGTCTGCTCGAAAGGGGTACTCCCACTTTGCATGACATTTACTTTTAACAATGGAAAATCAGATAGGAATGTCAATAATGGAGGCTAGGTAACAACTCACCGTAAAGAGACTCGCTGAGCTGCTGACAGACACAAAAATAGACAATCACATACACAAAACTTTAATTTTCGGCCATGGCCTTCGACAGCAAAAGAAACACACACATTCACCTTATCACTCAACTATACACACACAACAATCATGTCCGGCCACTCCAGCTGGAGTGTACACGTATACAGCTGTTAGTATGAGCCGGCCGCGGTGGCCGAGGGGACTAAGGCGCTCCAGTCACGGTCTCCACGGCCACTACGGTCGGGGGTTCGAATCCCCCCTCGGGCATGAATATTTGTGCCGTCTTAGTTCGTAAGTAGTTCATAAGTAGTTTGTAAGTTTAGGGACTGATGACCCCGTAGTTAAGTCCCATAGACTGTACAAACAATTGAATTGAATTGTTAGTATGACGTGCTTTATTTAGCAACTTTTCAAAGTATCTGCGTAAGTTGTATTGTTATTCAATGTGTTGGTTTAAAATTAGTGCACAGCCTCTCTTATTCTCTTACTAGTATGATTATCCTCATTATCCAATGACGATATCAGAGTGCCGTACATCCGCGTGGCTTATTCGCGCTGCCAGCACGCGCTTATAACGTTTGCGAGAGAGAGAGAGCGGCGAACGTAAAATAACATTAACAAAAACGTGGCACGCCGGTCAGGTGTTACTGAAACAAGCAATGTTAACAGTTACTGGGTTATGAAGGACGTGTGATTCATTACTTGCAAAAAATGAATTACGTATAACCATACGTTTTCTCTTTCACAACAGTATCATAGCGAGGGTTGTCGTAGTACAGAAAAGGTGACATCAATGATAATGTGTTTCCCTTTGCACAAATTCAAGAAATTACCAAGTAATTAGTTGTGCATTACTTACAATCAAAAACTTACTCTTTTTACACGACAAACATAACGATAATTATATTGAGATTACTCTACTTTTTTACAACAGTACCTAAGCGAAGTGGAAGATGAAGTAGAGGAAGATGCGATAGGAGATACTATGGTGATGTCTCGTGTGAACTGCTATTATCGTTAGTCCATCCATGAAGAAATTGTTGCAATATGTATGAGACAGGGAAATACCCTCAGACTTCAAGAAGAATATAGTGATTATAATTACAAAGAATGAAAGTGCAGATAAATGTGAACATTACAGAACTATCAGTTTATTAATAAGTCATGGTGGCAATATACTAACACGAATTATATACAGACGACTGGAAAAACTGGTGGGATCCGACATTGGGGAAGATCATTTTCGATTTAGGGGAAATGTGTGAAGCAGAGATGCGAAACGCTCCGAAATGTTGCTTAAAAGCCACCAGGGGGCATTGTTATCGCCTCGGCTAGGGCACCTGGATATAGACGGGCATGTGCATCAGCCATTTTTGTTCCTTGGCGTCAAGGTTAGACGGAAACATAGGGCAATAAGTACGCTTTCAGCATGGTGGCTGTACATCTTCGAATTGTTGTAATTGTTCAGAAAATTGTTTTGTTTCTCCGTTGACCCTGAGAGCCGTAATGTGTTGATAATAAACTGAAATAATGACGAATAGGCACCAACGAGGACTTCAAAACTATGCGAAGTGGTTTGAATCATTGTAATTAAGCACGATTTCAAAAAATTGTAAACGGCAGGGCAAGTTTCATGACTTTTTTTTTTTTTAACAAAGGGTCTGACGCAACAACTTTTGCATACATATATTGTCGATAACAAAGAGTATCAGTACCAGGTATTAATTGCTTAAACTAATTAAAATGGTTCATACGGATCATACTTGTAAATCATGTTTGAAGCTACTACGATGTTAAAATGCACAAACGGCTGTTGTAATTTACTGGCAAAGTGTCTTACCTCCAAATTGGACACTTCTTATTCGCCTAAAGGATGCAATCGGTTTTTAATGATTTGATTAGGAGCTTTTTGAAACATCTAAACTGTTTTGCATTAACTTATTAAATTCACTAACTTTTAGTTTCATTTTGAAGACAGCGAGTCTAAAAAATAGAGCGAATGGTTGGACACAATTGAATTTGACAGCAATGCTAACTATTTTCAGTGTTCAAGTCCTCTGTTATACATAAATCTTTTATATCATCCTGGTTTATCATGGCAATGTACTTTCATAGCTTGTGCTTTGAAAAAGCATTTTACAGGAATTTTGAAAAAAATATTTCGCAAAAGAGCGCAGAACTGGGATTGTATTGTGATCAATTTTATCACATCACATTCGAATGGATGGATGTGCATCTGGCATGCGAAATAACCAAGTTTTCCAATGCGAAAAAATTGCTCCGCATACACACCCAGGGAGTCAAATTCCAAAGAGAAAATTTTCGAGCTGTATTAAAATAATTTATTATGACCAGATTAATTTTTGATCAAATGTTTATTTACTTTGTGATATATGAATTACAAGTGGAGCAAGCTATACTTCAAAGCAATAACAACAGCATTTGAGAAGTTCGCAATGTGGCCGCATGATACAAAAATGGCAGCGGAAGCTGCTGTTACACGAGAAGTTGATGCACAGACCCGTCTATATCCAGGTGCCCTGGGCTTGGCCCGCTGCGCTCGTGGGCCTACCGATGCTGTTCGCTTGCCTTCGCCTAGGCGGTCGGTACCCGGCAACAGATTCATGAGCCATGTTGTGGGTTAGAAGCCGAGCCGACGGGCTCACAGCTACCACGAGCTGAGTTGCCGGGCCACGGGTACAATGAGCCGAGTTGCTGGGCCCATGGGTACAATGAGCCGAGTTGCAAGGCGCACGGTGAAAGACGGTTATCTGTCGTCTTCCCTACGTTTTTTAATTTGTAATTTATCTAAATTCTCTAGAAGGGATTTTTTACTAAGCGAGAACCCCTTTCATTCGGAGGCTTGAGGATTAGAATTTCATTTCATGTTTTTAAATTTTAGTTTCTGTAATATTCCTGGGATTTTATTATGCTAATAATTTATCATTGTGTCCCTGTGAGAATGTGTACTTGCTTTCTTCTGTATGTGCAATTAACGGTGGTCTTACAATTGTTCCTAAGAATATGGTTGCTTAGCGTCCAAATGATCATCAGGAAAGACAATACTGGTATTCTATGGATATGATAGTGGAAAGTTAGATCACTTAATCGGGTAGGAAAGTTAGAAAATTTAAAAAGAGTAATGGATTGGCTGAAGTTAGATATAGTGGGGATTAGTGAAGTTCGGTGGAAGGAGGAACGGGATTTCTGGTCAGGCGAGTATAGGATTATAAATACAAAATCAGTTGGTGGTATTACAGGAGTAGGTCTGATAATGAAAAAGAACAAAGGAATGCGGGTAAACTACTATGAGCAGCGCAGTTATCGCATTATCATTGTCAAGATAGATATGAAGCCAACAATTAACACAGTAGTACCAGTTTATATGAACACTAGCTCTGACGATGATGAGGAGATTGAAGAAATGTAAGACAGGGTAAAGGAAATTATTCACACAATTAAGAGAGAAGAAAACTTAATTGTGATTGGAGACTGTAATTCGATAGTAGGAAAAAGAAGAAAAGGAAAAATAGTAGGTGAATATGGATTGCATGACAGGAATGAAAGAGGAGTACGTCTGGTATAATTTTACATGGAACATAATTTTGTTGTAATAAACACGTCGTTTAACAATCATGAAAGAAGGTTGTATACGTATAAGAGACCAGGAGATACCGGAAGGAACCAGATAGATTTTATAATGGTAAGACATAGATTTTGGAAACAGATTTTAAACTGTGAGACATACCCAGGGGCGGATATAGACTCTGACCGTAACTTGTTGGTTATAAACTGTAGGATGAATCTGAATAAACTACAAAAATGTAGAAAAATTACGATATGGGACTCGGATAAATTGATGGAACCTGAAGTACAATTGACAGAAACGGGGGAAATAAAACAGTGAAAGAAGAATGGGTAGCATTGAGAGATGAAATAGTGAAGGCAGCAGAGGACAAATTAGTTAGGAAAGACCTACAAAATATCCTTGGCTATCACAGGAAATACGAAAATTTAAATGATGAAAGGAGAAAATATAAAAATGCAGTAAATGAAGCAGGTAAAATGGAGTACAGACGACTAAGAAATGAGATTGACAGGAAGTGTAAAATAGCTAAGCAGAAGTGGCTAGAAGGCATATGCAACTCTGTAGAAGAATTTATAAATAGGGGGAGAATAGATACCGCCAACAGGAAAATAAAATAAACATTTGGAGACAAGAAAACCAGCTGTATGAATATAAAGAACTCTGTTGGGAAACCAGTTCTCAGCATAGAAGGGAAAGCTGAAAGGTGGAAAGAGTATATAGAGGAGCTCTACAACGAATATGAACTTAGAGACAATATTTTAGCAAGAGAAGACGATGTAGGTGAAGGTGAAATAGGAGATCCTATACTAGGAGAAAAATTTGACAGAGCACTGAAAGACCTAAGTCGAAACAAGGCCACGGGAGTTGACGACATTCCCTCAGAACTACTGAAGTCTCTGGGAGAACCAGCAATGACAAAACTATTTCACCTGGTGCGTAAGATGCATGAGACAGGGGACATATCCTCAGACTTTAAGAAAAAATGTAATAATCCCCATTAGAAATAAAGCAGCCGCAGACAAGTGTGAAAATTACAGATCCATCAGTTTAATAAGACAAGGTTGCAAAATGTTAACACGAAATATTTACAGAAGGATTGAAATGCTGGTAGAAGCCGACCTTGGGGAAGACCAGTTTGGTTTCAGCAGAAATTTAGGAACAATGGAGGCAATCGTCACTTTACGGCTTATCTTAGAAGATAGACTAAGGATAGGTAATCGTACATTTCTAGCTTTTGTAGATTTGTAGAAGACTTTTCACAATGTTGATTGGAATACACTCTTTCCAGTTTTGAAATCAGCGGGAGTAAAATATAGGGAACGGAAGGTTATTTGCAACTTGTACAAAAACCAGACAGCAGTTATCAGGTGTTGAAGGACATGAAAGGTATGCAGAGGTTGTGAATGGTGTAAGACAGGGTTGTCACCTTCCCCCAGTGTTATTCAGTTTGTACATTGAGCAAGCTATAAAAGAAAGCAAGGAGAAATTTGGAGAAGGAATTAAAGTTCAGGTTGAAGACATAAAAACCTTGCGTTTTCCTGATGACATTCTAATTCTGTCAGAGACAGCAAAGGACCTTGAGAAGCAATTGAACGGAATGGAAAGTGTGTTGAAAGGAGCATATAAGATTAATATGAACAAGAGCAAAACAAGTGTAATGGAGCGCAATCTTAGAAAATAAGGCGATAATGAAGGAATTAAATTAGTTAAGGAATCAATAAAGGTGGTAAATGAGTTTTGTTACTTGGTCAGTAAAATAACATATGATGGTCGCAGTACGGAGGATATAAAATGTAGAATGGCAATGGGAAGAAAAGCGTTTTTGTAAAAGAGAAATTTGATAACATCGAATATTAATTTAAGCAGAAGGAAATCCTTTCGGAAGGCATTTGTGTGGAGTGTTGCCTTATATTGGAGTGAAACTTGGACGATAAACAGTGTGGACAGGAAGACGATAGGGGCATTTGAAATTCGGTGTTACAGAAGAATGCTGAAGATTAGGTGGGTCGATCGCGTAACTAATGAGGAGGTACTGAACAGAATTGAGTAGAAAAGGAATTTCTGGCATGCCTTGACTAAAAGAAGGGGTCGATTGTTGGGACATATTCTTAGACATCAAGGATTGTGAACTTAGCGTTGGAGGGAAGTGTGTGGGGTGAAAATCGCAGAGGGAGACCAAGAGATAAATATAGTAAGCAAATACAAATTGATGTTGGTTGCCGTTCTTATGAGGAGATGAAGAGGCTTTCTCAGAATAGAGTAGGGTGGAGAGCTGCATCAAACCAGTCTCCGGACTGAAGACCACAAAAACAGCGTCGAAGTAATTGCGGTTTTGAATCCCGACTTGTTGGTTATTTCAACTTTAGCTATTTATATTAAATTAGTTTAATTGAATTATTCAATTTCTAAAATCTTGTTTCGTATTTTTCTCTCATTACTTTCATCTCATGATTATATCTCTGTTTGGAATCCGCTTACGCCGTTAATAACCTTTAATTAAGAGCGAAGGTATACTACTGATCTGTTCGCAACAGGGCAGCTTGTGTTAGGAATTTTTCCGGTAAAGGTAGCGAAAAATTAAAGTTTACTCTTCAGTGTGGTTTCATAATTTTTTTTGTATGAGTGTGCTCACACAGGGACACTTTAATCGCCGTGAACGAAGCATTCATGATTGTACTGATGCTGGAGATGGTTGACCGCCGTTTTGTAGTAAAACACGTAAGGTTTGGATACAACATGGTGGTTAATTGAGGATACCAAAACGCGTCTTCCGCTGCAATTCCGTCAATGATCACTTAATATTGGCTGTCGACAGAGCATATCCCTTTTACGACTTTAATTCTTACTGGTGTGTTTAAACATTGCTCTTCGTTATAAACTATATGTCACCAGCATTGGTGACGTCACCGCTGTGGTCTATGGGTCGCCTGTACACAAGAGGCAGCCAGAACATCGCCACGTGACAGCCTGCAAAGAGCGAGTGTCTAATAAAACTGTAGACTCTTATGTTAGGTACACGGAGATGTGTTGTCTGTTAACTGTTGGCAGCACATCCGTTAATACCCTGTATGTTGCGACTGTTCTTCCTGACACGTCAGTTGGTATGACTGAATTGATGTATAATCACTTAGCATCTTTATAATGTTTTTTTTCTGTTCCTAGCTCTAAAACGTTGTTTAAAAATCCTAAAAGAATAATAACTAAAATCCAACTCTAACAACAAATTACATTGCCCTTTTTTCTCTAGTAATTTAGGTGGATAGTGGTAGGCAAAGGCCTTGAATTTTGAGAAATGAACTTCGGAATTTACAAGGCGAAATATTAAACAGTAACTACAGATTGGTTCACTTAGTACACACAGTTAGCATTACTTAATACAAAATTTGTATACAGTAAAACTTATTGTTTCGAGCCATTCAGTGGCATTATCTGTGAGGTAATGCATATCCTCGTGTTCACTATTAAAACCATGAAACCATACACGGTGCATTCCATCAGTAGGTCCACTGGTTCGATGAGTCCACCTCAAACTGAGGGTTGTTCGAAAAGCCCTATGTTGGCACCATATTCTTGCACCTTACGACGCCCGTCCTTACACGGTTTAGCGTAGTCGATCCTCTTCTCCAAAGATGAAAGCCCTCTACTGGTATCTTTGGGTCACCAGCCAGATTTCTTCACTGTGGTTCTACTTCATAATATTTCCCATCCTTTCCCTGGATCCTAAAGAAACATCTCTTCACCTGTTTTCCATAGAGGTAACCTTGCCCTCAAACGGTATATTGGTCTCACGTCCTGGTGTAGGGGAAGTTTCGAGTTCGACAGTATTTCACTATATTCTCGGGGTAGTAACTGTCTTCTTTTAAATTCAGGTGGTGCTATGTTACTAAGTACAGGTGACGAGTCTGTAGGTGTAGTTCTAAGAGTTCCAGACACTAGCCTCATTGTTTCTCGTAGTTGAATATCGATTTTTAATACGTGTGCTCTTCAGGTCCACAATATTCAGCCACGCTATATACCAGTGCGAGGTATATGTATCAAAACCCCAGGTTGTTACAATGAGTTTGGAAAGGATGGCATTTATAGCTTCCTGATTATGTTTTGTATCCACTAAATGGGTTCTGTATGTTACAGTTCGTTCAAGCTTTACTCCAAGGTACCGAGGATTACCTTCATGCTTCACTGATTACCCATGCAGATGATTAGCTTTCTTTCGCCTTCTCTGTTATTGAGATATATGTTTACACTATTTCTCTGGATTGGGTTCAGGATGCCATTTAGTATAGTATCGGTCCAGCAGCTTTAAATATTCGTTCACTTTATGCCTTATTCGAGAGTATTAACTTGATTATTGCCGTATCGTCGGCATAAACGGTACATACTTGCAAGACGCTGCGACTGGGACAAACAAGTTAAATAATAGCGGGGCCAATACAGAGCCTTGCAGGAGTTATTGTTGAGCGCTACATATGTGCTGCTATTACTGCTGAGTGTCATTGTTATGTTCTTCATCAGTTTAAAGAAATAGTTTCATTCAGTTCTCTCCTGTTTGTAATCCCTCCACAGGTGACAGCAGAGGTAGTGGTGAGGTGTGCACATAGTCGGCAGTGGACGTTTGCTGAGGGGCGCGACCGACAGCTGGCTACGACAGTGACACGTTGTAGGGTAGGCGGGCATGTCAGCTGCACAAAGCTCTGCGCCACGTGCCGGTACACGTGCCCTTTGATCGAGAACTACTAACTATTTTCATGCTGTATCCGGAGCGACTGCCGGAATACTATAATAGGAGCTTACGAGAATTTGGTATATAATTTTAACCAGATGACATGCGTTTGTTAAGTGATTCAATTTGTTTTGGTGCTTCTAGTTTGTCTAGTTTCCAAATTACGCACACTTCTTCACTAGTGGAGAAATTTCGGAATGATATGGTTAGTAATTCTGGTTTAGCAGCAATGTTATCAGTAGCATCACTGTAGCTATCGCGTAGTAAAAGTATCTACATCTACATCTACATGGGATACTCAGGAAATCACATTTAAGTGCCTGGCTGAGGGTTCATCGAACCACCTTTATATCATTTATCCCCCATTCCATTCTCGAATAGTACGGGAAGAAAGAACGCCTGAATCGCTCCATTTGAGCTCTGATTTCTCGTATTTTATTCTGATGATCTTTTCTACCTATGTAAGTGGGAGTCAACGATGTGTTTTCGCATTCGGAGGAGAGTGTTGGCGATTGGAGTTTCGTAAGTAGCCCACGCCGAAGCGATAAGCGCTGTTGTTGTAATGATTCCCATCCCAGATCCTGCATCATTTCCGTAACGCTGTCTCCCCTGTGTCGTGATAATACAAAACGAGCTGCTCTTCTCTGGATTCTTTCGATGTTCTCCGTCAAACACACCTGATACGGATCCCACACTAGGCAGCAATACTCCTAAAAAGGACGGACAAGCGTAGTGTAAGTCTCTTTAGTAGTTCTGTTGCATCTTTTAAGGGTTCTACAAATAAAACTCAGTCTCTGGTTCGCCTTTCCCACGACATTATCTACGTGTTCTTTCGAGTTTAAGTGTGAAGTAATAGTAATTCCCAGCCATCTGCTGGAGTTTACGACCATTACTTTTGATTGATTTACCTTGTAAATTAAGTTTAACGGATTTCTTTTCGTACTCATGTCGACGACTTCACACTTCTTATTATTTATGGCGCTTTGCCGCTAGCGGCCTATATTTTACATATTACCAGAATTTTTTCTGTTGTTTTTTCTTTATTTTTTTACTATTATTATTTCCACCAGCTGCATTCGAGTGGCCGAGCGCTCTTGTGTGCCTTGCTGAGGATCTGCCTGTTGCTCGCCGTCCGAACTTCGAGTCCTCCCTGGGTCATCGGTGTGCATGTTGTCCTTAGGTTACTTTAAGTACTTTGTAAGTCGATGGACTGATGACCATAGCCGTATGCTCCAATAGCTTTACGAACATAACATTTTTTCGCTAAATAAAAAGCTTCTTGCAATGAATTTATCTTGGATATAGGTACAGATTCTTTCCTTTTAAATGCTTATTGCAACTCTTCTGGTGCACGTTTCCTGGTTTTGTGTAGGTCAATAGTTGCAGCACAGTACTGTAATGGACATGTTTAGGTGCGCATGTAACATGGCTCAATAAACTGGCAATCAAGTCGGAGAAACAGCTCCATCACTTTAAATCTAGAAAAAAAAATTAAAGGTTAACTAAGACATCATGGAACCTACGTG
This sequence comes from Locusta migratoria, assembly GCA_026315105.1. Classification (NCBI taxonomy): domain Eukaryota; kingdom Metazoa; phylum Arthropoda; class Insecta; order Orthoptera; family Acrididae; genus Locusta; species Locusta migratoria. The sequence goes on along the minus strand of CM048747.1, from coordinate 543,058,077 downwards.
ATGCATTCAAGTTATGGAACAGCTGCAGTTTTTATTGATATTTTATTTTTAGTTTTTCAGTTTTTTTTAATATTTAAGACTGGTTACTGATACCAGCGTATAGTTTGTTTGAAAACGACGCGTGATACCGCATGATCCCGATCAATAATGATTGCGATTAATATTGATTTCCATCAATAATAATGGTGGTTGTAAGACTCTCTTCACGGTCGCACATTCATCAGTGGTTAAAGCAGACTGCTACAGAAGCGTTCGCAGACACCATGGAATCATGACGTCACAGCGAGAAATATTTACAAGTGCAAGGATATTACGCCGCGAAGTGACAGAGATATCAGTTTTGGGAGGACGAAAAAGTTGGAGGGATTATAACTTGATGTATCTCGTAAAATTCTGTTAGTCTTGAAACTCTATCGCAGCACTTTCCACGCCATAAAAAGAAATTCATGGAATGAAACAATAAGCAGACTTGGAAACGCCTGTTTAAGCAACATGACATGCTTCATTCCTTTGTCAGTTTAGTTTCTCGAGATACAGTCTGGGTATTTTAGTTCATATGAATCCCTGCACAACCTAAATCATACCACTGGCTCCATTTATGGTGGCAGGGATACTTCACTCCCCTAAGCTTTCGCCACCCATTTTGATGAAAGGGCAGTTAAAAGTGATTTTTCGCATGAGAAATGTTTTCAGTCACCCTGTGGTACAACACGCAGCTAGAGTATACTTCAACGGCTGCTTTACATCACGGACCATTTGTATCCTGCCAACCACCACCAGCTTTTCCGAAACACAAGACAGTTGGAGGATACTCCTACAGTACATTCTCCGATCCCGAAATTATAGAGACCTCAACACCCGGTAACCTCCTTTTCCTTACACCCAAAGGATCCTGTCGAATGTAACCTACAGCTCTCAATTTTTTGTCTGCCTGTGTCCTTGTCTGTGTGTGTGTGCGTGTGTGTGCCGCGGTTGCTCGCTGTCGGAGGTTCGAGTCCTTCCTGTGTGTGTGTGTGTGTGTGTGTGTGTGTGTGTGTGTGTGTGTGTGTTTGTGTGTTGCCCTTAGATTATTTTACCTTAGTTTAAGTAGTTTGTAAGCTACAGAGTGATGACCACGCAGTTTGGTCCCATAGATTTAAAAATAATTTTGTGTGTGTATGTATGTGGTCAGAAGTAACCCATTTCAGATGGATGCGTTACTGTTTGATCCTAGTCTCTTAATTTTAAAGGACGAGTATTTCTGTAAGAGATATGGTCTGTTATGTTGTTTTTATTCTAAATATTAAGTACAAACGTGCTAGATACTATTTAATTCAAAACGGTTTCACGTAAAAACAAAAATACATAATATTTTATTTACTTTTAGACAAATCAACTACAGTATGCAAATACTTTAAAATTGTTCATTATGTCATAAAGAAATCAAATTTTTAAAATTGAAATCCAGCCATGGCATGAAGTTCAAAATGATATTTTCTTCAACTGAGACAGCATCTTTTACTTTATTTACGCCACTCTTTTAATTGTGTATGGCTCATCTCTGCGTTAGCTGAATGATAATTGCCTTTGGTTGTAGTTGTAAACTACTCACTCATGAATGAAACTATCACTCTGCAGTGGAGTGTGCGCTGATATGAAACTTCCTGGCAGATTAAAATTGTGTGCCAGAACCGGGACTCGAACCTGGGACCTCTGCCATTCGCGGGCAAGCGCTCTACCGGCTGAATTATCCCGACATGACTCATTATGCCGCCTCAATAGTTTGGAAAGTAGGAGGCGAGGTACTGGCGGAGGTAAAGTTGTGAGGCGGCATCGTGAGTCATGTCGGGATAGATCAGTCGGTAAAGCCATTGCCCGCGAAAGGCAAAGGTCCCAGGTGCGAGTACCGGTTCCGGCACACAGTTTTACTCACTCATGTTACCTTGTAGAATGTCAGCCATAGCATCTCTGGCAGCACTACCACCAACCACTGTGGCATAAAAATCTCTGCCAGCATTTCTTTGCTCCTGATGACACGATTGCCCTTTGCTTGAGGCGGCACTTAGAGATCAGTGCAATGAATGCTATTCATGGAATGATATCAGCAGGAATAATAAACGAGGAAACAAAAATATATGAACTCAGAAACGTTTTATTTCATACCTTTTCCACTTCTCTGTTCTTGCGGACATTTATCAGAATGTTCATCACTGCCCTCTGATTCATCCGAGCTCTCCATCGTACTTTTTTGCATCATAATCAAAATCATTTAAAATACCATCTACATATTGTCCTTCGGGTTGATCTTGAATACTATTCAGCAACGCTAACAGCTGCTCTTCTGAGAGACCACGCCGACGAGCCGTGTTGCACTTCCTCAATGGCGTGTAAGATAATTCATTTACTGACTGGACAAGGTTACATCGACGAATATTATTATTTTTACAAAATATGTCATGATATTAAAGGATGTGGTTAGGCAGGAACCTAAGAGTACAGCTTCATTTGTTGTGAGCGAATGTTGTTATTTTTACAAATATGTGATGATATTAAAGGTTGTGGTTAGGCAGGAACCTAAGAGTACAGCTTCATTTGTTGTGAGCGAATGTTGTTATTTTTACAAATATATGATGATATTAAAGGATGTGGCTAGGCAGGAACCTAAGAGTACAGCTTCATTTGTTGTGAGCGAATGTTGTTATTTTTACAAATATGTGATGATATTAAAGTTTGTGGTTAGGCAGGGACCTAAGAGTACAGCTTCATTTGTTGTGAGCGAATGTTGTTATTTTTACAAATATGTGATGATATTAAAGGATGTGGTTAGGCAGGGACCTAAGAGTACAGCTTCATTTGTTGTGAGCGAATGTTGTTATTTTTACAAATATGTTATGATATTAAAGGTTGTGGTTAGGCAGGGACCTAAGAGTACAGCTTCATTTGTTGTGAGCGAATGTTGTTATTTTTACAAATATGTGATGATATTAAAGGTTGTGGTTAGGCAGGAACCTAAGAGTAGAGCTTCATTTGTTTGGAGCGAATGTTGTTATTTTTACAAATATGTGATGATATTAAAGGTTGTGGTTAGGCAGGGACCTAAGAGTACAGCTTCATTTGTTGTGAGCGAATGTTGTTATTTTTACAAATATGTGATGATATTAAAGGTTGTGGTTAGGCAGCGACCTATGAGTACAGCTTCATTTGTTGTGAGCGAATGTTGTTATTTTTACAAATATGTGATGATATTAAAGGATGTGGTTAGGCAGGGACCTAAGAGTACAGCTTTATTTGTTGTGAGCGAATGTTGTTATTTTTACAAATATGTGATGATATTAAAGAATGTGGCTAGGCAGGAACCTAAGAGTACAGCTTCATTTGTTGTGAGCAAATGTTGTTATTTTTACAAATATCTGATGATATTAAAGGATGTCGCTAGGCAGGAACCTAAGAGTACAGCTACATTTGTTGTGAGCGAATGTTGTTATTTTTACAAATATGTGATGATATTAAAGGATGTGGTTAGGCAGGAACCTAAGAGTACACCTTCATTTTTTGTGAGCGAATGTTGTTATTTTTACAAGTATGTGATGATATTAAAGGATGTGGTTAGGCAGGAACCGAAAAGTACATATTAAATTGTTGCAAGCGCTTTACCAAATTATGAACATTGAAAAAATTATTGTAATTCGTGTAATTTGAGATACAGACACACACGTATTTCGATTTACATCTGAATAGAAAGGTACTGCATGTGGAGAAACGTAGTTTTGCAGTGTGCGATCTTCTACATTCGAACGCTGTGATTCATTTCCAAAATAAAATCATTCAAACTTGATGTTAACACATTCACGTTCACATCTTGTAAACATTGTGTGCCGTCATTCATCCCAGCATCAACAGCGACTGTTGCCAACACTGCCGCTTCACGTCACGTAAATACGTTAATCCATGCCGGTTATCGAAACTTCCACCAAATCAGATTTACTGAAATCCGTGAAGGAAATTTTCATTTTTGGCGCAAGTAACGAACAGCAATAGAATTTCATATGTACTGATTTCTTAATGAAGTACCGTTTTATACGTAATTCGACAGTTATTGTCCCATGTCCCTGTCGTATACGTATTCTGTTATCACTGGGCAGCTTCGGATTCTGAGCGATGGTATGTCGTACTCACTCTGTTCGCCCCATGATAATCCTATAGAACCTCTAGTCGTGAGCTCCACCGCGTTCCTTCTCTCCAGTGTGCCGCTCGTAGCACTTTGTGTTGCACGGTTATTCGGCGTTGCTGTCATGAGACTGAGCTGTCTGTTAGCGCAGGAATGCCTGGTCGCGTGCATCCTTTTTACACGGTTTTTCCGGACAAAGGACCGCCGCAAGCCACTCGGCTTCGCCCCTTGGCCGGCTAGCAGCCCCAGACCGTCGCGCTGGCCACCCCGTAATGAACGTCGCCTTTATGAAGGGCGGAACATTCACCAGGAGCCCTGGAAGCCGTTTCATTACTCCGGTTTATTTCCCTCTGAACACTGCTCTTAATAAACGGGGCTGCACGACGAACGCTTAGTAATATCACAGCTTGTAGCAGGCAAAGATCTACAGCTACACGGACCGTAAATTTGAGCAAGCTGGCAATGTGATATTAATACGAGACCACGGAAGTTGAAGTGACGATATTTAATATTAACTACAAGAGTCCAATAAAAGTTACAGTAACTTGAGGGGTGTTTCGTCTTCTATGTGGAAAAGGCCAAAATCACGTGTCTACGTAGCTGTTACGACCGGTAAAAGGGGAGGCCGTTTCCAAATCTTCTCTATCACGCATTACCATCTACCATTGTCGCGGAAGGACTAATGACAGGTGAACATGGAAGAGCTAACCACATCTGCCCTGTCTGTCGATGATATGGTAGAAATGACACACAAAATTAACCACTTTCTGTAAAATCACATATTATGATCATATTCGACGTGTGACGTTGGGCATTACCGAGTAGAAAAAAAAACCACATCTTTTGAAAGTAATCGTCAGCGCTTGTTCTGTTTTGCGCGGCGCAATTTCTTAACGGTCTGGCAGTGATATTATGCACTCATTGTTTGCCCTCATGGTAAGAAATCAAGCTGTAAAATTCCATTCTATCCCTCCCCCAGCCCAAAAAAAAAAAAAAAAAAAAAAAAAAAAAAAAAAAAAAAAATTATATATATATCAAAATGCACATGTCTTTTTCAAGTATCTAGATATGCTTATGTCTAACCTTAGTTGCTGCTGAAGTGTTCCTGCACTCAATTGATTGCCGTTTTGTTCCATGGTTGCCATACGATACCTACTTTTCCTCCCACGTGTCTATCCGAAAAAGAAAACTATCGCCTTCTCCGCTGTAGCGTGTAAGCATCCATAACGCACTGCCCACCCGTTGTTTTTGTGTTGTTCAGTAACAATTTTCGGTACGTAACGTGAGCAAAGTTTTCGAAATATCAGTCTTTCAGTACCAGTTTCATGAATTAGTGACTGTGAGATTTGCGGAACTTCTATATGATGGGCACTAAGTCTAAACTTATGGTTGTGTTTAATCTTCTCTTGAATTGTGTGAACCAATTCATCAGTAACCACAGAAGGGCGTCCACTTCGTTCTTCATCGTACACTTGATGACGTCCTTCATCCAATTGTTTGACCCTACTTCTAGCCATTGAATCATTCAGAGCATTTTCTCCGTAAACCTCGCAGATTTTCGGTTGAATTTCCTTTAGTTTAACTTTCTTTGCATTTAGAAAAAGAATAACAGATCTGATTTCTCACTCGGCGGCATTTTAAATTACGGCTGACATTGTAAAGTAGCACACGTCAGCTGCAGCGATCTTAAAATGGCGTACATGTCTTCTCCTTGTGTCAGAGTAACTGCAGCTTATGCTCGGAACTGCGTTCGTAGCGCTGCCGCGGATATAAATAGAAACGAAACTTTCTTTGTGGACCTTCGTCTGTATTTTTTTTTTTTTTTTTACTATCAGTTCTGTTCATGTGATCAATATTACAAAGAAGAATTATTTTCATATAAAAATTTTAGTAACTTTGGCTAAAAACGGTGTCTACTTGTCAGCAACATACATTTTCAATAACAGGCCAGCAGTCATATAACTCAGTTTTTTCTTTTTATTTATTTATTTTATTTTACATTATTATTATTATTATTATTATTATTTTGGGAGGGGGGGGGGGGCAACTCCAATGAAGAATTTCACTACTTTATTGGATACAATGTTCAGAAATGCCGCGCACCCGGGTCCAAGACAAGGGCTTTCGGTATGGGGAGGAATGCTGATACCGGTTTTTATCCGCCCTGTGGATTAACGTCATGAGTCGGCCAGCCTGGATGTGGTTTCTCATATCCCGCTGGCTTAATACTGGACCGTTTCACACGTTCCGCCTCGGTGTCACGATTTAGAAGCATTAAGAAATGTAATCAATTATTCAGTCGCCATTTGCGAATTCTGCCGATATAAGCTGCATTTCTAAACGTGCTCTACCATTTGGTGACAAATGAAAATCTGTCCCGGACCGAGGCTCAAATCCGGGTCTTCCGCATCTTGCAAGCAGTGGCCGTAACCACTCGCCCAGCCGGCCGCGGTGGCCGAGCGTTCTGCGGCGCGTCAGTCACAGTCTGCACGGCCACTATGGTTCGAATCTCCCCTCGGGCATGGATATTTGTGCCGTCCTTAGTATTATCTAGTTCATAAGTAGTTTGTAAGTTTGACTGATGACCCTGTAGTTAAGTCTCCTAAGCTCTATAAACATTTGATTTGAACCAGTCGCCCACCCGAACACGTTTCCCGGCCTGACCCAAACTTCCATTTCTCACACAATTTACGAAAGTATCTATAATGTAAAACAGACAAGTTCGCTAATTTCTTTAATAAGATGACAGGATTCGGCAAGTGATATTACCATAAACGGGTATTTCACAAAGAAAAATTTCGTATGTTTAACATGAAATGAAAAATCCGAAAATGACAAATTAATATGTCGAAACCATCTTACTAAAGATAATTAACGACCTTGGCTGTTTGACATACAAAATTAATGGAACAGATGTCCCCCCTCTCCAAGCATGCTAAAAATATTTAGAAAATAATTGGGATATATTCAGATGTGTAACAGTGTATGCTGATATGCTGACAGGTGGTGTACACATATCTTCCACCGGTGGGGAGAGGTATAATGGGGTGACTATAGGAAAGACATCCTGCCACCCCTTAAATTAACCATTCCATCAGTAGTTTGACCTCTCGGCTCCACACAAATGTGAAAAGCGAAGACGTAGGGCTACAGGACGTTGACTGATTGCCATGAGAAGGGTCGACATTTTACAAATAACGTCTGTAACCAAAGTCATCTGGACTAGTAGTAGCCGGCCGCGGTGGCCGAGGGGACTGAGGCGCTCCAGTCATGGTCTGCCCGGCCACTACGGTCGAGGGTTCGAATCCCCCCTCGGGCATGGATATTTGTGACGTCCTTAGTATTATCTAGTTCATAAGTAGTTTGTAAGTTTAGGGACTGGTGACCCCGTAGTTAAGTCCCATAAGCTTAACAAACATTTCAACATTTGGACTAGTAGCTTTCCTAACTCACTCCAGGCAATTACACTTTACATTTCCTTCTATCTTTGACACAAACTAACCGAGCATGTGCTCCATGTCTAATGACCACAATGTCGATGGGAGGAGTTGAACTTTCGTCCTCCCGAAAGATAAGGCAGGTGTTGCGAGAGGGCAGCTGTCTGAATTCGCGAGGAAGGAGGTCGCTCCTATCTGAGCTACCGAGAACTTGACTGTCCTCCCGCTAACACAGAACTGACGTTAACAGAGTTAGTTTGTGGCTATATCTTATTATTCGTAAAAGGACGAATCTGAATTTCGCCTGTTGTAGTTATCACACTGCGTCTGGCGTACAGACTCTTGGCCTGCTTGTTGACTGTTATACAGCGTGATCCATTGATAGTGCCCGGGCCAGATATCTCACGAAATAAGCATCAAACGAAAAAACTACAAAGAACAAAACATTTCCAGTTTGAAGTGAGAAAACAGATGGCGCTGTGGTTGGCCTGATAGATGGCGCTGCCATAGGTCAAACGGATATCAAATATATTATTCAAATAGATATCCCCATTCTTATTACATATTCGTCTAGTACGTAAATAAATATGAATGTTTAATTTCGAATACTTTTTCCGCTTTGTGGTAGATGGCGCTGTAATATTCAGAAACATATTGCTCAGAATTTTAGACGAACAGTGGGTAACAGGTAGGTTTTTAAAATTAAAACACAGAACGTAGGGACGTTTGAACTTTATTTCGGTTGTTCCATTGCGATACATGTACTTTTGTGAAATTATCGTAAATTTTGAGAACGCATGCTCAAAATGATGCCCTTCAAGTTCAATACATTTGGCAATATGCGTAATGAAGTTCCTTTCAACAGCGAGTAGTTCGCCTTAAGTAATGTTTTCACATGCTCTGACAATGCGCTGACGCCTGTTTACAGGCGTTGTCGGTGAATCACGATTACAAATATCCTTCAATTATCCCCACAGAATGAAATTAGTGGGTGTAAGATCCGGTGAACGTGCGAGCCATGGTATGGTGCTTCTCTGACCAATCCACCTGTCGTTAAATATTCCATTTAAGCCCGCTTCAACTACACGCGAGCCATGTGCCGGACATCCATCACGTTGAAAGTACACCGTTTTGTCATGCAGTGACACATATAGTAGTGAAATCGGTAGAACATTACGTAAGAAATCAGCATACATTACAACATTTACATTGGCATCGATAAAATAGGGGCCTATTATCCTTCCTCCCATAATGCCGCACCATACATTAACCCGCCCAAAGTCGCTGATGTTCCACTTGTCGCAACCATCGTGGATTTTCCGTTGCCCAATAGTGCATATTATGCCGGTTTACGTTACCTCTGTTTGTGAATGCCGCTTCGACACTAAACAGAACGCGTGAAAAAAATCTGTTATTCTGCGCCTAGTGGGAAAACTTTATATGATGTCCAAAGTTTTCGCCATGCAAATCCTGGTGCATACAGATATAGTACGGGTGATGTTTGTGTGGATGTAGAATTCTCAACACCGACGTTTCTGAGATACCAGATTCTCGCTCAATTTGTCTGGTACTGATGTACGGATTAGCCGCAACTGCAGCTAAAACACTTACTTTGGCATCATCGTTTGTTGCAGGTCGTGGTATACGTTTCACTTATGGCTGAACACTTCCTGTCTGTTTAAAAAACGTAACTATCAGACGAAAGGACGGACACGTGGAGGATGATGTCTTCCAGGATAGCGAGTAGCATACATAGCACAGGCCCGTTGGGCATTTTGATTACAATGGCCCTAGGAAGAAACCACTGTTAACTGCATACCGTGAAGACGCATCAACTTACCTGAACTGACAGCTGATGCACTAGAAATAATTTTCGAGCCAACCTCCGACACCCTCCCGGATGTAAACGAGAAACTTCACAAAATTACAAATAAACTTAACCAGCTGTATGATAAATATGCGCCCATCAAAACCAAAAAAGTGAGAAGGAAACCCGCACCATGGCTAACTGATGAACTAAAACAGCTCATGAATCTCAGAGACACTGCACATCGGACATACAAACTGCACCCTACACCTGAAAATCACACCTCGTACAAGCAGAAACGTAACAGAGTCAGCCAGGCTGTGAGAAATGCTAAACTTAGATACGCCCATTCATTAACCGACAACAAAATAGACCGGCTGTCCTCTGGAAAAACCTGCGCGGTCTTGGTATTGGGAAAATAAAAACTGCAGCCGAACCCACTGTCTCCATTGAGGAACTAAATCATTATTTCACAACGCCTACCACTTCAATCGATCACCAAACGAAACAAACACTTATTGACCATATCACGAGGATCAACAACGCTAACCATGATAAGTTTTGTTTTAAGCATGTTACTGGAAATACAGTCAAAAAAGCCATTATGCGTATTACATCAGCATCTAACGGGGATGATGGTATTACTATCCAAATGATAAAGCTGATTATTGATCCACTGCTGCCCATCATAACAGATATATTTAATCAGTCCTTAGCCACAAGTGTTTTTCCTGATGCATGGAAACGTGGACTAGTTAAGCCACTGCCAAAAAAGGACATTGCCACAGCACCCTCTGATTACCGACCTATCTGCATTCTTCCGGCACTGTCCAAAGCCCTAGAATATATAGTACATGATCAGCTAACCAGCTACTTGACTACTAATAAACTTCTTGACGAACACCAATCAGGTTTTCGCAAATATCGCAGCACAACATCTGCTTTGATAAAAGTAACAGACGATCTTAAGCAGGCAATGGATAGAGAAGAGGCGACTATTATGTGCTTCTTAGACTTTAGCAAAGCTTTCGACACGGTGGACTTTGATATTTTACTTGCTAAACTTAGCAGTCTAAATTTCTCTCAAGGCGTGGTGCGAAGGTTTCGCTCATACTTGACATCGCGTCTTCAGTGCGTCATGTCCGGCACCGAAAAGTCACAGTGGAGAAAAGTTCTATCAGGCGTACCACAGGGTTCGGTGCTAGGTCCACTTCTCTTTTCATTGTATGTAAATGACGTATCATCGGTCTTGTACTTTTGTAAATACCACATGTATGCCGATGACCTCCAGTTGTATTTAAGTGCAAAACCAAAAAACCTGAAGGCAGCAATCGAGAATTTTAATTCTGACCTATGTGCACTATCAAAGTGGGCACAGAATATAGGATTAAAGCTCAATCCAAGTAAAACACAAGCGATTCTGGTAGGTCATCCTAGACTCATTAACCACAAATTACGCGAATCTCAACCACCATTAATATTAAATGACACACCTATCTATTTTTCGCCCTCGGCAAAAAGTCTGGGAGTGATAATAGACGACAAACTAAATTGGGCTGAGCACACAGCCGCCGTGTGTAGGAAGGCATCAGCATCTCTTCATGCCCTACAGAGATATAAGAAGTTTTTTCCTCTCGATCTTAAAAAGAAACTTATACAAACGCTCGTAATTCCAATTATTGATTACGGTGATGTTATCTTGCAAGGTCTCTCTTGGGAAAGCTCACGACGTCTGGAACTAATCATGAATGCCTGCGTTCGATATATATGCAATATCCGTCTCTTTGATCACATTTCACCATCTTATAAGCAACTATCCTGGCTCCGTGCTAACAAGCGCAGAGATTTCCATACACTCTGTTTCCTCTACTCTCTTATCACAATGTCCCTCATATCTTTCCTCGACCTTAACACTCTTATCTCATCAACATAAAAGAACTACTCGTTCCTGTCAGAGCAAAACCCTTTCTGTCCCTATCCATCACTCAGCCGGTTTCTCAAAATCCTTTTCAGTAGCGGGAACCAGGCTCTGGAACAATCTACCTCATTATATCAGAGAACTGAATAACACTGCCAGCTTCAAACGACAGTTAATGGATTATCTGCTAAAGCAATAATGACGCCAGTCTTTATTACCCTACGGTCCAGGTACGTCACATCCATTCCTCCTCCCAGATATTCTTCAACTGCCATTGCTCTCGCCAGGTACAGCTTCTGTCAGAATTCGCCATGCGTTAACCAGTCTCGATATATTCAAAAGTAAATATTGTATCTGCTAATATAAAAGTTGTTACTTCTATTATTACACCAGCAGCAGCAGCAGAAGGTGTCTCAGTGGTACCTTTATTATTAATCATATTTAGAGTTAAGTTATTACATATGTAGAGTTAAGTTATTACCTTTTATTTACATCCTTTTACATGTAATCAACCTGTATAAATAATGTTATTAACTGTTTATCTGTAAAAATCGTTATTATGTTATAGGTAACTCACATGTAAAGAAATACTGTATGTGTAAAACCCTGGTCCGATGTAAGAGAGGGCCTGATGGCCCTAATCTGATCAGGCTAAATAAATAAATACCACACCGACCTTCTCTGCAATTGCCAAATGGTTCATTTTAATACGGGTAATGTATCATGAAGTAAATACCGTCCGCACTGGTGAAATGTTATGCGATACCACGTACTTATACGTTTGTGACTATTACAGCGCCATCTATCACAAAGCGTTAAAGGTGTTCCAAAGATAAAATTCATTTACGTACTAGACAAATATGTAATAAAAAATGGAGGTACTTATTTTTAAGAAGTGTAGTTGATATCCGTTTGACCTGTGTCAGCGTCATCAGGCGGTGACAACCATAGCGCCATCTGTTTTCCCCCTTCAAGCTAGAAAAGTTGTTCTTTGTAGTTTTTTCGTTTGATGCTTATTTTGTGAGATACTGGGTCTCGTCTTACATATGTTGCTTACAGTAAAATGGCCGGCGGTGATAGGTAATTTATGGATAGTAATGTATTGTCTAAGGCATGTGAGAGACTTGAAGACATTGTAGTGGTATAGTGGACAAGTCTTGAATGCCTCGTATCTGCAGCACGCCAACCAGCATTTGATACGCTGATATCGCCAGGCGCTCCGTCATTAACAGTATGTAATGTCAGTTTGTGGGATCACTGTTTCCTCCACAGATCTTAACAGACTCCGTTATCCACTTTTGGGCAGAATTAGGTATTTTAGAATTCAACAAACGTTTCTCTCTCTTGTTCTAAAGGGCATTAAGGGTCTAACACCTGCCTGCACGAGCTACGTTCGGTGTAGACTGAGAGGTAGTGCAGAACTTCAGAATGTACGTGGCAGGCACAAAGGCACAAGTTTCAGAAAGCATGCACACACTCCGAGTGCCATTTTACCAGCTGTAACGAATCACTAAAGATATAATTAACACAAAAAATATTATTCATTTTTTCCGATTAATGTGTTGTTTGTATTGCGTTTTCAACTCTCTGTAACGTGCATCAAACACTATAAACGAAATTTCGCTGCATTTAACATTCGTTCCTATATCATGAAACTGAAAACTGTATCCCCTTTTTTAAGACTTTCAGCATACCTATGGTCAGTGCATAAATGGTCCTGTCCTCCAACGTACTTTTGATTTAAATTGTCCTTTTTTGAAATAACTTACTACGTTAGTAGTATCTATAGCTGACATAAGGCTCCTAGTGTCATAATCTTTTCTTTTTCCTGATGCTTCTTTATTCTGACTTTTCATTTTATATGTTATCCATTTTGTACACCTTGCATGCAAAACTACAGTTTATTTAGTCCTTATAAAAATGAAAATGTATAAAGGTAGTGTTATTGGAATATCTAAGTAGTAGAGGACGTTAGTAACACCCATCCCTACAGCGTTGCTATATGTTTTTTGTAAGCATCTCGCTCACTCCATCCTAATCTCTAGCACTGCAATGTTACGTTATGAAATTCATTTCCAACACAGTTGCAGATGATATTTTAATTTGTATTTATTTCATTCATAATGCCTGGTATGTATTCATACTGTATATTACATTTGGGATTCTGCTCAAGTTCATATTGTATTTTTTTTAGCTCTGTACTGATTTTGTGTTCTCTTCTATAGTTTGAAGGTGCATTGAAAATGATCACTATGGGATCGAAATCTATCTGCTGCTATAATAATAAAGTATTAACGACCAATGCTGCATATTGCATTTGATTTAATAACATAAAATTTAATAGCTTAAAGCAATAAGAGAATAAAGCATAAACATCGTCTTGTTTCGTAATATAAAGGTCTTGCACTTCAGATCTTTCCTTCATCTGCTTCGACCTCGTGATTAAATAATTGAAGTGTTCTGTTATTTTACGTCGCCCCAGTAATTTATCTTGTAACTATTATTCATATGTAGTGATAATGTTTCTAAATCGCTCGAACAATATTTAATATCTTGAAAAATGAATTACAGATGCTAATTGATTGACAAAAATTAGGACACTGTAATTTTACCCGGAATTGACGGTTTTGATGATGTAAGTGGCTTGAAAATTCGTATGGAACCACCTCTGCCAGACGAAGTCGGTCAGCGATGATAATATTTCGACATTAAACAGTTTTATCTTTAGTGTCGACAATAATAATACCAATAACCGGACAGTTGCCATCTTTACGATACCCCCAATTAAAAATCTTTGGGAAAAATATACAAAAACTGTATTCTACTCCCAACATTAATAATTTCTGTTGATATCGTAAAAGGTGATGTTGCCCTGTTACTCCCCCACAATATAATATACACCTGAACCACCTACGAAATTACTGGATCGACGGTGCCTCTAACTGCCATAAATTGCATTACGTCAGCCGCATCCATCCTACGTAAACGGGAAAAAACCCACAGCGTAATGGCATTGTGCTATGGGCCATCCATGACTTCGATTTCTGATGCTGCATTTATTTTTAATCTGCAATAAGTCTCATATCTGCACACGCCTCCACGCTGAATAAATCCTCTTTCTGGATGTACATCAAGCTTATATGAACGGGAATGTCACATTACATCTGAGATATATCACGTTGTACCGTTTAATACCGTTTAATACTACGTAGTTATAATTCGCCTATCCCTATATATCGCCAATATACGAGCGTAATCTACATTGACGTTGGTGTAGTGGAGCGGAAAGGGAACTTCGTACATTTGTGGAATGTCGGACTTCATTAAATGCCTCGCTTTTAGCACAGAATTTTCTACCTTTGTAAACAATTCCGTGCTACCTTCCTAAGATTTTATTACAATACTTTAGGAACTCAAATTAATGAATTCCGTGCAGATATATAGGGAGAACGTCCACATTGAAATCATATCCTAGTAATACCGTTTCTATAGCAAATAACGGAAACAACCCTGCCTGTTGTACTTTTCGTTACGCTCCTGTGTTGTTATATTTGCTGGAGATATAAATTAGTTTCCATTATATTGACCAATCAGGGACTTTTCACAAAGTTTCGATAAAAAAGCATCCATTGTGTTCATAGACAACTCTCTCGCTGTTGTATAGATTGTGTTTTGTAAGCGGGAGTTACTTAGCGACCAGCCGTCTTAGCGAATGCTTTAATCCATTCATTTCCTTCGTCACCGAAGTAACTTTTTTACCTAGTGAACACGTTGTAGTAGATGCTATGACCCCGTCGAAACTTTTTGTTCCACTGACTTTTGTGACCGAATGCGAGTTCATTTTACTAAAGGACAACAGGTACGGAAGTATTACTGGCAAAAATGGACAATATTAAGACGATTTATTCCACTCTCCACACATCTATTTTATGAATCTCAAACTCATGCTACCTGTTTACAGTACATTAATAGTGTCTGAGAAAGATTACACAGGAGATACACATGTGTTACAATCACCGCGTACTGTGGGGATGTCGCAAGGTTGAAAATTACAAGTAGTAGCTATAGTAAGTAGCACATTGTTGCCGACTGAGTATAATCTAAAATCAAATTGCCATCTTACACTGGAGGCTGCAATTCAGCTCGAAACTTCTTCTAGCAACAGAAGTGATATCTGGCGTTCCCTAGGGAAGCGTTATTGGTCCTCTACTCTTCCTTGTGTTTATAAACGATTTAGGAGACAATCTGAATAGCTGCCTTAGACTGATAGCGGATGATGCTGTCGTTTATCGGTTAGTGAAGTCAACAGAGGATCAAAAGCAACTTCAAAGCGATTTAGACAATATTCCTACATGGTGTGAAATTTGCCAATTGGCACTAAATAAAGAAAAGTCTGAAGTAATACACGTGACCACTAAAAGAAATCCGCTGAACTTCAGCTAAGCGATATATCAGCCAAATCCTAAGGTCGTAAATTCTACTGAATACCTAGGAGTTATAATTACGAACAACTTAGACTGGAGAGAACACATAGAAAATATTGTGGGGAAGGCGAAGCAAAGATTATGTTTCATTGGCGGAACACGTCGATGATGCACTAGCTCCACCAAAGAGACTGCCTACATCAGACTTGTGCGTCCTCTCATGGAGTACTGTTGCCCATTATGGGCCCCTCATCAGATGGGACTGACAGAAGATATTGAGAAGGTTCAGAGAAGGGTAGCTCGTTTTGTTTTATCACGTTACGGGTGGGGGGGGGGGGGAGGAATGTGCCTCGGAAATGTTACACGAATTGAGGTGGAAATCATGAAACGAAAGACGTTATTCATTGCGGCCTGATCTGTTTGCGAAGCTTCAATCACCGACTTCCACTTATGAATGTGAAAATATTTTGCTAGCACCCCCCTACATAGGGAGACATGACCACCCCAATAAAATAAGAGAAATCAGATCGAAAACGGAACGATTTAGTTGTTCTTTCTTCCCGCGTGCTATTAGAGAATGGAACGGTAGAGAAAAGTTACGAAAGTGGTTAATAGCCCTATGCCAGGCACATAAACGTGATTTGCAGAGTATCTATGTAGATGTTGCTGTAGAATGCAGGTGATAACTAATTTTCCCATCATAGTTAATATTCCTTTCATCTTCCGGTAAATACGAAGGAGAAAGTGCTACGTATCGGCGTAGCGTTTCTATATTTAGAAAAGGGATCTCGTATGTCGTACTTTTTAAGCTGAAAAATGTGAGTTGAAAGAAAATAAATGAAATAAAAATGAAATATTTTATTGGGATACGGCATGTGAATGAGTACTTCTGTCTGCGTATGTGTGTGAATACAACGGTGTGTACACTGTAAAAACACTGAATATAAAAATAGATAAAACGTCTACACTAGTACGAGAATAAATATTACGATTAATCAACATGGCATCGAGTGATAACAAAATGTACGTCCTTGTAAATGCGTTCAACTAGACAGAACATCAGTCTGACTAAACTCTCGTACCTCCGTGACTTAGCTTAACCGTACATAAACTTTTTCTAACTTACCACTCTTATGACTGCTCTGATGCAATCCTTTACCACTTCCTTTACTGCGCCACCCACTTCGTTTTAGACCACCACTTGATCAACCAGAATGTGGCTCAGATAACAACGACGACGCGTCTTCGCATGGAAGCAATGATACCTTATTAGAACGTACCGCATCTGTAAGTAAGAGTGACGTCACTCTCGTTAATTTGGGGAGCGATGGGTGCTGGTGCCACATTCAGTGGCGCTCCAGACGTCTTTGAAGTGGTTCAGATTGGTGTGGGGGACATCATATCAATTGCTATGTTCCTCCAATCACTCCATCACAAAACTGTCTTTGCGATATGGGGCACTGTATTCATGAGAAATGCCTCTGTAGATGAGAAATACGTCGTATTTCCACAAAGTAAGTACCGATTCGTGATATAAAATAAACGTGTGCAGATACAGAAAAAAATATATATTGTACAAAAACTATAACTGTTCAACTACTTTTCTTTATAGCTTCCGAAATTTTGTAGGCACTTGTTATAGCGGGACACTCGTTTTTGTATGCCTAGGACATATGTTACCGCCTGTGTGTTCAATCATGTGGTAACATATTCTTTCAGTTCGTCATCGTCGTTGTAGTATTGATCACCAAGAAGAGATTACGTGCAAGAAGAGATGAAAGTTGCTAGCAGCGAGGTCCGGACTGGAATACCCGTAAAAGTTGTTTAGCATTATTCGACGCCTGAGGTCAAGCATTATCGTGAAAGTAAAATAAAATAAAAATCATCTGCGCTTGTTCTGTATTGCGCGCCGTAATTTCTTAATGGCCTCGCAGTATCATGTGCATTGATTGTTTGGCATCGTGGTAACATATCAATCAGTAAAATGCTTTTTCTGTCCCACAAAACGCTGCACATGTCTTTTCGAGGTGTCAATATTTGCTTAGGTTATCCTTCGTTATGATGAAGTGTGCTTCTATTCCATTAACTGCCGTTTTGTTTCAGGAGTGTAGTACGATATCCAAGTTTTGTCCCCCGTGACTATCCGAGAAAGAAAGCCGTAACCATCTTCATTGTATCGTGTTAAACACTGAAGTGCACTGTGCATCCCTTGTTTTTTGTGTTGTTCAGTAAGAATTTTGGGATCGCAACGTGAGCAGAGTTATGGAAATTTCAGTTTTTCAGTAACAGCATAATGCAGAATGAAACTTTCACTCTGCAGTGGTGTGTGCGCTGAAATAAAACTTCCTGGCAGATTAAAATTGTGTGCTGGAATCGGGATTCGAACCTGGAACCTTTGCCTTTCGCTGGCAAGCGCTACACCGACAGAGCGCTTGCCCGCGAAAGGCAAAGGTCCCAGGTTCGAGTGCCGGTTCCGGCACACAATTTTAATCTGCCAGGAAGTTACAATTTAATGAATTAGTGGTCGTGAGATTTGTGGAACTTCCGTAGCAAGGACTCTGTAGACTAACGATTGTGTTTAATCTCCTCCTCAATTGTGTGAACCATTTCAGCAGCAACCACAGACGGGCGTCCACTTCGTTCTTCACTTGATCACGTCCTTTATTGAACTATCTGACCCATCTTCCAACCATTGAATCACTCACAGCAACTTTTTTCCATAAACCTCGCAGATTTGCCGATGAATATCTTGTGGTTTAACTTTCTTTGCATTTAGAAAAGAAATCACAGGTATTTCAAACGTGGTGGCATTTTCAATTATGGAGGACATTATAAAAAAGCACTACAAAACACAAGTCGGCAGCATAGATCTGAAAATGGCGTGCATGTCTTCTCACTGACATAGAAAGTACTTGGGCTCGAACAAATACATATACACCAAAATCGTATGAGATATAATGTAAAGATCCCTTATTGCACTAGTGATACTCCCGCAACTGCAAAACTCTGCAGTCGTCTGTTAAAGGCCTCTGCGTGTGCCTTGCCTTGCCTCGCCAGTAGGGATGGTGCAGTGTGCCCCCGAAGTTGTGTTCTGTGATGTTATTTGTGTGGTGAAGCGTCAGATGGGAGGGTGATTGCTAATCAATCCTGCTAACGTATTGCGATTAGTTGAGATGAAGTTACGAAGAACCCTTCTTCGTGAAGATGGTAGTGTAGAAGATGAATCATTTGCATGCTTTCTCGTATCTGTTATGTACAGAAATATGAGCATAAGTTAGATACTGTTACAAAATCATAATAATGATAATAGGGATGATAATGACGAACAACTCATTGCAAGCTGTGTTGCTACAGTAAGTGCGGGAAGAGGCGATGAAAGCAGTGGCAGTGAATACGAACAGTCTTTCGGGAACAAGGTTAAAGTTGCAACTATCATAGCTGGCCGCGGTGGCCGAGGGGAATGAGGCGCTTCAGTCACGGTCTGCACGGCCACTGCGGTCGGGGGTTCGAATCCCCCCTCGGGCATGGATATTTGTGCCGTCCTTAGCTAGTTCATATGTAGTTTGTAAGCTTAGGGACTGATGACCCCGTAGTTAAGTACCATAAGATCTACAAACATTTGAACATTTTTGAGCAACTATCATCACGGCTTTTGATGAAAATTCGCTAGAGAACATGTACGATGATTATTACATAAGTTGCCGCGGTGGAATAGCCGAGCGGTCTAAAGCGTCTCGCTGCGGAGCGCGCGGTTGCTCGCCGTGGAGGTTCGAGTCCACCCTGGGGCATGGGTGTGTGTGTTGTCCTTAGGTTAGTTTACCTTAGTTTAAGTAGTTTCTAGGCTACGGAATGATGACCACGCAGTTTGGTCCGATAGATTTACAAACATTTGAACATTTGATTTTATTACATAAGTTATCGTTAAGATATCTGCATTATGTATGGCGTCTACAATTACATCTACAGTGCTATCTAGAGCATGGTTGCAGAGCTTTTCAGAAAAACGACACCTACCAGCACATTGAGGTGTACGTAGAGATCCTGTAACCAAACGTTCATACAGATATGTTTGTTCGAGCCCACGTACTTGTGAGTCAGAGTAACTGCCGTGTATGCTTGGAACTGCGATCGTAGCACTGCTACGGATAGAAACAGAAACGGAATGTACTTTGTCGACGACCCTCGTATTACCGCCCTGATACAGTTCGTGTGGTCTGTAAGCAGTGTGCGATACTTGTTTGTCGTCACGGGGCTTTGCACGATCTGCACTGGACCGTGCGTGTACAGGACCATGTTCCACTACGCATAATCGAGCCACCGACACCTTGGCAGTACAGGTGTCAAGTAACTGTTCCCCTAAAAGACTATGGATTCACAGTATTATGCTCGTAAGCACTTTGTGTATTTTGATGTATGAGAAGTTAATTTTATATGAGGTTATTAAAGTTTCATTATTTATACTTTTACATACATTCAGTTTCATCGGGAGAAAGTTAAAATTTTGTGCTATAAAGAATATTTAAATTTGTAGGATGCAAACTAAAAATAGGGGTATCAGCACACAATATAAAATGTTCCGCATATTTTCTCTGTGTAAGGGGTATATAAGCAAAATTTCATGATTGTTCCACATTGTCCAATGTTATCGAATGTTACTGAGTATTAACTGAAGTTATTTGTTAAAAGTGCGTGTTAAATATTTGAATTAGAAAGCGATTTAAAGTTTGAACGCGAGTACGGGGCAAGGAAATAAATGAAGGCCGCTTGTGTTAATTTATCGAGACTGGACATTGTGGTCGATACTGCGGAATGTGTAAAATACGCGGATAGGCTTATTTCAGAACATTATTTGGTCGATGCGTTTAAAGGAATATTGTGAGGATAACTAAATAACTGGAAAGGAATATAATTTCATTTTCCTATTAATCATTTATCATAAACTAATTTCAGAATATAAATCGAATTACACCAGTATGGATGTTAATATCTTTGGTGGACAGAACGTTCGAACGATCATTTCGAAACCTCTGAAATATAATTGATTTACCAATCAGTAACGATATTAGGAAGTGATTTGTGCTGTCTAAACTGAAACAGATAAATAATTTTGAGTTATGATAGACATTTTGCAGATTGATACGTTAAATAGCGTGAGATCGTTTGGTAACGATAGAATCGTCATGCAATCAACTGTTTGATCTTAGGAATGTTTAACAAAGTGCTAGAGACGAATTTAAATTTACGCTAAATTATATACTCTTATCATCAGTCATGGTATTCAATGAGATTTTACTACCTGGGTGAAGTCAGTAGTTTTCACCTATAAATACAGAGTGTGTTATAACAGCAGGAGCCAGTGTCGCCGCGTTAAACATAAAAGTGGAACATTAACAGCCGGGTACAAGCGGAGTACAGCACCAGAGGGTAAATTCTGGGCTTTACAAAATATTGTTGGAGTAAGAAACGAGCGAACACAATTCTTCACGAAAGAAGCTTAGACGTGAAGTCGGGCAGGTTATAACACGTCAGGTTATCAGTATTAATCGGACCAAGCAACGATCTCTCTCTGCGCCATGGTAGCGTGCCCATTTTGTCGCGCTCTTGACATCGGCACATGGATGGGACGTCGAATGCGGAGGCCCATCTTTAGGAGCTTTCTGTGTATGTGTTTAGACGCACTTGTTCTCTGCCGAACACTACTGTTTGTTGTTAGTCCCACCACAGCGACACGTCTGTCCTGTTTTACCAGTCTGCTCAGCCCACGACATCCGATATCTGCGATAAAATCCCGCTAGTTCACACGAGGTTTCCACTTGGTTTTGAGACTTGTAGAGGTCAAACACGAAAACACCCCTAGAACAAACAAGTCTTACAATTTCCGAAATGCCCCTAACGAGTCCCTGGGCCATCAAATTCTGCCCTCAGATCCCGACCCTTTCCCATTCTACGCATGGACAACACACTCAACTGCTACTACAGAACGGTGTCTGACAATAATACCTCGTCAGGTGACGATGCTATCGCTCGAATGGGTTTTTATCGACAGTCAGAAGGTGATCATAATGTTCTGGCTCATGAGAGTATAAATACAGAACCGTAGACGACATATTGTATGGAGATTATAATTACTAATATGCCGATGAAATATGTAAATGAGTTAAAATTACTAATCTCACTGTTTCGTGATGAAATCCTGCCATTTGTCAGTTGATAGAAATGTTGGACGTACCAAATATAAAACATTTAATATGTATAATTCAAACATTAGAAATTTGTCATTGCTTTCCCGCTTACATTTTATGTCTCGTCGTCTGGTGTAAGAGGATGTGATTTGATCTCATCCAAATTACAAGAGATGGTACAAGACCAAGTTGTACTATGAATGTCAAGAAGATGGAAAAAATTTCATTAATTATTATGGGAAATAAAAGCATCAACAATTAAAACGAAATACATTGTAAACATGGTGACCGTCCCTCATTCCAACTGTCTAACGGGTATATAGTTTCACTGAAAATTTGTGTGCTCCATGGTGTAATGGTTCCAGTATCTAACTCAGTAATTTTTGTGTTTCTATTATGACTGTCTGTCTCCCATCAGTAGCTGGAAGCTTCAGTAAATGTATCTGACCATCTCAAAAAATATTTCTGAACAAAGTTGTGACACCAATAATTTAATTTGATTACTCTTCAGGGTACCTTTCAAGAGTACGTGAAATCGGTTTAGTATCTTCCGTGAAAAGGTAAATCTACAATTAGATCTTAAAATTAGATCGGTCACCTTCGACATCTAAAAAGATGCCCGTTTTAACTTCAGTCTATAAAACTGACACCCAGTGCAACAAGATATGATATGCTCATAATAAGTCATACAATAAGTGATATGCTTGTAATAAGTGATATGCTTATAATAAGTGATATCAAAATACACTTAAAGCCTGAGTTGTTTCGCTGCTGTCGGCTGTGCTGTGTAAATCGACAGTCCCTGGTATCCAGTGACTTAATGTCACGGAAACGTTTCTGTTGCGTTTTACGGGACTTGGACATAGAATGCAAATCAAATCGAAGAATAAATAAAAATGAATCGTTGAATATGTTGCTAAGTGCAAAACCTGTGAACGCCTCGACGAATACGGCTAATTAGTTTTTCTAGTATTCTTTGAACTCCAAGGAAGGTTCTCAAAAATATTCACATGTTTGTAAACCTACTGTGGTCATCGGCCAGTAGAGCTACACGAAAGTTTGTGTTCGGGTTTTAAATAGCCATTGTATGCTGTGATTCACATTTGAAACCAGTAGTTGGGGGAAAACAACATAAAAATGAATACCACTTCTACAAAATCTACAATTTCAGTCCGTTCTTTAAGAGATTTTGCACAATGACCTACAGTGAATGGGAAGGTTCTTTACAGCCTGCAAGCGAACATCTTGCGCATGGCAGAGAGCACCTTACAATGAACTTAGTTTCACTGACAAAATGTTCAAATGTTTGTAAATCTTTTGGACCAAACTGCGTGGTCATCAGTTCGTAGCTTAAAACTAAACGAAACTAAACTAAATTAAACTAAACTAAGGTAAACTAA
The DNA here is from genome assembly GCA_026315105.1 of Locusta migratoria. Taxonomy (NCBI): domain Eukaryota; kingdom Metazoa; phylum Arthropoda; class Insecta; order Orthoptera; family Acrididae; genus Locusta; species Locusta migratoria. The sequence goes on along the minus strand of CM048747.1, from coordinate 543,034,762 downwards.
TCTAAGGACAAACACACACACCCATGCCCAAGGGAGGACTCGAACCTCCGACGGCGAGCAACCGCGCGCTCCGCAGCGAGGCGCCTTAGACCGCTCCGCTAATCCACCGCGTCAGATTCACTGACCACCACGAAATTTGAAAGATGTATATGAGTTTCACTATATAGGAGAGCGGGAGGTTAACGGGGGAGGTGACTGGGAGGAAGAGGAGTTGAAGAAATTGGCCGGGATAGGGTAAAGTGGAGATGATCAGAGAGAAGGAGACATAGTTGGAGATTGAGGAGGGGAGGGGAAATAGACCACAAGGGTAGAGAACAAATAAATACCCGGGCAACGTCGTGTTTTCAGCCAGTTACTTATAATTCTGTGGGTAAAGCAGATGCAAATACTTTCGTAAAAATATAATCCTGATACAAAAGTAATCACAGATGACAAATAAAACCAAATAAAAAAAATAATAATAAATTTTAATAAATCTTGTGTAATTTGCTAAACCACGGCACTCTTCACTTTGCTCATCCGATATGAAATCACTGAGGAAAGTAAATATAAGAAACTTTTAATCATAGAATTGCGAGAGAATGTATCCTGCGTCGGATATCTATGTTAAAAGGAATGCTACAATGCAGTTTTCGTAATTTAATCAACCTGCATCTCGTAACGCATGATTAATTCACGCGTTTTGTATGGTTAATTAAGTGATGGCTCGGGATGGTCTTGCCGTCGCCACACCGTTATATCCCTTCCTCCAGATATTCCCGTCGCGCGGTATGAGATTTGCGTAACGAAATCGTCTGCGTAATGCATTTAGTGTCTTCACAGATTCTACAAAATAATAATAATAAGAAGAAAAAAATCCCTCAATACCCCTTTCAGGCCCTGCATGCACAATTGTGCGGGTCTGGTTTCCTCGCTTAATCTCTTTGTGACTAACGCTAGGAAGTTCATGCCTGCATCAAACAATCGTGGATAGACTGTGGTAACGTGCGCATCCTGTTTTATTGACATGTTTCTACAATGGGTGTCACCAGCAGTCGGCAAATTCGGAAAACTTCCAGTATAGTTACTATGGAGGCAAGAAAGACGTTGACAAGTGTTAGTATCATTGTTTTGACACTGAAGGTATCATTTCTGACAGCCAGTTGATTTGATATGATCCTGTGATGTTATTAGGCCTATTTCATTTATTTCAAAGGGATGTTACTGTAAGATGGTGCAGATCATAAAAAATTTATAATGAAGACCAAAAACAGACAATTGCACAGGTACAAGAATTTTGAAAATCAATTGTTATGTTTTGTAATGATTTATTGCGTGTATTTTGTAGCTTAAACAATCCTCTCTATATTAATGACACATCTCCTACAACCTAGGATCCGAAAGGGATATAAATTGGGGACACAAACATATAAACATCAAAACAGGTGTTACATCACCAAGATTTAAGGTTTTCACAATCCTTTACATAGAAATGAAATACAGATGTACTGAAACAACATTTTAATTTCCTTTATTGCTCATGAAAACAGAAATTGACAAGTTGTCTGAGAATAATTTAGACACTCTGAATTCATGTTTCAGACTGCATTATACACTGGTTCCCCTAACATTAACATATCCTCTAGCAATGATGCACGCCTGGATTCGTTACAGATTACCGCTCATTTTATTATCAAGGGAGTTTTGGTCCGTATTGCCTAAATCCTCAATGGCGATTCGGCTTAGATCACTCAGATTTGGTGAGGCTTTATGTCAGGAGAACATGTTAGTCATCTCTAATCTTGCGAGTTCGTTATTACAAATGAACGCATTCACAATCTGTGGACAATGAGCACGGTTTCGTCGTTCATTAAAACGAAAACCTCACCGAAAAGCTGCCTATATTGTAACATTATACTTCCGAGGTTGTCTTACCTCTCCGGTATAGCCATATGATTTCCACCTGCGATCACCAGCCATGTGCGGTGGCCGCACATAATGCCTCTGCAAAACATCAGGGACCGACGATCTTGCTGCACTCGCTTTGTGGTGCGTCTGAGACGTTCAGGCTGACCAGGCTGCCTCCATAAACGTCTCCGACAAATGTCTGGTTGAAAACACATGGGAGTCTCATCTATGAATTGCATTCACATGTCAATTTTGACGAGTGCATTCAGCATGCTGTTGAGTCCATCTGTACCTCACTGCATGGTCCTCAGACGTAGACACAGATCGAGGTAGGGCAATTGTAACACACTGGATTCGTATTCATAAGGATGGTGTTTCGAATTCCCCTCCGGCCATCCAGATTTAGGTTTTCCGTGATTTCCCTAAATCACTGTGGGCAAATGCCGGGATGGTTTCTTTCAAAGGGCACGGCCGATTACCTTCCCCCATCGTTACGCAAAATCCGAGCATAAGCTCCGTCTCTAATGACCACGCTGTCGATGGGACGTTAAACCCTACCTCCCCCCCTCACACTTTAGACGTAGAAGCTATAACTCACCATGTTCGTCGGGAGTGAAGTTAAATCTCATGTATCCTGTTACATACTAGATATAACTTTAACTCTCTTGACCACTATTGCACTGTATTAAGGCCTCAAGCGTTTCGACATGCTGTCATTATCAAATGCTATAAAAAGACAATGGTATTAATATTGTCGCGTTGAAATGGAAGCAAGCTTGACATCGAAGGCAGGGTTCTCAACTGAACACAGCACTTATACTGAAAGCAGGTTTATTGCGAACTGAAACATACACGCAGCACTGACTGTCTCTCGGGCAGAGTGCTCTGCTATTTATACCCAGACGGAATGTAATACAAATTAGAAGAATAGTTAACATAAAAAACATGTAGAATTACAAGTGAACGTAAGAAACACGTAGTACATTCTATAAATGGTAATTACAAAGAAATAATTTTTTGGCTGTGAACAGGACTGAATCGGCGCCCGTCAGCATCAGACTCTGTGACGCTAAACATTGTGCCACGCCGGCAGTCGGATAACTTAAGGTATTGCGGCAATATTTCATTCAAAACATTGATAGAAAAAGTAACACTGACTAAAAGTATAAAAATAATTATTAAAAATTAAAAAATTCCCCTTAAAAGTATGTCGTAAACATATGTTATGCTTAAAAGAAGTTTACAATTCAACCCAGAACATCTTTGTAGAATGGTCAAGGCATGAGAGGTCCGCCAGGTGGCAATACTGTCTTTCTGCTTGTGCTTCCCCCTCTCTCCACACACGCACACTTACTCACTCCCTCTGTTGATTTTTTCCTCTCTTTTTTTAAAAAAAAAAAAAAATACAGTTTTAAATAGCTTTCTGGTGTACAAAATTTGTTTTCCGCAAAATCATAAACTTTTGAATGGATGCTGTATAAAATTATAAAACTTTTAAAATCAATGAGTACTGTACAAAAGTGTTTTCTATTACACTGTACAACTTTAGATTGCTAAACAAAACATTTTCTACCACAATCACAGGCACTACTGTCTGTGGTGCAGCGTCAAGGGTAACCGCAGCCACGGTGCAGAGATCATAGTCCATGCTGCTGAAATCGTCAAAAAAAAAAAAAAAAAAAAGTTCAAATGTTTGTTAAGCTTATGGGATTTAACTACGGGGTCATCAGTCACTACAAACTACTTATCTACTACCTTATACTAAGGACGGCACAAATATCCATGCCCGAGGGGGGATTCGAACCCCCTACTGTAGTGGCCGTGCATACCGTTACTGGAGCGCCTCAGTCCCCTCGGCCACCGCGGCCGGCCTGAGAACGTCGTCGAACTGTTCGTGCAGATGGTTGTTGTCTCGGAAACGTCCCCACCTGTTGACTCAGGGATCCAGACGTGGCTTCACGATCCGTTACAGCCATGCGGATAATATGCCTGTCATCTCGACTGGTGGTGATATATGAAGCCGTTGGAATCCAGCACGGCGTTCTGTATTGCCCTCCTGAACCCACGGATTCCATATTCTCCTAACAGTCGTTGTATCGCGACCAAAGCAAGCAGCAATGTCGCGATACGATTAAATCGCAATCGCAATCTGACCTTTAGCAAAGTCGTAAACATGACGGTACGCACTTCTCCTCCTTACACGAGGCATCACAACAATGTTTCACCAGACAACGCCGGTCAACCGTTGTGCGTGTATGAGAAATCGGTCGGAAACTTTCCTCATGTCAGCACGTTGTAGGTGTCGCCACCGGCGCCAACCTTGTGTGACTGCTCTGAAAAGCTAATTATTTGCATATCACAGCATCTTCTTCCTGTCGATTAAATTTCCCGTCCGTAGCACGTCATCTCTGTAGTGTATCAATTTTAATGGTCAGGAGCGTAAAAATCAAACTTTGGAATTGATCTGCTAGGCAGGGAAGTCTTGCAGTCAACACAACCAATGTAAGTCCTTCCTCGTGTAATAACCGGAAAACATCGTACGTGTTATCCACTCCGTCGCATTGACAACGCTCAAACAGGGCTGTTAACAGCTTTCCGATGGTTGAGTGAGGTCTATGAACAATAGAAGGAACTTTGTTGTACACTGAAAAGCAAACATTCGACGGCAGTGTTGAACAGACCTTGGATCATGTTGACGTAACACTATTTATGAGTCTAAAATGAACCACCGTCATACGTCGTCTGGAGGTTTACATCGATAAAAATTTATATAACAAGACACACATAAGATTACAGTCAGATGAAGCAGAAAAGGTGTGCATAAACTGCAAGTCTGAATTCGGAACACTATAGACTTACCCTGTCAGGTATACGAACATACAACTGCCCACTTTTCCTGTCAATAATATGCTACCACTTCTAGGGCCAAACGACTAACTACAACTATTGAAATGCTTGTAATCCTGATGGACGAAACTACTATGGACACCGTCCCCAGTCTGACAAACTACTTATGCTAAGTAAAACACTCACAGCCATGCCCAAGGAATGACTCCAACCTCCGGCGGGAGCGGCAGCGATCTCCGTGCTATCCACGACATGGAGCCCGAGACCGCACAGCCATTCTTGCACGGCACCGACCAACCGTCTTTCAGCACATAATGCCGTTCGTTGAGGATAAAGAAGCTCTCTGCTCAGAGTATCTAGAGCGTTCAGTACCACTTCAGTCGAAACACGGTATGTGTTTGTGTGTGTTTGTGTGTGTGTGTGTGTGTGTGTGATACTTGTCATCTTCCTTACCGATATTTATAACGCTGCTTTATACCGGTTAATGATGTGTAAGCTTGGCGCCGTTAATCCAATTAGTGGCAAACGTCTGGAGAACAAACTACGGCTAAGACGCTGGAAGATTAGCATCAGGCAAGCCCACTAGGGTAGAAGTGATAGGGAAAGGAGAGTCCACTAACTTTTCGTCGATATTTCGGAGCGTATATCAAACAAACGTGTCGAACTCAGTCAAGACATGGTGTATTTCGTGACGGACACTGGCCTTATGTTGAAATGTTTGTATAGCTTATGGGACTTAATTACGGGGTCATCAATCCCTAAATTTACAAACTTCTTATGAACTACTTAACACTAAGGACGGCAAAAATATCCATGCCCGAGGGGGAATTCGAACCCCCGACCATAGTGGCCGTGCAGACCGTAACTGGAGCGCCTCAGTCCCCTCGGCCACCGCGTTCGGCCTGGCCTTATGCCTCACACTTATACCGCGTTGGTCTCTGTTAGGCATCAAAAGGTTTATTTGGGGGGATGGGATTAAACACTTCACTGATGGGTAGCAATCTCTACGAAAACATTCAGAACAGCCATTGGATGCAAAAAGCAATGGACTCACCTCAAAGCATTGACGGACATCTCGCACGCTTCTATGTGGAGACTACAAAAGTAATCGACACTGGCTTAAGGCAAGTCTATCGGCGGTGGGGTATCGAAATACACAGGCCTGACAACGCGGGGACAGAGTGTAACGTTGAAAGTGACACTGAAGAAGACGGCGAACAGGATGGTAGTAAACAAAATAACTGACAACATACGACATCTGGATACCAGCAAAATTACCCAACTGTATTAATCACCAGACAATCACAACATTTAATGATAGACAACGCCGGTGAACTGACGCCAACTCTCAAGTGCAAATGGGACCATAAACTTGTATTACATTAAATCATTAGTCCGTTCAAAGTGTCACTATTCGTACTACTTGTCCAAGGACGAAAGAGATAGCCGGCCACGGTGTGCACGGCCACTACGGTCGAGGGTTCGAATCCCCCCTCGGGCAGGGATATTTGTGCCGTCCTAGTTCGTAAGTAGTTCATAAGTAGTTTGTAAGTTTAGGGACTGATGACCCCGTAGTTAAGTCCCATAGACTTTACAAACATTTGAACATTTTTGATGCGTTGTAAAAAGACGATCTACTTTTCTTCCCACACAAAAGTGAACAAAATAACGACAGCAGTAAAAAAAGTTATTTAGACTTCGTTATGACGAATTTTGATTTCCACGGCTAGGAATGTCATCGACCTAGCAGTTGTAGAATTGTAACTGCTGATCTGTATGCTTTCCTGAAAATGAACCGATTATGGGTACCTCAAAAGGAGCCGATTAATTCGGAACGTTCGCAGGATATCATGATTAGTTTTTACCACAGTTACTGTTCGGTAAGCAGGGCAGAAGTTGCTAGCACTTCAATTTAAGATGATCCTTATTATAACAAGTGCAGAACATAAGGCTTGGTAGTACAGTTAACTTCAAAGCCAATACATCGATTTCCTGTCACCACTCTTAACAGAGAGGTGCATACTTGATTTTTATTTTAAGCACATGTATTCCGCAGTTTTTGTACTCGTTCCCTCTCCACCATCTCTTCATCTCATCCTGACCCCACCGGTCAATCTCCCATGGCAGTCTCCCCCTAACCCTCTCTTCCTCCTCCCACCCTCCTGTCTTTCGGCTTCTCCTTGTCACCATCCTATTTACCAGTCTTCTTCTCTCCATTGTCTCAAGCCAACAACCCTTACTTTCTCTGTCAATCTGTTCCACAAATGTCTCTCGGTTTTTAATTTCTATCTCTTCGTCTACACTATATCTCTCCGTCTTCTCATATCCCGTTCTGTACCCCCATCTCCTACTCCCAAATTTGTAAATATCTGTTAGTATCCATCTCTTCCCGTTTTTTCTCTTATTCCATCTCCTCTTCCTGATAGTATATCTTGTCGTCATCCCTTCCTCTGCCCATTCCTTCCTCCCCCTTCTGTCATCAACTCTTTTCCCTGTTACTCTCTCTGACCATCGACTCGTTCGTCCCTACACCTCAGAGTAATTGCCCTCGGCACTTCTTATGTGTATCTGTCCCTTGCGCCTCTCTCTAACCTTCCTTCACATTCCCTCTCCTATCTCTCTGTTCATCTATTGCTGCCCCCTCTCAGTCCAAATGGTCTCCCAACCACCTCATTCTCGTCATTCGCTCTGTCCATCTCGTCCTTCTCTCTCTGTTCCTAGCCCCTGACAAGTAGACTACGCTGGACAGCAGGTCGATACGGCTAGTACTAATCAAACACGGGTTACGCAGGGCAGCCTAATTGGCAGGGGCTAGAAAATATGCTCTTCAGGAAGCTAGGCGGTTATATGCAAGACGGCGTTGATTCTCGTGTTGCAAGCAGTAAAGGTAAGCGGTAAAGCAGTGAACAATCCGAATATTGGTTTTAAGACCACCGTGCATTACTAGGCATTGTGTTGTTTGGAGGTGGTATGCCGTTGCCTTCCTCCGATCTTTGAACTGACTTACCCAGCCAGTTATAGGGGGACCTACAGCTTAACATGGGTTCCGAACCACGGTGCTACTCGATATTTTTCACATCAGCAACACTTCCAGGGGTGAAAGAAGTGGAAAGTGACAGATAAAAATGTTGTGACGTAAAGTTAGCGCCACACGCCAGTCGCTCGAGAACGATCGTGCAGAAGACAGCAGACGACCGGCAGCCAATCACAGAGACAGAGTTATGTGTAAAAGTTGAGTATTGTTTATTTCTCTAAATAAAACTTGTATTACTAATCTGTACAGCTGTTATAGATGTCCACGTATTCTGAACAGAACCTTCCCAGAAAGACAGGCCCGGAAAGATTAATAAGAGGCTAACCTGGACGACAAAACAAATAATCGTAGGAACTGCCGTGATTTGTGTTGTAACACTCTACCACTGTGCTACCGAGTCGCAAGCAGTAAGTATACCAAATTTGGAACTGATCCAGAAGTTTCAGAGCAGATGTGGAACGTACATACACACACAGATTTTTTTTAATATAAATTTTTCTTGTCCTTATATTGATATTATACTGTTGTTTTGGCTTATTTTGATCTAAAACAACATTTTTGGGTCTGGTCATTGTAAGACAAGGAGCAGAAATAATATTTTTTCAGTGTCCCAAGAATTAATCTCAGTAATGATAGAAGCAAGGGACGAAATGGTTAACGTCAGCTCGAGAACGTGCGGGATACCGACGCATCAGGTTTCGTAGAATTCAGATGGGCACCTCAAAGGGTTATCCGCTTTACCGTGTACTGAGAAGCACTAAGCGCCACGCCGGACCGGAGCCAGCATTATGAGGACGGACTATTCTCGGTTAGCAGCCACAACAAAGCCCGCCTGGCGGCCGCGTTAACCTGAAAATGGCCCAATTAGCGTACGCGTTTCCTGGCACAATACGCAGCAGACAGCTGATGGCGAACGACTCTACATACCTGCAGGAGCGCTGCCACGTACCGCGCGCCAGTTTACGTCCAGTCTCGGCTCAAGTTCTCGTCCGCCTCTTGTGGCGAGCGAACCGTGTCAGCGACCAGTGCGGTTCGTTTTACGGGACGGGGAATTTTCAAATCGTAATGTCGTTCCTTGCGGTTTGCCGAAGAAATGGTTATTCTGTCAAAGGCGGCAGAGGGCCTGCAACAGCAGTTGAACGGAATGGAAATTGACCAGAAGGTAGGGTATCAGATGAACATTAACAACAGCAAAACAAAAGTGGTGAAGTGTAGTCTAAGAAAATCAGGCGATGCTCAAGGAATTAGATTAGGTAAGGAGACTATAAAAGTAGTAGGTTAGATGAGTTTTGTTATTTGGGTAGCAAAATAACTTCTGATGATCGAAGTAAAGAAGATACAGAATGGCTACGGGAACAAAAGCATTTCTGAAAACTACAAATTTGTTGACGTATTAAATTCAATGTTATTAACTTCTTTCCGAAAGAATTAGTCTGTTGTGTACAGTTGTATGGAGAGAAACGTATATGATAATGAAATCAGACAAAATATTGAAGATTACGAAGTTTCATGTTACATGAGAAGGCCGCAAATAGGATGGGTAGAACAGAAATGGGAGACAAGTAATTTCTGACACAGCTTGACTAAAAGAAGAGATCATCAATTTATTTGAGGAAGGGAGCATCTGGGGTAAAAATTGCAGAGGGATAGCAAAACAGGACTGCAGGAAGCAGGTTCAACAGAAAAAGAGGCGTGCACAGGATAGGGTAGCGTGGAGAGATTCGTGAAACCAGTCTCCGGAATGAAGACCAAAATCATAACAATATGGTTGCAAAAAGATGAATTAACAAGATAGTGAATCCCTTATATAGGGCGTCCGGGAAGTAGGGCGAATATTAATGTGCTATAGATCATAAATATATATTGAAAATGTAACGTAATTTTACTACCCCGTTAAGTAACTTCTCTCATTTATGTTTGAAAAGTTATACATCCCGACAAGACCACCAAAGGCCACCCGGCATCTGTGTTCACTGAAATTCTATATGACAGGATTAACTTTTTTAATTTCACTCTTCAAATGGTGTACTATTGCGGTTTGATCGCGCAGACTTTTGCTTTCATACATCCTCACAAAAAGCCGTTAGATTGCATGATATAACGTATTGTTTCTGGTTGCCATGGAAAGAGTTACTTTATTGAAACTATTCATTGCGTAGTGCAACTATTTCACGGGATGTGTGACACGTCGGAAACATCTTGTCGAAACAAATTTTTTTCAGGAATGGGATGAAAATAGTAATACCAGAGCATGTTTCGGTTAAGTATCCATTCATATTCATTCACAGTTACATCACCTTCCCAACCGACCACCGTGCGTTGTGGATGCATCTCATCTTCCACACACGCGAATTTCCGTTACCCCAGATTCAGCAATTATAGATAAGGCGTTACCAAACGTTTTTGTCTTGTAGACCCCTTACCAAAATTTCCTTACTTTTGTAGACCCCTATTACTGAATGACGAAACATTTGCTGGCCCTTCATGGACAGCGTCCGATACTTCTCTCACTCCTAGGAGAAGGTCAAGGCTTAGTAGTTTACGTAATGGAGCTTTCAGAATAATAACGTAGCTGATAGTATCGTAATTGAACAGTATGCTCAATTTCCTCCTAGGAGATTTTCGTTTACAGTAGAGTCTCGATTATATGATTCTCGGTTATTCGACCTTCCGTGTTATCCGACAATTTCACCGCGAGGAGACTTATCGCAAAAAAAAAAAAAAAAAAAAAAAAAAAAAAAAAATAATAATAATAATAATAATAATAATGCTTGGATGAGCTCTGACATTTTTAAAGAATGGTTTTGTAAAGAGTTCGTGGCACAAACTGATAAAGTTTTTCTAGACAATGCAACTTGTCATCCTAACGAGGATGAACTTCAAGATATAAATGCCATGTTTTTGCCTCCAAATGTCATATCCTTGTTAGTCTATGGACCAAGGGACCATAGAGATACATAAGAGAATTAGCGCAGAAACCTTCTCTCGTCTTTAATTAATTCTATGGACGAGGGAGAAGACATGGTAGATAAGTTGCGCCATATAAATGTGAATGACGTAGCTTGGAGAGTTTTGGAGCAAATACAATTGCAAAATCCTGGAAAATTTTTCTACGGGAAAATCAAGTAAAGTCTCCAAATGATTAATATCTACAACAGCAAACGGAACCTGAAAATACTACCCAGCTTTCATTGTTACTGAATGTTCCGGGATGTGCTGACGCCACAGAAAATGTATTGAATGCGTTGTCCAATATGAAAATTTTGAAGTGACTGATGAAGATATAGTCAACATGGTAAACGAGAAGGAAGAAGAAGAAGACGATTAAGCGGATGTAGTGAAGGAAAATGCACCCTAAATTTCTCCAACGAAAGCCTTAGAAACTGCTTTAAAATTTGTACAGCCGCTGAAGGAAACATTGTCTACCGAGGTTTCACTTCTTAAGAAACTACGTCATTTAGCGGCAAAAGATCGACAAACAGCAGGCAAACAAGACATTAGCTTCTTTACACAGATGTAAATATATTTTTTTTTTGTTCAATGAAGTCTTTCAAAAGCACAACAGTGGACTTCTGGGCGTAAGTAAATATCTATTCAATCTTATATGATTCGTATTGTATTAAATTTTTAACTCGTTTGGAATACTTTAGTTTAATTTTTGTGTAAAGTAATACCTTATCATTTTTGTGTGCCGTCTAAAGTATTTGAACGTTATATTCAGTTCTTCGCGTTTTTAGTAAGTTTTCTATGTTCAAATAAATGTTTTAAACTTTTTTTGCATTATTTTCGGAGTTATCCGACCTTCCCGCTTATCCGATCGTGCAGCGGCCCGTTTAAGTCGGATAGTAGAGACTCTACTGTAAGAAAATGTAATATTATCTCTATTGAAATACATGAGTACCTTTAGATTTACTTATCTTGTAATGCTTTACAAGTTAGAATGCATGCCATAATTGATCACCCTCCCCCTATAAAAACAATAATAAAATAAAATGAAATAAAATAAAAACGCACGCAAAATTTAAGAAGACACTAAATCAACAAGACTGGCAATCTTTTACTGAAACACGCAATCTAGCGCGGACATCAATGCGAGAAGCCTATAGTAGTTACCACAACGAAATCCTGTCTCGTAACCTTGCAGAAAATCCAAAGAAATTCTGGTCATATGTGAAGTACACTAGCGGCAGAACACAAACAATACCTTCACTACGCGATAGCAATGGTAATAGTACCGACGACAGTACTGCTAAGGCAGAATTACTAAACACAGCTTTCCGAAATTCGTTCACCAAAGAAGACGAAGTGAACACTCCAGTATTCAATCCAAGAACAGATGCCAGCATGCGAAACTTAGAAGTAGATGTTCCTGGAGTAGTAAAACAACGTAAGTCACTAAACAAAAACAAATCTTCCGGGCCAGATTGTATACCAACTAGATTCCTCTTAGAGTATGCTGATGCAATTGCTCCGTACTTTATTTACAACTGATCACTCAGCGAAAGATCTGTACCCAAAGTCTGGAAAGTTGCCTAAGTTACTCCAATATTCAAGAAAGGCAATAGGAGTGATACCCAAAATTACAGGCCTATCTCATTGACGTCAATTTGCAGTAGGATTTTGGAACATATACTTTGTTCGAATATTATGAACTACCTCGAAGAGAACGACCTATTAACAAATAGTCAACACGGATTCAGAAAGTATCGCTCTTGCGAAACACAGCTTTCCCTTTATTAACGTGAAGTGTTAAGTGCCATCGACAAGGGATCTCAAATCGATTCCATATTTCTGGATTTCCGGAAGGCTTTTGATACTGTACCCCACAAGCGGCTTCTAATGAAATTGCGTGCTTATGGAATATCTTCCCAATTGTGCGATTGGATTCACGATTTCCTATCAGAAAGGACACAGTTCGATGTAACTGACGGTAAGTCAGCGAGTAAAACAGCAGTGATATCTGGCGTTCCACAGGGAAGCGTTATAGGTCCCCTACTCTTCCTCGTGTTTATAAACGATTTAGGAGACAATCTGAAAAGCTCCCTTAGACTGTTCGCGGATGATGCTGTCGTTTATCGGTTTGTGAAGTCACCAGAGGATCAAAAGCAACTGCAAAGCGATTTGGACAAAATTCCTACTTGGTGCGAAAATTGGCAATTGACACTAAATAACGAAAAGTGTGAAGTAATACACATGACCACTAAAAGAAAACCACTGAACTTCATTTACGCGATAAATCAGTCAAACCTTAAGGTCGTAAATTCTACCAAATACCTAGGAGTTACAATTACGAACAACTTTGACTGGAGAGAACACATAGAAAATATTGTGGGGAAGGCGAATCAAAGGTTACGTTTCATTGGCAGAACGCTTCGAAGATGCACCAGCTTCACCAAAGAGACTGCCTACATCAGACTTGTGCGTCCTCTCCTGGAGTACTGTTGCCCATTATGGGCCCCTCATCAGATGGGACTGACAGAAGATATTGAGAAGGTTCAGAGAAGGGTAGCTTGTTTTGTTTTATCACGTTACGGGTGGGGGGGGAGGAGGAATGTGCCTCGGAAATGTTACACGAATTCGGGTGGAAATCATGAAACGAAAGACGTTATTCATTGCGGCCTGATCTGTTTGCGAAGCTTCAATCACCGACTTCCACTTCTGAATGTGAAAATATTTTGCTAGCACCCACCTACATAGGGAGACATGACCACCCCAATAAAATAAGAGAAATCAGAACAAAACGGAACGATTTAGGTGTTCTTTCTTCCCGCGCGCTATTAGAGAATGGAACGGTAGAGAAAAGTTATGAAAGTGGTTAATGAAACCTCTGCCAGGCAGTTAAATGTGATTTGCAGAGTATCTATGTAGATGTAGATGTAGAAAATAAAATAAAATAAAATAAAATGAAAGATTCAGACTACAGAATTCCTCCACTCTTTCGCTTAGACAATGAAGCAAACAATGACATACAAGGGATCAATCTTCAGCATTGTGAGAATATTTCTGAATTTTGGTTGCGACATTCCTAGATGCGAACCTCTATCGTGGACCCCCGTTTACAACAAATAGATCTCCAAATTATTTTTCCGCTGAAGTGGATCCTTTGCAGGTTGGAATGAACCCCTGGGGGTCTACATGGACCACTTAAGAATCACTTTTATAGAGGTACCATTGACGTAGAGGTTCATCTTATATGAAGACATTATTCTGTTTCTGAAGTTCGCGTTGTTCGCTTACCGAAACGAGAACCAATCGGCAAATCTATACCTGTTTCTTTGATCTGCAGGCTTTAACACTTTTCTAAGCTGGATATTATCTTAACGTTTGAAACAGAACTCCTGGTCTACAACTACCGTACCAATTCCGAACCGATGGTACGGTGGGAGCAAACATTACGTCCAGGTTTCACACGCAACTTACGAACCGTTGCCGTGGGATTTCTACATCTACATGGGATACTTTGCAAATCACATTTAAGTGCCCGGCAGAGGGTTCATCGAAACACCATTATACTATTTATCTCCCATTACATTCTCGAATAGCGCGCGGGAAGATTGAACACCTGAATCTCTCCGTTCGAGATCTGATTTCTCGTATTTTCGCATTCGGAGGAGAATGTTGGCGATTGAAGTTACGTAAGCAGCGCACGCCGCAGCGATAAGCGCTGTTGTTGTAATGATTCCCACACCAGATCCCGTATCATTTCCGTAACGCTGTCTTACCTGTATCGCGACAATACGAAACGAGCTGCCCTTCTCTGTCCTCCGTCAAACCCAACTGATAAGGATCTCACACTGGCCAGCAATACTCCAAAAATGGACTGACAAGCATAGTGTATGCAGTTTCTTTTGTAGTTCTGTTGCATCTTTTAAGGATTCTGCCAATAAAATGCAGTCTCTGGTTCGCCTTTCACACGACATTATCTACTTGTTCTTTCCAGTTTAAGTCTGAAGTAATAGTAATACCTATGTATTTTGTGGAGTTTACGGCCTTCACTTTTGATTGATTCATCTTGAACACAAAGTTTAACGGATTTCTTTTCGTACTGACGTGGACTACTTCACACTTCTCATTATTTGTAGTCAATTGCCAATTTTTACACCATAGTGATATCTTATTCAGATCGTTCTGCAGTTGGTTTTGATCTTCAGATTATTTTACTAGACGGTAAATGACGGCGTCATCTGCAATGAACCTAAGAGAGTTACTTAGATTATCCCCTAAACCGTTTATCTAAATAAGGAACAGCAGAGGACCAATAACACTACCCTGTGGTACACCCGATATCACCTCTGTTTTAGTCGATGCCTTACCATCGATTACTGCGAACTGTGTCCTCTCTGACAGGAAATCCCCTGTCGAATCGCAAATTTGGGGCGATATACCATAACCACGCAATTTGATTAAAAGCCGTTTGTGAGATACGGTGTCAAAAGCCTTCTGGAAATCAAGAAATACGGAATCGATTTCCGAACTATTGTCGATAGCGCCCATTACTTCGTTTGAATAAAGAGCTAGTTCTGTTTCGCATGAACGATATTTTCTAAATCCGTGTTGACCTTGGGTCAATAGATTATTGTGTTCGAGATAATTCATAATATTTGAATACGGGATATATTCTAAAACCCTGCTGCAAATTGACGTCAATGAAATAGGGCTGTAGTTTAGTGGCTTACTCCTACCGCCTTTCTTGAATATAGGTGTGACCTGGGCAACTTTCCAATCTTTTGGTACATATCCTTCTTTGAGAGAGCGTTGGTATATGGCAGGTAAGTAAGGAGCCATCGCTTCTGCATAATCAGATAGAAATCTAATGGGTATACAATCCGGACCAGAAGACTTATTCTTGTCAAGTGATTTTAGTTGCTGCACTACTCCGCTGATATCTACTTCTACGTTACTCACTGCGGCCTCTGTTCGTAATTCGAAATCTGGAATATTGGTTTCGTCTTCTTTGGTGAATGAGTTTCTAAAAGCTATGTTTAGTATCTCTGCTTTAGTAGCGCTGTCGTCGGCAGGATCGCCATTACTGTCACGTAGTGAGGGTATTGTTTGTTTTTTGCCACTTGTATATAACTTACACTGTTTCTGTAATAATTTTTTGTTAGTAGGATACATTGCTCAGGTATCATTTACTTCGCGGTAAAAATAAACAGCAGCAAACACTGCTCACCACACAGAAGCAATCATGCTATCGAAAGGAAGGATTGCAGACAGCAAAAATAAACTGCTACGGATACCAACCGTTTTTGACAAAATGGCGCAAAATTCAAACCGGCCTTACTTTCCTGATACTTTCTGGAAAAGTAGAGGTTTGAGTACAAGTTGGAAATAGCAACATTAATAAAAATCTCTTGTACTACTGAAAATTATCCGCGGTATTCTGGAAAAGATCACTCTGGAGATACTCGTTTTGGGTGCGTTTCTCACAGTGGCGAAACTTAGTAGTTTCAACCATACTCCTACACGTCACTTCAAAAATATCTACGAGAGTTGTAGATACCCTGCAGTAGATATATTTTTTTAACTCTGCAGACGATGGCCAAATTTTATGAACTTACTTTTACTTTTGTAATGTGGTCGGAACTATTGGCACAACTGGATTCATTGCTTTACCTTACACACAGTAGCACCCGTTGGTACTTTTTCATGCGTCATTGATCTATAATTTTGGCAGTAGTTACAAAAAGGTGTCAAGAGTGTTGTACGAGGCTGCATGTCTACTATAACAGTCAAAAAGCCTAAGTGCAGTGTCTTCTGAATAGAAAAAAAAAAAAAAAAAAAAAAAAAAAAAAAAAAAAAAAAAAAAAAAACCTAGAAGAGAAAGAGCAAAGGTCTGTTGACAAAAATTGTTTGGAGTTATCTTCCTGAATTGTTATTTTATATGTGTTTCACACGAGTTGTGAGTCTTTCAATAAATATTATCACACCACATCAACAAGAAGACTACTGTGTACAGCTCCGAAAGCTGTTATGCTTGATGTACAGGAAAGAAACTGTATATGTCGGGTACAAATTTTACAGTGACCGCGGTCACGAGCACGTCAAGCTACCCAGGGACAACCTTGCAAAATCACAGAAAACAATGAAATAGTTAAAAGGCATTTATTATCAGGTCCTCGAAAAACAGCACAATAGATTAATGACGATCAGAGGCAGAATTATGTAGTAAATATCCATGTATCTACTGTAAAACTAAGATTAAAGGGTTTGGATTAGATAAGTTATAGCCGATGCAGCTAACAAAATGGCCTTTCCTTTGTAAAAGAACTTCTTACGGGACATAGAAGGATTGGTGAAAAATATTATGGAGCAACGGAATTTTAATATGATGGTATTCCAAATGTTCTTCTACATAAACGTGAAGTATTCAGTCAACGGATCTAGGTTCCTACTGATAATGTGCAGGAGACATGTCATGGTATGGGGTTGCATTTCCACTAAGGTGCAGGTCCTTTAGTACACATAGATAGTCTGGTGAAGGGTATTGATTACAGACAGATATTGGACAACTATATTCTACTATATCCTAAATTAATATGCCCAGGAAATGTTGAATCTGCGTCATAATAATCAAAAACGTCGTTCTCATTGGGATATAAACTGTTTTCAGCAGAGAAAAATAGTGTTTTGCCACGGTCGAATCTATGTCCGGCCTTATGTGATAGGCGCTGAACAGAAGTGCCAGAACCATTTTTCCCATTAATAAAATTTTTCCTTCACGGTGAAATGTTAATGAAAAAATGTTCATGAGAAAAATATTGAAGCCCTTATTCCTTCCAAACCAGAAAGATGCGAGGTTATAAAGGATTATGCATCGAAATATTAGTTGCCAGGCTTTGAAAATAGCACGTTTAATTTTTGTACGCAAAACTAAAATATTATAAAATGCCTGTAAAGCTAAGAGGTATGGTTATTTGTTGTTTATCTATTTGTCGTCGTTTATTGTGTAATACTGTACAAGAGGCCAACCAATGCCGTAGATAAAGTTCAGAAAACATTTTTCTTAAACACTTACGAGCGTTGCCGTATATTAAAACCATTGAGTACGTCGTGTATGGACGTCAAAACGGAAGGCGGTGAATTGTCTGTCCTGTCTTCCCTTTGACAGAAATCACTTACCAAGTACATCCTAGATCCTATCGAAGTAATTGCCTCGGTTGTCTATACACAACGTTTCTGGAAGTCTTGAAAGCAACCAGGGAAATCTTCAGCAGAGATGTTTAGAAGTTTACTTTTGACCGTTCTCTGAGATACCTTGATGTAGCGTTACCTTCAGCCTCTACCTTTCCCCAGGAGCACAAATTTTCATTCGCCGCACTGGTATTCTATCTAAATCTACTACAGGGAAGCCATAACTGATCGCAAATTGAGATTTATTTCACAAAAGATGTTCGTCGAATAGGCGGATGTACGATAGCAACAACACAATGTTTGACCAGGTACTCAGTAACACATTAAGCATTGGCAGGCAAAAAAAAAAAAAAAAAAAAAAAAAAAAAAAAAAAAAAAAACGAGATTGCGAAACTTCGGATGTTAACGAAGAATTGTATGGCGCAATCGGTTGAATCCTTCGTTGTGAAGAGTTTGCTTCTGTGTTTGACCTGGAGGAACATATTAATGGGAAAGATATCGTTTCTCATGAAACAATGCGGTCAACGTTGTCTTTGTTCTCTAAGGATGTCGTACAAAACCTAATGAAGAATTTGCATAAAACTGGTGGTATTTTCATCCATCCATAAAACCTATGTCAGGGCAAGTGTTCCAGTTCTGTTTGGTCTTCAGAGTATAAATGGTTACTCGCATCTATCGATAGTACCTCTACTACACGTGAGTGTACTGGAATACAGTAATGGTCAATGCGGAACTAATCGTACGGTTATGAAAATTAGTGACATTGCCATACAATTTGGCATTTGGGTCGGAATTTGGCACCGTATTTATTTCCGCCTGTCTCGCTTCCTTCCATCCATAAAAAATGTCTATAAATACCACATTAAATAATTTAAAACTTACTGTTATTTACTTCATCACTATAACCGGTTGAAAAGCATTCAGGTATAAAAAGATACTTCAGAGTATGAAGATGTATCATATGGACGCCTTAGGATATGTCCCGTTACGATAATAATGAAGTAATGTGACGTTTGTAGAAAGAACGTTTTAAATACGGAGTACATATGGATGCACATTTTGTTTGTTCTCTTCACAGTTTGCTGAGCACAGAGATGTCACCTACTAAGTCTGTGCGAAAATATGGCCAAGTGTCATTTAAAATATGCACAAATACCATGTAACATGAAAACATTTTCCACGTTTCGTATTGACAAAACTCAGAAGTAAAAAATAAATAAAAATGTCCTGCAAGACGTATTCGCCTTCTGTCTGGTATTTATCAGTGTACCCAGCCTACGACGGGCGGACGTGATTACACCTTGTTTCGCTATAATCAACACAGGACTAATCGAACTCCTGATAAGTCGTGGTGTTTCCGAAATTCTGGAGCACCACACACTGCCGTCAGCCAAACTCAGACCGCGCACCTATCCCACACCACACACCGACGACACACTTACTGTTACTGCGTACACCGTGTATGTTCCGGCTGATGGATGAACATTGTACTGGAGTAAATGTGAGAAACCTCAACAGGGAATGTGATGACCAACTTTCTTAGCAGCAGCGGTCATTAGCGGTAAACTGCAGAAAAACTGTGTTCCCAGTCAAGCAGTATGCAATAAAATAAATACATTTATACATATTTTTGGCTACATTATAGCGTTCATTTTTAATGAAATAAATCGCAATTTGCGATCACTTATGGCTTCAATTTACTAGGTTTAGACGTAATACCAATGTGCGGCGAGTGAAAATTTGTGCCCGGCTGGGATTCGAACCGGGATCTCCTGCTTACTAGGCAGACGCGTTGACCACTCCGCCACCGAGGACACAGTGACCAACCCCACAGCAGAGGACTCTTTCCGGCACGTCTCCCGCTACACCCAAGTCACCATTCGCTGTGGTTATAGGAAAGAGACAGCGTGGCGAATGGAGATTTGGGTATGGCGGGAGACGTGCAGGGAAGAGTCCTCTGCAGTCTGGTTGGTCACTGTGTCCTCGGTGGCACATTCCGCTGTCGGCGGGCGAGCAGTGCGGACGCCTGGTGTTTACGTGAGATCATTTGGCGTATCACTGTCAACTGAAAATGACCAAACAGGATATTTTTCGGGGAAGGAACATCTGGAAACTTAACGTCTCTATCCTTCCAGAAGATAGTTTGAGGCTTCGTGTGGAAGAGGTATGGAATACCTGCATGAGACGACGCCGAAACTTCCCAAGTACGATACAATGGTGGTGCAAGTGTGCGAAACCAAAGATAATCAGTTGCTTAAAAACGTATTGCTTTCAACGGCGTCAAGACGAAAAGAGCGTGTCTGAGTTTTATTTCCGTTGCCTCCGGGAACTCCACGAATGTCGTAACAGAACAGCGGACACCATATTACGAATTAAAAAAGTGAAAGCAAAACTAACGGCGCTAAAAAGAAAACAGATGGAAGGCATCATAATCAGATCGAGAGACCACAACAGCTTGTCCGGGGAAGCGCCGCCGCTGTACCACCTTGCGAAAGAACAACGTCACAAGCGGAACAGACTGATACACAGCCTTCGAAGAGGAGACGGAAACCTGTTGAAAGATCACCGAGCAATTAAGCAATACGTCACTGAGTATTATACGGAATTGTACGCTTCGGAGCAAGTCGACGACGAGTTGCTCAGGCAGATTATGAACAGCTTACCTGACCGATTGAATACACAAGAGGCGGAATCTCTGTTGGTGGACGTAACCGGACAAGAACTGAGATCAGCAATGAAAAGAGCACAGGGAAACAAATCACCTGGCGCGGACGGATTACCAATAGAATTCTACAAACGATTTTGGTACCTATTGGAAAACTGCTTCCTCGACATGTGCAACGAAATTAAGGACGGGACAATTATACCGGATGGATTCAACGAGGGGATCATAGTCCTTATTCCCAAGGAATACCCCTGTAACGAAATGCATAAAATCCGCCCGTTATTATTACTCAACTCGGATTACAAGCTAGCAGCCCGTGTCATGGCAGCGAGGATCAAACTGGTGTTGCATAAAATCATACATCTAAGTCAGACGGCAGCAGTACCGGGACGAACGAACCTTCAAAGTCTCACTGATTATAGGGAGCTCATAAGCTACTGTGCCTTACACGTCCAGAAGCAGCACTCTTATCCTTAGACCTTAACAAGGCTTTTGACAGGATCAGGCACCAGTACCTCTTCGCAATAATGACCCGTCTGGGGTTTGGGGAAGAATTCGTCTGTATGCTCAAAAATCTGTTTAAAAATGCCAAGTCGAGGGTAAAGATAAACAGACATCTCACGAAACCAATTCCCATAGAGCAATCCGTACCACAAGGCTGTCCCTTGTCAATGACTCTCTTCGTCATTGCTGTCGACCCACTACTTAGGAGACTCAGCCAACGGCTCCAAGGAATGACCATCTACGACAGCACTCTCAAATTCATAGCGTACGCGGATGACGTGGGAGTTGTTCTTAACAACGCTCAGGAACTGCGTGACGTGCACACGGTGCTTGGCGAGTTTGAACACACTTCAGGATCCAAACTGAACACACGGAAAACGAAATTACTGCCATTAGGAAGAGGGTTCCCAGAGAATGAGGGAGAAGACTACGTGCGTATCGACTTCCTGAAACTCCTCGGAATAAACATGTATAATTGTCCTCTGCGAACAACGGCTGCAACTTGGAGAGACATTTTAAATATGACGAGAGCATGTCTCCGATAGAACTACGGTCGTATGCAACATTTACTTGAGAGCGTTCACTTTGTTAACACCAAAATCTTATCGAAAATTTGGTACGTAGGCCAAATCCTTCCGGTCAATGCAACAATAGCTGGCAGAGTGATGGCGGCGATAGGTTGGTATCTATGGCGAGGCAGTATATTTAAAGTCGGAATAGATGTAACGACACTTCTGCCCAGGGAAGGAGGACTTGGTGTAGTGGATGTTGGTACCAAATGCAGAGCACTAATGATAAGACGAACTCTCCAAATTTATGACGAACAACCACAGAGCGTTCTCCGAGCAGTCATCAACGCATACAGACCACTTAGTTTAGAGGCTCCGGCTAACCTTAGTGCCGTACCACACGAACAATCTCATATTCGCCAGTTCTTCCTAGACGCAAGCTACCTGCGAAGGCAGAGCAACACCATCAGAAATAAAACAACAGCAGAGATATACAAGTTTATGAATGACAACGGGAGGCAGAACAGGATGGAAACAAAATACGCACACATACGGTGGCCCACAGTGTGGAAAAACATCAACAACAAGATCCTCGACACAAACATCAGATCAACATGGTACAGAGTCGTAAACGAAACAGTAGTCACGAAGGAAAAACTTCACAGAATAAAGCTGGCCAAGACACCGACGTGTAAGGTTTGCGACCTCATCGACACACTACAACACAGGTGTGTATGCGGAGAGAACACGAAGATATGGGAATGGTGTCGAAGGAAACTTGCTCTGATAGGCAGAACGACCGCCAAAGAAATAGCAATTGGAACCATGTTACAACCTGATTTCGACTATTTCCCAATGACGAAACAAAACATGTGGACTTGGCTAGTCGGCCACACATTACATTATATAATTAATAAACCGGCGGAAGGCACTTACCACGATTTTCGACTCTATAGTATAAATTAGGCTATGGAACTGCTGAACAATCCACGACACAAAACATTATTTGCAAACTACCCAGTGGCGTTAGAATTAACGCAGATATGAAAAACAAAGGGCAACGAACGATATTAGTTTATGATGAACCCTACGACACTAGTGAAACATTAGAAAGAGGATGTCAAAGAAGCATGACGCATAGTCATATCGGCGCGTGGCGCTACCGGAGTTAAGAGAGGACAAAGTAAAACAGATTCAAAATGGCGGAGATTAGTGATTTTTACGAAAAGAAGATCCCAAACGGAAATCAACCCAACCCAATTCACGAGAAGACGAACTCTGGTAGTAGACAGTGTGTTGAAAATGACATGTGTGTGAAGACAGAAGTGTCAGTTTCTTTATGATATTCTGTGACAGAAGTTGTCGATATATTTTGTTTCCTTCTGGATGAAGTTCCACACCTGCGGAGGACTTCAAGACGGAAAGAGATCCGCTACCTTAACGTGCAGAAGAAGAGCACATAACTTTAAACAATGGCCGATGAAGTCGACGCCGATGAAGGCGAATTTGGTGAGCGGAAGGACGGGTTGTAGGGGAGGAAGGAGACCCAGAAAAAAAAGGTGGCGGAGTGGTCAACGCGTCTGCCTAGTAAGCAGGAGATCCCGGGTTCGAAACCCGGCCGGGCATAAATTTTCATTCTAAACCTAGTACAGAGAAGCCATAAGTGATCGCAAATTGCGATGTATTTGATTAAAAATGAAATAAATGATTTCAGCAATTACAAAATCAGTGTATTAATACGGTGACAGTTGAAAGCTCTGTGGCACGGGTATATGTGATTGAGGGGCTGAAGCAAATGCTACTGGAGTACATATTCTGCGAACTTGCGCTGCTGCCGTTTGACGTAAATATATTGCGCGCAGAATGACGTGGCCGCTGTGAAAGGCAAACTCCCGTCGTGCTCTGAGTGAGCCCTTCATGCGGTTTCGTGACGTCAAAAGCGAGCCGGCAGAGAACGCAGCGCCGCTGAAATCCGCGAATCGCTCGCGGTGAGCGCGCGGGTATGAGTGGCGGAGCTGCGCAGCTGGCGACGTGTGGCGGCGAGAGCGGGGGTTTGGCTCTCACCGAGGATCCGGTTAGCAGCGGCGGAACACTGGCGCGTGGAACTTGGCGGGCCGAGGCATAGGGAACAGGGGGGACGGGATGGGAGCTTAGAGTGCCAGGCAGTTTCTACATCTACATACATACTCCGCGATTCACCGTAAGGTGCGTGGCGTTCGATACACTGTACCACTACTACACATTTCCTATCCTGTTCCACTCGCAAATAGAACGAGGAAAAAAATAATGCCTATATGCCTCCGTACGAGCCCTAATTTCTCTTATCTTGTCTTTGTGATCACCACGCGCAATGTAAGTTGGCGGCAGCAAGATCGTACTACACTCAGCTTCAAATTGTGACCCTCTAAATTTACTCAACAGATATTCACGAAAACAACGTCGTCTATCTTCCAGCGATCCCCAATTGAGTTGCCGGGGCATTTCCGTGACACTCGCGCATTGGTCGAACCTACCAGTAACAAACCTAGCTGCTCGCCTCTGAACTGCCTCTATGACTTCTTTAAAACTGATCTGCTGCGGGTCCCAAACACTTGAGCAATACTCAAGACGTGGTTGTATAAGCGTTTTATGCGCTATCTCCTTTACAGGTGAAGTACATCTTCCCAAAATTCTCCCAATAAACCGAAGTCGGCTGTCCGCCGTACTAACAACTGTCCTTACATTGTCGTTCCATTTCATATCGCTCTGCAATGTTACTCCTAGATATTTGAACTACGCGACAGCATCAAGATGTTCACTCCTAATGCTGTATTCGAATATTATGGGATTGTTTTTCCTACTCATGTGCATCCCATTACAATTTTCTACATTGACAGCTACCTGCCATTTTCGCACCAACTAGAAATTTTGTCTAAGTCATCTTGTATGCTATTACAGTCAGTTAAAGACGACACCCTTCCATACACCACAGAATCTACAGCAAACAGCCACAAATTACAACTTACTCTGTCCATCAGACCATTTATACAGATAGAAAATAATAGCGGTCCTATCACACTGCCCTGACGATACACTCGTCTCTGATGAACACTCGCCGTCGAGAACAACTTACTGCGTTCTATTACTTAGGAAGTCTTCCAGCCAGTCACGAATCTGTGAACCTATACCATAATCTCGTATCTTCGTTAGCAGTATGCAGTGTGGCACCGCGTCGAACGCCTTTTTCATGTCGAGAAAAACACAATCCGCCTGTTGCCCTTCATCCATGGCTCGCAAAATGTCATGTGAGAAAAGGGCAAGCTTAGTTTCACATGAACGATATCTCCTAAACCCGTGCTGATACATAGAAAGAAGCTTTTCCGTTACAAGTAAATTTACTATATTCGAACTGAGAATATGCTCCAAAATTCTGCATGAAACTTATATCAACGATATTGGCCTGTAATTGTGTGGGTCAGTTCTCCTTCTTACTTATGAACGGGAGTCACCTGCGCTTTTTTGCAATCACTAGGAACTTTGCGCTTTCACTGCGAACACGAAGCACGAAACCCTGCTTGGAATAACAGGCACTCATAAACAGGAGAGTCGTGTGCGTCATTTCCATGCGAAACCTTGCATTGTGCCTCATGTAACATTTTAACAGAGATGATGTAATATTTCTGACTTACAGCCTCATATTCAGATTTGAGAATCGCTTCCGCACAGCAGGTTAGAACCAGCAGGCGACAGGTGGTATAGGTAGTGGAGAAGCATAACAGGTGCTACCAGTAGATTCGGTTCCCGTTGGAAGCAATGTAGGAAAGATCCCCGAGTTCACTGTACCTCTCACTCTGATTGGCTAATGTATAAGGCGGGCGCCCGCCAAAAGGCTATCATATTTTAATTAATACTAGCTGAAAACCCGCGGTTGCCTGGGTATTTATTTATTTAGTCCTGCCATTTTTCAGATATTCATTTGTATAAGGGCTGGACGTCTGTTAAATCTCTTGGGAATACAATTAGTAATAAAGGAGTAATAGATTAAAACTTGGTGCGTGATGGAGCGGTTTTCCATGAACGTTACTGTGCTCGTATCTCATGAACTATGTGTCGTACTATGATACAATTTAGAAGGTACACTCAACTATATGCGTGTATACTGTAAAATTTCCTGCGGCTGCAATTTGTACTGTAACGTCATACAGAATGCCGTAGTTTTACTCCATAAACTGTAGGAAAGTAGTAAGCGAGAAACGTTTTTTCCTTTCTTCATTTTGCTATGTTTTTCAGCGAGAAAAAGTTCAATAATGGTTTGAAATTATGTTTAAAGTTGGTTGCAAGTCGCTGTCATTCTCATACAGTGTATGAATAAAGTCTCGCCGCTTATGTGGCAGTTTTTTTTGCGATTCCTATTGTTTATGACATCATATCTTGCGAACCATGTATCATACGTGATCCTTAAACCTGCAGAAATTGTTGCATCATAGTAATGAATGTGTGCACCAAATTCGGTTGAAATCAGTTCAGTGGTTTAGTAGAAAATGAGCAGCATTGCCGCTAAGTGCAGCAGTTTTTCGCGCATTTCATTGTTCATGACGTCATATCTCGTGAACTAATTATCGTGCGTGATTCTTACACTTACGGCAACCGTCCTTATAGATTGAAGCTTACGTGTACAAAATTTCATAAAGATTGGAACAAAACTGTAGATTTTTATGCAACACGTACAAACATACGGACACTCTGCTTTTTATATTAGAGAAGATTCAATAAACGAATTGTAGATGTGAAATTCCGAGTAGAAACCCCCTCAATGTTAATCTATGTGATAATAAAATAAATGTTTTAAGAATCAGCTGCAATTGAAAACAAAATAGTAACAAAATGGCAGACGACGAGCATAGTCCATGTTTTGGCGCCAGCCATTGCGAGGAGAAGACTACGCTGGACGCGCTGCCGATGTGCAGTTCACACCTGGAGTTCAGATTTTCAACATGTATCAGTTGTGATTCGGAAATGTTGAACGGTCACACCAGATTAGTGTTTTATTTAATAGTTATAAAAAAGCTTTAATACAGAGACGAGGAACAATAATGTTAATTATGTGCCAATTTTCAGCGTTTATTACTAATAAATTAGCTGGCACCCCATCATCTTTAGTTCATTACTTAACAGAAATCAGTTCCCCGATATACAGCATTATTTCAGCTTCAAGAACTAGAAGCAACTACCTACGTGATGTTATCTGGGCTGGGGTAATTGCGGAGGAAGACGACAGTTGATGCTTAGAAGTATTGCATGCTACTCAGATCGGTAGGAGCAATTAGGCGCCTCACGTGTTCCGTAGTCTTGTTACAACCGAGAACGGGTTCACGATGTCCATAGTAATATGGAGGGGGTTAAATTATAAAAACAATTAAGAAGGAAATAGTTGGGGATGTTCGTCCACGATGAAAGTAGGGAGAACCAAAAACTAGCTACCGCATTTATAAAAGCGAGTCAATGTTCAACCCCTCTCCTATCTAGATAATCGTTATCAATACCACACGAAGGACATTACATGTAATTTAATGGCGTCAGTGTAGCATTACGTATTCAATTAGCAGCGCCAAAATTGCGTAAAGTACTGATAATAGTGCAAGACAGCAGTACCACATACTTGAAAGTTCTTATATTAGTCTTCAAAATGCAGAAGCGGCATTTCAATGATGTGGTTAAAACAAAGAGGGAGAGAACAATGTGTACACCTCGCTAATGTTACCCTATCACATAGCAAATGTCACTTTGGCATTCACACATTGAAATATCAAAAGCCACACTAACTACATTTTTAAATGACGATGATGGTATGTCAATGTTATACCCTGACTTTCGCCAAGCATAGAACAACATAGGCTTATACGTACCGCAGTGGCCGAGATGTCTGCGGCGCGCCAGTCACAGCTTGCACGGCCGCTACGGTTTGGAGTTCGAATCCCCACTCGAGCATGGTAGTTCTTAAGTAATTTGTAAGTTAAGGGCCTAATGACCCCGCAGTTAAGGCCCTTAAGCTTAACAAACATTTTAGCATTTGCTTATATGTCGGTGGTTTGGCATCTTAATCAGTAATGTTTCTGATACAGAGTTTACATTACCGAAAGAAGCAAAAATCAAGGGATTGGCGATATTTTGTTGTTTGCAGTGACAGGGCCTTCAGCGTAACATCTTTGTTTCGAAAACGTGTATCTCGCCAAGGAATCACACAACAATATCTACACTATGTGACCATATAGCGGCGCTAGCCGAGAAGTGCGGCGTTTTTCATGGAAATGACGAACACCACTAATTTTATTTCTTTTTTTTATGATTGGTTGCTATTCTAAACATGTTTTCGAGCTGTTTCAAGCGTTCTAGACCAAAGGTGCCTCTTGTAAGCGGTGCAGGACTGTACTGGTAGAGTGCTGCTGTTGAATTTATCCCAGTGGCGCAAGATTTCCAGTTTTTTGACTCCATGTTGCTTACGTAAGATGGATTTCTGCGTCTTTCCTAATCAATACGACTCTGCGGCTCACCATATGTTAAATGCATCAACTGGCTACAATATATGCAATCAGAAAACCTGGATCGCAAATGAAGGTTACAAATTTGTTATATGACCAATTGCGGAACTATAAAGATTAAAAATTTATCAGCGACTTCGGCAATGCTATAATGTCGTTATCAAATGCGGAGGTTCCTATACTTCAGTGACGAAACAGATTTTGAAAATCCAAAGGACCAGACCATTATCAGTTGATGGCGGATGTAAGAGTCTTTGAAGTTGGCATGTTCTAGTGCCCAGATCGAAACATGTGACGTCATGTGTTCGTACACTTCCTTCTCCCTCAATAGTAATTTTATTTTTATACATCTTGCATGTAAATCAATTTCAAAATATTCTGGCCAACTGTTCATTTATAGCTATATAGCTTCGTGTGAAGCTACTACGCTGCTGAATACTTTTACTCATTTGTAAGTGTGGAACACAGTGAACTGCTAAACTGTGTTCCACAATTACAGATCAGTAATAGTATTCGGCACAGTAGTTGCTACACACGAGCCTTTATAGCTATAAATGACCGTCAGTTGACCAGATTATTTTCAAATGCAAGGTCTATTAAGATAAAATTACTATTAGGGAAGAAACAAGTGTATGAACACATGACGGTACATATTTAGATCTTGGCACTAGCAAATGCACACTTCAAACAGTCATATGACAGCTATCAGCTGATCAAACTGCGGTCCTTTGTATTATCAAAATCGGTTCTATCACCAAAGTATGAGATGCGTATTTCACATTGGCAACTTATGATTGTCGATATGGGAAGAAAAGTGGTTCTGAAGAAGCGAAATTTGTTGGCATCCAATAATAAATTAAATGTTAAGAAACCCTTTCTGGAATCCTTTTTCTGGAGTGTAGCATTGTTTTACTGTGAAACGCGGACGGTAAAGAGTCCAGACAAAAATATCATAAAAGCTTCCGAAATGTGCTACCAAAAGCGAATGTTAAGGATTAGATGGAAAGATCACGTAACTAATGATAAGGTGCTCAAAATAGTTGGGGAGAGAAGGAGTTTCTTGCATATCCTGACTAAGAGAAAGTTGGTGGGACATTTACTGACACATTAAAGAATCATCATCTTAGCATTAGAAGGAAGTTGAAAGGTATCTTATTATTCTTTGATTCTTAAGGTCTACTATGTCCTTGAACTCTCCCTACTTGTATGAATAATAATGTGTACTTTTTATAAGGCTCAAGGTCGTTACTTTCGACTAGAGAGATATTTCTTCGTCATTACTCTGCTCCGTTGTTTCATCCTAGCAGCACCAGCAAGATAGCGATCCGATATTCCATGAATTTTATGAGCAGCAAATAAGGTTGGCGTGACTGCAATTTATGAAATGAATAATTTAAATCAAGCCATTGTTTTAATTTGGCAGATACTTCTCCTTTTCAAGTAAAATGTCCAATAGTTTGGTAGAAAAGCTAATGGTGGGATCCAGGATAGGAAGCAATTATAAGGGGTAGCAACGGGTCGCTCCTTCGATCTCTATGTGGCCAGGCCTTGCACTCATCGCCATATTGAAAGATAGTAAAAGCGGAACGATATCCAGTTAGTACTTCGGCTGGAAACAGGCGATTTTACGAACTTGAGCTAATGTCATCAACTAAATGAAGACATAAACGAAAGGAAACGGCGTTCCGAAACGTTCTCCTTTTTTCACTCTGTTCTTGCACCTAATTATAATCCAATTAAATATTCTTTTTATATAATAACTAAACTGTAAGATGAAATCAACGACCGTTTAATTTGCTTCTTCGCTCATTTAGGATCAGACAGAAGTTACTGCCGCGGCGGAGCGGCCGAGCGCATTGAGGCGCTATGCTGCGATGCGCGAATCCCCTCCTTCCCCCCCCCCCCGGGCATGGGTTTGTGCCGGCTTTAGTATAAGCTAGATCATAAGCAGTTTGTAAATTTAGAGACTGATGACCCCGCAGTTAGGTCCCATAAGCTTAACAAACATTTGAACATTTTTGAACAGAAGTTACAACGTAATTCATTATCATTTACTGAGGGACTGCAATATGTCAAACGAAGCAGAAATAGCAATGGAGGAAATAATCTTGGAACCGAAATTTTGCAAACAAGACTTCGTCAAAGTACTGACTGCATCATCTGCAGTTTTTATGTTAGTGTCTTGTATCCTTATTAAGTACATCAGTCTCCTTTAGATCACAGTCCTCTTCTTTGTACTAGAAACAAACATACGCTTAAAACATACCTATGTTACAGTCTGACAAGGGGTGGAGGCGGTATGAGTATCGTCAATTTGACTGGTTCCATTTTACTTGATTTGACAACAAAATGTTTGGTTTATTGACCTGAGAAGGATACATACAAGGACCTGTCCATCATAGACCAGGAACAGCATTAACTATTTTATTGTCAACACGAATGATTATTCTCCTCATTCTATAAGATTTTGGTTTCCGAAGAGCATATAACGGCCGTTGCCAACATCAGCACATTACCCCTGCTGTTGCCGTAAATAAAATTTTACTGTTTAACTAAATTCATGGGAGTAGAAGAGGGTAGATTTTTTAAATTCCTGAAATATCCCACCTAAGTGGGCAATAGGATAACAGAGCTCTGTCATGGAAGATTTGAGATTACAGCGTTAGGTAGTTTGAGTAACACTACAATAAAGGGACCGGCTGAGGTTGCGCAGTAGTAACACACTGAACTCGCTTTCTGGAGGAAAGTGGTTCAAATCCACCTCCGGCCATCTAGATTTAGGTTTTTCGTAATTTCCATAAATCACTCCAGGCAAATGCCGGGATGCTTCCTATCAAAGGTCACGGCTTATTATCTTCCCCATCTTTACCGAAACAAACTGAGCCAAGTTCAGCCTCTAATGACCACGTTGTCGACGGAGCGTTAAACACTAATCTTCCTTCCTTTTACAATCAGAGGTGGTGTAGCACAGTGAGAAAGGTAGGACATTGCTGATTCTCCAGTCTGGGTTGAAGTCGCACTACTTACGGTATGATCAAGTAAAACACACTTAATTTTAATGCATCTATACAGTTTTACAATTGGATGAGTGCCTAGTTGAAATGATTATACAAACATTTTTTTCTGATTTCAAACTGATATCATTTAACTCTAAATATATAGTGTGTTTTATTTATCGTTATACATTTTTCTGAAAAGAGAAGAAACTGGTGTACTGATCTGTATCAGAATAATTTAGGCAGTTAAGGGCTGAACACCATCGGCGGATGATGCTATCGGTTAGTGAAGTTAACAGAGGATCAAAAGCAACTACAAAGCGAGTTAGACAAAATTTCTACATGGTGCGAAAATTGGCAGTTATCACTAATTAAAGAGAAGTGTTAAGTAATACACATGACCACTAAAAGAAATCCTCTGAACTTCAATTACACCATAAATCAGTCAAACCTTAAGGTCGGAAATTCTACCAAATACCTAGGAGTTACAATTACGTACAAGTTAGACAGAATACATAGAAAATATTGTGGGGAAAGTTGCCCAGTGTGGGACTCTCACCAGGTAGAACTGACGGAAGACATTGAGAAAGTTCGAAGAAGGTAAGCCCGTTTTTCCACGTTATAGGGGGGAAAGCGTCATGGAAATGTTGCAAGATTTGAAATAATTAAAAGAACGTCGTTATTCGTTGCGGCGAGATCTATTTGTGAAATTTTAA
Organism: Locusta migratoria; assembly: GCA_026315105.1. NCBI lineage: Eukaryota > Metazoa > Arthropoda > Insecta > Orthoptera > Acrididae > Locusta > Locusta migratoria. The sequence continues at coordinate 543,002,952 of CM048747.1, read as the reverse complement.
TGACCGACTTTGGCTTCTGAATGTGAAAATACTTTGCTAGCACCCACCTACAAAGGGAGACATGACCATCCCAATAAAATAAGAGAAATCAGATCGCAAACGGAACGATTTAGGTTTTCTTTCTTCCCGCGCGCTATTGGACAATGGAACGGTAGAGAAAGGTTATGAAAGTGGTTAATGAACCCTCTGCCAGGCACTTAAATGTGATTTGCAGAGTATTTATGTAGATGTAGTTGTAGATTGTAACAATGATACAGATCGAAGAACTACCACATTTCTTTTTATGTCGCTTCAAATAATCGTTTACTTGTACGTAAGCCGTGCAATTGAAATACACAATGCATCAAATAACAAAACGTAAACAGTTGCGTTTCGCTTCAAAGACAACGCTCTACTATATCTGGTAACTATTACATTTAAAGCTCATCCATTAATAAGTCGAGAGGCCTATTCATATCTGCTTCCATAATCAGAAATCATTTTGTCCTTAATTTTACGAAGCCTGATTTCTCATTTCCTATCAAAGAATTACGAAACTCATTTCACAATTACTACCATTACAAAATACGGTAACAGGCACTAAGGAATCCTGTCTCTCTCTCTCTCTCTATCTATCTCTCTCTCTCTCTCTCTCTCTCTCTCTCTCTCTCTCTCTCTCTGAGTCTACTATTTAAATCATCATATCGGCAGGATATTATACTTATCTCCAGCTTTCCAAAACCAGAATCGCCAACTACAGTATCTCACCACCAGCAAATAGTAGCCAAGGTAGGTACTATCTTACGGAATTATAATTTTGTTAGGCATACGACATCCATTTGACATTTAATCAGAACTTTTATTTAACTTGTATGAGGCAAAATAATTTCATTCCCATCACTCCAGTTGCAATGCGGAATTACTGTCACTTAGTACTAACAAGAACTCCACATCTAATACGCGTATCAGGCTGGTAGAGAAATGCGTTGTTGCGCTAATACTGTATCCCAGTCTACCACCGTACGTGATGCCCCTTATAGCTCGTTCATACAACACCTCCTTCGCCCAGCACTCAAACGGATGCGACAATGTTCCTCGGAATAGCACTCGTTATTCAACTCGAAAATTCACGATTCCATATCGACGCCGCTGTTCACGACGTTTTACACCCCTGGCAATGGCAGATTTCGGAATATCCACAGGATATGCGTCTTTGACAAAGTAAACTACCCATAGCACGGGATACGAAATTCCACCAGGGCATTTCTTAGAAGCGCAAATGGAACACGACTCCATCCGTAGAGTTGATCAGAAATATCGGGATGGATTATGTTGAAAGTGTGGCTCTGGAGTACGTCATTTCACATTACAAGTTTAAGTTTCAAAGATCTTAACTTGCTAGATACATAATTTTCAAGGAAGACTAGTGTTTTGGTTTATAACTAACCTGCGGGAAATATTACAATTCAAGTTGTGGTGTAAATTCCTGACATTTAAGAAATACGTGACAATATAATAGATTATGACCTTATCCTAAGAAATATAAAGTGAAACAATAGAAATTGGCTGAAAAATATTGATCAAAACGTATCTTACCTTAAACTGGTCTAATTTATAGAAACTTCGAAGCGTCGTAAGTATATGTTAAAATTTTAACTGGTGAAATTAAACTAGAGCAAACAGGTCCAATGTCTGTAACATGGAATCAAGTGACAAAGTTAAATGAAACATCTGTAAATAAATGTTAAAATTTTTTCAACTGCTTAAATTAAACTATGGTTATTAGTAAAATTAAAGTTTATATCACATAAGCAGTCGAAACAGTTGTAATTACACAAAAAATTTTAACTAGTTAAATAAGGCATTACAATTTATATCTGGTAAGCAGCCAAACAGTTCTGATTAGAAAAGGCTTTTTATAACATGGCTATGAAACAGTAGTAGAGGTATGTGACAAGTGGGTAGGAGATGGTAGTTTACATAGCCTGCACCGGGTTATATTAGTTTCTGCAGACAGAAGTGGTGAGTATGGAAATTGTGAAATAAATCGCAATTTGCGATCAGTTATGGCTTCACTGTACTAGGTTTAGTACAAATGCGGCGAATGAAAATATTTTGCCCGGCCAGGATTCGAAACCGGAATCTCCTGCTTACTAGAGAGACGCGTTGACCACTCCGCCACCGAGGACACAGTGAGTAGCCCGACTGCAGAGGACTCTTCCCTGCACGTCTCTCGTCACACCCAAATCTCCAGTCACCGCGCTGTCTCTTCCTATTATCACAGCGTGTTAATAGGAAGAGACAGCGTGGGGAATGGAGATTTGCGTGGGGCGGGCGTAGGCGATGTTGTTAAGGTGTGATCGTGGTTTTCGTGCAGGGGGATTTCACCGCTTGTCGTTTTGCGTGGTACTATCACATCACAGGTTTACATGAATGTTCTAAGCACCCTCTTTTTTCCCACTTTTGAAGGGCAATTCGGGGATGGCGATTGCATGTTTCAACACGACCGAGCTCTTGTTCATAATGCACAGCCTATGGAGCGGTAAAACAGCAGTTTCGCTAAGGGATGTCTTGAGGTCTGTGATAGGCCAGAGTAGTGTCAACACTTTATCACTCAGGGTTCTGGCGTAGTGTGGGTGTCTGAAGACGTGACATTCTGATAACTTTGACCCCTATTGGCCACCTCAGTTTAGAAGGGAGTAATAGTTTTGGAAAGACAATCCTGTGCCCGACGCCGATGAAGCTGGAATCTTGATGACGAAGAGGAGCTTAACTGACAGCCGTGGAGCAGTACAGACGAGTTCTGCGCTCTCCGATCTCGCATAACAAAATTAGAAGTGTAGAGAATTCTGTCCTCTTCGGACTTGTACTTCGGATTTGGAGACGTGCAGATCTGTGCTGTGCTTCCCACTTTGATTACGCTGTTAGTTGAATTGTTGCAATGTTGACTAAGCAGTAGCTTAGCAAGTCTTATTCTTCGTCTCGTTCTATGGAACGCAACTTTACCTCCGGTTTGATAAACATTTTGCATTTTGCAGAGTAGTCGTTGGAACCTGTCTCTAGCGAGAGCCTCAGACGTTACTGTCATACCGCCTCATTGCTCCACCTGATCGATTTTGCTAATTTCTCTTACCTTGCTCATGTTTTTTTCACTTGTATTAGTAATGTTTGCTATCTTCAATATAAATTGATTTAACTTGAGCATTATCACGTGGTTTTATGGCCGACTGCCGAGGGCAAAGAAGTAGTAGCAGAGATGGCGAGTTTGTGCTTTCTTATATTTTATTCCCTTTTCTTTTTATGTCACACTCCCATGATTCCCATCACAGCGTGAGCGAAAGAGTGGTTGAGCATAGATAAACCAGTAGGGGTTCTTTAGCATAATGGTGGCGGTAGTTTGTGAGTTTTTCGCTTGATGCCAGCAAGATCTTGTGTGGGCAGCTAGTGGTGCAAAGAGATTAGCAAGCTTTGCTACTGGTCGATGGTAGGCAGGTGGATTCGCGAACGAGTAAAAGGAAGGTGCCCAGCTGGCTGCACCTGCCTCCGCCAATCAGGGCGTGTCTTCTTGGCGTGGTTCGAATTGGTGGACGGTTGAGGTAGAGGGGAGCCATCTTTACGGGGTTGGAAGGAGACCATCGAGATGTACAGACGCTGGTGCTGCTTGCTGCCTAAAATTCTCCAGAATGTGGTAAGAAACGCGGCACAAGGGTTAATTCGGTGTGTAGATAGCATACATTGAGTCGATATGGTCATTAAAGTCATAAGTGGGGAAGTGAAATTTGATTTATTAAAATGCCTTCAGGTAAATTTAGGAGTGAGTTTTCGGATTTCTGAGTGAATTTTATTTGGATTTCATTGTGTTGAGCTGGTGGCCCCATTTTCTTCATACTTGTTTGGTGGTTATGCACTTACAAATGCTACCGATTGTTCTTTACAAGTGCGCAGCAATTACAAGTAACTATTCAGACGTTAAAGGTGAGAATATCGGGCCATTGTTTTAAAGTAATCGCAAATTTTGTTCAGTATATTGCGTCCACAAACCCACTAACTGTTCGACCAGCAGGATTAGTTTGAGTAGTATATCTATAGAACTTTTCGCTAATCATGCAGTGAGTGATCTGCATGTTTTATCTAAAAGAAGAAAATGTGGGGATTCTTATTCCGTTTGTGTGCAGATTCCCTATCCCCCGTCCTCGCCCACCATGTGTGACATTGAATAGTGCAAAGAGTAGTTAAAAGCAGTAGGAGGTCAGTTAAATAATATTTATAGTAAATTACCTCGAAAGAAAAATGTCAAATTACTTTTTTGAAGTAATATTTGGGTCATAATGTTTTAATATAAGGGGATTAAACTGTTTCTTTACCATTCTAAATTAACTCTCTGATTTCAATAATTAATAGTTCCTTTAATGATTAGGTAAAATAAACCCTTTGTGATTAAATTTTGTGTCAGAATAACTGATTTACCCCTCAGCGTCTCCTTCTATGCTCCCCCTTTTGGACGGGAAACAAAAGGATCTCACAATCATTGTGAGGATTGAAATTGGTATTTGTACAAACTTACCCTGGAGGTATAAAAGTAGACGTATCCTTTCTTGAGGTGGATGTGTACTGATTCCGTTAATTCAAAACAAAAAAATGTGTTTCCGTTGCGCGCCATTTCCATTTATCAAGTTTATACCTTTAATAAAGCTGGTATGTTCATGTGAACATAGACCGAAATAAGTGTGAACCAGTATAGATAAATGCTTAGGATAAAGCCTACGCGAAATTACCAAGCCCATTTCATAGAGTGTATGGAAGCTCTTGCTGTCAGCTGAACAGTGCTTGGGTAGGCCCACCCAGTGGTAAGAAAAAAGGGTTTAACTGAAAAGAATAACGAAAGACTAACGATAAGAGTGTACGTCACAAGCCGAGTATCGAAATGAGGCAAGAGAAGCGTTGTGCTCTCGGTTCGATTGGGCTCCACTTTTAGCTTATTGTCGCTTCCGTAACTGACTGCAGGGACTGGTTGATTTATTGCCATATGACGACAGAGACGCGCTCCTGTTGGAGTCACAACCTTACTGGTGAGCACGTGTTGTCTCTCTGCTTTATACTGAGTTCAGGAGGTGGAAATGACGAGCAGGAATGTGAACGTGAGCCTGCAACTAAGATAATTGATTATAACACATACACTTTTATTACAGATGGACAGAAGACTTAACTTTTGATGTGCTTGTATTGGTACAATTGAAATGTTTGTATAGCTTAAGGGACTTAACTGCGGGGACATCAATCCCTAAACGTACAAACTATTTATGAAATACCTTATACTAAAGACGGCACAAACGTCGATGCTCGAGGGGGGATTTTAGCTACCGACGGGGAACGACTTCGCGCATCATAGCATAGCACCTCAATGCGCCCTGCCGCTCCGCCGTGGCTTGGCACAATTCTTCCTATTTATTAATCATTTCTGCAAGGTAGCGTTACAATTGTTCTATGTAGATGGCTGGCTCTACTCTGTTGAACTTCTTGATCGTTGACTGCCTCCTACTGCCAGCTGTTGTGTGTCGGCATATCTAGTTGAGCCCCTTTCTTCTCATTGGACCACGCGAAGCAGACAAAGAGGTACCGGGACGGCGGGCGACCCCCCGCCGAAGTACCACAGAACCAACGAGCTTAAATTTCATAGATTGGCTAACACACGAGCTACAGCTACACAACCTGTGTAATCTCGGCCGCCATTTTTTTGGTGGTCAGTACACTTGAGAGTAGTCTGTCTAACGTATGTTGCTGTTGAGCTCGAAGTGTTGTATTTAATATGTATTGTATTTAGTGTGTATTGCCTATACAATTTTTGCGGCTGAAATATGTCTAAAGTGTGTTCAGCATTTAAATGCATAAATCGAAGTGATAAAATGATAAGTACTTTGTGCAAGAACACCCAAATTTTGCCTTGTTTGCTTTCAGTATTTGCTCAATCAAAATTCCAGACTAATGACAGTCAACTGCCCAAAAACTGAAGCTTCAGATGACTTATCCTGCAGCCGCGGTGGAGTAGCCGAGCTATCTAAAGCACCTCGCTGCGGATCGCACGATTGCTCGCCGTGGGAGTGTCGAGTCCTCCCTGGGGCATGGGTGTGTGTACGTTGTCCTTAGGTTAGTTTACCTTTGTTTAAGTAGTTTGTAAGCTACGGACTGATGACCATGCAGTTTGGTAAGATAGATTTACAAAAATTTGAACACTTCAACTTACCCTGCAATTCTCCTGTAGCTGTTGTGTTCTTCAGTCCGCAGACTGGTTTGATGCAGCTCTCCACCTACCCTGTCCTGTGAAAGTCTGTTCATCTGCGAATACATTCGGCAACCTACATCCTTTTCAATCTGTTTACTATATTCGCGCCTCGGTCTCCCACTACGATTTTTTCCTACACACTTCCTTCTAATGCAATGTTGGAAATTCCTTGATGTCTCAGAATATGACCAACCAATCTATCCCTTCTCTAATTCAGGATATATCGGAAACTTATTTTCTTCCTGATTCGGTTAAGCACCTCCTCATTAGTTACGTGATCTACTCATTTAATTTTCATCATTCGTCTGTAGCACCACATTTCAAAAGCTTCTACAATGCTACAATCCAGACAAATGCTTTCAGAAAGGACTTCCTAACATTTAAATTAACATTGGATGTTAACAGGTTTAGCTTCTTCAGAAACGCTTTTCTTCCCATAGCCATTCTGCATTTTATATCTTTTTTACTTCGGCCATAAGAAGTTATCTTGCTACCCAAATAACATAATTCATCTACTACTTTTATTGTCTCATTACCTAATCTAAGTCCTTCAACATCGCCTGATTTTCTGACATTGCATTCCATTACCTTAGTTTTACTCTTGATAATGTTCATCTTATATTTTCCTTTCAATACACTGTCCATCCCATTCAATTGCTCTTCCAGATCTTTTGCGGTCTCCGACAGAATTACAATATCATCCGCAAAACGCAATGTTTTTATTTCTTCTCCATGCACTTTAATACCCTCTCCAAATTTCTCCTTCCATTCCTTCACTGCCTGCTCAATGTACAGATTGAACATAAGGCGACAACCCTGTCTTACTCCCTTCCCAACCTCTGCGTCCCTTTCTTGCCCTTCGACTCAAATAACCGCTGTTTGGTTTTTGTATAGGTTGAACGTGACTCTTCGCTCCCTATATTTTACCCCTGATATCTTCAGAATATGGAAGAGTGTATTCCAGTCGACATTGTCTGAAGGTTTCTCCAAATCGACAAACACTAAAAACGTAGTTTTCTCTTCTTTCCTTAGCCTATCTGCTAAGTCGTAATGTGAGTATTGCCTATCGTGTACCTACATTTCTCCTAAATCCAAACTGATCTTCCCCGAGGTTGGATTCAACAAGTTTTTCCATTAGTATGTAAATAATTCGTGTTAGTATTTTGCAACCATGACTTATTAAACTGATAGTTCTGTAATTTTCATACCTGCCTGCACTTCCTTTCTTTCGAATTGGAATTACAATATTCTTCTTGAAGTCGGAAGGTATTTCCCCTGTCACATACATCTTGCATACCAGGTGACTGGCTCTCCTAACGACGTCAGCAGTTCAGACGGAATATCATCTACTCCAGGGGCCTTGTTTCGACTCAAATCCTTCAGCACTCTGTGGAATTCTTCTCGCAGTATCATATCTCCTATCTCATCTTCCTCCACTTCGTCTTCCATTTCTAGAATACTGCCTTCAAGTTTATTTCCTTTGTATAGGCCCTGTATATATTCCTTGCACAGTTCACCTTTCCCTTCTTTGCTGAATACTGGCTTCCCGTCTGAGTTTCTGAAATTCCTGAAGTACACAACGTAAAAAAAAGGCTTAATTTTCCACGTAGTATTTCTGAGATATTTCTTCTTATTTCACTCACATGAGTGTCTACACCTTCTTTAAAATCATTTTCATTTGTTGTTGACAATACTTGACTAAGGTTGACATACAACCAATGCAAAGTGTAGAAGCAGTAGTAACAGGCAGAATATTTTCACTTGTATACCTCTTTGTTCTTTGCAACAAATATGTACTTAGGAATGCTTTTTTGGCAGCTGTGCCAGGCGCATTTTTATTTTTTTTTTCTATTCTACTGTGAGTTTCGTCTTTGTACTCAAATCTCACGTACCAAACGTTACTTGTTTCAACATGGCAACATGGAAAGTTATTTAGGACACCTTATTTCGACGTGGGACGCTGTTGTGACAGATGACTTAAGCTCACTTTTAACTTCAGTGTTTTGTTGTCATTTTCGTCTTTGTACTCAAATTTCGTCAACCAAAGTTACAACGACGCCTTTTAACAGCAATTTTACAAGTTTGTAGACAAATGTATACTAGACTTTATGATAGAATTTGTTACAACACATTAACAGCAGATGCAAATCCGTGGTCATAATTGTTCAACAATTATTGTTCACTGTACGTTTCGTAGGTCGCTTTTTGACCATGTACTTGCATTAAAATCAACACAAACATTTACGCAGCGTCACTTTCGCTGTTATTGCGAACCTCGGGTAACTGTTGTACTTGGAACTGGGATTGTATTACTGACAAGTTCGTGATATTTCATTACCGCATTTTTAGGAAATTTACTGCCGTGCTCGTCAATTCGCAGCTTCGAAAAAGTCTGGCGGAACTTGATGCACATCCGTATTCAGTTGTCAATCTTTATTTAAAACGTGGAACTATGAATACGTAAAATTCCCGAGTGGGTGTGGCATATCAGCTGACAGCCGATACCCCAAATAACATGGCAGACGCCGGTCCTATTTGCCTCAAACCTGGCTGACCTATCGCCGCTCTATGAAATTCAAGCTCGTTGCACAGAACGATTTATTGCGTCTCCTTGAAGTGGCTCGGCGACTTGCGTTAACCACCGTCGGGTAATTAACCATCCACTCACTATCCATATCAAAGTGCAGTGCCCACTCAATGATCGGAATTGCATTACTGGCTCACCGAATCCCATTGAAAATCAGGTTATAATTTAATGTGAAGTCAGACTGATCTCGCTAATTTAACTAAACTTATTTTGATTCTGTTCAAACGACTAACAGCTCAGTGCTAATTTGACTGCACCTACGTTTCATTTACATGTTTGTACAATGTATGATTATCCCTCATTATTTATTTGTGACTTTATAATATTAAATTAGAGATAAATTGAATCCAATTTCCCTCCTCACTGCCACCATAATTTTATTATTATTGTTATGATCGATAATGAATTCCACAGTTGAATTTCTGCGTATTGAAGTAGTAGTTATACCTGATCTTCTTGCCATCAGCCATCTACTTTAACTATCGTAACAAGTAATGTATGCGTCCAATTAATATTAGCAAGATATAGATAAGCAGTATTTCAGTAACAATTCAATGCCCCCCCTCCCATTACAGAATCAACCTATTTTTCTCCCAAGACAACTTAGTACCTTGCAGTGTTACTAACCGGATGGGCCAAATGTCTTAACGCATATAATATACAAACTACCAACGAGAGAGTTTGAATGAATCACGAAGGACTTCGTCGATGATTCACCCACGCCAGTTAACTGGTTCAGCTCAATAGATGTACAGGTAATTATATCAAGATGAAGCTGTTCCAATGTAGTAAATATTCGACCTGCTTTTCTTCTCAGTGGTTTGTGATTAAACATGTATATGCAGTTTATAATCTGATATTACATGCTTGTCATACAACGCACAGCACTGAGCGATATTTATATGTTCGTAAACAGCGCGTGTGAATTCTCGATTCTTCAGGGGCCCTTATGTCGGCTTCGGTTCTTCACAGAGTGTTGAGGTAAAGTGTTCTGGACAGCTCATAGCCTAGTGCTCATATTTATGCATATTTGAAGAATGGCAATACAGTAGCTGTCCAACAGTACAGCGTCAAAAATTTTAATATTACACGTTACCTGGTGCGCATCGAAATTCTGAAACACTCTTTATTTTAACATTACGCTTGGTCTGTCGTGGGCATTATACGGCTTATGTAAGTGACATTCATTCAAGTGGGTTCTAAGAAAAATCACGAAAAATCATGAATTTTGGGTACTAAAATTACGAATTGCTAGGATGAACACCATGATAATTTCTATTTATTAAAATTCGTCAAAATTCATACGAAATCTTCTTCAGATTATATTATCAAAATACGTTTAAAATGTTTCCAATATCTTCATTCGTAGCCGGGTCCCAGACAAACGATCATGCTTTTGTACAAAATCACGTAGCCCGACTTTAAGCTTTTTTTTTTTTTCACTGCGAATAGCAAATCTAAATAACAGGTCATAGCAATATTACAATTAATTAGACAGATTTACAATACTTTCTGTAGACATGTATCTAGAATCGGCATTTTTTCGTTTTCGAAGGTCTTTCTCCGATATCAAGATACAACCGATAAACTATGATGCTTCAAGAACAAAAGTGCATATTATGCTTAAAGTCCGTGGCCTTGGCCCTTTGAAACTTGCCTTCCGATTAGAAAAAGTACACTTAGTGAAAAGAAATAATGAAACAAGATCTTACTTCTCTTATTAGCAGTTAATTGCAGCATCCAGCTTGTTCCAGTATTATATTTTTAAGGATTTGGCATAGGTATATACACACTGCGTAGACTTTTTGAAAGGTTAATTTTTTATTTTATGTTTTCATTGTAGGAAAGTTCTTTTTATTTATTTATTTTCAGAAATTTTTCAGTAATCAGTCGTAAGTATTATTTATTGGAAGATCTCGATTTGGTCCAGTGTGTGGTCATTGTCAATGCTTAAAAAAATATTAAAATACGTAACACATCAAGACCTCCATGTTGGAGGTTGTGTTCCACCATGGAATCAAGCCTAGGTTAACTTTAATTCATACATAGCTGGAATTGAAATGTACCTAACATATTGAGATATTGCTTAATGATGAGATGCGAATGATATTTTACTTGGTTCATGATATATTTGTCCGTGAACGCTAGCACGCTATACCAATCTGTTGGAAAATTCCATTTTAAAGATTGTTTCTGGGTGAATAGCAAATGGCTTAACAGTTATATCCAGATAGTTGAAATGTTTATCTAGAAAATCCCGTTTTCGAAAAATCGTGTTCGATTGGTCGATTAGCCGCAAAAATAAGTTATTTTGGTATCAAAAATTCCAGTTATGGGGATAGGCACATCTACACGTTCTATACATGGCAAATCATCGCATTTTTACGATCTGTTCGTTAGATGATGATTGCAGGATGCCTTGAAAGTTTTCCTCCGCATTACTAGCCGCTAACGCGATCCATGTATTCCACGTTACCGTATATATCCACAAAAATATGTATTCGTACGTAGTATCAGGCCTGATAACTGATTGTAGTTTCGACACATGTCGAAAAAGTATAACAAAGCTACTTTTTTCGATGTCATTTACTCAACAATATCATTTGTAAAAGTCAGAAATCACCGTAGATTTTATCTGCGATAATAAATTTTTCACTTATTACTGCTGTTCGTCATATATCGGCGTACAATGTGCCTGTGACAAATATGTTGCATTTTTCTCTGATACGCCCGTAAATAGTGTCTGTGATGAAAAATTGTGCAGTTAACACGGTAAACCCATTACATACCGACATCCATGAAGTTTCTTTAGGTAAACTTTGCAGTTTCGATCATGGGTATGCCCATAACTTAGTACCATAAATTGTGGCTAACAAAAAACTCTTTGGAATGACCGGCCTCTCCCCATCCACGACTCTTCCAGTTACATGTCTGTATATATGGTTATTTGCTCCTGCAGAAAAAGGTGAACATTGGTACCATGCTAAATTAATAAAATAAATAAGCAATTTAATTGAATAATTTGAGGTCCAGGACCGCGGACGGGCGTATGAATACTGCGGGAAATTGACTTGGCTGGCACAGACAGTACAGTCGACGAGGACACACACAAGGCAGAGACGTCAGCCCATGACAGCGGCGGATTAGTTCCGGCGAGATCGGTCAGCGAAATAATTGGACCGAGGCGAACGAATTAATCCGGGTGACGAGGGCGATAATTGACCTCGACGCCAGATCAACTCGGTGGCCGTCTGAATCACACCGCACGTGGGACATAGAACGTCAGCCTCCAGAACAGACTCACAAATTAAATCAGCCGGATCTATGTCTTGAAGCACATTCAGTGGTATTGAACCTCTGAGTATGGTAAATGTAGTCAACAGTTATGTGATGTGAGCGGATACGTTACACCCAGATAGCGTCTTTAGACACACCTTGTCCCATACACAAGTTGCGTCTGGAAAGACTTGGAAGTTGGCGTTGGCAGAGATGATTGGAGGCAGCTGAACCGCCATTAACTGTTATTCATTGTGAATTTTTTCTTATCGTATATGTACTATTTTTGATAATGAGATTATTGATATCAATCAAAGGTGAATCGATGGCACAAATTTTCGCAATAAATTCTACATGACTACAAAATAAACCTCTCCAAAATATGTGACAGGGAAATATAGTTATGGACAATGATATAAAAACACTGTTCCTTGAACAACGTACATGTTTTCAAGGAAAACGGATACAGCAAAAGTGAAACTTCTAAAGTCTTACGTTGCCACTAACGTAAGGAAACTTGTGAATCCACGGACGAGGCAAAGCCAGCAGCATTCCTTGTTGTACGTTGTTCTCGACGGCGAGTGTTCATCAGAGACGAGTGTATCGTCAGGCGTGCCCGAGGGGAGTGTGATAGGACCGCTATTATTTTCTATCTATATAAATGATCTGATGGACAGAGTAAGTCGTACTTTGCGGCTGTTTGCTGACGATGCTTTGGTGTATGGGAGGGTGTCGTCTGTAACTGTAATAGCATACAGGATGACTTAGACAAAATTGCTAGTTGGTGCGAAGATTGGCAGCTATCTCTCAACGTAGAAAAATGTAAGGTAATGCGCATGAGTAGAAAAAACAATCTCATAAAGTTCGAATACAGCATTAGTAGTGAGCTTCTAGATGCTGTCGCGTCGTTCAAATATCTAGGCGTAACATTGCAGAGCGATACGAAATGGAACGAGCATATGAGGACAGTTGTGAGTAAGGCGGACAGCCGACTGCGGTTTATTGGGAGAATTTTGGGAAGATCTACATCACATGTAAAGGAGACCGCGTATAAAACGCTTGTGCGACCACATCTTGAGAATTGCTCAAGTGTTTTGGATCCGCAGGAGATCAGTTTAAAGGAAGACATAAAGGCGGTTCAGAGGCGAGCAGCTAGATTTGTTACCGGTAGGCTCGACCAATGCGCGAGTGTCACGGAAATGATCCGTCAACCCAATTGGTGATCGCTGGAAGAAAGACGACGTTCTTTTCGTGAATTTCTGTTAAGTAAATTTAGAGGGTCGGAGTGTGAAGCTGAGTAGTACGATCTTGCTGCCGCCTACTTACATTTCGCGTAAAAATCACAAACAGAAGATAAGAGAAATTAGGGCTCGTACGGAGGCACATAGGCATTCTTTTTTTGCTCGTTCAATTTGGGAGTGGAATATGAAAGGAAATCCCTAGTAGTGGTACAGTATACCCTCCGCCACGCACCTTACGATGAATTGCGGAATATGTATGTAGATGTAGATGTAGGTGTAGATTCTGTGGAGAAAGGACCAGCAAGATTGGACGCCTCCTGAAGAGACATGGACTGACACCAGTTTTCCGACCCGCCTCCAAGATCAGAAACATGTTACGCCCTGCTGAGGACAGTACAGGTCTGCGTGTTCCGGTTGTATATGGCGTCCCCTGTGAGTGTGGAAGTATTTACATTGGACAGACTATTAGAACTGTTGCTGAACGTTGTGCAGAACACACTCGGCACATAAAACAAAGAGAGCTTGAGAATTCAGCATTTACAGAACACTGCCTAACAAATGGGCATAGATTACTATTTGAAAAGACGAAAATTCTGGCCCAAACATCATATTACTGGGATTCTGTTATAAGAGAGGCTGTAATTAGATTAAACGTCAACAATGTCAACAGAGACCAGGGCTATACACTCAGCAGGGTTGGGGGGGGGGGGGGGGCGGGCGCAGGATGTAGAGTGGAAACAGAGGTCTTGCGCTAATGGCGAAGCGAGAGCGCCAGCTTCAAATGAGGCGCCGCTCTGGCGGCACGCTCCATGTGACGTCACGCGGTACCGCGGCCCATCGGCCCGCTCTGGCTTCCCGTGCAGGCGCTCTCCGGCCCTCCTGAAACTTCCAGAAGCAGCGCTGCAGCTATATAAGCAGGACGACTTGCCAACACCGGCTCCCAGGCAATTATCATACGTCGTACCACCCCCTCCTTCCAAGATTTCTACCTTATCCTCCACAACCGCCCCATCCGCCACCACCCTGAAGTACTTTGGCCTAACCCTCGACCGTAACATTTCCTGGACCCCCCACCTCCGCACTGTCCGACAGAAAGCCCTCTCCCACCTTAACCTCCTCAAATTCCTCACCGGCCGGACGTGGGGTGTCAGCCCCTCCACCATCCTCAACATATACCGCTCCCTCATGCGTCCTGTCGTTTGCAGCTTCCATCCCGCCTGGATCTCCGCTCCCACATCCTATTATAAAACCCTTAAAGTCCTCGAGCGCTACGCAATCCGCATCGCTTACCGTATAATGCTCCCTTCCCCCACGCAGATCCTGTATGACCTGATCCCGTTTCCCCACCTCCTCGAATACCTCCAGCATATCCGTACCCTCTATACACCCGTAAAATAGACTCCCGCAACCCCATGGTCCACCCTATCCTTACCAACCCTGGGCCTCTGCCACGCCTCTACCGCGTTATACCCCCTTCCCTTCATCTCCACAACCTCCATGTCCTCTCCCAGGTTAATTTCATCCTCCTCCCCCTCCCTGATGACGTCCTCCGTTCCGACATATACCCTTTCTACCAGCTCTGATCCCCCGCGTAGATGTAAGGCCCCCTCTCCCCCACTCCCCTTCCCCTCCCCCGTTTGGCTACCCCCTCCCTGCCCTGGAGTCCCTACGGCTCCTCCCTACCGCCTCCGTCCCCGCCGTTTATCATCTCCCCCGCGCTTCCCTCCCCCCCCCCTTTCTCGGGGTCCTCGACCGAAAGTTTTAACCGTGCTACGTCAAGTGTTGTGTGCTGTGCTCCAGTTTTTTAACTGCGTCCACCGCAATCAGACAAGCGTCGCACCGTGTATTTTAATTAGTGTCTCCGTGTACTCGCCGTCCTGTGTTATTGGTCGCCCTACATTGTTTTTTTAGGTCTCCGTGGCTCATCATTTTTAAATAACTAGATGTGGCTTCAATCATGTGTCTATTGTAATGTACTCCAAACTGTCGCCTTGTCTATGTGATTGTATCTCCGTTGTATTATCTCCTGTTATGTATTTCAATTCTCCACTCACATATGTATTTTAATTACTCTCGGCTGAAGAGCAGCATATAGTGCTGCTGCCAGCCTGCCAGTGTACTGCTGGTATAAAATACAATATAGGAAAAAAAACACCAACACCGGCAGTCAGTGAGTTTACTCCTGATGACGATGGCCGAGCTTTCCATCGAAGCGTCGCGAAAGACTCCGAGGGCAAACATATACGAGGCGCGTCCAGAAAGTAAGTTCCGCTTGCCAATAAAATGACATTGTACACAGATACAGAACAAATTTTTATTGCACAAAATTCTACAACTCTTAAACTACTTTTCCACATAACTGCCGAAATTTTGCAGGCATTTGTCATAGCGTGGCACGAGGTTTTGTACACCTTCTTCATAGAAATCTGCCGCCTGTGTCTTCAACCAGTTGGATACAGTGAAATTGGGGGGAAGTCCATAGCGAGAGCACTAATTGTAAACCTACGGTTTTCCTGGATCTTGTCATCAATCGCGTGAACCAGTTCTTCTGTAACCAAAGGTGGACGCCCACTTCGTTCTTCATCGTTCACATCACTACGCCTGCCATTGAACTGTCGGACCCATCTTCTCACCATCTAATCACTCATCACATTTGGTCCGTAAACATCGCAAATTTGCCGGTAAATTTCACTTGGTTTCACGTTCCTCGCATTCCGAAACCGAATCACCGACCGGATTTCACAGGCGGCGGGATTTTCAATCAACGCCGACGTTTCTAACAAGCATAACAAAGCGTACGTAACTGACAGCGATCTCCAAATGGCGCACGTTCTTCTCCAGGATACACATCGTCTACAGCGCATGTGCGGAACTGCAATCGCAGCGCTGAAGCGGAGATAAATTGAATCGGAACTTACTTTCTGAACGCGCCTCGTATTTATTGCGACGGATTAATGTTCGATCTACGATTACCGGTGAACAAAATTACAGAGGAAACAAGCCAACAAAAAACAAGATAATGAAAGACACACAATTAGTATCTATGTCTTACGCTAATGTAAAATGAATGAAGATTCTAAATCTCTAGTTGCAGTGACTGGCATGTCATTCCTGCTTTCAAGAGATCCGATCAAATATTGTTACCCTAACAGATAAGTGCCGTAGGCCTACAAGTTAAATAACACGTCACAAATATTGTCAGATGCAGGCGAGTGCAGGCCACTGTGTCAAGTCCTCGAAGTACAACTGTGCGGTAACGTCTGGTCGTTGGCTACTGAAATGTTCGCGGATGCGGAAAAATAATGATTTTCTTCAGGTCTCGGAGGCTGTTACTCCTACAACTCAGACGCTGTAACCTCGACAGATCACAGTGCCAAACGACCTCGGTGATTCTGCAAGGTTGAAGCCACTCTAAACTGCATATATTGCTACACGGGAATTTATTGGAGGTAAAGGTGACTAGGGCAGCCGAGGGAGGACAAAGAAATGGATCGGAATTAAATACATGGATGATAAAATAATACCTAATATCAAACGGAGTAGATCTTTGGAAGGAAGGAATATTAGTGTTTAACGCCCCGTCGACAGCGTGGTCATTAGAGTCAGAACTTATGCTCGGATTGTTTGGGCAAGGATGGGGAAGGAAATTCGGCCTTGCCCTTTGAAAGAAAGCAACCCGGCATATGCCTAGAGTGATTTAGGGAAATCACGTAAACCCTCAGTCTGAATGGTGAGAAGTGGATTTCAACCACCTTCCACCCGAATGCGAGTCCGGTGTGTTACTACAGCGTCACCTCGCTCGGTGAGATGATCTTCGTGGCAGGTATTGAAGTAATTCGTGACACTCTTCGAAGGTTTCATACGCCTTAAGGCTAGTTTACACGACGACACTACGTTTCAAGAAACTGCGCTACTGACCAGTGCGCATACGCGGCAGGCGTTCGCGCAACTCGTTGGCGAAACTAGAGAGTTTCGGTACCTTCCAACTTTGGCGAAACTGATAGCGCTTGTTTTTAGGTTAGGTGATAACCAACACAGAACAAAACACAACATAAAGGGGGGGAAAGGAAGAAATAATTAGGTTTTTGAACATATATCCGATGCATAGGTGTTTGTGCCATTTTAACGATGAAAATCTCAGGAATAAGCAGCGGCGTCTTAGTGCTCTTGAAGCAATTATTCGTGAAATAAATATTGATGCGTTTACGATAAGTGCATTTCAGAATAAAGTACATTGAATTCCAAATACCTATACAAACGAACTATGGCAATTGTGGATTTGGGAACACGGTACATGTACTGTAGAGAAGAATATGTTTTTGACAAAAAAAGTAATGCAATTTGTAATTTCAGTGCTGGTAACAATGTTTCACGCGTAACATTATCTTGTTTGGTTATTGCATTAATAACTCTGTTTAAAAGGAACGTAAACTGCTCTGGTGACATTCTGAATTCATTAAAATAACTTATAGGGTCTTAGATTACAATTTCTTTCAGCAAGGTCGCTAAATAACCGAGCTGAGGTTTTTTTTATGTTTGTTAAGCTTATGGGACCTAATTACGGGGTCATCAGTCCCTAAACTTACAAACTACTTATCAACTACCTTATACTAAAGACGGCACAAATATCCAGGCCCGAGGGGGGGGGATTCGAACCCCCGACCGTAGTGGCCGTGCAGACCGTGAGTGGAGCGCCTCAGTCTCCTCGCCCACCGTGGCTGGCGGTCTTTTTTTAATCCAGTCACAAACACAAACACGTTCCTTATCCTTTTTATGTTTAGTATTATGTAGCGACTTCACACAGAGAAGCAATAGCTCCGCCAGAAAACTTAAGGTACCAAAACTTTCATCCTACGGCGAGTACGGCCGTACAGACATACACGAAACCAGTTGCGCGCAACTCATTTCATGCAACGAGTGTCGCAACCTGGTGTCGTCGTGTAGACAAGCCTTTAGGGTGTCCAAAGTAGGCAAGGGAGGAGGAAATCCATACATGGGTAACAGAATGGCCTAATGTTAAGTGAGATACTTAACTGTGGATGTGTTCTAATACTCGTGACACCCTTAAAAGTCCAGTGCCAGCTGCTGCCAGTGACACATCGTAAACATCGCTAAGTATCTTAATTTAATTAACGTCAAATTTAATTTGCCAGTCTAGTTCTACATTTTCGTTATTACTTCTGTTTGAAGAGGTTTATTCCCGCGTATTCGGCAGATTTAGTTTGTACTACTGTTTTAATAGTTTATTCTATCGTATTTCATAAATACCGTTGTGTTTAGTCTTCGTCTTTGACTGGTGTATTTCAAAACAAGTCACAGACAATTACTATAGCTCGTTATCAGTCAGTCCAGTGCCAGCTGCCATCAGTGCCACATGGTAAACAGTGCTAAGTATCTTAATTTAATTTTTATCAAATTTAATTTGCCAGCCTAGTTCTTCATTTTCGTTAGTACTTCTGTTTTAGAGGTTTAATCCCGCGTACTTGGCAGATTAGCATTCAGTCAGTTAGAAGTCATTTCAGTGCCAGCTTTTGTCGTTGCTCCATCACCCATAATTTAATTGCGTGAAATTTCGTTGCCAGTTAATTTCTTAATTTTCGTTAGTGTTTCTGTTTTTAAGAGGGTTCCTTCTCACCTACTTGACACATTTCGTTTGTGCTAGTACTTTAAAAGTTTATTCTCGCGTATTTTGGAAATACCGTGTGTATAATTATCGTCTGCTGCAAGGTACGTGTCATATTGTTCCTTATTTCGTGTTCTGCTTTGAGAAAGCTTATATTCCAGCGCGTTCGATAACGGTGTATTCCACAGATATTCTCGTTTATTTTGAAAACTGCCGAACTCAGTTTCGTTGATTTGACAGTGCAGTTACCAATGACCACAGTTCAGTCAGCTGCCAGCCGCCTTTATTAAAGTACTAGGCTACTTAAAAGTTGATTATTTAGTTTTCTACTTTCTGCAGTTAATTGTATCGATAGGATGGATAGGATGTGTGCCTGCTGTGTGCCGACGCAGGAAGAGTTGGCCGCAGTTCGCGAACAGCTGAGCGTGCTGTTGGCTACGGTAAGCAGTCTTCAGACTGCTGTCTCGGGGAGCTGCGATGGTGGGGAGTCTGGTGCGTCGAGTGGGACACCTCAGGTGTCTTATGCTTCGCTCTCTGTCCCTGCTACCGAGGCACCTTCAGGTGTACCGGACGTGGTCGAGCCGCCCTCTCCGCAAGGGGAGTGGCGGGTTGTACGGCGTTCGCGTCGCTCGAGGCGGAAGGCTAATGTGGAGGCTGGACGCCCGTCCACGCCCGTTCGTCCTATGAGTGATTGTGTGGCCACTCCTTCAGCAGGGTCCGCGCAGGTGTACGGGAGAGGGGATTAGTAGTTATTGGGAGATCCAATGTTAGGCGCGTGATGGAGCCCCTTAGGCAGATAGCGTCCAGACCCGGAAAGAATTCCAACGTGAACTCAGTATGTCTGCCTGGGGGCCTCATCCGAAATGTGGAGGCGGCCTTACCGGCGACTATCGAGGGTGCGGGGTGCGGTCGACTACAAGTCGTAGCTCATGTCGGCACCAATGACCCTTGTCGCTTGGGTTCTGAGGACATCCTCAGGTCCTACGGGCGGCTAGCGGAATTGGTGAAGGCTGCTGCCCTCGCACGCGGGGTGCAAGCAGAACTGTCGATTTGTAGCATTGTTCCCAGGGTTGATCGGGGGTCCTTTGGTTTTGAGCCGAGTGGAGGGTCTAAACCAGAGGCTTCGCCGATAAGCAAATGTTAGGGTCGCACTTAAAAAATGAATGTGCATCGTTTAATTCCGGGACTATGGATGTAGAGGAATTGTGGGCTAAATTTAAGTTAGAGAAATATGTGCCAGTAAAGACGATTAAGGATGGAAAAGATCCACCGTGGTATAGTAATAATGTTAGAAAGCTGCTGAGAAAGCAAATACTGTTGCACTATCGATTCAAACAAGATCTTTCCGAAAACCCAAAAAAATTCTGGTTTTATGTAAAATTGATAAGCGGGTCAAAGCCCACTGTCAAGTCACTCGTGGATCATTCCGGGGCAGTTATAGAAGAAAGGAAACGGAAAGCTGAAGTTCTCAATTTAACCTTTAAGAAGTCTTTCACCAAGGAGGACCGCTCAAATGTACCATCATTTGATCAAAGTACTAATTCCGAATTGGAGGACATAGTAATAGCGATTTCAGCTGTAGAGAAGTAGCTGAGAGAGCTAAATACGAAAAAGTCTGCTGGTCCGCAGGGAATGCCAGTTCGGTTTTACAAAGACTATTCTGCGGCATTGGCCCCCTACTTAGCTTGCATTTATCGCGAATCTTTAATTCATCGCAAAGTTCCTAGTGATTGGAAAAAAAGCGCAGGTGACTCCCGTTTATAAGAAAGGAAAAAGAAGTGACCCACACAATTACAGGCCAATATCGTTGACATCAGTTTCATGTACAATTTTGGAGCATATTCTCAGTTCGAATATAGTAAATTTCCTTGAAACGGAAAAGCTTCTTTCCATGAATCAGCACGGGTTTAGGAAACATCGTTCATGTGAAACTCAGCTTGCCCTTTTCTCACAAGACATCTTGCGAGCCATGAATGAAGAGCAACAGGCGGATTGTGTTTTTCTCGACTTCAAAAAACCGTTCGACGCGGAGCCACACTGCAGACTACTAATGAAGATACGAGCTTATGGAATAGGTTCACAGATTTGTGACTGGCTGGAAGACATCACAAGTAATAGAACGCAGTACGTTGTTCTCGACGGCGAGTGTTCATCAGAGACGAGTGTATCGCCAGGCGCACCCCAGGGGTGTGTGATAGGAACGCTGTTATTTTCTACCTATATAAATGATCTGATAGACTAACTTGTAATTTGCGGCTATTTGCTGATGATGCTGTGGTGTATGTGAGGGTGTCGTATTTAACTGACTGTAATAGCATACAGGATGACTTATTTCTAGTTGGTGCGAAGAATGGCAGCTAGCTCTCAATGTAGAAAAATGTAAGGTGATGCACATGAGTAGGAAAAACAATCCCATAATGTTCGAATACAGCATTAGTAGTGAACTGCCTGAAGCTGTCGCGTCGTTCAAATATCTAGGCGTAACATTGCAGAGCGATATGAAGTGGAACGAACATGTAAGGACAGTTGCGAATAAGGCTGACAGCCGACTTCGGTTTATTGGGAGAATTTTAGGAAGATGTACTTCACCTGCAAAGGAGACCGCGTATAAAACCCTTGTACGACCACGTTTTGAGTATTGCTCAAGTGTTTGGGACCCGCAGCAGATCAGTTTTAATGAAGACATTGAGGCAGTTCTGAGGCGAGCAACTAGGTTTGTTACTGGTAGATTCGACCAATGCGTGAGTGTCTCGTAAACGCTCCGGCAACTCAATTGGGGATCGCTGGAGGAAAGACGAGTTTCTTTTCATGAATTTATGTTGAAGAAATTTTGAGGGCCGAATTCGAAGCTGTGTGTAGTGCGATCTTGCTGCCGCTAAAAAAAATTTCAAATGTTTGTAATTCTATCGGACCAGACTGCGTGGTCATCAGTCCGTAGCTTACAAACTACTTAAACCTAGGTAAACTAACCTAAGGACAACACACACACCCATGACCCAGGGAGGACTCGGACCTCCACGGCGAGCAACCGCGCGCTCCGCAGCGAGATGCTTTAGACCGCTCGGCTACTCCACCGCCTTGCTGCCACCTACTTACATTTCGCGTAAAGATCACAAAGACAAGATAAGAGAAATTAGGGCTCGTGTGGAGGCATATAGGCATTCTTTTTATCCTCGTTCTATTTGGGAGTGGAATAGGAAAGAAAATCCTCAGTAGTGGTATAGTGTACCCTCCGCCACGCACCTTACAGTGAATTGCGGAGTATGTATGTAGATGTAGCATGGAAACATCTCAGGTTGTCCCGGGTAGCCTAGTGTGAGGGGGGGGGGGGTAGAAACCCGTCTGTAATGCACATTTGGGAGACAAAATTATACACTACTGACCATTAAAATTGCTACACCAATTGAAAATGCAGATGATAAACGGGTATTCATTGGACAAGTATATTATACTAGAACTTACATTTTCACGCAATTTGGGTGTATGGATCCTGAGAAATTAGTACACAGAACAACCACCTCTGGCCGTAATAACGGCCTTGATACGCCTGGGCAATGAGTCAAACAGAGCTTGGATGGCGTGTACAGGTACAGATGCCCACGCAGCATCCACACGATACCACAGTTCATCGAGAATAGTGACTTGCGCATTGTGATGAGACAGTTACTCGGCCACCATTGATCATACGTTTCCAGTTTGTGAGAGATACTGAATGTGCTGGCCAGGGCAGCAGTCGCACAATTTCCGTATCCAGAAAGGCCCGTACAGGACCTGCAACATACGGCTGTGCATTATTCTGCTGAAGTGTGGGGTTTCACAGGAATCGAATGAAGGGTAGAGCCACGGATCGTAACAAATCTGAAATGTAACGGCCACTGTTCAAAGTGCCGTCCATGCGAACAAGAGGTGACCGAGACGTATAACCAATGGTACCCTATACCATTACGCCAGCTAATACACCAGTATGGCGATGACGAGTACACGCTTCCAATGAGCGTTCACCGCGATGTCGCCAAACACGGAACCGACCATCATGATGCTGTAGACAGAACCTGGAATCATCCGAATAAATTACTTTTGCCATTCGTGTATCCAGGCTCGTCGTTGCGTACACCATCGCAGGCGCTCTTGTCTGTGATGCAGCGTCAAGTGTAACAGCAGCTATGGTCTCCGCTGCAAACGTCGTCGAACTGTTCGTGCAGATGGTTGTTGTCTTCAAAAATGTTTAAATGTTTGCATAGCTTATGGGACTTAACTACGGGTTTCATCAGTCCCTAAACTTACAAACTACATATAAACTAGCTACCATAAGGACAGCACAAATATCCATGCCCGAGGGGGGATTCGAACCCTGGACCGTAGTGGCCTTGCAGACCTTGACTGACGCGCCGCAGTCCCCTCGGCCACCGCAGCCGGCGTTGTTGTCTTCCAATCGTCCCCATCTGTTGACTCAGGGATCGAGAAGTGGCTGCACGATTCGTTACAGCCTTGCGGATAAGATGCCTGTCATCTTGACTGATAGTGATACGAGGCCGTTGGGAGTCATATTGCCCTCCTGATCCCACTGACTTCTTATTCTGCTAACAGACATTGGATCGCGACCAACACGAGCAGCAATGTCGCGATACGATAAACCACAATCGCGGTAGGCTATAATCCAATGTTTATCAGAGTCGGAAACGTGATAGTACGCATTTCTCCTTCTTACACGAGGCATCACAACAACGTTTCACCCGGTAACGCCGGTCAACTGCAGTTTGTGTATGAGAAATCGGTTGGAAACTTTCCTCATGTCGGCGCGTTGTAGTTGTCGCCACCGGTGCCAACCTTGTGTGAATCCTCTGGAAAGCCTATCATTTGCGTGTCACAGCATCTTCTTCCTGTCGGTTAAATTTCGCGTCTGTAGCTCATCCACTTCGTGGTGTAGAATTTTAATGACCAGGTGTGTATGACTAGTACAGGATATAGATACTATCCCATACTAGTCACACCTAAGCAAAAATGTTACGTAGCTATCGCTTCAGCATAATCAAATAGAAATCTAATAGATATACAGCTGAGACTAGAATGCTTCTTCTTGTTAAGTTATGTAAGCTGCTTCACTACTTTGAGGATATCTGCTTCAAATTTACTCATTCTGGCCTCTGACTTTAATTCGAAATCTGTTTTATTGGCTTCATTTTCTTTTGTGAATGAGGTTCGAGAAGTTGTTGTGTTTAGTAAGTCTGGTTTAGTAGCGGTATCGTCGGCAAGATCGTCATTACTATCACGTAGTGAGGGTATTGGTTGTGTTTGCCCCTAGTATATTTAACATTTCTCTTTGGGTGTTTAGCCAAATTTCGAGTAAGAGTTTCATTGTGGAACGTATTGTAGTCATCTCGCATTGAAGTCCTCGCTAAATATCGGGCTTCTGTGTAGGATCGCCAATCCTGAGGATTTTGTGTTCTTTCAAATTTTGCATGCCTTTTCCGTTGTTTCTGCAACAGTGCCCTAACGTTTTTTTGTGTACCAAGGACGATCACCACGTTCTTTTATTAATTTATTTGGTGTAAAACTCTCAATTGCTGTCGATATCACTTCTTTCAATTGGAGCCACATGTTGTCTACACTTACGTTTAGCGTTTGCAATGAGTGGAAACTGTCTTTCAAAATGCTATTTATTGTCATTCTATCTGGTTTCCTGAACAAATGTACCTTTCGTCTCTTTCCCTCTCTAGAACCCCTGATGTGGATATTGTCATTGCACTTTCATGACGATGATTTCATAAGAAATGTTGCTGAACAAATTTCACTGCTTTATGAAACTTCAATATTGTATTAATTTATACTTAAGTATCCCATCTGCCCAACTAGTAACTTTATGTCATTTAGGAAATAAAATAATTACTTTCTCAACACTGCGACCTTTGACAATAATGGAAATCTGGGGAGAATAAATTCCTACTTTTCCACTAATCACACTTTCACTATTTCTGCACATACGGATAATGCGCTTCTGTTGATGCTACTCATTTACACATGCAATGTTCATAGCTCTCAAGACTTGGAAACCAAAGTAGGGAAAATGATACGTTCTAAGTACAGTAACAAGACTAAAGGTTATTTCAATGATTTATTAAATATAAAAAAGTTAAACAATTGTTCTACAATTTTCTACATACTTGGAAAATCCTTGTCTATCCTCTTTACACTGTTAATGCAAAATTACTTATATAAAATAATATTTATTACCGTAATACATACTCGGTTATTCTTTCAGTACCAAAAATTGCTGCGAAATTACCAAATTATTCTTCTGCCTTACATTATAGCTGGAACGGATAACACCAATCAGTGTCTGCCGTGCCTGCGGATCAGACCATTTCGCTATTCCATCTCTCAACCTGGAGTTCTGCGTCTGCAGCCACTACGGATCAGACTGCCACTCTTTACGTCACCCTAGACTTTACCGTTCATCTCCAGCCTGCCAATCACCTCCACGAGAAGAGACAATTATTTTTTTACATATCTGCATATGCTAAAGATTAAATGGGTAGATTGCGTAACTAATGAAGAGGTACTAATCAGAATTGGGGAGACAAGTATTTTCTCGCCTATCTTGACTAAGAGGAGGGATCTATTGGTAGGACACCTTCTGAGACGTCACTGAGTCGTCAATTTAGCATTGGAAGGAAGTGTGTGGGGTAAAATTCACTGAGGGGAGCAAGGTACGAATACAGTAAGAGATTCAAATTGATATGCATTATCGTTCATATTCAGACATGAAGAGGTTTCTACAGAATAGAAAAATATTACCGCAAGATTCCACGTTAACCGACTGTCGGCGTACAGCAAGGAAAAGCGGTGCTGCCGGGCGCCGGTTTAATTCCGTCCACCGGCAAAAATTTATTTCGTTTATATTATTTATATTTATCATTTCCAGAATGTTCTACATGTTTATTATCTTCATTTGTAATTTCTACTTGTTTCTTATGTTAACTATTCTTCTGATTTCTGGTTCATTCTGTCTGTGTATAAATAGCAGATCACTCCGCCCGAGAGGCAGTTAGTGCGGCGTGTATGTTAAGTCCGTAATAAACCTGCTTTCAGTATAAGTGGTGTGTTCAGTTGCCTTCGAAGTCAAGCCTGTTTCCAGTTCAACGCGACATTTTTTGGTGGATGCGCCGGGTATCCTGTGCAACAGTTGCATCACCGTGGCTCCGAGTAGGGAACGTAAAAGCCGTCGCTTACACGGACTAGAACCGGAATACAAGGGATATACCGAGTACATCCTTCTGAGAGTCCGTATTATCAGAAGAACGATGGACACGAAACAAGCGGCAAGCCAGCTGCACATCAGACACCCGTCGGTGTTCTCTGGAGACGCTGGACAAGACCCCAACAAATGGCTAAAAGGGTTCGACCAAGTCGCCAAGTGGGATCATACAATGTGCTTGGCTAACGTTTATTTCTACCTGGACGGAACAACGCAGTAATGGTTCGAAAACAACGAAGAGAAGCTGAATGAGTGGGAAACGTTCCAGACGGAATTTAAGTAGACGTTTGAAGACCGCCAGCCCCACATCCGCTCGGCTGAAGAACAACTTAAGAAGCGGGCCCAACGACTTGGTGAGAACAGTACTCAACATTGCACCGCGAGTCATCGCCACTAAACGCAAAACACCGCGACTGGAACTCAATCAGACAAAATCGTAACGGCAAAAACTGTACGAACACTCACTAGGCAGAAACTACGTCACACTTGCACCGGCTGAACCGACTTATATTCCTTACCAGAGGAATCAAAGGCCAGACGTGATAGACATGGCCCTCATCAAGGGCATAACAGTTACCCTCAACCTTGAGGTTGTAAACGATCTGCCTTCTAATCACACCCCCGTTATACTTCACACGGAAGAAACACTGCAGTACAATGAACCATGCAGGATTCTGAATTACAAGCGCGCGAATTGGGATCTGTTCAAGGAAACGCTTGATAATCGTGTTCCTGATACGAGATTACGCAAACAGAACAATTTGATGAAGGTGTTGAAATGCTCACCACTGCTGGCCGAATCCATACCATTACGTGCTACACAACAACACTCAGCGGCCCTGCCCCAGGAAATCCTGGGCCTTATCTCAATGAGAAACCGACTCAGGAGATACTGGCAGCGTACCAGGCGTCCGGTGTATAAACATCACCTCAACAGGTCACAAGGTGTCACACAGGGTAAAATAACAACTTTCAAAACAACACAATGGGACCAGAAACTCGCTGGATATGATATCAGTCGTCCTGGAGTGTGGGCTCTGGCCAGACACATCACCAGGGAGAAACTCTACACGCCTACCTTACAGGGATCAAATGGCCTAGCATACTCAGCGGAAGAGAAAGCTGAGCTAATGGCCCAAACACTAGCAGCGTCATTCACACCGAACCTGGCTGCATCCGACCCAGTGTTCACACTTGAGACGGACCAGGCGAACACACTCTTCATGGATCAGCCTCCGCGCTGTAGTGGGACGGATTATTGTCTCCGCTACATATCTCATGTCAGCTCAGTTTGTGCAAGATAACTTACTTATATTTGTGTTCTTAAATGATTTTTATGTAAATGTTGAATGTTATATGATTATTAAAGAAGTTTTTTCTATGTTTTTTATGTTTCATGTGCTGTGACGCGATTTAACCTACGAGGGCAACATCTTCGACGCCGATTCCAAGGAGTAGATATCTGGCCACAACAAGTCGCGGGTCGACGGCCAGGAGGCAAGAAGATGTTGATCTCTGCGGTTGTCGTCGCAAGAGTTGGCATTATTATCGAAGTTTCATGTTAAAACAACAAATTTTAAAAGTCAGGTCCATTTTGTCTGTCAATGACCACATACGTAAAGTCATAGAAAGCAATAAATATCATTGTGTTTAAACTTGACGAAAGTGTCAGAGTACATCATTTATGAAAAAATATTTTACGATGAATAATATATTAATGAAATGAGCAGATGATTTAATTTAAATTTTCATTGGTGGTAAAGTTACGTCAAGAAGGCTTCGATAAATGTTTTATTTATTTATTTTTTTTTTTTTTTTAGAACTTTGGTTAATCGATCATACACATTGATCGATAATCATTGAAGAAATATTATTTTTTATCTGTGGCTATAGCAACGACCACAAACAGAAAAATTTCTTTTGACCGTCTTATCTATGAGAGAACTTAGAAATATTTTAACAAGAGTGACTGTTAAAGACTACTTGCCATTCGAAGAAGAAATTTTGCACACAGACGCGGAGGAAGAAGCAGCCTGTGTCACTCCATCAACGAGAGGTCTGGTTGACTCCGGGGGCAGCCTTGGAGAACGGTCACCCAGATATTCTACGAGACTTCGCTGCAGTCGTGAACAGCATATTGCTGTTCCCGACACCATTTCTCTTTTAAACTTAACAGGCCCAGTCCAGCAGCTGTGAGCAGTCATCTCTGCGGCATCGCTACGACGCTGTCGTGGGTGATTACGGTGCGCAGTGTAGTCGAGAAGGGCCGCTGGTGACAAAGCAGTTGGGGTCGTCGGCAGCGTCTTCGAGAGAGAGCAGACACACCGGCATCGGCATCATCCGGTGCAACGCAGACGGCAGTTGGTGTGGCTGCGAGTAACAACTCACCTATCACGGAGCTGCATAAATTTAAATTAAAACATCCGGTGTGTCAATTTCACGTAGGCAATATTGGTGTGTGACAGTGAACAGTGTTCAAAAGGTTAATTTACGTGTGTAGACAGTGCATATCTAGCCAATATGTCAGAAGATGAAATATCGGGTGACGAACGAGTAGGATTACCTCCACTTAGTAGGGAAGGACGGTTTCTCAATAGGAAAATAGACAAATCCATAAATAGAATTGAGAATAAAATAAGTGACAATAATAATGAAATTAAGGACATGTTTAGACAGATAGCAGCTACGCTAATCAAAACCCAGGAACAAATGGCTAGAATGGAATCGGCTCAAACTAAAATAGAATCTTCTCAAAACAAAACCCAGGAACAAATGGCTAGAAGGGAATAGGCTCAAACTAAAATAGAATCTTGTCAAAACAAAACCCAGGAACAAATGGCTAGAATGGAATCGGCTCAAGCTAAAATAGAATCTTCTCAAAACAAAACCCAGGAATAAATAGCTAAAATAGAATCTTCTCAAAACAAAACCCAGGAACAAATGGCTCAAACTGAAACTCAGGGACAAATATTAGGTCTCAATAATAGGCTCGAGGAACATATCAAAGAGTCACGTGAAGAAAAAATTCAAATGCGCCAAGGTATCGCTGAGCTAACACATAGATTAGATAATATTCATGTTTTAGTATCTACTAAAATAGAAAAGAGTAATGTTATGTTACGTGAGGAGATAGAAACAAATAATACTAAGCTATGTGACGAGATAGAAGTTAATGATATTAAGATCCATGAAGAGCTTATATTACAAACCGAAAATATTCGGAAAGAATTACAAGAATCTATCGAAGAAATTTATACCAGGAACGTAGAAAATTCTTCGATAGAAAATTCTGCTTTAAACCAGCTACCCCAGCAAGTGGAAAACGATCATGCTGAGATAGTGAATATTAAAACCTTAATCTCTAATATCTATAACAATACTGAGACAATCAGAGATAGTGACAACCATCAGTCGGCAGAATGTTCAAACTGTGGTGACAGTCGAAACGCGGAATTGTTAAGCCGTGTGTCGAATACTGAACTCCTGTTGCACGAAATTAATAAACAGTTAGCAGTGTTCAGTGCCAAAGATAATATGACTAACGGTAAAAGCAGTTCTACCAACATTGTTAGGAACGATAGTCGTACCGCTAGTGAAATTTTAAGCGCTGACGATATAATTGTAGCACGCATGTCAGCAGATAATAAAAACGATGCGACTACTTCCTCGCAATGTGAAATGAACAAAACAAGACCAGTTAATGATTGTGGAGGAAATTGTCATGCAATAGTGACCTCAGAAGCAGCAAATAAATTTCCGACCTTCAACCCAGAGGGTGGCTTGCAGCCTATTATATTTGTAAAAGCCATAGAGAGTTCATTTCCTGTTAACTGGGATGATAGACGTAAAATACAATTTATAATCGGACAATTAGAAGCTAGTGCCACTGAATGGGCTATTCTAAACCGTAGTGAATTTAAGACATGGAATGATTTTATCACCCAATTTAAAGAAAAATATTGGTCAAAAGAGGAGCAACAACGTCTTACTCTTGAATTATTAGACCCACCGTATTATTCAAAACGTTGGGGAGGATTCAGAAAGTATTTTGAATGGCATTTAAATCGGGTAAAACTGATAGAGCATCCCATAATTGAAGAACATATAATCAGGGTATTGATTAGTAGACTACCTTATTATGTTAAGGAAAAAATGATAGAAAGGGAATGGTCACGTCCGAGAGATTTATTAAATTACTTAGAACAGCTCGGCAATTTAAACAAAGAAAAGGAGGATGAGAAACTTAGGAATAACCAAGAAAATAATGTTCGGAACAACGGAAACAATAGATTTGAGCCTCGTAAAGGCAACAACGTAAATCAAAGTCATTTTTGTCAAGTTAAGAGCCCCTATAAAGATACTGGTAGTATAGGGAACAAAGAAGGTTGTTCTAAGGTATGTAAAATACGTGGTCAAGGTAATCAATCGAACACAAAACAAATAACGGATAATGGCGAGATCATAGGTGACATCATCATAGAAAATTCGGGAAACTAATACCGTCCCTTAGTGCGGGTCTACTAAAGCGGACCGTAGATTTATGTTCTATACGACCCACTTGTAATTTTTCTTTAAATCGATCGGATAAAGATAGTACAGTATACAAGATGATCTATTTCAAGAGAATAACATAAAGAAAGTAAGGAATTTTAAACTAGTCATCAAGGGTTTCATCAAAGATATAGAAGTAAATATCATTATTGATTCTGGAAGTGAGGTTAGTATACTATCTAAAGAATTATTTAAAATCATGAGGAAATATTGGAAATTTCCAACGTTGCCAGCAAGTAATGTAAGAATTGTAGGGGTTACGGGCAAGAAAAGTCAAAACATCAATGAAGAAGTTTTTCTATCTTTTACAATTAACCAGCAAGCTATCTCGAATTCATATCTTGTAGTGGATAAATTAAATGTAGCCTTAATCTTAGGTGCTGATTGGTTATATAAGCATGAGGCTCTCTTAGATTTTAAAAATTCCACTCTTACAGTTTATGTAGAAAACCGTATAGTAAGATTTAAGTTTGACAACCTCAAAGATGTGGATAATAATTATGAGTCTCTGCATCTTAAATACGTGGATGCCATGAACTTATCATTAGATTGTGAGGAGATAGCAGAGGAAGGTTATCATTCTGATTTCAATGATAGTATCTATAATGAAATAAAAGATAAGTGTTATTCAAATACATTCCTCTCTCAGCAGGAGAAAGAAGAGCTTGAATTAGTATTATTAAAATTTATGTCAGCTTTTTTCAGACAAACCTGGATGTATTAAAGACTATGTATGTAAGCTTAAGATTAAGAACCCAAAACCGTTCTTTAAGAAACCTTATCCAATTTCTGTGGAGCTAAAGGAAGCTGCCACAAGAGAGGTAAATAAAATGTTGGAACAAGGTGTCAATGAGAGATCATGTAGTCCCTTCAACAGTCCATTGTGGGCGGTGAAGAAGATTGGAGGTGGAGTTCGCCTAGTATTAGATGCTAGGGACTTAAATAAAATCATTGAGATGGAAAGGGATAGACCTTTACCTATGGAGGAAGTACTTTTAAGAATTGCAGGATCTCGTTATATGAGTACTATGGACTTAACAGCTGGATATAATCAAGTAACTTTACATCCTGACTCAAGAGAATATACGGCTTTTCTACTTGAAGGTAAGTCTTACCAATTTAAGGTGTTACCATTTGGACTTAACATATCTGTGGCAACCTTTATAAGAGCGTTAGACTCTGCATTAGGTCCACAACTGTCCCGTAAGGTAATTCTGTACGTTGATGACATCCTTGTTGTTACAAGAACATGGGAAGAACATCTCTCTGTTTTACAGGAGTTGTTCGAAAGGTTGACTGCTAATGGTATCACTTTAAAATTGTCTAAATCATATTTCGGGAGAGAAGAAGTGAGGTTTTTAGGACATATAGTGAATAGTAAGGGAGTAAGACCGGATCCTCAACGTATTGAAGCTATTGATAAATGCCCTAGTCCTAGGAATAAGAAGCAGTTAAAATCCTTCTTAGGAATGGTAAGTTTCCTGAGAAGATTTATTCCAGGAACTGATATTACAAATCATAAGCTTTTAGATTTGCTTAAACAAAAGTCTGTGTGGACTTGGGGACAGGAAGAAGAATTAGTTTTCAGTAGAATAAAGAATGCTTTAATAAACGCGAAAATGCTGTACCATCCAAAGTTTGAAGAAGAATTTTGTATGTATACAGATGCCTCAGATTACGGAATTTCGTGTGAGATCTTTCAGGGCGAATTAACTGACGAAAATGGATTACATCGTCCTATAGCTTTTGATAGCAGAACTTTGAATAAACACGAAAGAAATTACTTTGTAACGGAAAAAGAAGCTCTTGCAGTTGTTTGGAGCTTCCAAAGGTTTCGTGTATTACTTAGCGGAAGGAAAACTATTGTGTATACCGACCACCAGGCTTTGGTTTTTCTGTCCAATTCTAGGATATTACACCGTAGGTTAATGAGATGGGTCTTGTATTTACAGGAGTTTCATTATGAAATACGTCATATAAAAGGTTCACAGAATGTAGTGTCAGATGCATTAAGCAGGCTTCCTCTAGGGATGGAAAATGTTTCGATCACTGAGTAACCAGGGAGTTACTATCATGTGTATTTCCTGACCAATAAAGAAAGTGAACAGAAAATGAAGCAAATAGTAACAACTATTAAAGTTAACTAATGACTTGACCCTATCTTTGGTAAAATATTGCAAACCTTTGACAACAACGAGGACACTTATGTAGTTAAAGATAATTGGTTGTACTTTAATAATTTATTGTATTGGAAAGCGAAACCTGAACATAACTATTGAAAGATTTGTGTACCTGAAGCTGTCGTACATGACTTTGTAGTATACATACATGAAGGATATGGTCACTTTGGTATCCACAAATGTGTCAAACATCTCATGAAGTTATACTATTTTAGGAATATGACACGTATAGTTAGAATTATTATTCGAACATGCGAATTGTGTCAGAAGGTAAAACTAGGAAATAGTCCCCATAATTATAAATTATATTCTATAATTCCTCTTGGATTATAGGATATTCTCTCAATAGACTTTTTCGGCCCTTTACCACGTAGCTCAGGTGGTTCTAGTTATATCATTGTAATACTGGAATGCTGGTCCAAATATGTAAAGTTGTACATGTTAAAAAGAGCAACAACTTCAAATGTAATACGTTGTCTTAGTAGAGATTATTTTCTTAATTGGGGCACACCTAAGAAAATATTATCTGATAATGGTAGTGCTTTTATCAGCAACAAATTTAAAGAGTTGTTAAGGTCATATAATATAAAACATGTTCTCATTTGCAAATATCATCCACAAGGAAATCCGGTGGAACGAGTAATGAAAGAGCTAGGTAGACTTTGTAGGACATATTGTGCTTCCAGACATACACGATGGGCTAAGTTAATTCTAGAATTTGAAAAGATATTAAATGAATTGCCTCATTTATGTACTGGTTTAGCACCACTTGAGATCTGAGGTAAACGTATAATAGGAGCACCTTTATTAACTGCTATTCCTTGGCCTCCATTAAATAAAATTAATCCTATAGAGGTAAATGATATTAAAGAACAACTGATTAAAAACGCTGAACAACGAATCAGGAAGTATAACGAGCAAGCTAAGGTACCCTGTTACCAGATTGGAGATTTGGTACTTCCTTTGTTCATCCTAAGAGTCGTAAAGGAAAACAAAGAATGCAAGAAGTTTTTCTTTTTATATGAAGGCCCTTAGGCCCTTATGTAGTATACAAAGTTCTTCATCCGAAAGCTGTAGTGTTGCAAGAGCCTTCAACAGGAATAATAAAGGGGCTTTATAATGTAAGTCAAATTAAGCTTTTCTTGCCGAAAGAGGGATCAGCCAACCGACCGACGAGAATTAGATTTTGACACAAGACGATGACTAAATTTTAAAAGAAGTCTGTTAAGTATAAGTAAGTTTTTATACAGCTCACCGAAGAGAGATGTTTCTTTGTGTATACAAAGGCAACATTTATAGTACACTGTACTCCTCAGCGAATACACATAATGAATATCATGTGACTTATGTTGACGGGTAGCGAGACTATCCATGTTAGGAGATATTCTCTATAAAATGAATTTATTTAATTTTTCTTTTAGTCTTAAGCTATAATAAGACTACAGAGGTACATATGAGATTTTAGCAGTAAATGGCAAATGAAACTCGGATTGTAGTCGTAATAGGAATGGATGTTAGTTTATATTAAATAAAATGTGGACCATGAGGCGTCCGAAGCTACGGCTTGCGAGAACTTAGTGATGTGTCTTATATATAAGTTTGTATGGGCCAAACTTGACACTGTCACAGTTCTCATAGTTAGGTAATACTGCAACTATTATCCTAAAATACGTACGAATGCCGAAAGGAAAGCGCCGTGTCGATGTTTCAACGACAATGCAAATTAATCTTCTTATGAACTCATGTAATTAAGATATATAGAGAATAATTGTATTCAGAAGAGAAGACTTAAGTTCTATATATATATATATATATATATATATATATATATATATATATATATATTTGAATACATATGGTGAGGTAAGTACAAAGAGTGTACAAAGAAACATTGGTATAACCAAGTGAGGGATGTCAACGAGTGACTGGAAAAATTTTACTTGAGGCGACGTAATGTAGAAAGATTTATGGTAGTGTTTTAGTCATAACTATCAATTATGTAAGAAAGAAAGTTAAGAATTGTTAAAGTATATGATATCTTATTAAGACTAGTTCACTATAATTGTGAATTTAAAGTACGAAAATAATAGAAGTAGGTGTAATTTCGAGCAGTTGGCAACACGTCAGAGACGTTGCGTTGACACAGCAACTGGTCGTATTATTTCGATAACGTCCATGATGAAGACGATTATTTATCGTTTTATCGATAGGTATATATTACAAGAATTTTTTAACTGATTAGACTTATAATTTTATCGGTCAAATAATTTATTTACGAGATAGTTACAGAAGACATAGGGTTTATGTACGGTGTGTTCACTATAATGATATGTGGTTGATCCTTTTCTGACGTAACCATATTTCAACAATAAGAAAGATTTTCCTAAATTTGTTTAGGGAACAAATTGTATTTTTCGTATTTGAATTGAAATTAATTTAAACAGCCGCATTCTGATATGAAGGGAAGGAAATTATTCCATAGAATATCTAGGTAATAAACGTCATGAGAAAATATTTGACACTGATTTATTACCGTTTGGATATTCTGTCAGACAATTATCATATGCACATAATGTTTCATATATATATATGTAGGTATATGTTCATAAACGTCATACAAGATTTTAATGCATTATGAAGGCAAGCAAGAAATATGATGACAGTACAATAGTGGTGTAAATAGAACACACAGACATTCAGAGTCTTTACATAAACGTTTTTAAGAGAACAATGAACTATTTTCTTTTTTAAGATATAATTTATGTAACATTCAGAATATTACATGGACAATGAGAGCTATGACTAGTTAAACCTGTTTGATGTGACTCACGTAGTGTTTGTGTGGAAACTGTTTAATGAATTAAAGTATGTCTCTGATAATTATCATGCATAGCTTATGAAGCAGGACTTCTTATCTATTCTGAAAGATTAGCTAAAAGAATTTTATTTCATTCTGATTACCTGCTAAACTGATCTTGCGGGTAGGGTATGTAGTGGGACGGATTATTGTCTCCGCTACATATCTCATGTCAGCTCAGTTTGTGCAGGATAACTTACTTATATTTGTGTTCTTAAATGATTTTTATGTAAATGTTGAATGTTATATGATTATTAAAGAAATTTTTTGTATGTTTTTTTATGTTTCATGTGCTGTTAGGCGATTTAACCTACGAGGGCAACATCTTCGACGCCGATTCCAAGGAGTAGATATCTGGCCACATCAAGTCGCGGGTCGACGGCCACGAGGCAAAAAGATGTTGATCTCTGCGGTTGTCGTTCCAAGAGTTGACATTATTATCGAAGTTTCATGTTAAAACAACAAATTTTAAAAGTCAGTTCCCTTTTGTCTGTCAATGACCACATATGTAAAGTCATAGAAAGCAATAAATATCATTGTGTTTAAACTTGACGAAAGTGTCAGAGTACATCATTTATGAAGAATTATTTTACGATGAATAACATATTAATGAAATGAGCAGATGATTTAATTTAAATATTCTTCAATCTGAAGGAAGATTTTTATGAATTTTTATAGGTGTCAAAGTTACGTCAAGAAGACTTCGATTTTTTTTTATTTTTTTTTTTTATTTTTTTTTTTTTTTTTTTTTTTTTTTAGAGCTTTGGTTAATCGATCATACACATTGATCGATAATCATTGAAGAAATATTATTTTTTATCTGTGACTATAGCAACGACCACAAACTGAAGAATTTCTTTTGACCGTCTTATCTATGAGAGAACTTAGAAATATTTTAACAAGAGTGACTGTTAAAGACTTCTTCCCTCGGCGCAAGAATCTGATTTTGAAATATTGCAACATATAAAGATTTTACATGAACATATATATTTTATTTTATTGAAATTCTTATGGGCGAGTGAACATCTCAAGGATTACGAAGTCTGACACGGCCACATTCAACCCTAATCATGCAAAACGAGTGCTTTTGAAGATGAAGTTTTAGCAAACGTTTCGCCGCACGAAGAGGTCGTTCCGCCGCAGCGCAACGAAAGCAGACGCACTAGTATACATGAAATCACATGGGCCATCAAGCATACCACAGCCAGAAAAGCGCCTGGCCCTGATGGCATTCAAAGTCGTATTCTCCAAGAGTTCACGGATAGAGAAACAGAGTACATGACACACGTCACAAATGCCATCCTGCAACAACAACACTTACCTGCTTTTTGGAAGGCGGCCAAGGTCCTGATATTCAGGAAGCCAGGAAAAGACAACTACCTCCCACAAAATTATCGACCCATCAGTCTGCTGAGCTCGCTAAGTAAGATAGTTGAGAAGGTAATATTTAAACGTCTCACTCGGCACTGCATCACCAATGACACCCTAAGACCGGAGCAATTCGGATTTAGGAATCACCACTTCACAACACAACAACTCCTCCACGTAGTTGAACATATAACAGACGGCTACAACAAAAACAAAGTCACTGTGGCGGTCTTCCTGGACATCGAAGAAGCTTTCGATCGTCTCTGGCACAACGGCCTTATTCGCAAACTTAATGACGCCGCGTTTCCCGACGGACTCGTGCATCTCATACACTCACATCTCACCAACAGAAGCTTCAACATTAACGTGCAGGGCAAACAGTCTACACGACACGGTGTTCAACCCGGAATACCTCAAGGCAGCATCCTGGGGCCCCTCTTGTTTAACATCTACATTGATGATCTTCCATCCACACACAACACGATGAACGCAATCTACGCAGATGACACCGCTATCATGGCGCAAGATTGGAAGCCATCAAACATAAATTTACGCTTATAGACAGCACTCACAACTGCCGAACCTTGGTTGGAGAAATGGCGTGTTAAAGTACGAGGTGCATTCAAGTTCTAAGGTCTCCGATACCTTTTCTCCGGACTGGAAACAGATAGAAACATACGCCTTATTGTAAAATGATGCCGCCTTCATTGTCAATACGTCCCAGGGATGGCAGCACCGTACGGCAGATGGAATTTTACAGCCAGCGGCGAGAACGAGAACTGTTTTAGATACATAAAATGGCGACGTTATTCTTACTTGAACAGCGTGCAATCATTCGTTTTCTGAATTTGCGTGGTGTGACACCAATTGAAATTCATGGACAGTTGAAGGAGACATGTGGTGATGGGGTTATGGATGTGTCGAAAGTGCGTTCGTGGGTGCGACAGTTTAATGAAGGCAGAACATCGTGTGACAACCAACCGAAACAACCTTAGGCTCGCACAAGCCGGTCTGTCGACATGATCGAGAAAGTGGGGAGAATTGTTTTGGGGGATCGTCGGATGACTGTTGAACAGATCGCCTCTAGAGTTGGCAGTTTTGTGGGTTCTGTGCACACAATCCTGCATGACGACCTAAAAATGCGAAAAGTGTCATCCAGGTGGATGCCACGACCACAAGTCTGCCCGTGTGGCATGTTGCCGAGCAATGTTGACGCGCAACGACAGCATGAATGGGACTTTCGTTTCGTTGGTTGTGACAATGGATGAGACGTGGATGCCATTTTTCAATCCAGAAACAAAGCTCCAGTCAGTTCAATGGAAGCACACAGATTCACCGCCACCAAATAAATTCCGAGTAATCGCCAGTGCTGAAGAAATGATGGTGTCCATGTTTTGAGACAGCAAGGGCGAATCCTTACCCATTGCGTTCAAAAGGGCACTACGGTAACAGGTGCATCCTACGAAAATGTTTTGAAGAACAAATTCCTTCCTGCACTGCAACAAAAACGTCCGGGAAGGGCTGCGCGTATGCTGTTTCACCTAGACAACGCACCCGCTCATCGAGCTAACGTTACACAACAGTTTCTTCGTGATAACAGCTTTGAAGTGATTCCTCATGCTCCCTAATCACCTGACCTGGCTCCTAGTGACTTCTGGCTTTTTCCATCAATGACACGCTCCGTGGCCGCACATTCACCAGCCGTGCTGCTATTGCCTCAGCGATTTTCCAGTGGCCAAAATAGACTCCTAAAGAAGACTTCGCCGCTTCCATTGAATCATGGCGTCAGCGTTGTGAAAAATGTGTACGTCTGCAGGGCGATTACGTCGATCGATTTCGGATGAGTAGTTAATTAGAAAAAAAAATCGGAGGCTTTAGAACTTGAATGCACCTCGTAAACGTCGACAAGTGCGAGGCAGTTCTGTTCACACGCAGACCGAAACACCTGCGCAAAATCCAATACTGTAGACCAATTACTGTACATGCACGCTCAATAAGATTCCGTGAGAAAGTCAAATACCTCGGTGTCTGGCTGGACCGGAAACTCACATGGGGGGACCACAAACAACATATGGCCAACCGAGCAAACGCGAGGCTCAAACAACTCTACCCGTTGCTCAACAGGGAAAGCAAACTGAGTATCCGCTATCGAGGAACCTCTACATGACACATATTAGATCTCTGATGACGTATGGTGTTCCGTGCGGGGCATACGCGGCGCCAACATGGCTACGCCACCTGCAGCTCATACAGAACAAGGTACTACGCATCATCAGCAACGCTCCACGATACACACGCACCGTGGACCTTCACAATGAATACCGCCTAGAGCGTCTCTCGGTGGTATTGAAGAAACTCGCCACACGACTGTACACAAACTCGAGACACTCGAACGATCCCTTCATTCTACGCTTTGGGAACTACGATCACAACCAAAGGTGGAAACATAAACAACCCAGAACACTTCTCCTCAGAGACTAACCGCCTATGGTCGTAGGGACCATCAACTCGCAAACACGATGAATATGGCGAACTCCTGAAGAACAGCAAACTGACTGGCAACGCCAGCTGAGCTCACAGCCGACCAACAGGCAAGGCAGAGAAACCATATTCAGCGCATTGAACACATATTTAGCCAGTTCTGTGAACGAACAGTCTAACTATCATGGCAAACTTGGCTATGTTCACAGGTATTCTACCGTAGCCGACTCAGGAGACTTCACAGGAGCTCAGCTGCAGTAGAATCTTTCATCAACCGGACTGATTATTTATGACAAACCTAGAAAAGTTAATGGTACTGAGATATACCCTTTACTAACATTACCAAACCTTGTATGATCTGTCGCAGATAGCATACCGCTACTGCCCTTAAAACCTACCCCACTGTCGCAGAGATTTTATTTCTTGGCTCTTGCCTTGGCACTTTTTTCCTCTGCCCTTACGTACCTTTACCCTTCATATACCTTTGACCAATTCTATCTTCAGATGCACCGAGTTAATGGGTGATCGTGCCCACACGTACGGTTAACTTCGCGGTTCCCACATCCCGTGATCCATCTTAGCAAACTAAGCAAATAGTGACAGTAGAACTTTTGTGATAGTCACGACGTTGGTGTGGGCGTGGAGGTACCCATTCTTGTGTACGTGGTGAGCCGACACAGTCATACATATAGAATGTTTTGGCCCTGTGTAACATAGTTAATCCGAATATGACTGAGGCCGACAAAATCACGCCGCACCTGATGTAGGGTATTGCAGAAGACATGTACCAAGCTTTTCTGATCATAGACGTCGCTACGACAGAAGAGTTCATCAAGTGGTGCCAGCGTATGGAAGAGATGTAACAAAGGAGGGTAGGACGAAAGAAGTATGACCGACTCCACACTGTAGTCCCTATGTCCGTTGTGGAAGACCAGCATGACTTCGCTTCTCTCATACGACAAATTGTGAGAGAAGAATTACAACAGTTATAATTCCGTAGATTTTCCCGGCTTAATAATGGTTGTTGTTCGTCACGGGTTTGCTTCCGGATTACGTCGATTTGCTGATACGATATTTCGGCGGTCCACCTGGCCGCCAACGTCAGGTATGACTGGTAAACAATCACGCCTGAACTGAGGACACATCGTAACTGATGTGTCCTCAGTTCCGGCGTGATTGTGTACCAGTCACGCCTGAAGATGGCGGCCAGGTGGACCGCCGAAATATCGTATCAGCAGATCGACATAATCCGGCCGCAAACCCGTGAAGAACAACAACAATTACAACAGTTTATTGCAGCCGGGATTATTAGACCGAGCGAGCCTCAGATTATGGCCATGGATTTAAGCCCTGTAAGTCACGAGGGAGCCGACACCGCTGAGGAAGAGGTATTTCGGACATTAGCTCCTGTCTGCCCCGTCAATCGCACCCGACGTGAAGAATGGCGTCGCCCTGCTATGACTTACGCCGAAGCCGCCAAACGGCAGCCCATGAACCGGCCGACGCGACCACAGCCAACTCCCCCGGTAACTATGACGCCCCGCAGAAGAACAGACGTCTGGAGGACAGAAGACAACACTCCACTGTGTTTCTACTGTGGGCGCCCTGGACATGTCGTACGCTACTGTAGAGAGAGGAGGCGAATATTCGATGATTATTTTGCCGCAAGACGTCAGCCGTCGGAGCAGTTCTATCCAAGGCAGTCACCTGCTGATGAGTTCAGTTGACCTATGGGAAGAAGCTCATCGCCGTATCCCAGACGAGGTCGCTCCCCGACGCGCCGCAGCCGTTCACCGTCGCCGTACAGAGGTACCAGCCGCTCCCCTAGCCGCCGCGCCCAGGAAAACTAAGCGAGGCGACCATCTACGGAGGTGAGGCCACCGAAGATGAAAATCCTCCATGGACGACAGTCGCTAAGATGTCGGGAAATCTCATCGATGTCATAATCGACGGCCAACCAGTCCGAGAACTTGTTGATTCAGGAGCTTCTTGTTCTGTATTGTCGAATAATTACCGTCGCACACTAAAGAAGACAATGTTCTGTGATACGGGGGCAACTGTGCTGAAGGACGCGAATGGAAAGTACGTCCAGCCAGCAGGAACTTGTGTCTCAAAAATAACCATTAACAACAGGAGCCAGCCGTTTGAATTTGTCGTTTTAACAGAATGCAGTCACAATGTCGTCCTCGGACTTCCTTGATGCATCCCAAGCTATCATTGATTGTGGAAGATCTGAGTGGCAAGTTGAGAAAGTTGTTCCGACGGGTACATGTAACACAGAATTTTCTGGGAAGTTATTTGCCGTTGACAATGTGACGTTCCCGCCGTTGACGATGAGAAGAGTTGCAGTCATAAACACAGATGAGCG
Source organism: Locusta migratoria (assembly GCA_026315105.1). Classification (NCBI taxonomy): domain Eukaryota; kingdom Metazoa; phylum Arthropoda; class Insecta; order Orthoptera; family Acrididae; genus Locusta; species Locusta migratoria. Next base: position 542,960,906 of record CM048747.1, on the reverse strand, counting down.
ATGAAACTGTGAAAGTGCTTGTTGATAGTAAAATGTTTATCAGGCTCACCAAATAAATTTACATACCAGCGGCTATCACAAGCATTACCGGAGGCCGAGGAGAGATTTGGATCACTAACTGTCACGAGTAGTCGCAACTTATCCCCAAAGGAATGTGTATTGGGACAGCTGAACCAATCAAAGACGGTGAGCTCAACGTCATCAACGAAGACTCATGCTCTGCTGTTAGTACAGATAACACGCTGGAGGAAACAAACATGGAACTGCCAATAGGGGTGTTAGCTATACTACGTCAATTTTCGGGTGCATTCACACCTCAGCAGGGAAAAAGTCGGACGAAACGGCCCAAGATAAATCACCGTGTTACCAGCTGAAAGACGGATAATTCGGGAGGAAGTGGAGAAGATGCTGCACGATGACATTATTCAACATTCGGAAAGTCGTTGGTCGTCTCCGGTGTTCCTCGTAAAAAAGAAGGATGACACGTGACGATTCCGAGTCGACTATCGGCGGCTGAACAAAATCAAAAAGAAAGATGTCTACCCATTGCCGTGCATTGACGACACCTTAGACTTCTTAAAAGGAGCTACATACTTCTCAACTATGGACATGCAGACAGGTTACTGGCAAATCGAGGTTGACGAATCTGACAGGGAGAAGACGGCTTTTATTACACCTGACGGCCTCTATGAATTCAAAGTAATGTAATTTGGATTATGTAATGCTCCGGCCACATTAGAACGCATAATGGACAACTTGCTTCGACACCTTAAGTGGACGACGTGTCTTTGCTACTCAGATGTCATTGTCGTTTACTGGAAAACATTTGAAGAACATCTGAGTCGCCTGTCAACTGTGTTCAGACTGCAGGACTCCGTCTCAATCCAAAGAAGTACCTCGTCGTCGCCAAAGAGATAAAAATCCTGGGGCACCTAGTCAACGGAAATGGTGTCCGTCCTGATCCAGATAAAGTAAGGGCAGTCACAGAATTTACAACGCCTCGGCACACTCGTGATGGGACCTGTACTCATACTACCGATTTTTCATAAACGTATTTTGTAACAAGGCACGTCCATTACAAGAACTTCTGCAGGGAGACGCCAAGTATTACTGGTATGAGACAAACGAAAGAGCTTTCCGGCACTTAAGGAGGCTCTAACTTCTGCACAAGTGCTATCCTTGTACGACGAGAATAGGTAAACTTTACTCAGACGCCAGTGGCTTCGGGATTGGTGCAGTGCTGGTACAAGTTCAGGAAGGTGCTGAAAAAGGGATAGCCTATGCGTCACGAGTACTCTCAATGTCCGAGATAAACTACGCTACAACTAAGAAAGAATGTCTCGCAGTTATCTGGGATACCAAGAAGTTCCGGCAATATTTATACGCCAAACCATCCATCGTCGTGATAGGCCACAATTCTTTGTGTTGGCTGACTAGCTTGAAGGATCCATCAGATCGACTAGCAAGATGGGCACTAAGACTCCAAGAGAATGAGGCAGTAGTGTTCAAGAACAGGCACAAACACAAGGATGCCGACTGCCTTTCGAGGTATCCATTAGTGGAAAACAACAGAATGAATAAAATTTTAGCCCTCACTGAATTATGTGACGTTACAGCTGAACAGCGGGAAGATCCAGCACTATTAAAAACCATAGACGCCTTGTAAAGAGGAGAACCGACCAATGGAGTGTTCCAACTTATAAATGGGACATTTTATAAGAAGAATTTCGATGCACTGGACCCCAAATGGCTACTGGTTGTTCCAGTTCATCTCAAGCTTGCTATATTTAAATGTTCCAACATCCGGTCATCTGGGATTCGTTAAGACCCTAGACAGAATAAGACGCAGGTATTACTAGACAGGTCTCTATCGATCTGTCTAGCACTATGTGAGTCACTGTAAAGAATGCCAGTGACTGAAGCATGTGCCGCAATTAAATCCAGGGCATATCGTACCGATTCCGCCTGCAGCAACTCCATTCCACCAAGTTCGGATCGATCTTTTAGGGAGATTCCTGAAATCGATAATTGGTATCCGATGGATAATAGTATACACTGAATACCTCACACGCCACGCTGTCACCAAACCTGTGCCGACTGCGGAAGCTCCAGAGATCGCAAAATCAAAATTCCTAGTAGAAGACATTATCTTGAAGCATGGAGTAACACGTGTGATGATATCTGAACGTGGGAAACTATTCCAGTCAAAAGTAGTGCGACATTGTTCACAGAATGACACCTGCACACCATCCTCAGACAAATGGTCATACAGAACGCTTTAACAAGACGTTAGCAGATATGCTGTCGATGTTGTCGATGTTGATCAGAAGGATAGGGTTACAATGCAGCCAGTCGTTATATTTGCTAATAATACCTCAAGGCAAGACACCAAAGGCTTCCCACCGTTTTTCCTGATCCATGGTCGTGAAACTGATACGAAAACGGATACACTGTTCCCGTTCCAACCGGACGACAGACTGACTCTGACTACATGAAAAAGCTCATCACTACGGTCGAAGAAAGCTTGATCGCATACGGACATTGGACGCCCAGGAGAAGGACCGTCAGCGGTATAACGACAATCACCGTCCTGTTGTGTACAGCCCAGGAGATCTGGTATGGATTTTTACCACTGTACGGAAAGTTGGACTGTCAGAAAAGTTATTGAAGCGATACTTTGGTCCGTATCGTGTCATACGTCGCCTGTCACATAAAAGTTGAGGATTATGAGCCGTCGTCGAAACGACAAAAACGAAGAGACATTGTTCACGTCCTCCGCATTAAGCCTTACTACGATCCTGAAGTGCAGACAGGCGAAAATGGCTTCTTGTTGAGGGACTCTAAGGACGGTAATGACACTGATGAAGCCAAGACAGAAACGTCTGTCGTGGATAATCGTGCAGCAGGGAAGGATTCTCCAAAACTGCCATACAGAGGACCCAAGACAAGATCAAGATCCAGGACATTGCAGCTGGCTCCAAAGGGAACCTAACAGCGGGTCGCTGTTTCTTCAGGAGAGGGAGCAATGCCGCGAGAGAACACGTTAACCGAAGAGCCGGACTGGCACTAGGGGTAGCGTCACTGCTTGCGGTTCTGAAGGTCGCCGGTTTAATTCCGTCCACGGGCGATAACTTATTTCTTTGTAATTATCATTTCCAGAATGTTCTATATGTTTCTTATGTTCGCTTGTAATCTCTACTTGTTTCTTATGTTAACTATTCTTCTGATTTCTGGTACATTCTGTCTGTGTATAAATAGCAAAGCACTCCGCTGAAGAGGCTGTTAGTGCTCCGTGTATGTTAAGTTAGTAAGAAACCTGTTTTCAGTATAAGTGGTGCGTTCAGTTGCCTTTGAAGTCAAGCCTGTTTCCATTTCAACGCGACAATATATAAAAATTACATACCTGTCAAACATTACATTGTTTTTAATATATTTTTTTCGGAAATTTAGTTAAAAATGACTATTTCTAGTTACGATGGTGAAAAGAAAATTTCTGTTATGCGAAATGTGTGCCTTTTAAGTGTGTGAAGCGTTTAAGATATAGTACATATGTGTACCATGACGCTCCTTCCTATTGCAAATTATAAATGCCATTAACTGTCGCGTTGTCAAGAGTACATTTATGATCTAAAATCCGCGTATATTACACCAGAAATCGTTTGCAGAACAGAATGAATACTTTTGCATTCAGGATGTCTCTATAGTTCGTATTTGCATTATTTATTTTCGTTTTTGAGACAGGTAAAGTAATAGCTGTCTGAAGCTCGAAAGGCTTTGACAGCATGTTAAGAAAATTTTAATACTGCCATGAGGTGTTTAAAAGGCTCGGAATATTTATCTCATTATTTATCCCGAGTGAAGAATTTATCGACATTCGACCAGAGTCAAATTTATATCACGGGCGAGCTTTCGGCCTTTCGGTGCTACTCTTATCCCCCGAGGGGGGTTGGGGGTGGTGAAACGTGTCGATATTTATTACCCCAGCTGGCATTTTACTTGATATATAGCGCTGCCTCAAGGAAACGTGGGGCACATTAAAAACCCCATAAATATCTGTTTATCGAACAGGGTTCTCCAGCGTATTGCCACCTGTGACTTTTGCGAAAGTTTGAGAACGAACCGAATATAATAGATAGCATTCTGTTCATAAATTGCCAGAAGTTAAAAACAACAGTGGCACGAATTTTCGGTAGTAATAAAGGGACGTGACCTGTCGATTTAGTACCTCATATGTCTAGATTACCATTAAGAGAAAATACATAGCATCGGCTTTGTTAAACCTTTCATTTCCAGTGTTGTTCCTCGACAAAATCCTGTTTTAAGCTGATTTTTACCGTATTTTGTGTATTAGTCCTCAAAGTCGCATTGTTTTTTATGAACGACATGCTTATGGTACGACATTTTGCTGCTTGGTACCGCGTGTAGCCACTTCTGAGGCATTAATCTATCCGTCTTGAAGGTTGTGTTATGTTACGTGGCTGTGAGTATGAGCGTGAGTATGGTTCATGTTATTTTATTTCAGCAGTGAATTGCTATGTATTTGGTGTTGTGGCGAAGGTTATGCTAGCAACATTGATCTCGCAATGCTAGATATTAACAAAATAACGTCCCAAGTAATGAAATTCATCGACACAAACTGTGTTGTGCACGAAATACATGACACAAATAAACAACTATTCGCTCAAAAATTTTGAAACATATATTTTGATGTTTAGTGCACTGTATTAACACAAAAAACACAAAATTTTATTTTTTGCAAAGCTGAATTCATAATATGAGAATGAAATGGTTAATTTTCGTTGTATCGGCGTTCTCCACTTGTGGCTTTTTCCCCTCATTTTTTTCTCTCGGCCCATGTAAGGGGAGGGGGGAATCTTGCGGTATTTTCAACCCACTCTTCATCCAACACACTTTCAGTTATTCGCGTTAGACGACAGACAAAGAGAAAATATTTAGAGAGAATTGTAACACACTTAAAATGGCGAAATTTATTGAAAGATTAGATTATCCAGCAATGATTCTCAATCCCAAATTATGGATTGGAATTAGATATTCATCCTATATTTCGGCCATAATTTCTCTGCCCATCACCTCTCCTGTTTCTTTGCCTAGTTCCTATCTTCCTCATTATCTTCGTACGCCTCTCTATGCGCCTCCTGCTTCCTCTTCGTCACCTTCTGTTCATCCTTTTCCTCACCCTCCTTCTTGACTTTCTTCTCCAACTCTTCCTTCTCTTTAACCTCCCATTTATCCCCCCCCTTTGTCATTACCTACCCCCACAGTGCATAATCTCCTCTTGTCATCTCTGATTACGTCGTCTCCACCATGTTCTTGCAAAATCTCATCGTGTGTCAATGGTTGAAGTAAGGGACACTCCGCTACGCATAGTACAAAATATTGCCTAGTGATGTTCATCATATTTTGTAGGTTAAGTGTTCAAAATTTAAGACGAACGACAAGGTAGCAGGTTACCAAAAGTAACAATCTCAATTATTTTGGTGTTTAAAAGAGACCTACTGGGTTCAATTGAGGATGTGACCCATCCAAACACAAAATCCTCCAGCGGTATAAAAGAAGTTCAGTGACATCTAAATGATTATTTTCACATGTTTGCGTCGTGTCATTTTGTTACACGCGTTATTGAAGTTAGATTCCTTATGTGGCCATTTTACTGAAAATAATTGACAGTTCAATTCGAACAAGTGAAATATACGAAGACTTACAATTTTAAGGCACTGTTATCTATTCTCTCTTTCTCTTCGTCATTTATATCTCTGTTAATCTCGTCTTTCCTTCGCTTGACCCATCATCTCGTGCCTTATCTCTCTATCTCCTCTTCATCTTTCTGTCCATTTCACCCTTGACAATCCATCTCTTCCCTTCTTCACCTCTTTTTTCCCATATCCTTCTCCCATCTATTTAGCCCCTCCTCATTCCGCTCCTCCTCCTTCACCACACTCTCCCTCTACCACTATATACATGCTCCTGACTCTGCGCATCTTTGGCTTTCTTCCGTCCATTATAAGAGGCGGTACACGTAATTCACAATAAAATTACCTGAACTGTATACTTATAACAGTCTTTTATCGTCCTTCCCGCTTCTTTCTTTTCAACAAACGGAGACAAGTAATACAGAAGAAGAAAAGTGAGGATTATACGAGCAGACGGACAAGGTCTAATAGAAATCCTTGGATAACACAGGAGATACTGAACTTAAATGATGAAAGGTGAAGATATAAAAACGCATGAAGGGAGTACAGACGTCTGAAAAATGTGGTTGACAGGAATTGCAGCCTGGCTAAGCAGAAGTCGATTGCGAAATGCAAGATCGTACATGAACATGTAACTAATGGAAATATAGATACCGCATACAGGAAAATAAAAGAGTCATTTGCATACAATAGAAGCAGTGGTACGAATATCAAGAAGTGAGATGGAAAACCAGTACTATGCAAAGAAGGGAAAGCTTAAAGGTGAAACGAATATATTTAAGGCCTGTACAGAGGAAATAAACTTGAAGGCAGTATTCTAGAAATGGAAGAGGAAGTAGAGGAAGATAAGATAGGAGATATTATAAGGCGAGAAGAATTTGACAGAGCATTATAAGATTTGAGTAGAAACAAGGCCTCTAGGGTAGATGATGTTCCGTCTGAACTGATATCATGACTAGGAGAGCCCAGTCATGAAAAAATTTTTCCACTTGGTATGTAAGATGTAGGAGACAGGGGAAATACCCTCAGACTTCAAGAATAATAAAGTGATTCTAATACCTAAAAAAGCGAGTGTAGACATATGTGAAAATTACAGAACTATCAGTTTAATAAGTCATGGTTGCAGAATACTAAGACAAATTACTTACAGACTACGTTGGGATGATAAATTTGGATTTAGGGGAAATGCAGGAACACGCGAGATAATGCTCATATTAAGGCTTATCTTGGAAGGTAGATTAAGGAGAGAGAAACCAATTTTTTGCATTTGTGGATCTGGTGAAAATGTTTGACAGTGTTGACTGGAATAAACGTTCTCAGATTCTGAAGGTAGCAGTGGTAAAATATAGGAAGCGAAGAGCTATATTCAATTTGTAGAAAAACCAGACAGCAATTGTTAGAGTCGAAGTGTATAAAAGGATCGCAGTAGTTGGAAGAGAGTTATATAGGGTTGTGTAGCTTTCCCCCAATGTTGTTCAATCTGTACATTGAGCAAGCTGTGAATGAATGCAAGGAGAAATTTGGAAAAGGAATTAAAGTTCAAGGAGAAGAAATAAAAACTTTGCCGTTTGCTGACGACAAACCAATTCTGTCAGTGACAGCAAAGGACGTGAAAGAGCAATTAAACTGATTGGACAGTGTGTTGAAATGCAGGTATAAAATGAACATAAACGAGAGTGGAACGAGGGTAATGGAATGTAGTGTAAGAAAATGAGGCGATTGTGAAGGAATTTGGTTAGGTAATGAGACAGTAAAAGTAGTAGGTGAGTTTTGTAATTTGGGTAGAAAGATAACTTTTGATGGCCGAAGTGAAGAAGGTATAAAATGCAGAATGGCTCTTGGAAGAAAAGCGTTTCTGAAGAAGCGAAATTTGTTGACATAGGATGATAATTTAAATGTACGGATGTCCTTTCTGAAAGTATTTGTTTAGAGTGCAGCATTGTATGGGAGCGAAACGTGGATGATAAGGAGTTCAGATAAAAAGATGACAGAAGCTTTCGAAATGTTTTGCGTATTGCAGTGCTAGACCGCCGACTTTGATGAGATTCATTGAAGTAATCACACTTGATCAGCGCTATCAGAACACTAAAAGGTTCCGTCTGCATTCCACCTGGAAACACATAGAGGCTCGAAATAAGAGTCACTTCTGGACTTTCAGATTTATCTGAATTCCTGCAGGAGGATTACATACCGGGTGATCAAAAAGTCAGTATAAATTTGAAAACTCAATAAATAACGGAATAATGTAGATAGAGAGGTAAAAATTGACACACATGCTTGGAATGCCGTGGGATTTTATTAGAACCGAAAAAAAGTTTTGCTAGACGCGTGAAAGATCTCTTGCGCGTGTCGTTTGGTGATGATCATGTGCTCAGCCGTCACTTTCGTCACTCTTGGCCTCACAGGTCCCCAGACCTCAATCCGTGCGATTATTGGCTTTGGGGTTACCTGAAGTCGCAAGTGTATCGTGATCGACCGACATCTCTAGGGATGCTGAAAGACAACATCCGACGCCATTGCCTCACCATAACTCCGGAAATGCTTTACAGTGCTGTTCACAACATTGTTCCTCGACTACATCTGTTGTTGAAGAATGATGGTGAACATATTGAACATTTTCTGTAAAGAACATCATCTTTTCTTTGTCTTAATTTGTTATGCTAATTATTTCTTTTCTGATCAGATGAAGCGCCATCGAACGTTTTTGAAACTTTTTTTTCTAATAAAGACCCATGTCATTCCAAGCCCTTGTATCAATTTTTACCTCTATATATATTCCGTGATTTATTGTTTTCAAATGTATACTGACTTTTTGATCACCCGGCCACGCACGCGACCATTGCTAGATTAATATCAAAAGAGTCTGGAGAAGGAACTGACTTTTTACTATCAGGTGGTTTGGAATAAATGTTGGGGCATCTTCAGTATTTTGCTCTGGTGCACATCATCTCGCAGCACCAGCCTGAAGTTGGTCAAACAATGGGTCGAAATTAAATTTTTCGCAGTTAGACTATTATTGCATAAAAATGGACAACTTCAAATTTTCACAGTTGTTGTATGAAAACAGTGTCTCAAAATTGTGTGCTCTCACACACTATATTATTTTTAAAGCTTTGGATGTGAATCTCAGCTGTGGAAGTTTTCATAGTGGATCCTCATTATACAGCCCAGCAACAGAAAACTTTATGTGTCTGCACTAACTATGAGGAAGTATAGATGGATGTTAAGTGTAGAGTCCCTCGCTATCCTCCAGAAATCGGCCAGTCTCCTGTACCCCTCGCAAAGTCCCTTGCAAGACCGCGGTGATCGGAGGCGCTAACTTGGGTGTTGCGAATTCATGAGGGGCCGACCGAACTTGGGAACCGCAGTTTATCCCCGCAGGAACTTGGCGCCCAGGAATGTTACCGCCGTAATGCGGTACAAGGCCGCCCAGATGGATGGCTGCGGTCCTACACGGCACCGGTAGCGGGAAACTGGGCTGCTAATTTAGATCGATACAAGTTGCAAAGTGTGAGGGGTTTAACAGAGTGCAGCGCCCATTCCTACGAGACTCATGTCGTATTTAGTAGCCTATAGTAGTTTCCACAACGAAATCCTGTCTCGTAATCTGCAGAAAATCCAAAGAACTTCTGGTCGTATGTGAAGTACCCTAGAGGCAAAACACAAACAACCCCTTCACTCGCGATTTCAAAGGTAATACTACCGATGACAGTACTGCTAAGGCTGAATTACTAAAAACAGCTTTCCGAAATTCTTTCACCAAAGAAGACGTAGTGAACACTCCAGTATTCAATCCAAGAACAGCTGCGAGCATGCGAAACTTAAAAGTAGATGTTCCTGGAGTAGTAAAACAACTTAAATCATTAAACAAAAACAAATCTTCCGGGCGAGATTGTATACCAACTAGATGCCTCTCAGAGTATGTTGAGGCAATAGCTCCGTACTTAGCTATAATTTACAACCGATCACTCAGCGAAAGATCCGTACCCAAAGACTGGAAATTTGCCCAAGTTACTCCAATATTAAATAAAGGCAATAGGAGTGATCCCCAATATTACATTGACGTCGATTTGCAGTAGGATTTTGGAACATATACTTTGTTCGAAAATTATGAACTACTTTGAAGAGAACAACCTATTAACCAATAGTCAATACGGATTCAGAAATTATCGCTCTTGCGAAACACAGCTTGGATTCACGATTTCCTATCATAAAGGACACAGTTTGCTGTAATTGACGGTAAGGCATCGAGTAAAACAGAAGTGATATCTGGCGTTCCACGGGGAAGTGTTATAGATCCCCTACTCTTCCTTGTGTTTATAAACGATTTAGGAGACAACCTGAATAGCTCCCTTAGATTGTTTGCGGATGATGCTGCCGTTTACCGGTTAGTGATGTCAACAGAGGATCAAAAGCAACTGCAAAGCGATCTAGACTAAATTTCTACATTGTGGGGAAATTGGCAATTGACACCAAATAAAGAAAAGTGTGAAGTAATACACATGACCACTAAAAGAAGTCCGCTGAACTTCAATTACGCGATTAATCAGTCAAACCTTAAGATCGTAAATTCTACCAAATACCTAGGAGTTACAATTACGAACAACTTTGACTGGAGAGAACACATAGAAAATATTGTGGGGAAGGCGAACCAAAGGTTACATTTCATTGGCAGAACGCTTAGAAGATGCACCAGCTCCACCAAAGAGACTGTCATAGAAAGACATTATGTACACCAGAATGCCAAATTCGAACCTGTTCTAGCTAGAGTGAAAGTTGTAAAAGAAGTGAACTACATTCTTCACCTATCTCACCGCTTGAAAATATTTTATCGAAAATATCGTGACATATACACAGCACAGTGGTAGAGTGCTCGACTACAAATGCAAGGCTCGCGGGTTCGATCCCTGCCACTTCCGAGGATTTTTATCTGACGCTTTCCACTTCTTTCACCTCTGGCAGTGTTGCTGATGTGAAAAATATCGAATAGCACCGTGGTTCGGAACCCACAATAAACTCCCTATAACTGGCTGAGTAAGTCAGTTAGAAGGCCGGATAAAGGCAACAACATACCACCTCCTTTAAGGACCATGCCTAGTAAAACACTGTGGTGTTCAAACCAATCTTCGGATTGTTGACCGCTTTACCTTTATACACACATATGTCAGGTAACTCGATTAAAAAGGCAATGTCAATGCACTGGAATTTCCGCACGGTCCTGAGCATTGATTGCGTGGGTACTGTCGTCAGAGGTTCTAGTCCTCTCTAGGGCATAGGTATGTATTGTCCTTAACCCTTTCAGACCTGGCGTCCAATATGTTGGACACCGACTTTTTAATAAGTTTATACCACTCAACGATTTCGCTTTTCTTTGAGACCCCGTGGCCTGCATACTGGATATCTGTCGCTTTTAGTTTCCAGCTTCTTTCTGCCATCTGTGACCGGAATAATATGCTACAACGAAAAACAGCAAAGATGACCGACCAATTACAGAATGCTTCAGAATATGATATCAATAGCAGAAATTATTTTAAGAATTAAGTTTTGAATTTTGCACAAATTCCACTTTGACATAAAAGTACCACAATAAATGTGGTGTGACATTTATAACTGTTGACTTCTTATTTCACGTCCTTAATTGCCTTCCAGATCCAGAGACCAACTTATTGGAAATTTTGTATTGTTGAAACAAAGTATGAAAAGTTTTAATTTTGCTCATATATAAAATACAGTTCGTTTTACCGACATTAAAAAGTACAAGAATATATCCTAGTCAATTTTATAATAATTCTGAACTGAAGGACTTAAAGTAAGTTACTTTAATTAGTTTCTATGTCTGGGGACCTATGACCTCAGAACTTTTCTCTTTTAGCGTTACAAATACCTGAAGTGCTTTTACTAAAATAAAATTTTTAGGTCACAAATTGTTTTTTATACACAATGCATTTCGAGCCCTTACGGCTCATCACCAGGTGCCTTTCCGATTTTTTATACGTCTGTTAAGATCAGAACATAGCTTTTAACAATTTGCAAAAGTTTTAAAAATGGGTTTCTAAAATAAAATAAATTTAACAGTTTTACTTTCTTGTGCATCACTTCTTAATAAGTAAGTCAAATTGTTAAATCTATTTTATTATATGAACTGGTTTTCAAAAATTTCCCATACTGTTACAACCTGTGTTCTGATCCTGACTGGCGCAGGCCTTTAAACGGGTATAAAAACATCATGGAGGCACTTGATAATGAGCCCTCATGCCTCGATATGCATTTTGTTCAATTAAACACAATTTTGTGACTAAAGGCGAGTTCATTTTATTTTACTGAAATACGACAGTGAGGGCAATATTGGACAAAAGTAAGTGAACTGAACATCATGCCATGTCATTAACATGGGACATTGCATAATCTAATCAAATATAGCAATTTTTATGGAGTTGAATATGACACAGAATTTGGCAGTGGAGAATAACTTTACTTCCTTTTGAAGCTTCCGGAAACACTGTAGAGCGAAAGAAAATGGTACACCTTCCTAATAAGATATGTGGTCCCCGCTAGCACCCAGAAGTGCCGCAAGACGACGTGGCATGGACTCTCCTACTGTCTGAAGTGCTGCTGGACGAAAATGACACGATGCATCCTGCAGGGCTGTGCATAAATCTGTTGGATTACGAGTGGTTAAAGATCTCTTCTGAACAGCTCATTGCAAAGCGTCCCAGATATGCTGAATAATGTATATGTTTGGGGAGTTTGGTGCCCATCGGATGTGTTCAACCCAGACAAGGTACTAAAGCCATGTAGGAATTTATAACGGGAAAAAAATTCTACTGGGTATATGTTAACCGGTCCTATATCATTTCCTTTCCTCCTCCAGGTTGCCATGGATGACGCATAACAGTTTGTGTATGTATCGCAATGACAGTGTATGCGAGGGTTGTAGTTACTCCCCATTGTATTGTGCGAAGAGTAGAAACTCTAAACGTTCACCAACCTTGCGTCTTCTAAATGTTTGTATAGCTTATGGGACTTAACTACGGGGTCATCAGTCCCTAAACTTACAAATTACTTATGAACTAGATAAGACTAGTGACGGCACAAATATCCATGCCCGAGGGGGATTCGAACCCCTGACCATAGTGGCCGTGCAGACCGTGACTGGAGCGCCTCAGTCCCCTCGGCCACCGCGGCCGGCTTGCGTCTTCTATAGATGTCCCCACGCAGATGATAGCACGCAGGTCAGAGGTCTTGAATGAGGTTGAAATTGCTAAACTGTTGGTAGGAACTGATCTACTTACTGAAGAAAACTGAAATCCTCGGGAATCGGGATGCCAACTGATTTTAACCAGAAAACCAGTAAACTGCATAATAATATCAACGTGAGACACATTTTATTAATTGATCTAAGATAATTAAACAGCGTTTTATGACCGCCTACATATGCATGTTACTCCACCGAGTGTGCGTACTAACGTCACATGTTAGTCTTCCGAGTGCGTGTTCTGGACTGAAGAGTGGCGGCTCGATGCAAGACTGCCTTCGTTCCGCAATTTGGAGCGTAAACATGCTCGCCGTGCATCATCCGTCTTATTTAACTGTTTATGTTTTTAGCAATTGTTAATATGTTTTATCTACTCAGGGCATAGCATAGGTTTGAGGCGTTTTTCTAAATTGAGTATGACGTTGAAGAAATAATTAGTTTAATAAATAAGAACAAAAGTATGAATGCGTTTTGGCGCGTAACCGCCAGTGCTACAGCCAATCGGCGTCCAGTGCCTGCAGCTCGGGGACTTCCCTAGAATTCGGGGAAACTTGCCAGTGCTCAGTGCTCTTTCCCATTGTCGTGGTTCTCACCAAATTTTACGATCTGTCGCCTACTGGTCCTAACCTGCTGCACTGAAGCAATACTTCGATCTTAAAATGATGGCTTTAAGCCAGAAATATTACATATTATGGACGTGAGGGTTGTCGTAATGTCCTGCTGGAATTGCCCAAGGCTGTCAGAATGTACAGTGGACATGATTGGATGCATATCATCAGCCAGGATGCGTACGTACTTGGCACCTGTCAGAGTCGTATCCGCGGTCCCATAACACTCGAACTGCTCACGCCCCACTCCATTACAGATCTTCCATCAGCTTGAACAGTCCCCAGCTAACAAACATGGTCCTTGGATTTATGCTGCTGTTTTCCACATTCGTGCGCTTGATACAACTGGAAACGACACTCGTTAGACCAGGCAGCATGATACCAATCGTCAACAGTCCAGTGTTGGCGTCGACGGGTCCAGGCGAGGCGTGAAGCTTTGTGCTGTGCAGTCAGCTAGGATACGCGAGTGGGCCTTCGGTTCCGAAAGACCATATAGATGATGTTTCATTGAATGCAAGCTGACACTTATCTACGGACCAGCATTGAAATCCACAGCGATTTACGGAAGGGTCGCACTTCTGTCACGCTGAACGATAGTTCTCAGTCGTCATTGCTACTGATCTGTTATTCTGGGGCACCGTCATTAACATGCAAGTCGCGTAATTGGCGTCACCTAAGCAGACTTGCACCAGCTGGGCTGAACACGTCCTCAGTTGGGGTCTAACGGACATGATTACCACACGATCATCATCAGCGTCGTAATGAACAGAGATTTATTGGTTTATTACGTTCACCTTGTAAAATAATTATATATTAAATATTGATATTCATTACGTCTGACATAATCGATTATTTTGATTTAAATCATCATCAGCATCATTATCATCATAATCAACAGAGATTTATTGGTTTATTACTTCAACTTGTAAAATAATAATATAATAAATATTGCTATTCATTACGTCTGACATAATCAATTATTTTGATTGAAATGTCTAACTTAAAGTCTCTGGTCAGTTACTGATAAGATGCTGCGAAATTCCTGAAAAGGAACAATTTTATTTATTTCGTACCACCACAGACTAGAGTTTGTCGATGCAGCTCGTAGTTTCTTGCTTCATGGTCTGCAATGATGTGTGAAGCTGTAAACTTTTTAATTTAATTTCTTGGATAACAGAAGGTCTCTATGTACCGAATGGAAAATTCACTACTCAATCTGGAATTACCAGGCGTATCTGTGTCTAATGTAATAGTCATTTTTATAATTAGCTTCAAATATAGTCCCGTGTGTAAAATCTGCAGGTTCGTAATTCCAGGTGAGGTAGCTCCCGTAGACTCTCTTTCTACTACACCAAAATTACACGTTGAAGAGATTAAATAATTGTAGACGAAAGCAGAACTTACTTTAAGTTGCAATATATATATTGAGCGTTCGTAATACATCGCTTCACTTTCCATAACATCCCAATAATAACAACATACTCCTATAGAATATTTTAAACTCTATCACCAAAGAACAACCACTTTTTCTCATACTAGCAATTACATGGAGATTCTATATATATATATATATATATATATATATATATATATATATATATATATATATATATATCAAACATTCTAATTAGCCTTGAAATTAATTTATAACATAACAAAATCTTTTATCGACCATTACATCGTTAACAAATATGTGACGCATAATACTAATAGGTATCTTACAACCTCGATACAAAACTTTCAGATTGAGATTAACAATCATCACCATCATTATATTATTACTAAATAAAATAACATTTATTGACAGAACCTTTCACTATTCAGTGTTGGAAGCGACACCTGGCGGGCGATGTGGAGTGCAAAATGATTCACTGGTATTGTCAAGAACGTTGTTCAAACAAATGGCCAACATTAGTTATGCACATCTATCTGATCAACACTCCGCACCGGATTCCATTATTTCGTAATTTGGAAAGTTTATTTAATTGCATATTTGCGCACACTCTGCAAAATAATTCGCGGCTAGATCTCTTAGCGGTTATGGAATAAATTGGAAGCTGATACGTAATAGAGAGAGATTTCGTGATCCTCATGTCTAATGATCTATGTATCTTACTACGACATAATTTCGAAGGTTTGTTCAGTGGTGTATGATAACGCTAGCTGTGAGATCTATCACGAATACACTTAGCAGTGTAAACGAAAATATTTTAATATTATGAAGAATGCCTTAGTTTCACACCATGAAATTCGAAAAAGTAGTGAGCGATAAACCCCTTTATATTGCTGAGTTGTAAGCAAGAAAAACTTCCATAAATATTTGAAATTAAATGTAAATTTATTTATTTATCTTTCAAGTCACAGAGTGCTATTATTCCCAAATAATAGATGAGGAAAAGTAATCATTCTTCCCAGGATGCCGGAGTTTTTTGAGACTCTAATTGTTAACGACGTCATATCTCCCGAAGTGTAGTAAACAAGAAAGACATGCCCAGATGCTCATGGCAGGTCCCGTGATTATAATAGCTTTGAGCCAATGCCAATGCTGACCGCTGTGAGATGGTGGGTAGTGTCCCACCAATCAGCTAGTCAGCTAGCTATCGCGTTCGCTCATCAGTACTACGATCACAGGACAAGACGTGAACACCATTTCTCGTCATCCTCAACCTGAAGCATTGCTATCGAGAAATTCAGGTGGCGGCACATACTTCACGTCCTGTGAAGAGAGCAGTGCTGAGTGAACGCGATAGCTAGCTGACTGGCTGGCGACTATGAGACAGTGTGCTGTACACTGGCGTCCAGCAACTCAGTTAGCGATCACATTAGCTCAGCACTGCTCTAATCATTGGACTTGAAGATTTTGCTAAATCTTTTCTCGTTGGCGACACCATGAGGTTTCTCTCATAGGTAGTTATTGACTGCACAGAGACTGATGCCTAAGTAAGTATTGTGTTTAGCTAGTTTTGTTGTAATCGGTGTTGCAGTTTAGGAAGAGATATGGAAAACACACACATACACACAAAGAAACAGGCATACTTGTAACGACATCAATTTTTATAATACACTATCGGCCATTGCTGCACCAAGAAGAAATGTAGATGATAACTGGGTATTCATTGGACAAATATACTAAAACTGACAATTGTGATTACATTTTCACTCAATTTGGGTGCATAGTTACTGGGAAATCAGTACCCAAAACGACCATCTCTAGCCGTGATAACGGCTTTGATACGCCTTGTCAATAAGTCAAACAGAGTTTGGATGCTGTGTACCGGTACAGGTGCCCATGCAGCTGCAACACGTTGCCACAGTTCATCATGAGTAGTGTCTGGTATATTTTGACGAGCCAGTTGCTTGGCCACCATTGACCATACGTTTTCAGTTGGTGAGATATATGGAGAATGTTCAGGCCAGGGTAGCAGTCGAACATTTTCCGTACAGGACGTGCAACATGCGTTCGTCCATTATCCTACTGTAATGTAGGTTTCGCAGGGATCGAATGAACAGTAGTGCCACGGGTCGTAATACATCTGAGATGTAACGGCCACTGTTCAAAGTGCCGTCGATGCAAACAACAGGTTACAGAAACATGTAATCAATGGCACCCCAAGCCATCACGCCGGGTGATACGCCAGAATGACGATAACGAATACACGCTTCCAATGTCAGCAAACCCTGATGCGACCATCATGATGCTTGTGAACAGACGTGGATTCACCCGAAAACAAGGCGTTTTGCCATTCGTGCACGCAGGTTCGTCGTTGCGTAGACCATCGCAGGCGCTCCTGTCTGTGATGCAGCGTCTAAGGTAACCGCAGCCATGGTCTCCGAGCTGATAGTCCATGCTGTTGCCTACGTCGTCGAAATGTTCGTGCAGATGGTTGTTGTCTTGCAAACGTCCCTATTTGATGACTCAGGGATCGAGACGAGGCTGCATGATCCGTTACAGCCATGCGGATAAGATGCCTGTCATCTCGACTACTAGTGATACGAAGCCGTTGGGATCCAGCACGGCGTTCCACATTGCCCTCCTGCTAACAGTCATTGGTTCGCGACCAACGCGAGCAGCAATGTACCGATACGCAATCGCGATAGGCTACTATCCGACCTTCATCAAAGTCGGAAACGTGATGCATGAGAAATCGGCTGGAAAACTTTCGTCTTGTCAGCACGTTGTAGGTGTCACCACAGGCGCCAACCTTCTGTGAATGGTCTAAAAAGCTAATCATTTGCATATCGCATCATCTTCTTCCTGTCGGTTAAATTTCGCGTCTGTAGCACGTCATCTTCGTGGTGTAGCAATTTTAATGGGCAGGAGTGTATGTGTAGAATATTCAAGGGTGTTAATCTCGGTTATTTTTCAACCATTGTTGGAGATTCTGCGGTCTTTAGAACTAATTCAAATTAATATTGTAGCAGCCTTGATCTTATACAAGGGTGTTCATTTTGGTTGTTTCTCAAACCATTGTTGGAAAATGAGCCGGGGGCTCGTCTTGTTTGAAATCGCCGTGCCGCTTTTTCCTTGTTCGTTCCTTCTGTCCTGTGGCGGCACTAGTGAACGTCTCGTTCTCCGCCTTCCCGTGGCCGGCAGCGGCCGCTGAAGTAGTAATGGGTCCCGGGGTTGCCAACCCCAAAGCACAGTTTCCCCCTAAATCGTATGTGAAATCCCCCAAATAGTATGAGTTGTATTTTGAGCGACCAAAAATAATAAATAAATAATTTCTGTTGGAGAGGCGATTGTCTCCCGACTGCTATCAATCCTGTTTAGGAAGGGGGCGGCTCCTTAAAATTCCCCTCAAAACCACACTTCCCCTTGAAGCAATTATCCCCCTAAATATTCTCCATCTATATCTTTCCCCCTAAATTTAGGGGAGAAACCCCTAAGTTGTTGGGAACCCTGGGTCCAGGTGGGTCTGCGGCAGCCTGTGCTCAGAGCACACTGTCTGTTCGGACTTAGAGGGCGGTCCCTTCTGTTTAAGCACGTGTTGGCTGCTCCCTACGTGTCGAAGATAACTTCTCTTCATTATCAACAGTACCTTTGAATCTTGAAGAACCTCCTGTATGACGCGAGCGTCTGTCCGAATCCCTTCTCTAGCAGGTACCACGAGCGGAGTTTATGTGGCGTTTTGCCCTTCTACGACCTGGTTGCCTCCCCCAGGCGTAGTCGGAAATCGGGGTTTGGTTCCTTTTTCCTCTCGTCGTTCTTCCTCCCGGTGACGAGTTGTAATTTTGCAGTTCTTCTGTTTCAGTTGATCTTCCTTTGAGGCCTGGTCATTGGCGATAATATGTGGTAGACATGTGGATCAGTTTTCTGATAGTTCTCGCCTCACCCTGTCAAGGAAAGTAAAAGTGTAGAGTTTAATCTTATACCATTCTTTTTTCGCACCATTCCTCTGTCAGCCGTGGCGGTACCCCCAGCACAAGGTAGTTACAGTGTGTCGTGAAAGAAGTGGAAGTGTACTCACTGCGGACACCAAACTCTGGCCTTGTGAACACTGTCTTAGGTTCTAAGGGCTGTTTTCAATTAATGCTTTATCCTGTCCATTCTGCCCTGAAAGGGTGATTTTCCTCTGCCTCTGTGATCTTGCTTGTATCTACTCATGCTGAGTGGTTCGCTCTCAGATATTGTTACCGAGTTATTTTAAAAGAGATGAGGTCAAGGATTGTGAAATTTGGAGACATTTTAAGAACTGGTTCCTGTGGATGCTATTGATAGGTGGGATTTCACTAGACATGGCCTACATCTCAATAGGAAAGGGAAGGGGAAACTAGCTGGGTTGATAGCAAAGTCCTTAAGGGGGGACACTGCAATTCATGAAGGTACTTCTTTTTTAGGCTAAGATCAGTGTCCAGTGAGAAGCTCAGGCAGGCAGGTGCTAAAAATGTTGAAAAATCAAATATTTCTCAGAGAAGTAAAGTAAAAAATAATGTTAGCATTTTTCACCAGAATATTGGGGGACTAAAGAATAAAATAGATGAGCTTTTAGTTTGTTTAGATGCTATAGAAACTGATAATGTAATAGATATACTATGCCTGTCTGAGCATCACATTGTCACCGGTATGGAAAATGTGAATGTCAGTGGATATAAATTAGTCTCAAATGTAAGTAGAGATAATAAGATAAGAGGAGGAGTTGCCATATATGCCAAAAGCTATCACAGTGTAAAAAATTTAGAAACAAAAAAGTTTTGTGTAGAGCAGCATATTGAAGCATGTGCCTGCCAGCTTAAACTTAATGATTATTATCTTATAATTGTAACAGTATATAGGTCCCCTTCAGGGAACTTTCAGTTATTTCTGGAAAACTTGGATGCCTTGTTGTGCTATCTGTCAGATAGGGGGAAGCAAATTATTATTTGTGGTGATTTCAATGTAGATTCACTGAAAGAGTGTAATAGGAAGAAAGACCTGGAAGTCTTACTTGGCTCATTCAATCTGACATCCGTTATTGATTTTCCTACTCGGGTAGTAAAGGACAGCAGTACATTGATAGATAACTTTTTTATAGACCAAGATAAGTTTAACAACATAAATGCTTGTCCCATTGAGAATGGTCTTTCGGATCATGGTGCACAGCTAGTAACAGTATATGAAATAGCTCCGTTCAGTAATTCGAAACTGTCCACCAGAATAGTGCGCTCGATTAATGACTTAACAACTAAAAATTTCAAAGAAAGTCTACAGCAGTTAGACTGGGATGAGGTTTACAAGGAACCTGATGTTAATTTAAAATATAATTTATTTCACGATACATTTGTAAGGGTATTTGATAACTGTTTCCCCAAGAAATTAGTAAAATTTAATTCTAAGAAACCATGCAAAAAACCATGGCTTACTAAAGGTATAAAAATATCGTGTAACCGAAAAAGGGAACTATATCTGTCCGCAAGAAAGAGTAATAACCAAGAAACAATAAAATATTATAAAAGCTACTGTGCTACATTAAGAAAAGTTATTAAAAAATCAAGAAGCATGTGCATCATGTCTGAGATTAGCTCCTCTGATAATAAAATTAAAACAATTTGGAATATTATTAAAAGGGAGACAGGGCAACCAAGAGCAGAGGAAGAGGGTATTACCATCAAAACAAATGAAAACTTTATCAACAAAAAGTCAGAAGTTGAAAACATTTTTAATGATTACTTTTTAAATGTTGTGGAGAAAATAGGATCTAAATGTTCATTAGAAGGAGCAAGGCAATTAATGGAAGAGGCCATACCCACACAATTTAATACAATTGAAATTCCACCCACCTCACCTTCAGAAATTAGGAAAATAATAAACTCTCTCAAGAGTAAACGGTCATATGGAATTGATGGCATTTCCAGCAGGGTATTAAAAACTTGTTCCCAGGAGATAAGTAGGATTCTCAGTCATATTTGTAATAGCTCATTAAAGCAGGGTATTTTCCCAGATAGACTGAAATATGCTATAGTTAAACCTTTGCATAAAAAAGGGGATACATACGATGTCAACAACTACCGGCCCATCTCACTTCTGACAGCTTTAGCAAAGATTTTTGAAAAAGTTATGTATTCTCGAATTGCTTCACATATTAGTATAAATAATGTTCTAACAAAATGTCAGTTTGGTTTTCAAAAAAGCTTTTCAACTGAAAATGCTATATACACCTTCACTGATGAAATATTAAATGCTTTGAATAACCGGACATCACCAGTAGGGATTTTTTGTGATCTTTCAAAGGCGTTTGATTGTGTAAATCATGGGATTCTTCTAGATAAGCTTAAGTATTGTGGTATGAGTGGGACAGTGCACAAATGGTTTAAATCATACTTAACTGGAAGAGTGCAGAAAGTTGAAATAAGCAGTTCACATGATGTAGATGACACAATTAATTCTTCTAACTGGGGAGTTATTAAAAATGGGGTCCCACAAGGTTCGGTCTTGGGTCCTTTGCTGTTCTTAATATATATATTAATGACTTGCCATTCTACATACATGAAGATGCTAAGCTAGTACTTTTTGCTGATGATACAAGTATAGCTATCACACCTGACAAACAGGAATTAACTGATGAAATTGTAAATGATATCTTCCAGAAAGTCATTAAGTGGTTCTCTACAAATGGACTCTCATTAAACTTTGATAAAACCCAGTATATACAGTTTCATACAGTAAATGGCATGACACCATTAATAAATTTAGACTTTGAACATAAATCTGTAGCTAAGGTAGAATATTCAAAATTTTTAGGTGTTTGCATTGACGAGGGACTGAATTGGAAGAAACATATTGAAGATCTCCTGAAACGTCTGAGTTCAGCTACTTATGCTATCAGAGTCATTGCAAAATTTGGTGATATAAATCTCAGTAAATTAGCTTACTACGCCTATTTTCATTCACTGCCTTCATATGGGATCATATTCTGGGGCAATTCAACATTGAGTAAAAAAGTATTCATTGCACAAAAGCGTGTAATCAGAATAATTGCTGGAGCCCACCCAAGAGCATCCTGCAGACATTTATTTAGGGATCTAGGGATTTTCACTGTAGCTTCACAATATATATATTCACTCATGAAATTTGTTATTAACAATCCGACTCAATTCAAAAGTAATAGCAGTGTGCATAGCTACGACACTAGGAGAAAGGATGATATTCACTATTCAAGGTTAAATCTAACTTTGGCTCAAAAAGGGGTGAATTATGCTGCCACAAAAGTCTTTGGTCACTTACCAAGTAGCATCAAAAGTCTGACAGATAGCCAACTAGTATTTAAAAAGAAATTAAAGGAATTTCTGAATGGCAACTCCTTCTACAATGTAGATGAATTTTTAGATAAAACATAAAAAAATATATAAAAAAAAATAAAAAAAATTTAAAAAAAAATTTACAAAAAAAATTCTTAAAATATAGATTGTCAAGTATAGACATAATTTACTAAACTGACACGTTCCACATCATTACGAAATGTCGTATACATGATCTAAGGAACAAGTATTAATCTAATCTAATCTAATCTAATCTAATCTGTTGTTCTTTATATTTGTCGTCAAATTTGCTTACCTTCATTCAGAAGTTTAGTTAAAGCCTACGGGCATTGTAGCATCACGAGTTCCTTGTAAATTTTCATTATATTGTCTAAATTTTAAACCTTGTTGGTTGCACTATGATAGCAAATTTTTCATAAATTTGTTTAAAAGGCAAACCCTTTTTCAACAAGCAAATTGTTAAGCATTCACAGGAGTTGTGTTTAAAGAATTGGACAAACTTCAAAATTTGTGTGTTTTTGCGAGGTAGTGGGGCATTGACTTGCATAAATGTATTAAATTGTAATCCTATTTATGCTGAGTGTGGGATTGTCAAATACTTTTACCGAATTATTGTGCTCAAGGATTGTGAAATTTGAAGACATTTTAAAGACCGTTGTTCTTTATATTTATTGTCAAATTTGCCTACTGTTATTAAGACTTTTAGTTGAAGCTTACAGTCATTGTATCATCATGCATCATGGTTTCTTTGTAAATTTTTGTTATATTAGTTAAATTCTTAACCTTGTTGGTTGCACTATGATAGTAAAAATTTCTTACAATTATTTAAAAACCAAACACCTTTGCAACAAGCAAATTGTTAAGTATTTCCAAAGGTTGTGTGTAAAGAATTTGGCCAACTTTAAAAAAAAATTGCGTGATTTCTCTTAATAACTGTTGTTCCTTTACATTTGTGTGACACTTGCCTATATTTTCTGGATGATGATTAGTTTTCTTAAAAGGATATGTCTTATTTTATCGCTTTAATGAAACAGATTATATTGTACCATACTAGTGGAAACATCTATCACTATCACCCTTGTATTGTCTGATATCCTTATTAAATCTAGTTGATGGTATAAGACCATTTCGTTTCCGAAATACGGGTCCCAGTCAACCGGCGATTTTTAGAAATAATTCAAATTAATCTTGAAGCAGTCTAAATCTCAAACATTTTGAATGGTTGGTGACAGGTTATATCATCCTCAGAGAGATGTCTTCAACAGGAAACGCTGACTGGGGATGATCAAATGTTACAACTGCAACCGTTGATGGTCCCCAATCAACATTTCCTGATGTAGCCATCTCTCTGAGGATGATATAACCTGGCCACCCATGATTCAAAATGTTTGCGATCTAGACTGCTTCAGGATTGATTTTAATGTCAGTTTATGTTTCCACACTACGTGCTACTTTAAGAGGAAATGTTTGAATAGGGGTTAATAAATGTCTCTCTCTGAAAAGCAGCAAGTCCATGGCCGGTTCTTTCGACCACTCTTTACCAAATTCGCCACTTTTAAATTTTCCTGATTTTGAATTATTGAGTAATAGTTCCAAATTTGCGAATACGTGGATTTCATTCTTTTTCCTCGGTATATCGGGATGTTATAAAAATTGAGAATTAGACATATTCTTACTTTCAAGGCGTGTATCAGTGAGTACTAAAAGAGACAGTAAAACGTCATGTGGTCATTCAGTTTACTGGCTGTATCGACATGTGCTTCTGTAGCCTTAATTAGTCTTAAATGTTACAATATTGAATTTTAGACTTATTTTAAATTATTAGATAAACCAACTGAAAGTCGTTATTTTGGCCCACTTTAGGTTACGGTATTAACACTAAATGTGGGTCTTTGCGATCGTCTTTTGACAGCTCGAAATTTAAATGTAAATACCGGCTTAACCATTCATTTGACACGAAAATTGCATAACCGAATTTGTAGAGGAAAAAATTCTCTAGAACTTTTCTCTCTTATGTTTTTTTCATATCTCGTATCGTTTCAGAGATATTTGCAAAAATAACGGCGATTTGACGATGTCTGTCTGGCTGTAACGTGTTCCCACTTTTTAGGTCGAACCGTTCAACCGATCGGCACCAAATTTCACAGACATAATTGCTGGTCACCAGAGACGAGAACCTCACTTTTTTAAATACTTAGGACAAGAAATACGTTAGTAATTCCTAAAAAGCCGTTTGTAATGTAATTTTAATTGCAAATAAACCGTTGATCTGACGCGAAAATTGAATTAACGAATTTGTAGAGGAGAAAATTCTCTACAACTTTGTTCCTTTTTGTTTTTTATCTCGTATCGTTTGAGAGGTATTTGCAACAATAACGGAGTTTTGACACCCTCCATTGAATTAACGAAAACCAGCCTTACGCAGATGTCACGTGACATTCCTCGCCCAGAACTTTATCTGGCCTATGCCATCTTACGTTGCGTATTTGATGATTTTCTTATTGTAACTTACACGTTGTCATTTCAAAGCAATGGCGCACTGAAGAATTAACAAAAACACTCGTTCTTGTGCGATAAATGATAATTTAGTGTCTACGAATGCCAACGGCCATTAACGGTATGAGATTAAAGAACGCAACTTCTAACAGTTGGTCGTAGCGTAGTAGGCAATGCGTTGGACTGTGACGCTGAAAGTCAGTGGTTTAGAACCCGCCACTACCTATTTTTTTCCTAAAAGGGTTTCAGACACTCTTATTAAATAACTTTTTATTATTTACATTAATATTTTGATCCAAAATGTTTGCAAAAACGTATAAAACCAGAGATCTAAAGTGGGCCGTAAAACATGTCAGTGCGATTTTTTATTTTACTTGTTGTACAGGAATTAGCGACTGAATATAGCGATTGGGAATTTTCATATTCTTTGTCTCTTGGCACGTATCATGAGGCTCTATCAGAGACAATAAAGGCCACGTGCTCATCCATTAGGGCGGCATGCCATTCTGTAGCCATATTTCAGAATGGAATTCCTCTCTTGACAGCTATTGATGAGAGTAGCTGCTAAACGCTCTCATTTAGAGGCTATTAGCCTCCCGTACAACAAGTCATCATCGCTGCGTTAATCTACCATGTTCTGTTAAGTGATGGCTTCATTTACGCACAGTAGGTGACATGAATTATTAACAGTTGGACACTGGCGGATTGTCATTTACTACCCGTCAGTGTTATATAAGTGCTGTGTGACATTCATCAGTCGAGTCCACTGTGTGGTAGAGTAAACGAGAACCCCAGAGGAAACGATTGTTCTGGAGGCACAAGAGGGGTCTAATGCAGTTATGTAGTCTCCGGCAACGATTGTTTGATGTCTAATCGAAGAATAGCCAAGTGTCTGCTTACGTCCCAGACCACACCCAGAGTATTCTGCCCATTGATATATTTAATGTCTGTAGCCATTGCAATGTGAAACACTCTTCACTTCTTCTGCCTTATGCATCTCTAGGACGTTGTCTGCTATCACAGGCAAAGCTTTTGTGACGTTTTCTGCTCCTACTATCACCATGGCAACCGAGGACGGAGATCATATTTGCAGTGTACTCTGGTAGACATCATAGATCGACCATGGCGAGCCAGTTTTTTGCAAGTTCCCCCGACGCCACATACTTAGAGCAACAACATTCATCTCCATGGAAACAAATAGATTTTCCAGTCTGACTGGAAGACGATATATGTAAAAGGGTATGTAATGTAACAAGGGGGCTGGACAGAGAAATGCAGATGGAGAGAAATTATTGAATTTTGCAGAAACGCACGATGTAGTCAGCACAAACATCTACTTCAAGAAGTGACTGTCCCACCTTTGGATTTACTACAGCGGTAACAACATGAGTCAGATAGATTTCATTTTTGAACGGCGACGTGGCCTAAACGAAGTTTTGGATGAAAAAACTATCCCATATGAAACAGTATTCGATACTATGAAACACGTATCTTCTAGTAGCTAAGGGCTCATATTTAATAAATTTCTTTCTTTCTTCTGGTCCACGCTATCAACTTTCTAAATATATTTCACTGTATCGAAGATGATGAAGAAGTTTTATGAACATGAGTTCCCGTTCAAAAAATAATGTTTTGATTTTACCCATTTGGAAATGGGTTTAGAAAGCCTGTTACTGTGAGATCAAGGAATATAAATAACACGTCTACAGTACTACCAGTCACGAATTTTTATTTCTTTTAGCATGACACGTTTCGAGAAATAACTCCAATTATCAAATGCGGCTTTATGGTAACCCATTTCAGATGCGGTGTTTTTGGTGTGTGATGCTCTGCATTATTTTGTTGTCTTTACGGCAATGATTAAATGCGCATATTTTAATTATTAGTCGGTCTATGTAAAATGTAAATGCCGTAGTCTTTTGAAAAAGAAGCATTGAATTGAAATTGGTGGTGTGGCCGGCAATCGAACCCGAAACTCGATGCTCAATAGGCAGACTTCTTACCACTAGATCACCGCACCACTAGCGATTAAGGCGCCTCGGAATAGTCTAAGTACAACTTCCCTCCACGTCACAAACTCTAATTCAGCTTCTGTGTTCCATGAAATATTGCCACAACTGCCAAGTAAGCATGGATGTCTATTTCATTGACGTCAATTGGCAGCAGGGTTTCGGAACATATCCAGTATTGAAATATTTCGAATTATCTCGAACAGAATGATCTATTGGCCCAAGGTCAATACGGATATAGAAAATATCGTTCATACGAAACACAACAAGCTCTTTATTCACACGAAGTGATGGGTGCTATCGACAAAGGTTCGCAAATTGATTCCGTATTTCTTGATTTTCAGAAGGCTTTCGACTCCGTACCTCACAAACAGATTTAATCAAATTGCGTGGTTATGGTACATCGCCCTAAATTTGCGATTGGATAGGTATTTCCTGTCAGAGAGGACACAGTTCGTAGTAATAGATTGTAAGGCATCAACTAAAACAGAGGTGATATGGGGCGTTTCACAGGGTAGTGTTATGGGTCCTCTGCTGTTCCTTATTTACATAAATGATTTAGGGGAAAATCTAAGTAGCTCTCTTAGGTTGTTTCAGATGACGCCGTCATTTACCGTCTAGTAAAATCATCTGAAGATCAAAATTAACTGCAGAACGATCTGAATAAAATATGGCTATAGTGTAAAAACTGGCAATTGACTCTAATTAATGAGAAGTCTGAAGTTGTCCACAAGAGTACGAAGAGAAATCTGTTCAACGTTGTTTACAAGATAATTTAATCGAATGTGAAGGTCTTAAACCCCACAAAATACCTAGGAATTACTATTACTTCAGACTTCAACCGGAAAGAACACGTAGATAATGTCGTGGGAAAGGCGAACCAGAGACAGCGTTTTATTGGCAGAACCCGTAAAAGATGCAACTGAACTACTAAAGAAACTGCCGGTCCTATTTTGGAGTATTGCTGACCAGTGTGGGATCCTTATCAGGTGAGCTTGACGGAGGACATCGAAAGAGTCCAAAGAAGGGCAGCTCGTTTTGTGTTGTCACGTTACACCGAAGACAGCGTTAGAGAAATGACGCAGGATATGGGATGGGAATCATTACAACAACGGCGCTTACCTCTGCGGCGCGGGCTACTTACGAAACTCCAATCGCCAACATTCTCCTCCGAATGAGGAAATATATTGTTGACTCCCACTTACATAGGTAGAAATGATCATCAGAATGAAATACGAGAAAACAAAGCCCGATCGGAGAGATTCAGGCGTTTCTTCTTTCCGCGCAATATTCTAGAATGGAATGGGAGCTGGAATAGTATAAAGGTGGTTCGATGAACCCTCTGCCAGGCACTTAATTGTGATTTTCAGAGTATCCGATGTAGATGTAGATGTTCGATTCCCGGCCGCATCACACATTTTAATTCAATGTTTCACCTTTATCTTTAATGTCTCTGACATTTTCGAGACGCACAACAGTATCAGGGTTTGTAAATGTCTATGATATTTTGGAAAACTTCTACGTAAATCGGCAATAGCATCACACATACACAATACAGGACACCCATTTACCGAAATCGAGGAGAACGACAAAGTACTCCACCGACTAAATAAACAACATAAAAGGGATTTGTTTGAAGAACTGGAAGTATATTCACATCATAAGAAATACGAAGATAAATACTGGAGAGTGAATAGTTTCATTTCTTTCCATGGTTTCAACAATATACTTATCTAATATGGTGACAAATAGAAATTAGCTCCATTGCAAATAGGCTAAACAAATCGTATACACGATTATTAAGAAATATCATCTTGTTTCAAAGTGTATAATACCATGCGAACAATGTATTACTCTGTCTTTGTTAACTTCATGTAGAAACATATTTGTTACCATTTATATATGTACGTTTGTACGTTTGTTTTGTAAACGTTTGTGTATACTGTGCACAAAATAGTGGCTGTGATGTTTGATATGTGTGAGATTTTACACAAATGGAACATCAAGAAATTGTAAGTAGAGCTTTTTCAATAGATTTCGTCATTTTCTGTGTGTAAAGGCCGATCAGTAACTAAAATTTAATAATTGCACTAAAGACAACAAAATAATGCGGAACCTCACACGACGGAAACACCGTAACTAAAATAGGATAGCGCAAAATCCCACCTGAAAATGGGGATTATATCCCGAAACGCGTCGTGAAAACAAAATAAAAAATCGTGACTGGTACCAGAAGTGTTACTTATATTTATCAAAATATTGTGCATTCACTCATTTTACAAGTCTTCGAAGTATGACAAATTTCATTTTATTCTCAATGTATACATAACGGTGACGATCCATCGTCAAATAAAAGTTTAGCAGTGCCATCAAGCAAGGACGAAATATCGTCATTCAAAGACCCGGCCATTGTATTCACCGGTGAATTACATCGAAATTTTTCTTGGATATTCAATAAAACGTTTCAAGGAAAATGTAAAAAAAAAATTTAAAAAAATAAAAAACACGTTCGAGAAATGCTACATCTCACGTGAGCTTCCTCTGAACCAGCCGAGACTGACAGACAATGTAAATTGTTACTTTCTCTAAGAATAAAATTGGCGAAGGTGTAACGTGCCTGTTATGCAGTATCTACACATTCGTTTCTATATTTGTGCTTTGGAATATTCTAGAGAGCTTTATTCAGACTCCTTTTTATCTGCGAGCAAACTGTCAGCCATCGAGTGTGCTATTTAACGCTGGAATGTTTTTCTTTGGCAGAGAGACTGGGTTTATTTCCGCCCGGCGCACACAACTGGCGACTATACAAACCTCACCGTCGCGTCGTCCTAAAGACGTAATCCCGGCCTCCTCCTCCCCCGTCTATACAAATTTACGCAGGCGTGATTTAATTCAATTCAGATGTTCCGGCTTACGGTGCCTCTTATAACACGGAAACTTATAATTACTGAACTCTAAGTCGCAAAGAGTAATCGAACGAATAAGAGGATCACCAAGGGTCGCCAAATTTGTAGTCTGTTCTTCCACAAAGGTTCTCTTTTTAAAGGAATTGCCGAAGGAAAAAAAAAAAAAAAAAAAAAAAAAAAAAAAAAAAAAAAAAAAAAAAAAAAAAAAAAAAAAACGTCGCAGTACCTCATAGTGTTTTTATTACAGCTTTTTCTTTATTAATTTCTGCTTCTGTGATTAGTGTGCTTTCTGCCTACGGCAAAAAATGTTATGAGATACATAATGAAAACGTTAGTTTGCTTGTTGAATGTTTCATGCACTCAAAATAATTAAAGTGTAATTGAATTATATTAAACAATATGTGATTCATTTTTAGTATCATCCCGTTCGTACTGCTTGCATACATTTTCCCCAAAAATAAACTTATAAATTTACAGCAAAGCCACAATGTAAATAAGTAAATTATTTCACGACTTTCCATGTTAATACAAGCTCTTGAGATATTTAGTATTTCCTCATAACTGATGTTTGCAGAAATAAAACTCAATTTCTACTCTGCAAACTGTACATTCTATTAATGATACCCTAAGATGAACTCTTTGAAATATATATGGCAAAAATACAATTAGAATAATATTTATTTTTGTTGCTTAAGATATACGGCCATCTGTTAGATAGAATTCCCTCCATTTGCCTTTCATTCCTGTATCATTACTTCTAACAGCAGCCGTACATGTTATACTGGATGGAATTGTGCGAAATTTCTGGGCTTTTATTTATTTCAAACAACCATACTTAATCTCAGAATATTTTATCTGCTTCATTTGCAGTTCAGTTCAGAGATAAGGTGTCAAGTCTGACATATCGTACAGACGTATACTTATTAAACATATGATAATGGGTTACGTACATTTCATAAATCAATAACTCAAATCTGTTGGTTTTTAGATAAATTTTGCAAAATCACTTGTTTTTATCGGATACCCATTTTTTGTTTATTTCATAATATGTGAGAGGTGCGAAAATATAGGTGGGCAAATAGGGTCAACCTCCCCCTTAACATCAAAAGCCATCTGAGTTACGAATATTTATCAAAATGACCAAGTCAATACACATCCGAACAACTCCACACTTTAAAAATGGATTTTTTATGTTACAATTTATATAAACGTCACTAATAAGTGGAGTAGTGTCCAATAATTTTTCAAAATAACGAACTTAGTGTTGGCGATGACCAGACGCTATAAACTCTATTTGAGAGTCCCTATGTAATAGTTACAAGCCTGGTCAACGGACGGCAAGGCAGTGTTAATACAGCGGTTTGCATTAAAAATCGTTACAATGTTAATGTAGTGATTGGTACAACAACGATTTTTCCTCCAACTTCAAGTGATCAATTTCAATTTTTTAAAATTTTTGGCAAGTGTTAATCATAGGATAACTCTAGAATAAAATTATTATAACCTCCTTTTTTAGTTCCTTTTGTCCTGTTTTTTCCCACAGTTGCTATATTATAATGTTATAGTGTAGGTAGTTCACTTATCTGTCTATGCAACAAACAAAAATGGCATGTGCCTAGTGGTGCTAACTGTGAAGTGCTGGGAAAAAAAAAAAAAAAAAAAAAAAAAAAAAAACCCACAGCAAAACGCACAGAACTGAAGCAGAGCAGCTGGAAGCAACCAATGTGCACCAGATGTAAAGCTATATCCATGAAATATTGTCACTGATGATGCCTTCCAAATAAAGGCGAAATGCATATGGCAATAGCATATTTTATTAAATCAGTTGCATAGACAGATAAGTGAACTACCTACACTATAATATTATATTATAACCTATTTAGAAAACATCACTTATACTCATTTGTTATTTGCTATACTATTCAAATTTGGACCATAAACATTTACACAAAATTTCTGAGGAATGTATTTAAAAACATATGTGTCACTAACTTCAAGCTTTACATAGAGTAATATGATCTATAGACTCCCTTGATGCAGTATCTCACTATGGCTATATGATAAATGAATAAGCACATTTTTCACTGTTAAGTTACTTAGACAACATCTATGAAAAATGCCTCTAAGTATAACCTTATCTCTTTATATGTGTCAAATACTTACATTTCTTGCATAAAGTGTTGTTGAGGAGGGAGAGAGGGAATTCTGATGTCGATGTGGTAACAGCATTCTGTTCCTCCGCAAACGTTTCCTTTAATTTGAATTTACAGAAAGAAACCATCTCATTTTACTTAATTCTGTATCTGTGATTAGTGTGCGATTGCCTGTAGCAAAAGAAAATGTTACGAGATGCTTAATGATGACGTTAATTCACTTGTTGAATGTTTTATAGACTCTAAAGATTATACATGTGACTGAATTATAATAAACACTTGCTGATCATTTTTACTAACTTCACATTTGAATGGCTTGCACACACTTTCACTAAAATATTCCTATGCAGTGAGAGTAAAGTGACATAGTAACGAAGCAAAAGATTTCACGAATTTCCATGTTGGCATATGCTGTCGCGTTATTTAGTAGTCGCAACAACCTGACATGTGTAGTAATAAAATTGGATTGTTATTCTGAAGACTGTGCATTCGATTAAATTGTTGCTGATGCCTTGTGGTGAACTCTTTGAAAGATCTTTTGAAAAAATAAAGTTAGTATAACTTTTATCCTTTTATCCTCGTTATAGAAAGAGAAGAAAAGGAAATGAAGATGAAATGGAAGATGCGATACTGTAAGAAGAGTAATTATCTGACAGAGCACTGAAAAAGTTGCGTTGAAACTATGCCCATGGGGTAGATATTTCCTCTGAACTGTAGATATCCTTGAGAGAGAGAGACCAGCTTCGAAACAGTTCCAGGTAATAATTTTATTTAGCTTCAGTGCAGAACCATTTGCTGTGGTTTTTATCAGTATGACAAAAGACTATTTTTTATGGATAAGACGACATCTTTAATTGATTCAGGGAATGTATGAAATGGAACTATTCACGTAATTTTAAATGTCGTGATGATGGGATATTCCCGAAACTAACTGCATAATAAATAAATCTTACATGACAGCTAAGTGTAAAATGCATTTCCTTAAGTTTATTGCTGTCGACAATCGCCTCAAACAAATGTATAGTTCCACGTAGTGTGCAGGATGTGTGAGGCAATAGTAATACCCTCATTCTTCAACATTAATGCAATAATTCCAATTCCTAAGAAACAAGTTCCAGACAGATGTGAAATATGCGGAACTACCAGTTTAATAAGTCACACTTGCAAAATAATGTCTAATGAAATCACTGTTACAACCTGAGGTTGGAGAAAATCAATTTAGATTTAAGTGAAATTTAGGAACACGTGAGGCAATACTCACCTTACGCCTTACCTTAAGATAGCTTAATGAAATGCAAATCTTGTTTCATATGTGGATTTGGAGAAAGGTCTGAAAATGTGTCCCATGACACTTCACCTAGTCAAGATTCGCCAGAAATTTCTTTCCTACACAGTTCTTCCAAGTACTCCGTCATTAAGTACGCAATTATCAATCCACTCTTCAACGCTCGTCTGTAGCACCACAATTTAGAAACTTCGATCATGTTTTTGTCTCAAATCCTGATCGTGCAGGTTTCACTCTCGTACAATGTTACACTCCAGAGTAATGCTTTGAGATAAGACTCTATGATTTTAATTAATTGTGGATGTCAACACACTTCGCTTTTTCATAAATACAATTCCGAACATCACCATTCTGCAGTTTAAATATCTTCTTTTCTTCGGCCATCAAAAGTAATTTTGCTACGCTAATAACAAATTTCACGTAATATTTTATTATCTCATTACCTAACGTAATTCTTTAAGCATCGGCTGATTTCCTAGGACTACATCACTACATTTGCTCTTGCTCATGTTCACCTTATAAGCTCGTCTCATTAGACTCTCCATTCCGTTCTACTTCTATTCCAGGTTGTCTGTTGCCCGCCGTTGTGCGTCCTGCCTTCAACCCGACCCAGATGGTGGTGGACCAGCCGCCGCTGAGCGCCAATTCCATGGAATTTGAGAATCTGACGGCGCCATCTTTGTCGTCCGCATATAACGAGTAAACCATATATGTGGAACATTTTCAGTACGCGAGAGAAATCATCCAGCCGCCGAGGATCAACCAAAAGGCCAATGAGGAAAGAATAAGAAAAGCACAAATATGATACAAACTCACGTGGAAAATTTTTATTTATTTTATGGCCTTCATTGGACCATTTTAGTCAATATTACAAAGGTTATTACAATTTCTTGTTATGCATTAACACAATTTAGTTCAAAAATAAACTTGACAATTTAATAATATAGTGGTTAATTTATTTATTACTTTTTTATTTATTACTTTTATGGTCAACATAAATATTATGAATTAGGTTCTTCTGTTATTTTTATTTATTTTTTTGTTGGCCCAATACTTTTTCATTCTTTTAGATCGTGCCCTTCTCTCCTCATCCGAAATCACCCTTCTCTGTCTCTGTTTGTTAATTTTTATTGATAGTGTGACGTGTTTGTCCTGAAGTATGTTGAGTGTGTCTGTCTTGTTTTTCAAATCTTCCATCGTTATCTGTAGTTTCTTCATGTCTTCCTTGATATCTGTGATCCATCTTATGTTGCTTTTGGTGTTACATAACTTTTCAATTATCTTCCTGATGATTCTCTTTTGTGGTGTTCTCATCAAATGTCCTAGGAAACAGATCCGTTTCTTTTTCATTGTGCTTGTCACTGGTTCTACTTCTTTATAAACAGTTTCATTTGAAGCTGTTCTCCAGATCCCCTCTTTTTGGTATTTCTTATTTATGCAAGTTCTGACTATCCTTTCTATTTTGAGTAGCCTGTCTAATGCTACAGTGTTGGTTGTTTTAAATATAGTTGCGCTAGCATATGTTATTTGTGGCTGTGTGACTGTTTTGTAGTGTTTCGGTTTTGTGGCTATTGAGAGGCCTTTTTATTATACATGTTCTTGGTAACATGATGCATTTTAATAAGTTTATTTATTCTACTCTGCCATGATGGTTTCTCGTTCAAGTTATGGGTTATTATTTCTCCAAGGTTTTACACTTTTCAACAATTTTTATGTTATGTACTCCAATTCTAATTTTATTTGCCAGTGACGGTTCTGTTACCATTAATTCAGTTTTTTGAAAGGATATTTTAAGGCCAATACACTGGGCTATTTCCTGTAATGATCGTATTTGTTGTTTGGTGGAACTATTATAAGAAAAATTCCATTTCCATTAACTCAAAATTGAAACACTATAACACGGTCGTACCTCTTGCAACTCAAACAACACAAATCGGTGCGCAAACTGAAGTGAAAGAAATAGAGAAACAAGATAGGAGGATCCTCAGATAAATTTTTAGTCTGGTACAAGAACAACGAATCTGGAAGGAAAGATCAATATCATGAATACATAAGCATACTGAAAATGTTACGAATACGTCAAGGAAAAGAAGAAAGCAGTTCTACAGCTATATTCACAGGACGAATAAAAAAAAGAATTTCACAGCGGGTTCTTAATGTTATAAACTGTGAGTGGAAAAACAAATTGATTTAAGAACATGAAAAGGACTCAGATAAGCAAATATTACAATGAGTGATTAAGATAACAGAAAAGAATTCAGGAACATTTCCAATTATTTCAAACTTTTGGTAAGGTCAGTGCTAACAGCCGTCATGTATTTAATAAAATGCACCTTTAACCATCAGTTGTTTTATTAAAATCCTTAAAATCGACTAGTTTCGGTCCAGGATCATCATCATAGATAAAAGTGTATTAAAAGAGGGTAGTCAACAGCATTAAATGAAATATATCTGGCCGAAAACAGCACGAGTCCCTTTGAATAAAACTACAAATGTCCTACTAGATAATCTAGACGCTGGTCAGTCCGTTTTTGGAGTATTGCTGCCCATTATGGGATCCGTATCAGGTGGGTTTGAAGGAGGACATTGAAAGAGTTCAAAGAAGGGCAGCTCGTTTTGTATTGTTACAATGCAGGGGAGACAGCTTTACGAAAATGATACCGTATTTGGGATGGGAATCATTACAACAACGTCGCTTATCGCTGTGGCGTGGGCTACTAACGAAACACCAATCGTCAACATTCTCCTCGGCATACGAAAATATATTGTTGACAGCCACTTACATTGGCACAAAAGATCATCAGATTAAAATACGAAAATCAGAGGTCGAACGGAGAGATTAAGTTGTTGTTTCTTTACGCGCGCTATTCGAGAGTAGAATGGGAGATAAAATAGTATAATGGTGGTTCGATGAACCCACCGCCCGGCAATTAAATGTGATTTGCAGAGTATCCCATGTAGATGTAGGTGTAAACTGAGATAAAAATTTATATATCCTAAATAAAACGCTGAAACGCAATATTTTTGTGTCGTTAGCGTAAGAACCATGTAATTTTTCAAATACATTGACGCCAATTACCAAATATATCGTTGTAATTCCAACTCCCCCTTAATTCGAGCAGCAGTGCTAATGGTGATAAAAAAAACAGCTATAGAGATTTCGCGATTTTCGACACACTGCACTGCCCGGATGGCTGCGTATCAAGTTTTTTGCGTTGGCAGCGCTTCCGACGGTTAACCGCCGCAGGGACGCCGTGCCAGCGAAATGCGTCAGCGAGGCAGGGGAGCCAACTTCAGGCGCGTAATTGCGCGTTAATCGAGCGAGGCTCCAATTACATTAGGGGACGTCACAGCGCCGACATGCGTCCGCGACGCCTATATCGCGTTCCATTAATTTAGTTCCCATCTGCTTTTAGATAGCCCGACGCACACGTTAAAAATTGTGGAGCTTATGACTCGTCGTAAAATCTTATCACCTTTGGAGTATTTTTAACGACAACGAAATGTGTTGTACTACACGTTAATGCTGATTGCAATACCGGCAAGAAAGAAAAAAAGTACGAAAGTCATCGTTTGAATACAGCTACCTGACTTTTTATGGAAAATGCTCTATTAGAAACTGTTTCCACGTGATTTTAGACGTACCAGAGAACTTAAAGATATGATTCGTGTAATGAATGTAATTTTTCTCTCCCTATGGTGAAGTCAAAAGTGTAGAAAATCTACCATTTTAATTAATCTCACAAATTTCTGTCTTTATATTCTGTTTAGCACTTCCCAGTAACTGATCGTGTGGTTATGGGCCACTTTAGGTTACGATAATAACACTATCAGTGTTATTGACACCTCGAAATTTAAATGAAAATAACGGCTTAACCGTACATCTGACACGAAAAGTGAAAACACATATTTGTAGAGGAGAAAATTGTGTACAGTGTTGCTCTGTTATGTTTTTTTCATAACTTCCATCGTTTCAGAAATATTTGCAAAATATAACGGCGATTTGACAATGTCTGTGTGTCTGTCCGTAAAGTATTTTCAGTGTTTTGGTCGAACCGTTCAACTGATCAGCACCAAATTTTACAGACATAATTAAGAGCCGCCAGAGACCACAACCGCCATTTCCAAATTTATCGGACAACTAATACGTTATTAACACTATTAACATTCCACCGCTAACAAACCGTACATCTGACATGAAAATATAGTAACCGAATTTGTAGAGAAGAAAATTCTCTTCAGCGTTGTCTGATGTTGGTTTCGCAACTAGCACCGTTACAGATACATTTGTGAAATTCACGGTGATATGACACCATCTCTTGACTTTACGTAAACCAGGCGTTAGGAAATGTCACTTGACATTACTCGACCAGAACTGTCTCTGGCATACTCCAGCTTGCTACCTGTATTTTATGATGTTCTTATTATTACTTACGGGTTGTCTTTTCAAAGTAGTGGCGCACTGAAGAATTAACAGATGAACGTCGTTTACAGTATGATAAATTATAATCTAGTGGGCCGCGGCGGAGTGGCCAACTTATCGAGGCGCTATGCCCCGATGCGCGAAGCCGTTCCCCGTCAGGGTTCGAATTCCCCCTCGTGCATTGATGTTTATGTCGTATTTAGTATAAGGTAGTCCATAAGTAGTTTGGCTCCAGACATAAGCCCTTAAGCTTCACAAATATTTGAACATTTTTTCACATAATGTCATTGAGAACGCGGGAAGAGTGATTCAATCTAGCGAAGAAACTAGTGACATTCTTCAAGGAGCGTTGTTGACACCAAAACAAAAACACGACCATACCTATGTAACACTAAAGCTTCCATTACCAACCCGTTGGGCAGGTAAAGTGGTTTGTTTGGGCAGCTTACTTAAGAATAAAGAGACTGTGTTAGAAACAATTCTTTGTCAAAATGTGCAAACTTAAATCTTCTGTGTTAGCAGACGAATAACGGCAGTGGTTTGAGGAAACATGTCGAGAGCCATACGCAACGTTGAAGCCGATAATGCTGTCCTTGCGGATGTACACGATGCTTTTGATAGCTTGTCTAGGGAGGTAGATGCTGTACTTCCAGAGTGTAATACACTTTCTCAGGCAGAAAAAGCATCTACTAAAGAAGCTGTGAGCTCAAGGTACACGTTTGCATATAAAGCTTTACATGCTGTAGCATATATGTTGGATCCACGTTTTAAGGGCGAAACCCTTAATTAGGGGGAGGAAATTTAGGCTCTAGATTACATCACAACTTAGAGTGAAGTCTTGGATATCATGGCAAATGTGGCGTCATTTCGTGCGGCGGAAAGCAGTTTCCAACACCACAGCTTATGGCCTGCAGCGAAACATGTACCTCCGTCTGTATGGTGAGAAAGCTTGTGTACGAAAACAACCCTTGTGCTCACTTGCTTCCAGAATTTTTAATGTATCGCGTCCTCTGCGCCAAGTGAGCGGAACTGGTCAGCTCACGGACGAATCACA
The DNA here is from genome assembly GCA_026315105.1 of Locusta migratoria. NCBI lineage: Eukaryota > Metazoa > Arthropoda > Insecta > Orthoptera > Acrididae > Locusta > Locusta migratoria. The sequence goes on along the minus strand of CM048747.1, from coordinate 542,922,270 downwards.
CACCATTACGAAACAGACTGTCTAGAGATACAACCGAAAAACTGGTGTATATACAGTGGAACCTCAGGTACATGGGTGACACACAAAGCATCAACATCGACACGTTGCTGACATCGTGGGGGGAGGAATCTAATTAAATTTATGATAAGCGACTACCGGAATGTACGAGGCTCATAAGAATGTTTGTAAATCTATAGGACTCAACAGCTTGGTTATCAGTCCGTAGCTTACAAACTACTTAACCTAAGGTAAACTAAACTAAGGACAACACAATCACCCATGCCCGAGGGGTCAATCGAACCCTCGACGGCGGACTTATTAGAAGTATTGCGAATCTCTACCATCATTAATATTAAATAACACAAAAATTTAATTTTCGCTCTCGGCAGGAAGTATGGGAGTGTTAACAGATGACAAACTAAACTAGGCTGAGCATCAGCATCTCTTCATGCACTACAGAAATATAAGAAGTTCTTTCTTCTATACCTTAAAAAGAAACTTGTAAAAACACAATCCCAGTTATTGATTACAGTGATGTTATCTTTCAAGGTCTTTCATAGAAAATAGTCATGAACGCCTGCGTTCATTATATACGTAACATCCGTTTATTCGATCATATTTCACCATCTTGTACGCAGTAATCCTGGCTCCGTGCTTAGAAGCGAAGACATTTTCATACACTGTATTCCCTCTGTTATCAACGTACAACGTCCCTCATTTCTTTCCTCGACCTTAAAGCTCTTATAACAGGAACACACTTTCCTATCAGAGCAAAATTGTTTCTGGCCCTAACACTCAGTCGTTTTCCCAAAGTCCTTTTCGGTAGCAGGAACAAAACTCTGGAGCACTATTTCAGAGAACTCAATAACACTGCCAGCTTCAAACGCCATTTAATGGATATCTACTAAATCAATAATAATATTATCTGTTCCTCTGAGCTATTCCAATCTCCGATGGGCATTCCTCTTGCCAGGTACAGCTTCCCTAACTTCGTTCTATCAGAATTAGCCAAGCCCTAGTCAGATTCTGCATATTCAAAAGTATATTTTGTGTCTGCAAATATCATTTTTGTTATTTCTATTATTACCTCATCAGCAGCAGAAGCCGTCCAGGAGTACTACTAGTTTTAATCTTATTAGAGTTAGGTTCCAATGTCTGTAGAGCTTATGGGATCTAACTACGGGTTTATCAGTCCCTAAACTTACAAACTACTTATGAACGAGCTTTTACTACAGTCGGCACAAACATCCATGCCCGAGGGGGGATTCGAACCCTCGAACCCCCGACCGCAGCGGCTGTGCAGACCGTGACTGGCACGACGCAGACTGCTCGGCCACTATGGCCGGCTAGAGTTAAGTCAATAGTAATTATTTACATCCCTTTTACATGTATTAAATCTGTGTAAATTATTAATACCTTATTAATCATAGTTAAGTGGTATATTACGCCTATGGAGGGCGATCGAAAATTTATATAAAGCACATTTACTTCAGTCAAGATCGCTAATTTATTTAAATTGCTGTTATTTTCTTACCGGTTTCGATGAGGTATGTCATCGCCTTCAGAAAAATTTTTACATTGTTCTCCCATTTTAAGTAAAATAAAGAGTTACTTTTGAATATGTAATATAAGAAATAAATTATTGTTAACGATTAAAATTTGCATCGCCACAGTGGATCGTCATCTGTAATGCACATATAAAAACTGTGTGTGTTTTTGACACAAATAACTTGTGGCAAGAACACACACAATTTTTAAGTGTGCATTGCAGATGGTGATCCAGTAAATAATAAATTAGCGATCTTGGATGAAGTAGGTGAGCTTCATTAATCGTTTATCTATTAAAATCGTTTCTATTTTATAGGTAACTCAGATGTAAAAACTATTGTATGTGTAAAAGCCTGATCCGATGTAAGAGAGGCCTCATGGCCCTAATCTGATCAGGCTAAATAAACAAATAAACAAATACATAATAAATAAATAGCCTATGCTAATTTACGTGTTTCACAGTTTAATGGTAGATTTTAGTGAGCTGTCTTGAAAACGTACGAGTACGATAAATTATCTCTGTAGAGAGTGGATAGCGTTGTCCACCTGTTTGATTCTGTGTACACTGTAGCGGCTCTTGTTATAGTGGACCTTAGCGATTACAGTTTGTGGCGGGTTGCCGCTGTGAGCAGTGTAAACTGCTGGCATATCTGCTATTGTGTGCGCTGCGGAAGCTCTAGCCAGTTGCTGTATCCATCTGCATCGAATGCTACGGACAAAGGCGCTGTATTTTCGCGTGGCTGAATGTAACGGAATTTAAACACCGACACTGTGTAGGTAGATAAGGGCGGGAAGGTTGTGTAAATAAAGCCTCAGTTAGAGTCTGCGATAGTTAAACGGCACTGTGTATATCCACAGTATAAGTCTCCCAGTTTCATTCCCTGTAACACCCTTCGCATTTGTTGGCATACATTGACAGTGTATTCCAGCCGATATACATTTTTGTGTTAATATTTACGTATATTTGGGTTAAATATGGCTCTGTTTCCACAATTTTAACCAAACCAACATATTAGCAGATTGTCTGTATTCACTTTCTACTTCTGTGTGTTATTATCTAGTGCCAGGTGTCGGAGAATTACTAACGGTTGCCGTAGGAATTTTATTTCCAATGAAGATACGCATGTCAAGGGACAATGATATATATATATATATATATATATATATATATATATATATATATATATATATATATATTGGTGGAGATGGCTATAAAATCGCATACACATGGTATAAAATGGAGGTGTATGGGCACAGCTGTTAAGTCTACTTTGCTAAATCATGTAAATAGGTTTCCTTACTATCGGAATTAATAGACTATGAACGTGGAATAAAAGAGGGAACTAGACGCATGGGTCATTCCCTTTCAGAAGTGGTTAAGAAATCAGTATTCCGGGTTCCATAATGTCAAAGTTTGCAGTGGAAACCAAAATTCAGTGCGACTCCAGAAATCACGGGACGTAAGAGGAACGTATCCGCTAGGACAATGTGACGCAATTTGCAGTTAATGTGCTAAAGCCAGAGGCGGATGAACTCCTGGAGGATGACGGGACACTTGCCACCGAATAGTTTTTTTTTGTACTCTTAGTTTAAAACTGGGCCTTTGTGATCGCCTTTTAACACTTCGAAATTTAAATGAAAACGGCTTAACCAACTATCTGATACGAAACTTGAATAAAGGAATCTGTAGAGGAGAAAGTTCTCTACAATTTTGCTCAGTTATGTTTCTTTCATATCTTGCATCATTTCAGAGATATTTGCATAAATAACAGCGATTTTACAATGTCTGCCTGTCTGTCCAAAACGTGTTCCCACTTTTTAGATCGAACCGTTTAACCGATTGGTACCAGATTTTACTGACATAATAGTTGGCCGCCAGAGCCCAGAACTTCCCTTTATCAAAATTTGGGACTAAAAATACGTTAGTAACACTAAAAACGCCTTTTGTAATATAATTGTAATTGAAAGCAAACCGTTCATCTGACACGAAAACTGAATAACCGAATTTGCAGAGGAGAAAATTCTCTACAACTTTCCTTTCTTATGTTTTTTTCTTTACTCGCACCGTTACAGAGATATTGGCCAAAATATCAGCGATTTGACACCGCCTCTTCATTTTACGTAAGCCGGGCGTTAGGAAATTTCACGTGACATTCCTCGCACAGAACTCTCTCTGGCATGCGCCATCTTCCTTCCTGTACTTTATGATTTTCTTATTATAACTTACGTGTTGTCATTTCATAACAGTGACGCGCTAAAAAAAACAACAACAAAAAACAGATGGTTCTTAGTACGATGAATCATAATCTAGTGTTTAAAATGTCATGTTACCTGTTAGCAACTGCCAACAATAGTACGAGAATTAATGGGGAACGCCGTAGTTGTTCAGCGTGGTGTAGTGGGTACTGCGTTACGGTGTGATGAACTCGTATTAGGTCGGTAGTTCGATACCCACTGTTACCAATTTTTCCCCTTTGCTCCCAAACGGGTTTCCGGAACTTTTATTTATTAAACAGAGCTATCTTCAGCACTGTTTAGAGTTCTGCAGATGTAAGTGTACTGCCTCTGCAGAGCGCGTATGTTCTCTTTTGTGAGCATGCAGTGAAATTCCTAACAACGACTTGGACACTGGTCTTCAGAAGCATTTGCACAACAACGGGGAGGATACTGCGATAATATTCTAAACAACGTGCAGATACTGGTAGTTTCATATATGAATGGAGTCCTAGATATCTGTGGTAACTGTCGTTCCTTAATGAAACGGAAATGTGTACATTGCAACAAATTAACTGTTGTTTTCCTAAACAATTCAAAATGTTAAACTAACCAAAGGACAAACTCTGTTGGTTAAAATATGGTCAGAAAAAATATTACGTGTTGGGTGCATAGATATTAAGGTGAAGCAGTCAACAATCCGAAGATAGGTTTGAACACCACAGTGCTTTACTAGGCTTGGTTCTGTTTGGAGGTGGTATGCCGTTGCCTTCCTCCTACCTTCGAACTGACTTACCCAGCCAGTTAAAGGGGGACCTACAGTTTAAGGTGGGTTCCAAACCACGGTGCTACTCGATATTTTTCACATCATCAACACTGCCAGAGGTGAAAGAAGAGGAAAATGACATAAAAATCCGAGGACCTGGCGAGAATCGAATCCGCAACCATCGATTTGTAGTCTGCCCCCTGTGATACCGAGCCGCATAGATATTATCACAATTGTAGTGTCGTAATCGTATCGTCCATCCATTTTTATTGTTTTTTCTTTATTGTTTGTGACCGAAATGATTGCAAAAAATCATAAAGGTACATTCAAATCGAAACTGGACCATAAAACACACCAGTGTGATTTTTTTTATTTATTTACTTTTTTTTGTGTATGTGCTTGAATTTTCTTGTGTATGGGACCATATTTACCATTTGTCATTGCTACCATAAATATTAACAGACTTACGTTTAATGTGAAATTACTGAGTTACGAGGATTTTTCGCACTTCTTTGCAGCAGATGTAGTGTTTTTGCAGGAAGCTTTAACCGATAATATTCAATCTGTGTCGGGATATCAGGCTCTTTTAAACTTTGACATGGAATGTAACTGTGGCACTGTTATATTAATTAAGGCTGGAATTTAGTACAGTGAAGTGGCTATTATTCCAGATAGACGTGGTGTGGACTGTACAATAAACAATATCCGATGTGTGAATGTGTACGCTCCATCCAGTATAGAGGGGAAGCATCTGCATCATGTCTTTTACAGTCGTGACATTTGTCATCTTTTTAATGGTCACCACCTGGGTAATGTCCTGAGCGGTGATTTAACTGTGTGTTGACTGATATGAACCAGGAGCCACAACCGAACAAAATGTTTAGAGCTGCAGATCCTCGTCACAGAAATGAATTTGATCGATACCTGCATCCCCATGAAGGGACAAAAAAAACGAGTGTGTTATAGAATCCTTCTTTTCCGACCATCGTACATACCTCTGCCGCTTGCATTTTTTGATGACACTAAAACCACTAACGACCAAATGATGCGTCATCTAACACATCCGAAATTTGAAAGGGTCATAGTTCGCGTGTTTCAGCTGTTCTATCTTGGTGGGTGGAATGTCTGAAGCCGGCACTTCGTAAAGCTATTAACGAATTGCCGGCCGCGGTGGCCGAGGTGACTGAGGCGCTCCAGTCACGGTCAGCACGGTCACTACGGTCGGGGGTTCGAATCCCCCCTCGGGCATGGATATTTGTGCCGTCCTAGTTCGTAAGTAGTTCATAAGTAGTTTGTAAGTTTTGGGACTGATGACCCCGTAGTTAAGTCCCATAAGCTTAACAAACATTTAAACATTTTTTATTAACGAATTTAGTCATAATGTTGCAAAATAGGGATGGTCAACCATGCAGTTCTACGAAAATGGTCTTAATGATGCAATACATTTCCAACTGGACTATCCAGCCTTTGGAATAGCTCAAAGTAGACACATTAAAAACCGTCTATTGGCCATGAAGAAAGAGTCGCTACGGGGTTGTGTTGTGGAGCGCCAGGCTCCTGGTCACTGGTCGACGAAGCGCCTTCCCTGTTCCATCAGCAGGTGTGAAGCATGCTGTTACGTCACCGAGATGGAAACAGCTGGTGGCGTGCGGCTCCGTACTCAGGCGCAAATCGTTGCTGAGGTGTACCGGCATTTTGTAGACCCTTTTAGTGTTAAAGACTGTGATAACTTTGCCACCACTGAACTGCTTAGTGACGTCTCACGTGTTTTAACTGTCACGGATCATCGTCATCTTAAGGAACCATTTTCTTTGGAGGTAGTAAGAGATGTTTTAAAAACGTGTGCAAAGAACAAATAACCTGAAGTTGACGGATTACCATCGGAATTCTATTCGCATTTCTGGCATCTCTTTGGATCAATTTTGACTGAGGCTTTAAATGAAGTTTTAAATGGTGTGCCTGTTCCTAAAGCCTTTTTGGAGGGGATAGTGACTTTAGTTCCAAAGATGACAGTTAATCATGAACTGTCAAATCTCCGTCCACTCACATTGTTGGTTACAAATTTTTCACAAAATGTGTTGAAAGTGGTTACGGGTGAAGTAATAAGTGAACAACAATTTTGTGCAGTGCAGCAAAGAACAATATACGACGCTGTGTCCATGTACCGTGACGCCATTGCATAGACTACGACACATTGACTCCCGCTAGGTACGTTGTTAAGTGATTTTGCAACAGCTTTCGATAGGGTCGGCCATCAATATCTTCAGCGTGATGTTCAGAAATTTGGCTTTGGAACAAAGTTTATAAATATGCTTTTTCCTTTATTGACGGTATCGACATCACGTGTTTGTATTAATGGGTGCATATCAGAGCCTGTTACCCATAAACAGTTCTGTCAAACCAGGATGTCCATTGTCAATGGCGTTGTTCGCGATCTCTTCAGACCCTCTTTGCGCAAATTGGCAGGTTCTTGTAAGGGCATACGGATTGGTGAGAGCACTCAGGTGTGTCGTGCTTATGCTGTCGACCTTGGATTGTTGGTGACTTCGCCTCTGGCTTAGATATTATTAGAACAGTTCTAACCCAGTATGAACGAGCCTCAGGTGCGAGTATCAGCACTCGCAAAAAAGTGCTTGCCGGCAGCGGTAACCGCGGGGACTGCAGCGCGTCAGTCACGGTCTACACGGCCACTACGGTCGGGGGTTCGAATCCCCCCTCGGGCATGGATATTTGTGCCGTCCTTAGTGTTAGCTAGTTCATAAGTAGTTTGTAAGTTTAGGGACTGATGACCCAGTAGTTAAGTCCCATAAGCTATACAAACATTTGATTATAAAAAAGTGCTTTTGCCGATCAATGCGGCGTCCCGGGATTTTACGCGTCCATTGTTTACCATCAAACAGGAACACAAAAGTTTTGGCGTTCGTTTCCAAGCTGACTTCTTGCACACAGCGGCCTCCACCTGGTGCCTCATCCTGCATGGGATACGTGCGATGGCACAGCCGAGCGCCACCCGCACACTGGCGTTGACGCAGAGGTTAGTTTTGATTAATTCATTCCTACTGAGTAAATCCTGGTACCTCGCACAACTGTTCCATTACCAAAGTGTGGTGTCGCACAAGTCTAATGTGCGCGCCACCTACTTTCGCAGCGCGCCGCCATGCACGCACGGCGCGGCGTTCTTACGACGTCAGCCACGAGCGCCCTCTGCTGCAACTCCGCTCGTGGCCACCACTGAACGACATCGTTCACTTGGAACTGAGATAGGAACCAGCTAACACTTCGGAATCAGCTAGGCTCCAGTGAAGACTTGGCTATTGGACAGGCACTAGGCAGGCCTCAAGCTCAACTATGTATCAGCATTCTGCAGTACTGAGCTATGTAAAAGTTAAGTGTTGTATAAATTCTGTGAAAGACCTCTATCCTCGCAAGGGAACAGCGAGAGGAGTCTATTCAGGATTGCGGGAGCAGCCAGACAGTAATAAGATGGAAGGGCGATTTACGAGATCGTCGTGGAAGACGTTGTGGGTTAATGTTCACTCACCCTACCTGACGGCGGACGTCAGCCGCTTTTGGTACAAAGTGATCAACAGAGTGATCCCCAATGAAAAGATGCACCGCATCAACCTTCGACCGTCCAGCTTGTGTGCATAATACCAACGTAAAGACACTCTGGAACATCGTTTCTCCCTCTCTCTCTGTCTCTCTCTCCCTCTCTCTCTTTTTCCTCTCCAACGTGGGATTCGATTTGCAACATAGCAGTTCGACTTTTATTAGCACTCATTAATCATACCAACCCTTCCAGTTTTTCGGTGGACACTGCGCTTATTTCAGATTTCAAACCATATCCGGCCACAAAAAGACCGGCTATAACATAATTGTCGTTCGTGCTGTGTTACTGCAGCTGCATACAGAAGTCTACCAATATTTACACTACCTATATGTGACACATAAGATTCTAAGTACTAATTGTTCCCAGATGTTTGCAAATTATTAACACATTGCGAAAAATAAAGGTTATGAAAAGCTAATATGACGGTGACGACCAAATAAAATTATGAGTTTTTGCTTCAAATGAGATTTAGTGTGTTATCAGAAATGTAAAACCAGAGACAAGAAAAGGATAAGAACACTATCCACAAGGATTCAACAATTGTTTGCCTTGACTTGAAATGAGGGGTACCGATTCTGTGACTGTTTGTTCCATGTTTTGGATTGAAAAATTCTCTCCGCTCATTCAAATTATATTAAATTATGAACACGTAGTTTTGCACACCGCACAGAAAAGTTCCATGCATTCTTCAAGGAGACATCGTGTGTTTGAATAGAAAAAGTGGCACACCAGAAAAAAATTTAAAACCTTTTTTATTTTTTATTTTATTTTATTTTATTTTTTATTTTATTTTGGGAGTATAAACTTCCATTTGGCGAACTGCTTAAGTTTGAATTGTGTTAGAATTGATTCTTTTGTGCAGAAGAAGTTTTAATTTTTTCAGAACATTAATTTCAATTAAATGTGCCATGATGGAGTTGTGGAAGGAACCCATTTCCCTTTTGAGTTACAAAAGAAGAGTGGAACCGAGTACAACTGTCTTTTGTAATCCACCAAATTTCTTGGTTCCTTTTTAGGAGGAAGTGAAAGGCACCATTCGTTTTAATTACATAATTTTAAGCTGGCCGATGAAGACACTTTTCGTGAGAAGAAAGCCGGGCTGTAAGGGGAGAAGGGAGGCCCGGGGAAAAAAAGGATGGGTAACTTTCTGGGTCTTTCAAGCGCTGTTGGAGAGCAGGATGTGCTCAGCCCTTTGGAGGCCAATCGAAGTGCTACTTGACTGAGGTGTGTCGGCTCCAGTCAAGAAAATCGACGTAACTCCAGGGAGTGCGATGCACTGAGTACGTCCCCCGCCATATCGCATCCGGTGACGCTTTCGGGAGGAGGATGACAAGAAGGCCGGTCGGTACCCGAAGGGCCTTTTCTAGACATGCGTGGGCGGAGTTACGTTTCAGTAATTCAGCCTTATGATGCATCTGCGAAATGAGATTTTTCAGAAAAGTCCATAACCAGAAATAAAAGTGTGGTATATCATGAGAATGTGTGGCTGCGAAACGGGGCCACTTATTCATATTCACTGTTCTCAATCTCATCCATGTGGTAAGGAACCCTGTGATGAAATTTAAGTGAAACAAGATCCGGTGCTCTTTCACAAGTGAAACGCATGCACTTCCAACGATCATAACTGCTCTAAACCATGCTTAGAGTAACAATCGACCACAAAAAAGATATCAGCATCAATTTCATGCAAACTGTTGCATTATGTCACAAGTGAATTCTAGTAGACAGAAACACAAGACGAAGAAGGAAGTTGCACATTATTCAATGGCTTCATTATATGATTTCATTTTCTGTGAACAGTACCAAAACGCTGTGTTTAAAGTAATAACAATAGTTCAAAACATAAAAATTCAAAGACAGAAAACATACAGTACAGTAGAATAACATCACAGATCGAGCAATGCTTGACTATTCTCTAAATCTATGGACAGGTAATGAAGAAAGTAACAACTCAGTGAGATAGGAATGTGGATTCAATCTCCTTGGATGAAATGGACTACGCAATACGGTGCATTAAAAAAGGAACTGCTCAGGAAAAGAGAAAGTAAAGTCTGGGATTAATATATATCATTTACATCTACATGGATACTCTCAGGATCACAGTGATGTGCATGGCAGAGGGTTCATCAAACCACTTCCATTCTCTAATAGCAGACGGGAAAAAGGAGCAACTGAATCGTCCTGCTTTTGATCTGATTTTTCTCACTTTACTACGCTGATCATATCTTCCTATGTAGGTGTGTGCTAACAATATACGTTCGCATTATGAAGAGATAGTTGGTGAAAGAAATTTCACAAATAGTTCTCGTCTCAACGAATAAGGCCTTCATTTTAATGATTTCCACACCATTTCCGTGACACTCTCTCCCCTCTATCGCGATAATACGTAACGAGCTGCCGTTCTCTGAATTTTCTCTAAACTGTCCGTCAATTCAACCTGGTGGATCCCACAATGCGCTGCAATAACCCAAAATCGCACAAGTGTGGTGTAGGCAGTGTCTTTATTGGAACTGTTGCATCTTCTAAGAGTTCTGACAATGAAACGTAGTTTTTGGTTCGCCTTCCCTACAATATTTTCTTTGTGTTCTTCCCAATATAAGGTATTACTCCTACTTGTTACTCTTAGGAATTTACTAGAATTGAAGGCCTGTAAGTTTGATTTATCATGTGACTGAAATTTAACGGATATTGATAACCTCACAATTTTAATTATTAAGAGTCAATTGCCCATTTTTGCACTTTCTTTTTATCCTCTGGTGACCTTCTTAACCGATAAGCATCATCCGCGAATAGTCTACGAGAGCTACTCAGGTTGTCTCTTAAATCGTTTATAAAAATAAGGAACAGTGCAAATATAAATATTAGGCTTTTAGATTATACTTTTTGTGCTGAAAGCGTGGTCGTGTTCAAGAAAAAAGGCAGTGTTCAGCAATTTTTTCATATTTAAAAAAGTACATAATGTATTACATTTTAGTGCTTCTCTAAATTTTATTGGGCGTTACTTTAATGTTAATATTCAACTGTTTTCAGCCTAGAAACACTTTTGTGTATTGTAAACCGATGGAAACAGCTTTCTGCTAAATTATGTCTAAAAATAACCCTTATTTGTAGAGATATTTTCGAAACTGAACTTTCTACGGAACATATGAATCGGGAAAAACACCTACTGTTATCCTCTCGCTATGTCTGCTGCCTTCCTTCATACTTATAAGATGCTGATGAACATGATTCCAAGTGTCGTATGAATACCTGTTGTTTATTATTTTTCTTTTACCTTTCCTTATTTCGTTTATTATGTCTTATAACCGTACTTCCCAAAAAATGTTCAAATGTTTGTATAGCTTATGGGACTTAACTACGGGGTCATCAGTGCCTAAACTTACAAACTACTTATGAACTAGCTATTACTAAGGACGCCACAAATATCCGTGCCCGAAGGGGGATTCGAACCCCCGACGGTAGTGGCCGTGCGGACCGTGACGGACGCGCCTCAGTCCCCTCGGCCACCGCGGCCAGCCGTACTTCCCATTTCAGTCCAGATAATTTCTTACTCAGTTGATTTATTTTCCTTACTGTAGCCTAATTTTGGTGATAGTGTGAAAGGTGACACTGACTGTGGAACTGTTGAAGGCGACAATGACGTACTAGAATGTCGGTGTCTTTCCTACCAGACATTAAAATTTACAGTTTTCTCACGTCAGACTTCTAGCCCAATAATTTCTGATGTAGGCCACACTCTCTGACAATAGTGACAATGTCTCGCCTTATTGCTCACGCATCACAACCCAATCTTACTTTTGTTACTATGGACTAAATGAGATGGATGTACTGCACTTTCTTCGTTTACGCTCCAGTTTATTTCATGTTATCTTTTTTATTGATGTGTAAGGCTATTGTCTGGCCGACGCCTATGCCAAGTCCAACGCACACTCAGGTACAGAACACCGATACAAAATTTTATCAGAGAGTCACAATTTTCAGACATTCATTGTATTATCTTATGAGCTCTGAATATTAAAGGAAACTGGAGCAGTACACAAATTGCAACGACTTCAATAACTATACTAACTCGGGTATAATATACACTGTGATACTGCCCAAATTATTAAATGCTATCAGCGACATTTTTGATAGATGAAAAGGTAATTTTACACCAGTAAGACTATGCATGTGTTTCTGTATAAGCCAGACAATAGGAAAAAACTGATAATGTAATGTCTGACAATATATAGCTTTCGTGAATTACTCAAAAATACGTTTCCCTGGGTTTTACTTCTAAATAACGTGAAATTTTGTTTACGGAAATCTTCAGCTTTTAATAAATTCATTTAATAAATTCATACAATATGCTGATAAACGTATCAAAGTATTCGTCGGTTCTGCCATTAGTATAGGATAGGAGATACTATCACATGGAGTACGAAAAAGGTGTCCTTTATGACTTTTTAACAAAAATTTAAGAAACATTGTCAATAAATGAAATAGATTACCCAAGGACGTTTCTGCGAATGACCAAGTTACACTCATAGACACGAAACACATTCTTCAACGAGGTGTATGGTCCTTAGATATAATGGCAAAATGATAATAACTGTTCATACCTACAAGGAAATTGAAAACAATTCTCTTTTGCGAAAAAAGCAACTCTGGAATAAAATCATAAAAAGGTTTAGTACTGTAACAGTCTATATATTTAGTTACTTATATTGTGAGCTACAAAGGTGTTTATACATGATACGTTAGTTTAAGGGAAGGCTCTGGAATAGAAACAAGGAATTGTTCAACTTTTATAATACATGATGGTTCTTTTAACTCTATGGATCAGAGGTATGGACATCACAGAGCAAAACAGCAGTGACTTAAATCTGTAGAAATGAGGTTTCTAACACTTTGCAGAAAGAATTAGTAGATAAGAGGAATAATCAGATAAAGGGAAAGCTCAATGGTTTTTGAGTTGCAGAATGCATCGCACATTTCAGGTAAGAACAGTATGATCACCTACTATGTATGGATCAAAGCTGGATACGAAATAAACCCAATAACCAAGGACCAAGAGTATATGAAAAACAGAAATGCAATGGGCAAATAGGTGGAACGAGGTGCAATTGCTTGGTTTTGGAAATGGCAAAAATGCTTAATCCCAAAATTGAACATGATGATGATGATGATGATCACACACATATCCTACACATTTGATGGTGTGATTTTAATGAAGTGGTTAATCCCAAGAAGGACAATGTGAGCACCTGACTGAAGCCAGGGTCATATAATCAAAATCAGTTTCTGATTCAAGGAGACCAGTATCAATAGCAAGATTAATTGTATTTTCAGTTGATGATATCGGTATGCCTAACATCAGTGTAAATATCTACTGAATTGTTTTGCTGTAATCCATACCTAAGAATTTTGAGCAATCAATTGTAAATTCTTCTCTTGAACAATAGTGTGGATAATTTTGTAACTTTTGAGGTTATTTGTTGACTTAAAAATGATTGTATGTATCTCGCTTGTACAACACTTTTATTGTAATGTCTCTTGTTATGAACGTGAAATATTGAAATCTGTTACAAAATGAGACATATATTAAGATATGTGAAATTTAAAACCATCTTTAGAGTTCAAGCAGAATACAATGGCTGGTAGATGTTCAGACGGCTGCGAAAGGGTGGGGAAAGCGATAGTGGTGGGGGGTAGTCGCCTGAGCAGTGAGGAGAAATGAGCAGCTCTGGAGGGGAAGACAACTGCCGCTCTAAACTGAAGACTCCGCTCCTGTACCTGCCGGACTTTCATACATTTTGTCTTCTGTACCTAACCATACCAAAATACCGTTTTCTAAATATATAACTGAATGTTATTAATACGTCAGTATTTTTATCATTTTATTAACATTACCATTCTTACTTAGAAATACATGTTACATAAACCGTTAGCCACGCAACATTTTTTGATACAGGATATGCGCTGATTTATTTTACTGGTGTGCATTGAGGAAGTATGGGGTTTCTGTTTAACAAATAAGTTTTTGATTAGTCTTCAATTTATTGCACTCATTTGGATAGAGCTTAATAATCAGTCAGAAACAATACCAAATCAAACACCCACAATACGAAACACGTTCATAAAACCGATGGTATTTATGTCGCACCATTATATAAAGCGTTTAAATTTAAAATTGATACTCACTTTGTCCTGTTCTACAGTATCGTAGACCAGAAAACGTAAACGTTTTCTTTAGCCTTTAGGCACATTCATACCCTATAGTCTGCAGAACTACTTGAGATTATCAGTTATCTGCAGTGTACTATAATCAAACTTTCTGCTTTTGAAAGTGGCGCATTTCTCTATTAACTGATTTGTCCACTCACTGGGCGTAGTATGCGAACTGCGAATGTTTGTTTCATCGTTTTATATAAGAAGTCAACCCTTCAGACCGTACTATTTTATTTTATATAAATAATCGACTCGTTTACTACGTATTTCTAAACGTTCCAAAACACTTTCCTGAAACTTGTTTTTGCGCCACGCTCCTCGCCATTAAAATTGCTACACGACGAAGATGACGTGCCACAGACGCTAAATTTAACCGACTGGAAAAAGATGCCGTGATATGCAAATAATGCGTTTTTCAGAACATTCACACAAAGTTGGCACCAGTGACACGAGTGACACGAGTGACACCAGTGACACGAGAAAAGCTTCCAACCGATTTCTCATACACAAGCAGCAGTTGACAGGCGTTGACTGATAACATGTTGTTGTGATGCTTCGTGTAAGGAGGAGAAATGCGTACCATCACGTTTCCGACTTTGACAAAGGTCGGATTGTAGCCTATCGCGATTGCTGTTTATCGTATGGCGACGCTCGCGTTGATCGCGATCCAATTACCGTTAGCGGAATATGCAATCGGTGGGTTCAGGAGGGAAATACGGAACGCCGTCCTGGATCTTAACGGCCTCGTATCTCGAAATGACAGGCATATTGTACGCATGGCTGTAACGGATCGTGCAGCCACGTCTCGATCCCTGAGTCAACAGATGGGGACGATTCCAAGACAACAACCATCTCCACGAACAGTTCTACGACGTTTACAGCAGGATGGACTATCACCTCGGTGACCATGGCTGCGGTTACCCTTGATGCTGCATCACAGACAGGAGCGGCTGCCATGGTCTTCGCAACGGCGAACCTGGGTTCACGAATGGCAAAACGTCACATTTTCGGATGAATCGAGGTTTCGTTTACAACATCATGACGCTCGCATCCGTGTTTGACGACATCGCGGTGAACGCACATTGGAAGCGTGTATTCGTCATCGCCATACTGGCGTATCAACCGGCGTGATGATATGGATTGCCACACGTCTCCATCACCTCTTGTTCGCATTGACGGCACTTTGAACAGCGGCCGTTGCATTTCAGATGTGTTACGACCCGTGGCTCTAGCCATCACTCGATCCCTGCGAAAGCCTACATTTCAGCAGGATAAAGCACAACCTCATGTTGCAGGTCCTGTACGGGCCTTTATGAATACGGAAAATGTTCGACTGCTGCCCTGACCAGCACATTCCCCAGATCTCTCACTAATTGAAAACGTCTGGTTAATGGTGGCCGAGTAACTGGCTTGTCACAATGCACTAGTCAGTACTCTGGATGAACTGTGGTATCGTGTTGAAGCTGCATGGGCATCTGTACCTGTACACTCCATCCAAGCTGTGTCCAACTCAATGCCCATGCGTATCAAGGACGTTATTACGGCCAGAGGTGGTTGTTCTGGATCCTGATTTCTCAGGATCTATGCACCCAAATTGCGTGTCAAATAGAGCTTAGATGGTGTGTACAGGTACAGATGACCACGCAGCTTCAACACGATGCCACAGTTCATCAAGAGTAGTGAGTAATGTATTGTGACGAGCCAGCTGCTCGGTCACCATTGACCAGACGTTTTAAATTACTAAATGTCTGGAGAATGTGCTGGCCAGGGCAGCAGTGGAACATTTTTTGTATCCAGAAAGGCTCGTACACGACCTGCAAAATGCGGTTGTGGGGTTTCGTAGGGATCGAGCGATGGGTAGAGCCACGCGTCGTAACACATCTGAAATTTAACGGCCGCTGTTCTAAGTGCCGTCGATGTAAACAAGAAGTGACCGAGACGTGTAACCAATGGTACCCCATACCATCACGCCAGGTGATACGCCAGTATGGCGATGACGAATACACGCTTCCAGTGTGCGTTCACCGCCATGCCGCCAAACACGGATGCGGCCATCATGATGCTGTAAACAGAACCTGGATTCATACGAAAATATAACGTTTTGCCACTCGTGGACCCGGGTTCGTCGTTGCGTAAACTTTGGGAAGGGCTCCTGTCTGTGATGCAGCGTCAGTGGTAACCACAGCCATGGTCTCCGAGCTGATAGTCCATGCTGCTGCAAATGTCGTCCAACTGTTCGTGCAGATGGTTGTTATCCTGCAAACGTCCCCATCTATTGACTCAGGGATCGAGACGTGGCTGCACGATCCGTTACAGCCATGCAGATAAGATGCCTGTCGTCTCTACTGCTAGTGACACGAGGCCGTTTGGATCCAGCACGGCTTTCGATATTGCCCTCCCGAACCCACCGATTCCATATTCCGCTAACAGTCATTGGATCGCTACCAACGCGAACAGAAATGTTGCTATACGATAAACCGCAATCGCGATAGGCTACAATCCGACCTTTATCAAAGTCGGAAACGTGATGGCACGCATTTCTCCTCCTTACACGAGGCATCACAACAACGTTTCACCAGGCAAACTGCTGTTTGTGTATGAGAAATCGGTTGGAAACGTTCCCCATGTCAGCACGTTGTAGGTGTCACCACCGGCGCCGACCTTGTGTGAATGATCCGAAAAGCTCCTCATTTGCATATCACAGCATCTTCTTCGAGTCGGTTAAAGTACGCGTCTGTAGCACGTCATCTTCGTGATGTAGCAACTTTAATGGCCAGGAGTGTAGTTGCACGACGCCAATAATACAATAGTGTACCATACATCACGAGGAATTACGCAAATTTCCGTCCGCAGCAAAGGCTATTGAAATAGCTTGTGTACCTTTAGAAGGGATAATTTGACTGCCCAGTACTTTCATTAGTGCTGTACCGCCGATAGTCACACAAAGAAGAAAGAGGATTAAAAAATAGCCCTACCATTCGGAACAGGGTTCGTACATCAGGTGTGAGAAAAATGAAGAAAAAAGGAATAGGGAACAGAAGGGGAAGGTAATTAACGACCTAGGCCATAAGGATGATATTTGACAATAAGCATAGTGTTTGTCATTCCTCAATCGTCATCCTCATGGCCTAGGTTGTGAATTACCTTCCCGTACTATACCCTATGCTTTTTTTCCCTTTTCTCCTACCTGATGAAGGAACCCTGTTCCGATAGATAGGGCTATTTTTTATTCCTTTCTCTTCTTTGTTTGACTATCGGCTGTATAACACTAAGGTAAGTACTGGCCAGCCAATCTCATTTGAAGAATAGTTTATTATCTCTGTGGAGATTTTCCATCAGTAATCGATTATGTACTTTTAGTTTCGTAATGAGGGTCGACCAATCAGAATGTAGTGCATTTCTTTGAAATAATCTTTCGGGTGAACTAAAGTTAGTCTTCACCGTAATGTATCCCTGTCACTTTTCTTCTTCGGCTCCTAGGAGTGTGTACAAATATCCGGATGTCCTATATAAAAAGTAAATGTTGAACAATAATGTTTGGTAGATCAAATGAATAATTTGAAGTGCCTTGTCTGATCTTTGGAGGAGTAAAACTAAAACTTGAGAATGGTCTTTGCATTTGGTTCTATCAGTAGTTTAAAATATTTCAGGATAAATTAAGAGTGAAGTAATGAAATGATAAAATAATTTAAATATCAGTAAATAATTAATTTAAAGTTTGAGTATCAATAACTTTGCGGTAGTGGTGTTTTACAAATTGCTTACCTTCATTGGTACAGAGCTGTTTCCTTTCATTTTTCTCAGATGCAGTTAACAACAGTAATATTATTTGATATAAGAAAGATGATAGAAATAGTTTGAAGGATTTACAGACGTAATTGATGTTGATTAATATAATGAAAACAGTGAAGTGTGTGTTGTACCAGTTTAAAGGTCGCCACTATATTTAGAGAAACTCTGTCAGTAAAATACTTTATGTTTAACGAAACATTGGTTAAATATTATTTTGTTTTTGCAATCTTTGTCTGATCTAGGGGAACCTATGCTTGAAAATACTACACCGTTTGATGACTATTAGTAAAGTGTAAAACTTTCATCTTATTCGAACAGTAAACAAAATGCTTTGGTCTGCCTTTCCATTGCCATATATATCGAAATCAAGGATTTTTTAATTTCGCCATAAGCCTGGCGTTTTCTGTTTTTCTATTCCAAGCTTGATAACAGGTTTCAATCACATTATGGATAATATCTTGAATACATTAATTCCTATTTAGGATGGCGAACGTATAGGTGACACTTAGTAAACTGACAAATCCTTATTCTCTATACTTTCAGTCATTATCGTGAAATGCCTATGGGAGGTGTCTTATCCTTAGGTTCACATACGGGTGAATTACTTTCGTTCCAGATTTGTCATGTAATAGGCGTATATAGGATTCATTTTATTTGGAGGTATTACACACAATTGTCTTAATCTGCTTTTCGCCAGACATGTTGACACATATGCAGAAGATTAATTGTAAATCCGAGAGTTACGATTGATGAAGAAATCGATTATATATCGTCATTTTCAGTCTCGTAAAATCAGCATCCCACGCTAGCCGAAAAGTGTCGAGTTGTACACGGAAACGACACACTGTTGATTATACGACGGAGTGTTATAGGCATGGTTTGTTGCCATTTAGGGCGTTCGATATCAAAGGTGTTCTTTGCCAGAAGTATGTGAACGATTTTTTTAAACAAATCGGTCCTTTCTAACCTGGGTGTTAGACTTCCAATTAATACACTCTTTTTCCTCCAGCGTAAGAGCAAGTTTGTTACATCATCACGGTATCAACCTGTATTCATTGGGAGTATTTACAATGTCAGAAGACATGCATAAGTGCATATAAATTAAACAAGTAGTGTTAGTCGTAATGTTTGTAACTGTGATCCTGTTCGTTTCTAGCAGTATATCCTACAATATAAGCAATGAATCATGTGTGAATTACAAACGGAGGGTTTTGCACATTATTAGCTGGGAGTTTGGAACTACTTGTTTTATGAGTAGGAGGCGGGGTACTGGCGGAAGTAAAGTTGTGAGACGGCATCGTGAGTCGTGTCGGTATAGCTCAGTCTGTAGAGCGCTTGCCCACGAAAGGCAAAGGTCCCAGGTTCGAGTACCGGTTCCGACACACAATTTTAATCTGCCAGGAAGTTTCATACTTGTTTCATTGTAATTACGCAAAGTGCCACACAGTCAGTGGTGCAGCCACGGGGGGGTGGGGGGGATGGGATAAGCTAACGGGCTGAAACCTCCCCCCCCCCCCCCCCTACAGCACCACACAAAGATTTTTTAATTTTATTTTTTCTTATGGTTTTCATTTTTTATTTTGTTTAAACAGGTCCCCACCCAAAATTTGAAAAAGTACACTTGTAATATAATATAACTATAATTTGCCAAGCACAAGTGAACGTGAAAATGAGTCGCCTGGGTCATATCTCCACTGAGAACGTGTGCTGCTGTTACTGTGAGCGAGCCGGCCGTGGTGGCCGAGGGGACTAAGGCGCTCCAGTCGCGGTCTTCACGGCCACTAAGGTCGGGAGTTCGAATCCCCCCTCGGGCATGGATATTTGTGCCGTCCTAGTTCGTAAGTAGTTCATAAGTAGTTTGTAAGTTTAGGGACTGATGACCCCGTAGTTAAATCCCATAGACCACACAAACATCTGAAAATCTTACTGTGAGCGATTTTAATGCCGCCGCGACCAACTATGATGCTGCGGCTTGGCTGCTATGAAATTCAGGTCTTACATATAGAGTCTCATGTTAATGGCCACTAACACAGAAGCTGCTTAATTATTCTGCGAACTGATTATATACACTCAATTTCCACCACGTTGTCCTCTTCCTCTTTCAAATTAATGCGAGCCTACTCATTTTCTCATGCAATTGTTTTCGTAGTATAACTGGTTAAATTATAAAAAATGTATAAGTGATAGATTAAGAAATTACACAGGGTATTTTTATTTTAAAATTAGCCCTTCCTCCGCCAGAGCGAAACCCTGGCCGCACCACTGCCCACAATTAACCATTGGAACTGATAACCTTGCAGTTTGGTCTTCTCAAAATACCCCAAACCCCAAATTAGCCACTACAGCGCTACAGCGTCTTTTTATTAATCGCATAGAAAAATGCTGAGACTTGTCATCGAATCACCTTCATCGTATACCTTATCTGAGTACGTGTATTTTCTTTCACGTGAGACATGCTAACAGCTATTACTTAGCGTAGTTCAGGTCTTGTTTTAATGTTTATTGAAAACTCTGGGGATGAACGTCGATGAACAGATGAAAAGCACACAGCGAGGGAATGTTCTCTTCGACCTGTGTTCTTGATGGAATTTGCGGTGCGTGAAATTGCGATGATACCCGGACCATTTAATGGGTATAGCGTAGCGAATAAATAAAGTCCGTGTCGGTGAAATAATGGAACTAGAAACTAAATAGGATACTACATCAGCGACATCGGAACGACCGCTCTCTGCTCTGTTCTGTTTTCATCAGACTAGCAAGCCTCGCGCCCATGGCCTGTTCAGGAAAGGTATGGCCTGTTTGTCCTTTCACGCTAATGGTGCTGGCCAGAACGTGACGCTAGCATACCTCTGGTTATTTATTGGGTGTACACCGTCACTACGCCGTACGTCAATGCAGGCTATGCGTTACAGGATCAAAATGAGCAATACCTATCGACAGAAATTTCTCGAAGGCTACATATTCACGGCAAGCAGTTGAACACTGAAGTAAGGCATAATACGTAATACCTGTAGGTTACAACGTTAATAGCCATAAACTTTGTATAATCCATGATTCTACGGATTTGTGATTATTTTCAATTGCAGGTTGTCCAGGACTCTCTTTTTAGTCTATAGATGTTTAAGAACAACGATAGAAGAAAATAGACCTTTAGTAGTTATAGGTACGAGGCTTGTTTTTTAAGTAAGTACCGTTTTGATATTAAGAAAAGACCTACTAACATACCTCAATAATTTTATTATTACATGAAAGCCTGTACCTTAATCCACTTTTCTACATAATTTCCTTCACTATTGACGCACTTTACATAACGTTGTACCAGTTTTTAAATACCCTCATCATAGAAGTCTGCCGCCTGACTTTTTATCCACTACAACTGTTTTGACTTCATGATCATCTTGCTCGGTCATAATGCCATACAAAACACTACCAGAAACATTAGGAAAGTCATCCCACAAGGAGGAAATCGTAAAGCGTCTGTTTTCTTTCACCTTATAGTCCACTTCCTGTACCAAACTTTCATTAATGACCGAAGGACGCTCACTCCGTTGTTCATCATGCACAATTGTGTGTCCATCTTTAAATGCTCTCAACCACTTTTTACCATTCCATCACTCATATTGTTTTCTCCGTAAATTGCACAGATCTGACGATGAATATTGATCGATTTTAGGTCTTTAGCAATAATAAATCTTATAACAGTCCGTACTTCACAGTCGGCGGGACTCACGATTATCGTAGGCATCTAAAACACACAACGTAAACAAGGAAGAATCAGACTCTAATTGTGTCTGTGCGTAGACAACAGGTGTACGGAACTTACTTAAAAACACGCCTGTACATCAAAACATATAGTTATGCTCGATAAAACTCGAATGTAACGGTTCTGGGCAATCTTTAAGGACATGCAACAGAGAGATATTGCAAGACAATGCCCAAATCATCGACTTGCCATGCGCCAATTATTGCAGCGCTATACAACGGAGATTACAAAGCGGTAGGTTCACCGTGAGTCAGTTGGATGGCATTCCGTAAGCTCAATAATGATTATTTTTCCTGTATGTGGCGCAAAATTTCGCGCTGTTAAGAGTGTGGAGTATTTCGATGCAATTACAATATGTTGTTGTTATGGTCTTCAGTCCGGAGACTGGTTTGATGCAGCTCTCCATCCTACTCTATCCTGAGCAAGCCTTTTCATCTCCTCATAAGAACGGCAACCCACATCCACTTGAATCTGCTTACTATACGAATCTCTTGGTCTACCTCTGCGATTTTTACCCCACACACTTCCCTCCAATGCTAAATTTACGATTCTTTGATGTCTAAGAATGTGTCCTACCAAGCAATCCCTTCTTTTGGTCAGGGTATGCCAAAAATTCCTTTTCTCACCAATTCTGTTCAGTACCTCTTCATTAGTTATGCGATCTACCCACCTAATCTTCAGCATTGTTTTGTAGCACCACATTTCAAAAGCCTCTATTCTCTTCCTGTCCTCACTGCTTATCGTCCATGTTTCACTCCCGTACAAGGCAACACTCCACACAAATGCCTTCAGAAAAGACTTCCTTACACTTAATTTAATATTCGATGTTAGCAAATTTCTCTTTTTCAAAAATGCTTTTCTTCCCTTTGCCAAGCTACATTTTATATCCTCTGTACTGCGACCATCGCATGTTATTTTACTACCCAAGTAGCAAAACTCATCTACCACCTTCATTGTTTCGTTACCTAATCTAATTCCTTCAGCATCGCCTGATTT
Organism: Locusta migratoria; assembly: GCA_026315105.1. Lineage (NCBI taxonomy): Eukaryota > Metazoa > Arthropoda > Insecta > Orthoptera > Acrididae > Locusta > Locusta migratoria. Next base: position 542,899,371 of record CM048747.1, on the reverse strand, counting down.
TCTAAGACCGCATTCCATTATTTTTGTTTTGCTCTTGTTAATGTTCATTTTATACGCTCTCTTCAACACACTGTCCATTCCATTCAACTGCTCTTCCAGGTCGTTTGCTGTCTCTGACAGAATTACAATGTCATCAGCAAAACGCAATGTTTTTATTTCTTCCCCCTGAACTTTAATCCCTATTCCAAATTTTTCCTTGCTTTCCTTCACCGCTTGCTCGATGTACAAATTGAATAATATCGGAGAAAGGCTACAACCCTGTCTTACTCCCTTCCCAACTGATGCTTCCCTTTCATGCCTTCGAGTCTAATAACTGCCGTCTGGCTTTTGTACAAGTTGTAAATAACTCTCCTTTCCCTATATTTTACCCCTGCTGACTTCAGAATTTCAAAGAGTGTATTCCAGTCAACATTGTCAAACGCTTTCTCCAAATCTACGAAAGCTAAAAATGTAGGTTTGCCTTTCCTTAATCTATCTTCTAGGATAAGCCGTAAAGTGAGTATTGCCTCTCGGGTTCCTACGTTCCTCCTGAATCCGAGGTCAGATTCTACCAGCTTTTCCATTCTCCTGTACGGCTATCTGCATCTTTGAGGCACGCAAGCCACCCCACCTCGGCAATGTCTGTGGTACATGGGAGTACAATATAAGTTTGTCAATTGCTGAAGGGTCTTTCATGGTACTCAGTGTGACAAGACTTTTGTGCATACCAATCATAGCCAAGATAATGGCACATTACAGAAAGGTTATGACACCACAGATGCGATGGAGAAACGTTTCATGAAGCCTAGGACAGCACCTCCTCGTACTCACACAAGGTGGCCATAAGATTTCTCAACGAATTCTACATGACGAGATTCGAAGGTATTTTTGGTTGGATGTCAAAAGAAATACCACAGTGTATCCGTTCCTGAGATAATCATTGTTCATTCTAAATTTGCTTATTGTAATCAAATCAGAGTGGAAAATCTTATAACAACAATAACAAACTAAAGTGAAATCACTTGTTCGTAAACTTAATGGTACTCCATAGTTTACACAAAAATGATTTTCCTCTCAAGGGCGTGAAAGTAAAGTCTTTCTTCGCAGAAGTCTAATCCACAACAAATTCCAAGCAAGGCAAGTCCAAGTCTATGTTACGTCTACAAGCATTACCACACAATTAGGTCGGTTTTCTTTACGTTCGCAAAGGCAGGAGTATACACTGGCTACATGCAGGTATAGGAGTTCCTCAGAATGGCATGTGGAGACGCCATGAAGGCTTAGTAGACACACGATCCCAAGACGCTAAGCAGGCCCTCTGGTGGTCAGGTCGAAAGGCAGGATGCGGCCGGCCTGCGAGACTCAACTCCCGGTTCATGGATGGAAGCATGCCATGCATGGTGGTTTCCGCTGGACTGTTTGCTGGCTGGTTGCGTGGTAGTAAATATCACCGCCGATCCTCCTCCCTTAGGATGCTATGAAATAACGATTGGCGATGAAAAAGACAACCATCGATTCGCCTTCATGTGACTCCTGAGGACGTGTAGGGCAGTACAGCCAGAAATGTCTCTGGCAGTTGTGTAGACAGCATGAAGACCTGTCCTGCTGAGGTTTGCAAAGACGGCGGAAGTGGCATCTCCTCATCAGAAACCCACTTTCAAGAAGTAAGAGCACGTATAGTAGGCAGTATGCAAGGCCCCTTCAGGAACCAGTGGGTCACAAGCAAGTGGCAAACAACCACGGCTAGTTGATCTGAGAGCAAGTTGAGGGAGGACCGTTTGAGGATGAGGTGGTGGCTGCTGGGACCACCAGATAGAAAGCTGATTAGCAAGCCAAACGACTTCTCAATCACGGACGAGAACTCAAAGACCTTGCAGCCCCAGTGGCGTAAGATTTCACTTGCCAGTGGTCAGTGGCCTAAACAGCATGCGCAGACGGTTTATCCGGGACTGAAATACGGCACAGATGACGAAGTGCGTGGCCCGACTAACTTGGGAAGGAGGAAAAGAAGATGGAGTAGTGAGTGAGGCTGCCGCCCATGCATGAGTTTCACCGGCTTCTTGTCGCCAGTGGAAATAGATCTATAACAACCAAGGAATAATTTGAGAAGTTTAGTAGTGAAATGGACTTACATTGGACCTTTCGAAAGTCTGCACTATTCTTTCTGCCTCGACATTAGATTGTGCATGAAAAGGAGATGTAGGAATGTGGCAATAGTCACAGCAGCGGCAGGTTTAAATTTACTAACCACTACCTCTAGTAGTGATTCTATGGTCAATATTCGTTTCATATCCAGTACAGTGGTAGAGGTTGTCGTGATTAACCAATGGACGATAGGATGGAAAATGGGACTTTGTGTAGGGAGGATGAGGTACATGTCGCTATGAATGGGTGGAGGCATTCCCAGTGGGTTCGAGAAGGTGAGGGGAGGGAAGCCAGAACAAAATATAGCCAGACCTCTTCAAATAGCTCATACCACAATGAGATTAATAAAAAAGTAACAATACCTTGGGGCACAATGTAGTTAGAATGAACACCCGTAGTTCCCTATCCTCTGAGAGCAAATGTACCACCCCATCCACAATGATCTGTTGGTGGCTAATAACTAACAAATGTGATCAGGCGGGAGAAGAGTGTGGTAGCTGTTATTATTTTTTTTTTAAAGAATGCAGCTGCAAACAAATTGAAGGGCTGCGTCAGGGCTTATTGCATTAGCCACCACCGATGAACTTACGGGAAAGGAGTCTACTTCCGCCTCTGCTGAGTCGTCTATCTAGAAGCAGAGAATCTCTTCTATTTTAATAGCAAATGTTCAAATGTTTGTACAACTTATGGGACTAACTACGGGATCATCAGTCCCTAAGCCTACAAACTACTTATGAACTACCTATGACTAAGGACGGCACAAATATCCATGCCCGAGGGGGGGATTCGAATCCCCGACCGTAGTGGTCGTGCAGACCGTGACTGGAGCGCCTCAGTCCCCTCGGCCACCGCGGCCGGCTCTATTTTAACCCGAAAGTTGTATCACAAACTCTAAGTTTAGCTGCTCAACGAAAAGTATAAACCGCGAGCAGAAGAGAAGCATCTCCTCTCCTCGGCTGTCCAAACACTAGTCTTCTCTCCACTTCAAAAATCTCCATCTCCTCTCAGCAAAACGTCCAGGCTGCGCCTATCTCTACTGAAACGCCAATCAACAGCTAGGCGCCGAAGTACGGCCAATCACAGTTTGCGATCGGGAGTCGGACAGCCGAACATCCTTTCTATAAAACAGCAGCCAATGACCAGCTCTCCCGAGATTCCACTGCTCGGACTTCGCTCTTACGTCCAGGAAAAGGCCAAACTCCCTTTCTATTGTATAATTGCGCCCGCCACCTTGGTGCCAGAGACGTACATTGTCCTAGTGGAATGCACCCTGGCGTTCGACAACTCGGGGCCAGACGTCTCAGCTCTCCCTTCGCAAAGCGCCATACGCCGTGTATTGTATTGCTCCAAACGCTCCCGCCTAGACGACGCTCGCGTCGGTGTCACCAGCCAGATACTTGGAAGGCTTACGCCTCAGTCCTACCTACCTACTGTGGCCTTTGGCAGTAAGGTGTCTTCCGGGAACCACCCACCCTTCGAATAACAAAGCCATTCTTATGCACGCAACTGGTCGCCATTAGCTTTGAATGCGTGTGTTCTACCCTGCTACAGGTCTCACACAACCAAGTAACAGAATAATTCTCTTTCCACACAAGTTATTAAACCGATAACCTACGAAGAATGTAATAAAATTATCAAGGTTGTGTTGTCCTGTTACTGTTGGAAAGCAATGAGGCAGTACTGAAATCTCTCATTACCCCACACCGGAAGAAGATTTCTGCATGGGGAGTGTCACTCCTCAAAATCAGGTCTGATATGGAGCAGATGAAATATGTTCCCTACAAGTCACTATGCCCTAACACATGAAGTATTTCCTGAGTGTCACCATTCCCAACAAGGGACTCATTCATACTTTGAACTCTTTTCTGATTTTGGTAGTAACAACCCTAGTTTTAAATATTACAATCCTACCCATTCCAAAAAGGAAGTATAACCATACACACTCTTAAGTGAGAACAGGACGGTTTAATAGGTATACTCACAATTCCTAGGTAACCCCTCTGTAATACTGCCTCAAAATTCAGACCCTTGTTCACATATATACACATTGACCATACACACAGATAACATCTTTACTTTATGTCCATCTAGGCAAACATTCACACTAGCGACGAAATAAACATGGCGATATGTACACTATGTTTTTGTTACATGTGTGGAAATTTTGTGAACTTGGTCTAGCATGTTTAACTGTTATTGTTAGTAAAAAGAAATCCAAAGATTGGTTTGAACACCACAGTGCTTTACTAGGCATGATCCTGTTTGGAGGTGATATGCCGTTGCCTTCCTCCGACCTTTGAACTGACTTACCCAGCCAATTATAGGGGGACCTACAGTTTAACGTGGGTTCCAAACCACGGTATTTTTCACATGAGCAATACTTCCAAAGGTGAAGGAAGTAGAAAGTGAGAGATAAAAGTCCTAGGACCTTGCTGGGATCGAACCCGCGACCTTTAGATTAGAAGTTGGGCACTCTACCACTGTGCTACGGATGTAACTAAACACCGCAGCTGTAAAAATGTATACAGGTTTAAAATTCAAAGAGCATAGAAAAACATACTGAATACATATTAACAAGATAAATATTTATCTGACCATTTGTAACATGCCTAGGCATGTGTTTTTATGGACAAAAACATCGTAAATACAATAGATAAAATTTAAAAATTTTGATGAATTTAAATGTTCACAACATATATTGCAAGAAATATACATCGTGTGTGTATTGTTTCATGTGTGAATTTTCTTGTCTTTGCGTATGAATGTGGGTGTCGTGTTTGTGTACATTTTGGAAAAATGACAAGTAAATTAAATCAAATATAACTTTTTTTTCAAGACCTACTCTCTTCCATCTGTTCTAGTGAGGAGATACTTAACAGTATGTCACACATTATTTTTACGCGTGCTGTGGGCAGACACGCGGTGTCGGCTTGCGTTGGGGTGGGCAGGACACTCGAAGCGGACAGCGTCATTGGCCCAGCAGGTAAAGGATTTGTTGTTTCGGCGGTCAGCACGCTGAGGCGCGCGGCGCGCCGTAGTTCTTTTTTCGTGGTCCTTTCAATTCAGTAGGGAACGGTTGCAGGAATGTCGGATTGAGCGGGGTACAAATGTATCACGTGATACATTGAAACCGGAATTTAGCTGCATATCGTTGAATGGAAGCGTCGGCGTTCGTGCGAAGGAGGGTACAATATAGGGAGACAATCTGTATACGTCTAAATACAGCTGTACATGTTCAGCACATTTTCGCGAAATAGATATTGATAGAACATCGTTGTCCTGTGTTTGACTACGAGAGACGGTATAGTGTCTTGTATTTTCCCGTCATTTCCGGTGTACATGCACTCTTACCTGGCGCAAGTTAATTTCCTGTTTGAGTGAGTTGGAAAATTGTTTGCCATTTTGTAGAGAATTCTGTTCGCTAGTTAATGAGCAGTCAAGGGTATATACAATAACCTGTCGACCATGGAGCAGTAACAGCATCAAATATTTACTTCATGGTTAGCACCGAAAAATATTCCTGTACTTCTATAGGATTCAGCTAACATTATTTGAATACCGAATTTTATAGAAAGACGGGAATTCTTTTTTGCACTAAACATGAAGTAAATGATAAACGCTTCTCCTGCTCTGTAGTTGACTGGTTCTTGTATGTAACCTTCTCCGACCAGTGAGTTGCTCCACTTCTCTTCCTGTACCTGCAACATTACAACTCGAAGGGGTAATCACAACTCTTCATTTCCGCACAAGTCTCTCACACTGTTCCTCGCCACAGGCTACGCAATTTGTCACTTCGTCCTTATATAGCAAACCGAATTGCCTAAAAAACGGCAAACAATTTTCAAATACGCTCAAACAGGAAACCCCTTGAACTGAACTCACACATTTCCCAGTAGTGCACTAAATGAAACAGTACATAGCATTGATAAGGTCCAATACTAAAGGTACGCTTAAAATCTAAAAATACTTTTGCTTTCTGATACTCATTGAACTTGGAAAATTTGTTAATCTTATATGTTTTCAGATTTTCCTTAAAGTCTTCCAGTGTTTTCTTTGAATCCATTCGTCTCTTTTTCGTTTTATTTATGTATTTAAGTTCGACAACAAGTATGCGCCAAAAGAACTGACCTCAATGGTAAATAAAACCTACTAAGGCAGGTTACTTCCGGTTGTGGTGAGTCATGTCATATGTTACTAGTACCCTGTTCAATCCGATATTCCAGCCATCGCATGGAACAGGTGACCTGAAGTCGCTCCACTTGTAAATGGATTACCCGGTCGGCTGTTGGTGGCATCAAGCAGTCTGGCCAGTGGTTGAGACATCCCGCACACCAACAGTTAGCAGAAGCCTGCTCGGCTTTGGAAAGCAGCTAGCCCTCGCCATTCATGAACCTTGCGTCGCGGTACACACAGATATATACAGACGGGAAACCTCCGTAAGTGCCCTGTCCTACGCTCAGGAGTGCGGGGAGAGAGGGTTTCCAGCAGTTCCGTAAGATGTCCCATTCTGGCGCTGCGGTCAGAAGCAGCCCTTTAAACTGGCCAGAGCAGGCGGCAGGTAGCGGCTGTCCCCACCACCACCTCCCCTCAACAGGCAACAAGCCGGACACATCCATGGCCTGGTGGCAGGCGGCATGAGCTTTCCCCTCAGCCTCCCCTCCGCTCTACCCTCTGACATGCGAGAGGCACCCTAAGCCAGGGAACCACCTGGCACCTGCTATCATCTTACGGAACTATGAGGGGACCGTAGGACAGTGGTTTAGGGGGTCTTCTCCACTGTATATGTTACTCTGTGCTCACGGCACAGAAAATATATGTTATTCTGTGTTCGCAGCACATCCCTTTCAAAGACGGAGCCGTGGTCCATTGTGTGCTGCCTCCAGCAGTGTCTTCATGTTGTGACCAGCGGTGCTGATGTCTACATCTACATGGGATACTCTGCGATACAAATTTATGTGCCTGGCAGAGGGTTCATGGAACCACCATTATACTATTTATCTCCCATTCCATTCTCGAATAGTGCGCAACAAGAAAGAACACCTGAATCTCTCTGTTCGAACTCTGAATTCTCGTATTTTATTCTAATGTTAATTACTACCTACGTAAGTGGGAGTCAACAATATATTTTCGCACTTGGAGGAGAATGTTGGCGATTGGAGTTTCGCAAGTAGCCCACGCCGCAGTGATAAGCGGTGTTGTTGTAATGATTCCCATCCCAGATCCTGTATCATTTCTGTAACGCTGTCTTCCCTGTATCGTGACAATACGAAACGAGCTGCCCGTCTTTGGACTCTTTTGATGTCCTCCGTCAAACCCACCTGATAAGGATCCCACACTGGGCTGCAATACTTCAAAAATGGACGGACAAGCGTAGTGTATGCAGTTTCTTTTGTAGTTCTATTGTATGTTTTAAGGGTTCTGCCAATAAAACGAAATCTCTGGTTCACCTTTCTCACGATATTATCTACGTGTTCTTTCCAATTTAAGTCTGAAGTAATAGTAATTCCTAGGTATTTCGTGGAGTTTACGGCATTCACTTTTGATTGATTAATCTTGTAAACAAAGTTTAACGGATTTCTTTCCGTACTCATTTGGACGACTTCACACTTCTCATTATTTAGATTCAATTGTAGTTGGTTCTGATCTTCAGATGATTTTACTAGACGGTAAATGACGGCGTCATCTGCAAAATAATGTTCAAATGTTTGTAGAGCTTATGGGACTTAACTACAGGGTCATCAGCCCCTAAGCTTACAAACTATTTATGAACTACCTTGTACTAAAGAAGACACAAACATCGATGCTCGAAGGGGGATTTGAACTACCGACTGGGAACGACTTCGCGCATCATAGCATAGCACCTCAATGCGCCCTGCCGCTCCGCCGCGGTTTGGTACAATTCTTCCTACTTATTAATCATTTCTGCAAGGTAGCGTTACAATTGTTCTACGTAGATGGCTGGCTCTCCTCTGTTGAACTTCTTGATCGTTGACTGCCTCCTACTGACAGCTGTTGTCTGCCGGCATATCAGATTAGGGCCATCAGGCTTCTCTTACATCGGATCAGTCTTTTACAAATGTTTGTATAGCTTATGGGACTTAACTACTGGGTCATCAGTCCCTAATCTTACAAACTACTTATGAACTAGCTAAGACTAAGGACGGCACAAATATCCATGCCCGAGGGGGGATTCGAACCCCCGACCGTAGTGGCCGTGAGGACCGTGACTGGAGTGCCTCTGTCCCCTAGGCCACCGCGACCGGCCGTCATCTGCAAAGAACCTAAGAGAGCACCTTAGATGTTACATTTATTTCACAGCAGGAAATGTAGCAGAGTCCTAATATAATGTTCTTCTCAGGTTTCCTGCCGGATCAATACGTCATCTGGACAGAATATTTCGGCGGTCCACCTGGCCGCCATCCTCAGGTGACAGTGCTGGTACACCGACTCGCCGAGACTGAGTACAAGCCGCGACCGGCGGCCCCTATATACGTCGCGGAAGGCCGAGGGCGCCGGCGCCGTCTACGGACGGGGGAGATGATTGTTCGTAGTTCTGTGATAGTTTACATCTTTTTCTTTTTCAAGTGGATCTTATAGATTGTAGGCTAGTTATCCTTACATGTGACTCGTTATTTAGATTGATTCGGGCGCATGCTCTGATTTACCCTTAAAAGAAGCAGAGCCACGGCCCACCACATTTTCTCCTTTATGCAGGACGCGATTATAACCTTTCTAGGGGAAATTTTTCTGTTGGCGAGCTCTTTTAATCCTACGGTAGCGCTTGTAGATAACATTTTACGAGTTTTTTTTGGCATCGTAAGATAGCTTATACTGTCTCTGCAATGCTTTCAATGATATGCATACCTAAAAATACTTTGTATTCTGCATAGATAAGCTAACTTGGCGTGGAAAGTAGGTTGTTAGCGTCATCATTGTTTTAAATATCTGGAAAATAAAATTTGACCGATGATTGGTCTGATTCCGCGGCTAGTACAGCCTGGCTTTATGTGCTGATTCAAATGCTCCCTCACCTACAATATTACTCGAATGCCTAATTCTAGGAACATAACGTAATCTTAATGGATGAGTTTAGACGTGTATGTTAGCCTTAAAAGATGAAGAACTGTGTATGCCGTGTTTTTGTAGTTAACGTAGTCTATACAACTAAACTTGTTGATGTTCACCTCATTCCTGTCTTTTAAAATGTTCAAATGTTTGTAGAACTTATGGGACGTAACTACGGGGTCATCAGTCCCTAAGCTTACAAACTACTTATGAACTAGCTAAGACTAAGGACGGCACAAATATCCATGCCCGAGGGGGGATTCGAACCCCCGACCGTAGTGGCCGTGATGACCGTGACTGGAGTGCCTCAGTCCCCTCGGCCACCGCGACCGGCCGTCATCTGCAAACAACCTAAGAGAGCACCTTAGATTTTCCCCTAAATGGTTTATGTCAGTGACCCCTGCCCGCTGTTTGTGTCTTGTGCCGCGACACTGCTGGTCCCCTTTGTGGCGCTCATGTGAATCCAAGCGCCCAAGTGTTGACTCGCCCCAGCAAATCTGATGACCATGTGTCACGCCCCCACTTTCACCCAATATGTGCTAGGTCATGCTTACATCTGTACAGACTAACCAAATGGAATAAGTACTTCATACTACTACAATAATAGGGACAAGCAATTTTATAAATCCATTACTAAATTTTAATATGTAAAGAGTTAGCAAATAGCAAGACATAAACAAAAATTTAATTTAATTATATATTTATACATATTTATTTTTTTTAACTCAGTTTCTGATACTAGATGTATTGTGTCTGTGTCTGTGTGTCAGTGTGTGTGGGTGTGTAGGTTAGTAACTATGAGTCTGGGAACAGGTTTCGACACACATGGCTCTAACTCCAATTTGGCACATCTAATTCACTCACCAGTATAATTGCTAACAAACAAACTACTAACTGCTATTTATAATGGCATGCGTTATCCTATTCTCTAACTACTGCTATATTCTCAGCAGCCCATTAATATTGGGTTGCTCCATGCACTACTACATTTTAATTATACTCCCATTACCCTGGTTACTGGTGTGCTCTGCTAATTGCCTTGGATACAGCCCTGTTTGTTCGGAGGTACTGGAACATGACGAGGTTCGTCCTGAAATTTAGATTGCTTATTTAATCGTACGGCCGACTTGTTTCTTTTATTCTCCTCGTGAAAGAAATGCGGTTAGTTTCCTAAGTTGTGGTGTCGGCATCATGCAGGTATTTTCGTCGAACGTTTGCACATACTAGGCCTCTGCTCCTCGCAACCAACGGTGGCAGATAATGCATAAACTGACCAACAATACAGAAATCGTGGTATCCAACGACTGACCTAACTAACGAGAAACTCGTCAACGCGCTCCTCGGCGTGGACAAATTCACAACTCAACAATTACCGCAGTCGCGCACACAGGCGACGCCAAATACAAAACAAGTCGACGTCCTCTCTTGGAGGGTACACAAATCACAAAATCGGCGATCACGTACATCCGCGTGGCCACAGACACAAGCTCTCCTTACCCAGGAATACTCACGTCCGTAACTAGGACAAAACCCCAACTACGACAGCAAAGGACATTTCTCGACCATGTACTATGATGCTGCACCAAAACGATTTATAGGGAAACACATGTCTATGATCTCTTTTGACACGGATATTTTCTACACTCTGAACTGAACATATGAATGCTCAGAATAACACAGTATCTGACCATCTCAGAAGTAAAGAAACAGGGTTGCTAAAAATTTGAAAACAAACTATTGTCTCTACTTGGAGCGACCAGATGGAATGAGCAAAATTAACCAAAATACAACAGAACATATCTGCCAACGTGGGTGTCCAAATCCGATATCTGCAAATTCGATACGATTTCTTGTTCCTAACAGAGGAGTAACACAAATATAGCAAAGGCCAAAGACCCACAAAACAAATGGACACAGTACAAACATTGATATACATAATATACACACACAATCATCGTCATAGACACAAACAAAAGAACAGCAATGCGACTTACGGACTAATTATTATTTTACAAACTTATAACGAGCCTCATACTATTTCACCAAGCAATACGAACATCGCACTTTCTCCGATTGTTTATGCGGGTGTTTGGCGCGCTGTTTCTGCTTCCATATTGTTATAAACAATACAGCCGCACTTTGTGTGAATTACTACGGTGTGGAGCTTGCATCACAAAATTATTTAAGCACGCCACCTCCCCCCCCTCCCCCACCCGGCCGGCCGTAGAAAGCGGAAGAGCGAGCTGCCGTGACACGCATGTGAAGTCGGCGCCGCAAAAATTATTATTACTTAACCAGCCACTAGCCCTTCCCGGCGACGCGGACACAGCGATCAGAGCACCCAGATTATTATTATTATGTTTTGCACTACAATTTTTTTTTCTACGAACGTAATAGCTCCTTGTACTGCCTCCACAGCAACGTCCGCGAAGTTCAAATTTGCAGTGGAACAGTCTGCGCGCAAGAAAACATTTTGCTGTGTCTCTCGTGGCGAGAAAAGCAGAACTCAGACAGTGGAGACCTCTGACAGTAGTGGCCGTACTCTCCATTCAACCCTTTGCCAATACCTGCTCCCCCTCAGCCTTTCAAAACAAAGCGCGCGGTTGCATCTCAAGCCGGCCGAGCATTACCTGTAAAAGCTGAGCAAACAGGTCCACTCCACATGCACGAAGAAGAACGCTCGTCGCTGCACACTGCGGACAAACATTAAAAATTATCAAAAGTTTATCACTTCTCAAAAACTGTGAAAGCAACGACCGAATCATGTATTTTTTTACGAACATCTCTCTCCCTTTCCTATTCCCCACAAATAAAACAATCCAGCAGAGAATGCAAGAAACATGTGTTTTAATGTAACTTATGTCGTCTATTCTGGAAAAAAGTGTCAAGCTTATTGCATACGTAATATTCCAACACACACACACACACACACACACACACACACACACACGCACACACACACACACACCCCATACCTCGAAGTCCTCGGTCAAAGAACACAGTTACTAGGTGATATATTGTTTACACGTGATTCACATACATACATATTTCAAAAAAAAAAATGTTCAAATGTTTGTAGAACTTATGGGACTTAACTACGGGGTCAACAGTCCCTACGATTAAAAACTACTTATGAACTAGCTAAGACTAAGGACGGCACAAATATCCAGGCCCGAGAGGGGGGGGGGGGTTCGAACCCCCGACCGTAGTGGCCGTGCACACCGTGACTGGAGCGCCTCAGTACCCTCGGCCACCGCGGCCGGCCAACATATTTAAAAAAGCTAAAGCAGATAGAGAGCCGTCAAATATTTCTACCATCCCCCACCCGTTTAGGATGCAATTCAAAATCAAAACTTCAAACATCCGAAGCTATTTTCTCCAGATGGGGTTGAGTGTGGACCTGGTTCAATCAAAGACAAAGGAGCAAACACAAATGAATGGTATGCCATCACAGAGACGTATTACCTACATTTCATAGCAAGTAGCGCATATGTTATGAGAGGGGTGTCTTTAGAAAACTATGCGACATCAACAATTTAGTTATATAGACTGCGGTAACTTTAAAAACACGACATACACAGTTCTTCAGCTTTTAATGCTAATATACACGTATAAACTCATCCATTAAAACAACGGAGTGATCCTAGAATTAGGCATTCGACTAATATTGTAGGTGAGGAAGCATTTAAATTCGCACATAAAGCCATGCTGTACTAACCGCTGAATCAGACCAATCTTCGGTCAGATTTTTTTCCTAGATATTTAAAACAATGATGACGCTAACAACCTACTTTCCACGCCAAGTTAGATTAACAATGCAGAATACAAAGAATTTTTAGGAATGCATATTATTGAAAGGATTGCAGAGACAGTATAAGCCATCTTACGATGCCAACAAAAAACTCGTAAAAGGTTATCTACAAGCAGTACCGTAGGATAAAAAGAGCTCGCCAACAGAAAAATTTCGCCTAGAATGCTTATAATCGCGTCCTGCATAAAGGAGAAAATGTGGTGGCCTGTCGCTCTACTTCTTTTAAGTGTAAATCACACCATGCGGTCGAATCAATCTAAATAACTACCAGTCATATGTCAGGAGAACTAGCCTACACCCTATAAGATCCACGCGGAAAAACAAAGATGTAAACTATCACAGAAATACGCACAATCATCTCCCCCGTCCGTAGATGCGCCGGCGATGCTGGCGTCGGCTGGCTAGCAGCTATCAGGTCGTCCCCGCCCTACGGTGGGGGGCGACGGTGACGCCAACGTCATCGGCTATTCTTCGTCACTGCCATCAATTTTAATAATACCATCTAATAAAACGAGAATGGAAACATCATAATTAGATATATAGTATACATTCGAAATATGTTTTAGCGTGAGCTGCAAATACTTCAACGATATAAAAAAATAAGTTTATATACTTACAAGAGTTTTCATCCTTTGTGAGATCGATCACTTGGATAGATGTACTTTGCTTCTTCATAGCTGTTGGGAAAAAAAGTGTCTTTAGCGTATAGTAATCATGTAGAAACCAGCAATTATTCGATAAGTGTATCTGAAAGAACACACTCAACACAAATATCAGCGTATACTCACACAAATCAAGCGGCTGCTCCTGCTCTATTTTTTTTTTTTTTTTTTTTTCCACAGCGGAAAAAGTCGCAGAGTCCTGCTCGCAGCGCCCTTATATCTTGACGATGACCAGGATGATTGTGGGGGTTGGTAGCCCACCCACACCATCCAACGTCTTAAATAGATAGGTTCTCGTATTTCTTTCATCTCGTTTTACTCTGTTGTGTGATGGTAATAGTATAGAATGTTCACATCCACTACATGACTCGTAATTGAGGCTCTGGATTTGAAATGGTGCGGAAATCTCAATTCAAATTAACACTTATTTGAACCAAAGCGTCTGTAGCTTTGATGGATGGTGGGGTTGGGCTACCAACACCTACCCTCACCCTGGTCATCGTCGAGCTATATAAACGTGCTGCGAGCAGGAATCTATGCCGGGTTAATGATTCATAACACTCATCTCTGGTTTCCTGCCGGATCAATACGTTAACTGGACACAATATTTCGGGGGTCCACCTGGCCGCGATCCTCAGTGCTGGTACACCGTGTGTGTGTGTTCTTTCAGATACACTTATCGAACAATTGCTGGTTTCTACATGATTACTATACGCTAAAGACACATTTTTCCCAACAGCTATGAAGAAGCAAAGTACATCTATCCAAGTGATCGATCTCACAAAGGATGAAAACTCTTGTAAGTATATACACTTATTTTTTTATATCGTTGAAGTATTTGCAGCTCACGCTAAAACATATTTCGAATGTATACTATATATCTAATCATGATGTTTCCATTCTCGTTTTATTAGATGGTATTATTAAAATTGATGGTAGTGACGAAGAAGAGCCGATGACGTCAGCGTTATCGTCGCCCCCACCGTGTTGCGGGGACGCCCTGATAGCTGCTATCCAGACGACGTCAGAATCAAAAAAATGTTCAAATGTTTGTTAAGCTTAAGGGACATAACTGCGGGGTCATCAGTCCCTATACTTACAAACTACTTATGAACTACTTACGATCTAGGACGGCACAAATATCCTTCCCCGAGGGGGGATTCGAACCCCCGACCGTAGGACGCCAGCATCGCCGGCGCCATCTACGGACGGGGGGAGATGATTGTGAGTATTTCTGTGATAGTTTACATTTTTTTTCGACTGGATTTTATAGGGTGTAGGGTAGTTCTCCTTACATATGATTAATAGTTGTTTAGATTGATTCGAGCATATTGTGTGATTTACCCTTAAAAGAAGTAGAGCGACAGGCCACCACATTTTGTCCTCTATGCAGGACGCGATTATAAGCATTCTAGGCGAAATTTTTCTGTTGGCGAGCTCTTTTTATCCTACGGTAGTGCTTGTAGATAACCTTTTACGAGTTGTTTGTTGGCATCGTAAGATAGCTTATACTGTCTCTCCAATGCTTTCAGTGATATGCATACCTAAAAATACTTTGTATTCTGCATTGTTAATCTAACTTGGCGTGGAAAATAGGTTGTAGCGTCATCATTGTTTTAAATATCTGGAAAAAAAAATCTGACAGAAGATTGGTCTGATTCCGCGGTTAGTACATCATGGCTTTATGTGCGAATTTAAATGCTTCATCACCTACATTATTACTCAAATGCCTAAATATAGGAACATTCCGTTGTCTTAATGGATGAGTTTAGACGTGTATATTGGCCCTAAAACATGAAGAACTGTGTATACCGCGTTTTTTAAAGTTACCGCTGTCAATACAACTAAACTTATTGATTTTCTCCTCATTCCTGTCTTCAAGACTTATCGGGAGAACGTGCTTGCGCGTCCGTTACACCGCCGTTGATGTATGCAGGAGGTAGACTTAATCTTATCGATTTTTTCTAAAAACATTGGTTCGTTTCTGCAATAGTTACATCGAAAATTAGCGCTCATCCTACTTTTTGTACGTGAATAGTTTATCACCGCATCACATGTACGTTTTCATCATACACGCTGGAACACCGCATGCGCTAGTTGCGATGGAATGAGGTTAATACGTTTCTGTGATGGCATATCATTCATTCGTGTTTGCTCCTATATTTTTGATAGAACCAACCCCGCATTCAGCCCCATCCGGAGAAAATAGCTTGGGATGTTTGTAATTTCGATTTTGAATTGCATCCAAATGTGGTACAGGTGATTGCAGAGTAAAAAGCTGGTGGAATAGCAAACGATCGTTTTGCAAAAACCTGGTGTTTTATTACGTAACTAGTTTTTCATCACGTATCTCCTTGTGTTTAGAGAGTTGTATTAAATCGTTTTGAGATAGATTACATGGTGATTTTACGAGCGAGGGGTCGTAGAAATTTTTGACTTTTTTCTATCTGCTTGAGCTATTTTTCAATGTGTATGCATGTGAATCAGATAAAAATGATATATCAGCTAGTACCTGTGTTCATTGACCGAGGGCTTTGAAGTATGTTGTGAGTGAGTGTGTGTGTGTGTGTGTGTGTGTGTGTGTGTGTGTGTGTGTGTGTGTGTAGGGTAGTGTATTCTGTAATTGACGTTATTCGTAGTTATCCCGTTTCAATCCTTAGAGGGATTCTATTTTCAAAGTTCGACCAATAATTTTTCGAATTAAGTTCAAGTTCAAGTGTTTGTTAAGCTTATGGGACTTAACTACGGGGTCATCAGTCCCTGAACCTACAAACTACTTATCAACTACCTTATACTAAGGACGTCACAAATATCCATGCCCGAGGGGGGATTCGAACCCCCTACCGTAATGGCCGTGCAGACCGTGACTGGAGCGCCTCAGTCCCTTCGGTCACCGCGGCCGGAAATTTTTCGCATTCTATACGCTTCTACATATAGGACTGTCTTCGGTAAACGATTCAGATGTCCTCCACGCTTTGATTAAATATCTGTAATTGGTTTTCTTTCTTTTTCCAGTGCTGCGGATGGACCTGGAGAAGCTCTGCAGCTGAGGCGGTGATTGGACCCAATTAATGAATGATAATATTTTTAAGCGCACAAATATATATATATATATATATATATATATATATATATATATATATATATATATATATAATGAGTTTTCATTCTTACATAGAAAAAAATATAATATATGCATTGTCAATGTCGCTCAGATGCTTGGTCTATGTTAATAACAATGAGATTTATAGAATTGTTTATCAAAGAACACCGAGCTCATTGACGCTGTATTTTTGTCTCTTTGATGAAACGTTTTTCTCATTAGTGTATTTCATTAAAAAAAAATCCTGATCATAACGATACTTATAGAAAAATAATATACGTACTGTATGCAGAGACATCTGCATAGCATGCACTCTTCTATAAGGAGAGATGCAATTACACACTTATTGAACAGAGCTTCAATGTTGGGCCTAACGTTCTTAATAAATACGTTACGGCTCAGAGTTGAAGCTTTGGAGTTCTTGTGTCATTAAAATATTTGTGGAGAGAGGGAGAGTTTCAATTAGCTCAAACTGTATGTTGGTGTTAGAGTGATAAAACATTATATGCTTTTTTTAGCATGTGTATATTGCGGGGCTGTAAGATTTATTTTTATGTAGAATACTGTGTGTGTGTGTGTGGTTGGAGGCTCAGAGTCAAACGCACTTGGCTGTGATAACATGTGTTTCCTGGAGGAGGAGTGTTATTGTCCGGGGATGGTCTGTATGGGGGTATGTTTGTACAGGCGCACTTTGTTAGGGAAATTCCGTTACCTGACTCTTAACTAGATGCTTGCAGTTAGCATCTGTTTGAATGGGGTGTGAGCCCGCAGATCATGCTTCGGTAGGGTTTTCCAGGGGTACGTAGGTGTGGTTTCTGAAATGGGTGTTATCCACAGAACTGTTAGGAGGATACCGCGGCTGTTGGAATGGGTAACACGATCGTCTCTTAAGCCCATCAACATCTTGCACAACACTGCTTGGCCCACACACGTGCGGGTACAGAGGAGAGTAGCCGGTGTAGGCACGCGTTTTGGACTGCTTCAGGGACGCGGTATAGCTGTCAACGTCTTTGTATGGAAGGGGGTTTATTGTTCTCGCACATTACTGGGGAAATGCAGTTGTTTGAAGGACTGAGCATCTGTCCGCGTAGAGAATAATTTCACACTAGGCAAGATTCGATGTCTAAATCACAATTGGATATGCTGGTAATAGGATGTTGACAATTGTACTTAGGGTATTA
The DNA here is from genome assembly GCA_026315105.1 of Locusta migratoria. NCBI lineage: Eukaryota > Metazoa > Arthropoda > Insecta > Orthoptera > Acrididae > Locusta > Locusta migratoria. The sequence goes on along the minus strand of CM048747.1, from coordinate 542,881,425 downwards.
CATCTAAATATTCTTAATGCTCTGTCTATATTTTTGGAAACAAGTTCAGTACTGTAAGCGCTGGAGATAAGTTGATGTTTTATGGCTAAACTAGTGTTCCACGCGGAATTGCGGGTATCGTAAGAGACGGTGTCGTACACGCAGAGTGTTTTAACCAGGAAATAATGGGCAGAGTTAAAAAAAAAAAACAGAGTGTTTAGAAGAATATTGTCGGAAGGCATAGAGCTGGGTGGGAGATAGCAATACGTTGATCTAGGTTTAAGAATGGATAGGTCAAATGCAGAGGAAAAGAATCTCATTTTCGGTAAGTGTCCGAAATCCATACGTTGTCGCAAAGTACGTGTGATTTGAGTTCTAATGGATGAGTATTATGTGTATGCAGTAGACGAAAGGATTCTTTCATAATGGATTTCGGCCGTGTAACACCTGTTAGTCGCCAGAGAGAGATTCTGCGCTCATCTTTTCCTTCCAGCAGAAGAAAGAAAATGTAATATTTCCAAATGCGATTACTGTAATTGCAGAGAACTTGTAACTAGTTGCAGTGCGTAATAATAATAAATAAATGTGGTCACGTGTGTGTATTGGAATATGACATTAGCAATAATCGTGACACATTATTTCCTACTTGATACTGTTTCCAGAAACGACGACATAAATCACATTAAGAACATATTTCTTGCATTCTCTGCTGGATTGTTTTAGTTGCAGGGCATAGGAAAGAGAGAGAAAGGTTCGTAAAAATGCATGATTCGGTTGTTGCTGTTTTTGAGAAGCGATATACGTTTGATAATTCTTAAGATTTTTCCGCAGACTGCAGCGCCGAGCATTCTTCTTCGTGCTTGTGTAGTAGAGCTATTTGTTTAGCCTTTTCAGGTAACGTTCTGCCGGCTAGCGACAAGGCTGTGCGCATTGTTTTGAAAGGCTAAGGTGGAGGTATCAGCAAAGGGTTGAATGGAGAGGACGGCCACTATTATAAGAGGTCTGCACTATCTGAGTTCTGCTTTTCAAATGTTGTTCAAATGTTTGTTAAGCTTATGGGACTTAACTACGGGGTCATCAGTCCCTAAACTTACAAACTACTTATGAACTACTTACAACTAAGGACGGCACAAATATCCATGCCCGAGGGGGGATTCGAACCCCCGACCGTAGTGCCCGTGCAGACCTTGACTGGAGCGCCTCGGTCCCCTCGGCCACAGCGGCCGGCTTGTCTTCATTGTGAAGGCGCTGGGTGGGGGGGGGGGGGTGAGAGGAGAGCTATCTGGTGTCACGGGCTGGAACTGCTGCATTCAGTGGAAGACATTCTGGCAGCCAATTTCAAATTCTATGTAATTACTAGAGTAATGGGTATAGTTATGACATTAAAGTTCATCATCTATAAGATTCATCTATATGAACATCTAATTTTGGATGCGTTATGAGCTCTAATTATGGCTCTTTTTATCATGTTACCGAACAGAATGCTCTGATTTGATTTTATATATAGAAACAGGTGCAGACTGAGAGAGCTCCACCGGATTGGAGGAGCGAAAGCCTTCCAGGGCAACCAGAAATTGGTCTTCCCGCCTGTTTGTTGTTGTACCAGGAACCTCCAAACTACGGAAGTCAAATGCAGTTACTGTAATTGCATCCTTTCTATGCTGCTGCTGTTCCTCCGACACTCTGCGTCTGAATGACTGCAGAATATAGGTTGGTAGGTTGGTGGTGGTCACGTGTTCACGTTCTGAGCTCTCATTGGTTGGTGGTGGTCATGTGTTATGGGTAGGAGTGGTCAAGTGATGCCTTGGGGTGAGTTCAGTTCCACACCAGACATGGAGGAGTAAACACATGCAATTGCAATTACAATAAATAAACAATTACCCTAAGTTCATGTAATTGCAAGTACTCTCAGTATATGTAAATACTCTAGGTCCACGTAATTGTAATTATGCAATTACGCCATTACTCTAAATATGCATAATTAATTTTGGTCCAGTATCGGCAATAGAATCCTACTTACGATCGCACTTGTACGCCTATGTCATGCCACTGCAGACAATTTACGTGTGAAACACGAATGTACTGTAGGCAAAGATGACACCAGAACTGTGATCATCGCAATTAGTGCGTTGGTGCGTCTAGTATCAGGCAGGCTGACCTTGCTCTCGGCTTCCCAATAATCAGCGCTATTAGCACAAGATTTCGAGCAACTTCAAAAGTTGTACCACAAACCTCTAGGTATAGCTGCTCAACGACAAGTATAAATCGAGGGCAAAAGAGATGCGTCTGCTCTCCTCAGCTGGCCAAACATCAGTATTCTCTCCACTTCTAAAATCTCCGTCTCCTCTCTGGGAAACCTCCAGGCTCCGCCTATCTCTATTGGTATGCCAATCCGCAGCTACGCGCCAAAGTACGGCCAATCACGGCTTGCGTTCAGGAGTCGGACAGCCGAAACCACTTACTAAAAACAGCTGCCAATGGCCAGCTGTCCCGTGTTTCCACCGGTTGGGCCTCGCCCTTACGACCAGCGCTCTCAAGGTAGTGACGGAGTGCCTTCAGGCACCTTCAAAAACACACGGCCAGCAAGTTGTTCCCAGCAAACGGCCAAACTCCCTTGCTATTGTATAAATGCAGCGCCCGCCAGCTTAGTGCCAGAGACGTACAATGTCCTAGTGGAATGCACCCTGGCGTTTGCCAATTCGGCGCCAGACGTCTCAGCTCTCCCTTAGCAAATAACCATACAGAGTGTATCAGTGTATTGTTTAATAATGATTTTGCAGCCAAGAACGCATTTTTCATTTATTATGTTACCGGTTTCGGCGAACTCGACGCGATCTTTAGACCTGTCGTATTTTACATAACTTGACAACATTTTTTATCTTATGTAAAATACGACAGGTCTGAAGATCGCGTCGAGCACGGCGAAACCGGTAACATAATAAATGAAAAATGCGATCTTGGCTGCAACATCATTATTAAACAATTATTGATAGCCCCATCGAACAATGACTTCCTTACGTAACAGTGTATTGTATTGCCCAGACGCTCCCGCGGAGACGACTGCAGTGTCGGTGGCGCCACGAGTCGCCGTTAGCTCTGAATGCGTGTTTCGCTCACCTGCTACAAGTCTCACAGAACCAAGTAACAGAATGTATCTCTTTCGCCACAAGTTATTAAATCGATAACCTACGAATAATCTAATAAGGTTAACGAGGTTGCTTTGTCCTATTACTATTAGAAAGCAACGTGATAGTACTGAAATCTCCCAAACATAACGGTCTGCGCCACTGGGAAGGCTAGAGAGGGCAGTGTTCTTCGCAAGTCTGGAAGTACGTCGAATGAGGATGTCGAGTCGGTAATAGAACAGTCAGCACCCAATGCTGCAGGCAGTGGCCGTTTGGTCTTGAATTTTGGAGGCAGGGTTGAATAAAGCTATTGGAGGTTTGTGTGTGTAATTAAATACAAACTGAACCCATGAATGGACACGTGGAAATTATTCCGGGGCAAAGACAATGGCCAGGGCCATCTGTTCCAACTGGAAACACTTTTCAGGCTTAAACGGTATGGCGTTTAGAGCCACCATCAAAGCAATGCTCCAACACTGCCCCAGTGCCAGTATCAGAACCATAGCATAGATGAGCTGCTTTAATTTATCAAAATGAGCGAGGCAGTAATGATTTAAATGGAATATTATCACAAGACGGGGATCAACGAAAATGGAACTCTTTATTTACTTATTTATTTATTTGTGTGTGAGATCCATCGGACGAGAAAGTTGAAGAAGATAGAAGATCTTGTTGTGCCTGACTCGATAACGCCCATGGAGAGTGTCAGTAAATCTTGAGATTCTTCATCTAAGTGCATCTGCAGATAATACTGCACTAAATCAACGTTAGAAAAATATATTTGTTCTCTGGAAGTTATTCGCTCAGAAAGAGGCAGTGTGTAAGTATTGATTTACGATTGTGAGTTGCTGGATACTTGAATGTCTTCATATAAACGAAGCTTCACAGCTGGTTTACAAACGGTGATGATAGGCGTTGCCTACGAACTAACGGAGATCGATTTCAGGAGACCTTCCGCAGTGACAACATCTAGTTGTTCCTTGACGTGATTGCAGAGAGTGATCGGTATTGGTTGAGCCCGGAAAGAGTGAGGAGGGGCATTTCTCTACACAGAAATATAATCCTGTAAGTTCTGTGGTGATTCAAATCTCATGAAAAATACGGTGGTTCATATAGGCCAGCAAACGGAACTTCATCAGAGGTCAAAACTCTGGAATATTTGATGTAAAAAATCGAAACCCACGAAAACCGAAACCCCACGACGCCTGAAACGTTTGCCGTAGTCCTACTGATGACTACCAGGAATGAGATGATGCCTGTTACCCCACGATAAGTAATCGGGAGGCCACCAGCCAGTGAGATGATGTCTGCATTTGAGGCGCTCCCAGGTGTATCTTGTATAAGTCATTAGGCTGGCAACTGTTTCGATATTGGCTTGTGATGTAATTTTCATGTATTGGATTGACACTTTGATGAAACGTTTATAGGAATAATTGTGAACCCCAATGGTGGCCACCGGATGCACATGTATTGGAGTATTGAAAGCATCTTTCTTGGAACTCGTTTTAGCAGAATGCGACATGATCTTCTAGGGTTCAATGAAATACGCCCAATGATCCAAGCAATCTTCTCTAGAAAGTTCTTATAACAATCAGGACATGAAAGGAGGTGGCGCTGAATTCTCTGATCGATGACTGGTTTCTGATGAGCGCACAGTGATCATGCAGAACGACGGCTATGATATGCAATCGCCATGTCTGCGTAGTAATCGCAAACATATGTAACCCAGTACGGTCGGTCAGGGGCCAGTCACCTGTTTCTTTCCTGCTGCTCGCGATAATTCGAATATCAAAGCCAATTCCATCACTTTGAATAGAGAGGGATGACCACGTTAACGAGCATCATGCTAAAATTCTGTGTCTGTCGCGCGACGGATAATCACATCACCTATGACATCTCCCACATACGAGTACTTGACAGTGTAAAATCCGGATTTACGACTGAGGTATTTTATTTCTGCGGCCCACTCATCATACGACGGTGATGCTTGCCTTTTACGCATGCCACTCGTGAAGAAATGACGACCTGAGAGTGGCGTTCGTAGAATTCCGTAAGAAAAGTAAATATTGTCACGTTGCAATGGAAGTAGGCTTGACTTCGAAGGCAACTAAACACAGCACTTATACTAAAAGCACGTTTATTACGAACTCAACATACACACAGCACTGACTGCCTCTCAGGCAGAGTGCTCTGCTATTTATATACAGAATTTACCAGAAATTAGAAGAACAGTTAACATAGGAAACAAGTAGAATTTACAAGTGAACATAAGAAAGATGTAGAACCGTCTGGAATTGTAAATTACAAAGAAATAAATTTTTGCCGGTGGGCGGGATTGAACCGGCGCCACGCCGGCAGTTGGTGTTCGTGGTCTCTCGCGGCAATATTGCCGCAAGTCTTCCGACGGAACGCATGGCGCAGAGATTGGCTTCGCAGATTGCTAATGTTGGCGGTCATCGGTTCAAACCCCGCCACCACCAGAAATAAATTCTTTCTTTGCATTTACTATTTCTAGAATGTCTGCGTGTTTCTTACGGTTCATATACTCATAAGTATGTGTCAATTCTTTCTATATATAAATAGCGAAGTACACCGATAAGGAGGCAGTCTGTGGTGAGTGCACTCTTGTGATAGCTATAAACCTCTTCAGAGTTTAACACAGCCTTCGAATTCAGGGATTATTCTGATGGCGTGAAAAGTGGAGCCAATTTGCACAGCACATGGTAGGCGACATGTTTTACCACTAAAGAAATGCCTGGAACTGCTGCTTGAGTCTCCTTTCCTAAGATTCTCATTCTTTGAGCAACTCATAAAGAGAGCGGAATGCCGGAATCGACGAGTCGGTAGTTGATGTAGCACGCCGGCGAAAAGAGGCCACAAGTTACTGCTGTTTCTTCGCTTGTTATTGGAATAACTTCGTAATGAGCACTTCAAGAGTAATTAATTCCGTTGGACTCATCGCCATTTTATTGCGTTCTAATAACAATAACACAACAAAGTGATATGACATGTTCATAAATTTGTTGGCGCAGCACAGATCACAAAACAACTACGAGAGAAATGTCCACAGAGTACGTTCCGTTTAGTTATATAAAAGAAACGTGTACAGATACAGAAAAATACTGTACAACATTCTACAACTCTTAAACTACTTTTCTTCATACCCTCCGAAATTTTGTAGGGACTTGTCATAGCGTGACAGAAGGTTCTGTATGCCTTCTTCATAGAAGGTTGCCGCCTGTGTATTCAACCATGTGGTAACATGTTCTTTCAGCTCGTCATCATCGTTGAAGTGTTAACCACCAAGGACAGATTTTAGGTCTAAGAAGAGATGAAAGTCGCTAGGAGCGAGGTCCGTGCTGTACGGATCAAAAACGCCCAAATGCGATTCCCGTAAGTGTTGTTTGACCACATTCGCCGTGTGAGATCGGGTATTATCGAGGGGAAAAAATCCTCGGCGCTTGTTCTGTATTGTTCAGCGCAACTTATAAATGGTCTAACAGTGATTGCTTGACATCATGGTTAGAAATCAATCAGAAGAAAGCCTTTTTTGTCTCAAAAATGATGCACATGACTTTTCGAGATGTCATCATTTACTTCGGCTTTACCTACGTTGGGGATGAAGTGTGCCTCCAGTTCACTGATTGCCCTTTTGTTTCAGAGGTGTCGTACGACTGGCAAGTTTCAGACCCCGTGACTATCAGAGATAGAAAATCATCGCTATTTTCATTGTACCGTGTCCAAAACTGAAGTGCACTGCCCATCCGTAGTTTTTTGTGTTGTTCAGTAAGAATTTTGGATACCCAATGTGAGCAAAGTTTTCGAAATTTCAGTGTTTCAGTTACAATGTCATGAATTAGTGATCGTGAGATTTGTGGAACGCAAGTGTAAATGTAGGGTTGTGTTTAATCTTCTCGTCAAATCTGTGTACCAGTTAATCTGCAACTACAGACCGGCCACCACTTCGTTCTTCATAATGCACTTGATCACATTAAAAGCATTGCGTATGTTTGGAAGATAAAAGTAGTGTGTGTGTATATGTGTGTCTGTCTGTGTGTTTGTTTGTTTGTGTGTGTGTGTGTGTGTGTGTGTGTCGGAACAATCGTGTCATTGTTTGTGTTAAGTGACCGTGCCCGAAAAATGTCATAAATAAATTTCCTGTTACGGTATTTGGCTACAAAATAATTTGACTAAGCAATGAGACTTATTACCTTCCTTTGTCCTGTGAGGATAAATTACATCTGACATGGAATGCAGCAATCTCACGTGTATGTGGTTTTGTTTTATGCGCAACGGATAACATTTTTAATTGTACAGTAGGTAATAAATCAACTGTAATTAAACTCGTGCTTTGTCTACACATTAATCTCGGGTGTGAGAAACAATGGGAGCAAATGAAATGTTCAGATTTGTTAGCATGCACCGCATAGTAGTTGCTAGGCTATACATGCACAATTAGACTGCGAGATCCAACAAATCAAGATGCTATTTCTGCAATATTTTTGTCTCTTGGATCAATATGATTTCAAATAAAGACATTTAACATTAATGGGATACCAAAATCACTGTACTTGATAATGTGCCTATCCCTACAACAATTAACATACTGATTCAATGATATAAAAATGTACTTCAATCTGGTGATGTTTTCTGAATATTACACACTGCAAATATTTCTTTTCTCACTACATGATCTAACTATATCTCTTCTCATCAGACCCATCACTTTAACTGTTGCTAACATTAAGTGACCTAATAATGTGAATGTCATTAACACTGAAAAACATCTTTATCTATGAACTTCATTGACCTACGAAAAAAAATACTTCCTACTCTCATTGATAGATCAATCCATCGTGCCTAGAATGCCAATACTGAACTGTTCTAGTTAACATTTATAAAATTATAACACTGTTCTCATACAACACTATCTCAAATATCCGAGCGGATTGCAAGTTAACTCTCAAACTAGTGATAGGAAGAGGAACTGTGAAACGAGACTGTCATTTCGATTCATTGCTATGATGTCTCATTATGTCAACTTAATGAATGAAATTTGAATTGATTCACTTGGGAATGGCTTGCAACACTTTGTTGCGGGTGTTGAAAATTGGAAAAGCAATTGCAGAAACAGAGATGGCGAAGGTGTACATTTTATTTTATATCTTTCCTGTTATAAGTCATTCTCCTATTTACCCCTTTCTTGTGTACTATGGAGTGCGAGTGGAATGTAATAATATTCCTTCCGATGTTGGTAACATGGGAAATATTGTAATCTTTGGTTTTGGCTATGTAGTTGTGACAAGGACTGCCTTGCAGCAAAGGTTTTATTTGAGGGTTGAAGTAGAGGGTCGATCTGGTCAAGTCAGGGGTTGCGAAGGCGGTGGAGTAATGGACCCTCGGTGTCCAGCCAATTGGGGTGCTCCGGCCGTTCGAATCTGAAGAGGGGACGGTTGGCCCGGGTGGCGCCTAGGGAGAGAAAGAGATCGGTTCCTGGCCTGGCGGAGTGCGGACGTGAGGAGAGCTGCTCGCTGGTGTCGCGGAGGTTTTGGTAACGATTTGGTGAGCAATGTTGCTCATGGTGACGCTTTTACCACCGGTTGTTAGGAGACGCAATCAATTTTAACATTTTTTGGTGACTTAATGTGATAGAATCAGACCGAGATGGTGTGTGCTTTTTAGTGGGTTTAAGTTGCTACTAAGTCGGTTATTGGTTACATTATCATGGGGAGTATCAGTTCGTTGAACGTGTTTTTGTATTTGTTTCCGATACATATTCATTTTGAGGGTCAATATTCAAATTTACAGTGATTTTCCTTCTAACTAGGACTTTGCGCGCGAAATGGATAAATTGTAGTTTGTGAGTTCAGTTGGTGCAATGGTAGTCTTTTATTAGCTATAATTTGTTTCCCGTGTGTTTTAAATTTGTTTAATGAATAAATGTGTAGGATTAATCTCTGAATAATGACACATTTGTGCAATGTGATCAGGGTATATATTGTGCCACATGGTGGTCAGTACATAGTAAGCCTGGTAACATAGGGTCTGTTTCAATGGCTTACCCTGCTCATGCAATAGTGTTATAGTAATTATTCAGCGTGGTGGTAATTATTTTAAATTAAATTTCAGTAACTTGGTTTTTGTGTGGGGGGGCCACACTGATCACGTATGTTTACGACTTAGATGGGCATTGTAATGTTTTGTGATCCCCTGTCATGTTCTAGCAATGATCAGAAGGTTGGTAATGCAAATCCCATTCACGGGTAATATTTTGTGTTCGTTCACACTACTTTGCTGCCCCTGTCACGCAACGGCCGGGCGGATTAAAATTTGATGACTCACGCAGTAATTCTTCTTTGCAAGCCTTGTGTGAATATGGTAATTCATAGAGGGTGAATCAGAAGAAACTCCTTCCTTCCATATCCTTGCTAGTGACGAAATTAACCTGTCTTTTTTTGAAACTTGCTAGGAGGCCCATTCAGATGATAGCAACAAAAAGTTGCACTTAAATTCTCTTTCATACTAAAAATTAGCCTTTAAATTAACATCACATAGTGTTTATTTGATAGAATTAGTGGTTAAATAAATAACGATTTTATCCTACATGCGTGTCGAAGCAATTTCTAAATGTTCATATGACCCTATTCAGCACTAATAATTCCATTCTTAAAGTCTTTCCTGTGGCCTGCAATGGTGTACTGAAGCATAAATAACAAAGTAACGTATCCGTTCCATTTGAGTACGTATATTGGTTCCGATTAATTAGGTCAGATGCGTTTGTAATGTTATCCGTGGGCGTGGGTCAATCTTATGACTCTTCAGTTTCATTAAAGTTGTTGGGCGTGCTTATTTCGCACGTGGCGGGAAACCATATATGTACTCAAACTGGATAAAGCCTGCGTAGGTAAGTCATTCCGCATACAAACGTGTGGGAGCCATATTGCATCGCAACAGCTTGCAGTACACACCTCCAGTGTACAAGTTATCGGGCACACTGTCAGACAGAATGGTAAAATACACAGTCCAGACACGAGGATATATAAAATAAAATTAAAAACGGGTACGTTACAACTGGTAATATGACTCTGCGTTATATGAAAAATGCATGGTGTGCTTAACTGTATTCATCAGCAAAAAGACAAACAGCAGCTACAATAATTCAAGTACCATTCACAACAATAGAAATGTACAAGTTTTACCTTATTTATTAACATCAGCTTCCCTACAAAAATTACAATGTGCAGACTTGGGTGCAACTCTTGAAAACGGCTAAAGCCTTCAACTCGCCGCAGTGGCGGACTGGGCGAGAGCTCGTGCCGCCTGCCACGAGGCTACGGCTGTGTCCAGTGTGCCGGTGTTTGAGGGACGGTGTTGGTGAGGACAGCCGCTACCTGCCCCCTGCTCTGGCCAGTTTAAAGGGCTGCTTCTGATCTCAGCGCCATCATGGGACATCTTACGGAACTGCTGGAAACGCTCCCCCCCCCCCCCCCCCCCCCCCGCACCCCTGAGCGTGTGACCGGGCCCTTACGGAGGTTTCCCGTCTGTATATATTTGTCTGTGCTCAGGGTTGATATGTGGCTGGATGATCCGTTACAGCCATGCGGGTAAGATGCCTATCATCTCGAGACCGTTGGGACCCAGCACGGCGTCACGCATTGCCCTCCTGATCCCACCAATTCCATATCCTGGTAACAGTCATTGGATCGTGACCAAAGCGAGCAGCAATGTCGCGATACAATAAACCGAAATCGCGATAGGCTACAATCCGACCTTTATCAAAGTCGGAAACGTTATGGAACGCATTTCATCTCCTCACACGAGGCATCACAACAACGTTTCACCAGACAAAGCCGGTCAACTGCTGTGTGTGAGACATCGGTTAGCCGGCAGCGGTGGCCGAGGAGACTGAGGCGCTCCAGCCACGGTCTGCACGGCCACTACGGTCGGGGGTTCGAATCCCCCCTCAGGCATGGATATTTGTGCCGTCTTTAGTATAAGGTAGTTGATAAGTAGTTTGTAAGTTTAGGGACTGATGACCCCATAGTTAAGTCCCATAAGCTTAACAAACATTTGATTTGAGACATCGGTTGGAAACTTTCCTCATGTCGGTATGTTGTAGGTGTCGCCACTGGCGCCAACCTTGTATGCATGCTCTGAAAAGCTAATCATTTGCACATGACAGCATCCTGTAGGTTACATTTCGCGTCTGTAGCACGGCATCTTCGTGGTGTACCAATTTTATTGGGCTGGAGTGTATATTTTCGTAGTGAAGACGCTTTGTCGGTACTTCGATATTTAGTAGCATATTTAGCATTGTACTTTCCCGTCACGCTTAAAGAATCTTCACATTGAGCAATAAAAATGGCACAAACAAATCCGATCCTTTTGTGTTCATAATAAATGTCCATCAGATAAATTAACGGTGTTCTATTTTATAAGATTGAGACCGGATATTTCAGGGTAACTAAGAAGACGCGAGATCGAGCGTTGTCTCTGTCACACACATATTGCCACACGGTAAGGCAAGAGTAGTGGGGAAGGCACGGGCTGCACGGCTTGGCACCGGGGCGCGCTAGCACCGGGTGCTCGAGTTGGAGGGACCTGCCATACAGTAATCCCCTTTTATCAGTTGCAATTCACTTAACAAAATGTCAATTACGATTGTCGATATCTTACCACGATTACAATGACTTAGGAGATTTCACTGAGTCGTTTTACGCTCTTTATGAGAGGGCTGTACTGATTTCGGCATTAGCTGTTGTTAGTTTATTGCTTAATCGAATAGCGTCTAGTTGTTTACACTTTAATGCTCTCTACCGCGTTCAGTGCCTGCTCGTTCCATAATTTTCCGCGATAGCTGGAACAGTGACAGTCGTCAAAACTTCTTAGTCGCAGCTTCTCTTTTGTGAATGTTTTACTGGTGATTTTCTTTTGTGTAACACTTTCGACTGATATTTCAACAACCTGTAAAATAAATGAGGAACCGCTCCTGTCTTCGAATTTAGACTTCTTTACCGTAGATGGTAAATAATTCTGCTTTCACTGAACAGAAAATAATTCTGAGACAGATCTCTGCATTCGCGAGGAATTGCTCTTACCTATTTCCAAAACTCTACTACGTTTTTCGAGGATCTACAAATGTTTCACTCTATCTGCAGGCAGACGTACACGATGTAACTGAACAGGTGAAGATAATTTTCCCCACTCAGCCTTCAGCTTCTCAACATTAACTCACAAAGTCGTAAATCAACTCACAAAATGAACACTCACAATAGCATGAAAAACATTCACCGTCCGCTACAGCAAAATCGCGGCAATTTGAGATTCAAGCCACAGTGCTGCTCATAGATCGTGGGCACGCCACATGTCCAATGCTGCCTGTATTAAGGGGACCTGGACGTGAAAATGACTGAAAAAAATCGTTGCGCCCATCTGAAAGACAAATTTCTCCATTTTTCAAAAATGTATGGTTCATTTACTTTTAAATAATTATTTTACTCTTAAACGTTCTTTGAACAAATGTCTGCACACTAGGCACGCTGATTCTACATGCAAGGAATATCACAGCAAACATTCCATGCCTGCCACAGCCATGGAAACAATGAAGCAAATAAACGGGGAACTTTCAGATAAAAAAATTACTTAGAAAATGTCTACATGACCGATCAAAAAATGGCTGCGTTTGGGAATGAGTACCTAAAACAGTGTTTGTTTGATCCACAGAACTCAAAATAGGTGAGATGGGTGCTGTTATCTGTTTCAATGATGGTTGGTTTAATTATGGAGACACAAGTAATCGACAAATTAGGCGTCCAACCAGAAAATTGTATGATAGCTGCTCAGCGACTAGTTGAAGCTGAAAGGGCTGCGGAATAATGAGACCAGAGTAAGGAAACGTCTCCTGAAAAATGTCTGCAGAGGATAAAGAAGCAACTGGCCAGCAAGATTATGCATCTGGAATGCTCTGAAAGAGGCATACGGAGAGTCAAAAACACTGATAACGTTCTTTCCTCTTTTTCTCAAAACTACATTTTCAGAACATTAGGTCATAATGGTTTTAGCTATGTTCACCATATTTCTTCCAATTGAAGAATTGTATAATGCGTAAAACATTGCAGAAATGATCTATGATTGGAAGACAGGAGCGGTTCCTCATTTATTTTACAGATTGTTGAAATATCAGTCGAAAGTGTTACACAAAAGAAAATCACCAGTAAAACATTCACAAAGGAGAAGCTGCGACTAAGAAGTTTTGACAACTGTCACTATTCCAGTTATCGCGGAAAATTATGGAACGAGCAGGTACTGAACGCGGCAGTAATATCATTGAAGAGAGCATTACAGTGTAAACAACTAGGCTAACAACAGCTAATGCCGAAATCAGAACAGCTCTCTCATAAAGAGCGTGATCTATGATTGTCAGCCTGTGTACAATTTTAAGGTAATTTTCAGACAAAATATTACTGAAGTGTAATAAGAGTTTTTCTGTTTTCTCAGATATACTCCCAATTATAAAACAAAAGACATATTGTGTCCCTTCGAATGTTGACAGCAGCATGACACAGTCCAAATGCTATTAGATTCACGACTCACCAGCCAATGGTTCCAGATTGCGAACGTGAGTTATAAAAACGTCTATTAGAGAAAATATTGTAATTCGTATACTGTAAGAGATATTTCAATAAATTTCCTACAGTATTACAGCTTGAGTTAATGTCATGTCTTGCTCTACAATGCAGAGGTAGTTGCGATTTTGTGCCAGCACGAAATGACATCAACTTAAGCTTAATTGCAAATTTATTGGAATATCTGTTATAGTTCAATAATAACTATATTTTAATAATAACTAGAACGGGTATTTCAATAAATTTGCTATTTCAGATTAAGTTAATGTCATTCAGTGCTGGCACAAAACCGCAATTACCTCTGCATTGTAGATCAAAACAAGACATTAACTCAAGCTGTAATAGGAAATTTATTGAAATATTCCTTATAGTATAAGAATTACAATATTTTGTCTCACAGATGTTTATTTAATACACGTTCGCAATCTGGAACCATTTTCTGGTGCATCGTCAGTCTAATAGGATTTAGACTCAGGCTGCTGTCAACATTCGTAGGAACACACTATGCTTAGTGTTCTGTAGTTTGGAGTGTATCTGAGGAAATAGAAAAACCCTTTGTCCATTACTTGTGTCCTGCTAATTGCACCATTATTGTAACAGATAACAACATATATCACACCTATTTTCAGTACCGTCCATCCACCCACCCTGCTGGACAAAAGCGCACAGGTCGTATGCACTCAAAATTTAAGCACAGTCCGACCATCAAACAGTTGACACGTGATTAAGTTAGCAATGCCCGGCTTATTGCGGGAATCTGTGTTGTAGGGGTGCCAATGTATTGTTTCTTTGGTGCCACCGCAGTAACCTGTGTTTCTGTCGCCTCTATCGCTAATCCCCCCTCCCTAATATTTACTTCTTCCTCCTCCACTTTCTCCTCTATCTCAATCCATTCCCTTCCGTTGCTTCTACCCTTTAGTTCGCTCTTAGTCCACATCCTCATCATCCATCCCTGTGTCCTTTGCGTCTGTCGTTCGTCGCGGTTATTTGTAATGAAGAAATTTAAAACTTGGAGTTTATTTGAAATTTTCTGCTGTCCATAAACAAAGTTATTTACGTGTAAAAAAAAATAGAAAACCCACAGCCGTTTATATGTTTACTCTTGAAATGCATCCCGTTTTGGTATTCCACTTATGCCATTTTCATGTCGCATCAAGTGATACGGAAGACCACTCCACATTATTCATACGTTGAACCTTCAAATCTAACAAAGTACACACGGCCACCAGTGGTGAAATGTCCTTCATAAGAATAATGTGTTGTGGCGTGCCGAAGCATTTGATGGGACCTGAAAATGGCATGATTGGACTGCCGAAACTGGTTGCATTTAATGCGTAAACCTTGAATAACGGCTGCGGGGTGCTTTATCAATAAGAATTCGATCATCTGAAGTCCCACTATCTACAACAGGAGACGGATTCGGATATAGTTATATATTATCTGCGCTACTGAGAAATTTGATTTCCATTAGTGACAACATCATCGACGTAGCAGGTGTGGGATTGCTGCTGCCCGATCAATGTATGTAGCTGAAAATGAACTTCTTATACATGAACGTCGCTAGAAAGCCTTTTCAATACAAGTTTTCATGTCTCGTATGGCATTATCGCTCCAGCACCTGATCGGTACGCAGTGTGGAAGTAGGTAACGCTTTAATTGTCGTTGTTCACTCATTATTACAGAGTTTTAAAGCGTTATGAAAGTTGCAGACATGGAACGATCTACTTCCTGTTAGCACTGTTAACGACTAAGAGCACGTCTGATTTTCTTTTTGTCACATCTATGGCAGAACGCCATTCTAAAAATACAAATTTCATTTGTTTTATTGTATGATTAATATTAAGAATCGGTATTTGTGTTTTCATCTTGCTAATGAAATGGAAATGACTACCTACTGACTGATTGTACCCTACCTGTAGTTGTAGCGCTCATAACGACATATTATATTCGGGTTCCATTTCTAAAACAGGCTATTATTTGCAGTTTGATATCCACCGTAAGGAGACTATAAACTCGTTTTAATGAAGCGCCCCTATCGCTTGGACCAGACATTGTGGCCGATGCTGAATTAGCGAAATTTTCTTGTAGGGTCATTTATGTACCTGATGGCGAAATTTTGGATCAATATTTTTGTCCGCGTTAATGGGTTAAAAATTAAATATATAAGAAATGTCACGCGACGTCTTGTAGCTTGCTGCACGTTAATTATAACCATCCGCTTCTGAACGCAAGACACTTTTTCGTTTACATATTTGTAAAATTTCATTAACATGATGTCTTAGCATTAGAAAATGTGTCCATGATATGAGTAGTATTGGCTGGAACGTTATAAATTGTTTAGACAGGAAAGAAATGCTCAATTGAAGATTTTATACATGTATAAGTTAAAGACAAGGGTAATGGGATGTATTCTATGAAACGCGATTATGATGGAATTGGATTAGGTAACGAAACAGTAGATGAAGTTGGTAACTAGGGCCGTAATGTAACACATGGCAGTCGCAGTACAGATTACAAAAAAGACATATCTGCACTGTAAAGATATGAGCTTCTGAAAAAGAGATCTAGTTTGAACAAAGAAGGCACTTTTGTGGATGTTTGTTTTTATGCTAGTGAAACGTGGAAGATAAGTAGTTTACTCGAAAAGAGAATAGAGGATTTTAAAATATTGTGCTATAAACTGCAGATAAGGTAGGTAGCTCGCGTAACTAATGTGGAGGTAATAAAGATAATTGAGGAGAAAATAAATTTCTCGCTCAGTCTGACTGAAAGAAAGGTTCGCGCATTCGGCATTGGAGAGGCGTGAGAGGTAAAATTCGCAAAGGGATACCAAGAGACGTGTGCAGTAAATAGGTTCAAATAGATATGGGTTTACGTTTTCATTCTTATGAGGAGATGAAGATACTTGCTCGGGATAGAGTAGGCTTGACAGCTGCCACAAACCAGTCTCGGAACTATATTTGTAGGAGGTATGAAATAACCAAATAACTTGCAATAAATACTTTATAAAAGTAGTCTATGAGTTATTCCAGGGCGTATATCTATATTAAATCCAATCAAAATCCATGTTTTTACGTTTTAGCGTGATACTGTAACATACTCAGAAATGTCTGTAATTATAATATTTATCACTGCAGTTAGGAGAGAGTTTGTGTGTGTCTGACTGCGTCTATTGGTTTACTCTGCGCCATTACGGAAGTCACTGTACAACGTTGACCTTAAACACCCACATCGTCGTATACGCGTAACAGACACGCTAACCTGATTCCTTGGTAATAGTGTAGCAGTATAACAGGTGAGAAGGAGCAATTAAAACTTAGAAGTAGCATAGTGGTGTATAGCAGGAGTTTCTTCGTCGGAGAGTGTAAGTTTACGGCGTGTCATCGTATGAAAATATGACGCCCTCGCTCGGTGTTAAGCGTAGTTAAAAAGTTCCTCTTCTCCTTTTTACAAGTTTTCTACACTGTGCGGTGTCTCTCGCTCCCGAGTTTCCACTTCTTTCCGCCCTTGCCACTCCTCTTCTTGCGTGATTCTCACCTGCATCGCACACCTCGCGCCATGGTTCCATTTCACCTGGGGTCTTCCTATTTTCCTGCGTCGTGGAGGTCTCCAGTGCCCTGTTATAGAAAGCCACCTCACCTCTGCCATTGGTCTGAGGTGTTCATACTGTGCAGGACGTTTGTTTTCAATTTTGTCGAGAATAGCCTGGCGCTCTCTCATTTACTCTCTAAGCTCGTCAATTCTTATTTTTTCTCTTATTATTATTTCACAACTTCGTCTCCGAAAAATCCAAATGCATTGACTTTATTTTCTTCCCATTGACGTGGGACTGGAGACTTTCCGCGATGTAGTACCATATAGAGCAATACACTAATCAACAGGTTGGTATTTGTTTCTTACTTCTGAAGTAATCCAATTGCCACTTTTGCTTTTCCTACGCTGTGGCTTCTTTACTCACTGCTTTCATCAGCAGTTCAATGTCGGTGTTGACAGGCTCAGGCGAGACTTACAGCTTTGTGCCGTGCAGTCATCAAGGGTTCACAAGTGGGCTTTCGGCTCCAAAAGTCCATATCGATGATGTTTCCTTTGAATGGTTCCTCCGCTGACACTTGTTGGTGGTCAAACACTGAAATACACTGCAATTTTCTGTCACGTTGAAAGATTCTCTTCAGCCGCTGTTGGTCCCGTTCTTGCAGGATCTTTTTCCGGCCGCAGCGGAGATTTGATGCTTTACCGGATTCCCGACATTCACGATGCACTCGTCCAATAGTCTTACTACCTCTGAGATGCTGTACAGAAGCACTTAAATCGTGATAACCTGCTACTGTAGCAGCATTAACCGATCTGAAGCCTTCGCTAAGCGCCTGCTGGCATATATAGGCATTGCCGTCCGCAGCGTCTTCCCTTTTCCAGTGTATTCGCAACAGAACTTGATTATAAGATACTGTTCAACGACGGTATGATATTAAAATTTAATGAGGACAGCATGAATGGATGGGATACCACGAAGGGCAGGTTCAACCACCTAAATGGTAATGTTTTCTCTGTCCTTCCCGCCCGCAGGCACCTTTCCTTCGTGAAGTGTTAGAACAGTGTGCTGAAGTGTCTATGTTAATTGTAGGTGACTGTAATGATTTCCTGTGCAGTGTAGTGTCATTTCGTTTTGAAGAAGGAAGAGGGTGAAACCCGGTGCCGCCACATAGCCTACACCTCTCTAAAAGTAGCAATGGTACCGCCGAGCTTAACGTCCCTAACCGACGGATGGATTACCATCAAGTGTCCAATGCCCTCACTCCATGAGACACTATGGAGAAGTTTGGATTTTAATCCAGGATATTGGTGCAACGATTGGTGATCAAGGACTTTGCACCACCACCCCTCATGTCGCCATAGGAAAATTGTTAACAGCACGTGACGTACCAGGACGCTTCCCCATCCAAGTACTGTCCACGCCCTTACGATGAGTTGGCAGGTAGCGGCCGTTAACGAGGACAGCAGTTAGTGAAGACTGTTCAGTTTCTTTACTGCAGAGCTGCAGATTATAGCTGTTAGGCTAGGCGGTTACCATACGTGTTCTGTTTCCCTCTATTACATACAACCGTAACCATATACACTACTGGCCTTTAAAATTGATACACTAAGGAAAAATGCAGACGATAACCTGTTATTCATTGGTCTAATGTATTTTACTATAACTGATATGTGATTACATTTTCACGCAGTTTGGGTGCGAAGATACTGAGAAATCAGAATCCAGAAAAACCACCTCTGGCCGTAATAACGGCTTGATACGCCGGGGCATTGAGTCAAACAGAGCTTGGATGGCGTATACAGGTACAAATGCTCAGGCAGCTTCAACACGATACCACAGTTCATCAAGAGTATTGACTGGCGTATTGTGACGAGCCAGTTGTTCGCCCCCATTGACCAGACGTTTTCAATTGGTGAGAGATCTGGAGAATGTGCTGACCATGGCAGCAGTCGAACAATTCCCGTATCCAGAAAGGCCCATACAGGACCTGCAACAGGCGGTCTTGCATTATCCTGCTGAAATGTAGGATTTGGCAGCGATCGAATGAAGGGTAGAGCCACGGGTCGAAACACATCTGAAATGTAACGGCCACTGTTCAAAGTGCCGTCGATGCGAACGAGAGCCGACCGTGACGTGTAACCAATGGCACCCCATACCATCACGCCGGGTGATACGCCAGTATGGCGATGGCGAATACACGCTTCCAATGTGCGTTCACCGCGATAACACGGATACGACCGTCATGTAGCTGTAATCAGAACCTGGAACATCCGAAAAAATGACGTTTTGTCATTCGTGCACCCAGGTTCGTCGCCGCGTACACCGTTGCAGGCGCTCCTTTCTGTGATGCAGCGTCAAGGGTAACTGCAGCCATTGTCTCCGAGCTGATAGTCCGTGCTCCTGCAAACGTCGTCGAACTGTTTGTGCAGATGGTTGTTGTCTTGCAAACGTCTCCATTTGTTGACTCAGGGATGGAGGCGTGGCTGCACGATCCGTTACAGCCAAGCGACTGCTAGTGATACGAAGTTATTGGGATCCAGCACGGCGTTACGTATTGCCCTCCTGAACCCACCGATTCCATAGTCTGCTAACAGTCATTGGATCGCGATCAACGCGTGCAGCAATGTCACGATAAAATAAACCCCATCGCGATAGGCTACAGTCCGACATTTATCAATGTCGGAAACGCGATGTACGCATTTCTCCTCCTTACACGAGGCAACAACATTTCACCAGGCAACGCCGGTCAACTGTTGTTTGTGTATGAGAAATCGGTTGGAAACTTTCCTCATGTCACCACGTTGTAGGTGTCGCCACCGGCGCTAAACTTGTGTGAATGCTCTGAAAAGCTAATCATCTGGATATCACGGCATCTTCTTCATGTCGGTTAAATTTCGCTTCTGTAGCACGTCATCTTCGTGGTGTAGCTATTATAATGGAAATGAGTGTATATGTTCATGAAAACCTCCAACTCCAGTCGGAAAGGTTGTATATACCTTAAAGTAAGCAATATTCTGATGCTAACTCTCTAGCAATTCAAATGTATAGATCTACAGTAAAATGACTGCTCTGCTGCATTAAATTTGATTTAAATAACAGGCTCGACATTTTTTTCTCCGTAATGAACTGTAGTCAGTGACACTGCTGTCAGAGGATTTTAAACATAACGACGAGCATTATTAGAAATGTAATCTCTGCAGTTACCAGAACTCATTCGAGTCGGCGATGTATTTCCACGAACGTGAAACTCGCTGTGACATGCATCCAGATAAAACGTTTAATCCTAATGGACTTCCCGGTACAACCTTTAGCATAAAATTGGGTATTTATATAATTCATCTCTCGCTGAAAACCTGGAGAGGTTGAACATACTTTCGATTAAGAGGAACCAACTTTCAGTTATTATAAAAATTAAATGTTACTCTTGCGTGGAAAATCTCCACTGTGACGCTCTAAAGGCGGTGTTCCATTACTCAGATATATAAGATTTTACGAGCCTACTCCTATTGAGTAAACTCAGGTTGATGAATCAAAAGGAAAACACGATAGTCGGAGTTCATAAATGACTCTTAACGTAACATTTTGTATGTAGCTTTTGTACATTATATGAGTTTGTTTCGAAAATGGATTCAGCCATCTGTACTGTTTGCCGTATTTTTATTTTATTCACCTGCAAAAAATGAAAACGTTCACATATTTTCCATACAGGTTTCTTCCATCCCAGGAATGTAACATTAATTTGTTTGTAACTATATTCTGTTGTTTGGCCGCGGCGGAGAGACCGAGCGCATTGAGGCGCTACGCTACGATGCGCGAGGCCGTTCCCCGTGGGGGGTTCGAAGCCCCCCTCGGACATGGATGTTTGTGCCTTCTTTACTATAAGCTAGTTCATTGATAGTTTGTAAGTTTAGGGACTAATGACCCCTCAGTTAAGTCAAATAAGATCTACAAACATTTGAACATTTGAATTCTGTTGGTTCCAGATATATTCCATCTTCATCAACAAAGTTTTAGCAGCCAAATACTCTCTAGAATTACTGACAGTATTGCAGGCTACATAGGGGAAAAATTACACGTTTACATATTTTGACATTCAGTATGTTTCCTTTATTGTGCATGTCTTGTGATAGAGTGTTCGTCATTGTTCAGAAATTGTTTCCTTTCGGAGATAACACATCTTTAGTTCTCCGAACTGGATTTTCCTTCTTCCATTCTAGCATTAAGAACCTCAATTGTAATAACATTGCCGCGCGGGAGTAGCCGAGCGGATTGGAGCGCCACGTTGCGTATCTCGCGGTCTCTCGCGTCGGAGGTTCGAATCCTCCCTCGGGAATGTATGTTTGTGTTGTCTTTAGTATAAGTTAGTTCATAATTAGTTTGTAAGTTTACAGACATTTGAACAGTTTTTTAATAACATTATCCTTAGACATCGGCACCTCAAGGGTTGCACAGATCCAAAAGCATGTTAAACTATTTTCCATTAAAAATATTGAAACTACCTTTTGAATTTTTGTTTGTTTGTTATCCTACTACTCTTTGGCCAACATTATTAATTTCTCATAAGAACTGCATTAGAACATATTTATCCTGCTTTTAAGATTACTGTATATTATTACAATTGTTTGGATTACGATTTAAAACTTAATCTCTAGCAATTGCAATCATATAAGAAATTATCTATTATGTTGTGACTTACGTACTGTCAAAGTGTCGTCTCTTCTGTAAAATAATTCACCACATCATTTTAGTTCGTACTGTAGTCGCTGTGATATTTTGAGTGTAGAATACAGTAATTTTTGAAAAGGATTAAAATCGGCCTTTTGATATTGCATTATTACATTTTAGCCATTGTAATAGCAGTTAATACTGTGTCTAAGTATAGGAATGCAGGGAACAGTTTCGTATTTTAATAACTAATTAACTTCCCGAGAAGAAAGTTTTGAATTACATTGTAGACATACACAATACTGGATCATTCATTCTAACTACGTACGAAGCAAGGTACACAGAACTTGGAACCAGCACTGCTGTTAATAGTCCACTTACCGTAAATATGACAGGTGGATGTGATATGAAGTCTCGTCAAGAAGATGTAACATATAACTATTGGTGGTAACTAATGCTATTCACATGATGATCTAATTCAATTTACTACCCCAATTATTTTATCCAATAATTTCAACTAACGAATACTCCACAGTACATATTATGGTCCTACCAGGCAACGCCACACGAAATACACGAAATAAACTCTAACGGAAAAATATTATGAAAATGTTGTGAAATAACACAAGAAATTACTCACTAGAATGATATAAGATTTAGGACAGTATCCTCTTTCTCGATTACGTATTTAGCCAATAATATCTTAATACGAGGGTAACTCCAAAAGAAATGCACACTAATTCTTTTTTTTTTTTTTTCTGCATGTTAGAAAGTTTTTACAGTGTGTAGATACAACCTTCCCGCTTCTTTTCAAACTAAGTTCGACCTGTTTCCGTGTGTGGCGCCGTCACAGCATGTCTTCAAGATGGCTCCTAGACGTTCGTCAGAACCAACGTCCTGTTATTGAATTCCTGTGCTGTGAGAACGAGACAGTGGGAAACATCCACAAGAGTTTGAAAAAGATGTATGGAGCTACCACAGTACAGTTAGTCGTTGGGCAAGCAGGTTACGTGATGAAAGCTAGCACGGCAGTATTGAAGACTGTCCTCGCAGCGGCAGACCTCGTACCGCAGACACTCCAGGCAACGTGACTGCTGACAGGCCTACGTCCATGTGACTATCAACTCTTTGGGACACTGAAAGACTCTCTTCGTGAAACTAGGTTTGATGACTCCCTTCTGCACGCTGCCAAACAGTGGCTTCAACAGGTTGGTACAGAATTTTACCGTGCGGGTATACAAGCACTGGTGTCAAGATGGCTTAATGCAGTTCTGAGGGATGGGGATTATGTGGAGAAATTAAAATATTGTCCCTATAGGATGTATCTACACACTGTAAAACTTTTAAACACGTAGAATAAAAACTATTAACATACGTATTTCTTTTTGAGTGACCCACGTATGTGCAGTTATCTCATCCACCATAGGGTTTAATAATGCACCAAAACATCCATTTTCTCAACGTTATACAAATTCAATACCTTTAATACTGTCCCCTCCGCTCTCGCACTACGTACGACATTTCAATTTTCTGCTATGGCCCAATGTAGTACGGTGTGCGACTCGTCTCTGCTATGACGTCGACGCCTGACGTATAGGCTACCCAAACAACGGCGCAATGCTGCAGGCAGCCACCTCAGAGGGCGCTTAGTTCTATAGCCCTTTCAGACGGAAGGTTGTAGGTGATGTCACATTAATATAGAGAGAAACCTTTAAAATACAAAATACGTACACTAATTTATTACAAAAGAGTAAACAAAATATTCTGTTTTGGGCCTTCACGATAAACATTTACTATCTGCATCAACTTACATGCATTTGAAATAAATGACATACATTCATTACAGGATCATATAAAATCATAGGCTGTCAGTTATGATAGCTTCTATTGTCAAAAGAAGGTTATGAACACCTTGTCAACAAGTATTTCTTGTCGAGATTGTAAGTTTAGTGCACGTTCGCCGTCTGCTGGTACCAAACAGTGTAGAAACATGGGACTGAAATGCTTTGCGCACGTTACCACAGACCATCCACGATTGTGTGATTCAGGCCCGAAATTCCTAGCGTGAATCACAGAGAAATAAAGTGAGCATAGCCAGAATCACAGAAGTATGCGAACACGGCCTGAAAGGGATAGACAGCTGACTAGTACACTCACCAACAATCATTGGCCGAAACTCTTCATCCTGTAGTTGCTCAGTAACCGGCGGCCAGTGCACGCGTGACCAGCAGCGGCTCTAGATTTTACGGTAACCGGTTTCTTCATAGAAGCGACTTATTTGCATTTCGTGTGTGCTTTCTCTTGCAGCTCTATATACTTTAGTGTGCTCGCGTGTTTGTTTATTAACAATCGCGTTTATTTGTCTGTTCAGTTACTGAATTTTTGATTTATTAGCTCGCATATATATTTTTCAGATTCGCCGTTAATAAACAGTTCAGCGTTAGGTTTATACTTTGCAAAGCTCACTGTTTATCAAACTACTGTGTCCTCTGACGTACTTACTTGGAAGAAACAAAGGTTTTTAGAATGGCTAGGAACTGTGACTGCTGCGAACGGATGGAGGCAGAGTTGGCGACTCTTCGCTCGCAGCTTCAGGCTGCGTTGGCTTCGCGGGCAACGCTTGAGACTGCGGTGGGTGGGCGCCGCTGTTGTGGGCCGCTCGCGGGGGTACAGGAGACGCCCTGTGCGTCTGTTGTGCCCTCCGATCGGCCTGCGGCTGTGGCCTGCCCGCTCACTGCCCGCGAGGATGTAGCCCCCCAATCTGTGGTGGATTGGGAGGTCCCCTCAGCGCGTGTCAGGCGGCGTAAGACTTCCGGGGGGACCGAAGTGGAGGCCTCCCCGGTTAGTCTTGCCAACAGATTCGAGGCGCTGTCTGTGGCAGGGGATGTTCCTGATGCGGATGATGTCGCTTGTCCTGTACTCGCCCCTCTGCCTTCAAGATCCGGGCACTCACAGAGGGTGGGTTTGTTGGTAGTTGGGCGGGTAATGGAGCCCCTTAGGAAAATGGCTACTAGGGAGGGGAATAATTCCAATGTGCACTCCGTGTGCATACCGGGGGGAGTCATTCCGGATGTGGAACGGGTCCTTCCGGATGCCATGAAGAGCACAGGGTGCAGCCAGCTGGAGGTGGTGGCTCATGTCGGGACCAATGATGTGTGTCGCTTTGGATCGGAAGAGATCCTCTCTGGTTTTGAGCGGCTATCAGAAGTGGTTAAGACTGCCAGTCTTGCTTGCAAGATGAAAGCGGAGCTCACCATCTGCAGCATTGTCGACAGGACTGACTGCGGACCTTTGGTTCAGGCCGAGTGGAGGGTCTGAATCAGAGGCTCAGACGGTTCTGCGACCGTGTGGGCTGCAGATTCCTCGACTTGTGGCAAAGGGTGGTGGGTTTTCTGGTTCCGCTAAATAGGTCAGGAGTCCACTATACTCAGGAAGCGGCTACACGGGTAGCAGGGGCGTGGACTGGGCGGTTTTTTAGGTTAGATGGCCTCGGGAATACACAAAATGGGTTTCAGTCTCAAAGGGGGCAGGTCAGACACGGGAAGAAAGCAGACCTAGAAACCATTGGTGTAACAGTTGTAAATTGTCGTAGCTGTGTTGGGAAAATTCCAGAGCTCCAAGCACTGATAGAAAGTACTGAGGCACAAATCGTTATAGGTTCTGAAAGCTGGCTGACGCCTGAGATAAATTCGGCCGAAATTTTTTCAAAGGGCCAAATGGTCTTCAGAAAGGATAGAATAAATAAAACAGGGGGTGGCGTGTTTATTGCTGTTACAAACGGTTTATCCTGCAGCGAAATTGAGGCAGATACTTCCTGTGAATTGGTCTGGGTAGAGGTTATACCTGACCACCGAAATAAATTAATAATTGGATCTTTTTATCGGTCCCCTCACTCAGACGATGCGGTTGCAGAAATGTTCAAAGAAAGCTTGAATCATATTTCAAATAGGTATCCGAAGCATACTGTTATAATCGGTGGCACTTTAATTTACCCTCGACATGTTAGCATAATTACGTATTCAAAACCGGGGGCAAATATAAAACATCGTCCGAACTAGTTCTGAATGCTTTTTCTGAAAACTACTTCGTACAGTTAGTTCATGAACCCACTAGAATAGTACGTGGTTGTGAAAATACTCTTGATCTCCTAGCAACAAATAATCCCGAGATAGTAAAGAGGATCAAAACAGATACAGAGATTAGCGAACATCGAGTTGTAGTAGCGAGACTGAATATCGAAATTCCCAAATGCACCAAAAATAAACAGAAAATATATCTATTCAATAAAGCAGATAAAAATTCACTTCACGCTTTCCTGATTGATAGTCTCCAGTCCTTCAAAACTAAAAATGCGAGTGTAGATCAGTTGTGGCTTACTTTCAAAGACATAATATCAGTAGCAATCGCGAGATTTATACCAAATAAATTAACAAAAGAGGGGCCTGACCCCACGTGGTACACAAAACAGGTCAGATCACTGTTGCAGAAACAAAGAAAAATGCATGCAAAATTTAAAAAGACACAGAATCCGCAAGATTGGCAATCTTTTACTGAAACTCGCAACCTAGCGCGGACTTCAATGCGAGAATCTTATAGTTGTTTCCACAACGAAATCCTGTCTCGTAATCTTGCAGAAAATCCAAAGAAATTCTGGTTATATGTGAAGTACACTAGCGGCAAAACACAAACAATACCTTCACTACGCGATAGCAATGGTAATACTACCGACGACAGTACTGCTAAGGCAGAATTACTAAACACAGCTTTCCGAAATTCTTTCACCAAAGAAGACGAAGTGAACACTCCAGTATTCAATCCAAGAACAGCTGCCAGCATGCGAAACTTAGAAGTAGATGTTTCTGGAGTAGTAAAACAACTTAAGTCACTAAACAAAAATAAATCTTCCAGGCCAGATTGTATACCAACTAGATTCCTCTCAGAGTATGTTGATGCAATAGCTCCGTACTTAGCTATAATTTACAACCGATCACTCAGCGAAAGATCCGTACCCAAAGACTGGAAAGTTGCCCAAGTTACTCCAATATTCAAGAAAGGCAGTAGGAGTGATCCCCAAAATTACAGGCCTATCTCATTGACGTCGATTTGCAGTAGGATTTTGGAACATATACTTTGTTCGAATATTATGTACTACCTCGAAGAGAACGACCTATTAACCAATAGTCAGCACGGATTCAGAAAGTATCGCTCTTGCGAAACACAGCTTGCCCTTTATTCACATGAAGTGTTAAGTGCCATCGACAAGGGATCTCAAATCGATTCCATATTTCTGGATTTCCGGAAGGCTTTTGATACTGTACCCCACAAGCGGCTTCTAATGAAATTGCGTGCTTATGGAATATCTCCCCAATTGTGCGATTGGATTCACGATTTCCTATCAGAAAGGACACAGTTCGTTGTAATTGACCGTAAGTCATCCAGTAAAACAGAAGTGATATCTGGCGTTCCACAGGGAAGCGTTATAGGTCCCCTACTCTTCCTCGTGTTTATAAACGATTTAGGAGATAATCTAAATAGCTCCCTTAGACTGTTCGCGGATGATGCTGTCTTTTATCGGTTAGTGAAGTCAACTGAGGATCAAAAGCAACTGCAAAGCGATTTAGACAAAATTTCTACTTGGTGCGAAAATAGGCAATTGACACTAAATAAAGAAAAGTGTGAAGTATACACATGACCACTAAAAGAAATACGCTGAACTTCAATTACGCGATAAATCAGTCAAACCTTAAGGTCGTAAATTCTACCAAATACCTAGGAGTTACAATTACGAACAACTTTGACTGGAGAGAACACACAGAAAATATTGTGGGGAAGGCGAACCAAAGGTTATGTTTCATTGGCAGAACGCTTAGAAGATGCACCAGCTCCACCAAAGAGACTGCCTACATCACACTTGTGCGTCCTCTCTTGGAGTACTGTTGCCCCTTGTGGGACCCTCACCAGGTGGGACTGACGGAAGATATTGAGAAGGTTCAGAGAAGGGCAGCTCGTTTTGTTTTATCACGTTACGGGGGGAAAAGCGTCACGGAAATATTGCACGAATTGGGGTGGAAATCATTAAAAGAAGACGTTATTCATTGCGGCGTGATCTGTTTGCGAAGTTTCAATCACCGACTTTTAGTTCTGAATGTGAAAATATTTTGCTAGCACCCACATACTTAGGGAGACATGACCATCCCAATAAAATAAGAGAAATCAGATCGAAAACGGAACGATTTAGGTGTTCTTTCTTCCCGCGCGCTATTAGAGAATGGAACGGTAGAGAAAAGTTATGAGAGTGGTTATTCAACCCTCTGCCAGGCACTTAAATGTGATTTGCAGAGTATCTATGTAGATGTAGATGTAGATGTAGATGTAGACAGTATAATATTGCATAAGGCATTCAGTCTGAAATCAGTATTAGTTACTATTTCACCAAAGAGTGGCTAGAACGTTGGTGAATACGTTGCTTTTAAAGGTGGAGAACATTATGTGCCAAAAAGAAGAGAGCACAGTAGGTTTCATAAGACGAAATCAATTGAATAACTACAATGTAGTTACAGATATGCCTTCTAGGAACCATTTTCCCACCATTTCGAAGAAGAAGAAAAAATCCTGAACATTATTTATATGCCTACCAATCATAGATGAAAATTATTTGTCCCTGTTTAAACGAAGAACAGTCTGTACAATCCCTGAAATCCATTGTTACTTTCGAGTACACGAATTATATGGGGGGAATGGACAGGTCTCATCAGTTATGTGGCTTCTATAATTTTATAGGTAACTGAAAAAATTTTCTCTTTGGCTGGTCGAGTTTCCACTTGTAAACAGTTATATTCTTGAAACTTCCAGGCAGATTAAAATTGTGTGCCGGAACCGGGACTCGAACTGGGACGTTTGCCTTTCGCAGGCAAGCGCTATACTACTTTTTTCAATGTATATCTACGCTTTGCGGTCGTTGTTTCGGTTCGTACTTGAGTGTTCGTTGCATATTTGTCTCAGCTTTTTTAATACAGAGATCTAGCCCCCTGACCGAGCACGCAGAGCCACGGCGCTCAGCACCACTGAGCTATCCCGACGCGACTCACGGCCCGTCCTCACAACTTTATTTCTGCCAATACTTCGCCTCCTAATTTCCAAACTTCATTCTAGTTGTATTCTTCACTCAAAAGATAAAAGGGAATATGGAGAAAAGATACAACTGCACAGTTCCTACGGAAGGAATCTAAACTGGTCGTTGGCCGGATCAGAAATTCAAACGCAAATAAAATACAAAGGGAGAGTAAAGAGGAAGATGCAGAAAACGTAAGAAAGGAGGAAGAAGAAGAGGAACCATTTTTCATCGTGAAACACGCAAGTGGAAGCCTCGACTTTACCCGGGTGAAATTTTCAAAAGGTATCACACACACCCCCCAAAAAAAAAAAAAAAAAAAAAAAAAAAAAAAAAAAAAAAAAAAAAGACTGTAGTTTCAAGAAATAATGTAAAAGAAAGTTATCAAGTGATATCATATTGAAATTAGTTTTCCTTAAATGTTGGTGTAAAAAATCATAATATCTGACACCCTTGCTTGTGTAAAATAAATTGGAGTCGGAGAGAATGCAGTGAGTATAAAACTGCATTGGACAAGATTAACAAGTATGAGGGCCTCTGTGGTATCAATAGCTGAAGCTGTTTCCTAATTAAGACCGGGTGCCACGCTGTATGGACTGCACACCACTAGTTACACATGGCAATGGGGAGTGTCCGCCCTCATTCGATTTCATGTAACACACCGCACAAGCCACTCACATAGCACGTTAACACGGCCTGTTAACGCAACTGCGAGACGATTTAGAATAGCGTGACCTGACTATTTCCTCAAATTTGTGGAGCCTACTGGTTTCCAACATACAGGCCGTCCAGACGTAAGTATTTCGTATGATAGGAAAGAAGTACCATTCTCAGCTTCAAGTCGAGCATTACAATTGTGATCTGTCCATTTATTGCCGCGGTGAAGTAGCCGAGCTGTCTAAAGCGTCTCGCTGCAGAGCGCGCGGTTGCTCGCCGTGGAGGTTCGAGTCCTCCCTGGGGCATGGGTGTGTGCGTTGTCCTTAGGTTAGTTTACCTAGGTTTAAGTAGTTTGTAAGCTTCGGACTGATGACCACGCAGTTCGGTCCGATAGATTTACAAACATTTGAACATTTCTTTTTGTCCTTTTATTAAGGAAACCGCATACCCCAGGAGGCAATTGGGTTGCATAAGAACAGGATTTTATTTACTATACATTTTATCTGTACAAATTAACTACCTCAAAGATTTGACCCATAGTAACGCAGATGCAGAAACTATCTGCTTGTGATGTAATGAGTGCTATCGACAAGGGATATCAAGTAAATTTAACATTTCTAGACTTCCGGAAGGTTTATCACTGCACCTCACAAGCGTATTCCAATCATATTGCGGCTTTGTGGAATATCGCCACAGTTGTGTCATTGGATTCGTGATTTCCTCTGGGGAAGGACACAGTACGTTGTAAGTGTGGACAAGTCAAGGAGTACAACAGAAGTAAAATCTGGCATTCCCCAGGAAAGTGTTATAGGGCCCCTGTTGTTCCTTATTTTAATAAACGATTTATGAGACAGAGTAGCTCTCTCAGATCTCGGATGATATTATCATTTATCGGTTAGTAAATTTATTAGAAGATCAAAAGCAATTGCAACTTTAATTAAATGAAATATCTGCAAGGTGCAAAAATTTGGAACGAACTCTTAAGAAGTCATCCAATTCCGGACAACTTAAATTGGAAAGAACATATAGGAAATATTGTACGGAAAACGAGCCAAAGGCAACGTCTCTACTAATGAAACCGCATACACTACACTTGCTGCTGATTGTGGGATCCACACCAGATGGGACTGCCGGATGACTTGGAGAAAGTTCAGAGAAGAGCAGCTCCTTTTGTACTATCGCGAGAGAGTGTCACGGAAATGATGCACTAGTTGGGGTGGAAATCATTAAAATTAAGGAATTATTCGTTGCGGCGAGATCTATTTGTGGATATTCCGTCATCGACTTTCTGTTTGGAATGCGGGCATGTTTTGTTAGAACCCATCTACATAGATCGAAAACAGAAAGAGTTGTGTTCTTTTTTCTTTCGAGCTATTAGAGAATGTTATGTGTAGAAAAATAGTGTGGCAACAATTTTGCAGTGCTCTTTAACAATTTCTTAGAATGGTAGAAAACTGAAATGTCAAAGTCTGTCAGTCCAATAGTTTGTTTAAATGGTAATACACCCACATTTCTGAAATGGAAATACACCCACATTTCGAAGCATTTTGCGGCCAAAAAGGTACCCACGAAAAGTTAAACATATCATCAAAATTCATAAAATATAGCTACAGATTGTGATTTAATATTTAGTAAAAGATTAATTAAAAATCGGATATGGATGTAGTTCGTGAACTTTGTTATGTATAGTGCCTCGAATTAGAACAAGAAATGAACATCATGTGAAAAATGTTATGAATCAAATTTATTGCTTATTTTTCATCTGAATTAATCCTGACACCTGTTTACTAGAAACAGATCTAAGATGAATGATGAATATTGACAACTAGCTGAACACCAGTTGTTGCACGGGTATTTGTTTATTTATTCCTGCCATTTTCCAGGTATATATCCATTTGTGTAAGAGCTGTATGTATGTAAAATCTCTTGGGAATACAATTAATAGTAAGAAATTAGTAGATCAAAACTTGTTGCGTGATGGGGCGGTTTTCCATGAACTTTACTGTTTATGTGCTCACATCTCGTGAACTACGGGTCGTACTGTGTTATAATTAAGGAGATATATTCAAGTATATGTGTGTATACTGTCTGCAAAATGTCCTGAGGCCACAATTTGTAGTGCAGATATTATAAATTGTAGCGTCATACGAAATGCCGTAGTTTTACTCCACAAACAGCCGAAAATTAGTAAGCGAGAAACTTTTTTCCTTTCATAATTTTGTGTGGTTCTTTGCGAGTAAAAGATTAATAACGATTTGAAATTATGTTTAAAGTTTGTTGCAAGTTGCTAAGTACTCTCATTCTCATACAGCGCATTTATAAAGTCTCGCTGCATTATGTGGCAGTTTTTTGCGATTCCTATTGTCTATGGCGTAATATCTACGGAATCATGTGTCATATGTGCTTTTTACTCCTAAAGTAACTGTTACATCACGGAAAGGAATGTGTGTACCAAATTTGGTTGCAATCAGTCCAGTGGCTTAGGAGAAAATAAGCAGCATTGTCGCAAACTGCAGCAGTTTTTCGCGCATCGCATTGTTTATGACGTCATATCTCGTGAACTAACGTACGTGATTCTTACACTTACGGCGACCGTCCTCATGAACTGAAGGTTATGTGTAGAAAATTTC
Organism: Locusta migratoria; assembly: GCA_026315105.1. NCBI lineage: Eukaryota > Metazoa > Arthropoda > Insecta > Orthoptera > Acrididae > Locusta > Locusta migratoria. The sequence continues at coordinate 542,849,101 of CM048747.1, read as the reverse complement.
ATAAATATTGGGACTTAGCTGTAGATTTGTATGCAACACGTACAAACATACGGGCACTCTGCTTTATATATTAGATAGGTCTGTTAACTGTTCATACCGCCCTTGTGGAGATTACCCGATTTTTCGTCTTCTGCACAGTCTGTTCATTATATTAAGAGGTTAATGCTATCTAATTTGTTACATCCGCTGTTGGCAACAGAAGCAGCTATGATTGAGAAGTGGTTTCACACAGCTGGGCCCAATAGGCCAGATCACGTAACGTTATAGTCGGCATGATCATCGTACTGGTACATCTTCCACTATAGACGCCATGCAGTGAGTAATGGCAACACATCGCACTCACAATTCCTTCCTCTGTTGCTAATGTTTTTGCGCTGAGGTGGTACTCTAAGATTTCATTCACCACGGTGCACAGAAAGTTTATCTCTGTATTGATGGTGCAGTCTTATTTTGTCGGTATTTAATTTTTCAATGCAGCATTGCCTTGAATATTCAGTTCTTGCTCAACGTTTTGTGTCACATCGACAGAGTTCTGCTAATTAATTTCTGATACCTGACGTAGTTCCAACGTAGTTAACGTAAAAATATTTACTAACTGATAAATCTGATGCAAAGTAACGTTTGGTAGACGAACGCTTTCTAGATTTTCCGATACGCAGGGAGTCCATAACGTGTCGCGTGCTTCTCCGACAATTAAGGAGAACTTCAATCACGTGACACAAAAGTAAATTATCACGGCATATTAAATCTACTTACGTCCGTTTTAAATTTGGCAGTCTCTTGAAATGTAGGTAAAAATGACACTAAATTTTGGCAGAGTACTGCAACTAATTATGATTTCAATTACAGTACATACATAGTTATGTACTGTACGTGCATAATTATGCTCAGTTTCTAAATGCAAAACAAAAATACTAAGGCGAATGTATTGTCATTGAAAAATATTTCCTAAAATTTCACTGTTTCACTTGGGTATTTTACACTATAACAATTTATCGAATATATTTAAATCAGTTTGCCATCTTTATTAAACTATCAGGATAACCAAATACGACAAATTACTTGTAGAGTTAACGACGAAGAAATATAACGCATTCGAGAGTTGCTGAAATCGCAAGTAACACGATCTAACTATAATCCAATTGGATCGAAATAAGCAAAAAAATAAAAATATTCACATTTGTTGATGAACATGAAATGAGAATTTCCTAAAGTAATATGGTGTATTGGCTGACTCGAGTTGCTTTATATAATACGGTTCAGTTGCTGAATCTCTCACTTCGATTAAGACAACTATAGTATAAAACTAAGATTCATGTAGAGACTGTGCCAATCAACGTCACAGCAGCACAGGACAAGCTAAGGGTATATTGGAACGATGTAATTATGGGCTATCTAACAGATAACTGAATCGTTATTGTTATCGTTTATTCATAACAACTCTCGTTTACATATAGTGGCGCTCTACAAGATACAACAGCAAGTATTTCATGGTTCTAGGCTGAAGACTGAAATATGATTATAAATGTACACTCCTGGTAATTGAAAGAAAAAACACCATGAATTCGTCAACCCGTCAGAGGCAAATTTTATGACACGTTCTTGAGGATCTATATAACTGACGCTCACACAGACAGAGCCGTACGCACGTGAGTCGTGTCATCACAGGAATGCATGATGCAATTTTCCCTTTGAGACGATCGTATAGGTGTCTAAGATCATACTTTCGTCTCTGGACCAGATCTGTTGGCTGCCTAATAGTTGCTCTGTAAGAAAGTCTCTCTGACAGAGCCACACGAATAGCTGAAAATAAAACAGAATACCAGATACCAGTTCGTAATTCAAAGCAATAATACAAACAAAACGGTCCCAACCTGTTTTTCAAGCTGAATGAATCTCAAACACTAAAACTTTGATCTTTTCAATCCATTACGGTTGGTCTATGATGTCCCACTTAAATACAGTAGAAGTCATGAAACTCAAATAACAAATCATCGGTGTCAGACGAAATCTTCGTACTAAAGTGGGAAAAATGCCCCACAGATTGGAAGAGTCCAATCTTTCGTCCAATGTACGAGAAATGTCAGACAGGAAGAACTGCAACTACATTTACACATTTACTCTGCAAATCAGATTTAAGTGACGCGCAGAGATTATATCGAAATGTTCTCATAGCATTTTTATACCGTTCCAGTCTCTAACAGCGCGCGGAAAAAAAGAAACACCTAAATTATCCGTTATCGATCTGATTCCTCTTATTTTATTATGATGGTCATGAAATCCCTATGTAGGTGAGTGCTAACAAAAGATGTCCGCGTTCGGAGGAGAAAGAAATTTCCCGAGTACACCTCGCCGCCACTCCAACTCGTGCATCATTCCGTTAACACTCACTCCCCGGTATCGTAGTAATAAAAAACGAGCTTCACCTCCCTCAACTTTCTCTACATCGTGGGTAAGTCCCACGTGGTAGGGATGCCACAGTGCACAGTTATACTCCAAACTATGACTGACAAGTGTAGTATGGGCAGTTCCTTAAGTGGAACTTAAGATGTAACACATTTCCCACGTGTTCTGCAAGTGGTTCGACATCCAAATGAAATTTTCTGTGTCTTTTTTCCAATTTTAGTTGTTCGTAGGTATTTAGTTTAATCGTTAAATTTTCATGATTTATAGTGTAAATGAGGTTTAACGAATATCTTTAAGTGCTCGTATGGATGCATTCACACTTTGATTATTTATGGTCAATTTCCAATTTTGGCACGATGTAGATATATTATATACATTATTTAGCAGTCTGTTTAGATCTTACGGTGACTTTACTAACCAGTGAGTAATAGCACAATACGCGGAAAGTCTAAGACAGCTGCTCATATCTTCTCGTAAATCTTTTATGAAAATAAGGAACAGTAGGGTCCCTCTAAAACATTCCTGGGAAACACCAAACATCACTTCCGCGTAAGTCTATGGTTTTTCGTCAGTTACTACGTGCTGTGTCCATTCCGCCAGGAAATCACGAATACAATCGTACAACTGAGATGATCTTCCATAGGCACGCTATTTGATTAGAAGGCGCTAGTAAGGTACAGCGTCAAAAGCCTTAAGGAAACCTAAAAATATGTAACTGATTTGATATCCCTTGTCTATTATTTATGTTAAGTATTTTCAGTAAGTTTCGTTACGCTAACTATATCTACTTCTAAATAACGCACGTTCTTGATTAGAATTCAGGAAGATTTACATCGTCTTCTTTGGTGAAGGAACTTCATAAAGCTGTGTTAACTAATTCTGGTTTAGCAATGCCATCGATAGCGTCACTATTGCTACCACATAGCGATGAAATTAATACTTTTGTACCACAGGTGTACATTACATATTACCTCTTTGGATTTTCTCTCAAATTAGGGGACGGAATTATGTTGTTGAAACTGTTATAAGCATCTCGCATTGAAGCTCAGACAAAATTTCGAATTTTTATAAAAGACTGCCACACATGGAGATTTTGTGTCTGTTTAAATTTGGCAAATTTTTTGTCTCTGCTTCTGCAAGAGTGATCTAAACTGCTTTTTATGTCATAGGGTAGCAGCCCCCTCTTTTATCTGTTTATTTGATCTATGAATATATCAAATGCTTCATTTAATATAATATATACTCACACTGTTAGTTGCGAAAGACTGGTGTTACTCACCCAGGAGAGCGTTCACAGAAGTTCTGCCTACTTTTTCAAATACATGTATTTTTAGTTTAATTTTCAATTGCCGTCGAATCTTGTCAGTAACGAGCAAAATTCTGTGTAAAGCGGCACGCCCCACGGGACGGAGGAGTAGAATAAATCAGAATACGGAATAGATCAAACGACGACATACATCATCAAATGAGAACTGGCGGAGACCAAATCCAAGGTAAAATTTATGGAAGAATTGATAAACAAGATGGTGATGGAATGTCCCCGTTGATCTTCATTTGTGAGCTTGAAAAATCGTCAGAGACTGGAGAAAAGTAGGTGTCCCAATACACACATTGACAAGGAAAGTACTTGGGCTCGAACAAACACATATACACCAAAATCGTATGAGAGATAATGTAAAGATCCCTTATTGCACTAGTAATACTCCCGCATCTGTAAAACTCTGCAGTCGTCCGTTAGAGGCCTCTGCGTGTGCCATGCCGCATTGCACTTTGACCTGTTGGTTCGCCAGTAGGAACGATGCAGTGTGCCTCTGAAGTTGCGTTTTGTGGTGTTATTTGTGTGGTGAAGCATCAGATGGGGCGGCGATTGCTAATCAGTCCTGCTAATGTATTGCGATTAGTTGAGATGAAGTTACGAAGAACCTTTCTTCGTGAAGATGGTATTAGTGTAGAAGATGAATCATTTGCATGCTTTCTCGTATCTGTTATGGTACAGAAATATGAGCATTAGTTACATACTGTTATTACAAATTCATAATAATGATAATAGGGATGATAGTGGTAGTGCTACGGTAAGTACGTCTTCACAGGTTCTCCTGGCATTACTGAGTCTTGCCGACTGACGAATCGGACTTTGGAGAGCGGCATAAACACTGTCGGAAATGGGCGTGGTCAAGTTTACACGTGCTAATTCTTCTGTCTCTGTCGATAAGGTGTTTATTGACACCTCACTTTTGCTGTGGATGATGGTTTCCACTCCACTCCAGAAGAAGTGGACGCCGATTTAAAACTGTTGCTGCCTTTCGAGAGGAATGGATAAACACGCAAAGTAACTAGGGTTCTGCGAACAAGGAACAATAGAGCAAAGGATGAGAATAATACACACTGATGGCAGAAGATGCTTTCACTATCGTTTACGAAAAAATTGGGAATATCTTACAACTTGATATCAAAGCGGTTTTAGAACTACTGAGAAGATACGTCAATCAGTCCTGCCCTTATAGGATAAACGTCCTTTCTTGTCAACGTATATGGTGTATCAGAGTCCACGCACTAGTGGCAATGTCTACGAAGAGAACAGGCAGTACAACACGGAAACCATTGTCATAAACACATTAACATTTTGTTCTCGAAACAGTAGCAACAGTAAAATAACCTAAACATAAATATGACGGCCTATATTTTCGTAAAAAAGTCCCGATATTTACAAGTTAACCATTCATCCCATTAACTTCATACGTTTTTGTTTCCAGATGACAAACTGTCAAAAATATACATAGATGTATTGTGAGATAAAGAACCACAAATATTACGACATGTGGTATTAAGGTGGGCCTAATGTACCTATAAAAATATAAAAATAAGAAGCGACTTATATTGTTTTCACAATTATCTGTACTTGCTACATTTAATGTACATAAAAGTAATAATCATTTCATTGTTCATTTGACAGACACTATAAAATAAAAATCCCACTGATGATACTGCAACACCAGCAAAACATGTTTGGGAGAAAGTAATAACAATTGTCTTTGCTCAAGGCAGATCATATCCAAAAAGCAAAATAATAGCTTTTACTGACTAGGGAAAACTGAGAAACCAGCTGCGGCTGAGCACGCGATTCAATCAGGAAATCATGTACAAATGTTTCCCGAAACAAAAATTTGATCTACAACAGCAAACTGTTATAGAGAACGAAATGAAATGTACAAGCACGGGACTAATTTGAACAAGAAGGAAGGAAACCAAGAAAGTGAGTATAGACTGTGTAGTGGGACTCAGAAATAAAGAACCACTATGCTCTGGGTCAGCTACGCTTTTGCATGATATCTTTTATTAAAAAAAAATTATAATAATAAGTTTTGACTGAAAATGTTTACTGTTTTGTACTTAAAATGTGTTTGTTGTTGTTTAACTGATCCATGTACAATCGAGGTGATGCAATTCGCGGGAGCAGCGTCTTTGCAGCCGCAGTCGGAGCCGAATTGCTGGCCGCTACTTGTTCCGCGCCGAAGGCTTCGAGGCGACGAGGATTGCTGCGCCTTGTTGATTGCAAAGCTTCATCGTCCCAGAAAAAAATGAAATGTTGTGTACATTATTGCACTGTAAAAAGTTTATTTGTCGTTTGATGTCAGTTTTGTCACAGCCTATGCCAAGTCATGATATGTAACTGATGTTACAATAAATCGATAAAGTGTTTAATTATCTGTGACGGCTTCTTGTACGTATGAAAGAGTATGCGTGGAACTGTATTATTTATTGAAAGACATATTTTTGAGTTTGGAAGCGTAAAGAAGAGTAATTTTCGTTTATAAAGATACATTCTTAGTTGAAGATACAGTGTTCCAAACGGAGTAATCTAACAGGAAAGTCGACGGAAGATTTTACTTATGGTTTTCAATGTAATATTTATCGAGCCTGTTGCTAACGATCGATAGGATTCTGAACTGAATTTAACTAGTTTTGGATACGAAGGACTACAACCAATAAGTAAGTCAGATGATTAATTCTGTGATCTGTACAAGGACCTGAAATTATACTTGAAGTGTGGTCGTGTATGAAGCGGGTTTAGTGGAATTATTGTCTGATTACGGTCAATTCAAAAAGTTATGGACTGTACCTAAGAATATCTTTGGCCAGTATCACAAGGCAACAAAAACAAGCTGTAAAACTTATACCAGTTTAGAAAGTGGTTTCTTTTGAGAATTTGTTATCAAATATGACATCTAATAATGAACTTGTATCGATATCCCGTGTCCCACGAAAACTGCAGACTTTCTGAATACGTTCATAAGTTTTTATCATTGACGAGTGGCAATCGGTAGTTTAATCTTTGATAAATATTGTGTCAGATAATCACATAAAAATTTGACGACTCCCAATTTAGACGGTATTTATGCCTCTCTCTGTCAGTTTTCAAGACTCAGCACGGCATAGGTCACCCCTGACAATGTCCATCGCAGCTCCGGCGAAACGTTACGGGCAGAAATGTTTTACGGACACTGGACATACAACCTACCAGTATTATCATAAAAGATCATTTAATACATAGAGTTAAAAATTGATATATTTATTTGAATAGATTACTGAAAAGTGTAAATAAAACAAACAGATCAAATTGACACTCCAAAAAACGCCGAATGCTTTTCATTTAACACAATATATTTACTACAAGTGAGTGTCCTCTGGAATTGCAAATTCCAACAACTAACAACAACTATTAAACCTGAAGGTCTCGTCGCGTCTAGACACCTTTTACCTTAAACACGAAACACACAAATTTTGATTCCGCGTGGCCCTGACACGAAGAAAAAGAAGAAAACTATTTACTTTTACTGAAAAATTTCTGTGTCTTTTATACAGTGATAGAATGGTACTAACATTTTTTCATGTGATTAATTGTATTGAGATATGAGCTGAAAATGAAGTAAGTCAATAGAAACTCGATCGCCAAACATGATAGAAGAGTAATTTCCTCGTGAGAGTGTAAGAAAAATAAAACCATGTAATAATACTGCACGATAGAAATATAAAACTCATTTGATATATCCTTACTTCTAGACCACTATTCTCTGTTCTTTTATCTCTTCTTTCAGTGATACATAATAATTACTGCATGCATTTTAACTCCTCGTTCCGCTATAGTATCTAGTTTTACCACGTTATCGTTATGTGTTCTTTTTATGAAACTGAATAAATAAATAAATCGAATTTTTAAGTATAATTCGATGCAGGTTGTTGTTGCCTTGTTTTTACAACGAATTTTGTTTTGCACTTGCTAAATACATATTCTAGCGCAACTGAAATGCGTCACACATTATTTTCTTTTATTTGTTCCTGCTCAATACACTGTTTACCTAATCGCCATCGAAACAGCTCTATATTAAAGCGCTTACGCTGGGAATTAAATTCACCTGATTTCATATACACAACGACAAAACCGGACAGCTAAATTCAGCATGACTAATGAGATTATTATCATAATGAGGACCCATTCATTTATGTCGATATCTGACAGTCGCTTTGAACACTTTGTGGATTAAAGTGTGAGCTATTGCAAAAAAATAGGAAACTGCTGTATCTATTTTTTTCTATCAAAATGTGAGAGTGTTTTAAAAGTAATGGTACTAAAAACGAAAATACTACCTCCAAAATGGAATGTGCATTAAATCTTTTCATCCAGTATTTCACCAGGTGCTTAGAGTAATCGTACGAAAGATACACTAATCGTTTCACGCATCAATTTTAAAAGCTTCATGACGTATTCAAGCAGGATATAGCAAAATCAAGAAATAAGACATTCTGTGACATTTTGAATAACATTTAGAAAACCACATAGAAAATACCTACGAAAAACATAGGCAAGCATAATATTTATAACGTGGAGTATAGATTTGAGCTTATTCTGCCTGATATCAGTTACGTGACCCACGTTCATGCTTGACGTTAATACAGAACAACTTCCCAGGCAGAAGGCATCTTTTCGGTACTTTAGGTGGAGGATGAATAGTAGTTCAATTGCTGCGGTTGAACTGCCGAGCTGTCTAAGGTGTTTTGCTGCAAAGGACGCTGCTGCTCTCCGTCGGAGATTTGAGTCGTCCCTGGGGCATGGGTGTGTATGTGTTGTCATTAGGTTGGGTTAACTTGGATCAATTAGTTTATACGTCTGATGACTGATGACTGTAGCAGCTTGATGCAAAGGATTTACGAAAAGATTTGAGCTTATTCTGCCTGATATCAGTTACGTGACCCACGTTCATGCTTGACGTTAATACAGAACAACTTCCCAGGCAGAAGACATCTTTTCGGTACTTTAGGTGGAGGATGAATAGTAGTTCAATTGCTGCGGTTGAACTGCCGAGCTGTCTAAGGTGTTTTGCTGCAAAGGACGCTGCTGCTCTCCGTCGGAGATTTGAGTCGTCCCTGGGGCATGGGTGTGTATGTGTTGTCATTAGGTTGGGTTAACTTGGATCAATTAGTTTATACGTCTGATGACTGATGACAGTAGCAGCTTGATGCAAAGGATTTACGAAATTTGATTTTAGTACTTAAATTTTCCTGTAATACGAATGTGACATATTGCCGCGAGAGACCCCGAACACCAACTGCCGGCGTGGCGCAGGGAATAGCGTCACGGGCTGCGGAGCAGAAGGTCGCCGGTTCCATACCGCCCACCGGCAAAAATTTATTTCTTTGTAATTGGCAATTGCAGAAGGTTGTAAATCTTTCTTATGTTCACTTGTAAATTCTACTTGTTTCTTATGTTAACTGTTCTTCTAATTTCTGGTAAATTCTGTCTGTGTATAAATAGCAGAGCACTCTACCTGAGAGGCAGTCAGTGCTGCGTGTTTGTTGAGTTCGTAATAAACGTGCTTTCAGTATAAGTGCTGTGTTTAGTTGCCTTCGAAATCAAGCCCACTTACATTGCAACGTGACAATATCAACCGGATCTATATGTAGATCTTGATGTATGCTGGGCGTCGATGATATGTATGGCAGAACAGTCTTAAGCGGACAACCTCTGGATAACCACCTGTACCTTGCATAAGACTTGCCTACAGAAACGGGACTCTTTCTGATTGGACATTCTCCACTACCAGCTCTTTAGAACACCATAAACGCTACATATTTTGTTTCTTGTTCCACAGTTGAGGGAGGGCCATTTGGCGGAACTAACTGCCAAACTCCAAAGAGCCCACATGAGGCAAGTCTGTCTGGATCATTGCTGTATGGCACAGACAATAACAATAAAGAACATAGCCAGTGGGACGTTACGTCTTTGTTGTGATGAAACGTGAGGACGCTTCTTTTGAGAAAATTTCGGTCTCTCATATTCAAAAGACTGTAGACGGATTTGAAGGGAAACTGAAATCTAACGCAATCGTGAAGTAACTTAAGAATTGATAGTCTATAGTCTCCTGCAGACGTTTATTTAGGAATATAGGGATCTTCACTGTAGCTCCACAATATATATACTCACTCATGAAATTTGTTATTAAAAATCCGACCCAATTCAAAAGTAATAGCAGTGTACATAGCTACAACAGTAGGAAAAAGGGTAATATTCACTATTCAAGGTTAAATTTAAATTTGGCTCAGACAGGGTTTTTTATGCTGGTCACTTACCAAGTAGCATCAAACGTCTGACAAATAGCTAAGTAGTATTTAAAAAGAAATTTAAGGAATTTCTGAATGGCAACTCCTACAATGTAGACAAATTTTTAGATTAAAAAAAAAAAAAAAATAAAACAGCAACAAATGAAATAAAAAATCCTTAAAATATTGATTGTCAAGTGTAGACGACATTGACGAAACTGACATATTCCACATCATTACGAAATGTCATATATATGATCTATGGAATAAGTATTAATCTGAAACTTCCTGGCAGATTAAAATTGTGTGCGGGAACTGGCACTCGAACCTCGCACTACCGACTGTGCTATCCCGACACGACTCACGATGCCGCATCACAACTTCACTTCTGCCAGTACCTCGCCTCCTATTTTCCAAACATCACTGTTCTCCTGCGAAACTTGCAAGACTAGCACTCCTGGAAGAAAGGATATGGTGGAGACATGGCTTAGCCACAGCCTAAGGGATGTTTCCAGACAAACTTTCCGGCACACAATTTTAATCTGCCAGGAAGTTTCATATCAGCGCACACTTCGCTGCAGAGTGAATTTTAGAAACAGCTGATCGGTTCTAGCCGCCATCTTGTAGCGAGAAGATGTCGTTCATGTAGGACACCCGGCCATGTTATCGAATGTTGCTGCTTGTAGCTGCAGTGTCTCCTAGCTGTATGTCGCGCATTGTCGCTTGCTTCTGTCGCTCACGTAGGACACGGCCTTAATGTAATCCACAATCGCCATTAACCACCAAGAATCGACGGATGAATTAATCAAACTTATATAAAAATTATGTTCGTGACCATGAACGTTCCTCATGTCAAGGCGTTTTTTAATTCCAACCTATTTAGAAAATGCACTTTATCGCTAACTAATTGAAACGCACCAGAACATAGTGGATATAAGTACAATAAAATTTCAACAAGAATGAAAGTGTTGAAGTGAGACTGAAATTCACGATGTAATGAAAATTTTGATGTTGAGCTAGATGCGTCTGCTGCCTTATTCCTGATTTTAGGTCTGGCGAAGCAACCTGTGTTTCTTGACTTCCGCAAAGCGTTTGATACAGTTTCCCACAGTCATTTAATAAACAAAGTTAGAGCATGTAGTCTATCAGACCAATTGTGTGAACAGAATGTAGCATGTCATTCTTAATGGAGAGAAGTCATCCAGAGTAAGAGTGATGCCAGGTGTGCCACAGGGGAGTGTCCTGGGTTCGTTGCTGTTCATATCATTGTGGATAACATCGGAAGTACACTGAGGCTTTTTGCGTATGATGCTGTATAAAGAGAGGTTATAATAATGGAAAATTGTATTGAAATGCAGGAGAATTTGCATCGAATTGACACATGGTGCAGGGATTGGCAATTGAACCTCAATGTAGACTAGTGTAATGTGATACGAATACATAGAAAGAAAGATCTTTTATCATTTAGCAACACTATAGCATGTCAGCAACTGGAAGCAGTTAATTCCATAAACTATCTCGGAGTAGGCATTGGTAGTAATTTAAAATGGAACGACCATATAAAATCAGTAGTCTGTAAAGCAGATGCCAGACTTAGATTTCTTGGAAGAATGCTAAGGAAATGCAGTCCTAAAACAAAGGAAGTAGTTTACAGTGCACTTGTTCGCCCAATACTTGAATACTGCTCACCGGTATGAGTTCCGCACCAGGAGGGGCTGATAGAGGAAGTAGAGAAAATCCAACGGAGAGCAGCGCGCTTCGTTACAGGATCATTTGATACTCGTGGAAGCGTTACGGAGATGATCGATAAACTCCAGTGGAAGACTAAAGAAGCAACGCTCTGTCGCTTGGTACGGGATTTTGTAAACGTTTCAAGAACATACCTTTACCGAGGAGTCTAACAGTATCTTGCTCCCTCCTACGTATATCTCGAGAAAAGATTATGAAGATAAAATCAGAGAGATTAGAGCCCACACAGAGGCATACCGAGAATCTTTCCTTCCGCGAACAATACGTGACTGGAATCGGAAGGAGAACCGATGGTGGTACTCAAGGTACCCTCCGCCACACATCATCTGGTGGCTTGCGGAGTATAGATGTAGATGTAGGTATTGTTCGACGTTTTCAGCGCCTTCAGATTATATCTTAGACCCAAATGCAGGGCGCTGTTTTAGGTGTCAACGCCTTCGACACATCTCCTCCCACCAAAAAAAAAAAAAAAAAAAAAACTGCAGGCTGGGTGTCGACTTTTATGATAATGGATGTTGCTGTTGGAGGTAAAAACTGTTATTGCAGGTTTTGATATCTGATCTGTATTTTTTTTTCAAATATTCTGAAAAAAAACTGCTGTATGTGCCTCACCTGTACATATACCTCCGACGAAAATTAGATCGGACCATATATTTTTGAATGTGGTACGTTGTGGAAAGTTACCGTAGCGGTTTTTACCCCCTAGCAAATCAAACACTGCGTGAATAACTCTCTCTCTCTCTCTCTCTCTCTCTCTCTCTCTCTCTCTCTCTCTCTCTCTCTCTCTCTCTCTCTGTGTGTGTGTGTGTGTGTGTGTGTGTGTGTGTGTGTGTGTGTGTGTGTGTGTGTCTGTATGTGTGTGTGAGGCGTTCATTCTCCTCGAAAAACAGGCACACATTTTTTTAAGTTGTTGCAATACATTCATAATAATTTCACTAGTGAATGTGTATTTACTCAAATTCCTCCTTCCGTAAGATTGATTCGGCAATTAATGAGGTTATATATAGCCTCGTAGATTTTTCACTATGGTCGTTTGGAACGCAGTTACATATGGGCTAGTCTTTGAGTTCGGCGAGTCGACTGCCTACACATTCCACGGTCTTTTAATAAATGAATTCTATCCGTTGCAGCGAACGGGCAGCTCTAAATTAAAATTCCATACCAGAACTGAATTTTCGTTATTGGCTTGACATAAAAGGCTTGGGTTCTCTCACTGAAAGAGCTTTAGAAGTACTTCAGCACTGAATAAATCACCCTTTACAAGGAGAGCTCTGCAGATATTCTTCACTGGCATCGAATTCGATTTTAAGCCGATAATGCCATTAAAAGCCATTAAATTAGTATACGTTTCTGCTGAACTTCAAATGTCTTTCCACAGAAAGGGAAAAACATTGTCTAAAAGGAGTCAGAATTGTATTGAGTGTATATTTTTTCCAGTATAACCGCTATCCATGTTTCTTACTAACAAGTTTTACAGGTCCACGTGACACATGTTGGACGCATATAATGCCGAATGATGTAAAAATCAATTGTATTTAATTAATTATTGAAATGAATCGAATTTTTGATTTGTCAGTCTCACTTAATTTGAGTGCATTGATCTTTATACACGCAGTTATTATAAGAAACACTAAGATTATGTTTCTTAAATTCGAGGTAATAAATTAAAATGATATGTCATGGCCTTATTCTACTCCTTCCTGCATACGTTTGAGATCACAGTCTGTTTATTCTAGTTCTCATCAAATATCTATCATCTTCTCAAGTTTCGCAAGTGCATCTTACATCTTCAAGCGGGGAGATTCAGCTCGAAATATATATTGCTAAAGTGCTCCATGACACGCACACACACAGGAAAAGAAAAACAAAAACAAAAGGTAAGACTTCGCCAAAGTGATGTATTCTAAAATAGCCGAGCACACCGCTTTTATTGTTTTTAACCTTTTACGTTTGCTTTAAGGACACTAAAAGTTAATGAATATTATTGAGAATCACAATTCATGCAATATGTGATTCCTGTAAGGCATTTCGTGGAGCAGTGAATAGTGATTGAGCTACACAAGATTCAACATTTGGTGATGTGAGGAAACAGAAGAAGAAATGATAGGTACGGACTTTCCGCCATATATCACTAGTCCACATATTGCAGAAAGTCCAGTTATCAATCGGCAACGAAGATCAAGCAGTGTCTCATATCAGCAAAAGGAGAAACAAACCCACCTGCGACTTCAAGAGTACACAGCATATCGGTACTGTGTAAATGTGTAAAAGTCAGTGTTAGTATATCTCAAATGATATATCTATAGGGCTATAGGACCAAACTGCAGTAATTATCGGTCCGTATAATTAAAAACTACTTCAACTAACTTAAGCTAAGGACAAAAGACACCCCCATTCCCCAGGGAGAACTCGAACCTCCGACGGGGAAGCAGTGGGGCACTCCGCTACAAGGCGTCTTAGAACGTACGTCCGTACCCTCGAGGCTTAGTATATCTGAATGATTCGTCAACATCACGATAACCGAACATACCATGCAGGAACAGGTCAAGAAATCGGTCATGGGGAAGTACATACTCTGTGATATCATATTTTGAGAAGGTGGGTTTATTACCTAATTTTCGAGGGGTAATTATCATATTATTATTTCGTCATTATTACAACAGTATTTTTCTCTGTGCATCCGGGATCGCTTTTAAAACGTTTAGATGCAAATTAATATTTAATATGCAAATTATTACTTGATATGAAAATAACTATTTACATGCAATTTAGTATTTGATACCCAAATAGTAATCAAGAATAATCTGAACATTTATTTAGGTTAATTGTCATACAATCGGAGTAATTCCGTCGCCACTATGTTTTCCTAAAGCCATCTGAGCAAGGTGGTATTCAGAAGTCACTTGATCAAGTGTGTACTTAGTAATTCGATTCTTACACATTATTAGTATGTCAATCGCTTAAAGAACACATTTGCGAATGCCCAATCTCCAGCATTCTGAAAAAAAAAAAAAAAAAGAAAAAGAAAAAAAAAGATAAAAAAACCTTTGTCAACACAGTAACCTTTACGGTTCTTTTAATTTAATCTGAATAGTGATAGAAAATGCTGAATGACGGTAGTCGACACAAAGGTCTGGTAAAGGTGCGTTTCATTATCAAATATTTATGAACACGCAACCACTGGACAAAACTACATAACAGATATCACAACTGCACGCAAATCAGACGCTGAAGTATACGTAAAATGCACACTAGTACAATCAATTATTTACATAAATCACTGGGTATGAAATGGAAAGTCCTACAATCCTCATAAATAAATGTAATCTTCACTGAAACATGTATGCGGTCCTGATGGGAATAGTAACACACACTCACAGACACACACTGCCTGTGAATATGCCCCTCTGAAAATGATAATACGAAATTCATCCACAAAATAAGTTGCCAACATTTTCTGCCCTTTGTAGACCCCCTACCGTTCCTGTATTTATTTTTTTATTCCGAACTCCTAACTTCAAATTTGTTGTTCACCCTGAAATGGTGCTACTGAGTTTGATAACTTCAGCTGTAAAAGGGTGGAGTGAAAGAGAAGAAAAGAGGAAACGAAAGATTTTAAAATTAGCATTATACATTTGTTGATTTAAATTAAACAAATGTATAATTTACAAAGCTGATATATACAAGCTTTTAATTGGAGGAATTTGCCTGATTCTTTTTTTAGTCAATTATCAGTATTTGATTTCCAGCCTGTTTCTTATTTTTGTAACAAGATTGGCGACAGTGCTGATACCTGTTTCCACCAGGTATGAAGTTGGGAAATCTATCAAAAACTTTTTTGCGAAATTCCATAATAAAGGGTAGGTAACATATGTGTCTCTCTGGAGCCAGAGTTACTGATATTCATTTTTAATCTTCATTTGTGTTTATTCCGACGAGTTCTTCTTGAAGTGCGCCATCCGTCACTTCCTCACCACAATATGGATCAATAAACCACTGCGGTATTTCCATACTTAAAGCATCCTCAAACCTTTCCTCAAAGTCTGTCTGAAGCACATTTAAATGTTGGACGTAGGTTGAAATATCATAATCATCTTCACAGTTTGTCTTTGACGAATTGGAAAACTGTAAAGGCTCGCGCCGCCCAATGTTTTGCTTCATTAGCTTTATTCCGTGAAGAAAAACTGATATGACGAACTTGGTTTTTATCAAATTTAGACAATCCCCGTGTAACTACAGGTGAACATCACACAAATCTGTTAGCTTAGCAATGTTTGTGTTTCACTTCATTAAATTTTCTATTAAAATTAGATGTTTAGCATCCAAAAACTGTAAAATAGTGTCAAAAAGTGTTAAAAGTCTTGTCAGACATAAACAGTGTACTTCAGTATGAAGAAGTAATCAATTAAACTTTTTGTCATTTTCTTGACAGATGCTTTACGACAGGATACTCCAGCTGTATCATGTAACTTGTTTAGCGATGAAGCCACTTTTATCAATCATAATCATGGTCAGGTAAACCGCAGACACATTTTGAAGGTGTTTTCTAGTAGGTGTAGTGTCGTGTAGCACTGTAAAACACGCGTTAAGTATCTGTGAACCATTCTACATTTCGTTTTCGTGCTACCTGCGTGTGCGTCTCTAAGTAATGGTGAATAAGCGAGCAGCGCGCAGCAGGTGTGGGAGCAGCGCTCTCCGCAGCGCGGGAGCCCGGCCAGTGCCTCAGCCAGCGGCGGCCCCGGCAGCCGCGGCCGCGCCCGCCGGCATCCCGGAGGACCTCGGCGAGCTCGTCCGCAGCCAGGTGACGGCCGACACGCTCGACCTGGTCGTGCAAGCCATCACCGACTCTGTGTCAGCCGCGGTGCTCGCGAAAATCCAGACCACCATACAACACAACGCGAACAAGGTTAGTGAGCTCCAGAAGTCCCTTGCTGCAGCTAACGAGAAGTTACTTTCCCTAGAAAATAAATTGATAGACAGTTCAGATGAAATTGAACAGGTTCAAAGACGTAACAGTCTCAGAGTCTTTGGCGTCCCAGAAGAGCCTGCAGAAACTACAACTGAAGTGTTCCTCAAAATCGCCCGTGAAAAGTTAGGCGTTAATGTTTCAGAATCTGACATAGACAGTAGCCACAGAGTAGGACGAAAATTGCCAGATGCCAAAAAGTCGAGACCAATCCTGATAAAATTAATGTCATACCGCAAACGCTCTGAAATCTTCGGAGCAAAGAAGAAACTAGCAAAATCGGGAATAACCATACGAGAGGATCTTGCAGCGGAAAGAATGAAGGTGTTAAACAGTGCGGTCTTTGATTTCGGACTGCATAATGTGTGGACCGGGGATGGTCGGATAATGATAAAGACAACCACAGGAAAACACTCAGTGTGCAACGACAAGGAACTAAGAAGCTTAAGCTGTGCGAGCCAAAAATAACTTTCTTGCAAAGAAACCTTCTAACCTACTGTGAATTTCTTGAAAACTATTTACTAATATTAATTTTATTTGACTAGATTTACTGTTAGTACCAATATCGTATTATGTTATTCATTAGCGATAGTCATAAATTAGTTATACTGTATCTGTGTGTCTCTTATCTTATCAGAGTATTATTTTTATCAGAGTATTACTTGATCAGAATATTATTTAATTACTGTGCAAGTACAATCTGTTCCTCATACTACTATTACATTATTATTTTAAGTAGAATCACTCTTTCTACCACTGCTTCTCCAATAATTAACAGTGCCTACTTGTTGGTTTGTATATCACAGCAAAATATGTTGAAATACTAATTTAGGAACATGTATTTTATTTAATTCATGTGTTCCCATCCATTCAACATACACATGTACATAATACACACAGAACACATAACAGAGACCACAGAACATTTATATCAACCATGGAATGTATACACACATTAGTTCATTTCACTGTGCACAGAGCAAATATTTTGTTCACCAAAATACCAACACCTCCCCTTGAACAAATATTTGAACACTGCATTATCTTGTAGCACTGTGCATAAAACTTCATGTTAAACCATATAATGTCACCAATTTCTTGAATTTCTCCTTACTAAGAGGTTTGGTCAGCAAATCAGAAAGCATATCCTCTGTGCATAGATAATTAATAATAATATGCTTCTCTTTACATGATATCTGATAAAATGATGCCTAATATCAATATGCTTGGAACGCACACTTGTTATCTGATTCTGTGCTAACTTGATAGCACCCATGTTGTCACAAAATACTTTGGTTGGCTTCATGATTGTATATGGCTCGATTTCACTTATCAGAGTCCTTAGCCATAACACTTCTTGTATGGTGGAAGACAATGCCATATACTCAGCCTCAACAGTACTCAAAGCCACTGTTCTTTGTCTCTTGCAGGACCAGGATATCAATCCTCCCATCAATTTGAAACAGCTACCTGTAATATGTCTGTTATGCAGTTCATTACCCCAGGCAGCATCACTATAACATTCAAGCTCCCAGTTTCCTGTCTTGTGGTAACTTAATTTGTAATCAGCAGTGCCTTTTAAATATCTAAATATCCTTTTAACAGCAGTCCAATGTTTAGTTCTCGGATCTTTATTAAATTTGCTCACAGTATTTGTAGCAAAGGCAATATCTGGCCTCGAAGTTTGAGCTAAATATAAAAGACTTCCCACTGCCTCCAAATAAGGTGTTTTCTCATCACACAATTTATCTTCTTCTGTTATTGACAACTTTACACCCTGTTCCATAGGTGTGGAAACTGCTTTACAATCATTCATGCCAAATTTTTCCAGTATTCTCTTTGTGTACACTGACTGATCAATTGACAATTCTTCCCCATTTTTATTTCTTAGAATTTTCATCCCAAGATATTGTTTCACTTCACCTAAATCGTGCAAATCAAAATCAGACTGAAGTTGTTTCTTGAAGTTTTTCATTGAATCTTCACCTTTTGTTAAAATAAATATATGATCAACCCATACAACCACAATGATAGTTTCCTTTTCCATCTCTTCTGTAATATAGACCAGGATCAGCTACTGATTGACTCATGTCCATTTTTGTCAAGGATTTATGTAAGCACTGATTCCAACAATATCCACTCTGTTTAAGACCATACATACTCTTTTTAAGCGCCAAATTTTATTCTTTTCTTGAGGAATTTTCTTGGCTTCCTCTGGTGGAATCACAAAAATTTCTTCTTCCAATTCTCCATTGAGATATGCAGTCTTTACATCCATGTGGTGGATTAACAAGTTTTCTTTTACAGCAAAAGATAGAAGATATCTTAAAGAGGCATATTTCACCACAGGTGAAAATGTTTCTTTATAGTCTATTCCCTCTTTCTGAGAACAATCTTTTACCACCAAACGAGCTTTAAATTTAGGTACTGCTTCTTCAGGGTTTTTAATTCTGAAGATCCATCTCACTCGTAATGGTTTCTTTCCTTGTGGTTTATCAACCCATTCATAAGTATCATTCTTGGAAAAAGACTGCAATTCCTTTTCTATTGCTTTCTTCCAATCATCTGCATTTGGACTGGCCAAGGCTTCTTCTACTGTCAGAGGTTCATTGTTGAATGTTTGAGCAGCATTATAAGTCTCATAATTTGGGTACAACTTGGGTTTTATAGTACGCGATGAACGCCGTAAATTAATGTGCTCTGTCACTGGAGTTTCTTGAATCTCATCATCTGTTTCATTTTCAATAAACATATCAGAATTATCCTGAAAAGCTTTTTCTTCTGTAGTTTCTAAATTTACTTGTGCCCTTGCATGTTCTTGAACAATTTCTTCGTTATTGATATCTAAACATTTATTTTCAGCCTTTATTTCATTTTCACTTGATTCTAAAAATACCACATCTCTGCTAGTTATTACCCTTTTGTTTTTTTGGGATTTATAAATCTGTAACCTTTGGAATCTTCACAATATCCAATGAAAATATATTTTTCAGATTTGGAGTCCCATTTTCTTCTAAGTTTGTCTGGAGTTTTTATCATGGCCTTACATCCAAAAATTCTTAAATGATTTAAATCAGGTTTGTTTCCAGTCCAAACTTCATATGGAGTCTTGTGTGGTACAGCTTTAGTAGGTGATCTGTTGTTTAGATACACTGCAGTCGATACTGCTTCTGCCCAATAGCTTTTTGGTAATCCTGCATCCTGTAACATGCTTCTTGCTTTTTCTATAATTGTTCTGTTAGCCCGCTCCGCTACTCCATTTTGGGCAGGACTATAACGAATTGTAGTTTGATGCTTGATGCCAAGATCACTTAACTGATGCCTAAACTGGTTATTTACATATTCAGTACCATTGTCTGATCTGAGAACTTTTATCTTCTTACCAGTCTCTCTTTCAACCCTGGCACAAAAACTAGCAAATATCTCATTCACTTTGTCCTTGGTTCTAAGAAAATATACATGCGTAAATCTTGAAAAGTCATCAATGAAGGTTAGAAAATAATGACTACCCCCTATAGATTCCTCTTCCATAGGCCCACAGAGATCTGTGTGTATTAGTTGCAAAAGCTCAGTAGACCTACTTTTACTTGTTTTAAAAGGTAATCTGGCTTGTTTACCTTGCACGCATATTTCACAAGGAGAGTTACAACTCTTACATTCCTTTACCCCTGTACTCATATCTTTTAACAAAACCATACTCTTTCTATTAAGATGTCCTAATCTCCGATGCCATAAAAAATCTTGTGCAGAATATACTGGGTAACTATTTCTAACTTGCATAACATTCAATTTATAAATACCTCTTTCTTTACTTGCT
Source organism: Locusta migratoria (assembly GCA_026315105.1). Taxonomy (NCBI): domain Eukaryota; kingdom Metazoa; phylum Arthropoda; class Insecta; order Orthoptera; family Acrididae; genus Locusta; species Locusta migratoria. The sequence goes on along the minus strand of CM048747.1, from coordinate 542,828,567 downwards.
GTAGCTATCACATTGCCACTGCAATAAATTATTTCTGCACCATTGTAATCAAAAATTACTTTGTTGCCTTTATTCACTATTTCACTTACTGAAAGCAAGTTTGTAGCAATATTCTTCACGTAATGTACATCATGTGCTGTAATATCTTGTGATTCACCTTTGACATTCAAATTGAAATTTATTTTTCCTACTAGTTCACACTGTAATTGAGAACCATCCACTGTTGAAATGCCAACATCAGTTTTAGGAGAAACATCATATAAAATTGACTGATCTTTTGTAATATGCATAGATGCCCCAGAATCCAGATACCAATCTGCACTTTTACCTTCAATTTTATCATGAGAATAAAATGCAGTAAGTGCCTTCCTTTATTAGTTGCCTTCCTTCCTGGATCCTTAACTGTACTTGCCTTTTCCATGCACTGTGATGCAAAATGGCCCTTTCTTTGACACTTATAACATCGAATAGGCTTCTTCTTTTTGTATTTTGAATACAAAGCCATTTCCTTGTCCTGAAAAGGATATTCTTGTACATTCTTAACATCTTGCAATATTTTTACTTTCACACTGTCGCCGGTAATTGGTATTCCTGAACTCTCTAGACCCATTATCATTGGTGAGTACTTATCAGGGAGTCCTGCTAACAGCAAGGTACTGATCCATTCTTCAGCAATATCAAAACCTATATTTCTTAGGCGATTCGAAGTGGAGATGATTTTGTTTACATACTCATCCACAGTTTTACATTCATTTAAACGTGTAGTGATGAGTTCTCTCAGCAAACCCACCTTCCTGGTCAGGCCACCATCTTCGAATGATCTTCTTAGATTTTCCCATACTTCCTTTGCTGTGCTAGCCTTTTCTATATGTGCATAATTTACAGGATCAACTAGAAGAATAAATTTGGACTTTGCTTTACGATCCTTCTTCTGGAAATCTGAATCTGTGGATTTTAATGTTCCATCAATAACACTCCAGAGCTCATCTAACTGCAGATAAGCTTCTACTGCAAATTTCCAAGTAGCATAATTCTCTCGACCCATAAGCTTCTCAATCTGTGGTATCTGGGCAGTGGACATTTTGCACAGTTTCAATATAATTACTGAAAATTATTACTGGCATCAAACACTAATATTTTCTACCATTCACTGGTTAAATGTATTTTTAAGTAAACCACTCTGGGCCCATAACCTGTTGGTTTGTATATCACAGCAAAATATGTTGAAATACTAATTTAGGAACATGTATTTTATTTAATTCATGTGTTCCCATCCATTCAAGATACACATGTACATAATACACACAGAACACATAACAGAGACCACAGAACATTTATATCAACCATGGAATGTATACACACATTAGTTCATTTCACTGTGCACAGAGCAAATATTTTGTTCACCAAAATACCAACACTACTCCATCCCAGTGTTTTAGCGCTCTCTGGCGAACCCCCGCACCTGCAGCCTGCACTGTTTGTGCCGGCAGGTGTGTCCGACCTTGACCCTCCCTCCCTCCTTCTCAACGCTACAGATTGCTCATGCAAATGTCCAGTCCCTAACAGCGCACCTGACTGAATTCCGCTGCATATTCCAAGACCTCTGTTTTCACGTTATACTTCTATCAGATACATGGCTAAAACCGAGCATACCTTCTAGCTCTGTAGCTCTTCATGACGATTACTTTTTTCTGAGACATGACAGATGTAACAAACGAGGCGGCGGAGTGGCAGAATATATTCGGGCAAACCTGTATCCTAAACTCGTCCACTCGTCCAAAAACGAAGTCAAACAGCCCGAATACATGTTCGTAGAAATTAAGGCTTTCCATAGGAAATGTCTGATCTGTGTAATATACAATCCACCTAAGGTTTGGCTACTCTCAAATTTTGAATCTGCACTGTCAAGTCTTGCACCCTCGTATGAACACGTAGTTATAGCTGGAGATGTAAACATAAATTTCTTACAAAAGAGTCCTTCTGCGTCAGAATTCTCTCGCATACTTTCCTCCTCAAACCTTTCATTGCATCCACCTGGGCCGACCCACCATACAGCAGACACTCATACACTCATTGATATCCTTGGAACCAAGTCTCCAAACAGAGTAATCCGCTCAGATCAGATCTCTGCGCCTGCATTATCTTCCCACGATATTATACTCATGTCCTAAGAATACATCGCAAGTGACGACTTTTAGAGATATTAAGCATATGAATATGACTGAGCTTGCAGTAGATGCCTATGATATTTCGTGGCTGATAGCAACAGGAAACAATCGCGACGTTAATATTCAAGTATGTGAGTTCACTAATAAATTAACCAACCCGTATGACAAACATGCTCCCCTTAAAACAAGAAAAGTAAAGAGAAAGCATGCACCGTGGTTTACAGACGACATCAAACACCTGATGAGCGTCAAAGACGCAGCACACAGGAAATACAAACGGCACCCGACCTCTGAAAATCAACTCGCCTACAAGAAACTACGAAACCGTGTTAGTCAATCGGTGAGAAATGCGAAACTCAGGCACGCTCACTCGTTAAACAAAGACCTTCACAGACCTGCCATCCTATGGAAAAAATTACGAGGTCTAGGAATTGGCAAATCAAAATCTGCTACCGAACCTGTAGTTCCTATAGAAGACCTTAACGAGCATTTTACCACACCGACATTTGTAATGGACCAATGCACAAAGACGCAAACTATTAATACCCTTAAAATGTCGGTGGCTGATACAAGACAAAAATTTTCTCTAGAGCCGGTAAGTCCAAACACAGTCAGGAAATCGATTTTGCGAATTCGATCAGCAGCTGCAGGCCATGATAATATTAATGTACACACGATTAGTAGTGTCATCGACCCGCTACTACGAATTATAACTGACATCTTTAACAATTCTCTGACTTCCAGTACCTTCCCAACATTATGGAAGCATGGTCTTATTAAACCATTACCAAAAAAGGAATCTACCACAAAACTTTCCGACTACAGACCTATTTGCATCCTACCATCACTAACCAAGGCCTTGGAATACATAGTCCATGAGCAGATAACTAGCTATTTAACATCACACGACCTACTAGACGAATATCAATGGGGTTTCCGCCAAAATTGCAGCACGACGACTGCTCTTATGTTGTATCAGGGGTTCCACAAGGATCTGTACTGGGCCCGTTACTCTTCTCACTATATGTTAATGATGTGTCCACTGTTCTGTCCCACTGTAAATATCATCTATATGCTGATGACTTACAATTATATCTCAGTGAAAGTCCTAAAAACCTAAGCACAGCCATCCAGCATGTAAACGCAGACTTACTTTCACTATCAAGATGGGCACATAGCAGGGGCTTGAAACTGAATCCATCAAAAACACAGGCAATCTTAGTGGCCCATAAAAGACTCATCACTCCACAATTCAGAGAAACTCTTCCACCTTTAATACTGAACGACACACAAATACGCTTCTCTCATTCAACAAAGAACCTAGGAGTAATATTTGATCAGCACTTAGACGGGACAGAGCACACAACGACAGTCTGTAAGAAGGTATATGCAGCACTTCATTCACTGCAGAAATACAAAAAAGCATTTCCTTTACAGCTGAAAAAGAAGCTCGTTGAGACACTAATACTTCCCAATCTAGATTATGGTGATGCTATTCTGCAAGGACTATCACACGAAAATCACGTAGGCTGGAGCTGGCGATGAATTCTTGTATCCGTTATATTTGTAACTTACGTTTCTACGACCATATCAGTCCCGCATACTAGCAGTTATCTTGGCTACGTGCAGATAAGCGTCGAAGCTATCATACACTATGTTTACTGCATCCTTTCTCAATCATTGCAAACCTCCATACTAATCCTCAACGATTATATTACTATCTGAACAGCACAGCAGAAACACACGCTCTCACCAAAATAAAACTCTCTCTCTACCTTCACATAACACTGCAATCTTCTCTAAATCATTTTCTGTATCGGCAACACTTCTATGGAACAATCTTTCTCAATAGTTAAGAGAGATAAAATCAATTCAAAACTTTAAAACACAGCTAAGGGCTCACCTTCTGTCACAATATACATCTTTTTCTCCACTTTGCAGTCTGTAGCCCACTGTTGTCAATTCCTCCTCCCCCCCATAAATGTTTCCCTTTCCTTTCGCCAGCAGAGATCTCCATTCATATATGTCCCCACTTCATCACATCCATTAGCACTGTCATTTTTGAATCTTCTCCTCTTCTGTTTATATTAAACTTAACTCAAATGTCTTAAACATCTATCTCCTTGTAAATATATCTTGTTATTATTAGTATTACTTTGATTTTTGTAATTAAATCCTTTATGTTGTTCCTGGTCAGATGTAAGAGAGGGCCCTATGGCCCTAATCTGTTCGTTAAATAACCAAAAAAATAAATAAACTGCCCAAATAATCTTGTATTCAATGCATTGATTCGAATTTTGTTTATTGCATTAACCACAAACTGAATAGATTATTGCAACCTACCACTTATTGTGGACTCCCATTTACTATAAATTCCTCCCCCCCTCCGCCCCCCCCCCCCACACACACTATTCATTCCGCTGACGTGGACCCCTTGCTGGTTGGAACAGACCCTTGGTGGTCTATATAGACCAATTTGGGAATCGCTGCGCTAGACCTATAATCCCATTAAAATAAGAGAAAACAGATCGAAAACGGAACGATTTAGGTGTTCTTTCTTCCCGCGCGTTATTAGAGAATGGAACGGTAGAGAAAAGTTATGAAAGTGGTTAATGAACCCTCTGCCAGACACTTTAATGAGATTTGCAGAGTATCTATGTAGATGTAGATATAGACAATGCTCTCTCCGCTGCACACCTGATGGCGCAAGCGACTTAACCGCGGAATGCATACGTCACTGTGTCCATCGGCAAGCTGGACCAAAGACCTTGAAAAATAATAAGACTCCATGACAGCACTGCTGTCGCGGGATAATTCGAACCTTCGACCGGCAGCCATGGTAGTGGCAAGCGTCAAATATGAGTGTTGTTAGCAGATAAATCGTGTATGAAATAGCTACTGCGGGATAAATACACAATTAACAGTTACGTCTTTATTGTTCGACTATTGCGTGTACATGAAGGACGATGGTGAAGAGCTGCTCAAATGTTTAATTGTTTGTAGAGCTTATGGGACTTAGCTATGGGGTCATCAGTCTATAAACTTACAAACTACTTATGAGCTAGTTTATACTAAGGACGGCAACTAATATCCATGCCCGACGGGGGATTCGAACTCCCGACCGTAGTGGCCGTGCAGACTGTGACTGACGCGCCGCAGACCGCTCGGTCACCGCGGCCGGCGAAGAGGTGCTCAGTGTTTAAATACATAAATCAATTTAAGAAAGGAATTAAAAGATGGAATACTATATCCCCATTTATATTTGTCAGGAATACAAGTAGCCCTGCTACTTCAGAGATAGTTACTCTTGCTTAACAGACTGTTAGTCAAGACAACATAGGATTGAATGAAATAAATAACAGGCTTTTACAATAGTGGTGGCTCTTAAAAAGGAGCTAGTTTAGGCAGTACTGGTGGACAGTAAGTTCAAAAAGTTTCATTCTGTTGTTGTTGTGGTCTTCAGTCTGGAGACTGGTTTGATGCAGCTCTCCATCCTGCAGCTCTCTATCCTGAGCAAGCCTCTTCATCTCCACATAAGAACGACAACCTACATCTGTCTGAATCTGCTTACTGTATCCATCTCTTGGTCTTCCCCTGCGATTTTTTCCCCACACACTTCCCTCCAACGCTAAATTCACAATTCCTTGATGTCTAAGAATGTGTCCTACCAATCTATCCCTTCTTTTAGTCAAGGTATGCCAGAAATTCCTTTTCTCCCCAATTCTGTTCAGTACTTCCTCATTATTTACGCGATCCACCCACCTAATCTTTAGCATCCTTCTATAGCACCATATTTCAAAAGCCTCAATCCTCTTCCTGTCCGCACTGTTTATCGTCCATGTCTCACTCCCATACAAGGCAACACTCCATACAAATGCCTTCAGAAAGGACTTCATTAGGTTTAAATCAATATTCGATGTTAACAAATTTCTCTTTTTCAAGAACGCTTTTCTACCCATTGCCATTCTGCATTTTATATCCTCTGTACTGCGACCATCATTTGTTATTTTACTGCCCAAGTAACAAAACTCATCTACCTCCTTTATTGCTTCGTTTCCCAATCTAATTCATTCAGCATCACCTGATTTTCTTACACTGCACTCCATTACTCTAGTTTTGCTCTTGTTAATGTTCATCTTATATTCACCTTTCAGCACACTGTCCATTCCGTTCAATTGCTCTTCCAGGTCCCTTGCTGTATCTGACAGAATTACTATGTCGTCGGCAAAACGCAATGTTTTTAATTCTTCACCCTGAACTTTAATTCCTTCTCCAAATTTCTCCATGCTTTCCTTTATAGCTTGCTCAATGTACAAATTGAACAACAATGGAGAAAGACTACAACCCTGTCTTACTCCCTTTCCAACCACTGCATCCCTTTCATGCCTTTCAACTCTGACAACCGCTGTCTGGTTTTTGTACAAGTTGTAAATAACCTTACGTTCCCTATATTTTACTCCTGCTTGCTTCTGAACTTGAAATAGTTTATTCCAATCAACATTGTCAAAAGCTTTCTCCAAATCCACAAACGCTAGAAATGTAGGTTTGCCTTTTCTTAATCTATCTTCTAGGATAAGCCGTAAAGTGAGTATTGCCTCCCGTGTTCCTACATTTCTCCTGAACCCAAACTGATCTTCCCCGAGGTCGGCTTCTACCAGCTTTTCCATCCTTTTGTATATAATTCGCTTTAATATTTTGCAGCCATGACTTATTAAACTGATGGTTCTGTAGTTTTCACACCTGTCTGCATCTGCTTTCTTAGGGAAGGGGATTATAACATTTTTCTTAAAGTCTGAGGGTACTTCACCTGTCTCATATATCTTACACACCAGGTGAAACAATTTTGTCATGGCTGGTTCTCCCAGAGACTTCAGTAGCTCTGAGAGAATATCATCTACTCCAGGGGCCTTGTTTCGACTTAGGTCTTTCAGGGCTCTGTCAAATTCTTCTCTCAGTACAGTATCTCCTATTTCATCTTCATCTACATCCTCCTCCCTTCCTACAATATTGCCTCGAAGTTCATTTCCTTTGTAGAGCCCCTCTATATACTCTTTCCACCTTTCAGCTTTCCCTTCTTTGCTGAGAACTGGTTTTCCATCAGTGTCCTTGATATTCATAGAGCTGTTTTTCTTATCTCCAAATGTTTCTTTTTTTTCCTGTAGGCTGTATCTATTTTTCCCCTATTTATACATTCTTCTACATCCTTGCATTTGCCTTCTATCCAATCCTGCTTAGCCATTTTGCACTTCCTGACAATCTCATTTCTTAGTCGTCTGTACTCCATTTTGCCTGTTTCATTTACTGCATTTTTATATTTTCTCCTTTCATCGATTAAATTTAGGATCTCCTGTGATATCCAAGGATTTTTTGTAGGTCTTTCCTTCCTACCTATTTTGTCCTCTGCTACCTTCAGTATTTCATCTTTCAATTTTACCCATTCCTCCTCTATTGTTTTATTTTCCCCTGTTTCTGTCAATTGTTGCCTAAAGCTCCCTCTGAAATTCTTAAGAACCTCTGGTTCCTTCAATTTATCCAGGTCCCATCTCCTTATTTTCCTACCTTTTTGTAGTTTCTTTAGTTTCAGCCTAAAGTTCATAACCAACAAGTTATGGTCAGAGTCTATATCTGCCCCTGGGTATGTCTTACACTGTAGAACCTGGTTCCGAAATCTATGTCTTACCATTATAAAATCTATCTGGTATCTTCCGGTGTCTCCTGGTCTCTTCCACGTATACAACCTTCTTTTGTGATTCTTGAACCATGTGTTTGTTATAACTACATTATGTTCTGTGCAAAATTCTACCAGGCGGCTTCCTCTTTCATTCCTTTTGCCCAGACCATATTCACCTACTATCTTCCTTCCCCTTCCTTATCCTACTACCGAATTCCAGTCTCCCATAACAATTAAGTTTTCCTCTCCCTTGGCAAGCGTCAAATGTGAGTGTTGTTAGCAGATAAATCGTGTATGAAATAGCTACTGCGGGATATATACACAATTGACAGTCACGTCTTTATTGTTCGGCTATTTCGTGCACATGAAGGACGATGGTGAAGAGCTGCTCAAATGTTTAATTTTTTGTAGAGCTTATGGGACTTAGCTACGGGGTCATCAGTCTCTAAACTTACAAACTACTTATGAACTAGTTTATACTAAGGACGGCACAAATATCCATGCCCAACGGGGGATTCGAACTCCCGACCGTAGTGGCCGAGCAGACTGTGATTGACGCGCTGCAGACCGCTCGGCCACCGCGGCCGGCGAAGAGATGCCCAGTGTTTAAATACATAAATCAATTTAAGAAAGGAATTAAAAGATGGAATACTATATCCCCATTTATATTTGTCAGGAATAGAAGTAGCCCTGCTACTTCAGAGATATTTACTCTTGCTTAACAGACTGTTAGCCAAGACAACATATGATTGAATGAAATAAATAACAGGCTTTTACAATACTGGTAGCTCTTAAAAAGGAGCTAGTTTAGGCAGTACTGGTGGACAGGAAGTTCAAAAAGTTTCATTCTATGATTGTGCGAAATAACTATGGGGTCACGAAATTAATTGCTTCACTGCAGTTCGAATTTTTGTTTATGAAATTAATATTAGCAACCGTAATGCAGAATTTAAAGGTAATGTGGTTTACATGTAAGTATAACAACTCAAAGGGGTTTTCAGAACTATGTATAATTCCATATACGAATGACACATAGTCACAGTGGATGCACACTTATGAAGTTCAACCGTGTGACGAGAGTTGCTGACTTTTGAGCAGTTTACTCTGCTGTAAGGTATTTGGCTTACACCACTAAAAATGCTAATTTTCCTTATAGATACCCTAACGCCAATGTTAGATGTCTTAGTTAAGAAAAAGTTATGACATACTTCGTGTTCTTAAAGGAATTTGGTAGTGGCTGGTTGCTGTATTCACAACGTAAGAAGCTATTTTTCAGCTATGTATCTGATGGCATATTTCACTTTCACAATCGATTTTTAACATCAGCTGCTTCAGGCAGTCCTGGTTGATTTTTTGATGCTATGAAATATCTAAAGATTGGAGAATACAGCATTAAAACAAAGACGTAAAGCACGAAACTCTTCCGAAATTAATGTTTTAATAAAAGTTTCGCAATCATAAAATTTACTGAGAAAGTGCCAAAAATCAAGTCTGACGATAAATTCCGTTCATATGCTGCACTCAGTATGCTAAAAAATTACGTGTTATAATTTCTACACCATGTGTGTAATAAATTTACACACAACCGATAGTTGTATATTCAAGGAGTCTGAAGCTGTTTTATAGTTATATATTTCAATAAGACATAGTTTTCGCGACTTAACTCGAATGAAAACTCTTTGTAACAAAAGAATCTTACGCACATTTAAAGTTCGCGCGCAAGTTTACCACCACAATGGCAGCCGAGGCGCTCTTCAATTTGTCCGCTGTTCGCAGTCGGCAGCTTACGCGATTGTGGGGGCTTGAGCTGGACGCCAGACAATAGGAACGCACGCTTTTCCTCGCTATAGGAAACAGCAATCTGTAGCACACTCCCTGCACCTTTTCCCCACGGTGGAACGCTGAGAGCTAACCGTGTTCTGCGTAGGATCTCACAGCCAGTTGCACATTCCGAGGTCGCACCTAAAGCGGGAAATACGCCTCATGTCCCATCGCAGCTCGACTCTTGTCTAAACAGCTCTCTCTCTCTCTACGTTCGAAAAACAGCTTTCCCTTCTCTGCCACAGTGTGTGTGTGTGTGTGTGTGTGTGTGTATGACGAAAAAGTCAGTATATATGTGAACTTAATAAATCACGGAATAATGTAGATAGAAAGGTAGAAATTGACACACATACTTGGAATGATATGGGGTTTTATTAGAACAAAAAAAAAGTATTTCTATACGTATGAAAGATCTCTTGCGCGGGGAATTTGGTGACGATCGTTTGCTCAGCCGGCACTTTCGTCATTCTTGGCCTCCCAGGTCCCCAGACCTCAGTCCGTGCGATTATTGGCTTTGGGGTTTCCTGAAATCGCACGTGTATCTTTATCGACCGATATCTCTAGGGATGCTGAAAGATAACGTCACCATAACTCCGGATATGATTTACAGTGCTGTTCACAACATTATTCCTCGACTACAGCCATTGTTGAGGAATGATGGTGAACATATTCAGTATTTCCTGTAAAGAACATCATCTTTGCTTTGTCTTAATTTGTTATGGCAATTATTGCTCTTCTGATCAGATGAATAAAGCCCTTATCATTCCAAGCATTGGTGTCAATTTGTACCTCTCTATCTACATTATTCCGTGATTGAGTAAGTTCTCAAATTTATACAGACCTTTTGGTCGCCTGGGACATATATGCAGTACTACAATACCCATACCTCCCATCACGTACCTCCCAAGTAATAAATGAGAGATGAAATCAAAATTAGAGACAGAAAATACTACAAACTATTATTCCTAACATCTGCCATCGAAAAACAAATTATCAGATAAAGTGAGAAAGTAAGAGAAATCAAATTGTCGCAAAAATTCCACCACTTCTGTTGCTGATTCAGAGACATAATTTGCTACCCATGGGTGGTATAATGAATTTGTTGTGTGACTGTGTGAACTGGCGCGCCAGCGAAGAATAAGAACAATCGATAACTATCTACTTCGAATTATATCATGCTTTTTCTTCCGCTCACCTTTCCTCTGTGTTACTGGAGGATTGAAATAGTTGCACGAAAAGTCTTCAATGTAAAAGTAGCTACTGCAATGACGAAAAAATGGGTTTACTTTCTGGGAGAAAAGAAAATAAAGAACGAATTAGAAATATGAAGACATCCCGACTTCAGTAAGACAATGAAATAAATTTAATGGCGCAGTTGAAAATTTGTTCTCGATCGGGATTGGAACTCTATTTTCCCGCTTTGCACCATTTGTCACGTTAAGCATTTGCTTTATTTATTTATCTGAATGCCTAACTCTGAATAAAAAAAGGGGAACAAGAAGAACTAGAAAAGAAAGAAAGGAATATACTCAGAAAAATTTTAGGACCACAAAAAAACAAGGATAACAATTGGACGAAGAGAAGAAAAGAAGATTTATACAGAAACATAGAAAACATCACAGACTCAATAAGGAAGAGGAGATTAAAGTTTTATGGACACATTTACAGAATGAAAGACAGTAGGCTGACAAAGAAAAATTTTAATTTCATTTCCAAATTGAAGAACACTACAGGATGGCTGAAAGAGACAAAAAGTGATTTGAGAAAACTTAACATCACAGAAGACTTAATACAAGACAGGGGAAATTTCAGGCTACAGATCGATTCTGCAAAATTTCCCATCCAACAACAAAAACAACAACCTAGGAGGGTGATGTCCATTGAACAGAGGCAGGCCATCAGCCAACGCATGAAGAAGTTCAGGGAAGATAAGAAGAAAAATATTGTACCATAGTCTTAAGTTCTAAGCAGTCTATAATTGGCCAAATTCTATAATAAAAAAAAAATTTATATGGTACTCCAAAGTTCGTCAACAGTGAATCCATATTATTTATTTTGTTTGGCATCTTTATCCGTTTTTGATCAGATGTGTTATTAAATAGCCCAAAAGGTTCAAATGTTTGTTAAGCTAATGGGACTAACTACGGGGTCATCAGTCCCTAAACTTACAAACTACTTATGAACTATCTAACACTAAGGACAGCACAAATATACATGCCCGATGGGGGATTCTAACCCTCGAACGTAGTGGCCGTGGAGACCATCACTGGCGCGCCGCAGACCGCTGGGCCACTGCGACCGGCCTTTGTATTTGTACACAATTTTTTGCACAAAGTGTTGTTGGCCTGTGACACTAGGTCAACATCGTGAAGCAATCTAAAAGGCTTAAGCCCACTTATTTTCACTGCAAGTATTTTTAAAGAGAGGCCTACAATGCGTTCTATATGAAGTGGCAGATCGAAGGTCCACAGGTTTCGCGGTCGTCGATATCAGATTAAGACAGGAAAATACTTGAGTTCAATCTCTCGGCATTCGGTAGTTCACACCTTCTAGAGCGACTGGTCCACTTAAGATGATGATGTAGTGGAGTGAAATCGACCACGAATAAAAATGTTCAGCACGCGAACTGATCTGCAGAACTTACGCGCTCATATTTAAGGGAAATCAAATAACACAACAATTCTTCTTCTTTCTTCTTCTTCTTTGTCGTAGCCTTGTCCCATGTCAAGTAGGGTCGGCGTTACTCTTCTGGAACCTTCTTCTCTATAATACTCTATTCACTGCTTCTTCCTTCTTCCATCCTTTCTCCCTTAGGTCGCCCGCTATCTTATCCGTCCACCTCATCTTCGGTCTTCCTCTCCTTGTCACTCCTTCAATCTTTATACCTTCAACACTGTTTCCGATATACTCTATCCCTTCTCTCTGCAAGTGTCCGACAAGCGATCATTTTTCAAATAACACAACAATAGCTCCTACAAAAACGTGAACGGATGCCACCAGCAATCGACAAACCAAAGAACAGTACACGTTGTATCATGAATTCAGTAAGCAATCTGTAGTCAAACTCCTCTAGAAAGCCCCTCCACCCCAAATCATGTAATCCTATCCCCTCTTTAAACGACCGCATTTCTTAGGATGGGCTTCCATATAGCCAATACACTCCTATCCACTTCACCACACCTTCTTCCGAGAAGCGATCATTTTTCAACCAACAATGTACTTCCTTAATCCTAACACAAATAATAATAGAAGTAGATGACCCTGTGAACTTCGTATCACTTACCTCTTAATATAAACCATATTAATTTAAATCATATGTATTTTAGACCCAGTAGCTTTATAAATGCATCATCAGATAGGCTAAGTATTGGGTCGATAAAACGCGGAATGAGTAGACAAATCACGCACACATTTCCAAGATTATGTTCATTTCACATTCGTAGATGTTCAGGGTAGGTTTGGCGGTGATAAAATACGGAAAAATTGCGAGGAAAATTTAGATTTAGCCGCATATGAACTGTAAAAGATAAACTCAAACTACTTTTCTTATGTCTCGCTAAAACGAAACGAATTTGGCTATATATCATTACGTAAGCCACTGAATCTATTGTGATGAAATCTGGTGTGGAGATAGCTTGAGCGCTGAAGTACCAGTTAAGATACTTTAGAAATTGTGTAATTCAAGATATTTTTTGATTTGAGGTATGTAAAGCGAAATATCGAACAATAATATGCAAAATTTTAATTGAATCCTACGAATGATACTGATATCCCACTGAAAAAAGTTCTTTCTGTTTATCGGGAATTGTCAAATTTTCCGGGTAACTTTCCAAAATTTTTAGTTGATAAGATCGTTCATATTGCCGCGAGAGACCACGCACACCGCCTGCCGGCATGGCGCAGGGGAGAGCGTCGCGGACTGCGGTGCACACGTTCTCCGGTTCAATCCCGCCCACCGGCAAAAAATTTATTTCTTTGTAATTAACAATTCCAGAAAGTTTTACATCTTTCTTATGTTCACTTGTAAATTCTACTTGTTTCTTATGTTAACTGTTCTTCTTATTTCTGGTAAATTCTGTCTGTGTATAAATAGCAGAGCACTCTGCCTGAGAGGCAGTCAGTGCTGCGTGTATGTTGAGTTCGTAATAAACGTGCTTTCAGCATAAGTGATGTGTTCAGTTGCCTTCGAAGTCAAGCCTGTTCCCATTTCAACGCGACATTGTTTGGTGGAGGCGCCGGGTACACTGTGCAACAGCTGCATCACCGTGGCTCCGATTAGGCAACGTAAAAGCCGTCGCTTACACGGACTGGAACAGGAATACAATGGATACACCGAGTACATCCTTCCAAAAGTCCGTATTATCAGAAGAACGATGGAGACGAAACCAGCAATAAGCCAGCTGCACATCAGACACCCGTCGGTGTTCTCTGGAGATGCTGGAAAGGACCCAAACAAATGGCTAAAAGGGTTCGACCGAGTCGCCAAGTACAACAGGTGGGATCATACGATGTGCTTGGTCAACGTTTATTTCTACCTGGACGGAACAGCCCAGCAATGGTTCGAAAACAACGAAGACAAGTTGAATGACTGGGAGACGTTCCAGGAGGAACTTAAGAAGACGTTTGGAGACCGCCAGCGACAAATCCGCTCGGCGGAAGAACAACTGAAGAACCGGGCCCAACGACATGGTGAGCCGACACAATCGTACATACAGAATGTTTTGGCCTTGTGTAACATAGTCATTCCGAAGATGACTAAGACGGACAAAATCACGCACCTGATGAAGGGAATTGCAGAAGATCTGTACCAAGTTCTCCTGATAAAAGAAGTCGCTAAGACAGAAGAGTTCATCAAGTAGTGCCAGCGTATTGAAGAGATACAACAAAGGAGGGTTGGACGCAAGAAGTATGACAGACTCCTAAATGTAGTCCCTATGGCCCTTGTGGAAGACCAGCATGACTTCGCTTCTGATACGACAAATCGTGAGAGAAGAATTACAACAGTGCATGGCAGCCGGGACTATTAGACCGAGCAAGCATCAGATTATGGCCATGGATGTGGGCCCTGTAAGTCACGAGGGAGCCGACGCCGCTGAGGACGAGGTATTTCAAACATTAGCTCCTGTCTGCCCCGTCAATCGCACCCGACGTGAAGAATGGCGTCGCCCTGCTATGACTTACGCTGCAGCCGCCAAACGGCAGCCCATGAACCGGCCGACGCGGCCACAGCCAACTCAACCGGCAATTATGACGCCCCGCAGAAGAACAGACGTCTGGAGGACAGAAGACAACACACCGCTGTGTTTCCACTGTGGACGCCCTGGCCATGTCGTATGCTACTGCAGAGAGAGGATGCGAGTATTCGATGATTATTTTGCCGCAAGACGTCAGCCGTCGGAGCAGTTCTATCCCAGGCAGTCACCTGTTGATGAGTTCAGTCGACCTATGGGAAGAAGCCCATCGCCGTACCCTAGACGACGTCGCTCCCCGACGCGCCGCAGCCGTTCACCGTTGCCGTACAGAGGTACCAGCCGCTCCCCTAGCCGCCGCGCCCAGGAAAATTAAGCGAGGCGACCATCTACGGAGGTGAGGCCGCCGCAGATGAAAATCCTCTATGGACGACAGTCGCTAAGATGTCGGGAAATCTCATCGACGTCATAATCGACGGCCAACCTGTCCGGGAACTTGTTGATTCAGGGGCCTCTTTTTCTGTATTATCGGATAATTACCGCCGCACACTAAAGATGACAATGTTCTGTGATAAGGGGGCAACTGTGCTGAAGGTCGCGTGGAAAGTACGTCCATCCAGCAGGAACTTGTGTCGCAAGAATAACCATCAACAACAGGACGCAGCCGTTTGCATTTGTCGTGTTAACAGAATGTAGTCACAATGTCATCTTCGG